>OY728136.1:2125531525-2126840021 GCA_963277665.1 Viscum album | reverse complement strand
AACCTTAAAAGAACATAAAAACCCAAAAAATCCCCAAAACCCCAAAAAAAACCTAAATCTCCAAAAAACCGTAAAAGTCCTTAAAATCCCTTAAAACCCCTAGAATTCCCTAAACAAGATAAAAAAATAAATACAATTTTAAACCACTAAAAGACCCCATAACCCATAAAATACCCTAAAAGACCTCGAAACCCACTAAAAGTCAGCATACCTCTTAAAACCTAGAAGGTCAGTAGAATACCCTATAACCCCCAAAGTCCCAAGAAATCCAAGAAAGTCATAGTGAACCCTAAAAGCCCTAAAACCCCAGGAAACCCCAACAAACACTAAAATATCATAATGAATGAAATTTCTAAAAAACCTAAAAACCCTATGTTCATAGAAGAAATTAAATGTCCCTAAACACTATAGAAAAGCAACAAAACCCTATTAAACACTAATATACCCAAAAACCCAAAAACCCTAAAAACCCATAAATTCCCTACAACCATTAAAGAAACCCAAAAAACCCTAAAATACAATAAAAAACCTTAAAACCCTAAAAAAATCTAGACCACTATACACCAAAAACCCCAAAATACCCTAAAAACATAAATCCATATATGAAACAATAAACACCCTTAAACCCCCAAAAAACCCAAAAACTACTAAAAGTCTATAATGAATCTAAAAACCCAACAACAAGATAAACTCCCAAAAATCCTAAAAACCCATAAAAACCACTAAAAACCCTAAAACCCTAAAAACCTAAATATTTATTAAAACCTAAAAACCCCTAAAAACATAAAATTCTATTAAAACCTAAAAAAAACAAACCCATAAAACACTAAAGACCTTAAAGTTATAACTACACATTAAAACCCATAAAAACTCTAAAAACTCATAAAAAACCTTAAAACACCAAAAAATCATAAAAACACTGATAACCTACTCTACCAATAAAAACATAAAAAACCATAAAAATCAGAGAACCCATAAAAAATAATCTGAAACCCCTAAAAACTAAGAAACCGCTAGACCCCATTAAAACCCATAAAAAACCTAAAAACTAATTAAAACCAGAACCCCCCCCCCCTAGAGACTATAAATACTCTAAAACCCCCTTAAAACCCAAGAAATCGTTAAAAACACATGAAATCCCTTACAAGAACCTAAAAAACATAAAACCCATAAACCACCAAAACCCCTAAAATCTAGAAAAAAAATCCATTAAACCCCTAAAAACCCTAAAAACATTAAAACATATATAAAAACTCCTAAAACAACCTTAAAACCGTAAAAATATTAAAAAAATAACATAACCTAAGAAATTCTAAAAACCCATAAAAACCCTTAAACACCAATTACATATAAAAAACATAAAACCCTAAATGCTATACCCTACACCATAATCATTAAAGCCTATATCCCAAAATATATACACATAAACATTATACCGTACACCCTAAAACCTAGTCCCTACACTTAAAACCCAATAACCTACACCCTAAACCCAAAAACCTACTCCCTAAACCCTATACCCAGCACCTTAAACCCTAAACCCTAAACCCTAAACCCTAAACCCTATACACTTGACAACAAAAAATTAAACCCCTCACTCGAAACCCTAAACTCTACATCATAAACCCAATACCCCACAGCCTAATCCCCAAACCCTATAACCATAAACTAAAAAGTACCTACAAATCTTATAAACAATAAAAGAACCGAAAAACCATTAAAATCCTAAAAACACAAACATAACATTAAAATCATCTAAACACCTTAAAAGGACATAAATACATTAAAACCCTCATATAACACTTTAAATAAAATAAAACCCCCAAAAAAATTATTATCCCAAAAAACCCCATAAAAATAATAAGAAACCTTAAAACCCCGTATAAACCATTATAAATCTCCAAAACCCTAAAAACCCTAAAAACCCTAAAATCCCTAAAACCTATAATAGAGCATTAAAAACCCAGAACACCCTAATAATCCAAGAAAAATCAAAAAATTAAAAAACTCTGCTAAAATTCCATAAAAACATTAAAAAACCTTATTACCCCTAAAACCCCAAAAATGCAGAAAACCCCTAAAAAATCCTAAAAACCTAGAAAACCAAAAAAACCTAAAGAACCCAAAAACAAAAAAAACCAATTAAACCAAAAATAGAACTTAAAAACAGCAATAACTCCCACTAAACACCAAAAACACCTAAAAATCCTAAAACGATAAAAACCCATAAAAACCATAAAAACCATAAAAACAAAAAAAACCTAAATAAACCCTAAAAATCCAAAACCACATAAAACCACCTGTCAAAATTCTAAAACTCCCTAAAACTATTAAAAACTCTTAAAAATCAAAAACCTTAAAACCCTTACAACCCCTTGAAATAGTAAAAGCACATAAAATACATTAACCCCCCAAAACTATAAAAATGACTGAAAACCCTATAAACACTAAAAACCCATAAAAACCAAAAAACCAAAAAACCACTAAAACAACATAAAATATAAAAACCCCTATGAGACCTAAAACTAAAATAAAATCAAAAAACACTCAACAATCCAAAAATTCCCTAAAACCCAAAAAGATCCTAAAATTCTTAAAAACAATGAAAGACCATAAAGACCGTAAAAACCAGAAACCCCTAAACATAATAAAAAATCAAAAACACATAAAACAATCTTTAACAGCTAAAAAACCATAAAACCCTAAAAACCTAAAAAATAATAAATATATAAAAGCACTAAAACACCTCGAAAACCCCTAAAAACACTAAAAAACCATTAAAATCCTCAAAAACCACAAATAACCTACTGACCAAAAAAACCACTAAAAACCTAAAAGCTGATAAAACCCTTAAAACCACAATACCCCTAGAAATACCTAAAACCCTAAAAACCCTAAATCCAATAAAAATAAACCAAACTAAAAAACCCTATAAATCAAAAAACCCTAAAAAACAAAAAAACCCATAAAATACTAAAAGGCCCTAAAACACTAGAGAGACACTAAAAATAGAGAAAACCTTAAACCCTAAAAACACTAATACCCTATAGAAGATCCTAAAATACTCTAAAACACTATAAGATGCTAAAAACCCAAAAAATCAAAAAAGACATTTAACCCCTAGAAAACTCTAAAAGAATACAAAAGACCCCAAAAACCCTAAAAACACAAAAAAAATCATAAATCCCAAAAAACCATAGAAGACCATAAATAACCTAATATATAGTAAAAATCATTAAAAACCCTCAAAGTATGTAAAATACCAATCACCCCTAAAAGCATCTAATAACAACAAAAACACCTAAACACTATAAAAACCCCTAAAAATCCCTAAAAGAAACATAAAACCATAAAAAACCCTAGAAACCATAAAACAATAAAAGACACAAAACCCTATAAAAACCCTTTAAACTCATAAAACACTATAAAACACTCTAACCCCCAAACCCTAAATCGCCTAAAACCCAAAAAAACACTAAAACCCTTAAAATATCTAAAACCATAAAAATCATTAGACAACTAAAAACTATAAAACCCCTAAAAACTATTAATTCCAAAAAATCATAATAAACCCTATAAATCCCTAAAAACCCTTTAAGCCGCTTAAAAGCTATAAAAATCATACACACCCCCAATAACATAAAAACACTAAAACCCCTTTAACCCCTAAAAACCTAATAAAACTAAAAACACTTAAAACTACAAAATACCCTATAAAAACAAAAAATATATATAAATACTAAAAACCATTAATCCTCCAAAAACAATAAAAACTGAAAAAACTCCTAAAAGTCCCTAAAAACCCTGAAAATAGCAAAAAACCTTAAAACTCCAAAAAAAATTACAAACACTAAAATCCCAAGTCCTTAAAACAACTAAATGACCCTAAGGCCCCAATAAACCCACAAAAAGACTCTAAAACACTCAAACAATAAATATATTTACACCCCTTGAAAACCTAAAACCCCTATAAAAATACTAAACACCCAAAAAAGAAAAAAACACTAAAACTCCCTAAAAATATGAAAAACCTAAAATCCCAGAAACATTCCGAAAAATGATATAACCCAAAAACATAAAAAACCCCAAAACCACTAAAAATAAAAGTCCCATAAAAATCCATGAAAGGCCCCGGAAGCCCAAAATCCAAAAAACACCATAAATACCTAAAAATAAATAAAAACCTAAAAACCCTAAAAGGCCCTAAAGGCCATAAAAATACAATAAAACCCCTAAAACCTATTAAAACCCAAAAACAATAAAAACCCAAAAAGTCATAAACTCAAATTTTTTTTTTAAAAAACCCAATAAATAATTTTAAAAAAAATCCTAAAAACCCATAAAATCCTAAAGAACACTAAAAACACTAAAACCATTAAAATCTCATTAAAACCTTAATTCCCCAAAAACAAAAAAAAAGAAATATTTGTAAGAAATAAAATTATAAAAAAATCTAAAACCCTTAAAACCTCCATGAAAACCCCAAAACCCCACCCCCCCAAACAATAAATTCCCTAAAACTCCCTAAAACCAAAAAATAATTCCTAAAAACCTAAGAACCCTAAAATCTATTGAAAATCTATAAAATATGTATAAATTCCAAAAATGTTTGAAAACCCTAAAGAATCCTAAAAAATTGTAAACACAAACAAATACCTAAATACCATAAAACCCTAAAAATACTTTAAAATCCTTAAAACCCAAAAAAGGATACTTAAAGAAGACTAAAAACCATAAAACCATTACAAAAACAAAAAAGCCCTAAAACACTAAGAAAAAAATTAAAAAGCTTGAGAACCTTAAAATCACTAATAACCCTTAAAACCCCTAAAACTCAACAAATCCCCAAAATAATAAAAACTATTAATAATATTAAAAAAATGATAAAAACCATATGATCCCATAAAAAATCCTAAAAATTATAAAAACCAAAAAAACCCTAAAGTAGCCTACAAACCAAAAAACCCACAAAAATAAAATCCCCCAAAACCCCAAAACCCTATAAAAACCCTAACACCCTAAAAACCTAAAAATAAAAAACCAGATAAATATTAAAAACCCTTAGTGACTTTAAAAACCTAAAAACACATAAAAGACCCAAACCCCATAAAATGACCCTAAAAATACAAAAAAACTCTAAATCACCCTAAAACCCCAAAAAACCCATGAGTCCCAAAAATCACCTAAAATAAACTAGAAAATATTATAATACCCTATAATACCATAAAACCAAAAAAGAAACTAAAAACCCAAAAAACTGAAAAGGACCCTTAAGACACCCCAAAACCCCTTTAATGACCCAAAAACCCCTAAAAATCACTAAATGACATGAAGAAACCTAAAAACCATAAATGACCCTAAAATTCCATAAAACCCTAAATTACCCTAAAAACCCAAATAACCCTAAGAGACTCTCAACACCATATTTACCATAAAGGACTTGGAAACCCATTAAAATCCAAAAGACCCTAAAACCCCTAAAACTGAAACCCCAAAGAAACCATAATAACCATAACCACCAACCCCTATAAGCCCCGATAAACCCTAAAAAATCTAAACCACCCAGAAAAACCCAAAAATAAATCCAAAAACCCCTATAGAACCAAAATACCAAAAAATTCCACAAACCCCTTTTAAAAGTTTTAAACACACTAAAAATAATAAATTTCACATAAAATAAAAAAAGAACCTAAAAATAAAAAACCCATGAAACCCAAAAACCCATAAAAACCCACTAAAATGGTCATATTACATGTAATAAGTCCCAAAACTATGTCAATATCCCCTCAAAAGTCCATATCCCCGATGATACAAACCACTAAAGGGGCATATTCAGGATGAAGTAAGCATTGGGGCCTCCTTAGTTATAATCCCCAGTCATTCCAAACTACTTGATCTTAAATTACTAACTAACATGGATACATAAGATATCTCCCTAGTGTCCAAGACCAACACCACAAATTCAACCTAATATTATATAGCACATATCCCTAGTGAAGTCACATCCAACCTGGAGGGCCCTATTCCAGTCGAGTCCCTTTAATCACTATTACTATTAGGCAACATTTACAGTGAAATCATCCCCCCACCTAGGATACCACATATCTTCCATGTCACTCAAGCCACTTCGTCGTAAGTCTCGTAGCAAAAATTTACTATTCACCTTTACCCAATTCATCATTACAACATGATGTTAAACAGCTTGGTTTAGTCCTTATCAGATGAACTTATAAGGTATGATGTGCACCCTTAAGTGCCATCGAAATATGTGGGATCTTATTCATTTCACAAGGATGCATAGAAAGTCCATCCTATGTGTTTGATCCCAAAATCAAAACAACTCATGTCTTCCTGGATGATAATAAACTCCAGAGCGCCACACTATGTGGCCTAAAACAAGAGTCATAATAATAAATGAATGACCAAATGATATATGGTCCATAGTTACCATATATAGAGTCCCTCAAATACATAATGATCCCTCCACTTATAGAGAACCTCAGATACAAATAGATGATTCCATGTTCATTCTTGTTAGTAATTGATTGTTAATTTGGGGGTGACCCACGTCATACTCTGGAATGAAAAAAGGATTCATGAACATATGTTAAATCTATCAGAGAGTCTTGAAAAAGGAAATAATTCCCCAAAAAGAGTGTGATGATCCCCACCACCTATCATCTCTACCAATGTGAGTTCTTGTTTATCATTGGCCAAGTTACTCAATGAGAACCTACCTTTAGAAAGTAGGTCCATGAGACATCATGGATATAAAAACCATTGGGTATTTCTAGATCCATGAACAAACCCCATTGAAAACAGACTCGTCGCATGTAGGTGAGAAACAAAACCTCAAAACGTCAAACCCCTATAAATCCTAAAAACCCTTCATGACCATAATAAATATAAAATCCACTAAAAATACCACAATACACTAAAATAAAAAACCCTAAATCCCCTGAAGCTATAAACAACCCTAAAAACTCCAAAAAATCATAAGAAAAACCCTAAAATCCCTTCGACCCCCACCCCCTAAAAAATCATACCCCGAGGTTTTAAAAACCCCTAAAGTCACTAAAAACCTAAAACCCCCTAAAGCCCCAAAATCCCTTTAGATCCCTGATAAATACTAAAAACTCTAAAAACCATAAAGTCTATAAAAAAACAAAAAAAAAAATAGACCCCAAACCCCCTAAAAATTCCAAAAATAGTAAAAGGACAACAAAAACCCAAAAATACTAAGAATCACTTAAATTAGTACAAAAATAAATAACATAGAAAACTTTAAAACAAATAAAACCCTAAAAAGAATCTAAAACACCAAAAGTGATTCTAAAAAATCTTAAAAACTAAAAACATTATATACGACCTAAAACAATATAAAAATATGAAAACCCAAAAAAATAAAAAACCAAAACCCGCCTAAAACTCATAAATGTCCCAAAAACCCTAAAAACACACAAAACCCTAAACATACCTAAAAACCCTAAAAATAACAAAAAACACTAAAACCCATAAAAAGCCGAATAACCTTATAATACTCAAAAATCATCTAAAACCCATAGAATCTACATAAACCCCTTAAAACCATTTAAAAGACCTAAACATCTTAAAGCTCTAAAAAACTCTAAAAACCCAAAAAACCCTAATGAATCCCTCAAAACTTAAAAAAAATTAAAACCCTCAAAAATCCATAAAACCCTAAAACCGACAAAGAATCCCGAAATATCTCTAAACCCCTAAAAACTATAAAAACCATAAAACCCCTAAAAACCCTAAAACACAATGAAATCGTAAATCAATAAAATAATCATAAAACCCCTAAAACCCCATAATATCCCTAATAATCAATAAAAAATCTAAAACATCCTCAAAACACCTAAAAACCATTAAAACCCAAAACCACTAACCCCCCCCCCCCCCCAGCAGTAAAACACCCATAAAACCCCATAAAATACCAAATAACCCATAAATCCTACCAAACCATAAAAATCTTATAAATTGAAAAATAACACGAAAAACATTATAGGAAACTAAAATATTCAAATCTCTTAAAATCACCTAAAAACTAAATAAATTAAACACCTTAATGACCCTAAAACCCAAATAAATTATAAAAATTCACAAAACACTTCTAAAAGTACCAAAAAACGAAAAAAACCCTAAAAATAATCTAAACCACTAAATAAACTTTAAAAGGCCCTAAAACCATGAAAACCTAAAAGACACTAACAATCCTTAAAAACCCTTAAAGACCATAAAATCCCTAAAACCCATAAATGAATTTTAAAATCCATACAAATCATAAAATACCTGAAACCCCATAAAACCTATAAAAACTACTAAAAGTTACATAATCCAAAAAAAAAACCCTTAAAGGGACCTAAAAACCCTAAAAACCCTAGAGTACCATCCAAAACCTAAAATTTCCCCAAACAACACTAACCATACCATAAAACCCTATAGGATCCTAGAATCCCTTAAAAAACCTAAAGGATCTTAAAAATTCAAAAAACCCTAAAAGAACCTAATAACCCTAACAACCCATAAATATCCCCAAAATAATTAAAGTCCTTAAAAGACTCTAAAAACCATAAAAACATTAATAATCACTAAAACTCCTTAAAACTACTAAAATATACTAGAAGACCATAAAAATCCATAAAAATATAAAACTCCTAAAATGACCCTAAAACCCCATAAACCGCAAAACATTAAAATCCCTAAAATACCCAAAAAACAAAAAAACAATAAAAGTCCATAAAAACAATAAAACCCCTATGATACCCTAAAACCTCTAAAATAAACAAATGAAACACTAAAAAGTATAAAAACTCTAAAAAATATAAAAAACCCAAAACCCAAAAAGTCCATTAATATCCTTAGAAATCCAAAATGCTATAAAATCCCTTAAAATCCAAATAATTACAAAAAAACTGAAAAATGAAAAAAAAACATTAAACTGAAAAAACCCCTAAAGGTCACTAAAAATCCTCAAAACCTGAAATGACCATAAATCCTAAAGCCTTAAATACCCTAGAAACCCTAAAACCCCAAAACCCAATAAAGATTCTAAAATACCCTAAAAAAGAAAACCCCTAATTGAATCTAAAACCCCCCAAACCCTAAAACTATATAAATGACCCTAGGAATATTTTAGAGACCCTAAAATCCCTAAAACACCAAAAAACACCAAAAACACTAAAAACCCTCAGAACACTAAAATACACAAAAACATATAAAACCATAGAAACCCTATAAACCATAATTCCACCAACCCTAAAAAAATGTTAAAACCCATAAACATATAACACCCATAAACCCCATAAACACCTAAAAAACCCATAAACCTAAAAACCCTACAACCGATTAAAAACCCTAAAACCCATAAAAAATAAAAAAAAAAACCATAAATCCAATAAAAACCCTAATACATATAAACCTTGAATCCCTAAACACACTAAAAACTCTAAGATATCATAAAATCCAAAAAATATTGTAAAAAACCCTCAAACCCCTTACAAAACCTAAAACCATTAAAACTATATAAATTAATAAAAACCAAACAATACCACAAATAAGATATAAAAAATAATAAATATTCATAAAAATAAAAAAACTCTTAAATCCTTTAATAGCATCCAAAAACACCAAAAATTCCAAAAACCCTAAAAACCATACACCACTGAAAACCCAATAACACCTAAAAACATAGAAAACGTAGAAATCTATAATAAAACCTCAACCATTTATGACCCTAAAATACCCAAAAAAACCCCTAAAACCATTAAAAACCTCAAAGACCCTAAATACCCTAAAAAACCATATATACCCCTAAAAGACCCTAAAAACCTTATACCCATGAAGGACCCAAAAAAAATGAAACTAAAAACCTAATATACCAAAAATAACGAAGAAACAATTAAATTCCCTAAATATTATTAAAAAAATCCAAAAAATAGTTAAAACACTAAAAGACGTAAAAACCGTAAAAATGTTTTAAAACCCAAAAATAAAAAAACCCGAAAATAATTACAATGTTAAATGACTTTAAAATCCCATAAAACCCACTATAAATCACTTAAAACCATAAAAACACTAAAGATCCTAAAACACCAAAAATACCCTAAAACCGTAAAGGACCGTAAGACCCCTAAAACTACCTAAAGGTCCTTAAAAACATTATGAAAACCCCAAAGGACCAAAAAAATTAGTATAACCCTTAAAAACAATAAATCCATAAATAATCCCTAATATAAAATTAAAAAAACTAATATTCCTAAAACTACTAAGTCTCCTAAAAATCCTAAAAGACCCTTAAAATCCTAAAAAGGCACTAAATAGACTAAAAAAAATACAAAAACCCAAAAAGTCTTTATATAACCCTATAAAAAATATAAAACATGTTGAAAACCCATAAAAACATAAACCCCTAAAAAACATATAACCCCTAAAAATGAACAACCCATAAATCCCATAAAAACCCTTACAACACTATTTAATACTAAAACACATAAAAATAATAAAAGACCTAAAAACCACTAAAAATCCTAAAACCCCTAAAAACCCAAAAACACATAAAAATCCTAAAAAACCTAAAAAAAATTCTAAAACCACTAAAATATCTAAAAACCTTAGAATCCCAAAAAACCAAAATAATGATTAAATGAAAATAACCCATGAAAACCCTAAAAATCCTTAAAACACTAACAAACCTAAAACCCATAAGAACGCTAAAAACCCTAAAATCCCAAAAATCCCAAAACACCAAAAAGACCACAAATACCCTAAAACCCTAAAACCATATAAAATCTTAAAAAAGAACAAAAACCACTAGAAACCCTAAAACCCCCCTGAAAAATTCTCAAATACCATTAGAATCTACTAAAGGATGCTAAAAACACAAAAAATATCCCCAAAAGTCCCAAACCCACTTGAAGACATTAAAAATAAATAAAACCCTAAAGGACCCTAAACCACCTAAATGGTGTTAAACACCATATAAAACACTAAAAGACCAAAAAAATCCTTAAACAACCTAAAAACACTCTAAATCCCAAAAACCTGTAAGATCCATAAAAATATCAAAAAAACATAAAAAACTTAAAAACTACCAAACCATTTAAATATAAAAAACAAAAAAATAACCATAAAAGAAACAAGTATATTAATTCCCAAAAATATCAAAATACCTCTAATACTATAGAAAATCATAAAAAACATAAAAAAATTAAGACCCCTAAAAATTACATAAAAATAATATAGATCCTGAAATTTCTAAAAACCCTAAATGTCAAAAAAAATCATAAAAACCCTTTAAAAATCTAAAACAATCATAAGAGTCCATAAAAAGCTTTAAAACCATAAATTACCCTAAATCTATACAACCACATTAAATACCCTTAAAACCTTAAGAATCCCATGAGACCCTAAAAATCCAAATCCCCCAAATACCCTAAAACCATAAAAGATAACAAAACGTCCTTGAAAACTATAAAAGATCAAAAACACCCAGAAATACCCAAAATTAATGTAAAACCCCTAAAACACCAAAAAATCGATAAAAAAAATAATACCCTAAAACCCCCTAAAACACTATAAAAACCATAATTCCCGTTGAAAACATAAGAACCTCAGAAAAACTAAAAACCCAATACACCTAAAAACCAGAAAATCTAACCCCTCTCCAAGCCTATAAAAAATAAAAATATTTAAATCCTGTTAAAACTCTTAAAAATCCTAAAATCATCAAAAACCTTAAAACTCAAAAAACCAACTAAAACACCCTTAATCCCTAAAACATTGTAGGTATACCCTAAAAACCACTAAAACCCCAAAAACCCCTACGAAAACCATAAAAGAATAAAATACAAAAAAAATATTTTAAAAACCATAAAAACCTAAAAACGTTAAAAAAACTAAAAACCCCTAAAAACACCAATACCCAAAAAATCCATAAAAAACCCTGAATCCCAAAAAACCAAAAAATATATAAATACCCATAAAACCCGAAAAAGCCATAAAAACCTAAATATCATAAAAAATCGTAAGAATCAAAAAACCCTAAAACAACTTCAATCTCTAAAAACACTGAGATCTCAAAAAATGAAACTAAAACCCCAAAACCACTAAAAATCCTAATACCCTAAAAACCCAAGAAACCCCTAAAAATGCATAAAACCCATAGAATCCCTAAAATCACTAAGGTGGAGTAGGAAAATTTCAGGGAGTATTACACTGCCTTCGTCAAGAAATATGAATCACTTAAATGGGAATTGGAAGAATTGGACGCTTTCTCTGTTTATGGTGCTAATGGGGAGCCATATGAGGATGGAGACGTTTATTTGTACATTCTTTCTCTTCTAATTTACAGTTTTTTGAGATTTTTTGGAGTCTTAGGGGTCCAATGTTTTTTCGGTGTGGGTTGTTTTACCCTGGCCCACTATTGTCTGCTTTTCTTTTCTATTAACAAATTTATGGGGGGAAGGAATAGCCTTACTCCGCACACCTTCCTTGCCCTAAAATCCCTAAAAACCCTTAAAAATCCAAAAAAGTCGAAAATAATTTTAAAATACCCAAAACCCCCCAAAATATCCTAAAAACCATGAAAACACTAAACCCCCCCTAAAATTATAAGAAAATATAAAAACTAATATCCCTTAAAATGACCTAATAAATGATAAAACCCTTACAAAAACCTAAAAACCCAACAAAAACCTAAAACTCAAAGACCTCTATATAGATAAAAAGAATCCAAAACCCACATACGAGAACCATAAACACCCTAAACCCCTAAAACCCTAAAACCCTTAGCAAATACTAAAAACACTAAAAAATTAAAAAAACCTAAACACAAAATACTATAAAAATACAGTAAACCCAAAAACTATTAATGGATTAAAAACCGTAAGACCCCTAAATACCTCAAATCCCTAAAAAACCCAAAATACCCTATAACCCCCAAAAAATCATAATAAATTAAAACCCCAAAAGAACTTCAAACCCCTAAAACACTTAGAAGACACTAAAACACCCTAAACTCTATTATCAGTCCTAAAATCCATAAAACCTTATTAAACCCCTCAATACCCTAAGACCACTAAAAATATTTAAAAACCCTGAAACCCTAGAAGATCCCAAGACCTAAAAAATCATAAAAACCTTAAAAGAACTCAAAAACCCATAAAACCCCAATAAAGTCACCTAAAACCGTAAAACCCACTAAAACCCTAAACATTCTAAAAACACATAAAGATTTAAAAACCCCCCTTAAAACCTAAAGAAACCAAAAAAACCAAAAAACACGCTTAAAACATTAAAACACCTTATAAATATTAAAATCATTAAAAATTCCTTACACCAAAAAAATGCCCTAATAACCCCAGAATATTTTTAAATTCCCTACAAAACCCAAAATAACATAAAAATCCCTAAATCCATTAACAATAATAAAACCAATAAATATCCTTTAAAAACCCAAAGAACCCAAAAACCCTTAAAATCATATATCCCCAATAAATCGTAAAAACCTTTAAACTCTTAAAACCCTAAAAGAACCATAAAGTCAGAAAAGACCGACAAAACGAAAAAAAATTACAAATACCCTAGAAAACACTAAACCCCATAAATTACCCCTAAAAATACATATAAAACCATAAAACACTCTAAAAATACCTTAAACAACATAAAACCAAGAAAACCCGAAAAACCTAAAAATGGTAACAATCCCCAAAATCCCCCAAAACCATAACAAACTTTAAGGAGTCCTAAAATTTTTAAAAGCATTAAAAACCCCAAATATACTCCTAAAAATCTACAAACCTATAAAACCCCTTAAAATCCCCCAAAACCCCTATGAAAAATAAAAATAACAAAAAAACCCTAGATCCTTAAGACCCTTAAAATCCATAAAACCATAAATCCCCCTAAAAACAATAAAAAACATAAAACCACTATACCATTAAATATCCATAAAACAATTAAAGACTCAAGAAACATTAAAAATTACTAAAATCCTAAGATCTCTAAAAACCCTAAAACGTAAAAAAACTATGATATCTTAAAAAAACTATAACACATAAAAACTATAGAAAACACAAAACCCATTAAAGTCCTAAATTCCAATAAACCCCATTAAAAACCGTAAAAATATCTTTATAACCCGAAAGAATCATAAAACCCATTAAAATTCCCTAATAATAATAAAACCCCAAAAAACCTAATAAAACCTAAAAACATGAATACCATAAAAATAATAAAAAACTATTAAACACCAAAAAAACCCAAAAGCATCAAACTTTTAAGAGGACCCTAAAACCATAAAATTTTTAAAACCCCTAGAATCCATAAAACCCCTAAAATTAAAAAAACAATAAAACCCCTTTAAAAATCATTTAAGACCCCAAAACCCCTAATGTCCCTAATAATCATTAAAAGACTAAAAACACTAAAGCCCCCTAAAAATCCTAATAACCATAAACACCTAAAAACACCCTAATAACTGTAAAACCCATAAAACCCCTTAGAAACCCTAAAGGACCCAATATAACTAAAACCCAAAAAACCACTAATCCTCTATAATCCCGAAAAATTCCAAACACACTAAAAACATAAAAAACCCTAAAAACCAAAAACAAACCTAAAAAATATTAACTCTAAAATCCATTTAATTATCTCAAAACCCTAAAAAGCTATAATACCCTAAAAACCATAAACCCCTATGATAACCTAAAACCCATAAAACCCAAAAAAGTAACTTAAAAGTCAGGAATAGCCTGGCCCCGAACCTTCCTTGCCCAAAATGTAACTTAAATCCAAAAAAATATTAAATGCAATTAAAATACCTTAAAATTAGATCAAAGACTCAAAAAAAAACCCATTAACATACTAAATGTAGCTAAAACCCAAAATAATCCAAAATAACCCTAAAACCCACTAAAATCCTAAAGCACACAAAAAATATTAAAAGACCATATAAAACCCTAGAAATCCATGAAAACCCCAATGGCCCCCAAAAACCCTAAAAAATAATAAAGGATCATATAACCCATTAAAATCCAAAATACCCTAAAGGCCCTAAAAACATTAAAACCCAAAATGACATTAAAATCCCTAAATTAACCTAACAAACACCAAAAAAACACTAAAGGACCATAAAAACCCTATGATTCTTAAAACCATAAAGACAAAAAAACCCCATAAAAACATAAAAGACCATAAAAATCAGGAAATCATTAAATGAAAATAAAAAAACATAAAATCACAATAAAATATTAAAAACCCCTAAAACCATAAAAACCATATATCCCTAAAAACCCATAAATTCCAATAAAAAACTAAAAAATATAAAAATACTTAAAACACTACCCCCCCAACACAAAAAATCCACTAAATCCCTGAAACTCATAAAAAGAAATAAAACAAAAATCCCAAAAATCCTACAAACCATAAATAAGAAAAAAAACCCATAAAAAGACCATATAAACACTAATGGAACCTAAAACCCCTAAAGGACCCTAAAATATTAAAAACCCTAAAATCCCTAAACACCCTAAAAACATAAAACACTCTAAAACCCCTATAATACCCTAAAACTTTAAATGACCCAAAAACCATAAATAACCCTAAAAGACCCCAAATTTTCTAAATACCCTAAAACCAAAAATATCTCTAAAATAAAAAAAGTAGAAAAACCCCCCTTAAAATCTTGATGACACATAAATAAAATCAAAAACACAAAAACCCCAAGAAATTCTAAAAACCTAAAAATCTTAAAACACTCAAAAAACCAAAAAAACGAAAAAATACAAAAAAACCCCAGAAAATGATAGAACCATAAAACCCTAAAACCCTAAAATTGAAAAAACCCCAAAAAAATAAAAGAACATAAAAACCCCCTAAAAAATAAAAATACTAAAACCCATAAAATCCTTAAAATCCCTAAAAACCTCAAAAACCTCTTAAAACAAAAATACCCAAAATTAATTATAAATAATAAAAAACCTAACCCCCACTCCCAACATAATGAAAAAAATCAATAAAACACTAAAAACCCTAAACACCATAATAGATGTAAAAAAATAAAATCCCCTAAAACCGCAAAACTATAAAGACCCTTAGAAACCCTAAAACCCCTTATTAACCTAAAAAAACATTTAATCCCAAAAATCATAAAATAATTAAAACTAAAAAACCATAAAAATCTATAAAACCCTTAAAAACCATAAAACACTCAAGCCAATAAAATATTTCATTGGCCAAAATCCCTTACAACCCCTAAAAACACTAAACACCCCTATATATCATAGAAACACTAAAATACCTATAAAACCCAAAAACCATTAAAATACCCAAAAACCCTAAAAGGTAATAAAACCCCTTAAAATCCCTAAAGTAACCTAAAATCAAAATGAAACCCATAAAAGACCAATAAAGACACTTTACAACAAAAAAACCATAAAACAACCTCAAAACACTAAAAACAAAAAACTCTATAGAAACCCTAATAACCATAAAAGCCCGTAAAATGCTAAAAACCGTAAAAACCCTAAAACATTAAAAACCCTAACCAATATGAAAAACTATAAAACCCCAAAACAACCCAAAAAACACTTAATGTACCTAAAATAATGAATAATCTTCAAATCCCTAAAAGCAATAAAACCTCAAAAAACTCTAAAAAAAATTATCCTAACAAATAAATAATAAACCATAAAAATTCTAAGAATTTGTTTTTAAAACCGTATAAAACCCCAAAAACCCCCCAAAAATCATAAAAACATGTAAAATACCTAAATAAACTTCAATACCCTAAAACCCAAAAATACATTTAAACCCAAAAAAACTCTTAAAACCGGAAAACAATTAAAATCCATAAAACCCATAAAGCCAAAAAAAACCCTAAAACCCTAAAAACACTAATTACCCTAATTATCCTAAACCCCCAAAACCCATAAAAACCTATAAAACACCTAAAACCTTAAAACAAAAAAAAACTAAAAAATGATAAAAAATTAAGAAACCTCAAAAATATAATAACCCTAAAAGGGCTATATTACCCTTAAAATTCATAAACCCTAATATCCATAAAACCGTAAAAACCCCTAAAATACCCCTAAACCCCCTAGAAACTCTAATGACCCATAAGCATCCTATAAAACAATAAAAAACATCAAAAACCCAAAAAACTACAAAAAAAACCTAAAACGCCAAAAAACACCTAAAAAACCAAAAAACATCAATAAGATCATAATAATACTAAGTTATATTAAAAATCTAAAAAAATACAAATATAACATTAAAAACCCTAAAGACCATTGAAAAAAAACTTAGAAATCTCTGAACATCATACAAAAAAGCTAACCCCCCCCCAATGTATAAAATCACCAACAACATAAAAATCACTAAAAACACCTAAAACTCCTAAAACCAAAAAACCCACATCGAACCACATAACCTTAAAAACCTTGGAAAAACACGCATTTAGACCCATACAACCACATAAAAAACCACTAAAAACCTAAAAAATTTAAAAACCCCAAAAAACCTAAACATCTCTAAAAATCCCAAATATCCCAAAAAATACTAAAAACACAAAAAAAACTTAAAACTATCAAATTCCTTAATTCCCAATTGAACCTACTAAAATTCCTAAAACCCAGAAAGAACCCCAAAATAAGTTATACCCCACAACCTAAACCCTAAACCATAAACCATAAAACCTAAACACTACACCCAAAACCTTAAACCCTGTACCCTAAAAACTAATCCCAGCACCCTAAACCCTATTACCGACACCCTAAAACATAATACATGGACCCTAAACCACATGAAGTACACCCTTAAACCCTAAATTAAAATCCCTACACCCTCAAACCTATACCCAACACCCTAAAAAACATACCCGGCAGCCTAAACCATATTCCATAAAACCTAAACCCTATACCAAACACCCTAGCCCTATTTCCTACACCTTAAACATGATACCAATCATTCAAATCCCTAAACCATACACCCTAAACCCTATAATTAAATCCATAAAACAAAATCCCCACACCCTAAACCATATACCCTACACCTTAAACACTAAAACATACACCCTAATAACTATACCATACACCCTAAACCCTATACCATACCCCGAAAAACCCTATACACTACACCATAACTCCCATACCATACACCTTAAACAATAAAACATAAATCGTACACCCTAAACCCCAAATCCTACACCCTAAAACCCCAAACCCTAATCCTTAATCCCAATACCCTAAACATTAAACCCCACATCCTAAGCCTTAAACCCTAATCCATTACTATACATCCAAATCCACAATACCCTACACCCTAAACCATACACCACAAACCCTATACTCTACACCCTAAACCAAAAAATCTATATTGTATACCCTATATCCTAAAACCTAAACACTACAACCTAAATTGTATACCCTACACCCTATTACCTAAAACCTAAAACCTAAACCCTATACCCTTTCATGAACCAACCCTGATCGACCCTAAACCGGTTACCCAAGCATGCCTGTGAAACGGTTCGAGATGTGTTCTTTATCCTCTTAGGCTGGTAACTAGTGCCAGGAATCAGTAATACGTAGTTTGGAAAGCTTTATCCCATAAAAATAGATAATTAAATGAGAATAAACTAATCAATAAAAATAAACACATACAATGAAAAGAAATAAACTGTTATGTGTACCTCCTTGTGTACTCATGGGTCACTTAAAACTGTAGGAACTAACTCTCACTATGAGTGAACCAGAGCCAGAAGGTGCAGTTGAATATAGGAAAACTAAATCAATGGGAATAAATATAAAAAATAATTAAGAATACCTAGAAAAACTATTCCCTATGCCTTACCATTGAAAAGATAACCAAGTCATGCCAATTTGAAAATTTGACATATTAAAAATGGGTTTCTACATTTTCTAAGAAAGGTTTCAATGTACCATTTTTATAAAAAAATACTTCTCATCATATTTTTCAGTATAGTATTCAAATCTAGGATTACATTTCCAAAAAATTATTCAGAAAATATAATTTTATAATAGAAAATACCATTGTATGGAAATATTACAATGAAGTAAATTTTAAAACTAATACCATAGAAGAGATGAGAAAAGGATAGAATAAAACACGGTAAATCCTTACATTTTTAGGGTTAATATAGTCCTTGGATCCTTGTAAATTGATGATATGTACATACCACTTAAACCCACAACATCCTACAACATGACCCTCTAGAGGGAAATGCAACCCAAGGTCTTGTGGTCTCTGATTATCGCCATATGATTAGTTAGTGTTGTTGTGTCAATCCTTTTAGGAGGAATTGAGCCTAATCCCCACCAATCTGTCTAGTATACTAGATCTAGTCTATCCACCAATGTACCTAGGGTCTCGTGTTCTTATTCCAATTAGTGGTGATATTTTATCTAGATGGAATATACATACACATGAAATTATTTTCACAAAACTCATCAAAATTCTCACCACTGATCTCCCTCCTTTAGAGCATCCCCCTCTTTAATTCATAAAACAATGCACTGGCCTTTTAACAATACACATATCATAAATCACATATTTAAAAATAAAATTATATTTTTAAAATAAGGGGGCATGAATCAAGAGGGATTTTCCACTTCCATAAAACCTTGTCAATGTTTCAAACATGCCGCATTATTTTAAAATGATTACATTCAATTTATAGAACACTATTTCCCAAAAATTCTAATTTCCAAACCCATTTAATAGACAAATTAAAAAACCAAGGCAACACAAATTTAAAAACAATCATTAACCCATTTTTAATTCAAATTAACCAAATTTTAAATTTTAATGGAATGCATAGAAACCAAGTGAAGAGCCACATTCCCTGAACCAACACTAATTATATATATAGTTTATGAATTTCATATAAAATTGGAAAACAAATTTTCAAAAACAATCAAGATATCATGGAATTAAAATTATTGTTTATGTTATAGGGAACCTACCTTAAACACAAGGGACACAATTATAGATGATGAAAACATAGATCATTCTTTTTCTAATTGCACACGTATTCCCCATTTCTTTTATGAAAGGAAACCTTGACCCTATATACATATTCACATGGCCAAATATGTACAAGGGCATCGTTAAATATATACCTATACTTGCATAATCCCCTTTACAATTACACAAATATATATAAGAAAACACAACCCCATTATATATATTCATCATGTCATGGGTGAGTATATATATAGGGGGAGCTTATATATGTACATTCATACCAATTCATAACCATTTAATACTTTGACGATGAAGGATCGAACCCTCCCCCCAACAATGACAAAAATAAGCTACATCAATATAAGGAATCTGGAAATGAAAAAATAACAAATTAAAATGGTGTAAAAAAGGAAAGGATAAAGTAATCAAAAGATAAAATGGAAGTATAAAGACTAAAATGGTCTGAAATAATTATCTATTAGTGTTGAATGATGAAACACCCCAAAGATGACATGAGAGACCCACTGCATACCATAAGACTGGACGAAAACACCAAAATTCAGATCATCCAACACTTGAGGGTTCGGATGATCGAAACCAAATAACTTGAAGGGGAAAATTAAAAAAACAAAGAAGGTAGAGGGGGAGATGAAGGATAATTATAGAATATTGCACAATTAATTGGGATCATTGTCTATGATTAGATGGAATAGGACAGGGAGGATCAAATGGCAAGGGAAGTTGGTGGTGGGGGTCAGATCATGAAAATAGGAGAGGGTAAGGGGGTCACATGGTAATGGTAGAAAGGAAACATATTTTAGGGGTAAAATAGTAATAAAAATAATAATCATCATAATAATAATCATAAAACATATCGTTTATTTGAATTTTATTTCACTAAATTTTACTTTTTTTCAAAAACATAGAAACCATGCACGATTTGGCCACATGGTTGTCCAAAATCTGTTCCAATGATGTGCCTCTAATGAAGGACCCAGACAACCCACATAGGAAACCAAATTTTTTATAAACCCATGCTCTATCCCTATGATTCATCTTTTTCAAAATTATAGAAACCCTTGAATGGTCCTTGCATGGTTTCTATTAACCCTGTGCAAACCATGCACCTATACTGAACACTCCTGAATTTTATAATTCAAAATTGGTTTGACCTAAATTTTAATGATGAAGCCAATTATAATTAAATAATTAATAAATCATCGTTGGGGTGTGATATTAATTCCCACCAAAAACACTTTATTCCCCCAATAATTCCTAAAGGGATTAATTGACCAAGATGCGAAGTAGAGGGATCACATCACTTGAAACATAACATCCATCACCTGAAGAATGAAGAACGAATAATAACCCTTATTGAAATACATTGAACCCAAAGAGAGAATAAATAAGTAACTATAAAATAAATAAATTGAAAAAATAATAGAGAACAAACGATACCCAAAGAACTCAAATCATCCAACAAAATCCTCAACGAAAGAGGTTCAAGTCTAAACACATTCTCAAAACATGGAAAACCTCAACCCTAAACATAGAAATCAGAAAATAAATTCTCCATGGGTTTTTCAGGATATTCACGAGCATCCATCATATGGCCCACCATCCAAACCAACCAACTTCCATGGCCAAGGTCGGGAAGGGCTGAAATAAAGAAAGACACTAACAACAAGACACAAAATTCAAAAAGATCAAACACAAAACTATCATATTTGGTTCACCATGATATTTTACCATGTTGGTCTCACCAAAATTTTATTTTTCTACCCAAAAATTAATTTCCCAAGACCAAAAAATTCAGAATTCTTGAAAACCACCTTATCAATGATGAAAACTTTTAATATCCAATGTCACCCATGACCACCTTAGGAGAAGACATCGACGAGGCTTGTAGTGGGTCTCTCCAATATTTAATAACGAACTACGAATATGGTAGCACTGAGAAGAGCAATAAATAAAATGACCCACCCACACAAAAAGGGTTCAACGACAGAGACTCAAATAGAGAACTTGGCTAAGCCACAATTGATGATTTCTCGAGACACACATCTCCAAAAAAGTACAACCCTAAACTAAAATAGATCCAAAGGAAGATAACCAATCCATATTTCACATCTCCATGTCCCTACGACATAAATAATAATAAAATCGGGCCAAAGAGATCTCCCAAAAATAATTTTCGACAAACAAAGGCCATAGTAAGGAGAACCATCGATAGTTTCTACTATGACGCCGGTGAAAACAGGTTGGGTCCAGATCCACCACCCCCTGAATCTCTTATAATATGTGAAAATATTCACATTGAGGTCAATGGTTAAGGGGTAATGTCTTGAATCAACTTCTTCATCATATTAATGAGCTCTTAATACTCAAATGAAAAGTTCTCTTTATGTACCGCAATATATAGAACCCACTACAGGTGACCCAGGTGGACACACCGAATGGAATATATTCTCATAGGCCAACAGTGAACAAGGTACTCACCTATTTTTAAAAATAAAAAGTTATAAGTCCACCGAAGATGAACTAAGTGTGGTCTAATGTTTGGAATGACATCAGATCCACCACTCAATTTAGAGTATGGGTCGAGTTGTCAATGATAACACATAAGAAACACTTATTCGTAATTTCCTCAAAAACTCCAACTACCTATATTAAGAAAAGATAAAAATACTTAACGATAACTATCAATGATTCAAAAAATGAAATTTACCAAGAACATACAAGAAGGTACCTCAGTGTCCATCTATCAAATATTCACTACAATGTTTTTGGGACACCCTCCAAGGATAATAAACACATAACGACATCAAATCCCATAACAATATAAAATTACACACATCAATCAAAATTCACAAATCTATACTCAAAATACCATTACAACCACATTTGAGACAGTTCAAAAAAATTCATGAATGGAGACTACAAACATAAAAAGATAACCCCAAAAAACTTCTCACACACCTTTCAAAACATTTAAATACCCCTTTTGGAAACCATTTTCATAAAACATAACAACCCTAAAAAACCAAACACCCACCATTGGAGTTCGATGAGGCCTCCCACATACAAAAACATAGACATAGATATATATATATATATATATAAATCCATGTTATAGCTCAATAACCCATCTACACATACTAATAACCATCCATATACTGCAAACATACATCCATATATATATATATATATATATATATATCTGTGTGTGTGTGTGTGTGGATTCATAGGGATACCAAGTGTCAAAGCAAGACACTTTCATTTCCAAATAAAATATCCAACCAAAATTCCATGTTCCCAACAAATTTTTCAATCCACCTCATATAATTAAAGAAACAAATTTCTAAATTCCCTAAGAATATTTCATTTCATATTTTACAATGATTTTCAAAAACCCTAAAAACAATTCCAAAACATTGTCTGTTTCCAAAAAAACCCATTTATTTTCAACACCATTTCAATGGTTTTGGATTTTATATGTTAATCCTTTAAAAACAATGAACAATTATTTCATCCTATACATCATTTTAAAATAAAGAAACACATAAAATCAATCCTAGTCCAAAATTAAGAACAAAATAAAGAAACCCACCAGTCAATGGGATACAAATCCAAAAATCTAAAATGAACATCCTCTACACCTGGATTTATAATTTGGTTCAGAAGGAAATTTTCAAACCCAATGGGAACACTAGAGTTCGAAAACGGTAGCTACATGGTATTTTCATGGTTTCCCATACCGTGTAAAACAACTATGTACCCTTTTAATCCCTACATAAATCTACTCCTATAATTGACCGAATCAAAAAAATTTATAAAACCCCAATAGATATCAAAAACATATAAAAAACCAAAATCATTAAAACATCCAATATATGTCTAGGGTTTTGAGGCAAAAAATCCTAGACTACCCTAGGATATCATGAGGCCTTCCGAATATGTGGTTATCAAGAACCTTCCAGAAACTAGTGTCTTGGATTTTGATAATCCTAGCTCAAAAATACCAAACATCACAGAAGATAAGGGTTAAACCTGCCCAAAATTCTTTTTCCTGAACAAACTTGGGTCAACCCTGAATTGGTCTCCTAAGATGGCCTGAAACAAGGACCATGAGGAATTCATGATTCTCCTGGGTTGACAGCTATTGACAAGCATCATGAATATTATGTTTGGAACAATTTACACAACGAAAATAGATAAATCAACAAGAATAGAGGGATCAATAAAAATATACACAAGAATAACATATAAATAAATTTATACATGTACCACCATATGAACTCATGGGTCACCTCCAACTGTAGGATATCACTCACTCCATGAGGAAACTAGATTGGTAAGGATCATGAGATCTTAAAAAACAAAATAATTATGTAGGCGTGAGTTTTAAAAATCAAATGGTGTGCCCAATTAAAGTATTCCTTGTTCTTTACCCTTAAAATGATATCTAAGTCATTATAGTTTGGAAAAAAGACATATTAAAATGTTTTATTTTAATTTTTTTGAACAATAGTGACAGGGTACTATTTTTTTGAAAACTAATTGTCATCATATTTTTCAAAATATCATTCAAATATTCCAATAAATTTTAATAAAATAATTAATATAAGATAATTTTTTATTATATAAATTGAAAACAAGTAAGTATAATGAGAAATTAATTTTCAAAACAACTACCATGGAAATCATGAGTAATGGGAATCAGGAACCATGGGAAATCTCTATGTAGTTGGGGTTAGTGTAGTCCAAGGATCCTCTTACCTCATTGATAAGAGCATACAAATAAAACCAATAGTGTCCTCATGCATGAGGCACTAGAGGGGAAAGTAACCAAAGGTCTAGAGGTATTTGATCATCATCATATATTTATTTATTGGTGCAACATCAACACTGATATGGGGAACTAAGTTGCAGACCTACTAGTCTTCGTAAAAAACTAGACCTTGTATTTCCACCTAGGAAAATGGGGTCCCATTTGCCTATTCCAAATGGTGGTGATTTTTTATCAAGCTATAATATACATACATATTATATTCCTTACCCGAAACTCATCCAACTCCTCACAACTAATATCCCTCCTTAATAGCATCCCCTCTTTAAGTCAAACAAAAATGAAAAATAATCTTCACTTTAAACATATCAAAAACCACAAATTTAACACACACTTATTATTTCTAAATCAAGGGGGTATGCCTCCAGAAGGGTTTTATGTTCCAATAAAACATTCTCAAAGTGAAAAATATGACTCATTATTTTAAAAGGAACACATTCACATTATAAAACACTATTTGACATCATTTTTAAATTCAACAACCAATTAAAATTCCAATTGAACAAGATTGAAAACATGTTTAACTCAAATAAAACCATTTGAATAGATTAAGACAATTCCTTGAAACCAAGGGATGATCCACATTCCATGAATTAGAAACAATTATATATATATGTGTGTGTGTGTGTGTGTGTGTGTGTCATACACATTTTATATAAAAATGGAATTTTTTATAAAAAAATCCTAAAATCACGGTATTCAAAATAAAGGATAAGTCCGAGGGAACCTTCATCAAACTGAAGGCCTACTACTATATATGATGACAACTCAGGTCATACTTATTCCCAATTTCATTCATATGCACCTTAATTTAGATATAAGTACACCTAGACCCTATATATGCATTCTCATGGAAAAATATGTACAAGAGAATCCTTACATATATGATTATACTTGAATATACACACTACTAGAAAATGGGTCTATACGCATGCATATCTACCCACGGTTTAAGAAAACTATTTTTATAGGTTGAATTTTTAACCTATACCCATGGTTCTGATAAAACTGTTGGTATAGTAACCTCGATTTTGTTCTTTTATTGGGATCCCCCTCCCAATTTTCATTTCCTACCACATATCACCCCTGAACTAGAAACTTTTCCCTCCCCTCCTCTCCCAGAACTCAACCTCTTACCCCACCTCCACCTCTCAGCCCCCACCACCCTCCCTCCACCTTCTCACCTCTACCTCCATGTATATGGCCGCCTCCACCTCCTAGAACTTTCCTCCATCTTCAGAAACTCCTCTACCTCCACCACCTCCTAGCCTCTCCCTCCACCTCCTCCCGGACTAAGCGTCCTCTCTACCTCATAAGGTATTCATGTTATTTTGTGTACTCTATTTATTTATGGATTCTATTGGCCATATATCATACCTTGTGATAAATCTATACTTGTGTTAACTATTTCATACATTATGCATTGAACTATTGATGAAAATAGAACTTTTTCCATATATCTCACCTTGTCCTCTATTCATTGTTATTTCCCCTTTGATAATTTAAAGTACATGACCAAAATATTTGAAACTTATTTACCTACGATCACTTCAAACCTCTCAGAGACCTTTTGATATTACTCCCTTGGAGACAACACTAAGATATCATTTCTCATGTCCTTTTAAATTTTAATCATATGAATCTTCCTTAAAAAACTATAATCCTTTGTTTTGAAGGATATATATAACTACCACTTCAAATACAAGAACTGTTGAATCCACAATCCCACTAGAATTATATAATCAACATAAATTAGCTGGATGATAAAGAAATCATCATTTGAAACTTTTTTATAGAAATAGTGTTCTGAGTCAATTTTTGGGAAACTATTTTTAACCATAAAATAATTTAATTTCTGTTTACTTAGATTTGGTTCATTTTTAATTCCATATAAACTATATTTTATCCTCCACAACAAGTACAACATCCTATTAACCTTGAAATTAACTAATTGTTTCATTTAAATTTCATCCTCCAAATCACCACATATAAATGATAACATTACATCTATTTTTTATAAACATAAATCAATGATAGTACCTATAAAAGGTAATGAAAATAATATAATCCCTACAAGAAGGTGTGGATATATTTGATAACATTATGGAATTCATAGACACATTTCTATTTTATGGTTTGAGGTAATGAAATACATCAACTATTATAAAGCTTGTGAAAATTTAGAAAGGATTAATTATTATTAATAATATAGAAGTTATGGTTATTATTCCAATAATTAATACCATGATTACCATGATTCAAGTGGAATCTTTATAAGATTATCACTTGGGATTAAATGAAGAAATCACCCTACATAAAATGGAAAATCCATTCTCTTGAAAAATAGTTTTAAGGGATAGATCAAAAACACCATTATGATAAAAGTTGTATGAATAATAGTTATATAAAATCTAATGAACCATAAATGTATTGGAAAGAAGAAATGAATATATGAAAGTATGTGAGATGTTCACATAATGCTAAATAAGATAAATCTCATGTGAAATAAGTTTCCAAAAGAAAGGATTATGTTAAAAAAACATAATTAATCATGTGGGTACAGTCAAACCAGAAATAATTTTTTTAAAATATAATGAACAATATATTATGAGAGGATAAATCCATGATGGTGGGGACACCTAAGGAAGAGTATATTTTTGTTTGGGTTGTGTATAAAAAACAATCCACAAATGGCTCAAGTAAAATTAAATTTCATTATATATTATTGATATATAAAAGCAAGATTTAATGTGAAAGAAATATGAATAATTGTGTCCCTCACTAACATATTCCTCGACTTGAGGAAAGTGGAAGGAACCTTTATCCCCATGTACTTAGAAATTGATTAATAGTTTTGAAGAGATAAATAATTTAGGGGGATATACAATCCATGGGGTAGATATTATTTCAAAGTACATACGTTGGAAGATAAAATAAAATAGGATTAGACTAATAGAAATGAATTCATAAAGTGGTGTCAAGTATTTATTTTTTATTCAAAACATAATCAAAAGAACTGCTAATAGAGGTGGAATTCCATTTAAATCTAAAAATGCATAGTAAAAAGCCTAAATTTTGAGAAGTAAAGGTGTCAAATCCATATATAAAATCATCTATTTTATTATAATAAATATAAATTGTTACATGTAAAATCAGGCCATGATTTAGTGGCAACACACTGCTCGAAAAAAGAGGCTAAATTTGGAGAAGTCAGGTCAAAAAAAAGTGCCAGAAAATTTAGGATGAAAATTTCTGGATAATAAATTCCTATTTATTTTATAATATATATTATCATATTTTTATTATTACATGATACTAGGAGTTTATGAAAAAAAAATTATTAATTCCAAAATATGTTGTCCCCAAACTGAATAAAACGTTAATAAAAATGGTGATCTAATTGACGGGGAGTTGGTGATAAATTTTTCTAGACTGTTCGACCTCATCAATGATTAAGAAACCAATAAAAGTGAAATTACTTGAATATCAAATGGTATCACTTGTTTATTTTCATCTAGTTGTACTATTTGATTCAAGAAGTTGTATTATTCTCCCACTAATTTTTTTTTATTTCATAATAGTTTATTGTTATATTTTAATGAGATCACATGTTGAGTTTTTTTAAGATAATGGATGTTTTTTAGAAGTATAGTTTTAATATAAAATAAGGTGAGGGTATTATAAGACCGTTATATTATTTTCTTGACTTTATTTTTATAACATGTTATAGAATTATATTTTTTTTATTTTTGACTAAAGGTTGTGACATGGAATAAGTATTTTCTATAATTAGGAAAAAGAAAAAATAGTATAAGGAATGAGGAGTTGAACTAATTTTGAATAGGATAGTTTTGAAGATGTAATGGAAATAAAATATATCTATATACTGTACCTACTATGAAAATTTTAAAATTAAAGATAATAGATAGAGGAAGTGGAGAAGAAAATTTTCATTTCAAAAATTATAAAATATGGAGAGTGATAAAACAAGAGAATATCTATTTTGGATATATTTGAGTAATAGGGATAGAATAATAAGAGTTGACATTTCATCTATTTTTAGGAAAAAAGAAAAATTTCCAGGATAGTTTTAAAAATATTCATAAAGGCTTAAATCTGTATCTATATCTAAGAAGAATATAGAAGGGAGATTGTGTTAAATACCATGTCTAGTAGTTGAAGGAAGAGATGATTATTGCAGTGCAGAAAATGTGATAATTTCAATCACACTACAATAAGGTTGAAGGTTCTCTAGACTTAAATATGAATGAAATAAGATTAGTATTTCATAATGAATCCTTCATAAAAGAAGATACTATATGGGGTTATTTTCACAATAGTTCTATAAAGGAGAAACCCAAAAATTAAAGGGCACCAACATATCAGGTGCATACATAATAGTTGTGATAATATTGGGCATGTCCCATAATCCATTATGTTTTACATTTGGAAGAGTGAGAGAAGGTTTATGTTGGATTTGGCGAGCCTTGAGTGGTAGTCAGAAAACCCAAAACCATAGTAAATAGAGTTACCCCATGTCATGAACCTAATGGTTATGGATATAATAGAAGTAGATATTGAGTAGTTTTCAACTCTGATTTTAATTCAATCAAAGAATAATCAATGATGTACATTTAGTTATTCATTTTTGTAGTCATTCTTCTACATCAATATTTTCATTTTAATTGTAATTTTTGAATCATGGAAATTTTTACATCAGTATATTATTTTTTGGATATCTTTTCTCATTAGTAACCATCATATGTGATTCATTTTTTAATTTCATAATGATTTTTTCTTGTGATATAAATTTTTTTAGGAAAATTCATGAATTTTTGTTGGACTCTCTTCAACTCTCACACTGTTCTTATTTTAAAAAATAGTTAGTTATTGTTAACACCTCTAATGAAATTCAACGCCTTCATGTGGAATTTACTCTTGTCTATTGGGATAATATTTTTATTTTTATTCTCACATATTCAATTATGTTTTTAAATATTCTATATACACTGTTAAAATATCATTGTGTACTATGGTATCCTTCTTGTAGTTTCAAAATATAATATTCTAAGTTCATTTTAACTCATCATTACATGTAGATTAATCTCTCTTCTTTAACTTCTTGGGTTTATTACATAAAAAATAAAGCATTAACCTTCTTCTTAATTTTATTGTTAGTATATATATATATATGTATGTATATCCCCCTTCATCTACTTTTTTTATGGCTGGAACGTCATTTTTATATTGTGTTCATATATGAATATTTTCTTTTGATACATGCTAAAATGAGAATGAATTAGTATTGTGACCATCAATACTGAAATCACATAAGTTTCCAAGTTCTTTGAATCAGTTTGAAGTTGGAATGTTTTCCCTCATCTATTGATGTTGAAACTTTACCGAAATTTTCACCATTGATTTGGTATTCCATTTATTGTTATCATATTAATTATTTAACCAACATTCCAATTAAAAATGACAAACCTGTTATAGAACCAACAATGACCCCAAAACCTTTATATACTTTTATCCTATGCATACTATACAATATTTTCCACAGAATAATTTTTTTTTTCTATTCTTCACTATATATTTGGTACCACTTATAGTACCATATTAATTATGTCTTTTTATATCCATCCAAGATATGATGGTTGGATTATTGTCATTTTTCTTCTTCAATAAATGTATATATTTTTAATTTAGACGAACATATATTATAGTTATTCATTTAGAAGTATCATTAGAATGTTGCATGGATGTTTCCTTCAACATTGATCTTATTTGAGAATGATCAGTTAATGATGTACTATTATTATTACAACATAATACAGGTCTCATATTTGATGAATAATATTTTGATGATATTAGTGTATTATCTCTTTCTACAATAGCTCCTTGTTAAGGTATAGATATATAATTTAAATGTTTTATAAAGTAACCACAAAAACAAAATTCTTCATATTTATAATACTCATATCATCATCAATTGTTGTTATCATATCTTCACCATTATTCAAAATCCATTCTACTTATTTTTTAGGAAATTTAATCTTCTCTTACAATACGGTATCAGGCTCCTTGATCATCATGGATTTGATTTTTAATTTTGTATTCATGACATCAATATAATTTTTTATATTTTATTAAAATTCATTTTTCATATATTTAAATTCATTCGTGGTCCCAATATTCTTTTAGATTATAATTCCAATCATATTTAAAAATGAAGTACCCATGAAACACATTCAAAATTTAGTGTTAATGACTTTTTAATAAAATTTACTATTCAATATTTCCTTTATTTTTTATTCTATTATAGGTAGATAAACTGGATGTCTCATTCTCCCTTATCACCTTTGGTTATACATAAAACACATCCAAACACACAGACAGACAAAGAGTGTAACGCCCCGACCCTAGTTACCCAGAGTCGGTGCATTATTACATAACATTGGCATGATCACAAGAAAGATCAAATCTCGAAAGACCGATTGGTTTAGTAGCCTTGGAAACACTAGATATATTCATAAGTTTTACATTACATCATAAAATGGAAAACTACTACAACAACATAATGTCTCCACAGTCCACACTAATATCCCCTCATAATATCCCCGCAGGTCATTCATAACTTACTTCATCACATCCTGGGAAAAATAAAACATAGAAGAGGGGTGAGCTCAAATGCCCAGTAAGGATAACAATATAGCGGATAATTCAAAAATAAGCATAAACATTTAAGGCAATGAATTACTAAAACAAAAGCCTTTTAAACTTGAACTTCAACATAGTATGTCAAAAGTAAAATGAAATAATTCCATTTATTTGTTCACATGGATATTCTACTAATCGAATAATCACATGCAATATCAATAACCACTTTCACAATGATGGAATGCATAATGCTAAACTTTAATTTCTTTTCAAGGCCTCGTCCCAAGACCTTGGGGCTAATTGTAACCGGAACCCAACCTGGAGTGCCTCTAATAACCGGACACCAACCCGGAGTGCCTCTAATAACCGGACACCAACCCGGAATGCCTCTAATAACCGGAGACCAAACCGGAGGGCTTACTTTTACCAGTCCCTAACCTGGAGGGCTTACTTTTACCAGTCCCCAACCTGGAGGTCTTACATTAACCAGTCCCCAACCTGGAACATACTTGTCCAACACATTCATATGAAGTAATGGTTGAAATATAACATAAACATTCTTATTGGAACTAGCATACGAAATGTCAATACTTTACTCTTAAACCATGAATGCTATATAAATGAAACATCTAAAGTCAAACATATCACAAAACTTCATTACAATATGGAAGTTTTATATCATAATAAATCAACTTCAAATAATCTTAAAATCCATAAAAGAGTGTTGACATAGATGAAAATGTTTTTTTAAAAAAATTATTGAGAGAAATATCCCTTTTTCATGAAAACATTTTAATGTTACACAATTTAGAAATTAAGGCATTTAAATACAATTTTGAATCAAAGTGTCCCATACCACTTTGAAACTTTTGAATGGAATTAACAATTTTAAAACATTCATTTTCATATAAATAAATCCTTACAAACCATTTTGAAAATGTGGACATAAATGAGGATGATTTAAAAGAATAACTATTTAAAACATTTAAAATGATGTTTTAGTAAAAGTTCCCTTAGACATAATCCCTTTGAAAACTATTTTATGAAATATGGACATGGATAGTAAATATGTCCCTATAGATACTTATGTAAAGACAACCTCAAATATTAAAGAGATTGTGAAGTAAACCCTTATCAATTTGGTAACTTATGAAACATACAACCCATGAAAGAGGTATCATACAATGAAAATGTAAATACACATAAGGTAAAGTGTATTACACAAAGAATACAATTATGGGCAGTACATACACCACACAAAAGATAATAGTGGAAATATGGCATGAATCTCACGGAAATAAAGAGTGAGATGAAAACCCATTACCACGTTAATCAACTGAGTCGTATGGCCAAAAGTTAATAACCACCAAATTATTTACAGAATAACATGAATATAAAGATAATCATGATAATATATATCAAATGTCAGTACACAATAAACCACTTTCAATAATTTAGTGGCGAATAATGGAAATCTCACGGAATTGAATGTGAGATAAGATAATCCCTTACCTTGTACTTTTACTTGGTTGGGGTAGGTTAACCTCTTGTATAATATTGAAATAATTGTTATTAAATTATACAAGAATCATATATATTAATATCATATCATATATGATCTTTTAACTTTTCTTTGTTAATAATGTCTTAGTATTATCGTTGTTTCGGGTGTTAACTTACTCATTTTCTTTTATATGTTTTATTATGTAATCCATGTTTGTAATGGATCGGTTGTATATTATTCATATCCAGAATTATATAATGTCCTTAAAAATCATTTTTAAATCATCAAATGATAATTATACTTGAATGGATATGATGGAGAATGAATCTCATCGCGTTCGTGGAGACGGTAGTCCGTACGTACGCACGAGCGACAATATCATTCTTTTGATATTAAAATAATATATAAATGAATGGTATATCATATATACAGAATAATTAACATGTTATATTTATTATTTACATTAGTTTCACATCATTATTATACCCATCCAAATAATAATATATTGAATAACAATTACACCACGACGTGGAGACGGTAAGCCGTACGTACGCACGTATGGTGACATGTCATTCAAAGGGTGGATAGAATACTGAATATGGTTGTACCATATTTATAATAACATCACAGTATATGTGAGATACTGGAGTTATTATTTTATAATGGTAACAACAAAGGAAGAAGAAGTGGAAGAAGAAATGAACATGGAAAAGGGTGGTGAAATCATTACCTCTTCTTCGGGCTCTTCCTTTTGATTTGATCAAAAGGGCTCCTTAGGTTGGCTTTCTAGTCAAACTAAGGCCTCTAGGTTGTAGTGATGGAAGTTGGGAGAGTATTTGGGTAGGGTTTGGACGAGCCAAGTAGCTTGAGAGGTGTGAGGAATGAGTTGAAGTGGTCTCTTTTTATAAGGGAGAGGAGGGGCTCTTTAGGAAAGAGTGAAAGTATTACATTATAATATAATTATATTCGGTTTATAATGGTCCAAAAATAATTTAGGTCGAAGATAAGATGACTAATTTTCTAAATAACATCAACCAATAAGAATTGGACAGGTTTTAGATAATATTCTAATCATTATAATCTTATTTATTTAAATGATTTATTAATGAGGTAAACATTGCATCATTATTGTGTCATTAATAATTAAAATTATTTGATGTCTAAAAATTATAAATAAAATATAATTATGTAGGAAATCCTTTTATCTTTCTAACAAATATTTATAATCGAAAATCCAACATGTATAACCCTATGTAAAAATTGTTCTTCTAAAAGATGTAAGCTTATGCCATTTTTATTTTTATTTTAACTTTATTAATATAATGTGTCCCTACCACATACAAGTGGCTCTAAGGGGTACCCAAATCGACCCATGGATGCCCATGGTCCGGTATGTGTCCACCAATAAGTTCAAGACACGTTTTAGGGTAATTTTGTATTATTATAATATTATGTTTTAACCCTTATTTACCGGATTTACCCTTTAACCATGGTAAATAAAATATTTACCGCAGTAATTATTCAAAATGTATAAAAATAACAGTTACCTATTTACACAATTTGAAAATCATGATTCCAAATATGGAATCCATTTTTCTACATTCAAAACACATAAGTGGAAGAAATTAATTTAAAATTAATTCCCGCTGTCAAAACAAAAAGCGTGTTTTTAAGAGATAATAACTATCAAAAGATTGACACCTGTTTATGTTCGGTTTAATTGTAAAATTATGTCCAATGACCAAAATTATATTAAATGGTAAAAATACATTCTAAATATACTTTAAAACCACTTAAATTCATAATTTATCACTATTAATTATTTTTATTAAAAAAGTTGTTTTTAATTAAAATTTAGTAATTTTCACTATTCATCAAAATATGAAAGTTATCCGAAATGTACCAAAATTTCACCTTAGGCTAAATTCGATATTACGAATCCAAAAATGAAGTCCATTCTAAAATATAAAATATATATAATTTCAAAAAGTAGGTATTACTATTCATAACGGCTAGTTTGATTGGTTGTGGTGTGTTAGAACTTGAAGTTGCGTACAACACACGCTACTGTATTATTCAAAGGAAAGCGTACCGTGGAAGCTTGGGATGTTTCATTTTAAATTTTTTTGATGTCCCCATTTAGTCAAAAAGTTTAAAATATTGTATTTAAAAAGGTTTCACTATTAAAAGTTGATAAAAGTGCAATACTGAAAATTAATCTGTTCTTGTATTATGTCTAAGAAACTCATAATATGGATTCTAAAATTATAAGGATTATATAAAGTTTAAAATTTAGTTAATACTATTCATAACCTCTTTTGAACGGCTTGTTTGGTAAGTCTTGGTGTGCTTGAACTCAGTGTTGCGTGTAGTGCAAGTTATTGTATTATTTTAAAGAAATAACACACTATGAAATCTTGGGGTGTTACATTCTCCCCTCCTTCAATAAATTGCGTCCTCGCAATTTGAAATTGTTCTTCAAAAATAAAAGGTTGAAAATAAAAAATATCTTTGTTGGAAAACCCACATCGGAAATTGGGTTACTAAAATTTAGTCTTAATATGAGGAAATGAGAAATGAAAGGGTCACCACCAAATTATGATCTCGATTAGGAGAACATTGGTGGAAATTAGAGACATATAATTGGAGGAAAAACGTAAATATTTATAGGTAGTGATTGAGGTCATCAATCACAAACAAGTATAAAATTGAGGTCCATAAACTCATCAATCTATGATGATTTGAAATACCATCGGTTCAACAAAACATAGGGTATTAGGATAACACATTTTTTACATTTCAAAATATCTTAGTTGAAATCCCACATCAAAAAATGAATTAATGAGGCCTCTATTTAAAATAAAGAGTGGAAAGTATGAAGATTACCGAAAATAACACATACTAGGGTTCCATGTAGGAAAATATGGATATGGAAGAGAAATCTAACCATCAATTATCTGATGGAGAGTGGTAGAGAACATGGCTATGAAAAGGACAACAATCCCAAAGCCATAAATTAGTGATGATTTAAGGTACCATCTAGGAAAACATTTTTGTTCTAAGTTCCTTTTCTTAATGTTGAGGAATTTATTTATGAGATTGGATAAGATCATAAGGAGATATACTTACTTTATAATTAGTGTTTTGTCCATTAATAAATTTCTACCACAAACTCATCTTTCACTCGTAAAAAAAATTCTATTTATACTATTCGTACAGGGTTCCAAAATAAACGAATTTATAATTCATCTACCAGATATTTTAAAAAAAATTACATTATTTAATCCAGGACATCTCTTGGGCCAGTGGTAGGTGATACACCCTTGTCTCCCTTCGATTGTGGGTTCAAGTCTCGCGGACTTGCCGGACGCGACGGGTTGCCGCCCGACCTCCGGGTTGTCCTTTTATGGAAATCCAAAATTAATCTCAAACTAGAATTTATCCAAAATATTTCTGACCAAACCCATAGTCCAAAATTTATAAGGAAGTTAAACATAATTTAGATCCTCTTTACCACGTAATAGCATATGAATACCTTCATCATGTATTCTTTTAATACACTGAAACATCCTGAATTACCATATTCCTTATTGATTACATTCATGCTCCCTTCTTCCATTTAGAATGCTGGATATACTTCATCAATCCAAAAATGTTTTAAACCCTAACAATGATGGAATAGACAAATCATTAATCAACTCCAAGGTAGTAAAGAATATCCAATATAATTTATCCAAATAAATCATGTATTATTCTAAAATCACTACCTCGGTATCAGAACCATATTATGGTTTATCTTTCTCTCAACCATATATTTTCCAAAAATTTAACCTTCTATTGTGTCACTTTTCTTTGTTCCACACAATCTCAAGTCCTTAATGAAATAGTACTGCAGTACAATCCTTATATACTCCATAATTATTATAACAAGTACATTGTTGATACAACACTCAATTGACATAATCAACATAAGAACTATAATCATTCCTCTTCATCTGTGGTATTATCATAACTTGATTATTATCCAATATCATCATTTGCGTCATAGTCTGATGACTGGGACATAGGTTCGCGTAGTGTCCAAACTCCTTGCAAATGAAGCATTGTACATTTGAAACCATTTTCTTACCCTTGCAGTCACGTACTTTGTGCCTTTTTCCTCCACAGTTATAACAAACTCCCATTCCTTTCAGGCAAGTTCCAGGGTGTTTCTTTCCACAGTTACCACATATGGGAAAATTATTCTTTTTCCTCTTCCCTTTATCCATCTTTCTCTCTTCCACCCTTTTCTTCTCTTGCTTCCCTTCAAAGCCATAGGACTCAGTAAACTCTTTACTTATCTTATCAACACATGATATTATTTCTTCATATGATGATAATACATGCGAGACTATTTCTCTTGTAAATTCTGGCTTAAGACCATAAAATATATGATCCTTCTTTCTCTTTGTATCATGTGCATTGATGGAATTCTCATTCCTTCTACTAGGCGCCATTTCTAAACATTGGCATACACTAGATTAGTTTATGAATAACACTACCTAATCCCAAACATTTAAAACACATAATATAAATTAAATAGTTTATGGATATAATCCATAATCATAAAAATGTCTCCTTTGAGGAAGTATATACTCATAAACCCTTCATAATGATTTGTAATGAAAATGAGAGTTATCCTAAGCATATCCCCCGGGAGTTTCGTAACCAAGAGTGCATCAAGGCCCGTTGTCGTGCACCAGTTCCCGTTCGAGTCTAGCTCAAAGCGGTGTTCTCGAGTTTTACCCCTAGGTACATCTGTGCCAGAGCCGCCTCTACCTGCTCGTATCCAGACAGGGATGTATTGCTCGGAAAACTCACAAAATCTCTATAATACCATAATTCAAGGAAGTTCTTCTATACTAATCCTCAATGTTTATCTTAGGTCTACGTGCTCTAATCAGATTTTATCTAAATCTAGCTTCCAAGGTTTGTACTAAACTTTCTCTGATACCAACTGTAACGCCCCGACCCTAGTTACCCAGAGTCGGTGCATTATTACATAACATTGGCATGATCACAAGAAAGATCAAATCTCGAAAGACCGATTGGTTTAGTAGCCTTGGAAACACTAGATATATTCATAAGTTTTACATTACATCATAAATTGAAAAACAACTACAACAACAAAATGTCTCCAAAGTCCACACTAATATCCCCTCATAATATCCCTACAGGTCATTCATAACTTACTTCTTCACATCCTGGGAAAAATAAAACATAGAAGAGGGGTGAGCTCAAATGCCCAGTAAGGATAACAATATAGCGGAACATTCAAAAATAATCATAAACATTTAAGGCAATGAATTACTAAAACAAAAGCCTTTTAAACTTGAACTTCAACATAGTATGTCAAAAGTAAAATGAAATAATTACATTTACTTGTTCACATGGATATTCTACTAATCGAATAATCACATGCAATATCAATAACCACTTTCACAATGATGGAATGCATAATGCTAAACTTTAATTTCTTTTCAAGGCCTCGTCCCAAGACCATGGGGATAATTGTAACCGAAACCCAACCCGGAGTGCCTCTAATAACTGGACACCAACCCGGAGTGCCTCTAATAACCGGACACCAACCCGGAGTGCCTCTAATAACCGGAGACCAAACCGGAGGGCTTAATTTTACCAGTCCCTAACCTGGAGGGCTTACTTTTACTAGTCCCCAACCTGGAGGGCTTACTTTAACCAGTCCCCAACCTGGAACATACTTGTCCAACACATTCATATGAAGTAAAGGTTGAAATATAACATAAACATTCTTATTGGAACTAGCATACGAAATGTCAATACTTTACTCACAAACCATGAATGCTATATAAATGACACATCTACAGTCAAACATATCACAAAACTTCATTACAATATGGAAGTTTTATATCATAATAAATCAACTTCAAATAATCTTAAAATCCATAAAAGGGTGTTGACATAGATGAAAATGTTTTTTTAAAAAAATTATTGAGAGAAATATCCATTTTTCATGAAAACATTTTAATGTTACACAATTTAGAAAGTAAGGCATTTAAATACATTTTTGAATCAAAGTGTCCCATACCACTTTGAAACTTTTGAATGGAATTAACACTTTTAAAACATTCATTTTCATATAAATAAATCCTTACAAACCATTTTGAAAATGAGGACATAAATGAGGATGATTTAGAAGAATAAATATTTAAAACATTTAAAATGATGTTTTAGTAAAAGTTCCCTTAGAAATAATCCCTTTGAAAACTCTTTTATGAAATATGGACATGGATAGTAAATATGTCCCTATAGATACTTACGTAAAGACAACCTCAGATATTAAAGAGATTGTGAAGTAAACCCTTATCAATTTGGTAACTTATGAAACATACAACCCATGAAAGAGGTATCATACATTGAAAATGTAAATACACATAAGGTAAAGTGTATTACACAAAGAATACAATTATGGGTAGTACATACACCACACAAAAGATAATAGTGGAAATATGACATGAATCTCACGGAAATAAAGAGTGAGATAAAAACCTCTTACCACGTTAATCAACTGAGTCGTATGGCCAAAAGTTAATAACCACCAAATTATTTTCAGAATCACATGAATATAAAGATAATCATGATAATATATATCAAATGCCTGTACACAATACACCACTTTCAATAATTTAGTGGCGAATAATGGAAATCTCACGGAATTGAATATGAGATAAGAAAATCCTTTACCTTGTACTTTTACTTGGTTGGGGTAGGTTAACCTCCTGTATAATATTGAAATAATTGTTATTAAATTATACAACAATCATATATATTAATATCATATCATATATGATCTTTTAACTTTGCTTTCTTAATAATGTCTTAGTATTATCGTTGTTTCGGGTGTCAACTTACTCATTTTCTTTTATATGTTTTATTACGTAATCCATGTTTGTAATGGATAGGTTGTATATTATTAATATCCAGAATTATATAATGTCCTTAAACATCATTTTTAAACCAGAAAATGATAATTATACTTGAATGGATATGATGGAGAATGAATCTCATCGCGTTCGTGGAGACGGTAGTCCGTACGTACGCACGAGCGACAATATCATTCTTTTGATATTAAAATAATATATAAATGAATGGTATATCATATATACAGAATAATTAACATGTTATATTTATTATTTACATGAGTTTCACATCATTATTATACCCATCCAAATAATAATATATTGAATAATAATTACACCACGACGTGGAGACGGTAAGCAGTACGTACGCACGTATGGTGACATGTTATTCAAAGGGTGGATAGAATACTGAATATGGTTGTACCATATTTATAATAACATCACAGTATATGTGAGATACTGGAGTTTTTATTTTAGAATGGTAACAACAAAGGAAGAAGAAGTGGAAGAAGAAATGAACTTGGAAAAGGGTGGTGAAATCATTACCTCTTCATCGGGCTCTTCCTTTTGATTTTACCAAAAGGGCTCCTTAGGTTGGCTTTCTAATCAAACTAAGGCCTCTAGGTTGTAGTGATGGAAGTTGGGAGAGTATTTGGGCAGGGTTTGGACGATCCAAGTGGCTTGAGAGGTGTGAGGAATGAGTAGAAGTGGTCTCTTTTTATAAGGGAGAGGAGGGGCTCTTTAGGAAAGAGTGAAAGTATTACTTTATAATATAATTATATTCGGTTTATAATGGTCCAAAAATCATTGAGGTCTAAGATAAGATGACTCATTTTCTAAATAACATCAACCAATAAGAATTGGACAGGTTTTAGATAATATTGTAATCATTATAATCTTATTTATTTAAATGATTTATTAATGAGGTAAACATTGCATCATTATTGTGTCATTAATAATTTAAATTATTTGAGGTTTAAAAATTATAAATAAAATATCATTATATAGGGAATTGTTTTAGCTTTCTAATGAATATTTAAAATCGAAAATCCAACATGTATAACCTTATGTAAAAATTGTTCTACTAAAAGATGTAAGCTTATGCCATTTTTATTTTTATTTTAACTTTATTAATATAATGTGTCCCTACCACATACAAGTGGCTCTAAGGGGTCCCCAAATCGACCCAAGGATGCCCATGGTCGGTTATGTGTCCACCAATATGGTTAGGACACGTTTTAGGGTAATTTTGTATTATTATAATATTATTTTTTAACCCTTATTTAGCGGATTTACCCTTTAACTATTGTAAATAAAATATTTACCGTAGTAATTATTCAAAATGTGTAAAAATAAAACTTACCTATTTACAAAATTTGAACATCCTGATTCCAAATATGGAATCCATTTTTATAAATTCAAAACACAGAAGTGGCAGAAATTAATTTAAAATTAATTCCCGCTGTCAAAACAAAAAGCGTATTTTTAAGAGATAATAACTATCAAAAGATTGACACCTGTTTATGTTCGGTTTAATTGTAAAATTATGTCCAATGACCAAAATTATATTAAATGGTAAAAATACATTATAAATATACTTTATAACCACTTAAATTCATAATTTATCACTATTAATTATTTTGATTAAAAAAGTTGTTTTTAATTAAAATTTAGTAATTTTCACTATTCATCAAAATATGAAAGTTATCCGAAATGTACCAAAATTTCACCTTAGGCTAAATTCGATATTAAGAATCCAAAAATGAAGTCCATTATAAAATATAAAATATATATAATTTCCAAAAGTAGGTATTACTATTCATAACGGCTAGTTTGATTGGTTGTGGTGTGTTAGAACTCGAAGTTGCGTACAACACACGCTACTGTATTATTCAAAGGAAAGCGTACCGTGGAAGCTTGGGATGTTTCATTTTAAATTTTTTTGATGTCCCCATTTAGTCAAAAAGTTAAAAATATTGTATTTAAAAAGGTTTCACTATTAAAAGTTGATAAAAGTGCAATACTAAAAATGAATCTGTTCTTGTATTATGTCTAAGAAACTCATAATATGGATTCTAAAATTATAAGGATTATATAAAGTTTAAAATTTAGTTAATACTATTCATAACCTCTTTTGAACGGCTTGTTTGGTATGTCATGGTGTTCTTGAACTCGGTGTTGCGTGTAGTGCAAGTTATTGTATTATTTTAAAGAAATAACACACTATGAAATCTTGGGGTGTTACAAAGAGGATAGTTATTTACATTGATCACTACTAAAAATTGTTTGTAATTCTTTTTTTGAGTGGGAAAACCTAAAAACACATGAATTACTATTAATATTCCTATATGATACAATAAACATGGAGTAACTATGAACTTTCATTATACTATAGTGTCCAAAAAATGAATTAGTATGCATAAATTGAATCTCTTATTCACCCTTATCACCTTAGTTGTACTTATTGACTCTTCTTATATATCCTCTATTACATAAACAACATCCTGAAAGTACCACCCTATTTTTATTTGGTAGGAAAAACTATACACACACTTCTTAATAGTAAAAAACGAGAGTGTTTCACATTATTATTATTCATATTATGAAAATTAAACAATATAATATCTTATATATTCTTATTTAACATCATTACAGCATGGAAAAAATAAAATATTATTTCTCTTTTCATATCATCAACAACAGTAGTAGTTTTATTCCACTATATCTTCGACTAATTGAAACATATTGTGAGTAACAAGTTCAGATCCCCTCCCTTTTGAAGCATTGATTTTCTTCTTTATAAATTACAAAATTGATCACCACGCACTACTCTCCTTTAATAACTCGTGGTCTTGCTCTCTCCCCTCAATTCATCACTCATATCAGGACATTTACTAAGAAATAATTGTGTACTTTGTATCCTTATATTATTTAAAAAATGTATTAAATTTCTAGAAAAATTAGTTGCAGAATTTATTTTTGGGAATTTCGTGTTAAATTTACACTTTACCTTTGAATAAATTTGGTGTATATAATTTATTCTTGGGAGTTTCTGACCTTCTACTGCTTTAATTTGTTGGGGTAGCCCAACGTTGATAAACACCTCAATTTTTTGGTTTTATCTTAGTTTATTGGTATTGAAATGGATTAATGATAATTACATGGTTTGTGTTTACACTACAAGTAGCATCGATGAAAACTAAAAATACCAGGTTTCTGTTGTTACAAAATGGAATCATATGTGTTTCGATTAGCATAGAAAATCTATATTTGTTTTATTCATGGTTAAGGTCGTTAGTGCTATGTTTTCTTTCAGGTGAGATAAGAGTGAATGGTTGGAGATATTCCATGGAGGCTCTGCATCTCCAAAACCTGCAAGGGTTCTATTTTATGGTATGTAAATGTAATCTATTATGTTTAAAATCAATTATTTTATGATGATATAATTTTCTCTTTGAGGACCATGATAAAATTACCGGGATAGAAAACCAAGGCAATATACTCCCCATACACAGATGAAAAGTTTTTATAATTTTTTGGAAGTTATTCTATTAAATCATTAATGAGTTTTATTATTGATTCATTGTACTTCTTGTACTATGAAATCATCACATAATTGATTGGAATTTGTTACATTGATATGTAGTTGTTATAATTTATATTATGTTATCAGGAAGATATAGAATTCAGTTGGATGGAATGTTTCCCCTCACTAGAGATCATGCATGTCTATGATGTTTTTCTTGTACATGGGACTTTAATTGAGGTTGTTTGAGCTACAGTTCAGTTTCATTAGAATATTGGGACTAACAGCCCTGATAACAATTCCATCTGGTAAAATGTTGAGAGGTATTGTTTGAGTATAATTTTGATTACAAACAATTTTATAGAAATCATTACATTTTACATAAAAAAACTGATTCGTATAATCTGGTTATAACTAATAATGTTTGATGAATTTCTTGTTGTTGAATCTCAAACACATAATTTTACATTATGTAAAATTTACTAGAAAATATTTTTATTATCAAAATCATGTGTTTTTTCATCTTAAATTCATATATGAGGCTTCATTTCACATAATTGACATTAGAATAGTGGGTAATCATTTGTGATGTTTATAATCACCCAAGTTGTTCTCTTTGATGAAACATTAATAAGTTATTTTCTAAAGATTAGAAAAAAATTTATGTTTCTGACAGATTACTTGTACTTTGCCTTATTGAAAATTACAGGGTTGTTGACATGGATAATGAATTTGATATTTCTTCCAATTTAGTAGATTTTAGAATTACATACTGCACAATTTTAGATTTATATCAACTGAAGTAATGAGAATTACTGACTTCCAGTATTCCAAATCAACCTCTTCAATTTCTACTTCAGATTTTAGAATTTCTTTAGAACATGTGATGCTATGAGAGAGTCCTTAGGATATATTGATTTAATTTATAGATTCACATTGAATTTCTTTAACCCCTCATGTTTTAGACTAAAAAAATCAGATACTTCTCCATTAATCATAGAAAAAATATATCTTCCATAATATGCATCAATCATGAACTATTTTCAAATAGTCATGATGATTGTTAAATTAAATGATCAGTATAGAATCATCTTAAGTTACTTTTAGAATTTCATTCAAGAATAACAAAATTTTTCTATATAGATGAACCTAATGTATGACTTTTTTTGTAACACATACATATTATCTTCCTTACTATTACATAAGAAATTGTTAATATTATGTATCACTATGACAATTCATACCATGTTCTTATGAACTTTTTTTATATAGTAACATTTTATGAAATTTTTCAATGTAGTCACATTTTTCATCCATATAGGATTCTACTTATAATGATATTTACATTATCTTTTGGACAAACTATAGATTTTTTCTACAAATCATATTTTGAAAATGCATCTGTGTTCTTTGTTCACTTCAAAATATCTTATAAATGTGCACCTTCCATCATCTATCAGCTTCTAGAATCACTTTAGATTAGCATCAATAACTCAACTTGTATCTTTTGAACAATAAATTCTATAATTAATTATATCTTATGTCATGTTAAAATTTCAATAACCATGGGTATATTATACTGGTGTGATAATTTATACGCACTGTTTTGTAAACTGTGGGTATATATATATTCCAATGGTTTAAATATAATTATGGGTATAGTCTATACACACGGTTTTAGGGGCTATACGCATAATTCCAAACTGTGGGTATAGGTGATTTTTCCAGTAGTGACCCATCTACACTAACCAAAATTTGCGTTATCATATACACATATAAGCACACTTATCCACACTATAAATATTCATCCTTACATGGGTGAATATATATAATGGGGGAACCAATATATGAACATGACTACTTATGAATACACATGTAATCATTCGATGACAACAGTTTGGACCCTCCCTAATGAAACCCAACACACCCTAAAAGAATTTAAGGAATCAGGAAATCAAAAAAACAATAATTAAAATGGGGACCTAAGGAAAGGAAGAAAGAATTAAACTGTGAAACGAAGGTCAGTAGAATGAAATTCTCTGAAATGATTCAACTTTGGAGGTGAATTCTGAAAAATACCTATATCCAACCTGAGAGGCACACTACATACCCTAACAGTGGACGAAAATGAAAAAATCCGATCAACCAATACCATAGGGTTCCGAAAATCAACATCATGTGATAAGAAGGAGAGAACACCAAACCAAATAAGGACGATGGAAGAAGAGGGATTATTTGAGAATACTACACCACGAATTGTGAGAAGATAGCATTACCGAAGGGAGTGGGAGGAGGAGGTACTCATGGAAGATAGTGAGGGGGGGTGGGCTCATGTAAACCGGAGAGAGGAAGAGGGGTGCATGGTTACAGGAAAAAATCCCTTTTGGGGGTAAAATAATAATAATAACAGTAAATATATTAATAATAATAATAATAATAATAATAATAATAATCATCATCATCATCATCATCATCATAAATTTTTTTTCAATTATTTTTTCCCTTTTATTTTATTTTTAAATAATATATATACTATGCACAGTTGGGACACACGGTTGGTCACACCTAACACTATCCATGTGTCTATAAAGTAGGTCATGAAAAAAAAAGATGGGTAGTCGAACATAATTTTATACCATGTACTGGTCATGAGATTCTGCTCTATCAAAAGTACAGTTTCTCTAGAAGGATCTGTACATGGTTTCAACTGACCGTGCGCTAACTGTACGCCTATGCTGGAAACACATGAATTTTAAAATTCAAACCGGTTCAAAATTATTCTCTAATAAAATCCAATTATAAGTAATGAATTTATAAATCATGGTTGGGGTATGACATACCATGCACTTTTAACCATAAACCCTACACCATGAATCCAATAGCATTTACCCTAAACCCTAAATGCTAAACCCTAAACCCTAAACCCTACACCATAATCCCTACACCCACAACCCTAGGCCCTCCACCCTAAACACTAAAACCTAAACCCTAAACCCTAAACCATACACCTTAAACCCTAATCCCAACACCCTAAACCCAATACTCTACACATTAAAACCTAACCCTTAAACCCTGTACCCTATTACTCAAACCATAAAACCTACCCCCTATATACTATACCCTACACCCTACCCCTTAAATCCTGTAACCTAAACCCTCTACCCAACACCCTAAACCCTAAACCCTATAACCAAAACCCTACACATTAAAACCTATACCATACACGGTGAAACATATACACCCGACTCTAAAACATTTACCATAAACCCTAAATGCTATAACCAAAACCTAAACCCTAAACCCAAGAAAAACCATAAAATCCCATAAAATTCCATAAAATCCACTAAAATCTCTCAAAATACTAAAAACCATAAAAAAATTAGAAACACTAAAAACCATTAAATATCTAAACAACCTTAAGAAACCCAAAAAACACTACATTTTCCTTTAAAATCCCAAATGAAACCCAAAAAACATAAAAACACTAAAAATTATTAAAAACCAAAAACACTTAAATGCCCTAAGAAAATGAAAAAAATCCTTAAAACCCTAAGATAACTCTTGAAAACCTAAAAAACCAAAGAAACATAAAAGCCCCTAAAAACTATGAAACCTATAAAAATATTTAAAACCCTAAAAATATTGTAAAAACCTATAACCCTAAAATCTCTAGAAAAATCCAAGATCCCAAAAGGACACTAACAACATAAAAAACCCATAAAAACCCAAAAGAATCTAAAATCACTATTGGACCGAAAAACCATAAAAACACTAAGGAACCTAAAACACTTAAAACTCCTAAAATACAGTAAAACATCTAAAATCCCTAAGAGACCCTAAAACCCTAAAAACTAATAAACCAAAAAATCCATTAAACCCCACTAAAACCCAAAACGATTATCAAAATCCAACAAAACCTAAACAGGAATAAAATCTCCAATACCGCCCAAAGACACTAAAATGCATAAAAACCGATAAAATACCCCCAAACAAAAAATACCCTAAAAACCCTAAAACCCATTAAAAACATAATACCTGAAAAATCCTTAAAAATCTGAAAATCCCCAGAAACCAAAAAAAGTATTAAAATCCATAAAAACTGAAAATGATAAAGCTATTAACAACACTAAAAAATCCACAAAACTCCAACATCCTAAAAAACCTAAAAACCCTAAAATCCAATGAAAATCAAAATTAAATTAAATAACCATAAAAGGACAAAATATCTAAAAATACCTTCATATACTTAAAAACCCTAAAACCCAGAAAACTCCAAAACACTAAAATGCCCTTGATAACCTCTAGAAACAAAAAAACTGCCAAACCCCTATTAAAATTATGAATGAATGTAAATATGATAAACAATTCTGAAAAATAGTAAACTCCCAAAAAAATGTTAAACCCCCCCCCACCCACAAAAACCATATAAAACCCATAAAACCCATAAAAAATACAAAAAACCCATAAAACCATAAGAAACTACTAACAAAACTAAGAAGCCATAAAAAAATAAAGACCCCAAAACACCCCAAAACACCCAAATTTTTTTAAAGAATTCTAAAAACCTGACAAAGCCTAAAAAACATAAAAACCAAAAAGACATTAAACTCCAAAAAAATCATAATACCTGAAAAAACCCCTAAATAACTAAAAAATGAAAAAAAAAATGAAATCCCTAAAAACCATTAAAAATCCTAAAAGACATTAAAACCCCTAAAACACCTAAAAGATCACAAAAACCCAAAAAAATAACTGGATGCCGTTAAAATAATAAAACCCTCAAAGACCCTAAAACAACCTATAAAACACTAAAATTCATAGACACACCCTTATATTCCCTAAAACTCATAATACCATATAAAACTTGTATAAAAATAAAAAGACCTAAAAATATTTAAAGACCATAAAAACACATAATATCCATAAAAACCTATAAAATACTAAAACCCCCAAAAACCCCAAAACCCAGTAAAACCCCTAAAAAATAAAAAAACCCAATACCCCCAAAACATTAAAAACCCTGGAAATCCCTAAAATCATAAAAACTATAAAAAAAACTATAAAAAGATCCAAAATCGCTAAATCCCCTAAAAATAGATAAAAACACTATAAACCCCCTAAAACCCTAAGAAAACATTAAAATAGAAGACCCTAAGACACTAAAACCCGAACCACCCAAAACCCCTAAAAGACTACTACTATAAAACACTAAAAAACTATGACAAACATTATAAACCTAAAACCCCAAACAACTAAAAATACTAAAAACTCTGAAAACCCTCAAATAACCCTTAATGACCCAAAAACCTAGATTCTCTAAATCCTAAAAACCATAAACACCCTAAAAACCGAAAAAAACACAAAAAACCCTAAAAACACATAAACCCCTAAGAACCCTAAATTTATATAAAACTTTCTACATCCCCTAACCCCAAAAAAACACAAAAATCCCCTACAAACACATAAACTCCCTAAAACTCTTAAAAGAACCCAAAAACCCTAACCCCCACTAAAACCCAAAAAATTCATAAAAACCAATAAAAACTCTAGATTCCATAAAAACTATCTAAAAACAATAAAAATATTAGAACCCCCTTAAAGAATAAATACTCTAAAGACCCCTAAAACACTAAAAATAGAAAAAAGACTAAATACACCCTAAAACACTAAACCACCCAAAACCCTAAAAACTCAAAACCCTTAAACAATAAAAACCCCATAAAACCCCTCAACCCATAAAATCTATATAACCCCTTAAAACCAATAAAACCATAAAAACCCATAAAACCATTAAAATTCTTCAAAACCATAAAATCATAAAAACCCGAAATGCCATAAAAAACCCTAAAATCCTAAAAACCCAAAAAATACCATAAAACCTATAACAATAAAAAAATGACCTCAAATAATAATATCCATTAGAAACAATAAATCCTCCTGCCCACGCAGGTCTTCTTATCAGATGGTTCTTCAATCCTGTGGTCTCCTTGGATGGTTCCTCTTTTTGGAGGTCTCCGCTACATCTGTCAATGTTGCGGATCTGGCCTCTCGGGTGTCATCTTTATGCAATCATTCAGGTAATTCTATATGGTTTTGGGTCCTATCATCTGGCGGATGGATCTAGATGGCTGCTCCCCTGGATGGGTCAGCAGCGGTGAGGGTGGTGAGGGTCATAATGGCGGATATGGTCTCTATGATGGTGAGATTTTGGGCTTCGTTTTGGTCATTTGACTACCGCAGTGACTCGTTTCGGCGGTGGTGAGGCACGATGCATTGTCTCTCTCGGTCATCGGTGATGAGGATGCTTGATGTTCTGAGGTCTGGAGTGCTTTGGTGGTTCTTTTGGTTTTACGATGGAAGATGGTGTTTCAGGTAGGTTTTGCATCATCTTTCTATTTACATTCTTACTCTGGTGGTGTGGGATTTCCAATCTGATAGTCATCAGTTTCTTCCAAAGATGTAGGTCGGTTTTTTTGGTTCCCCGGCTTTGTCTTTTCTTCAAGATGTAGATGCCAGATGGTTTATGTTGTGGTACGATTGGGTTATTTTGTTGGTCTATGTTTTTTTGGAGTTCCAAAATGGTCTCACTGGTTAGGTTAATGGATGGTTTGGTTGTGAGATGCTGCTTGTGATGGATGATGGATTCTTTGAGAGGTGTGGGGCACTGACTGGTCATGCTCTTGGTCATTGGAGGGCTTGTTTGGAGCTCGATGCTGATTGGAAAGTAGGTGCGAGAAACTATGATCTGGACTGTTGTATGATGGTTGCGACATGCCTGGGATCTGTTGAAGGATCACGGTGGGGCGATGCAGTTAAGTGGTGTAGGATTGATAAGCTAATATTGCAGTATAAGATGATGGATGCTGATCTTGGTAAGGTGCTGAAATATAGTGATGCTGAGATAGGAGATTTTGTGGTGATGCTGATATCATGCTGATGTTTGTTGATGAAGCAGCTGATTTTGGTTTTGCTGATTCTATGTGCTGGTTGCTGTTTGGTTGGGAGATGATGATGGGATATTTTTTGTTTCGGCTTTGCTTGTTTTTTTTGTGTTGTTTGTTTATTTTTTGGTTTATTTGGGATTGGATTTTTTAAGGATTTTTGGGTGTGGGTTGTTTTACCCATTCCCACCCTTGTCTGCTGCGTCTTTCTTTCTAATAATAAATGGGGGGGGTCAGGAATAGCCTGGTCTCCGCATCTTCCTTGCCCTAAAAAACATGAGATAACACATAAAACTATAACGATAGAAAACCCTTAAATCCCATAAAACCTTAAAAAAACCAAAAAAACTCTGAAACCCAAAAACCCCATGAAGCTATTAATATAATAAAACCCCGGAAACCCTAGAAATCGAAATCCCCCTGAAAACATTAAATGACCCTATAAACCCAAAGCATAAAAAACTCTAAAAACTCATAAAATCCTTAGAAAATCATAAAAATGCTAAAAATCCCGAAAAATATGGAAAACCATAAAATCAAAAAAAATCACTAAAAAACATAACCCCCTAAACAGAAGAAACCATATAAAAATCTTAAAGAATATCTAAAATACAAAAAACCTTAAACCCCTATGGAAAAACTAAAATCCTAGAAATCACCAAAAAATACTAAACACACATAAAAAACTAAAACACCTTAAAAACAATAAACACACTAAAAACCCTAAATCCTTAAAAATCTAAAAACACTAAATACCTAAAACTCCGAAAAATATCTAAAAACTGAAACCTAAAAAAACAACAAAAATCCCATAAAATCCCCTAAAACCCTAAAAAATTAAAAAACCATAAAACCCATTAAAACTCTAAAAATTCTAAAAAACAATAAATACACAAAAAACTAAATACTATAAACCCATTAAAAACTCTATAGACCCTAAAATCCCTAAAATCCTAAAAATCCTAAAACCCCTATAAACCCTAAAACACCTAAAACCCCTATCAACTAAAAAAAATCCTAAAAAACATAAAATAAAAAAAACTATAAATATAAAATAAAACCCCTAAATATAAAAACTGAACCATGAAACCCTAAAATAACTAAAAGATCCAAAATATCTCTTTTAAAAAATAAATGCCCAAAAAATCACTTAAACTCCTTCAACTTCCTAAAAACCTAATACAACCTGGAAACCTAGAAAACCTATAATAATCAAAAAACCACTAAGTAAACCTAAACCCATAAAATCCCAAACCCATAAAAAAACTAAATAAATCTAAATCCATAAAAATCAAGAGAAACCTTAGATACACTAAAATAATCTAAAAACCCTAGAACCTCTAAAACCAATATAAACACTATTAAACATAAAAAATATTTTAAACCCCCAATAAACCATACCCATAAGAAACCATAAACACTTTTAAAGTCATAGAAAACCCCTTAAATCAGTTAAAACACAAAAAAAATACCTAAAACCCCCAAAAACCATAAAACCCAAAAACTCCCTAAATCCCTAAAACCAGAAAACCCATAAAACAACAAAACCCAAAAAACACTTAAAAACCGTAAAAACAAAAAAAACACAAATATCCTAAAATCTATCCAAACACAAACCCTATAAAACCATTAAAACACCTAAAAACGTAAATCCCCAAAAACCCGAAAAGCCCCCAAAAACCCCTAAACTGTGAAAACCCGTAAAATACCTTAAAACGCAGAAAAACCGAGATGCCAAAAAACACTAAATCCCCTTAAATACCTAAAAACCCAAAAAAGCTATAAAACCCCATAATCGCCCTAAACCTCAAAAAAACATAATAATATAAAAACCCTAAAAACCAATAAAAACTCAAAAACCCTTAAAACCCTAATAAACCATAAAATAACTAAAAACCCTAAAAACTGTATAACATAAAATCCCCTAAAAACCATAAAATCAACTAAAAGACCCAAAACCCCATAAAAATCATAAATATCTAAAAATCCCAAAAACCTGTAGAAGAACCAAAAAAACTCAAGAAACCCTAATGTAACCAAAAAATCCTAAAAAGTGTAAAATAAAATGAAACCCTTAAAAGCATAATAGATAATAAAAACACCCAAAAGAATATAAAACCCCAAAATAACACTAAATGACCCTAAAATGTAATAAAAACCAATAAGACCCTAAAAAGAATAAAGAACACTAAAAAATCCTAAAATACCACAAAAACCTAAAAATAAAATAAATGGTCTAAAAAAACTAAAACTATAAAGGAACATAAAACTCTTAAAGGACCCTAGAAACCTTAATGGCTGCATAAACCCCTAAAACCCAGAAAATCTAATAAAACACCAAAAAGACCAAAAAGACCCTCAAACCCCCAATGAACGTGAAAAATATCTAATCACTCTATTAGACCCTAAAAATACCCTAAAAGACATTATAACTCAAAAAATCCTTATAAAACCTAAGAACCCTATGAACCCTAAAAAATACAAAAGACCATGTTTTTTTAAGAACCTTAAAAAAGTAACACCCCCAATCCTATAGAACAATAAAAAACCTAAAACCTAAAATAACCCCATAAAACCCCATAAACTGAAAATCATAAATATTTAGGATACCCTAAAAAAATTAAAATCCCTAAAAAAAATTAAAAACCCAAAATACCCTAAAATCCGTAAAAACCCTAAAATACAAATAACTGTAAGAAAACCCACAAACCCCTATAAAATCCATAAAAACACTAAACCCCAGAAAAACCCAAATAACCATAAAACGCATAAAATTATAAAAACCCTAAAACCATAACAATGCTAAAAACCATAAAACTCTAAAAATACCTAAAAACTGTATAACCCTAAAAACACAATAAACCCAAAACCCTAAAATACCCTAAAAATTATAAAAACCCTAAAACCAATGAAAACCATAAAAACATTAAAAATATTTAAATCACCAAAACTCCAGAAATCCCAAAAATCCGCAAAATCCGTAAAAATCCAAAAATCCTAAAAAAACCCCAAATAACTAATAAAAACACTGAAAACTTAAAACCCCTAAAACCTCCTAAAACCATAAAAAATACCCTAAAACCACTAAAACACATGAAAATTTCCTAAAAGACATATAAAATACTGTAATCATGCTAAAACCATAAGAGACCTAATAATCCTATAAACCCTAAAAAGATCTAAAATCCCCAAAAAATATAAAATCCCAAAGAACCCAAAAAATACTAAAAATCCATTAAATTAAAAAAACCCAAAATGGTCCGAAAATACAAAAAATGAAAAAAACCCAAAAAATCCGAAAATTATAAAGAAAAAATTATAAACTCTAAAATGGTAAATACCCTAACAACCCTTAAAGAACCTAAAAACCCTAAAACACCCAAAAAACAGTAAACCCCTAGAAACTGTAAGAAAACCATTAAAACCAAACAACCATTAAAAACATAAAACCAAAAAATCTCTTAAAATCCTAAAACCCCTATAAACTCTAAAAGCTATTAAAATAATAATAACTCTAAAAACCCCGAAAATAACCGTAAAATCACCTTAAAACCCTAAAAAAACTAAAAATACCCAAAAAAATCTAAAAACTAAAAAACAAAAAACTCATTAAAAAACAAAAAAACCCATAAAACCCCTAACACACAAGATGACTCTAAAAAATTATGAATACAATAGATACCATAAACCCCATAAGAAACCATATAAATACTTAAAAACACTAAAAAATCCAAAAACACAAAAAAAACAACCAAAACCCGAAAAACCAATAAAAAACCCCTTTAAATACCTAAAAACTCCTACAAAGCCTTATAAAAACCAATAAACCCGAAACCCCATTAAAATAGCGTAACAACCATTAAAAACCTAAAAAACCTAAAAAACATAAAAATCCCTAAAACCCCAAAAAATGATAAAAACAATAAAATAACCAAAAACCCTAAAATGTGTAAAACCCAAGACACCCCTAAACCCTAAAAATTCTATTTCCCTAAAAACACCAAAATTATTAAAAATACATTAACCCCCAATAGAATTTCTAAAACCCCTAAAAAGCCTAGTCAAACCCAAACAACCCTAATTTTTTTTAAAAGCACTATAAGGGACGCAACAAACTTAAAAACCTTAAAAACCCTAATAAACATAAGAAATTACAATAATTATCCTAAAATAAAAAATTCTATATAACCCCAAAAAGATCCCATAAATTCCCAATAAATACTCAAAACCCGAAAAATAAAAAAATAATAAAAAACATAAAAACATAAAAAATATCAAAACACATAAACCACCAAAAGAGCTAAAAATATATAAAAATATCCAGAAAATATCTAAACTCCCTAAATCCCAAAAAACCGAGAAAACCACATAAACCCTAAATAAACACTAAAAATCATGAAATACCTAAAAACCTAAAATCCTAAAAATACTAAAATTAATTGAAAAAATAGAAAATAATAAAATCTATAAAACCCCCTAGAATCCGTAAAACCCATAAAAACCCAAAAAAATCAAAAAGAACCACTAAAATCCTAAGAACCATAAAAACCCCAAAAACCCCTAAAAAATACTAAAAATTATTAAAACCCTAGAATCCTTTAAAACCCTAAATCCTATAACATATACCCTAAACCCTAATCCCAAGGACCAAAAATCATATTCCCAACACCCTAAACCTAAAAATGTACACCATAAACCCAAGACCATACACCATAAACCCTATACCATACACCTTAAACACAAAATCCAATATGTTAAAAACTATACCCTATACCCTAAATCTAAACCCCAACACCCTAAATCTAATACCCTAAACCCAAAACAGTATACCCTACACCCTAAACCCCATACCATACACTGTAAACCATAAACAGTGCACCTTAAACCATATTCCCAACATACTAATCCCAAAAAACAGCACCTGAACCCAACACGATACACCATAAACCATATACCCTACACCCTAAACCATATACCATACTCCATAAACCCTAAAAAAGACATTCTAAACTTTATATACAACACACAAACCCTAAATTTTACACAGTAATCCCCATATCTTACACGCTAAACTCTAAACCCTACACAGATAACATTATACCCCACACCTTATACACTATGACCTACACACTAAAACCTATACCATACACCCTAAAACTTATCATAAACATCCTAAAAAATATACCCTATACCCTATACCCCACAACCTAAACCCCAAACAAGACACCCTAAAACCTATACTCTAAACATTTAACACTAAAACCTGCACCCTAAGCCCTATATTGTTCACACTAAACCCAATAACCCACACCTGAAACCCTATACACAACAACCAAAACTCTAAACCACGCACATTAAACCCTAAACCTCTCACCTTATACCCTATACCCCAAAATACCACTTTGAAACCCTAAAAACACAAAAAATATCAAAAAACCAAAAACCCCAAAATGACCACTATAATATAGTAAAAATCCTAAAGACACCTTAAACCGCTTTAAAACCTAAATCACCCCTAAAACCATAAAAAATTTAAAAAACATTAAAAAGGATAAATAACCAAAAAAACCAAACACCCAAACAGACCCTAAAACCATAAACCCCTCAAAATAACTAGAAACTATAATTAACCCTAAAAATACTAAAACCCTAAAAACCTAAATAGTTATAAATACTAGAAAACCCCTAGAGATCCCAAAAAACCATAAAACCCCAAATAACTTCTAATAACACATCTGTATTTTAAAAAACCCTAAACACACTAAATTTCCATAAAAATATAAACCATTTAAAACTCTAAAAACCCTAGAAACCATTATGAACATAAACAATTATATAAAATCCTAAAAATCCTGTAAAAGATCCTAAAATAAAAAAACCCTTAAAACATTAAAATATCCCAAAAGCAAGTAAAAATAAAAAAGAACCTAAAATCCTTTGAAAACCAAAAAAATAAACTCAACCCCCCAACCTTAAAAGACACTAAAACCCCTTTAAACTATAAAGAAACTAATAACCCTAAAAACACAGAAACTCTAAAAACAATAAAAAACATAAAAACCCTAAAACACCTAAAAATCAAAAAATCATTAGAAAACCCTAAAAACACTTTAAAACACATTAAGACCTTAAATTATTTAGAAAACCCTAAAATTATAACCCCCCCCCCCCCCAAAAAAAATCCATGAAAACACATAAAACTTTTGAAAATACTAAAAACCATAAAAACCATAAAACAACTAAAATCCCTTAAAGACCCTAAAAGCCATAAAACCCATTAAAACCCCTAAAACCTAAATAAATTAAAATACCTTGTAAACATTTAAAACCCGCATGACCTTATAATGTTTCTAAAACCCCTAAAACCCCAAAAAACTATATAATACCCTAAAAACCTATAAAATCACTTAAAACCCTAAAACCCAAAAAAACCTAAAAACCCTAAAACCCCATTAAAACCACAAAACCCCTAAAAGACAAAAAAATACACTAAAAACCCTAAAGGACACTAAAAACATAAAAACTGTAAAAAACAACTTAACCCCCCTAAAAACCCTAAAAACCATTGACACCCTCACGAACCCACAAAAACCATAGCAGACCATAAAAACCCAAAAAAAACCCCAAACCCCTAAAACAATATGAATCTTCAAATAAATCTAAAAGTACTTAAAATACCTTAAAACCCCTAGAATTCCATAAACATGATAAATAAATAAAAAAATCAAAAAAACACTAAAATACCCCAAAACCCATAAAATACCCCAAAAGACCTTGGAAAGCACTAAAAGTCACAAAAACTCTGTAAAACCGTGAAAGTTGCTAAAATACCTTAAAGACCCCAAAGTACCAAGAAACCCTATAAAGTCATAAGGATCCCTAAAAACCTAAAACCCTAAGAACCCAACATAAAAACTAAAAAACATAATGAATGAGAACCCTAAAAACCCCTAAGTCCATAGAAGCACTTAAATGTCCCTAAACACTATAGAAAACCATCAAAACCCTAAGAAACACTAATATACCAAAAAAACCTAAAAGGCTAAATCCTTATAAACCTAAAAAATAATAAAAAACTAAAAAACCCTAAAAACCATACAATTCAATTAAAACCTAAAAAACACAAAAATAAAAAAGAACCCATAAAACAAAAAAACCCTAAAGATCCTGCAACACATTAAAACCCATAACAGTCTAAAAACCCCTAAAAGACCTTAAAACACCTACAAATCCTAAAAAACCTATAACCTAAAAACCATAAAAAATCCATAAAAACCTTAAAACCCGTAAAAATTAATCTAAAACGCCTAAAATATAGAAAACCCCTAAACCCCCTTAAAACCAACAAAAAACCTTAAAAACATAAAAAACAAAAATCTAACCCTATAAACACTAAAAAACTCTAAAAACACCTTAAACCCAAAAAATCATTAAAAACACTTAAAAACCATACAATACCCTAAAACTCTGAAACCCTTACACCCACAAAACCATAAAAATCCAGAAAAAACAACTTTAAACCCCTTAAACCCCAAAAAACATTAACAAATATATAAAAACCCCTAAAACCTACTAAAACCCCATAAAACAATAAAAATTATTAAAAAAATACAAAACCCTAAAAACATTAAAACCTGCAAAAAACATAAACACCTAGAACACGTAAAAAACCTACAACTCTATACCTTATACCCTACACCATAAACCACAATCCCTACACCCCAAACCATATACACAAAAACACTAAACCGTACACCCTAAAACCTAAACCAGACACCTAAAAACCTAAACCTACACCCTAAACCCAAAAACCTACCCTCTAAACCCCATACCCAATGCATTAAACCATAAACCCTAAACCCTAAACCCTAAACCCTAAACCATAAACCCCTAAAACCCCAAAAAACTATATAATATCCTGAAAACCATTAAAATCACATAAAACCCTAAAACCCAAAAAACCCAAAAACCCAAAAACCCCATTAAACCCCAAAAACCCCTAAAAGACCAAAAAATACACTAAAAACCCAAAAGGACACTGAAAACATAAAAACCATAAAAAACATCTTAATCCCTTAAAACCCTAAAAACCATTGACACCCTCAAGAACCCCGAAAAACCGTAGCATACCATAAAACCCCAAAAAAACCCAAACACCTAAAAGAACATAAATCTTCAAATAAACCTAAATGTCCTTAAAATACCTTAAAACCCCTAGAATTCCATAAACATGATTAAAAAAATAAAAAACCCTATAAACCACTAAAATACCCCAAATCCGATAAAATACCCTAAAAGACATTGGAAACCACTAAAAGTCACAAAAAACTTTTAAAATCTTGGAAGTCACTAAAATACCCAAAAACCCCCAAAGTCCCAAGAAACCCTATAAAATCATCATGATCCATCAAAACCGTAAAACCCTAAGAACCCCGCATAAAAACTAAAAAACATAATGAATGAGAACCCTAAAAACCCCTAAGTCAATAGAAGCACTTAAATGTCCCTAAACACTGTAGAAAACTATCAAAACCCGAAGATACACTAATATACCAAAAAAACCTAAAAGTCTAAACACACATAAATTCCCTATAACTAGTTAGGAAACCCAAAATAACCAAAAGACAATAAAACCCCTTAAAAACCTAAAACACTCTAAAACCCTAAACACCCTAAAACCCCAAAATACCCTAAAAACCTAAATCCATATATAAAACACTAAAACCCTTAAACCCCCAAAAACCAAAAAAAAATCTCCTCAAAAATATAATGACTAAAAAACTAAAAAACAAGCTAAACTCCAAAAAGTCCTAAAAACCCTAAAAAATCACTAAAAACCCTAAAACCTTATAAACCTAATAAAACTAAAAAACCCTAAAAACCACACAATTCTATTAAAACATAAAAACAAAATTTAATAAAACCCATAAAACAATAAAATCCCTAAAGATCCTACAACACATTAAAACCCGTAACACTCTAAAAACCCCTAAAAGCCCTTAAAACACCTACAAATCCTAAAAACACCTATAACCTAAAAAACATAAAAACAAATAAATCCATAAAAACCTTAAAACCCATAAAAAATAATCTAAAGCCCCAAAAAACTAGAAAACCCTTAAACCCCCTTAAAACACACAAAAAACCTAAAAACATAAAAAACCGAAACCTAAACCTATAAACACTAAAAAATTCTAAAAACACATTTAAACCCTACAAATCATTAAAACAATTAAAAACCCAAACAAGACACTAAAACCATAAAACCCCTAAACCTCCAAAACCCTATAAATCTAAAAAAACCCCTTTAAAACCCCAAAACCCCCAAAATATTAAAAAATATATATAAACCCCTAAAACCTCCTAAAACTCCCTAAAAGCATAAACAAAATAAAAATAATACAAAACCCTAAAAAAATATAAAACCCCAAAAAAACATAAACACCTAGAACACGTAAAAAACCTAAAACTCTATACCTTATACCCTACATCATAAACCATAAACCCTACACCCCAAACCATACACACAAAAACACTATACCGTACACCCTAAAACCTAAACCATACACCTCAAAACCAGAACCTACACCCTAAACCCAAAAACCTACCCCCTAAACCCCATACCCAATGCCTTAAAACTTAAACCCTAAACCCTAAAACCTAAAACCTAAACCCTAAACGCTAAACCATATACAATTGAGCACAAAAATTCAAACCCCACAATAGAAACCATAAACTCTCCATCATAAACCCAAAAACCTACACCCCAAACCCCAAACCCTATAACCTTAACCTAAAAATACCCTAAAACTCTTATAAGTATTAAAAGAACCTAAAAACATAAAAATCATAAAAATTATAAAAACACAATAACATTAAAATCATCTAAACACCCTAAAATTCCATAAAACCATTAAACCCCCATAAAACACATTAAATATAATAAAACCCCAAAAACATTTAAAAGGCCAAAAAATTCCTTAAAAACATTAAGAAACCTTTAAACCCCCTTAAAATCCATTAAGATCCCAAAAACCCTAAAAACCCTAGAATACTTAAAACCCATAACAGTTCATTAAAAACCCCTGAACACCCTAAGATTCCTGAAAAATACAAAAAATCAAAAAATTTCCCAAAAATTCCTTAAAACCATTAAAACCCCATAAAACCCCAAAAATCCAGAAAACCCCTAAAAGATCCTAAAAACAAGAAAAACAAGAAAACCAAAAAACCCTAGAAAAATAGAAAAAATACCATAAAACACAATAAAACATTAAATAGAACATAAAAACACCTATAACACCCACTAAACACCAAACACACCTAAAATCCTAAAACCATAAAAAACCATAAAATCCAATAAAAACCTAAATAAACCCTAAAAATCTAAAAACACATAAGACCACATCTAAACATTCAAAAACTCCCTAAAACTATTGAAAACTCTAAAAAACTTTGGAACCCTTAAAACCCCTAAAACCGTTTAAAATTGTATGAACTGTTAAAATCCACAAAACACTCAAAACCTATAAAAACCACTGAATACACTATATACTCTATAAAACCATAAAAAATCAAAAAACCAAAAAATAACCAATAAAAAACATATAATATAAAAACCCCTAGGAAACCTAAAATTGAAAAATCACAAAAAACATAACAATCCAAAAAGTCCCTAAAACGCTAAAGGATCCAAAAATACCTAAAAACAATGAAAGACCCAATGGACCCTAAAATACCAAAAAACCCTCAATATAATAAAAAATAAAAAATACCATAAAACAATACTTAATAGCTAAATAACCCATTAAAACCCTAAAAACCTAAAAACTAATAAAACTCAAAAACCACTAAAACACCTCAAAAACTCCTAAAAACACCTCAAAATTCTAAAACCCTCAAAACCCATAAATACACTAAAAACTATAAAACCCATAATAACCTAAAAACCGATGAAACCCTTAAAAACCCGAAAATTCCTAGAAATGTATAAATCTCTATAAACCCTAAATCCAATAAATATATCAAAAAACACAAAAAACCTTCTAAACACAAAAAAAACCCTAAAAAACTAAAAAACCCATAATAATAATAATAAAAGGCCCTAAAACCATGAAAGACATTAAAAAATAGAAATACCCTTAAACCCTAAAAGACACTAGAACCCTATAAAAGATCGTAAAATACACTGAAACCGTAAAATATGATTAAAACCCTAAAAACAAAAAAATACATTAAACCCCTAGAAAAATTTAAAAGAACATAAAAGACCCCAAAAATCTAAAGACACATAAAATATCCTAAAAACAAAAAATCCTTATAAGGCCTTAAAAACCCTAAAATACACTAGTATTTATTAAACCCCCTAAAAGTATGAAAAATTCCACCCCCATAAAATTATAAAACATACAACAAAGGACCCTAAATACTATAAAATCCCTAAAAACCAAAAAAATACATAAAACCGTTTAAAACCCCTAGAAACCATAACATGTTAAAAGACTGAAAACCCGATAAATACCCATTAATGCCCTAAAAGACTATAGAAACCCCTAACCCCCAAACCATAAATCCCCAAAAACCCAAAAAAAACACAAAAACCCTTAAAAACAGTAATACCATAAAAACTATTAGACCAATAAAAACACTAAACCCCCTAAAAACAATTAATGCCCCAAAAGACGGAATAAACCCAATAAAACACTACAAAAACCTACCAATCAAAACCCCCCAAAACCCTAAAAACATAAAAACCATAAAAAATACTAAAACTCCTTAAACCCCTTTAAAAGCAATAAAAACCCTATAGATCACCAAAAACCATTAAAATACTTAAACCCTTTAATCCCATAAAAAACCTAAAAAAACTAAAAACTCTTAAAACTAAAAATTACCCTAGAAAAAAGAAATACCTATAAAAAACATGAAAACCCATTTATCCTAAAAAAACCCCAAAATGGTAAAATCTCTTAAAAGTCCCTAAAACCATAAAAAAACCAAAAAACCTTAAAAACACTAAAATACCCAAGTCCTTAAAACGACCAAAATACATTAAGTCCCCTATAAACCGACTGAAAGACTCTAAAATCCATAACCAACAAAAATATATTTTCACCCCCTGAAAACCTAAAAACCCTCTAAAAACACTAAGGACCCCCAAAACCCAAAAACTCTAAAACTCCCTGAAATTTTAAAAAACCTAAAACCCTAAAACTATCCTGCAAGGATATAACCCTAAAACATTAAAAAAAGAAAAAAACCACTAAAAAACTAATCCCCCTAAAAATCCATGAATGTCCTAAGAAAACAAAAATCCAAAAAGAAAACCCAAAACCCCTAAAATTAATAAAAATATAAAAACCCTAAAAGACCCTAAAGGCCCTAAATTCACCATAAAACCTCAAAAACCAATAAAACCCTAAAAACACTAAATACCATAAAAGGTTTAAACTAAAGGTTTATGAATCCCAATAAACATTTAAAAATCATAAAAATACCAAAAACCCTTAAAATCCTAAAGAAACTAAATAATATAAAACCATTACAAACACTAAAAACCCTTAAATCCACAAAAAACACAAAACATGGAAAAAATTATTTTAAAAACCTAAAATTATTAAAAAAACCTAAAACCCCTAAAACCACCAAGAAATCCCCTAAAACCCATAAATCCCCTAAAAAAATAAAAACCCAAAACTACCTAAAAACCCAAAAAGATATCCCTAAAAACCTAAAAACCCTAAAATCCATTGAAAATCCATAAAATATCTAAAATCTCAAAAAAACCATAAAAACTGTAAAAAAATATTACAAACCCATTAAACACATTAAATCCCTTAATACCATAAAATCAATATAAAATAATTTAAAATACTTAAACCCCAATAAAGGATATAAATGAACACTAAAAACTATATAACCCTTAAAACAAAAACACCTAAAAACCCCTAAAACACAAAGAAACCAAAATAAGTAAAAAGGGTGAAAACACTAAATATACTAATAACCCTTAAAACTACTAAAACTCATCAAAACCCAAAATCAATAAAAACAATTAAAACTCATAAAAAACATTAAAAACCATATTAACCCATAAAAACCCTAAAAACACTAATAACACTAAAAACCAAAAAAACCCTACATAACCCTACAAACCCTAAAAACACCCAAATATGGAATCCCCCAAAACCCCCAAAACCCTATAAAACCCCTAAAACCCCAAATAATTTAAAAATAACAACACATACTAAATCTTAAAAACCCTTAATGACATTAAAACCTTAAAAACCCATAAAAACCCCAAAACCACATTAAATTATCCTAAAGATTCTAAAAATACTTTAATGACCCTAGAAACCCCAAAAAACCTAAAAACCCAAAAAACACCTAAAAGACACTAAAAATACAATAATGCCATAAGATACCCTAAATCCATATCATACACCAAAAATGCAAAAAAAAATTGGAAAGCACCCTAAAACTCTAAAAATCCCTGAGATGACCTTAAAACCCTAAAAATCACTAAATGACACTAAGAAAGCAAAAAACCAAAAAATGACCCTAATATTTCATAAAAAACCTAAATTACTCTAAAATCCTAAATAATCCTAAAATACTCTTAACACCCTAAAAACCATAAAGGACCCAATTACCCATTAAAATCATAAAGGGCTCTAAAATCCCTAAAATCGAATAAACCACAATGAAACCATAGAAACCCTAACCCCCAACCCCTATAAGTCCCTATAAACCCAAAAAAATATAAACAACCTAGAAAACCCCATAAATAAATCCAAACCCCATATAAGTAACTAAAAACCAAAAAAATCCCTAAAACATTTTAAAGGTCTAAAACACACTAAAAATCCTAAATTTCATTAAAAATACAAAAAGAAACTAAAAATCATAAACCCCTAAAACCTTAAAACTCCAAAAACCCCACTAAAATGTGCCTCTTACTTGGAATAATTCCCAAAATAATGGAAATATCCCCTAAAAACTCCATATTCCCCATGATACAAACCATTAAAGCGGTATATTCTTGAGGAAGCGAGCATTGGGTCCTCCTTAGTTATAATACCCAGTCATTCCAAACTACATGATCTTTAATTCCTGACTAACTGGGATACATAGGATGTCTCCCTAGGTTCAAAGACCAACGCCCCAAATTCAACCTAATATTCTGTAGCCCATATTTCTAGTGAGGTCACATCCAACCTAGATGGCCATATTTCCTTTGGGACCTTTCATCACTATTATTATTAGGCTATATTTCCAGTGAGTTCATTCCTCTACCTAGAAGACTGCATTTCTTTCAAGTCACCCATGCCACTTCAGTGTAAGTCCCACACCAAACATTGACCATTCACCATTAGCCTAGGAACCCTTACCACATGATGTTAAACTGCTTGGTTTAGTCCACATCACATGAACTTAAAAGGTGTGATGTGTCCCATTAAGTGCCACCAAACTATGTGGGTTCTAATTCCTTTCACAAGGATACATTGAAATCCCATCCTATAGGTTTGATCACAACATCAAAACAACTCATGTATCCCTAGATTATAATAAACTACATAGTGCCGCAATATGTAGATTAAAACAAGAATCATAATAATAAATGAACTTCTGAATGATATGTGGTCCATAGTTACCATTTATAGAGGCCCTTAGATACATACAGATCCCTCCACTTTTGGAGAACCTCATATACAAATAGATGATTCCAAATTCATTCTTGTTAATAATGGATTGTTAATTCAGGGGTGACCCACGTCATACTCTGCAATGAAAAAGGGATTCATGAACATATGTTCAATCAATAAGAGAGTCTTGAAATAGGAAATAATTCCCCCAAAAGAGTGTGATGAGACCCACCTCCTATCATCTCTGTAAATGTGAGTTCTTGTGCATCATTGGCCATGTTACCCAATGGGAACCTACCTTTATAATGTAGGTCCCTGCGACATCATGGATAAAAGAATCATTGGGTATTTCCAAATCCACAAAAAAACCCTGTTGGAAACAGACCCATCGCAAGTAGTTGAGGAACAAAACATAAAACCCATAAACCCCTATAAATCATAAAAACCCTATAAAACCATAAAAAATACAAAATCCACTAATAATTCTAAAATACCCTAAAATAAAGAATTCCCTAAAATTCATTGAAGTTCTAAACAACCCTAAAAACTCCCAAAATCATAAAAAACCTAAAATCCCATGGACCCCCCATAAATGATCCTAACCCCCAAGGTTATAAAAACCCCAGAAGACCCTAAAAAACCTAAAAATCCATAAAGCCCCAAAATCCCAGAAGAACCCTAATAAACAATAAAAACTCTACAAAAGCCTAAAACCTCAATAGCATAATAAATCCCAAAACCCCTAAAAATACTAAAAACACTAAAAGGACCCTCAAAAACCTAAAAAACATAAATACCATAAAAATCCCGAAACTTCAGAACAAAAATGAAAACAATAGAAAATTCTAAACACACTTAAAACCCTAAAAAGACACAAAAAACCCAATGTTATACTAAAAAACCCAAAAAACCTATAAAAAATTAAATACCACTTAAAACACTATAATAATACAAAAACCCTATGAAACATAAAATCCCAAACCCCCTAAAACTCTCAAATGCCCCTAAAACCCTAAAAACACACAAAACCCTAATCATTCATAAAAACCATAAAAATCATAAAGAACCCTAAATCCTATTAAAGACCCTAAAATCCCTAAAACCCGTAAAACAATATAATACTTAAAAATAATCTAAACACACTAGAATCAACATAAACTCTCTAAAACACTTTAAAAGACTTAAAAACCCTAAAAACTCTAAAAAACTCAAAAAAAACAAAAAAAAACTAATGAATTCCTACACACTTAAGAACCAATAAAACCCATTAAACCCATAAAACCATAAAACTCAAAATGAATCCCTAAATATCTCTACACCCCTAAAAACTATAAAAACCATAAAACCCCTCAAAACACTATAACCCTAAGAAATCCTAAAAATAATAAAATAAAACTAAATCCCCTAAACACCAATAATATCCCTAAATAATCAATAAAAACTATAAAACCTCCTTAAACCCCTATAAACTGTAAAAACCAAAAACAATTCCCCCCCTCGATAGTAAAACACCCTTTTAACACCCTAAAATACCAAATAACCCATAAATCCAACCAAACCATAAAATCCTAAAAACTCCAAATAACACTAAAAACCCTAAGGGATCGTAAAAGACACTAAAGAACTAAAATCTCTGAGAACCATAAAAATACCTAAAAACCCTAATGACCCTAAAACCCTTATAAATTTTAAAAACCCATAAAACACCCCTAAAAGTCCCAAAAAACCAAAAAACCACTGCACATAAATTATAAATTAAATAAATGCTAAAAGACCCGAAAACCATAGAAACCTAAAAGACACTAAAACCAAGTAAAACCCATTAAAGACCATAAAAAACACTAAAAACCGTAAAGTAATTTTAAAATACCTATAGATCATAAAAGACCTGAAAACCCAATTATACTTTTAAAAATACAAAAATTTACATAATCCACAAAACCGCTAAAGGGACCTAAAAACCCTAGAGTACCCTCAAAAACCTAAAAATACCCCCAAAATACACTAAAACCACATAAAATGATATAGAATCCTTGAATAAATTGAAAATCCTTAAAGGACCTTAAAAATCAAAACACCCTAAAGGAACCTAATAAATCTAACAACCCATAAAAGTCCCATAAACCTTTAAAGACCTTGAAAGACTCTAAAAACACTAAAAACCATATACCATATTCCTTAAACCATAAACCGTACCCCCTATACACTATACCCTACACCCTACACCTTAAATCCTGAAACCTAAACCCTATACCCAACACCATAAACCCTAAACCCTATATGAAAAACCCTATACATTAAAACCTAAAACCTAAACGGTGAAACATATACTCCCGACCCTAAACCCTATACCATAAACCTTATAGGCTATAACCAAAACCGAACCCCTAAACCCAATAAAAACCATAAATCCCATAAAATTCCATAAAAACCCATGAAATCTCTCAAAATAATAAAAACCATAAAAAAATTAGAGACACTAAAAACCATTAAATATTTAAAAAACCTTTAGAAACCCAAAAATAACTAAATTTTCCTTTAAAATCCAAAATAAAACCCCAAAAACATAAAACACTAAAAATTATTAAAAACATACAACACTTAAATTCCCTAAGAAAACAAAAAAAAATCCTCAAAACCCTAAGATAACTCTCGAAACCCTAAAAAACCAGAAAAACTTAAAAGCCCCTAAAAAATATGAAACCTCTAAAAAAATTTAAAACCCTAAAAATATTCTAAAAACCTAAAACCCTAAAATCCCTAGAAAATTCTATAATCCCAAAAGGACACTAACAACCCGAAAAACCCATAAAACCCCATAAAAACCCAAAATAATCTAAAATCACTATTGGACCGTAAAACCATAAAAACACTAAAGGAACCTAAAACACTTAAAACTCCTAAAATACACTAAAACCCCTAAAATACCTAAGAGTCTCTAAAACCTTAAAAACTAATAAACCAAAAAAACCATTAAACCCCCCTAAAACCCAAAAAGATGCTCAAAAACCAATAAAATTTTAATAGGACTAAAATCTCCTAAAACCACCAAAAGACCCTAAAAAGCTGTAAAACCGATAAAATACCCCAAACAAAAAAACCCTAAAACCAATAAAACCCATTAATAACATAATACCCAAAAAAACCATAAAAATATGAAAATCCCCAGAAACAAAAAAAAATAAAATCCATAAAAACTGAAAATGATAAAGCTCTTAACAACACTAAAAAAATCCACAAAACTCCAACATCCTAAAAAACCTAAGAAACCTAAAATCCAATGAAAATAAAAATAAAATTAAATAACCATAAAAGGCCAAAAATCTCTAAAAATACCTACATATACCTAAAATCACTAAAACCCAGAAAACATCAAAACACTAAAACGCCCTTGATAACCTCTAGAAACAAAAAAACGTCCAAACCCTCCTTAAAATTATGAAAGAATGTAAATATGATAAAAAATTCTGAAAAAATACTAAACGCCCAAAAAATTATAAACTCCCCCACAAAAACCTTATAAAACCCGTAAAATCCATAAAAATACAAAAAACCCATAAAAACCATAAGAAACTACTAACAACACTAAAAACCTTAAAAAATAAAAACCCCAAAAAACCCCAGAACCCAAAAACACCCAAAGTTTTTTAAAGAATTCTAAAAACCCGACAAAGCCTAAAAAACATAAAAACCAAAAATCCATTAAACTCCAAAAAAAATCATAATACCTGAAAAAATAATAACACCAAAATCACTAAAAAATGAAAAAACTAAAAAAACGGAAATCCCTAAAAACCATTAAAAATCCTAAAAGATATTAAAACCCCTCAAACACCTAAAAGATCACAAAAACCCAAAAAAATTTACTGAATTCCCTTAAAATAATAAAACCCTCAAAGACCCTAAAAACCAATAAAACTCTAAAAGTCACAGAACCACCCTTATATTCCCTAAAACTCATAATACCATATAAAACTCGTATAACAAAAAAAAGACCTAACAATATTTAAAGACCATAAAAACACATAATATCCATAAACACCTAAAAAATACTAAAAACCCTAAAAACCCCAAAACCCACTAAAACCCCTAAAAATAAAAACACCCAATACCCCAAAAAACATTAAAAAACCTGGAAATCCCTAAAATCATAAAAACAATAAAAACACAATAAAAAGATACAAAACACCTAAAGCCCCTATAAATAGAGAAAAACACTAAAAACCCCCAAAACCCTAAGAAATCCTTAAAATAGAAGACCCTAAGACACTAGAACCCGAGACACCCAAGACCCCTAAATGACTAAAAACTATAAACCCTCAAAACTAGGAAAAACAATTAAAACCTAAAACCCCAAACCACTAAAAATACTAAAAACTCAGAAAACGCTCAAACAACCCTTAATGACCCAAAAACCTAGATTCCCTAAAACATAAAAACCATAAACACCCTAAAAACACACAAAACACTAAAAACACTAAAAACCCAAAATCCCCTAAGAACCCTAAAATTCTATAAAAATTTCTACATCCCCTAAACCCAAAAATACACAAATATCCCCTACAAACACTAAAACTCCCTAAAACTCTAAAAAGAACCCAAAAACCCTAACCCCCACTAAAACCCAAAAAATTCCTAAAAACCAATAAAAAGTCTAGAATCCATAAAAGCCGTCTAAAAAATAAAAATATTAGAACCCCCTTAAAGGCTAAATACTCTAAAGACCCCTAAAACCCTAAAAATAGAAAAAAAAATACTAAATTCACCCTAAAACACTAAACATCCCAAAAACCTAAAACCTCAAAACCCTTAAACCCTAAAAACCCCATAATACCCCTCAAAACCCTAAAATCTATATAACCCCTTAAAAACCCATTAAACCACAAAAACCCTTTAAACCATTAAAATTCTTCAAAACCATCAAAACCTGAAAACCCTAAAAATCCATAAAAAACCCTAAAATCCTAAAAAACCTTAAAATACCATAAAAACCCATAATAATAAAAAAAATTCCTCAAATAATAAAATACATTAGGAATCATAAATCCCCCTGCCCATGCAGGTCTTCTTCTCAAATGGTGATTAAATCTTGTGGTCTCCTCAGAAGGTTCCTCTTTTTGGAGGTCTCTGCTGCATCAGTCTATGTTGCGGATCAGGCCTCTCGGGTGTCATCTTTCCACAATCATTTAGGTAATTCTATTTGGTTTTGGGTCCTATCATCTGGATAATGGCACTCGTTGGCTGCTACCCATGGATGGGTCAGCGGTGGTGAGGGTGGCAAGGGTCTCAATGGCGGACATGGTCTCTATGATGGTGATATTTTGGGCTTCGTTTTGGTCGTTCGACAACCACAATGACTTGTTTCGGAGGTGGTGTGGCATGATGAATTGTATCTCTCGGTAATCAGTGATGAGGATGCTTGATGTTCTGAGGTATGGAGTGATTTGGTGGTTCTTAGGGTTTTGTGATGGAAGATGGTGGTTCAGGAAGGTTTTGCGTCAGCTTTCTATTTACGTTCTTACTCCGGTGGTGTGGGATTTCCAACCTAATAATCATCAGTTTGTTCTGAAGATTTTAGTCGGTTTTTTTTTGTTCCTTGGCTCTGTCCCTGCTTCATGTTGTTGATGCAAGATGATTTAAGTTGTTCTACGATTGGGTTATTTTGTTGTTCTCTATTTTTCTGGGGTGCCAAAATGGTCTATTTGGTTCGGTGAATGGATGGTTTGGTTGTGAGATGCTGGTTGGGCTGGATGATGTCTTCGTTGAGAGGTGTGGGGCGATTCCTGCTCATGCTCTTGGTCTTTGGAGGGCTTGTTTAGAGCTGGATGCTGATTAGAAAGCAGGTGCTGGCTCCTGGGATCTGGACTGCTGGATGATGGTTGCGGCATGGTTGGGATCTGTTGAAGGATCTCAGTGGGGTGATGCTGTTAAGTGGTGGAGGTTTGATATGCTAATGTTGCAGTATAAGATTATCGATGCTGATCTTGGTAAGGTGCTGAAATATGGTGATGCTGAGATAGGAGATTCTATGGTGATGCTGATATCATGCTGATTTTTGTTGATGAAGAAGCTGATTTTGGTTGTGCTGATTCTAGGTGCTGGTGCTGTTTGGTTGGGAGATGTTGATGGGATCGTTTCTTTTTCTTCTTTTCTTATTTTGTTTTGTGTTTTTTTGTTTGTTTATTGGTTTTTTAGGTTTGGGTTTGTTTAGGGATTTTAGGTATGGGTTGTTTGACCCCTCCCCACCCTTGTCTGGTGTGTCTTTTTTTCTAATAATAAATGGGGGGGGGTCCAGAATAGCCTGGTCTCAGCATCTTCCTTGCCCTAAAAAACACGAGATAACCCATAAAACTATAATGATAGAAAACCCTTAAATCCCATAAAAGCCTAAAAACCCTAAAAAAACCTTTAAAACCGAAAAACCTCATGAAGCTATTAACATAATAAAACCCCTGAAACCCAAGAAACCTAAATCCCCCTAAAAACATTAAAAGACCCTAAAACCCAAACCATAAAAACTCTAAAAACTCATAAAACCCCTAGAAAATCATAAAAATGCTAAAAATCCATAAAAACCTAGAAAACCATATAATCAAAAAAATAGAAAAAATCACTAAAAAAACATAACCCCCTAAACACTAGAAACCATATAAAAATCCTAAAGAATATCTAAAATACAAAAAACCATAAAACCCTATGGAAAAACTAAAATCCCAGAAATCCCAAAAAAATACTAAAAAACATGAAAAACTAAAACACCTTAAAAACAATAAACACACTAAAAACCCTAAATCCTTAAAACATTAAAAACACTAAAAACCTAATACCCCGAAAATATCTAAAATCCCAAACCTGAAAAACTACAAAAATACAATAAAATCATCTAAAATTCTAAAAAAATAAAAAAAACCATAAACCCATTAAAGCTCTAAAAATCCTAAAAAACAATAAATACCCAAACAACTAAAAACTATAAACCCATTAAAAACTCTATAAACCCTAAAAACCCTAAAACCCTAAAAACCTAAAACCCCTGAAAACCCTAAAACTCCAAAAACCCCTAGCAACCAAAAACAAATCCTAAAATAACATAAAATACAAAAAACTATAAATATAACATAAAACCCTAAATATAAAAACAGAACCATAAAACCCTAAAATCTCTAAAAGATCCAAAATATATCCTTAAAACCATAAAAGCCCTAAAAATCACTTAAACTCCCTAAACCTGCTAAAAACAAGATACAACCTAGAAACCTAGGAAACAAAAAATAATCAAAAAACCACTAAGAAAACCAAAACCCCATAAAATCCTAAACACATAAAAAACTAAATAAATCTAAATCCATAAAAATCGACAAAAACCTTAGATACCCTAAATTTATCTAAAAACCCCTAGACCCCTAAAACCAATATAAACACTAATAAACGTAAATAATATTTAAAACCCCCAATAAACCATAAGAAACCAAAAAAACTTTTAAAGTCACAGAAAACCCCTTAAATCAGTTAACAAACAAAAAAATACATAAAAACCACAGAAACCATAAAACCCAAAAACTCCATAAATCCCTAAAACCATAAAACACATAAAACAACTAAACCCATAAAACTCAAAAAAACCGTAAAAACAAAAAAAACACAAATACCCTAAAAACCATAAAAACATAAACCCCATAAACCATTAAAACACATAAATACGTAAATCCCCAAAACCCCTAAAATCCCCAAAAACCACTAAACTGTGAAATACCCTAAAATAACTTAAAACCCAAAAAAACCAAGAACCCAAATGACACTAAATCTATTTAAATACCTTAAAGCCCAAAAAATCTATAAAACCCCATAGTCGTCCTAAAGACTCAAAAGAAACATAATAATATAAAAACCGTAAAAAACCATAAAAACTCAAAATACCCATAAAACCCTAATAACCCATAAAATCTATAAAAACCCTAAAAACTATATAAAATAAATTCCCCTAAAAACCATAAAATAAACTAAAAGAACCAAAAACTCATAAAAACCCTAAAAATCCAAAAAAATCCCAAAAACCTGTAGAATAACCGAAAAAACTCAAGAAACCCTATTGTAACCAAAAAATCCCAAAAAGTGTAAAATAAAATGAAACCCTTAAAAGCATAAAAGGCAATAAAAACACCCAAAAGAATATAAAACCCCAAAAGACTCTAAAAACCCTAAAATAACACTAAATGACCCTAAAATGAACTAAAAACCTATAGGACCCTAAAAAGAATAAAGAACACTAAAAACCCCTAAAAATCCTAAAATACCATAAAAACTAAAAATAAAATAATTGGTCTAAAAAACCTAAAACTATAAAGGAACATAAAACTCTTAAAGGTCCCTAGAAACCTTAAGGGTTGCATAAACCCCTAAAACCCCGAAAATCTAATAAAACACCAAAAGGACCAAAAAGACCCTCAAACCCCCAATGAACCTGTAAAATATCTAATCACTCTATTAGACCCTAAAAATAGCCTAAAAGAGGTTAAAACCCATAAAATCCTTATAAAACCTAAGAACCCAACAAACCCTAAAAATATAAAAGACCATGTTTTTTTAAAAAACCCTAAAAAGTAACACCCTAAAACCTACAAAACACAAAAAACCTAAAACCTAAAATAACCCCATAAAACCCAAAAAAATTGAAAATCATAAATATTTAGGATACACTATAAAATTTATAAAAAATTAAAATCCATAAAAAAATTAAAAACCCAAAAGACCCTAAAGTCCGTAAAAACCCTAAAATACAAATAACTGTATGAAAACACACAAACCCCCATAAAATCCATAAAAAAACTAAACCTCATAAAAACCCAAATAATCATAAAACCCATAAAATTATAAAAACCCTAAAACCATAACAATGCTAAAAATGCATAAAACTCTAAAGATACCTAAAAACTGTATAACCCTAAAAACCCTAAAAACCCAAATCCCTAAAATACCCTAAAAATTATAAAAACCCTAAAACCCCTAAAACCCATGAAAACCATAAAAAATAAAAAATATTTAAATCCTAAAAAACCCAGAAATCCCAAAAATCTGCTAAATCCCTAAAAATCCAAAAATCCCAAAAAACCCCTAAAAACTAATAAAAACACCGAAAACCTAAAACCCTTAAAACCTCCTAAAAACCATAAAAAATACCCAAAAACCACTAAAAGACATGAAAATTTCCTAGAAGACATATAAAATACTATATTCATGCTAAAACCATAAGAAACCTAATAATCCTATAAACCCTAAAAAGATCTAAAATTCCATAAAAATATATAATCCCAAACCACGCAAATAATACTAAAAATCCATTAAATTAAAAAAACCCAAAATGGTCCAAAAAAACCCAAAAAATGAAAAAAAAAACCAAAAAAACCCAAAAATATAAAGAAAAAATTATAAACCCTAAAAATGGTAAATACCCTAAAAACCCTTAATGAGCCTAAAAACCCTAAAACACCCAAAAAAATCCAAAACCCTAGAAACTGTAAGAAAACCATTAAAACCAAACAACCATTAAAAACATAAAAACCCCAAAAGCCCAAAAATCCTAAAAACCATATAAAATCTAAAAGCTATTAAAATAATAATAACTCTAAAACCTGAAAATAACCGTAAAATCACCTTAAAACGCAAAAAAACTAAAAATACCCAATTTTTTTTCTAAAAACTAAGAACCCAAAAACCCATTAAAAAACTAAAAAAACCATAAAACCCCTATCACACAAGATGACTCTAAAGACTTATAATTACAATAGAAACCATAAACCCCATATGAAATCATAGAAATACCTAAAAACACTAAAAAATCCAAATAAAATACAAAAAAAACACCCAAAACCCAAAAAACCAATAAAAAAACCCCTTTAAAAAACCTAAATACTCATACAAACCCATATAAGAACCAAAAAACCCTAAACCCCATTAAAATATCCTAAAAACCATTAAAAACCTGAAAAACCTAAAAACATAAATAGACCTAAAACCCCAAAAAATGATAAAAACCATAAAATAACTATAAAATAACCAAAAACCCTAAATTGTGTAAAACCCAAAACACCCCTAAAACCCAAAAAATTGTAATTCCCTAAAAACACTTAAAATAGTAAAAATCCATTAACCCCCAATAGAATTCCTAAAACCCCTAAAAAGCCTAGTCAAACCCAAAGAACCCTAATTTTTTTAAAAACTCCATAAGGACCATAACAAACATAAAAACCGTAAAAACCCAAATAAATATAAAAAATTACACAAAGTACCCTAAAATAAAAAATTCTATATAAGCCCAAAAATATCCCATAAATTACCAATAAATACTCAAAACCCAAAAAATAATAAAATAATGAAAACCATAAAAACAAAAAAAAAACTAATAAAAACCTATAAACCACCAAAACAGCTAAAATATATTAAAATATCCAGAAAACATATAAACTCCCTAAAACCCAAAAAACCCAGAAAACCAAAAAAACCCTAAAAAATCCTAAAAATCATGAAATACCTAAAATTCTAAAAACCTAAAAAGACAAAAATTCCTTGAAAACATAGAAAATAATAAAATCTATAAAACCCCCTAAAATCCGTAAAACCCATAAAACCCCAAAAAATTCAAAAATTACCACTAAAATCCAAAGAACCATAGAAACCCCTAAAAAATAATAAATTTTTTTAAAACCCTATAATCCATTAAAACCATAAAGCCTATAACATATACCCTAAACCCTAATCCCAAGACCCAAAATCATATACCCAACACCCTAAACCCAAAAATGTACACAATAAACCCAAGACCATACACCCTAAACCCTACACCATACACCTTAAACAAAATAACCAATATGTTAAAAATTATACCCTATAGCCTAAATCTAAACCCCGACACCCTAAATCTGATACCCTAAACCCAAAACACTATACCCTACACACTAAACCCAATACCACACACTGTAAACCCTAAACAGTTCACCTTAAACCATATACCCAACACACTAATCCCAAAAAACTACACCTGAACCCAACACCATACACCCTAAACCCTAAACCCTAAACACTAAACCATATACCATAATCCATAAATCCTAAAAAATACATTCTAAACCTTATATATAACACCCAAACCCAAAATTTTATACACTAATCCCTATATCTTACACGCTAAACTCAAAACCCTACAGAGAAAACACTATACCCGACACCTTATACACTATGACCTACACACTAAACCCTATACCCTACACCATAAAACCTATCCTAAACATCATAAACAATATACCCTATACCATATACCCCACAACCTAAACCCCGAACAAGACACCCTAAACCCTACACCCTATACCTTAAACACTAAAACCCGCACCCTAAGCCATATATCATTCACCCTAAACCCTATAACCAACACCAGAAACCCTATACACAGCAACCAAAACTCTAAACCATACACCATACACCCTAAACCCCAAACCTCACACCTTATTCCCTATACCCCAAAAATACCACTTTGAAACCCTAAAGATACAAAAAAATATCAAAAAACCAAAAACCCCAAATTGCCCACTATAATACAATAAAAATCCTAAAGACCCCTTAAACCTCTTTAAAACCTAAACCACCCCTAAATCCATAAAAAAATTTAAAAAACATTAAAAATGATAAATAACCAAATAACCCAAACACCCCAAACAGACCCTAAAACCACAAAACCCCTCAAAATAACTAGAAACTCTAATTAACCCTAAAAATTCTAAAACCCTAAAAACCTAAATAGTTATAAATACTTGAAAACCACTAAAGACCCTAAAAACAATAAAACCCCAAATAACTGCTAATAACCCTTAAATTTTTAAAAAAACCCTAAACACACTAAAACCCCCTAATAACGATAAACCCTTTAAAACTCTAAAAACCCTAAAACCATTATGAACATAAACAATTATATAAAATCCTAAAAATCCTGTAAAAGATCCTAAAATAAAAAAAACCCTTAAAACACTAAAATATCCCAAAAGTCAGTAAAAATAAAAAATAACATAAAAGCCTTTAAAAACCAAAAAATAAACTCATCCCCCCCCCCCAACCGTAAAAGACACTAGAACCCCTTTAAACTGTAAAGAAACTAATAACCTTAAAAACACTAAAACTCTAAAAACCATAAAAAACATAAAAACCCTAAAACACCTAAAAATCAAAAAACATTAAAAAAATCCTAAAAACACTATAAAAAACTTTAAGACCTTAAATTCTTTAGAAACCCTAAAAATATAACCCCCTCCCCCCAAAAAAAATCCATGAAAACACATAAAACCTTTGAAAAATACTAAAACCCCTAAAAACCATAAAACCCCTAAATTCCCTTTAAGACCCTAAAAGCCATAAAACCCATTAAAAACAATAAAAATCTAAATAAATTAAAATACCTTGTAAACTTTTAAAACCCACATAACCTTATAATGTTTCTAAAACCCCTAAAACCCCAAAAAACTATATAATATCCTAAAAACCATTAAAATCACTTAAAACCCTAAAACCCAAAAAACCCAAAAACCCAAAAACCCCATTAAACCCCAAAACCCCCCTAAAAGACCAAAACATACACTAAAAACTCAAAAGGACACTAAAAACATAAAAACCATAAAAAACATCTTAATCCCCTAAACCCCTAAAAACCATTGACACCCTCAAGAACCCCAAAAAACCATAGCATACCACAAAAACCCAAAAAAACTCAAACCCATAAAAGAACATAAATCTTAAAATAAACCTAAATGTCCATAAAATACCTTAAAACCCCTTGAATTCCATAAACATGATAAAAAAAATAAAAAACCCTATAAACCACTAAAATACCCCAAAACCCATAAAATACCCAAAAAGACATTGGAAACCACTAAAAGTCACAAAAAAAATTTAAAACCTTGAAAGTTACTAAAATACCCAAAACCCCCAAAGTCCCAAGAAACCCTATAAAATCATCATGATCCATAAAAACCCTAAAACCCTAAGAACCCCGCATAAAAACTAAAAAACATAATGAATGAGAACCCTAAAAACCCCTAAGTCCATAGAAGCACTTAAATGTCCCTATACACTGTAGAAAACCATCAAAACCCGAAGATACACTAATATACCAAAAAAAACCTAAAAGTATAAAAACACATAAATTCCCTATAACTAGTTAGGAAACCCAAAATAACCGAAAGACAATAAAACCCCTTAAAAACCTAAAACACTCTAAAACCATAAACACCCTAAAACCCCAAAATACCCTAAAAACCTAAATCCATATATAAAACACTAAAACCCTTCAACCCCCAAAAAACAAAAAAAACTCCTCAAAAATATAATGACTAAAAAACTAAAAAACAAGCTAAACTCCAAAAAGTCCTAAAACCCTTAAAAATCACTAAAAACCCTAAAACCTTATAAACCTAAAAAAATAAAAAAATTAAAAACCCTAAAAACCATACAATTCTATTAAAACATAAAAAACAAAAAATTTAAAAAAAACCCATAAAACAATAAAATCCCTAAAGATCTTACAACACATTAAAACCCGTAACACTCTAAAAACCCTTAAAAGCCCTTAAAACGCCTACAAATCCTAAAAAAACCTATAACCTAAAAAACCATAAAAACAAATAAATCCATAAAACCCATAAAACCCATAAAAAATATTCTAAAACCCCTTAAAACTAGAAAACCCTTAAACACCCTTAAAACACACAAAAAACCTAAAAACATAAAAAACCAAAACCTAAACCTATAAACACTAAAAAATTCTAAAAACCCATTTAAACCCTACAAATCATTAAAAAAATTAAAACCCCAAACAAGACACTAAAACCCTAAAACCCATAAACCTCAAAAACCCTATAAATCTAAAAAAAACCCCTTTAAAACCCTAAAACCCCCAAAAAATTAAAAAATATATATAAACCCCTAAAACCTCATAAAACCCCCTAAAAGCATATAAAAAATTAAAAAAATACAAAACCCTAAAAAAATCTAAAACACCAAAAAAACATAAACACCTAGAACACGTAAAAAACCTAAAACTCTATACCTTATACCCTACATCATAAACCATAAACCCGACACCCCAAACCATACACACAAAAACACTATATCGTACACCCTAAAACCTAAACCATACACCTAAAAACCTAATCCTACACCCTAAACCCAAAAACCTACCCCCTAAACCCCATACCCAATGCCTTCAACCATAAACCCTTAACCCTTAACCCTAAACCCTAAAACCTAAACCATATACACTTGACCACAAAAATTCAAACCCCACAACCGAAACCATAAACTTTACATCATAAACCCAAAACCCAAAACCCAAAACTCCAAACCCTATTACCTTGACCTAAAAATACCCTGAAAATCCTATATACATTAAAAGAACCTAAAAAACCTAAAAATCATTAATATCATAAAAACACAAAAATAACATTAAATCATATAAACACCCTAAATGTACATAAAACCATTAAACCCCCATAAAACACATTAAATATAATAAAAACCCAAAAAACATTTATAAGGCAAAAAACCCATAAAAACATTAAGAAACCATTAAACCCCCTAAAATCCCTTAAGATCCCCAAAACCCTAAAAACCCTAGAATACTTAAAACCCATAACAGTGCATTAAAAAACCCTGAACACCCTAATAATCCTAAAAAATCCATAAAATCCAAAAAATCCCCTCAAATTTTTAAAAACCTTTAAAAACACATAAAACCCCAAAAACCCCGAAAACCCCTAAAAGATCCTATGAAACTAGAAAACCAAAAAAACAAAAAAAAAACCCAGAAAAATAGAAAAAATACCATAAAACAAAATAAAACATTAAATAAAACATAAAAACACCTATAACACCCACTAAACACCAAAACACCTAAAAACCAAAAACCATAAAAAACCATAAAAATCATAAAAAACCATAAAAACAATAAAAACCTAAATAAACCCTAAAAATCTAAAAACACATAAGACCACTTGTGAACATTTTAAAATTCCCTAAGACTATTGAAAACTCTAAAAACCTTGAAACCCTTAAAACCCCTAAAACCCCTTAAAATAGTAAAAACTGTTAAAATCCATAAAACACTCAAAAACTATAAAAACCACTAAAAACACTATATGCTCTATAAAACCATAAAAAACCAAAAAAATAAAAAAACAATAAACCAATTATAATATAAAAACCCATAGGAATCCTAAAACGGAAAAATCCAAAAAAAACATAACAATCAAAAAAGTCCCTAAAATGCTAAAGGATATTAAAATACCTAAAAACAATGAAAGACCCTAAAAGCACTAAAATACCCAAGACCCCTAAATATAATAAACAATCTAAAACACCATTAAAAAGTTTTAATAGCGAAAAAAACCCATAAAAACCCTAAAAACCTAAAAACTAATAAAACTCTAAAACCACTAAAACACCTTGAAACCCCTAAAAACACCTAAAAACCCTAAACCCCTAAAAACCCATAAATACACTAAAACTATAAAACCCATAATAACCTAAAAATTGATAAAACCCTTAAAAATCCGAAAACCCCTAGAAATATATAAAACTCTAACAACCCTAAATCCAATAAATATCTCTAGAAACACAAAAAAAACCTTATAAACACAAAAAAATCCTAAAAAACTAAAAAATCCATAATAATAATAAAAGGCCCTAAAACCAAGAAAGATAGTAAAAAATAGAAAAAACCTTAAACCCTAAAAACAGTAGAACCCTATAAAAGATCGTAAAATACTTTGAAACTATAAAATATGCTAAAAACCCTAAAAAACCAAAAATACCATAAACCCCTCGAAAAATGTAAAAGAACAAAAAAGACCCCAAAACCCTAAAAACACATAAGAAATCCTAAAAACCAAAAATCCCTATAAGGCCTTAAAAACCATATAATACACTAAAATCTATTAAACCATCTAAAAGTATGAATAATACCACCCCCATAAAATTATAAAATATACAAAAAAGAACCATAAATACTATAAAATCCCTAAAAACCCAAATATATACATAAAATCATTAAAAAACCCTAGAAACCATAACATGTTAAAAGACCGAAAACCTGATAAATACCCATTAAATCCCTAAAAGACTATAGAAACCCCGAGCCCCCAAACCATAAATCCCCAAAAACACAAAAAAACACAAAAACCCTTAAAAACACTAAAACCATGATAACTATTAGACCAATAAAAACACTAAACCCCCTAAAAATGATTTAATGCCCCAAAAGTCCTAATAAACCCTATAAAAACCAAACACATCAAAACCATCCAAAACACTAAAAACATAAAAACCATAAAAAATACTAAAACTCCTTAAATCCCCTTAAAAGCTATAAAAACCCTATAGATCACCAAAAACCATTAAATTACTAAAAACCTTTAAACCCCTAAAAACCTAAAAAAACTAAAAACACTTAAAAATAAAAATTACCCTAGAATAACTAAATACCTATAAAAATAATAAAAACCATTAATCCTAAAATAAACCCTAAAACTATAAAAAAACTCTTAAAATACCCTAAAACCATAAAAACCCAAATAACCTTAAAAACACTAAAATTCCCAAGTCCTTAAAACCACAAAAATACTCTAAGGCCCTTATAAACCGACTGAAAGACTCTAAAATCCATAAACAACATAAATATATTTTTAACCCCCTAAAAACTTAAAAACCCTCTAAAAACACTAAGGACCCCCAAAACCAAAAAACTCTAAAACTCCCTAAAAATATAAAAAACCTAAAAACCCTAAAACTGTCCTGCAATGATATAACCCTAAAACATTAAAAAAAGAAAAAAACCAATAAAAAACTAAGCCCCCTAAAAATCCATGAATGTCCCAGGAAAACCAAAATCCAAAAAAACACCGAAAAACACTAAAATTAATAAAAATTTTAAAACCCTAAACGGCCCTAAAGGCCCTAAATACACCATAAAACCTCTAAAACCTATAAAACCCTAAAAACACTAAATACCATAAAAGGAATAAACTAAAAAAATGATTAAAATCCCAATAATCATTTAAAAACCATAAAAATCCCAAAAACATATAAAATACTAAAGAAACTAAAAACTCTAAAACCATTACAAACTCTAACAACCCTTAGATCCACAAAAAACAAAAAACAAGCTAAAAAATATTTTAAAAACCTAAAATTATTAAAAAAAACCTAAACCCCCTGAAACAACCAAAAAACCCCCCCTAAAACCCACAAATCCTATAAAAACAATAAAAAATATAAAACTCCCTAAAAACTCAAAAAGAAATCCCTAAAAACCTAAAAACCCAAAAATCCATTGAAAATCCCTAAAATATCTGAAAACTCTAAAAATCATTAAAACCCTAAAAAATACTTAAAAAACTATTAAACACATGAAATCCATTAATACCATAAAATCAATAAAAATCCTTTAAAATACTTAAACCCCAATAAAGGATATAAAAGAACACTGAAAACCATATAACCCTTAAAACGAAAAAACTTAAAAACCCCTAAAACACAAAGAAACCAAAATAACTTAAAAGGGTGAAAACCCTAAATATACTTATAACCCTTAAAAATGCTAATACTCATCAAAACCCAAAAAAAATTAAAGAAATTAAAAATCATAAAAAACACTAAAAACCATATTAACCCTTAAAAAATCCTAAAAACACTAAAAACACTAAAAACCAAAAAAAACCCTAAATAACCCTACAATCCCTAAAAACACCCAAAAATGAAATCCACGAAAACCACAAAAACCCTAAAAAACCCTAAAACCTTAAAGACTTTAAAAATAATAACACCTACTAAATCGTAAAAACCCTTAATGACATTAAAACATTAAAAACCCATAAAAAACCCCAAACCACATTAAATAATCCTAAAGATCCTAAAAATACCTTAATGACCCTAAAACCCCACAAAATCAAAAAACCCAAAAAACACCTAAAAAGAATAAAAAAAAATATTGCCATAAGATACACAAAATCCATAAAAGATTCCGAAAACACAAAAAAAAGGAAAGCACCATAAAACTCTTAAAATCCCTTGGATGACCATAAAACCCTAAAAATCACTAAATGACACTATGAAACCAAAATACCAAAAAATGACCCTAAAATTTCATAAAAACCCTAAATTACCCTAAAATCATATATAACCCTAAAAGACTCTAAACACCCTAATAACCAAAAAGGACCCTATAACCCATTAAAATCATAAAGGGCTCTAAAATCCCTAAAATTGAATAAACTGCAAAGAAACCATAGAAACCCTAACCCCCAACCCCTATAACTCCCTACAAACCCAAAAAAATAAACAACCTAGAAAATCCCAAAAATGACTCCAAAACCCCTATAAGTCCATAAAAACCAAAAAAATATCTAAAACCTTTTAAAATATCAAAACACAATAAAAATCATAAATTTCACTGAAAATACAAAAAGAACCTAAAAATCATAAACCCCTGAAACACTAAAACCCCAAAAAACCCACTAAATTGTGCCTCTTACTTGGAATAAGTCCCAAAATAATGGCACCATCCCCTAAAAAGTCCATATTCCCCATGATACAAACCATTAAAGGGTCATATTCCTGAAGAAGTGATCATTGGGTCCTCCTTAGTTAGAATCCCCAGTCATTCCAAACTACATGATCTTTAATTCCTGACTAACTGGGATATATAGGATGTCTCCCTAGGTTCAAAGACCAACGCCCCAAATTCAACCTAATATTCTATAGCCCATATTTCTAGTGAGTTCACATCCAACCTACAGGGCCATATTCCATTTGGGTCCCTTTCATCACTATTATTATAAGGCTATATTTCCAGTGAGGTCATTCCTCCACCAAGAAGACCACATCTCTTCCAAGTCACCCATGCCGCATCAGTGTAAGTCACACACCAAACATTAACCATTCACCTTTAGCCTAGGAACCCTTACCACATGATCTTAAACTGCTTGGTTTAGTCCATATCACATGAACATAAAAGGTGTGATGTGTCCCATTAAGTTCCACCGAACTATGTGGGTTCTAATTCCTTTCACAAGGATACATAGAAATCAAATCCTATAGGTTTGATCCAAACATCAAAACAGCTCATGTATCCCTAGATTATAATAAACTACATAGTACAACAATATTTGGATTAAAACAAGAATCATAATAATAAACAAACGCATGAATGATATGTGGTCCATAGTTACCATTTATAGAGGTCCTTAGATACATACAGATCCCTCCACTTATGGATAACCTCATATACAAATAGATGATTCCAAATTTATTATTGTTAATAATTTATTTTTAATTCAAGGGTGACCCACATCTTACTCTGGAATGAAAAAGGGATCCATGAACATATGTTAAATCAATAAGAGAGTCTTGAAATAGGAAATAATTCCCCCAAAAGAGTGTGATGAGACCCACCTCCTATCGTCTCTGCAAATGTGAGTTCTTGTGTATCATTGGCCATGTTACCCAATGGGAACCTACCTTTATAAAGTAGGTCCATGAGACATCATGGATATACGAATCATTGGGTATTTCCAGATCCACGAAAAAACCCTATTAAAAATAGACCCATCACAAGTAGTTGAGGAACAAAACATAAAACCCATAAACCCCTATAAATCCTAAAAACCCTATAAAACCATAAAAAATACAAAATCCACTAATAATTATAAAATACCCTAAAATAAAAAATTCCATAAAATGCCTTGAAGCTCTAAACAACCCTAAATACTCCCAAAATCATAAAAAACCTAAAATCCCATGGACCCCCCATAAATGATTCTAACCCCCCAAGGTTATAAAAACCCTAGAAGACCCTAAAAAACCTAATAATCCATAAAGCCCCAAAATCCCATACGAACCCTCATAAACACAAAAAACTCTACAAAACCCTAAAACCTCAATAGGCATAATTAGTCCCAAAACCCATAAAAATAGTAAAAACACTAAAAGGACCCTCAAAAACCTAACAATCCTAAATGCACTAAAAATCACTAAAATCAGAACAAAAATGAAATCCATAGAAAAATCTAAAAACACTTAAAACCCTAAAAAGACACAAAAAACCCAAAGTTATACTAAAAACCCTAAAAACCTAAAAATTTTAAATACCACCTAAAACACTATAATAATACAAAAACCCTATGAAACATAAAATCCCAAACCCCCTAAAACTATTAAATGTCCCTAAAACCCTAAAAACACTCAAAATCCTAAACATACCTAAAAACCCTAAAAATCATAAAGAACACTAAATCCTATCAATGACCCTAAAATCCCTAAAACCCGTAAAACACTATAATACTGAAAAACAATCTAAAAACCCGAGAATCGACATAAACCCCCTAAAACCCTTTAAAAGACCGGAAAACCCTACAAAATCTAAAAAAACTAAAAAATATAACGAATTCGTACACACTTAAGAACCAATAAAACCCATAAAACAATAAAACCCACAATGAATCCCTAAATATCTCTACACCCCAAAAAACTATAAAAACCATATAATCCCCCAAAATTCTAAAACCCTAAGAATCCATAAAATAATAAAATAATACTAAATCCCCTAAAGACCCATAATATCCATAAATAATCAATAAAAACTCTAAAACCTCCTTAAACCCTAAAATCTATGAAAACCAAAAACAATATCGCCCCTCCTCGATAGTAAAACACCGTTTAAACACCCTAAAATACCAAATAACCCATAATTTCCACAAACCATAAAATCCTAAAAACTCCAAATAACACTAAAAACCCTAAAGGATCGTAGAGGACACTAAACCACTAAAATCACTGAGAACAATAAAAATAACTAAAAACCCAAATGACCCTAAAACCCTTATAAATTATAAAAACCCATAAAACACTCCTAAAAGTCCCAAAAAACCAAAAAACCACTACCCATAAATTATACATTAAATAAATGCTAAAAGACCCTAAAACCATAAAAACCTAAAAGACACTAAAACCATGTAAAAATCCTTAAATTCCATAAAAAATACTAAAAACCCTACAGTAATTTTAAAATACCTATAAATCATAAAGACCTGAAAACCAATAAAAACATTAAAAATAATAAAATTTCCATAATCCACAAAACCCCTAAAGCGACCTAAAACCCTAAAAACCCTACAGTACCCTCAAAAACCTAAAAATACCCCAAAATACCATAAAAACCCGTAAAATGATATAAAATCCTTGAATACATTGAAAATCCCTAAAGGATCCTAAAAATCAAAATACCCTAAAGGAATCTAATAACTCTAACAACCCATAAAAGTCCCTAAAACCTTTAAAGACCTTGAAAGACTCTAAAAACACTAAAAACCTTAATAAACCCTAATACTCCCTAACACTAGTAAAATAATCTAGAAAATCCAAAAAAACATAAAAACATGAAACTCCTGAAATGAACCTAAAACCCCATAAACCCCAAAACCCTAAAATACCAAAAAAAAAACCCAAAAAACATTAAAAGTCCATAAAAACTATAAAACCCCAAAGAGACCCAAAAAAACCTAAAACAAACAAAAGAATCCCTAAAAATTATAAAAACTATAAAAAATATAAAATACCGAAAACCTAAAAAGTCCATAAATAACCTTTATAAACCATAAAACCCATTAAACCCCCTAAAAATTATATAATTGAAAAAAAATTAAACCTCAAAAAAACCATAAAGACAATAAAAATCTTAAAAACCCAAAAAGACAATAAACCCTACAGCCTTAAATACACTATAAACCCTAAAACCCCCAAACCACTAATGATTCAAAAATAACCTAAAACACAAAATCACTAAAGGATCCTAACCCCCCCCCCCCCAAACCCCAAAAACTATATAAATGACCGTATAAATATTTTAATGACTCTAAAACCCCTAAAAATCCCTAAAACACCCAAAATACTAAAAACCCTTAGAACACTAAAATACCCCAAAACATATCAAACCATATAAAAGCTACAAACCGTAATCTCCCAACCCTAACATATTGTTAAAACCCATAAACATATAAAACCCATAAGCCCCTAAATCCCTAAAACACCCATAAACCTAAAAACTGTTCAACGAACTAAAAACCCTAAAAATCATAAAAAACTTCTAAAAAGACTAAAATACTATAAAACCCCAAATACATAAAAACCATAAATCCCTAAATCTACTAGAAACTCTAAAATATCATAAAATCCAAGAAAATATTATAAAAACCTTCAAACCCCTTAAAAAACCTAAACCCATTAAAACTCTAGAAATTCATAAAAACCATAAAACACAACAAATAATTTGTAAAAAATCTAAAAAAAAACATAAAACCACAAAACCCCTAAATCCCTTAAAAGCATCCAAAAACACTAAAAATTCTAAAAACCCTAAAAAACCATAAAACCACTAGAAACCCAAAACACCTAAAAACCTAGAAAATGTAAAAATAGATAACAAACACTAAATCCTTAATGACCCTAAAATACCCCTAAAATACCCTAAAACCGACTAAAACCCTAAAAGGCCTGGAATTCCCTAAAACCCCATATAGACCCCTAAAAGACCCTAAAAATATTATAATCCTGAAGGACCCAAAAACCCCAAAAGAAACTCAAAACATAAAAAACTCAAAAATAACCATAAAACCCCTTAATCATCATAAATATTATTAAATAATCTCAAAAAAAATTTAAAACCCTAAAAAACGTAAAAACCATAAAAATATTAAAACCCCCAAAAATACCAAAAAACCCCTAAAAACCATAAAACCCCTAAAACCCACTACAAAACACTTAAAACCAAAAAAACACTAAAAATCCTAAAACCCCTTAATTTACCTAAAACCATAAAGGACGGTAATACCCCTAAAATTTCCTAAAAGTCATTAAAGACATTATGAAAACCCCAAAGAAACACCCAAATCCATATAACCCTTTAAGGGACCTAAATCCTAGTAGACACCATTAAATGTGTTTTCATGAACTTTTTCGGAGAACAAGATATGATTCCCACATAGACAACAAATGTCAAGTATGAGTAAATATGTTTTAACCATGAAGGAAGAAGATGTAAAATGGATTTCTATGTTTCAAAATAATACTCCATGTAGATGGATAAGGGGAATTATTCCCCTATCACATAGTAGGCAGTGGATTCCCAATATCGATGATGAAAAGGTTTCGACACATTAAATTTAATATCCGAGTTTCATCCAAGAATACATGGTGTAATTACCCTCTCAAAATGTGTAGGACTCTTCAAGAAATTCAATTTGACTGATCACAGTTCCCAAACAGACATACATATCCAAATTTAAGGCACACAGAAGAAAGATAAATTTCATAAAGGGAACTACATAGAGGACCTATGCAAAAATATAATATGTATACCCCTACATGAAAGATCTACATGGATGAAATGTGTGGAGGACCTACATGGAAAACTTCACTTTTACTAGGTCCCCTCCATGCCTATAAATAAAACCCTTGGGCTCCCCATTTCCAAGAGGAAAAGAGTTGGAAGAAGTCCCAATTCTCCCATTGCATAGCTATTTTACGAAGATCCCAGAACTTTTCTCACATAGCTCTCTCAAACATGAGAGAATAGTGAATTAAATGGGGAAACATGGTTCAAAGTCCTATAAAGGTATAGAATACATGGATCTTCCCGGAGCAACTGCGTGGAGAAACTACACAGAGCACCTCCGTGAAACACCTGCACGGAGCACCTACACGACCCACCTTGGTTGAGCACCTTCGTGGTGCACCATGGAAGAGATCCTGCACGCCCATGTTTCTCCATACCCTAGGGGCTGCACCCCTACACCACATCTTAGTGTCCATGCCATGCTACGATATCGACCCTCCTAGTTGGTCCCTTCACTTCCCCCACTAAACCCCATGAAAACTGTGGATTTTCACTACAAACCTTTTGGATCTGGTCAACGAAATTTTCTATTGTAACCTTTATGAGGCCCAACTTCCATCCTTTGAATACCCTAGTTTGGGATAATCCTACACACTCAATGATGTTCCATGAGTTAACTTACTCCTCTTGGTTCCTTTTACATGTTACTAGTTTAGAATCTCGTTATGGATTCTTAGAGTACATTGAGTCGATACACTCTTAAAGAAACTCCTCTAACATCATCACCAGACTCCTATTCCAGGTTAATTCCTCTAATGGGAATCCTTCTTAGGAGTAATCCCCAACCTTTTTCAAATGTAAATCCTCCTTACAAGTAATCCGCAACCAATTCCAAAATGGGTATCCACCTTAGGAGTAAGCCCAAAAAAATTTCTAAAGGGAAACCATCATGGTGTAAGCCCTTATTTTTTCTTTCAGGAGGTAACATCATATCTCCTCCTCTCTTCTTCAGTGGAAAAGACCAGAGGAGAGATGGGTACAGGGACCATCGTTACCCATTCCCACTCCCGTAGAGATTTTTCATCATGGCATCCATCCTTGTGTAATCCCCTAACCTTTATCCCTTCGTTTTTTCATTGGACCTTTGTCTAATGTAAAGTGAACATTGGGAAGGCTCGTTGCCTCTCCCTCTTCCAGGGTTTCCTCGACCTATTCCACCCTCACCGCCATAGGTGCACCTCTTCCACCAGTGGAGGAGGAAAAGTGCATGTGTCATTGTTGAATATTTCTCATCCTATTTTTTCTCACATTGAGCATGACTGACAGGTTCATAGAGATTTGTGATGAATTAGACATGTTCACAACCCTGACAATGGAATGAAATATGAGAACTCTGATTCCCACCATAACTGGGATACGTAGGAAGCCATCTCAGGGCCCTAGCTCACTAGAAATCCAATTCAAGAATCTAACCCTAATTCCTATTATATGGGAATCCTCCTTAGAAATAATCCCCATATTAAACCCTCGAATCACCAAGGAATCCTTTTCAAGAAGTAAGCCCAAACTCATTTCTCTTAAAGAACTATACTCTCCAATGAGACTTATTGAACTACGCAGGCTTTGATTCCCATCTATATTGGATATGTAGGAAGCCTCTTTAATGTTAAAACCCAATACCTTAAATCAACCTTGTTCTCAATGTGATATATTCCCAATAGGGTCTAATCGTACTTGGAAACCCATATCCTTTCCTAGTTCCTTGGGCTGCTTCAGTATAAGTCCCACACTATATTTTGACTAAGATACTTCTTCTTATATGTCCATACCAAATGACATTAAACTATATGGCTAGGTACTTATTACATGACCTTAAAAGATGTGTTGTGTCCCATTTAGTGGCACTGAACAATGAGGGTTCTAATTCCTTTCACAAGGATGCGTAGGTTGCCTATTTTTTTGGAACAATCCCAAGATCAAACTAGAACATCGTCTCTCTGGATGATCATAAATTATATAGTTCCCCATTGACTTGATTAAAACAAGTATCATCATAACAATGATTAAAAAATATCTATGTAGTATATGATAGGATACCATTAATGGATAACCTTGAATACATATGGGTATCTCCATTAATGAAGAACCTTGAATACATACTGATAATTCTATATTTACACATGTTAATAAGTTATTGAAAGTTCCAAGAGAAACTTATGTTACACTTGGTGAATTAATAAGGATTCATGAAAATGTCTTCAATTTATAGAGAGTCACAGAGTAGATAATAATTCCCCCCAAAAAGGGTGTGATGAGTCATAACTCCCATCCTCTTGAACAATGTACATTCATAAGTATCGTAATATTTAGACATAATGAACATATTCCTTTGGAAAGCATGTCACTTTTGGATAAATAACTATTGGATGTTTCTGGTTCCATAAATAAACCGAATGGAAACCATCTGGAAGCAGTGATTCTTAAAACTGGAACACACGTTTCAAGGACCTACAAATAAAAGGGTGAAAACGACGTAAATCCATAACCGAGTTAATAATGTTACCATCCTATTAAGACTATATCAAATTAAAAAAGTATTTATAGAAAAAGGAATCAATCAAACATGTATCATTCTAAAAATATGTTACTTTAATAGAGTATTGTTGTTGTTTATCACTTTTTCTCAGAATTCCCTTCACTCCAAAATGGAATTCATCAAGACAACATTTGATAACTTCCCGACCGCTACTCAAGATGGATCCCCATCTATGGGAAGGATGTCATAACCAACTCAGCGTCTTCAATTTTGGGTATCTAATGTGCTAGTAAAGGAATATCTTCGGCATGGTACAATCCAGAGTTTGGAGGTAGCTCAGCAGACCCTTCAGGTTAGTAAAAATCATCGATCATCTAGCCAACGATGACCAATGATCAAGAATAAAATGGTCCCATCCACTTTCTTCAACAATTTCAGGTCTTTATCCATAGAACGTAATAGTCAATCCCTCCCATACTACAGGGAGGTGGATCAAGAGGCCACTCAGGACTTCAATTCAAGAATGGAGTATTTACTAAGGACTCCCACCAGCAATCGCGACCAATGGAATCATGCAGTAGTGAACCCCCATCATGATGGGGGTATTGCCTATGAACATTTGGCCTAGGTCTCTTAGACCCAGGCACAGATGAAGTACTTATTAGGACAAAGTCTTGTCAATAGTAAGCAGGTTCTTACCTCTACCACTTCTGGAGAATCACATTATCCTAACTTGATGGAAAACAATGAACAGAAACATAAATCTGTCCGTCCTAATTTTGATGCTCAACAAACTCATCTGGTAGAAACCCACCAATCCCACTAGATAAATCAAGTGGAGTAAAGTGAACTGGCACATACACCCTCTTACATGTTATCAACCTCTCAGTAGGATCGTCTGATAGCATTTAATGAATCCCACCAATCTGATGTGGTGGAAACTAGTAAACAAGAACCTACACTTTTTTTACAATCAACAATTATGATAGTAGTATCGTTTTACAGAATTGAAGGATGTATTTCAACCATACTTGATGGGAAACAGCTAGCAAAAACATACACCTACCAATGTTAATCATGTATGATAATAATTTTGTTTGGTAGCACCAAGAGAAGTCAGTCAGAAAGCTCCAACAAAAAATCTGGGGCAAAACCAACTCTCTTCCCCAATACATGAGTACTTTCAACACCCAATGATAACAAAAAGTGGACAGGAGAAGGAATATACACCTACTATAGATACGGAATGGATGTATATTCCCATTCTGGCCACTGAAGTCACCAAACACATCTTATCAATGGTGAAAGAAAAAACATGAATTTTTTCCCATATTATGGAAGCATAAAATAATATATTAACAACCAATTTAGTATTACCAGGGAAACAAACAAATAAATCTATCCCCACAAATGGTATGAAACATTGTCATTCCATCCTGAAACAGATACACAAATCTATTCCAATCCAGGGGGCCATGGGGCATACTACCCCATATCATACAGACAACAAGATTAGAAACATACACCCTTTCTTATTGAAGGTAATTGGTATGTTTCGATAACCAATCCATGGAAGTAACATAAACCTACCAATGATAACCAATTTTACAAGAAAGTGGCCCCAACTAAGTATAAGAAAACATCATATAAGATTTCTCAACAAGCACTATTGGAAAACCAAGATTCAAGTTGTGATTTGGATCCTTTTAATACTAGATTTCTTGAAGCCCGCATACATTTAACTATTGTTTACCATGATCTATTCCTTTCATCACTAATGTATAAGAATGGTAGTAGTAATTTTGATGTTACTCATCAAAAACATAATCATGAGGGTCTGATTCCTGAAAATTTGGTCAATCTGGATTGCCTATCCTTGAATGAGAGCCACGATAACCCTCTGACTGTCCAGAAGAATAAGGAGCAGGAGGATCCATCCCTTTCTATAATCCATCTTCATGATCCTCCCCATGATGACATTCACTACGAAATTCCTCCTTATAGTAGTATTTCTCATTGTTAATACAATTCTGTAATTGACATTGTAGCGACGAAAAATCCCTCCTATCTCAAAGCACTTGAAAACACAAGGCTAGTCATGTCTGATGCTTTGTCATTTACATGTGAAACACATTCTCAACTAGAAGACATCTTAATGGAATGATCATTTTCTAAACCTCCCTTGGGTCATTTATCATCTAATACTGAGAATCCACTTTCGTCAGACCAAGCATAGAAACATCTAGTGAATTATGATGAAGATGTGTTAAACGCGAGGAAGCAATTTTATATGGTAGATGTACAAGTCATGTTATGGCCATTAGAAAATTCATATCATAACATTCCATAATTAATTGTAGAAGATTGAATTCATGATATCCGCCTAAACCTATGGATGAATATTCGTTATTTGAAAACCAAAGTATTACCATATAATGAATATCAAAATCATGTAATGGTAACAAAAGGGTTGCAACACCAAATTGATATGGTGTCTCTCTCAGTTTCCCAACATCCAAATTTTGAAAAATAGAAGATAATCTTTTTGTGTTCTCCCCTTAATGATCTAAAGTGTCTACGCTAGTTAATTTCAGATTCCACATCTAGTGTTTGTATCATAGGATGGGGTGCATAGGGAGCATTGCATTTCACTGCACTCCAAAATCATAAAAGAATTCCAGAAGTGGTCTCATGCAATGTTATTTCCCACATAAGGCCACAATCAATATATTTTTTCTATAATAAAATTTATTCTCAACAACAGGCGGCAACCAGCTCTCATCAGAGTTAGGACCAAAGAAAGGAAGTTGTTGATTTACTTTTACATCATGTATCTGTGAATCTTGAATAACCATCCCTATTAGAGTATGTCTGCCATCTGAGAATGAAAATATCTAAAATAGAAAAGAAATCATCTGAAAAGGGTTATTTGAGTGGTTGTCAGATAATGCTCCCAACTAATTTCTAAACCAAAATTCTCAAAATTAAATGAGTAGTTTCTTGAATTTCATCCATAGTAGTTCAAGAATCACTCCATCTTTCAAGGATGGGGGATCATTTAATTAAACCTTCAAATTCATGAAATAAAGTTCAATTATTTGAAGAATAAGAAGAAGAAAAAATAAACAACCCTATCCTGCAGGTCTGGGGGCGTTTCAAATCATCAATCCCCTCCGCAATGGAAGAAATTTTTCTCCCAATTAGGGAACAATCCACAAGGATAACATACATCTAAATTATCCAAGGATTCCCTTTGGATTACTATTTGTCAAACAGTTCCCCAAAATACATCATATAATAGAACATAGTTTCATAGAAGATACAGAGGGAGAAAAACTTACTAAAATACTAACAGAATGCCATCAATGCATTACGTGTCAGTGAATGTCATTAACACCACTGTAGAAGATCCTCCAAAAAATTTGTTTAGTTTACTGGAATCAGATGATGAATTTCTTTCCCATAATACAGTACACATTGAGGAAAATGAAGAAGGTGTGCACACTTGATATCAAAGGATTACCCATAATATAGGTATCACTAGTGCAGAAAACGTTTTTTACGTCGGTTATTTTTAATTTTTCACGTCGGTTTCTAGCCGACGTTAATACATGGGACGTTATAAATAAGGTTTTTGATGTCGTTTATTTAAAAACCGACGTCAAAAACATAAAATCGCGATGTTTATCACGTCGGTTATCGAAGAACCGACGTTATAAACTGGGGTGAGGGTGGTTTATCACGTCCGTTCTATAAGAACCGACGTGATAAACTGGGCTGAGCATGGTTTATCACGTCGTTTCATATAAAACCGACATGAAAAACTGGGGGAGGAGGGTTTATCACGTCGGTTATTGACTAACCGACGTGATAAACCGGTGGGAGGGGGTTTATCTCGTCGGTTAATCAATAACCGACGTGATAAACCCTTGTCCAGGACGTTTAGCACGTCCGTTATTCAATAACCGACGTGCTAAACCATTCTCGAGGCCCTTTATCACGTTGGTTATTAAATAACCAACGTGATAAACCATTCTCCAGGCCATTTATCACGTCGGTTATTAAATAACCGACGTGATAAACTAGTTTACAGGCCTTTTATAACGTCAGTTTTGAAATAACCGACATGATAAACTATTTTCCAGGCATTTTATCACGTCGGTTATTAAATAACCGACGTGATAAACCCAATTTTTTTTAAACAGAATGTAGTGATCTTCTCTCCACCAGAATCAACCAAGAAATAAATCAAGAAATCATACCACAAAAACAGAAGTACATCAAAAATAAGCATGTAAATAGATAACATATAAAACTTACCCACTAGACAGAATCCACCCTCATTTATACCCCATGGACAGCCCTCCCCCACCCCGTTGGAGCCCTCACCCTCATGTATACCCCTGGACAGCCCTCCCCCACCCCGTTGGAGCCCTCACCCTCATGTATACCCTCAGGACAGCCCTCCCCCACCCCATTGGAGCTCCCACCCTCATGTATACCCCTTGGAAAACCCTCCCCCACCCCATTGGAGCCCCCACCACACTCCTGGACTGCCCCCCGACCCCCGGACACCCCCAAACACCCCTCGACAACCCCCCACCCGCCTGAACAGCACCTCCTCACCCCTCACCCCACTTGACAGCCCCCACCACACCCCTGGACAACCCCCCACCCCTGGACAGCACTCCCACACCCCTGGACCGGCTTCCCACACCCCTGGACATCCCTGCCACCCCTCCCCCACAGACCCAAATCCATACCAGAAGAACCATCAAAAGTAGACCAAAACAAGAAGTAGAGCAAAATTAAACATTCACTTATATAACATTCAAAACATACACTGTCAACTTCAAAAAAAACTAAATCAAACCTAAACAACTACCAAATAGACAAATAAAATGACAATATTCAAAATTATATTTTACATTACAAACAACTAAAATTCAATCAAACCTGTAAAATAATTTGACCACTCCACATGTACGCATTTGATGTCTTCAGCAGTATAGGGTTGAGAGTCATCAAAAAGCTACAAATGAAAAAGAATATAGTTTACATGTATAATGAATAAATCAAATTGAAATATGATGGCAAAGTTTAAGAGGAAATCGTACCAGGTCAAAATTCACAACTGTCCCAGTTGTTATTATTTCATACATAAATCTTAACATATAATATCCGCATTCGATGAGGCCTTGCTGTTTATGAAAATTCTGTTTTGAGTTAGTGTAAATTCAATATATTATTTTTATGTAATAAATCAAAAAGTACAAATTACAATTGGAAATTTACCTTCGCCTTTACATATTTGATCTTTTCATTTCTTTTCTTTGTGTTTTTTCGAAAGTAAGCCCATGCACTGTTAGAAAAATAATACGAATGTGGTAAATTTAAAATTTATTATAATATATAATAATATTGAGAAATTGAAACTTACTTTTCCAATATATTCTTAAAACTTGCCCGCACATCACCATGAACAGAGAATATCCAATAAAGAGCTTTCTCCCTTGGGTAAAAAATCCCTATCATCCAATGATTACTGATAAAAGGAAATTTAATGTTAGTGGTTTTTTATGTTAAAAGATAATTAACTATTCGAGAGAAATGTTTTTCATACCTCTCACAAAAAGGCATCATCCAACATTGTTGGATTATATTCTTTTCAAATCTTTCAACAATATAAACCATTCTTTGTTCCTCAGTCAATGCACATACTTCAGGGGAAATCAATTGCGGGTCCATGAATCCATATACTTCTGTCAGTTCATTCCTCTCACAAATTTTATAAAGATACCTAATACAAAACATATATAAGTATACATTTTTAATAAATATAACGCAGGGAAAATGTGTTAAGACTTACATGGAAAAAATTTGCACCAAGTTGATGCCCAACTTATCTCTAGTAACAAGCTCCATGATATCAGATTTTGTAATCCCCACAGTTATTTCATGTCCACAAACATGAGATTCCATTGGAAACTCATAAAAACCCAACAACAAATTTGAATATCTTGACAATCTGTCAAGACCACTGGAATCTGTATCTGATGTCATATCCTGTTGTCTTTGTTGTTGTCTATACAGTATTTCTTTACCTTTGAAGTATTACTGTTAAAAAAATTGAGAATTATAGTAGTTTTCAAATGATAAAACAACTTTAATAAAAAAATAAAATAAAAGATATAACATTCATACCTCTATGGTAATGAGTCGAAGAAGTCCGGATGGCAAAACTAAAAAATGGCTGATACTCTGTCCAACTGTTGCCACCTCATCTGTAGGTATTGGTACCCTAGCTGATCTATCTATAATATCTTGTACAGTGACCCTCTGATTCTCTACCTCTAATTGTTGATGATGAACTGTATCTCCTATACAATATACCAACCCGTATGCTACTATATGATGTTGAGAATCATCAACATACAACTCGCAATATGTAGGAAGCTGCGGCGGAGGCGTAGGATAAAAAATGGGGTCTGCAGGCTGAGGTGGGGGAGTGGGAGCTACAGGCGGAGGTGGAGGATAAATAATGGGGTCTGCAGGGGGAGGTGGAGGAGTGGGAGCTGCAGTCTGAAATTGTCTTTGCATTTCTGCAAACATAGACTACACCGAATCTCTAATCTTGTCTTCCATCGTCGCATTAATATTTTGAACTTCAGCCTCCAAGGATTCTATTTTTTTATATAAACCCCCTCAATGTTAGAAGTTGAAGAACGTGGAAACACTTTTCTTACCGATACACCTGTCGGATATCCTCTTACACGACTAGGATGTTCGGGCCTTCCTAATGCTGCAAATAAAATATCTTCCCTCCCAGTAGCTGTAAATGTCCCCTCTGAACTTTGCTCATCAAGAGAGTCCTGTATTAATTAATTGAACATTTCTGTAATGATTGAAACTTATATGAAGAAAAAATTTAACTTAAATAAATTAAATAGATATCTTACAATCCTCTCAGCTACGATTCTCGATTCTTTCAAAAGATATTGCCCTTTTTTCCCTTCCGAGCTCTCTTCCATTTTTCATGTCTAGATGGAGGGGATGGAGGGTCCACCTCTCCAGAGCTTGAAGACTCAGCTCTTAGTTGTTGAAATTTTTCCGCTATCATTTTTTCTTCCAATAATGTATACCCTCCCCGAGATAAACTATGAGGGTATACATTTTTAGATTGGATCTCCTGATGAGCTTTCCTTGTTTGCTATAATTTAAGAATAATAAATCATTAAAAAAACATTAATAAAATCATTTATATAAGAAAGTATATAAAAGTTTACATTGCCCTTACCAGAAATTACTCTTTTTTTCTACTTTCAAAAAAATGTCTCCATGTGTCTTCATCTATAAAAGGATATATACGACATGGATTGTCATGACTCCTATGACCATAAATGAAATCAGATGTGAGGGTTGATTTGAAATCCCTCCATCTCCTGGCAGCCAATGATAAGAATTTCTTCCTGACTCCTCTAGTGTCAGGAATATCAAATGTCATCTGATAAAGAAGAGGTTAAACATATTATATATACCTGAAACATTAAAATAATGGTCAAACAATGAAAAAAGATCTTACCAAAATCGTCTCCCACAACTGAGAGATAACCACTTTATCCACACCTCTCCAATCATCATACAGAATGCTTACTTTGGTCTTAGCCTGAGTTGCAACAAAAGTCTTAAAATCTTTGGCATTCGGACCTCTAGGAATATCATCATCATCAAACTCAGCTACTATCCTCTGATCCTGCGTACGGGCAAGTGATAATTTTGGTAAACGTGTGCAACCACGTTTACCAACCTTTGAACTCTTTGTCGTAATAGGAGCATGTGAATGTTCATCCCCAGAGGTATGACCAGCAATATGCTCCTCCCCAGAATCATGTGGTTGATCATCTGAATGATCTGTCATTATCATTCAAATCAAAAAAACAAACGTCAGTTCACAAATATAAAAATTCAAATATTTTAATACTACTGTAATCAGAAAATAGAAAAGTGTACTAGGTTACATAATAGTAAACATTGGTAATATGGTAAGCATGTTAAACAATGGTAAAGATGGAAAAGATGGTCAAGATGGTCAAGATGGTCAAGATGGTAAAAAATGGAAAAAATGGTAAACCTGGTATTCATTGTAAACATGGTAAAGTAATTGTCAGTGAACAAAAATAAGCATTTTAAAATTCATGTAATGGTTATAAACTATTAGGTCGTAGAGAATTTCCTTCTGTCTGGGTTCCACCGGCTGACCGGTGGTCATCCACCGGTTGGCCGGTGTCACCAGGCAGTGGGCAAGCCTACGGCCTGGGTCCTCCGGCTGGCCGGTGGGCAAGAACCGGTTGGCTGGTGCCCATACCGGCTGGCCGGTGCGCTAACACCGGCTGACCGGTGGCTCCGGCAGAAAGAAATGCTTCTGCCAGAGACCATCGGCTGGCCGGTGGTCATCCACCGGTTGGCCGGTGTCACCAGGCAGTGGGAAAGCCTACTACCTTGCCCTCCGCCTGGCCGGTGGGCAAGAACCGGTTGGCCGGTGCCCATACTGGCTGGCCAGTGCGCTAACACCGGCTGACCGGTGGCTCTGGCAGAAATCAATGCTTCTGCCAGAGACCACCGGCCGGCCGGTGGGAGTCCACCGGTTGGCCGGTAGACTCAGAGAGTCAATATCATCCTTCTTGGGCCAACTCCTGGGCAACCTTTTTCCTAGCATCAAAACACTTGAAAACAAGTTAGAACACGATGAGAGTGATTGTGATCATTAAAATCCAAGAGAGAGGGGTAAAACAATAAACATGATAAAGTAATCTAAACAAACTTAAAACAAACAATAACATATAATTATTTTATTTTAAAACATGTTTTAATAAATAAAAAACTTACAATATCTAACATTTATGGAAAAAATAAATGTAAACAAGAAATAAACATATGTTACCTGTAATTTTAGGAATGTACAGATGGATTGTTTTCCCAAATTCCTTCGTCGTGATCGTTCCTTATGGTACAAACTATGTCTTCAACATGATCGTCATTATGTTCTGTTAATATTTCCATTGAAGTAGGGATCTCACATAAATCAGCATATTCATCAAGTTCATCCTCACCAACATATTGTTTTTTTTCTTGTAAAACAACAGCCCACTGCATATCTGATTGATCTACTACATAAAAAATTTGTTTTTCATGTGTTGCCATTATAAAAGAATCAGCTGTGTCTTCCAATCTATTCAGATTAACAAGTGTCATTCCAAATTCATCGTGTCTGACACTGTTGTTACCGTTAAACCATTTACAGTTAAAAACGAGAACTTTATTTTTAAAGTAATCAACCTCCCTTATGTCTTCAATCACTCCATAATATGCATTTGATGCAGAAATTGGGTTTTTGTCCTTAGCACTTGAAAAATGAATTATTTCTGCAAACACCAATACACCGCTATTCTGAACCGCACTTCTGTTGTCCTGATCTTTTGTATGAAATGTATAACCATTAATGTCATAACCAGACCACGTTATCACATTTAAACATGGACCACCCACTATCCATTTTAATGTCTCTGATACATCTGATCTACCAAGAAAAGTCTTTTTAATCCATGACAAAAAAGTTTTGTTGTGCTCATTCAAAATCCACATTTCTTTCTTCTTTGGATGACATTGTTTCAACTCATTAATGTGCAATGTGATATATGGTTGAGCATCAGCTATGTTCTTCAAGATGTATGATTCTAACTTCTTCATCTGTTCAGCTGACAATGATTTGACATTCAAGCCACGAATCCCATTTCCCTCATTATTAACTCGTTCATGGCGAGATGGAGGCAAACCTACGTGTTGCGCCGCAGCCATGTATCTCGTACAAAACTCTTCTACCTCCTCAGAAATATACTTTTCAATAATGGAGGCTTCTGGTCGATATAGATTTTTAACATACCCCTTTAATATTTTCATATACCTTTCAAAAGGATACATCCAACGAAGATATACAGGTCCACAAAGCTTTATTTCTCGAACCAGATGAATCATTAAATGCACCATTATATCAAAAAAAGTTGGAGGAAAATACATTTACAATTGACAAAGTATTAAAATTGCATCATTTTCCAAAATGTTCAAAGCATTCACATCAATCGCCTTGTTACAAATTGAATTGAAAAAATAACACAACTTCATTATAGTCTTTCTGACACGAATGGGAAATATTCCACGCAATGAAACTGGTAGAATTTGTTGCATCATGACGTTACAATCATGTGATTTCATACCTATCAACTTCAAGTCCTTCATTGAGACAAAAATTTTTACATTAGAAGAATAACCTTGAGGCACTTTGGTATCATGAAGACACTGACAGAAGCTAATTTTCTCCCTCTTCGATAATGTATGACAAGCCGGGGGAAGAAATGATCGTCTTCCTTTAGGAGTGGGAGCTAACTCCAAACGTATTCCCATTGATAGTAAGTCTAATCTTGCATTCAACCCATCTTTAGTCTTTCCTTTAATATCTAACAATGTTCCAATCAAAGAATCACAAATATTCTTCTCCACGTGCATGAAATCAATATTATGTTTAACTTCATGATACCTCCAATATGGTAGCTCAAAAAATATTGACCTTTTCTTCCAAATATGTCTATCATTACCAGATTTCTGTGTCTTTCCCAATGTCACGTCAAGGTTTTTCACCCTCTCAAAATACAGATCATGGGATAAAGGTTTTGGAGCAGTATCAAATTCTTGTGAGCCATTAAATGCCTTTTTTAGTATTCTATAAGGGTGTTCCATAGGCAAAAACTTTCGATGACCCATGTACACTGTTTTCCTCCCATGATGAAATTGACAATAGGACGTCTGTTGTTTGAAAATTGGACATGCTTTATGCCCTTTAAAACTGTATCCAGACAAATTTCCATACGCTGGGAAGTCATTTATAGTGAACAGAAGCACTGCATGCAGTTGAAAATATTCCATTTTATAAGAATCATACACCCTAATACCATCAGCCCATAACAGTTTCAAATCATCAATCAACGGTGACAAGTAAACATCAATATCATTACCGGGTTGCTTTGGACCAGAGATCATTGTACTCAAAATGACATATTTTCGCTTCATACAAACTTCAGGAGAGAGGTTGTAAATTACCAATAAAAGAGGCCATGAACTATGTGTGCTACTGAGTGTTCGGTATGGATTCATTCCATCTGTGCACAACCCTAGTCTGAGATTTCTTATTTCATTTCCAAATGTAGAATACTGCACATCAATTTTCTTCCATTGTGGACAATCAGCTGGATGACGTATTTTTCCATCACATACCCGCTCTTTAGCATTCCATCTTAACCTTTTTGCATCATGTGAATTAGCAAATAAACGTTTGAAACGATTAATTATAGGAAGATACCAAAATACCATTGAAGGGAGCTTTGTAATATCTACATCACCCTGTGATTTTTCTTTCACCTTATACCGTGATGTCCCACATTTTGGACACTCTGACATAAATTCATATTCCTTCTATATATAATGCAGTCATTCGGACAGGCATGTATTTTCTTGTATCCCAATCCCATCGGGCATAATATTTTCTTGGCTTTGTAATGTGAATGTGGAAGATCGTTATCTTTTGGAAGAATGTCTTTCATCAATTGTAGCAGCTCTGTAAAACATTTGTCACTCCATCCATGCTTCGCCTTTAGGTTAATCAATCTTAACACCACCGACAGAACCGTAAAATCTGTACAACCGGGAAATAATGGTTTTTCAGCATCACCATATAGACGTGAAACTGTCAGTTCTATCTCAATTTGTTATGCTACAATATCGCGAATCATTTCTTCAATTCCATCGGAGTTACCATCTTGCGAATCATCGTCATTAGTGACATTCCGTCCAGTTTCACCATGCCAAATCCAAGGGCTGTAACTCGGATTAAAACCATGACATATCAGATGATCTTTTATCTCTATACTTTTCAACTTCTTCATATTCAAACATTTCAGGCATGGACAGAAAAAAATGTCTCTACTTGGAACATATCGTTTTGCAAATTCCAAAAAGGCATCAACACCTTCCTCAAATTCATTGCTCATTCGATGTGCCGTAATCCAACTTCGACACATTATTACCTATAACAAATATCAACAAAAAAAATATATTTTTAAGATAAGACAAAACATGTTTATATGAAAAAAATAATAATTTGAATGTAAAACAATTTAAAATATAATACAAATCTTGAAAGTAGTAGTAGTTTTCATAAGTACCCAACACCAAATAGCTATACATCGTAAGTGTCTTGTTAAAAATATGAATATAGACCATTTGTTTTATGTTTAATAATATTGTCATATTATCTGAGCATTCTGATTATATATTAGAATTACTATATCCTTTTGATCCGATATATAATCTAAGGACATTAATATTTCTTTAGAAAAAGTAATGTTAATATCATAGTAATGTAAAAAAAAGTATATGTCGAACTATATATATGTAATACCAATAAAAAAAATACATATGTGTTTGGCCTGGGTTTCACACATAAATCAACTCATCTCACAGATTAAATTTTTGAATCATCCTACATAATAATTATTTTTATAACTTAGGGAATGAAAATAATAATGTTGCTGGAAGAATAGAACGTTACATTACCACCCATTATTTTTCAAATTTTGCTGAAGCTAATCCACAATGTTTTAATAATCATTTGCGAGTTGAATTTTGCGAGTTGAATGAACATAATAACCATTTGCAATAAAAAAAATTACACGAGATTCAAAAACGAACGAAAATCACATCAAGAATAAAAAAAACGAACGAAATAAATTCGTGGAAGGCTTACTTGAATTTCGCGAGTTGAGATGATAGATCCGAGAGCAGTGAAGAAGATAAACAATGAAGCCAAAATGAGTGTAATGCAGGCGATCGACGAGCCGATTAGAGTTTACCGCGCGAGAGAGAGACGAGCCGGCGACTGTCAATCTTAAAAATCGTAAATGACAGAACGCGGGCTTTAATTTTTTTAAATGCTTTATAACCTCGGTTATAAAATAAACGACGTTATAAACTATTTTTAAGCTTTTTTACGTCGGTTATAAAATAACCGACGTTATAAACCCCAGGGTGCTTTGGTTTTTTACGTTGGTTATTTGATAACCGACGTAAAACAATGCGGGTTTTTACGTCGGTTACAAAATAACCGACGTAAAAACCCCCGCGCATTGATTTGTTACGTCGGTTATAACCGACGTAAAAACCCAACAGGCGCGATTTGTAACGTCGGTTATTAAAATAACTGACGTGAAAAATCTACTCGCCGCATTGTTACGTCGGTTATATATAACCGACGTAAAAAATGGTGACGTAAAAAATGATTTCTGCACTAGTGTATGCCTTCAAATAACTAACTCTCGGCTATCTGAACGACATCTAACAAGGGAAAAGGAAATGGTCAGGTTGAATCTCACTTATACATTGGAGTAGGTCACTCTATTTTGTTTGAAGAATGATTTTCATAGCATGAATAGGAAATGAAGGAGTTGAAAAAGACTCAATACAGAGTTAATTCGAAGAAGTATTTCTCCTAGACATACTCCCCAGGCGGGAACTCAACTTGCACATCTTATAGGAGCTCCTTATAAAATAGTATTTATAGTAACTACATATTTAGATAATGAATTCCCTCCATTGGGTATGCAACCAAGGCAGGATTGAACGCATCCTGGTAGGCATGTTCCCATGGTTTATCTAAGGCAAATATCAGCACCACCATCAGTGGTTTTGGGGGTCGTTACACCATCTCAAGCTCCATTTTCAATACCTGCATCGGTTTCACCTCATCCAGTTATTCCCCAAATGCTTATAAACATAATTAATTCATTAACGACACAAATGGAAGCTATAGAGGAAGGACGTGCTCTAGTTTAGCTGGACAAGAGTGCTTACCCTGAATGGGTGGATGCAATTCCTCCACCACCAAATTTTGTGAATACCATATTCCCAATAATTAATGTTTTGGGAGATCCGGAACAACACTTTACACATTTTTTTTTCTCGTTGTGATCCCATGAAGGGAACTCATCAACAATAAGAAGTAGTTTAGCTTTGTTGTTTTGTGTAGTCATTACAAGGACCAGCTTTTGAATGGTATAAAAGTTTACAATCTCAATCAATTACTGGATGGGAAGATCTCTGTTAGAAATTTCTTCTCCTATATAGCTCAACACTACTAAAGGTGACAGTTTTTGATCTTACCAATTTTAAAAAAAGGAAGAATAAAAGATTGATAGATTTCCATGTGTGATGGAAAGGATCAACCTATTCCTTAAGTCTAAAACTCCATTAAGAATAGTTACTTCTAATTTGTGTGGAAAATATACATCATGAGTTATGCACACCATTGATCCCTATGAAATACACAGGACTATTTAGAGACATTACTTGAATTTCTGAATAGATATACGACTCTATTATAGAAACTAAGGCTAAAACTCATTTAATTCCATCAACTCTGGGGAGGAGGATAGAATACAAAGAATATACTATAGTTACACTAAAGAAAGAACATGTACCTACTTCTACTTAAATACCTTAATCATATCAATGGGCTTCACCTCCCGAGCATTATCAGGAATGACCGCCTCGTCAAGATGATCAAAGAGATCAAAGGTGAAAACAGTTTGAGTAAATAAAGAATAAATATTTTTCTTTATAGAATGAACAAGTTCATGGTTACTTCATCTCATCTCTGGAAAACAATTTGGTTTAGTTTACAAGTATGAATGAAACCAAATAAATAAGCGGATGAAGATCTTTCAAATTAATTTTCCTTTTACCATATATTAGGAAATAGCATCAAGAATTGTTTTGTTTTCAAGGACCTCCTGCAAAAGATGGTAGACTATAGAAAAGTGAAACTGAAATATTTGTCATCTCAAGTAGGATGTGTTTCTTCCACCAATCCATAGGAACAATGTTAGTGGAAGGAAATCAAATGTAGAAATGTGCAGAAATATAATGATTGGATGTTCAGGGAAATGATCAACTGAACTCATTCCATTTTACAAACACAGTTGAAACAACCTATTGTGTCTTCTGCCACTTCTGCCACAGTAAAAACACCTTTATTCAAAGGTCAATACTCAAAGAAGCGAAGTGATCATAAGTAAAAATAGTAGCTAGAAGAAGATCGGTTTATGTTAACTACAATGTTGTCCTTGACCCTGGCAGATTTTATGACATCTGTTTTAAAAGCATGGGAACCCCCCCCCCCCCAATGTTACAACCAGAATTAACCCATCAAGAAAAATCATCATCAAATGAAGAGTTGATCTTTGGTTCCATCAACATTATCCTCTTAATGGATCCTTATACCAATGGTGATTCTGATTATAGTGACCCGGAATTCCCTATACATTACTAGGGTACCAGAGGAAGAGACCAAGGTCAAGGATATAGGGAAAGACATGGGAATTCTAGAAATAACCATTTTAAATCTATCCCTGCTCAAACCGTGTATGTGGTAGAAACTCCTGGAAGAGCCCTTTAGTGGGATGAATGGGAACAAGGAATTTATTTAATGAAAGACAGGTTTAGTTCTAACACAAATATTTTGGAGGGCCGATTAGAATTCACATCTTCTTCCTCTCAAGAAATGAATAGATCAATTCAGTCAAATATATAAAATCCAAGAGTATTTCCATCTTCTTCTCCAACATAGAGTATGTCTACATCAAAAGCATCAACTTCCAAAACACCTGAAAACCCACATTTTCATGATGGAAAATGTAGAAATTTGAACCAAAAGTATGATTTCTTGAAACAATTGTCCCAATTACTGGCCAAGTTATCAATTCTGGATTCTTTAAATCAGTCAAAATATCATCGATAAGCACTCATTGAGGCTTGTTCATGTCCTCGAGAGTTTGAAACCAATTTTGTTTCTACTGAAGATGACAATGACGTTGTACATTGACATATTAGACCCTTTTATCTGTCTGGAAAATTTGATGATGTAGACATCTGACAAGCCTTCATTGATAATGGATCCAGATTTAACCTCATTACCATTTGTACACTTCATCGATTGGGCCTAACTGAATCGGATTTATCTCCTTCCACTATAATTTTGCAAGCTTATGATAAGAATGAGTAAGAACCTTTGGGTGAGATTACACTCAGAACTGAATTTAGAGATCTTATGTATAATTCATATTTCTTGGTTGTTAGTTAGGACACAACCTTCAATATTCTACTCGGATGGCCTTGGTTGTATCCACATGTAGCTATACCTCCGTCCTACCACCAATGTCTTTATTACTATTTAAATGGTAAAATAGAGACATTATATGGTGACAAGGCTCCTTTCAAAACATGTGAATCTCAATACGTTGAGGGAGAGTTTTATGACACAAAAGGAAAAAAGTCCATAACAAAATAAATAACGAGAGTTAATTCTCCGAATGAACTAGAAAATATCCCAGAAAATCCATTCATACATTAGTGTACAGATAATGTGATACCCATAAATCAAATAGAAAGGGTAAAAATAAATCCAATCACTCATCCAATATCTTCCATAAAGTCAATTGTGGTTACTGATCCTGGAAACATGGAAGAGATTAGTGATTCACCAAGTAGTGATAGAAGCCTAAATGGGGATGTTTTCATTTAAGCTGTTGAAATAGAACAAGCCTGTAAGACCCCGAGATTTTATGAAAAATATTCTTTATAATTTCATTAATGTCTTGTGTTGTATGCTACACCAAAAGAAGCTTTCAAAACATGCATCCTTGACATGCCTTTCATTACACGCAACCGCGACCTTCCTCGATAGAGTGTGTAGTACGCAATACCGAGTTTCAAAAAACAACGATATGATATTAAAATATTATTAAAACTAGCAGTTATGAATAGTAATAAACACTTTTTGAAATTTTGTAAATTTTATTTTTCAAAATGGACTTCATTTTTGGATTCGGAATATCGAAATTAGCTTAGGGTGAAATTTTGGTACTTTTCGGATAACTTTCATTTTCTGATGAATAGTGAAAATTACTAAATTTTAATTAAGAACAACCTTTTTAATAAAAATAATTAATAGTGATAAATTATTAATTTTAGTGGTTTTAAAGTATATTTAGAATATATTTTTACAATTTAATAGAATGTTGGTTATTGGATGTAATTTCACATTTAATCCAGACATAAACAACTGTCAATCTTTTGATAGTTATTATCTCTTAAGAACACGCTATTTGTTTTGATGACGGGAACTAATTTTTAAATTAATTAATGCAACTGATATGTTTTGAATTTGGTAAAATGGACATATTTTTTGAATTTATTATATCAAATATATCTTAGGCTGAATTTTTGGTATTTTTCTGGAAACTTTCAATTTTTGATGAATAGTGAAACCACTAAGTAGTAGTTAAAAAAATTAATTTTTCATAAAACTCAATTTTACCGCTTCTTTGAGTGGAATTTCAAAAATCCGAGGGACACGGTTGATGTTAGTAAGTAAAATGTGGTTCAATGAGATGAAAATAATTTTTGGTGAATAGTAATTTTTTACTTTTTTTTACCACGGTTAAAAGTAAATAGGGTAATTAAGGGTAACAATGATATTATTATTACCCTAACACATATCCTAATTCTATTAGATAAGATTAATTCGACCAAAAACAACCTTAGGAATAATATATGACCATTTAGGCCCACTTGGATTAGATTAGGACATTTATTATTATTTAATTCAAAGAAGAGTTAAAAGAGTTAAAATCAACATTTATTTACTAAAACATTTTTAATATAGGGTAATACATAAGAAAAATTATATTGTAAATATTCATTAGAAAGATAATAATATTTACTACATAATGATATTTTATTTATAATTTTTATACATTATATAAATTAATATATTTATGACACAATGATGATGCAGTAATTACCATAATAGTAAAAAATTAGAATAATTAATATTATAAATACCCAAATAAATATAATTTCAGACTTTTTATGAATTAAAATAATTTTATAGGTTAATATGGAATGTTAGGATTTATTTAATTAACTTTGGTTGAATTAATCATTCTGTTATGAGTTTCAAAAAAATCAACTATTGAATAGTGTAAAAATTGACATAAAATAATTTTTAAAACAAATATTATATTATTGATTGTTATTTTATTCTTAAAAATCTAAGGTTCAGCCAAGATACTTATATAATGATAGTTGTATCATTAATGGACCACTTGGGGGTATCTTGGATGTATATTTTAAGTTAATTAACTATATAATATAAAAATACAAAGTGTCATGGTAAATGTCAATCTAATTAACTAAGAGTTAAAACTAAAAGATAAGGTCAGTATAATGACCTAAACTTGTCTAAATTCTATTGTACAAGAGTTTATCTACCCATACCAACCTTAGCTTCTAAATAAATCAATTTGGAGCTATTTAAAACCGAATTTGGCTTTTTAATAAAATAATATTTTTACATATTCCAAAGGTGCCCCTCTCCTCCCTTATAAATGGGCACCTCCTCCCCCTCTTCCTCACACCACTTTGAGACTTCAAGCTCGGCCAACCCCTGCCAAAGTATCTTATCCACTTCCTTAGAAACATCCTAGGGGTCCTAGTCTTCTTCAAAGACCAATTTTAGTGCCCTAAGAGAAGGACTCAAAGAGGCGCTTCAAAGAAGAGGTAATGTCTGTTACCGATTCTTTCAACTTTATTTCTTCTTCCACTTCTTCTTATTAGGTTGTTTCATTATGAAGTAATAACATCAGTATCAATCATATACTGATATGTCCTTATAAGTATGAAACAACCCTATTTCACCATCTATCCGTCCTACGGAAAACGAAATCACCACGCGTGCGTACGTACGGAATACCGTCTCCACGCCGTGGTGTAATCTATTTTCCACCACCACCTTACTTGGATGGGTATAATGGTGTAAATAATTACTACATATGATTATTTTAAAGTTATATTGATTCTGAAATAGTATACATACACTCTAATACAGTCCCACGATCATGAGAACGATATCATCGCTCGTGCGTACGTACGGACTACCGTCTCCACGACGCGATGAGATTCATTTTCCACGTTAACCATTCATGAATGATTATAAAGTATATATAATAAGTAATCATGAAATATATGACATAATAATGATACTGGATTTATGTATATATATATGTATGTCATCTACTTAATTCCATTCAACTCAATAAGGAAACGAAAACAGCGTTCGTGCGTACGTACGGCCTACTGTCTCCATGAACGGCGTATTTATTTCCATTTACTGATTTATTATATATATGTATATTTTGAATATATATTATATATAAACCATGTTTTATATTCTGGAATTAAGTAATCATGATCTATGTAATCATATGAATAATTACAAGTCAAAACATGGATGACAAATGAAACAATTTTACCCAAAACGCTCTTTAACATGGAATTTACAAAAGAACGGGTAATATAAAGTCATAAGTGAACCATATATGATATCATAACAATGAGTATGATTCTGGAATAAGTCAATGACATTATTTAAATCATTATATAGGAGGTTTGGACACTTACTAAGCAAATGAGACCTAAGGTAAGGGATAATATCACAATCTCATTTTTATCTGAGATTGTTTATACTTTGTTATTTACTGGGGTGTATTTTATCATCCACATCCATGTTTCCTCAATATGTAATATTATTTCCATCCACATACATTTTTTTAAATCCATTTTTACCCTTTGGAGAGTTTTAGTAAATGATATGAAAAGAATCTTTTGTCGTTTTTAATAAGAGGTACTTTTTTGACTTTTCCGACAAAAGTACGAGAAGAATGTTTTTTTAACTTACACGGCATGAATGGATTTTTAAAACATTATTTACAAGAAGCTTCCTTTACAAGTTTTCAAGTTTATTTTTAATCAAATTCTTTTAGTTTAAAATTGTATGACATGTTAAGAAAGGAAAATGTTTTTGAAGTAGAAAGGATATTTTCCCCAAGAATGGAGTTCAAGAGTTTTATCAAAATTATTTCCCATCTAAGATAATATAGGGTTAGGTTTCTATCCCTATTATTACATGGATTTGATTATGTTGTGATGGAAATATTTTTATGAATTCCTTTATCTTATATGAATTGTGTTATGATGTCATGATGTTTAAGATTCCCATTTTTATTACATGGGTTATGTAATGATGTATGATTTACGATTTTGTGGCACACATAAGAATGGTTTCATTATGAGATGGGTGGGACCTATATCTCCCTCCAATGCATTGGGTAAAGATTTTATATCTCATGAGATAGACATGGCTGGAATGGCAGGATAAACCGGTTCAGTAAAACAAGACTGAAACAAGGAGTGAACTCAGTTCAGAAATGGACTTTTTCCACTAAGATAGTCTTGGAAATGAGTCTTGACTAATAAGAAATGATTCTCTATGATTATGTGTGCATGCCACAAAGCTTCATGTTTTATGTTATGATTATTGGGATTATATTTCACTACCATGATTTATCCCATGTTATGAAATTATGATCTCTTTTGCAGGGTAAGATTTCCAAACTGTTATGTTTTTATGAATATGATGTGATTGCTATTTCTTTTGTTTACCCTTACTGTGCATTTGAGATCACCCTTTTATGTTTTCTTTTCCCCAGGATATAAATAAAGGTTTTAGGTAAGGAAACAAAAAGTGGAAGATCTTTATTGGAGATTTTGAAGATCTTTCACCATGATTAGAAGATTATGTTCCATGTTTCCAAAGACACTAAACTATTACGGTCCTTGTGTGTCTATTTTTGTTATGTATTAAGTATTCCAAAAAAGTAATGTAATTTCCATGTACGTTAAGCTTCGAGTCTCTACAGTTGGTATCAGAGGAAAGGTTTAGTCAACCTTTGGAAACTAGGATGCGAAAACGTTAGTGATATCCCTAGAGATATTTCTAAGGTATGTCTAGGGATGTCCCTAAGGATAAGTATACGTATAGGATATTGTCCTAGAACTACGGTAACGATCTTAGAATTTACCCTAAGATGTTAGATATTGAAGGTACTCCCCCTTTATTATATTGTTTTCCCTAGCGTGATTTTTACCTCTCACACTATTCTTTTTGGGGTTTAGACGATGGCTAGAACCCGAAGGAACCGTGTTGATAAATGTAATGGACAATGAATTGATTGTCCTCCTGAACAAACAAATGTTATGGGAGATGGAGTGAAGAATCTTATTGCTATACTTACACAAGATATGAATCATTCTGGACTTCCAAATGAGAAGAGAAGGGAACAATATTCTATTGAGTCCTTTATGAGGCATCGTACACCTTCTTTCAGTGGGTCTTCTGATCCACTTGTTGCTGAACAATGGATCAATACCACTGAAAAGATATTTTCAGTTCATTAATGTTCTGAACAAGATAAATTCATCTTAGCAGTATATCGTTTGGAAGGTGAAACTGATCAATGGTGGAATCTTATCAAGAATAAAAGGCCAAGAGATGAAATTGAGTCCATGGAATGGGACGAGTTCAAAAAAATATTTTTCAATAAGTACTTCCCTCGTATTCTTCGAACAAAGATGGAGAAGGAGTTTCTTTAACTAATGCAAATGGATGATGAATCTGTTGGTATATACGAAGAAAATTTTACAAGGCTTGCAAGGTATGCATCTGGATTTATCATCCAACCTGAAAGTAAAGTTGATCGATTCTTCTGTGGCTTAAAACCAAATCTTCAAAGGGAATTATCCATAAGATACTTCAATATCTATGAAGAAATTGTGTGTTTTGCTATCAAGGTAGAAATGGAAGTTGGTGTTACTTATCCATCTCATAGTTTTGACAAGAAACGAAAGATGGAGTTCAAGGAGAAATCTCATAATAATGGTGAAATGAAGATGAATGTTTCCCTATGCTCAAAGTGTGGAAAGAATCATGGTGAAGATTGTCTTAAAGGGACAAGTAAATGTTTCAAATGTGGAAAGGAAGGTCATCGGGCATTTGAATGCCGCAATGATGGGAAGAAGATGTCTACTGATGCAAACAAAGGAAGGGATACACAGAATGAACCTACAACACTTCAATGCTTCAAGTGCAAGGAAATGGGTCATTATGCTAATAAATGCCCTAATCCAAGGGTTAGTGATGATCGACATGAGCAACCACTTAAGGAAAAGGACAAAGGGAAGTCACATGCGATCACTATTGGTGATGTTGAATATGAAAAAAATGTGGTGGAATGATTAAGTGTTTATGTTATGGGATTCCAAATTAATGTTGTATATAGTATCATGGAATATTGGAATATTTATGTATTGGTATATTGTGGTTTTAAATGGTACCAGTAACCATGGAATGTGATTGAGATATTTTTGGAAAAAAAGATGATATGCGCATAATGAAAGTAAAACGAGAAAATGAAATGTTTGACCGTATTCATGATCTCGTGACTGATATAAAGATAAGGTTATATCATGGTTTGAGTATATAGAATTTTTGGATTTTGGTATCTGGAAAGAGTTAACTTTTGACTGCATTCATGTTTTCAATAAGGTTCAATGGGTATTCATTCTTCAAGAGAATACATGATTAAGATATTAACATTTTTGTAATTTGACCAACAAGTCATATCTTATGATTTATGGGGATCAATGATGGTATTAAATATCTGGTAATCATTTTCACTATATTATGAGAGTGGACTACAATATAATGGATAAGCCTAACGATTGGAATGGATTATGTTGGACATAAGTTAGTATTGTTTAGGGATAGAATTTTTTTCGATATTATTGATGGGATGTTATAGTAATATAGTTTTAGAAAAAGGACAACCTGCAGGACGGGCGACAACCCATCGCGTCGGACAAGGCTGTGGGAATTGAACCCACGACCGAAATGCGACTGGACTTTATCGCCTACCACTGGCCTACAAGAATTCCTTGGTTAGTAGAAACTAGTTTTATTTTTTAAAACGGTATGATATATGAAGTATAAGTTCATTTTTGGAACCATATACGATTAATCTAACCATAAGATGGACTTATAACTTTTTCTAACCTTTTGTCTGAAAGAGATGGAATGACCCATCATTCTATCACATGATCTGGTAACACATCACGAATAACAAATTCAACTTTATTTCTTTAAGGGATGAAGTGGAAATTGTTCAATTCATGAACAACAGTGATATTGTACCAAAATCATGTAAGTATTTCTTTTAATTCATCAACTTTAGGGAAATGATCTTGAAAACCAAAAATGTTGTCCTAGTTCCCTTATATCCGAGGAATCAAGTGGTACCATAGATCATCACAAATCTATAGCTTTGTGATATCTGGATTTTCCATAGCCATGTTCTCTACCACTCTTCATCAGAACATGATGGTTAGATTTCTCTTCCATATCCATATTTTCACCTATGTGGAAAACCAGTGATTAGTTTATTTGGGTAACCATTACGTTTCATAATTTTGTTTTTAAATATTGGTTTTGGTATTCCTTTTTATGATGTGGGTTTCTATCAAAGAAACTTTCGAGTAGTAAACCATTTATAACCCCGACGAATTTCGAGGGCGAAATTCATTTTAAGGGGGGTAGAATGTAACACCCCGAGATTTTATGAAAAATATTCTTTTTAATTTCATTAATGTCTTGTGTTGTATGCTACACCAAAATAACCTTTCACAACACGCATCCTTAACTTTCCTTGCATTACACGAAATCACGAACTTCCTCGATAGCGTGTGTAGTAAGCAATACTGAGTTTCACAAAACAACGATATGCTATTAAAATATTATTAAAACTAGCCATTATGAATAGTAATAACCACTTTTTGAAATTTTTGAAATTTTATTTTTCAAAATGGACTTCATTTTTGGATTCGAAATATCGAAATTAGCTTATGGTGAAATTTTGGTAATTTTCGGATAACATTCATTTTCCGATGAATAGTGAAAATTACTAAATTTTAATTAAGAACAACCTTTTTAATAAAAATAATTAATAGTGATAAATTATTAATTTTAGTGGTTTTAAAGTATATTTAGAATATATTTTTACAATTTAATATAATGTTGGTTATTGGATGTAATTTCACATTTAAACCAGACATAAACAACTGTCAATCTTTTGATAATTATTATCTCTTAAGAACATGCTATTTGTTTTGACGACGGGAATTAATTTTTAAATTAATTAATGCAACTGATATGTTTTGAATTTGTTAAAATATACATCATTTTAGAATTTATAATATCAAATATAGCTTATGCCTAATTTTTGGTATTTTTCTGGAAACTTTCATTTTTTGATGAATAGTGAAACCACTAAGTGGTAGTTAAAAAAATAATTTTTCATAAAACATAATTCTACCGCTTCTGTGAGTGGAATATCAAAAATCCGAGAGACACGGTTGATGTCAGTAAGTAAAATGTGGTTCAATGAGATGAAAATAATTTTTTGTGAATAGTAACTTTTTACTTTTTTTTTACCACGGTTAAAAGTAAATAGGGTAATTAAGGGTAAAAATGATATTATTATTACCCTAACACATGTCCTAATTCTATTGGATAAGATTAATTCGACCAAAAACAACCTTAGGAATATAATATGACCATTTAGGCCCATTTGGATTAGATTAAGTCATTTATTATTATTTAATTCAAAGAAGAGTTAAAAGAGTTAAAATCAATGTTTATTTACTAAAACATTTTTAATATAGGGTTATACATAAGATAAATTAGATTTTAAATATTCATTAGGAATCTAATAGGATTTCATACATAATTATAATTTATTTATAATTTTTATACATTATATAAATTAATTTATTTATGACACAATGGTGATGCATTAATTACCATAATAGTGAAAAATTAGAATAATTGATATTATAAATACCCAAATAAATATAATATAAGACTTTTTATGAATTAAACTAATTTTCTAGGTTAATATGGTATGTTAGGATCTATTTAATTAACTTTGGTCGAAGTAATCATTCAGTTACGAGTTTCTAAAAAATCAACTATTGAACATTGTCAAAATTGACATAAAATAATTTTTTAAAACAATATTATATTATTGATTGTTATTTTATTCCTAAAAATCTAAGGTTCGGCCAATATACTTATATAATGATATTTGTATCATTAGTGGACCACTTGGGGGTCTCTTGGACGTATATGGTATGTTTATTAACTATATATTATAAAAATACAAAGTGTCATGGTAAATGTCAATCTAATTAACTAAGAGTTAAAACTAAAAGAGAAGGTTATTATAATGACCTAAACTTGTATAAATTCTATTGTATGAGAGGCTGTCGACCCATCCTCACCTTAGCTTCAAAATAAATCAATTTTGAGCTATTTAAAACCGAATTTGGCTTTATAATAAAATAATATTTTTAGTTATTCCAAAGGTGCCCCTCTCCTCCCTTATAAAAGGGAACCTCCTCCCCCTCTTCCTCACACCACATTGAGCCTTAAATCTCGGCCAACCCCTGACAAATTATCTTCTACACTTCCCTAGCAACATCCTAGAGGTCCTGGTCTTCTTCAAAGACCAATTTTAGTGCCCTAAGTGAAGTACTCAAAGAGGCGCTTCAAAGAAGAGGGAATGTCCGTTACCGATTCTGTCAACTTTATTTCTCCTTACACTTCTTCTTAATAGGTTGTTTCATTAGGAAGTAATAACATCAGTATCAATCATATACTTATATGTTATTATAAGTATGAAACAACCCTATTTCACCATCTATCCATTCTACGGAAAACAAAATCACCACGCGTGCGTACGTACGAAATACCGTCTCCACGCCGTGGTGTAATCTATTTTCCACCACCACCTTACTTGGATGGGTATAATGGTGTAAATAATAACTATATATGATTATTTTAAAGTGATATTGATTCTGAAATAGTATAAATACACTCCAATACAGTCCCACGATCATGAGAACGATATCATCGCTCATCCATACGTAAGGACTACCGTCTCCACGACGTGATGAGATTCATTCTCCACGTTAACCATTCATGAATTATTATAAAGTATATATAATAAGTAATCATGAAATATATGAAATAATAATGATACTGGATTTATGTGTATATATATGTATGTCATCTACTTAATTCCATTCAACTCAATAAGGAATCGAAAACAGCATTCGTGCGTACGTACGACCTACCATCTCCATGAACGGTGTATTTATTTCCATTTACTAATTTATTATATATATGTATATTATGAATATATAGTATATATAAATCTTGTTTTATATTCTGGAATTAAGTAATAATGATCTAAGTAATCATATGAATAATTACAAGTCAAAACACGGACGACAAATGAAACAATTTTACCCAAAACGCTCTTTAACATTGAATTTACAAAAGAATGGGTAATATAAAGTCATAAGTGAACCATATATGATATAATAGCAATGAGTATGATTCTGGAATAATTCAATGACATTATTTAAATCATTATACAATAGGTTTGGACACTTACGAAGAAAATCAGACCTAAGGTAAGGGAAAATATCACAGTCTCATTTTTATCCGAGATTGTTTATACTTTGGTATTTTATCATCCACATCCATTTTTCCTCAATATGTAATATTATTTCCATCCACCTAATTTTTTTAAAAATCCATTCTTACCCTTTGGTGAGTTTTAGTAAAAGATATGAAAGGAATCTTTTGTCGTTTTTCGTACGAGGTACTTTTTAACTTTTCCGAAAAAAGTACAAGAAGAATGTTTTTTAACTTATATGGCATGAATGGATTTTTAAAAAATTATTTCCAAGAAGCTTCCTTTACAAGTTTTCAAGTTTATATTTAATAAACTTCTTTAATTTAAAATTGTATGACATGTTAAGAATGGAAAATGTTTTTGAAGTAGAAAGGATATTTTCTTCATGAATGGAGTTCAAGAGTTTTATCAAAATTATTTCCCACCTAAGATAATATAGGGTTCTATTTCTATGCCTATTATTACATTTATTTGATTATGTTGTGATGGAAATATTTTTATGAATTCCATTATCTTATATGAATTGTTTTATGATGTCATGATGTTTAAGATTCCCATTTTTATTACATGGGTTATGTAATGATGTATGATTTAAGATTTTGTGGCACACATAAGAATGGTTTCATTATGAGATGGGTGGGACCTATATCTCCCTCCAATGCATTGGGTAAAGATTTTCTATCTCATGATATAGACATGGCTGGAACGGCAGGTTAAAACGGTTCGGTAAAACAGGACTGAAACGAGGAGTGAACTCAGTTCAGAAATGGACTTTGTCCACTAAGATAGTCTTGGAAATGAGTCTTGACTAATAAGAAATGATTATCTATGATTATGTGTGCATGAAAAAAAGTTTCATGTTTTATGTTATGATTATTGGTATTACATTTCACTACCATGATTTATCCCATGTTATGAAATTATGATATCTTTTGTAGGGTAAGATTTCCAAATTGTTATGTTCTTATGAATAAGATGTGATTGATATTTCTTTTGTTTACCCTTACTGAGCATTTGAGCTCAGCCTTTTATGTTTTCTCTTCCCCAGGATATAAATAAATGTTTTAGGTAAGGAAACAAATAGTGGAAGATCTTTATGGGAGATTTTGAAGATCTTTCACCACGATTAGAAGATTATGTTCCATGTTTTCAAAGACACTAAACTATTATGGTCCTTGTGTGTCCGTTTTTGTTATGTATTAAGTATTTCGCAAAAGTAATGTAATATCCATGTACGTTAAGATTCGGGTCTCTAGAAAGCCTCAAATTTGTCAATCAAAGTAGATGAAATTGTATCAGTGGTAGAGGAATACAAAGATGTTGATTCTCAATCCATCATCTTCTCTTTATTACCACAGGAAGACCCTTCGTTATCAATAGGGTCAGATATGGTGGCCTCTTCTTCCAGATGTTCAAATACTGACCCCCCCACAATCTATGGTAGTTTATCCTCATCATATACTATGAAAGTAAAAACAAAATAGGTAATTTGTAATGAAGAAGATGAGGAAGATCATGGGGATGGTCACCCATCATTTAAGGAAGGTGTCTTTACTACCGTGGATGAGCTCAGAGAAATATATCTGCGTACAGAAGAAGATCCATGCCCCACTCTAATTAGAGTGTCCATGAAGTCTAAATATCAAGAGTTTTATACTTTATATATAATGAAATATCAAAATATATGTTCTTGGAATTATATAGAAATGTGAGGAATTAATCCTGATGTACCCACACATCGGTTGGGTTTTCCAGAAGAACATCATGGATTCAAGCATGTGGTAAGAAGAACACACCCAAACTTATACCCATAAAATTGAAACTGATGTTTTTATGCTTATAAAGGATAAATTTTTCAGAGAAGTTAAATATCCAAAATGGCTTGCCAACATTGTCCTAGTGAAAAATAAGAATGGGAAAATCAGAGTTTTCATTGATTTCGAAGTTGTTAACCAGTATTTTCCTAAAGGTGATTTTCTAGTTCTGATTACAGATCATCTAATTGATGAAACATCTTGCTATGAAGCTCTTTCCTTCATGTAAGATTACTCTGGGTATAATCCAATCCATAGGGCCCCAGATGATGAAAAATTTACAGCCATTAGTGCCACTCAAGGTGTGTTATTCAATAGGGAAATGCCCTTTGTCTTAAAGAATACAAGTGCAACATATCAATGTGCCATATATCATATCGTCAAACCATTCTTAGGAAAATTTGATGAATGTTATGATGATGATTTATTGGTCAAATCCAGACGATGTTCCAATCACTGTGTTGATCTGAAGATTACATTTTATAAACACAAGGAACACATTTAGAAGATAAACCCATTGAATTGTGCTTTCGGGGTAACCTCAGGAAAGTTCCTTGGATTTTTTACATACTATTGTGGTATCGAAGTTGATATTGAGAAAACAAAAATAAATCTATGGTATTTCAGCTCCTTGAAATTTTATAGAATTAAAAGGACTATAATGACACTTGGCCTACATTAGGCACTTTATCTCCAACTTGAAGGAAACTGTTTCTCCTTCATCAGAATAATGAAGAAGGGAGTCACCTACCAATGGACTGAAGACTGTCAAGAAGAATTCGATACCCTTAGGAAATATCTCTTGAGTCCACCAATATTAATTAATCCTTTTTAAGAAATACCACTTATTCTTTATGTGACAACTTTACAGCGATCACTGGGTTCCTTCCTTGCTCAAAAGAATGATGTCGAGAAAGAAATCAACCATTACTATTTGAGTCAAACAATGCTTGATTCCTAAACAAGATATTAAAGTATTGAAAAGTGTTGTTTAGCATTAATATTTGTAGTGAAAAAAATTTAGGCACTACCTGCAACATCATGAGGACCAATTTGTGCATCGTAGTAACCCGCTCAAATTTTTTCGCAGTCGTCCTATGCTTACATGGCATCTAGAAAGGTGGGTTGTTATTCTGCAATAGTTTGATATCCAGTTCATGCCTCAAAAGTAAATAAAAGGACATCTATAACTTACTTCCATGCTAAACATGCATCTTTGGAAAATAAATCATTAAATATTCAACTTTCTAATGAAGAGGTCTTCTCTATTCAAGATAATTCCCAAAAATGGGAGATAAACATTAATGGTGACTCAAGAAGTCCAACAACGAAGAGAATGGAAACACTAAACTCAAAAAAGTTGGTTTTGGAATTTTCCTTATTTCCCTATAAAAGGAAGTGGTGCCTTACTCCTTCCTATTGTAAGAATATGGTACCCACAATGAGGTAAAATATCAAGCTCTCATCGTAGGCTTGGAATTGGCCATTCAGGTGCAAGTGAATCACTTAAAAGTTAAAGGTGATTCATAATTAGTAATACTGAAAATAAATGGGGGAATATTATATCAGAAAAGAATAGATAATCCCTTTTTGTGATTACAGCAAAGGGTTAATGGATGAATTTACCTTATAGCCAATATTTTCTTATGTCCCTCGATCACAGAATGCCCATGTTGATGCACTGGCTAATGTAGCTAAAACCCTAGAAGATCCAAGTCAAGATGAGACAATCATTAGAATAACCCTTCTTCATGTGGTCTCACCAATCGTTCAACCCATAATGGAGAAAATTAATGAGATTAGACCTATTTCTTAACCATAAGGTCATGCCACGGGATGGATAACACCCATCAAGGAATATCAAAAAAATGGAGTTCTTCTAGCAGATATGGCTGAAAAAGAACAGATCCGATGATGACCAGCTAATTTTACACATTATGGTAGTCCAGACCAACAAAAAATCCTTTACAAATGTGGCTTTGAGGGAATCCTTATCACATGAATTGATTGAGAAGAGACTACAACTGTCATGAATGAAGTTCATTCATCCATCTGTGGTGCCCATCAATTTGGTCACACAAACTCTGATCAGATCTGAAGTCTTGGATACTTCATGCCTTCGGTGACATTGGATTTTAAAGATTTCACTCTGAATTTTCATCCCAGCCAAGTTAATGCTAAATCCATTCATTAACCCCTGAAGTTTTTACATACAATTAAAAACTCTTATCCATTTTCCACATAGAGAATGGATGTAGTAGGGCCTTATCCAATAGCTATAGCTAAGCAGTTCAACTATATTCTTACTGCTATATAATTCTTCACTAAATGAGATGAGGCAATACCTATCAATGATGCCAGAGCCAAAAGCATTGTTAGTTTCGTCAAAACTAACATCATTCTAAGATTTGGTGTCCCTCATACTATTTTGATGGAAAATGTCCCCAATTTTTGTTCTGATGGGGAAAAAATGTTATATCAAGAACATAATATCAAATCCAACCATTAATCACACTATCATGAAACAGCCAATAGATAGATAGAGGCCTTCAATAAGAACTATCAAATATAATCAAGAATATGGTGGATAAATATAAGAAACCATGGCTTGATAAACTTTTGAATGCTTTATGGGATCATTAGACTACTATTTGTATTACCACCCAAGAAACTCCCTATTCATTAGTATGTGGAACAAAAGTAGTTTTTCCAATTGAAATTAAACTTCCTTCGCTTAGATTTCCAATCTATTATAATTTGTCTATATATGAGAGGTCTAAGAAACAGTTTGATGATATGGAGAGGTTAGATGAAAAAATATTTCCTACTTTGCATCACTAGAAAGTCTACTAGAATAGAATAGTACGAGCATTTAACAAGAAATTTCACCTCCGTTCATTTCTTCATGGAGAATTGGTATTGGTCTTCAGGACTACAATGATACTAGGAAAGAAACCTCCAAATCTTGATTCAAAGTTAGGAGGTCCTTATTCTCTACATAAGGTTTACTCAAATGAATCTTATACCTTAATCTCAATGGATGGGGAGATTATTAAAACTCTAACCAATGCGATATTCTTGAAAAAAATACTTTGTGTAGTTTCATGCATTCTTCCTTTCTAAAGGACTGAATATTGAACAACCCCTGATTTCCTCACTACAAGACCTAAAACTGCACAGTACAAAGTCCAAGTTTCAAGACGATAAACTATGTAACAACCATAAGCAACCATGCTGCATGACATTAAAATGTATAGCATCTTCGTCCTTACCGCACGATGTTAAATTGAAAGACGCCACTTTTCCTCATTACATGACATTAAACTGTACAGTTAACATCTTCTCTATTTGAAGTTAGGAGTTTCCGTAATTAAGCATCATGGACATCATTGCTACTCCTTAGTTGAACATGATTCCCTCTCTTAACTATGTTTGAGTCATATCGACATAGGGACCTTGTTTCATAAACTACGTGTGGCTTGATTCTCATCTATATGAGATACGTAGATATGGTTGGATCTCTAATATTGGTCCTAGCTGCAACCACAATTTTTTTTAATTCCATTTTTCTTCTCCTGTATATGAACTAGATCTATACATTGTTCTCTTTTAAGATACATGATCTGATATTCATACTATCTCGTGTGTTAAATTTAATCAATCCTCGAGAATCTGTTAAAGCTCCCCCATCTCCCATGTCAAACTCGATTGGTGTGGGAATTTTTTTTAAAGAACTTTGTACGGATTGATTATCATCTATATGTGATACATAGAGATTCCTAGATGGTCAATCATTGTCCCATACATGATAAAAACCCCTTATTACTAATATAAGAATCAAACATGCTTAAGGAATGTTTAACAAACTATGTATGGCTTGATTATTTCCCTTAGAAACGAACATAGTGACACTTGGGTTTTATTTATTAGCCCAGATACAACAATTCTATCTTTTCACATCGTTTCAACTTCGTACTTACCACCTGACGTTAAACTGCATTGAAATCTAACACCCATATTTTTCACTTCTGTCACCTTTGTGTTATTGAATAATCCTTTACTGGTCCTTGTTTCTCACATCGAGCATAGCTCACGTTGGCTTAGGAATTTACTAAAAGTCTTCTTTATATAAATGAGGTGTCTCAATTTCTTATGTGGTTTTCAATGTCTTCACTACATGACATAAAACTGCACAATATAATTTCCTCAGTGCATGACTTTAAATTGAGTAATAGAATGTCAATTCAAAAAGAAATAAAGAATGTCTCCATTTTACATATGAGTTAGATCTCTGTAAAGGAAATCAGATTCATGGCCAATATTGATTCAATAATTTATTATGTGTATTGATCACGACTCCCTACTATATTTCAAACTCTTAATCTAGAATATTTTTTTGATCCTTACAATCTTTCTTACAGTTTTTGGGGATAGAATTTATAATACTTGAGAGCTATTTTTCTTGACTATGTAGAATGTGACTTTAGGTGGCCTTTCATAATTTTCCTACATAACATGTATTTCAGTCAAAAGATTCCACTATTTGGATATATATTATATGACCTATTTGTCCCCGCATAATACAGTCCTTATAACGGGATTGTCAAATGATGGTTATTTTGTTCATGGTTATAGTACATCTGTCCCCTAAAACATTGATGATAATATACAAGAATATGTACTTTAAAACATTCATTCACATTTATTTGTCCCATTATCTTTCTCTCGATCTTAAAGTCTTCAATACTATGGTTTACACATTCCCCACTCCATGCGTTCAATGAAATATGAAATAATCTTAGAATAACTTTTCCACATATCATATATTGTTTCCATTTTTTTTCATCATTGTATGGCCTAAATATAAAGATACCAAAACTCTTACGCTTGGGTCAGACCTTCGTAAAGTTCCAATTCAACCGATTCAATAGAAATCTTGGTTGGAAATACCCTCACTATATTCATGTACCTTTCTCTATAAACCAAAATCTATGATTTTGAAAATATTAATCTCTATAAAAATCCTTTTTCTTTTAGAAATGGTAAAATGTAAAACATCTTAGAGATATTTTTTCTAACTATGCAGTGTGAGACCTTAGGGCGGCTTACATAAGTTACCTACATGACAAGTCATTCAATCAAAAGATACCACTAATTGGCTATGCAGCATATGCCCAAGTTGGCCTTGCGTAATACAGCCCCCATAATGGGTTTTTCAAATAATGGTAACTTCGTTCTTGGAGGAGACGTCCTCTAATGCCTTTATCCCTTTATCCATGAAATTCTTCTAGATCTAGAAATTCCCAAATCAATTTACAATTTCCCTTCCATACCTGATTATGGTAGTATGTTTCCAAACATATTACCAATAAATTGGAAGAGTTTCATAAATTTGGTCAAAGATAAAAGACATTAAATTAATGGAACATATTGTCATCATTGCATGACTTAAAACTAAAGAGTATGATTTCATCACTGCATGACTTAAAACTGCATAGTATGATGTCCTTAGTGCATGACATAAAACTGCATAGTACAATGTCCTCACTACATGACTTAAAACTACACAGTTTTAAATAAAAAATTCCCCTTTCTGATAAATTTCAACCATTCAACATACACCAAATTTTTTTAGTAGTGGTTTTCCTATTCCTAACATATTTCGGCATAAAATAGCCCTTTTATTCTTAAACCCCATTTCCTTGGAAAAACCACCCACTGTGGTCTTGAGTCACCCAAATATTATTTTCCCTTGTCTATCAGGAGTAAAATTTTAAATTCAAAAAAATTATTTTTCCTGACTATGTAGCACATGCCATTAGGTGGCCATGCATAAGTTACCTACATAACTGGCCTGTCAGTTAAATGATGCCACTATTTGGTTATTTTGTATATGCCACAATTTAAACTGTGTATTATAACCCCCATAACAGGTTTTTCAAATAATGTTAATTTCGTTCTTGGAAAAGATTCCAATTTTTTTATACATGTTTTAATTTTTGTACCCTTAAAAATCATGGCTCGAGATGGACCTTGGAAATATTTAAAGAATATGAAAGCCATTCTTAGTCACTAAGACTTATTTGGGATTTAATTTCAAATTTATGGTCAAAGCTATATCAACCTTAAACATTATCCATTTATAGTTCAACATTCATGACCCTAAACTATGAACAACAAGAGACGTGGTACTCACAAGATTGAAAACCCACAAATGAAACTATGAAAAAAAAATCAAGTCCCAACTCACTAAATGTACATTTTGTATAATCTTGGTAATATTGAGCAAAAAAATTCAAAAGACACAATGTTTGTTTGGTTTTCCATATGACCCTATTAATAGTCAAACTATGTTCTAGATGCCCCATGGCTTAAGAAAAAATTTGAGCAACCTTCCAAACATTACGTACCTCTAATATCTACCCAAAGAATGTTAGAATGCCTCAATGTTCTCTAATTTTACCTTAGAAAAATAATCTTTTCGTTTCAAATGAATCAAATTTTAAGGGGGGACTTTTGTAGACATCATGAAATGTGTTTTCAAACACTTTTACAGAGAACACAATATAACTCTCACATAGACAAAAAATGTCAAGTATGTGTAAAAATATTTTCACCGTGAATGAAGAAGATGTAGGCAGGATTTTTATGTTCCCAAATACGACTCCATACTGATGGATAAGTGGAGATATTCACCTATCCCAAATTAGGCTATGGATTTCCATGATCAATGATGAAAAGGTGTCAGCACATTAAATTCAATATCCAACATTCATTCGAGATGGCATGGTGTATTTATAATCTGAAGAAGTGTAGATCTCTGCAAGACCTTCGATTTGACTGGTCATAGAACCCAAACAGACATACAAATCAAAATTTATGGCATGTATAAGATGGATAAATTTCACAAAGGGACGTATGCAGAGGACCTACATGGAGGACCTATGTTGAAATATAATCTATACACCCCTACGCGGAAGATCTATGCAGGAGAAATGTGTGGAGGACCTGCGTGAACAACTTCCCTTTGACCAGGTCATCTCCATGCCTATAAATAGAACACTTGGTCTCCCCATGTCCAAGAGGAAAAAAGTTGGATGAAGTCCCAAATCTACAATTTCATAGCCCTTTTCCAAAGATCCCCCAAATTTTCTCAGGTATCTCCCTAAAACATGATAGAATATATGATTTAATTGGGAAGTGTTATTCAAAGTCCCATAAAGGTCTAGAACACATGGAGCTGCGATGAGCACCTGTGTGGAGAACCTGGGAGAAGCACATAGGCGAAGCACCTACACGACTCACCTACGCGACGAACCTACACGACACACCTGTGCAATGCACCTGCACGCCACACCTGCGTGGATCCCCAACGTGACGCACCTGTTGAAAAGACCTTAGCAGAGAACCTATGTGATGCACCATGGTGGAGATCCTGCGTGGCCCTACTGCTCCATACCCATCGGGGTTGCACCCCCACACCCCTGCTCATTGTCACTTTTGGGCTGTGGTCCCAGACCTCCCGGCCAGTCCCTTCGCTTCCATCACTGACCCCCATGATAAATGTAGAGTGGCACTGCAAACAATTCAGGTATGGTTGAAGAAATTTTATATTTCATCCTCTATGTGGCCCAACTTCCAGAATTTGAATACCTTGAATTGGGATACTCCTCCACACTTAATGAAGTTCCTTGAGTTGACTTACTCATCTTGGTCTTTTTCACATGTTATGAGTTTGGACTCTCCTTATATATTCATAGAGTACCATGAGTTGATACAATCTTTAAGAAACTCCTCAAAAATCATCACCTGACACCGATGCTAGGATAATTCCTATAATGGGTCTCATCTTTAGGAGTAATCCCCAACCAATCGCTAATGGGAATCCTCTATAGAATTATTCCCCATCCAATTCCAAAATGTACATCATCCTTAGGTGTAATCCCCAACAAATTTTAAAAGGGAAACCATCCTGGCATAATCCCCTAGCTTTTCTTGCTGGAGGTAGCATCATTGCTCCTCCTCTATTCTTCGATGCCAAAGACCAGTGGAGAGATGGGTATAGGGAACTTTGTTACCCTTTCCCTCTCCCATTGATATTTTTCACCATGGGCGGCCATCCTAGTGTAATCCCCAATCCTTCAACCCTTCCTCCTTTCATTGGACCCTTATCCAATGTAAAGTGAACAGTGGGAAGTCTTATCACCTCGCCCTATTCCCGGGTTACCTCGACCTCATCCATCGATGCCGCCATAGGTGCGCCCTCTTCCACCAGTAGAGGAGGAAAAGTGCATGTGTTATTGTTGAATCTTTCACATCCTCTTTTTTCTCACACCAAGCATGAATCGCGTGGGCTTATAGATTCTTGATGATTAAAACATGTGCACAAACACTGATAATGGAATGAAATACGAGAACATTGATTCCCAACATAATTGGGATATGTTGGAAGCCTTCTAAAGGACCGAGATCACTGGATATACTCTTTAGGAATTTAACCCAAATTCCGTTAATATGAGAATCCTCCTTAGAAATAAACCCAAAATTAAACCCTCAAATCACAAAGGCATCCTTTTTAGGAAGTAATACCAAACTAATTTCTCTAAAGGGACTATACTCTCCAATGAGACTTATCGTATTACACGGGGTTTGATTCCCATATATATGGGATATGAAGGAAGGATACTTGAGGTTCCAACCCAATAACATAAATCAACCCTGTTCTCCATGGGCCATATTCCCAATAGGGTCTGATCTTACATGGAATCCCATTTCCTTCCCACGTTCCTTGGTCTACTTCAGCATAAGTCCTACACTATATTTTGACTAAGAACTATCCACATATATTTCCCTACCACATGACATTAAACTATGTGGCTAGGTCCTTATCACATGACCATAAAAGGCATGATGTGTCCCATTTAGTGGCATTGAACTATGAGGGTTTTGATTCCTCTCACAAGGATACGTAGGTAGCCCATTTTATGGGCACAATACCTATATAAAACCTAACATTTATCTTCCTAGATAATAATAAATTACAGAGTGCCCCATTGAGTGTCTTGACTACTAGTATCATCATAACGATGATTAAAAGAATCTCAATGTAGTATATATGTAAATACCATTGATGGAGAACCTTGAATACATATAGATATATCCATTAATGAAGAACCTTGAATACATACGGATGATTCTAAATTTAAACATTTTAATAAGTGATTGAAAATTCAAAGGGAAACTTATGTTTCACTTGGACAATTAATATTGATTCTTGAAAATATATTAAATATATAAAGAGAGTAATAGAGTAGACAATAATTTTCCCCAAAAAGGGTGTGATGAGTCTGACCTCCCATCCTCTCGACCAATGTATGTTTCTATGTATTGTAATGTTTAAACACAAAAAACACCTACCTTTGGAAAGTAGGTCCCTTTTGGATAAAGAACTATTGGAAGTTTTCAGTTCTATAAATAAATCCAATAGAATCTGCATGGAAGCAATGATTCTTAAAACTAGAACACACCTTTCATGGACCTATGAAACACTCCATAAAAAATCCCTAAAAGAAAATAAAAAAACCTAAAAATCCTAAAAACATTAATCCCCCTAAAAATATTAAAGGTCCTTTAAAATCCTAAAAAAACACCAAATAGACCATTAAATACTAAAACCCTAAAAGTCTCTGAATAACCCGATAAAAAATTTAAAAAGAGCTGAAAATACAAAAAAACCCTAAAACCATAAAGAACATATAACCTTAAAAGTAAAAAACACTACAATCCTATAAAAACACTTAAAACACAATTTATTCCTAAAACCCTTAAAAATAATAAAACCCCTAAAATTCATAAAACCCTAAAAACCCCAAAACCCTTAAAAATTACTAAAAATCATTAAAAAAAATACAAAAACCACTAAAACACTAAAAACCATAGAAACACAAAAACCCTAAAAACACTTAAAACAATAAAACCCATTAAACCTAAAAATCCTTAAAAACTAAAACCCCTAAAGCCCATAATAACTCTAATACCCTAAAACCCCAAAAATCCCCTAAAACACGTAAAAGACCATAAATTCCCTAAAACCCTAAAACCTATATAAAAGTCCTAAAAAATCAAAAACCACTAGAAACACTAACCCCCCTCCCCTGTAGAAAATTCTCAAATTCCATTAAAATCTCTTAAAGGATGATAAAAACCCAAAACAAATACATCAAAAGTCCCCAAAACCCCTAAAATACATTCAAAACCAATAAAACCCTAAAGGACCCCAGACAACCAAAAAGGTGATAAACAATGTATAAATCATTAAAAGTAAAAAAAATGCTTCAAAAACATAAAACACTATAAATTCAAAAACCTCTATCATCCATAAAAATATCAAAAAAATCCAAAAAAACATAAAAACTACCAAACCATTAAAATACCTAAAACTACCTAAAAACCATAAATCAAAAAAGTGTATTAAAAACCAAAACATTTTTTAAAACCTATAAAAAATTTAAAAAACCCTAAAATACTAGAAATTCATAAAAAACATAAAACCCCTAAAAATACATAAAAATAATATATATCCTAAAACTCGTAAAAACCCTAAAAATCAAAAAACAAACCATTAAAATCTTTTAAAACTCTAAAACAACCATAAGAAACCATAAAACCCTTTTAACCCATAAAACACCCAAAATCCACTCAACCCCATTAAATACCTTTAAACCCCTAAGAATCCCAAAAACCCCTAACGACCCAATTCCCTAAAATTCCATAAAACAATAAAAGGAACTAAAACATCTTAAAAATCAATAAAAGAAAAAAACCCTTAAATACAAAAAAATACAGTAAAAACCCTAAAACACACTAAAATATTTGAATAAAATAATACCTTAAAACCGCCTAAAATACCCTAAAACCCCGAAAACTCGTACAAAACATAAGATCCCTAGAAAAACTAAAAAACCCAAAAACACCAAAAACCAGAAAATTTTACCCCTATTCAAGCCTAAAACCCATAAATTATTTAAGACTTGTTAAAACTCCTAAAAATCCAAAAACCTTCAAAACCCTGAAAACTGAAAAAACCCACAAAAACCCCTCAAACCCTAAAACATAGTAGGCAAAGCCTAAAAACCACTAAAACCCCTAACAGACACAAAAAAATTCAAATAAAAATTACAATAATCAAAAATAACTTAAATACCTTAAAAACCATAAGAAACCAAAAAACATTACAAAAAATTAAAAACCCCTAAAAACACCAAAACCCTACAAATCCATAAAAACACTAAAACCCAATAAAACCATAAATTCTAATTACCCATAAAACCCAAAAAATACCATAAAAACATAAATAACATTAAAAAGATTTATAATATAAAAACCCTAAAAAACAACAATCTCTAAAAAATCCTAAGATCTCAAAAAAAGTCACTAAACACCCCGAAACCTCTAAAAACCCTAATACCCTAAAAAGTCATGACACCCATAAAAATGATTAAATCACAGAGAATCCCTAATGTGGAACAGTAAAATCATAAGGAGTATTACACTACCTTCTTCAAGAAATATGAATCATCTGAATGGGAGTTGGTGGAGTCAAATGCTTTCTCTAGTTATGGTGTTGATGGGGACCCATATGGGGATGGAGATGCGGATTTGTACTTTCTTTCACTTCTTATTTCGATTTTTTTGGGTTTTTATGGTGTCTTGGGGTTCCATGGATTTTTTTCGTGTGGGTCGTTTGACCCCTCCCAACCCTTGTCTGATTTTATTTTCTTTTAATTAATTTTGGGTGGCCAGGAAAAGCCTGACCCGTGAACCTTTGTTTCCCAAAAATCCCTAAAAATCATTAAAATCCTAAAAAGTTTAAAATAACATTAAAAGACCCCAAACCCCCTAAAAGACCCAAAAAAATATGAAAACACAAAAACCCCCTAAAATTATAAAAAAAAACCTAAAAACTAATATCCCCTTAAATCCCCTAATAAATCCTAAAACCCCTAAAAAACCGAAAAAACCCAACAAAACCCTAAAAACACTAAGATCACTAAACAAAAAAAATGAATCCAAAACCCCCATATGAGAACCATAAAACCCCAAAACCCCAAAACACCTAGAACCCTAAAACCCTTAACAAATACTCAAACACTAAAAACATTAAAATATAAAAAACACTAAATACTATAAAAAGACAGTAAACCCTAAAAACTATTAATGTTCTAAAAACCCCAAAAATGATTAAATCAGTTAAAACCCAAGAACCCTTAAAAACCTCAAATCCCTAAAAACCCCTAAATACCCAATAAGCCCAAAAAACCACAAAAAATTAAAACCCCAAAAGGACCTCAAACCCATAAAACCCATAGATGATACTAAACACCCTAAACCCCATTAAAGATCTTAAAATCAATAAAAACAATTTAAACCCATAAAATCCCTAAAAACACTATAAATTATTTTAAAGAAACCTCACACCCTAAAAGATCCTAAATCCCTAAAAACCATAAAAACATTAAAAGAACTCTAAAAACCATAAAACCCCAATAAAATCATTTGAAACCCTAAAAACTACTAAATTTTAAAACATTATAAAAACACATAAAGATGTAAAAACCTCCTTAAACCCAAAAAATCTAAAAAACATGAAAAATACCCTAAAAACATAAAACCCCTTAAAATCCTAGAAAAATTAAAAATTCCTAACACCCAAAAAAGGTCCTAATAACCCCAGAAAATATTTAAAATCCATAAAAACACTAAATACCATTGAAAATTGTAAAACCATTAACAATAATAAAACCTATAAAAAGACTCTAAAAGCACAAAAAACCCAAAACAACTTAAAATCATAAAACCCCAATAAATCGTAAAAACTTATAAACTCTTAAAACCCCAAAACAACCATAAAACCCGAAATACCCCGAAATCCCTAAAAATTCCACATACCCAAAAAAACACTAAAACCCCTAAATGACCAATAAAAATACATGTTAAACTATAAAATACTCTAAAAATAATTTAAACCACCTAAAACTAAGAAAAACCTAAAAACCTAAAAATGGTAACAATCCCCAAAAAATCCCCGAAGACCCCAAGAAACCAAAAATCCCATATAAACCCAAAGAACCCTAAGAACCATAAAACCCTAAAAAAACTCTAAAGAAATCTAAAGGAATAATATAAATATTAAAACTGTTGAAACCCCTAATACCCCCAAAAAACTGCTAAAAACCTACAAAAATATAAATCCCCTAAAAATACCTATAAACCCCTATGAACCATATTGGATGGCGGCTCTAGAAACTATGGTGATTCTGGCGATCCCTCGCGATGGATGCTTCCTCCCAGGTTGAAGACGATGGAAAATGAAGCACCTCCCCACCTCACTGTGGGGGAGGATCCTCTTGTAGAGGACATCTCATCGCTCTCCTCTACTGACTTCTTACCCCCTTTCACAAGAACTCTGCTCTGCCCGAAGGTTCTGGAGTTTATCAAAGGTTTTCTGAAGCATCCCCTCTCACTTCAAGGGTTTACGGAGGCTTCGGACCTGCACTGTCTGACTCTGGTTGCAAGTTTCCTGGTGCGGTGACCCCCGGTGGTCACTTTCGACAGGTTCGTTTCAGCTTTCTGGAATCTTAGGGCTTGGGTGATTGTGGGAATGTTTGATCGATCCCACATCATGATTCGCTTTTCCATGGAAAAGACCTGGTCTTTTCCTGGTCAGTGGATCCTCGGTCATGCAATGAAGCTCGCTTCTCCCTCTTTCGGTGGAGCTTTGACTTTCATCTTAAGTGGAGTTCCCTGATTGCAGCTACATGGGTGAGATTTCCAAAGCTCCCCCTTCCCTTTCAAAATATCTCTCTTATTTTGATGCTTGGGAATTTGTTGGAGAGGTTCCTTTGTGTGGATAGTAGGAATAGGGACCATTTTCATCCGGTTGCACCAAGGGCCTTTGTTGAAATTGATGCTTCGAATCCTCCTATGGATGCTATCTGGATTGCAGTGGGAGAAGAACTCAGATGAAGATAACCTGTTATTTTTGAGAAATGGATGGTATTCTACTCTACTTGTTGGAGCATTGGGCATAGCGACCACTCTGGAGGGTGTTCTGGAACTGTCAGGGGTGGTGGTTCTCTGGCTCGCAGGTCCTCTGGTGGAGGTGTAGGGGAAAAGGGGGGTGGTTTCCTCCCAAACTCTAGTTGCTGATGTTCCCTGCTCGTCTGCTGCTGGTTGGAAGTGATTTAGAGGTGGCCCTGATGGATTTGGGTGGTTTCATTGTGAGTCTGGATGGAGGTGCTGGTGTTTCGGGAAATGATAATAAGGAGGAAGTGTTGCTGGCTAAGAGGGATGATCGGGTTTCTACTGAAGGTGTTAACGGGTGTGGTGACTCCCCTAGGAGGCAGATAGATTTAGGGAAGGCTGATGTGATGGGTGTCTGGAAAGAAAATGTGGAGGATCCCTATTCTCAGGATCTAGAACGAGATGGTATAGCTGGTTTGAAGGTTAATGAGTACACTGTTTGATCCTTTCCAGCAACTGAGGGTGATGTGGTTTCTCCAAACAACTTCTAGGTCGCAGCCTTGGGTGAGTCTGCTGCGGTGGATGTGCTTGTGGCAGATGTCGTGAAGGAGGTCGCGGTTGCTCAGGGCCCGAGGACTGGGGATGAGTGGAGCATGTCTTCAGCTGAGGAAAGGTCTATGGCGGATGAAGAGACTTGGATCCCCAGGGTGCAACACATTAACTGGTGTGATGCCCCTCTAGTTATGTCTGGGTGTCCAGGCGTGGGGGGACCTGACATGGGGTCTAGTCTATCTCCTCTCTCTGACAGCACAAGAAGCGATTAGGATCCTTCCAGTGGCCAGTTCTTTAGCCCTCTACAGGGAAATGCTGGCGATGCTGGTGGTCCGTCCATGGACCTGCAGAGGGCTATGGTCCTTCATGGTGTCCCCACTGCTGAAGATTTTTGTGTGAAGCAGCATGAAATGGTGTGGGTGGAACGGGAAAGGTTCCTACATGAGGGTGAAGCTGAGAGGCTTGGGGAGAGGTTTGCTGAGGCTGATCGTCGGATAAATGCTGCTACGGTCAGGTCAAAGGAGAAAAAAAACCAGAGGAGGTGCTGAAACTCCTGGGGAAAATGTAAGAAATGGAAGGTACCATCGGTTGCCAGTGATGGTGTCACATGTGCGAAGGCAGATTCTAGAGAAAGATCCACTTCCGCCCCTCTGAGACGAAGAGGGAGGAGGGACTACTCTGCCCTCCCACGTCCCATGGAAACTAGGGTCTCTTCATAAGATTTCAGACTTAAACTAAAGGTGAATTAAGAGAGAGCGACTTTCAATTTCCACAGAGCAAGAGAAGGCTAGGATGATGCTGCTATCCAGGCTTGGAATGAAAGAGGATTTTGAGTCTGGATGGGACCCAATGGACATGGGTGCTGATTAAAATTTCAGTTTTTCTGATGTGGGCGACGACGTTGGGGTGGGCATGGTGTTTCGACGTGCGGAGCTGGAGGATTTTGTTGGTGATTTTGACTGATCATCCCCTTGTATGATCTTCCTTTTGTACTTTTTAACTTGTTTTTTTTTCTTTTTGTTTTTTTTCTTTCTTTTTGTGTCCATTGGGCTAAGGTCATTAGGGGTTTTCGGATTTGATCAGTGGATCCCTCCCCTCCCTTTTCTGCACTGTCTTTGTGTCTTTTCTATTAGTAAATTTTGGGGGGGTACCAGGAATAGCCTGGACCTGAGCCTTCCTTGCTCTATGAACCATAAAAATCAATAAAAATCCAAGAAAATATAAAACACTTAAAATATTTAAAACACTGAAACCCCCTAAAACCATAAAAAACATAAATCCTTTAAAACATTAAATATATCCAAACCCATTAAAAACCCTAGAAACATTAAAATTTACTAAAATACTAAAATATCTTGAAACCCCTAAAAAATAAAAACACGAGAAGATATTAAAAAAATATAACAGATTAAAAATAACGAAAACACAAAACCCCTTCACGTACAAAAATCTCCTTAACCCCATAAAAAACACTAAAAATATCTTCAAAACCAAAAAAAATCATAAAACCCATTAAAAATACCTAATAATCATAAAACCACAAAAAACCAAAAAAATATAAAAACCTAAAATCCAAAAAAAAAATATTAAACCCCATATAACACCAAAATGCCTCAAACTCTTAAAAGGACATTAAAAAATAAATATTTTAAAAACCCTAAAATCCATAAAACCCCTAAAAATAAAAAAACCACTAAACCCCCTAAAAATCATTTAAGACCCTAAAACCCCTAATGTCCCTAAAAATCCTAAACAGACTAAAATCACTAATGCCCCTTAATTATCCTAATAACCATAAAATCTTATAAACTACCCAAAAAACCATTAAAATCCTTAAAACCCCTTAAAACTCCTACAAGACCCAAAATATCTAAAACCCAGAAAACCGAACAAACCCCTAATCCTCTATAATCCCTAAAAATACCAAACACAATAAAAACATAATAACCCTAAAAATTAGAAAAAAAACTAAAAAAATATTAACTCTCAAACCCATTTAGAAAACCAAAACTTTAAAAAAAAAATAAGACCCTAAAAACCCTAAACCCATAAGATAACGTAAAACCCATAAAACCACTAAAAGTAAATTAAATCAAAAAAAAATCCAAAATGACATTAAAATACCCTAAAATTAGCTCAAAGACTATAAAAACCCAGTAACAAACTAAATGAAACTAAAATCCCAAAAAAAACCCTAAATAACCATAAAAACCCCTAAATCCTAAAGCCCACAAAAAATAAACACGAACCATATAAAACACTAAACAACCCTAAAAATCCTAATGGTCACTAAGAACCCTAAAGAATACTAATGTACCCTATAACCCATTAAAAACCAAAAGACCCTAAGGGCCCTAAAATCTTTAAAACCCCAAAACTCATTAAATTCCTTAAATGACACTAGAAAACCCCAAAACCCTAAAAACCGTAAGACTCCCAAAACCATAAAGGCACCAAAAAACACTTAAAAACGTAAAAGACTGTAAAAACCCAGAAATCAATATACGAAACTAAAAAAAAAATCATAAAATCACTATAAAACACTTAAAACCCCTAAAACCCTAAAACCCTAAAACCCCATAAAATACATTAAAATACTTAAAAATATTAAAATAGATAAAACCCTACCCCCAACACAAAAAATCAACTAAAACCCTAAAACAAATAAAAAGTAAAAAACCAAAAATTCTAAAAATCCTAGAAACCCTAATTGAGACAAAAATAACCCACAAAGGACTATAAAAAACTAATAGACCCTAAAAACACGAAAGGACCCTAAATTTCATAAATGACCCTAAAATCCATAAAAAGAATAAAAAACTAAAACACTCTAAAACCATTATAAGACCCTAAAACACTATATGATCCAAAAAACCATTAATACCCCTAAAAGACCCTAAATCCCCTAGAAACCCAAAAATCCAAAATATCCCTTAAATAAAAAAAAATAAAAAATTCCTTTCAATCTTGATGAACCATAAATACCATCAAAACCCCAAAAACCCCAACAAATGATGAAAACCTAAAAAATAATAAAAAACTAAAAAACTACAAATCCCCCAAAAAACCTAAAATACCATAGAACCTTAAAAAACTCTAAAACCTTATAAATGAAAAAAAAAACAAAAAAAAAATAACAGAACATAAAACCCCCTAAAAAAATAAAAATAATAAAACCCTAAAACCCCTAAATTCACTAAAAACCCTAAAACCTCTAAAACCCTTAAAAATAGTAAAAACCCCAAAATTCACTATAAAAATTTTAAAAACTATCCCGCACTCCCACCCCATTTTATAAAATCACGAAAATCACTAAAAACCTTAAACCCCCCTAATATATGTAAAAAAATAAATACCCCTTAATCCCAAAAACTATAAATACCCTTTGAAAACGTAAAACCCCTTAGAAATCATAAAAAACCAGTATACCCAAAAAAAATAATACCATTAAATCTAAAAAAACATAAAAAACATTAAAACCCCCCAATAAACCATAAAAATACTCATAAAAATAAAATTTTATAATGGCCTAAAATCCTTATGACCAATAAAAACACTAAATACTAGTATAAATCATAAAAACACTAAAATACCTATAAAAACCTAAAACCTTTAAAATACCCAAAAGCCTTAAAAGATACTAAAACCCTTTAAAATACATAATGTAACCTAAAATCCCAATGAAACCCAAAAAAGACCCATAGAACCCCTTTACAACCTATAAACCTTAAATCAACCTAAAAACCCCAAAAACCCCAAAAACCAAAAACTCTATAGAAACCCTAGAAACCATAAAACCCCTAAAAATGCTAAAAACCAAAAAATACCCTAAAACACTAAAAACCCTAACCAATATAAAAACACTAAAAACCCATAACAACCCTAAAAACACTAAAAGTCCCTCAAATCTCAAAAAATCTTCAATACCCTAAAAACAAAAAACCCCAAAAACTCAAAAAAAAAACAAAAATTTCCTAACAAATAAATAATAAACCCTAAATACTCTAAAAACAACTAAAAATTGAAAAAACCTTATAAAACCCAAAAAATGCAAAAAATATTGAAAACTTATAAAATACCAAAATAACCTTAAATACCCTAAAACCCTTAAAATACTATTAAAACCCAAAAAAAAACTCTTAAAACTGAAAATACATTTAAAACCATAAAACCCCTAAAACAGAAAAACCTCTAACACCACTTAAACCCTAAATACACTAAATACCCTAACTACCCTAAACCCCATAAAAACCCATAATACACATAAAACCCTATAAAATATATAAAAATCTTAAAAATGAATAAAAATCAAGAAACCTCAAAAATCTAAAACCCAAAATGTGCCCTATTACCCTTACAAATCCATAAAACCTAAAATCCATAAAACCCTAAAACCCCAAAATACCCCCAATCCCCCTAGAAACTCTAAAGACCCATAACCATCTTGTAAAATAGTAAAATCCCAAAAACCTCAAAAACAACTATAAGAAAAACCGAAAAATACTGAAAAATACCTAAAAATCCAAAAAACACCAGTAAAATCCTAATAATAGTAAGTAATATTAAAAATTCAAAAAAAATGCCTATATAACACTAAAAAACATAAACCCTACTAAACAATCTTGGAAAACTCAGAACATCGTACAAAAAAACCTAAATTCCCCCCACCCCATGTAATAAATCACTAACACAAAAAAACCACCAAAAACACCTAAAACTCCTAAAAAACAAAAAACCACTTTGAACCACAAAAACTTTAAACCCCCAAAAACATACCCCTAAAGACCCATAAAACCACTAAAAAAACCCCAAAACCTTAATATTTTTTTAAAAACCTAATAACCTAAAAAACTGTTAAAATCCCTAAAATCCCAAAAAATTACTAAAAACCCTAAAAAATCAAGCGCAAAATTAATTAATTCCCAAATGAACCTATTGAAATTCCTAAAACCACAAAAGAACCCCTAAATACTTTATATCATACAACCTAAACCCTAAACCATACACACTAAAACCTAAACACTAGACCAAAAACCTTAAACCCGGCACCGTAAACCCTAAACCCTAAACCCATCACCCTAAAACCTATTACCTACACCCCAAAACAAAATAAATGCACCATAAACCACATACAATACACTTTAAACCGTAAATTCCAATCCCTACACCGTAAAACCTATACCCTACACCCCAAACAACATACCTTACAACCTAAAACATATTCCATGAACCATAAACCATATACCAAACACCCTAGAATTATTTTCTACACCTTAATCATGATACCCAACATTCAAAACCCAAAACCCTGCACCCTAAACCTTGTACCTTAAACACTAAACCATAATCCCTACAACCTAAACCATACACCCTACACCTTAAACCACAAAACATACACCCTAAACCCAATACCATACACCCTAAACCCTATAACGTACACCTTAAACCCTATACACTAGAACGTAAGTCCCATACCCTACACCTTAAAGAATAAAACATAAACCGTACACCCTAAACTCTAAACCCTACACCCTATACCTTATACCATACACCCTAACTCACCAAACCCTAAGCCCTAATCCCTATACCCTACACCCTAAAACCAAAACATTAAACCCTATATCCTAAACCCTAAACCCAAAACCCTAACAATACATCCAACACCCATATTCCTTTCACCATAAACCTTACACCGTAAAACCTATAAGCTATATCCTAAACCCAACACACTATATTGTATACCCAAGCTCTTAATCCCTTAACACTACATCCTAAACCATATAACCCACAACCTATACCCTAAAACCTATACCCTAAACCCTATACCCTTTCATGAACCAACCATGGTCGACCCTAAACTGGTTACCCAAGCCAGCCTGCAATAAGTTCTGAGATATGTTCCTTATCCTCTCAGGCTGACAACTAGTGTTAGGAATCAGTAATACATAGTTGGGAATGATTTATCCCATGGAAAATAGATAAATAAAATAGAATAAAATGATCAATAAATATAAACACATACAATGAAAAGAAAAAAACTACTACGTGTACCTCCATGTGACCTCCCGGGTCACCTCAAACTATAGGATCAAACTTGCTCAGTGAGTGAACCAGAGAATGAAGGATACCCTTAAATTAGAAAATATAAATATATAGGAATAAACATTAAAACTTTTTATTCATTCCTTGAAATCCTATTCCATATGCCTTACCTTTGAAAAGATAGCCAAGACATGCCAATTTGAAAATAAACATATTAAAAATGGGGTTTTCTGCATTTTCTAAAAATGTGACAAGGTACCATTTTTATAAAAAATTATTTTCCATCATATTTTTCAATATAGTATTCAAATATGGGAATACATTTCTCAAAAATTATTTATAAAAGATAAATTTTTAATAAAAAATTCCATTGTATGGAAATATAACAATGATGTAAATTTTAAATCTAATACCGCGATAAAAATGAGAAATGAAAAGCAAGCACCATGAGATATCCCTATGTTTTCAGGGTTAATATAGTCCTAGTATCCTTGTACCACTATGTTAAACACATAAAATTAAAACCCACAACATCCTAGAACATGAACCTCCAAAGGGGAACACACCCCAAGGTCAAGTGGACTCTAATCATTATCATATGAGTAGATAGTGTTGTACTGTCAATCCTTCTAGGAGTAATTGATCCTCATCCCACCGATCTATCTAGTATTCTATACTTCGTCTTCCCACCTATGTACCTAGGTTCATGTGAGCATATTCAAAATGGTGCTGAGTTTTTATCAACATCGAATATACATACATATTTAACTATTTTCCCAAAACTCATACAAATTCTCACCACTAACCTCCCTCATTTAGAGCATCCCCTTATTTAATTCATAAAAAAATGCACTAGTATCTTCACTAACCACATATCAAAAATCAACCATTTAAAAATAAAATCATATTTTCAAAATAAGGGGTCACAAATCAAGAGAGATTTTCTGCTTCCATAAAACCTTGTCAAAGTTCCAAACATGCCTCATTATTTTAAAAGGATCACTTTCAATTTATAGAACACTATTTCCCAAAAAAATTAAATTCCAAATCAAATTACAAGAAAAATTGATCATCCAAGGCACCTCATGTTTAAAAACAATCATGGACCCATTCTTATTATAATGAAACCATATGTAAACGTTTAATAGAATGCATAGAAAACAAGAGAGGATTCAGATTCCATGAACCACCACCAATTATATATATATCATATTAATTTCATCTAAAATTGGAGAAAAATTAAAAAACAATCAAGATATCATGGAATTCAAATTAATGTTTAAGGCATATGGAACATACCTCAAACACAAGGTACACAACTATAGATGATGAAAACTTGGATCTTCCTTTTTCTAATTGCACACATATTCCCATTGCTTATATGCAAGGAAACCTATACCCTATGTATATATTCAAATGGCCAAATATGTACAAGGGTATCGTTAAATATATTCTTATACATTCATAATCCACATTACAATTACACGCATATTAATTTTCATATACACATATAAGAAAAAAACCCCATTATATATATTCATCATCCCATTGGTGAGTATATATTGAGGGGTAACATATATATGTATATACCTACCTATGCATATAAATTTAATCCTTTGACGATGAAGGGTCGACCCCCCGCCCCCCAACGAAGACCAAAACATGCTACAACAATATGAAGAATCTAAAAAATACAAAATACCTAATTAAAATGGTGGAAGAAGGAAAGTATGATGTAAAAAAATATAAAATGGAGGTATAAAGAATAAAATGGCCAGAAGAGATTCTCCTTTAGTGGTGACTAATTAAATTATCCCATAGATGACCTGAGAGACCCACCGCATACCCTAAGACTAGAAGAAAACACCAAAATTCATATCATCCAACACTCGAGGATTCAGATGATCGAAACCAAATGATGGGAAGGGTAGAATTACAAAACAATGAAGGGGGGGGGTAAGAGGGGGTATTATTATAGAAGACTTCACAATGAATTGGGATCACATTCAATGATCAAATGGAGAGGGAGGGGGATGCTCAAATGATAGGAAAAGGTATGGGTGGGGGGTCAGCTCATGAAAATAGGAGAGGGTAAGGGGGTCACGTGGTAATGGAAAAAATGAACCCCATTTTGGGGGTAATTTAATATTAATATTAATATTAATCATAAAACATATCGTTTATTTGAACATTATTTCACTCAATTTTACATCTTTTTCAAACACATAGAAACCATGCACTGTTTGGCCACGTGGTTGGCCAAACAATGTTCAAATCACGTGCCTCTAATGAGGTAACTAGACAACCCACATTAGAAACCGCATGTTTTCTAAACCCGTGATCTATCCATTAAATTCATCTCTGTCAAAATTAAAGACACCCTTGAATGTTCCATGCATGGTTTCTATTAACCTTGTTCTGACCGTGCACCTATACTGGAAAGTGGGGAATTTTAAAATTCAAAATTGGTTTGACCTGAAACTCATTGATGAATCCAGTTATAATTAAATAATTAATAAATCATGTTTGGGGTGTGACATTTCTCCCCACCACCAACACTTTATTCCCCAAAAAATTACTAAAGGGATCAATTGACCAAGATGCTATGTAATTGGAACCCATCACTTTAAATAAATCATCCACCACATGAATAATTAAGAACGAATAATAACCCTTATTGAAATACATTTAACCAAAGATTGACTAATTAATTATCAATCAAATAAATATACTGAAAAATAAGTGAGAACATACAATACCCAAAGAACACAAATCATCCAACAAAATCATCAATGAATGAGGTTCTAGTCTAAACACATTCTCAAAACATGGAAAACATCAACCACTAACATAGAATTCACAAAAGAAATTATACATTGTTTTTTCAGGATATCCATGAGCATCCATAATATGACCCACAGTCCAGACCAACCAACTACTGTGGCAACGGTTGGGAAGGGCAGAAACAAGCAATGACACTGACGACAAGCTACAAAATTCACAATGATAGGACACAAAACTATAATATTAGGATCACCATTATATTTTACCATGTTGGTCTCCCCAAAATGTTATTTTTCTACCAAAAAATTAATTTTCCAAGCCAAAATAACTATCAAATCTAGAAAACCCCAGTATCACCGATGTGAACATTTAATATCCAATGTCACCCCTGACCACCTCTGGAGAAGACATCAATGAGGCTTGTAGTGGGTCTCCCCACCATTTAATAATGAACTATACATATGGTAGCACTAATATGAGCACTGAAAAAAATCACCAACCATTATAAGAATGGTTCACTAATAGAGTCTCAAAAAGAGAACTTGTATAAGCCATAATTGATGATTTCTCGAAACACACATCTCCAAAAAGTATAGCCGTAAACTAAAACTGATCAAAAGAAATATAATCATTCCATATTTCATTTCTCAAAGTCAATAAAACATAAATATAAATAAAATGGGCCCAATATGATCTCCCAAATATATGGTTTTAAGAAAAAAAACCCCAGTGAAAAGAATCATAGATAGTTTCCACTCAGAAGTCGGTGACAACAGGGTGGGTCATCATCCACCACACCCTGAAACTCCTATAGTATATGAAAAGATTCACATTGAGGTCTATGGTAAGATAATTATTGTCTTGTTGCATATTCATCACCATATTAATGATATTTTAATACTCAAATGAAACTTTCTCTTTAAGTAGCACAATGTATAGAACCCACTACAGCTGACCTAGGTGGACACAGCGAATAGAACATATTCTCATAGGATAATTATGAACAAGGTACTCACCTATTTTTAAAATAAAAAATGTTATAAAACCACAAAATATGACTTGACTGTGATCCAATGTTTGGAATTACATCATCTCCACCACTCAATTTAGAGTATGGGTATATTCATCAATGATAATACCGCAAGAAACACTTATTCATAATTTCCACAAAAACTCCAACTACCTAAATTATAAAAAGATAAAAAAACTTAATGATAACTAACATTGATTAAAAAAATCAAATTTACATAGAAAATTCAGTAAGTCACCTCAAATACCATCTTTCAAATATTCACTACAACTTTTCAAGGGCACACTCTAAGGACAATAAACATGGAGCCACCTCAAAACACATCACAAACTAAAATTCCACACATAAATAAAAAATCACAAATCCACACTCAAAATACCATTATTACGACATTTCAAACAAGTCAAAAAAATCATGAATGGAGACTTCAAACATAAAAAGGAAACCCAAAAAGACTACTCACTCACATTTAAAAACATTTAAATCCTCCTTTTTGGAAACAATTTTCATAAAACATAACAACCCTAAAAAACCAAACAACCACCATTTGTGTTCGATTAGGCCTCCCACAGACACAAGCACACACACACACATATATATATATATAAGTCCTTTTGATATCTCAATCAACCATTCAAAAATACCAATAAACATACATATACCACATACATTCATCCACATATATATCTCTATGTGTGTGTGTGTTATCATTCCTAAGGATACCAAGTGTCAAAGGAAGACACTTTTATTTCCAAAAAAATATCCCACCCATATTCCATGTTCCCAACCAATTTTTCAATCCACCTCATATCATCAAAGAAACAAATTTCCAAATACCACAACAATATTTCATTTCTTATTTTACAATGCTTTTCAAAAACCCAAAAAAAAAATAAAAAACTATTTCTATTTCCAAAAAAAACCTTATTTATTTTCAACTGCATTTCAAATGTTTTTCATTTTATATGTTGAACCTTGAAAAATAATAAACAATTATTTAAAACAATACATACTTTTAAAATATAAATAAAAACACTACAAAACTATCATAGGAAAACCTTAATAATAAATTAAATAATCCCATCACTCAATGGGAGAAATCCACAAATCTAAAATGAAAAAACTCTATATATGGCATGATAATATGCTTTGTTAGGCCATGTTCCAACTAGGTGTGCACACTAGAGTTTAACAAAGTTATATACATGGTATGAACATGGTTTTAAATACTATTTATAACATCCATGTACCCTCTTAATCCCTACAACAATATACTCCAATAATTTCACTTCTCAAAAAAAATCATAAATCCTCAATAGAAATCACAGACTTATAAAAAACCAAAATCATTAAAACCTCCAAGAGATGGAAACGGTTTTGAGGAAAAACAATCCTTGAATACCGTAAGAATTAAAGATGCCTTCTGAATATGTGGTGATCAAGCACCTAGTAGCAACTAATATCTTGAATTCTGATAATCATACCTCAAAACTAACCAACATCATAGAAGATAAGGGTTAAACCTTCCCTAAAAACATTTATTCCTGAACTAACCAGGGTAGACCCTAAATTTGTCACCTGAGATTGCCCAAAACAAGGACGATGAGGCATTCCTAATCCACTAGGGTTAAAAACTATTGTTAGACATCAGAAATATGATGTTGGGAACAATTTACCCAATAAAAAAATAGATAAATAAACAAAAATAGACTGATCAATAAAAATAAACACAAGAATAATATATAAATAAATTTCTACATGTACACCCATATAACCTCATGGGTCACCTCCAACCGTAGGATATCACTCATCCCATGAGAAAACTACAGTAGGAAGGATCATGAGAACATAAAAACAAAATAATTATGTATGAGTGAGTATTAAATATCAATAGGTGTGCCCAATTAATCTATTCCCTATGCATTACCATTAAAAAGATATCAAGGTCATTCTAGTTTTACAATAAGACATATTAAAAATGAGTTATTATACTTTTTATGAAAAATTCTGAAACTGTAATATTTTTATAAAAAAATAATTTTCATCATATTTTTCAAAATAGTATTAAAATAAAAATTTACATTTTAATGAAATTATTGATATAAATAATTTTTTAGATTAAATTCCACAACAAGGAAGTATAAAAAATATTACTTTTAAAAACAACTACCATAAAAACATGAGTAACGGGAAGCAAGCACCATGGGAAATCCCTATGTAGTTGGGGTTAGTGTATTACAAGGACCCTCTTACCTCAGTGATAAGGGAATACAACATAAACCCACAGTGTCCTCATGCATGATGCAATAGAGGGTAATTCATCCCAAGGTCGAGTGGTATCTGATCATCATCATATAATTATTTATTGGTTTAGCATCAATACAACTATGGGGAACTTAGTCGTGGACCTATTAGTATTTCTAACATTCTAGACCTTGTATTTCCACCTAGGAACATGGGGTCCCATGTGATTATCCAAAGGGTGGTGTGTTTTTATCAATATTCCATATACATACATATCCTATTCTTTACCAAAAACTCATCCAACCTCTCACAACTGATCTCCCTCTTTAAGAGCATCCCCCTCTTTATGTAAAATATAAATGAAAAATTATCTTCACTTGGAACATATCAATAAGCACACATTTAACACAATTTCATATTTCTAAATCAAGGGGGAAAGCCACTAGAGGGGTTTTTTGTTCCCATAAAACATTCTCATGGTGAAAAATCTAACTCATTGTTTTAAAAGGAACACATTCACATTAGAAAAAAATATTTCGCATAATTTTTAAATTCCAAAACCAAATAAACATTCAATTGAACAACCAAGGAACAAAAAATTTAAAAAAAATATTTAAATCATTTTTAACACAAAAAAACCATTGGAAATGTTTTAGAGAATTCCTGGAAACCATGTGAGTATCCACATTCCTTGAAATAAAACTAATTATATATATGTGTGTCTCATACACAATTCATATAAAAATGGAAACCAATTTTTTAAAAACTATCAAGAAAATATAGTATTAAAAATAAATGCTTAGGCCTTGGGAACCAAAATTAAACTAAAGGCCCACTAATATAAATGATTAAAACTCAGATCATCCTTACTTCCACTTTCATTAATATGCACCTTCACTTATATCTTCACTTATATGTAAGTACACATAGCCCCTATATTTTTATTCTCATGGGAACATATGTACAAGAGGATCCGTACATATATTATTATACTTTCATATAACAACCACTATAAAATGGGTCTATAATCATGCCTATCTACCCACAATTTAATAAAACCATTGGTATAGGTGGTATTTTTTAACATATACCCATATTTCTATTAAAACCAAGGGTATGGTAACCCTAATTTCAATATTTTATAAGGATCCCCCTCTCAATTTTCATTTCTTATGCCACATCTCCCTCGACATGGCCTCTCCTCCCTCCCTTCATCTACCAAACCCCAACCCCCAACCCTCGCCTCCACCTCTCAGCCCCTACCTACCACCCTCCACCTTCTCACATCTACCTCCATGTCTGTGGCCTCCTCCGCCTCCTGCCCCCACCTCCACCTCCCATCCCTTGCCTCCATCATTGCAACCGCCTCTGCCTCCACCTCCTCCCATCCTCTACCTCCGCCTCCTCTTGGCCTCCACCTCCTCCAGGCCTTTGTGTTCTCCCTACCTCAAAAGGTAGTCTTATTATTTTGTGTACTCTATTTATTTAGGGATTTTATTGTCCATATATCTCATCATGTGTTAAATCTATACTCGTTTTAACCATTTCATACATTATGCTTTGAACTACTGATGGAAATAAAACTTTTTCCATATATCACAGCCTATCCTCTATTCATGATTCTTTCCCCTTTGAAAATTTAATGTGTTTGACCAAAATATTTTAAACTGATTTACATACGATCACGTAAAACCTATCAGAGACCTTTCGATTTTACTTCTTTTGAGACAACACTAATATATCATTTCTCATGTCCTTTTAAATATTTATAGCATGAGTCAGCGTTAAAATATATAAATCCTTTATTTTGATGTATATAGATAACTCAAACTGAAATTAAAAGAATTGTTGAATGAACATTCCCACTAGAATCATATCATTAACATAAATCAACATGATTATAAAGCAATCATCATTTGAATTTTTTTATAGCAACAGTTTTATGATTCACTTTTCATGAAACAATTTAAGCATAAAATCATTTAATTTCAGGTTACTTGGATTTAGTACATTTTTTCATTCTATATAATCTATTTTTTAGCTTACACAATAAATACAACTTCTTATTAACCTCTAAACTAGTTGATTGTTTCATATAAAGTTTTTATTTCAAATTCCCATGTATAAATTCTAACATTAAATCAAATTTTACAAACATAAATAACGGATAGTACCAACAAAAGGTAATTAAAATAATATAATTTCTACAAGAAGGTATGGATAAATGTGATAACCTTATGGAATGTATGGAAACATTTCTAGTTTCTGGTTTGAGGTAATTAAATACATAAACTATTGTGAAGCTAGTTCACATTTTGACAGGATTAATTTTAAAGAATAATATAGATGTTATGGTTATTATAATAATTATTACCATAATTACCAAGTATCAAGTAGAAATTCTATAATATTATCACTTGGTATTAAAAGAATAAATCACCCAACAATAAATGGAAAATTTATTTTCTTGAAAATTAATTTTATGTGCTAGATGAAAAACACCATTATGATAGATGTTTTATGAATAATAGTATTAAAACATCCACGAAACCATAAATTTATTGGAAATAAAAAAGGAATATATGATGGAAAGAGATAAGTTCACATACTTCTAAATATGATAAACCTCATGTGAAATGAGTTTCCAAAAGAAAGGCATGTGTTGAAAAAAAATATAACTAATCATGTGGGTATAGTCAAACAAGAAAGAATGTTTGAAAAATAATAATGAATTAATTGTTATGATTGGATAAATCCTTGATGGTGAGGACACCTAAGGAAGAGTATATTTTGGTTTGGGTTGTGTATAAAAAACAAGCCCAAACTAGATCATGTGAAATTAAATTTCATTAAATTTGATTGTTATATGAAAGAAATATTTAAAGTGAAAGAAAAATGACCAATGGTGTCCCTCACTGACATCTTCCTCAACTTGAGGAAATATGAAGGTACCCCTATCCCCATGTACATAAATATTTTCTTAACAGTTTTGAAGAGATACATAATTTAGGGGGATATGAAATACCTGGGGTAGTTATTCTTACAAACAACATACGATTGTAGATAAAATAAAATCAGATTAGCCTAAAAGAAAATGAATTAATAATGTGGTGTTAGGTATGTATTTTTTTTCTTCAATATATAATCTAGAAACTGCATATAGAGGTGGAATTCCATGATAAATCTAAAACTAGATATGATAAATCCAAAATTTTGAAAAGAAAAGGTGTTAAATCCATATATAAAAGATCACATACAGTATTATAACAAATATAAGTTTTTACAAGTGAAATTAGGACATGATTTAGTGGTAGAAAAATGCTGGAAAAAGGAGGTTAAATTTTTTGAAGTCAATATCAAGAACAAGTGGGATAAAATATTGGATGAAACATTAGGGATAAAAAAATTATATTTATTTTATAATATATATTATTATATTTTAATGATTACATGATACTAAGAGATTATAAAAAAGTATTATTTTAAAAAATATCGTGTCCTCAAATTGAATAAAACCTCAATAAAAATGGTGTGCTAATTGAGGGGGAGTTGGTGATGAATTTTTCAAGATTGTTCAACCTCATCTAAGATTATGAAACCAATGATGTTGATATTACTTTAATATCAAGGGGTATCACTTTTTTATTTACATAAAGTAGTACTAATTAATTCAAAAAATGGTATTCTTCCCACACTCATTGTTTTTTTCTTATCTAATAATGGTTTGTTGTTATATTGTAATGACATCACACAATGAGTTTTTTACGGTAGTGGATGGTTTTTAGAAGTAAGGTTTTAATATAAAATTAACATAGGGTATAATAAAACAATTATATAATTAGATTGGGTGTATTTTTAATACATATTATGGATGTATCTTTTGGTATTTGTTTTTTAATAATGGTTGTGACATGAAATGTCTATTTTCTAGATTCAGGAAAAATAAAATATAGTGTCAGGAATGAGGTGTTGAACTAATTATAAATAGGATAGTTTGAAAGATGCAATGGAAATAAAATATTTCTATATATTGTACCTAATAATAAATTGTTTAATGTTTAGGATAAGAGAGAGAGGAAGTGGAGAAGAAAAATTTTATTTACAAAATTATAAAATATGGGCAGTGATATTTCAAAGGAATATATTTTTTGGATATATTAGAATAATAGGGAGAGAATAATAAGAGTCAAAGTTGCATCTTTTTTATGAAAATAGATAATTACAAAGGATTGTTTTACTAATATTCAGTAAGGTTTGAATCCACTTGTATATCTAAGAAGAAGACATAACTTAGAAGGCGTTAAATAACATTTCTAGTAGTTGAAGGAAGAGATGATTATAGCAGTGTAGGGAATGTGAGAATTTAAATCATACTACTATTAGGATGAAGGTTCTCTAGTCATAAACAGGAAATAATTAAGCTTAGAATTTCATGAAGAAACCTTCAAATAAAAAGATACAATTTCGGGTCATATTCACAATAGTTATATAAAGGAGAAACCAAATAATTCAAAGGAACCAACATATCTGGTGCACAAATAACTGTTGCGATAATATTCAATCCTCTCCTATGATCCATTTTGATTTATTTTTGGAAGAGGGAGAAAAGGTTGATGTGTGATGTGGTGATCCTTGGGAGGTAGTGAGACACCCCAAAAATCATTGTAATTAGAGTTACCCCATGTCATGAACCTAAAGGATATGGATATAGTATAAGTTTATATTGGGAGGTTTTCAAATATGATTTTAGAGCAATCAACAAATAATATTAGATGTATATTTTGGTATTAATTCTTCTACATATATATTTTCATCCTAATTGTTCATGTTTTATAACGGAAATTTTTACATCATTATATTATTTTTTGGATATCTTTTCTCTTTAATAACCATCATACATGATTCATTTTTTTCTTAATGATTTTTTCTTGTGATATAAATTTTTATAGATGACTTCATGAATTATTTGTGTATACTCTTCAACTCTCACACTGATTTTATTTTTAAAAATGTTTTTCATTTTCTGACACCTCTCATAAAATTCAACACCTTCATGTAGAATTTATTCTTGTCCATTTGGATAAAAATTTTCATGTTATTATTACATATTCATTTCTATCATTAAATATTCTATCCAGACTATTAAAATATCATTGTGTACTATGGTATCCTTCTTGTTGTTTAAAAATAGAATCTTCTAAGTTCGTTTTATCTCTTCATTACATGTGGATTAATCTACCTTCTTTAACTTCTTGGGTGCATTAACCATTAATGAAGCATCAACCATCTTCTTAATTTTAATGTGTGTATTTATAGATATATATATCCCCCTTCATTTGATGTTACATGTATGGGCCGTCATTATTCAATTGTGTTTTTATATGCATATTTTTTTTGATACATGCTAAAATGAGAATGAATCAGTATTGTGACCATCACTACTGAAATCACATAAGTTTCTAAGTTCATTGAATCTATTTAATGTTGGAAAATTTTCCCTCATCTATAGATGTTAAAACTTCACCGTATTTTTCACCATTGATATGGGATTCCATTTATCTTTATCATATTAATTACATCACCAACATTCCTATTAAAAATGTCAAACCTATTATAGAACCAACAATGACCCCAAAAACATGATATACTTTTATCCAATTCATTGTATACAATATTTCCTACAGAATAAGATTGTTTTTTTCTATTCTTCACTATATATTGGGTACCTATTATAGTACTGTATTCTATATGTTTTATTATATCCATAAAAGACATGATGTTTGGATTATTCTCATTTTTTCACTTCAATAAAGGTATATATTGTTAATTTAAACAAACATCGATTATGGTTAATGATTTAGAAGTATCATTAGAATTTTTTATAGATGTTTCCTTCTACTTTGATCCTATTTTAGAATGATCAGTTGATGATGTAATAATATTTTTATAACATAATACAGGTCTCCTATTTGATGAATAATACTTTGATGATATTATAGTAGAATCTCTTTCCACAATAGCTCCTTGTAAAGATATAGCTAGATAATTTCAATGTATTCTAAAGTAACCTCAATAAAAAATTCATCATATAGATAATTCTCTTATCATACTCAATTAGAGCTATCTTCTCTTCACATTTATTCTAAATCCATTCTACTTACCATTATGAAATTTGATCTTCTCTTACAGTATGGTATAAAGCTCCTAGATCATCATGGACTTGATTTTTTATTTTTTATTTTTGACATCAATACAATTTTTCATATATTCTTATAATGCATGTATCATCCCTTTAAATTCATTAGGGTCTTATAATTCTTTAGGATTATACTCAGCCAATCATATTTTAACATGATGTACCAATGAACCACATTTAATATTCAGTGTTAACGAGTTTTTAGACAAATTTAATATTTAATATCCCCCTTTTTATTTATTCTTTTATATTTAGATAAAATGGATATATCATTATCCCTTATAACCTTTGGTTATAAAAAAACACATCCAAATACACAGAGACAAAAAATAGGATAGTTATATACATGAATCGCTACATAATAATTGTTTCTAATTCTTATTTTGAGTGGGAAAACCCTGATAACACATGACCTGATATTAATAAGCCTATAAGATAGAACACGCATGGAGTACCCATGAACATTCATTACACTATAGTGTCCTCGAAATGAATTAGTATGCATGAAATGGATCATTATTATCTCTTATCACCTTCAGTGTACTACTTGACTCTACATATTTATACTCTATTTGTTAATCAACATCTTGAAAGTAACACCCTCTTCCTATTTGGTAGGAAAAATAGTACACACACTTCTTCATAGTAGAAAAAAAGAGTGTTTCACCTTCTTCTTATTCATATTCTAAAAATTAGACTATATAATTTCCTATATATTCTTATTTAACATCATTACTACCTGAAAAATTACAATCTTCTTTCTCTCTTCATATCATCAACAAGTGTACTCGTTTTCATCCACTTTATCTTTAACTAACTGAAACATACAGTGATTAACTAGTTTTGATCCGATCCCTTTCGAAACAATGAATTTATTCTTAATAAATTATAACATTGATCACCACACACTACTCTCCTTTGATTGGTTGCGGTCTTGATCTCTCCTCTCGATTCATCACTCCGATCAGGTAATTTACTAACCACTAATTTTTTCCATTATTTCCTTCTATTATTTATAAAATGGAGTAAGTTTCTCGAAATAATTGTTGCAGAATTGTTTTTGGCATCTCGTTTTAAATTTTCAATTTACCATTGAAGAAATATGGAGCATCTAATTTATTCATGAGAGTTTATGTCCCTATATTGCTTTAATTTTAAGGGGTATCTCGTCGATGTTGAACACCTCAATTTTTTTGTTTTATCATAGTTTATTGGAATTGAAATGGATTAATGATAATTACATTATTTTCATTTACACTATAGGTAGTATTGATGGATTCTAAAATACCCAGGTTTGTGTTGTTATGTAATTGAATCAGATGTGTGTTGATTAGTTTAGAAAATCTACCTTTGTTTTTTTCATGGTTCCGGTGGTTAGTGAAAAGTTTACTTCCTTGCGAGAGAGTAGTGAATGGTGGTAGATATTCAACAGATGCTCTGCATCCCCGAAACATGATAGGGTTCTATTTTAGGGTATGAAAATGTCTTCTCTTCTTTTTCAAATCAATGATTTTATGATGATATAATTTTCTCTTTTTGGACCATGATAAAATTATCTGGATAGAAAAGCTGGGCAATCTACCCCCCACACACAGATAACATGTTTTTATAATTTTTTTGGAATTTAATCGTATAAATAATTATTTAATTTTATTAGTGAATCTTTCTTCTTATTTTACTATGAAATATTCACAACATTGATAGGAATTTGTTACATTGATATGAATTTGTTATAATTTGTTCTATGTTATCACGCAGATATAGAATTCAGTTGGCTGTCATGTTTCCCCTAACTAGAAATCATTCATGTCTATGATGTTTTCTCTATAGATGGTATTTCTAGTGTGGTTTTTTGATCTACAGTTCATTTTCTTCAGAATACTAGGACTATCGTCCTTGATAACAATGCCATATGTTTAAATGTTGAGAGGTATTGTTTGAGTATTATCTTCAATAAAAATAGTTTTACAAAAATCATTACCTTTTACTTAACAAACTGATTCATATACTTTGGTTATAACTAATATAGATTTGATGGATTTCTTGTTGTTGAATCTCAAATGCATATTTTTATATTATCTAAAATTTACTAGAAACTACATTTATTCGCGAAATCTTGTGTTTTTGTTAGCATAAATGAATATATAAGGATTCATTTCACATAACTAACATTATAATAGTTGGTAATAAACTGTGGTGTTTATAATCACCCAGCTTTTTATCGTTGATGAAACTTTTACAAGTTATTTTCTAAAAATAAGAAACAACTTTATGATTGTGACATATTACTTGTACTTTTCCTTATTGAAAATGAAGGGGTCACTTACATGGATAATGAATTTGATATTTCATGCAATTTAGTATATTTTAGAACTATATTCAACACACTTTCATATTTACGTCAACTGAAGAATGAAGCAGTACTAACTTCTAGCCATCCACATCAACATCTTCAATTTCAACTTCAGCTTTTATAATTTCTTTACAACACATGATGGTCTAAGAGAGTCATTAGTATATATTTATTTAATTAATAGATTCACATTGAATTTTTTTTACCCCCCATGTTTTAGACACAAAAAGATTCAGATACTTCTCCATCAATCATAGAAAAAATATATCTTCTATACTCTGCATCAATCATGAATTATTTTCAAATAGTCATGATGATTGTTACATTAAATGATCAGTATAGAATCATCTAATGAATCTTTTATAATATCATTCATGAAACCTCAAATTATTCCAAATATATAAACCTAATGTATCACTTTTATTGTAACACCTACATATTATCATACTAACTGTTACATATGAAACTATTAATATTATGTATCACTACGAGAATTCATACCATGTTATTAATATCTTTTATCTTCTAGTAATGATTTACGAACTTTTCCAATGTTGTCTCATTTTTCATCAATTGATGATTCTACTTCTTGCGATATTTACTTTATCTTTTGGATAAACAAATTCTTTTGTATTAAAATCATATTTTGAAATTGTATCTATATTCTTTCCTCACTTCAACATATCTTCTAAATGTGAATCTTCTTTCATCTATCAGCTTCTAGAATCGCTTAATATTACCATCAATAACTCATCATGTAACTTTTGTACAATAAATTCTATAATGCTTCAACCTCTATGTCATGTTAATATTTAAATAACCATGGGTATATTATACAGGTGTGATAATATATACCCACTATTTTGTAAATCATTGGTATATATATATTCCAATGGTTTAAATAAAATCATGGGTATATGCTATACCCACAGTTTTAGGGGCTATAGGTGCTGTTCCAAACCATGGGTATAGGTGATTTTTTCCATTAGTGACACTGTTACACTGACCCATATATAAATCTTCTTATACACATATAATCACACTTATCACCATTATAAATATTCATCCTTACATGGGTGGATATATATAACGGGGTAACCTATATATGAAAACGACTACATACGAATACACATGTAATCATTCGATGACAATAGTTTGAACCCACCCCAATGAAAACCAAAATACACTATAAGAATATAAGGATTCAAAAAAACAAAAAATAACAATATTTTAAATGGGGACCTAAGGATAGGAAGAAGGAAATCAACTGTGAAATGGAGGTGGGTAGACAGAAATGTTCTGAAAAGATTCTACTTCAGAGGTGAATTATGAAAAACACCTAATGTTAACCTGAGAGGCTCACTGCAAGCCCTAATAGTGTAAGAAAATGAAAAAATCAGATCAACCAACACCATAGGGTTCAAACAATCAAAACTAGGTGATAGAAAGGGGAACACGCCAAACCAGATAAGGAGGAGGGAAGAGAAGCGATCACTAGAGAATACTACACCGTGAATTGAGAGGAGATATCATGACCAAAGGGAGTGGGAGGGGTAGGCACTCATGGATGGGATTGGGGGGGGGTCAGCTCATGTAAATAGTCGAGGGTATGGGGGATGCATGGATGAGGGAAAATCAATTTTTGGGGTAAAATAATAATAATAACAGTAATAATAATTATCATCATCATCATAATCATCATCATCATAATTGTTCTTCAATTTTTTTAACCTATTTTATTTTATTTCTGAATAATATATAAAATATGCATAGTTTGGCAGCACGGTTGGCCAAACCATATGCCATCCATGTGTCTATACTGGAGGCCATGGAAAACCCAGATGGGTAGTTGAACATAATTCTATACCATGAGCTGGTCGTGCAATTCTGCTCTATCAAAACTATAAATTCTCTAGATGGATCTGCACATGGTTTCCACTAATCATGCGCTAACTGTACACCTATGCTAGAAACACCTGAATTTTAAAATTCAAACCAGTTCGAGCAAATCTCAATTAAAAATCCAATTATATGTAATGAATTTATAAATCGTGGTTGGGGTATGACATACCATGCACTTTATACCATAAAACCTACACCGTAAACCCAATACCATTCACCCTAAACCCTACACCATAAACACTAAACCCTAAACCATACACCATAAACCCTATAACCACAACCCACAACCCACCACCCTAAACCCCAAAACCTACTCCCTTAACCCTAAACCATACAACATAAAACATAATCCCTATAGCCTAAACCCAATAATCTACACATTAAAACATAACCCTTGAACCATACACCCTATTCCTTAAACCATAAACCCTACCCCCTAAACAATATTCCATATACCCTACACCCTAAATCCTAAAACCTAAACCCTCTACCCAACAGCATAAACCCTAAAACCTATATCCAAAACCCCATACATTATAAACTAATCCCTACACCCTAAAACATATTCACCCCACCCTAAACCCTATACCATAAACCTTAAACCCTATAACCTAAACCTTAAACCCTAAACCCAAAAAATCCATAAAATCCCTCAAAATACTAAAAACCATAAAAAAACATCAGAAACCCAAAAAAACCATTAAATATATAAAAATCATTAAGAACCCCAAATATCAGTATATTTTTCCTTTGAAATATACAATGAAACCCAAAATCCATAAAAACTCTAAAAATAATTAATAACCAAAAATACATAAATTCCCTATGAAAACCTTCAAAATCCTAAAACCACTAAGATAAATGTCAAAACCCTAAAAAACCAGAAAAATTGAAAACACCCTAAAAACAATGAAACACCAAAAAACTGCTTAATAGACTAAAAATACTATAAAAACCAGAAAACCCTAAAAGCCCTAGAAAATTCAAAGAGCCCAAAAGGACACTAAAAACCCAAAAACCCTAAAAAATAACAAAAAAATTAAAAAACTAGACTCCATAAAACCCATAAATACCCTAAAAACACATAGACCCCTTTTAATGACCATAAAACTCCCTTAACCCTAAAAAATCCCTGAAATCCTAAAACCCTAAAAACCTATAAAATATTCAACACCCTAAAAACTGTAAAATGTTCTAAAAACTATTAAATGAACCTAAAACCCCTATAAACACTAAAACACGTAAATTCCATGAAATACCAAAAACCCAAAAAACCCAAAAAAACCCAAAAAAGCTTTAAAACCATAAAATCCTATAAAAACCCTCAGAAATAAACAAAACTCTATAAAAACCTTAAACCCCTCAAACACCATAAAACTCAAAACACCCCCCCACTAAATCCCTAAAACCCTAAAAAGGGTTTAGGAACCCTAAAACCCCATAAAAACCACTAAAACAATAAAAACCATATAAACCCCCAAAAACCTAAAAATCCCTTAAGAAGGTAGAAAAAAATAAAAACCCCAAACCCCCTTATAACTCTAAAACCCTTAAAATCCTTCAAAATCCCAAAAATACCCTAAACCACAAAAACCATAGATAAAAATAAAAAAAATTAAAAGATACTAAAAACACTGTATGATTCTAAAAAAATAAAAAACACTAAAAATACCTACACACCTAAGAAACCCCTAATTGACCCTAAAAATATTAATACAAAAAAATCATCAAAACCCTAAAAACCCTAATCAATACATAATGACCCTAAAACCCCTATAAAAACTAAAAACCCCAAAAAACACTAAAAACCCAAAACACCACTTAAAACCCAAAACCATAAAAAATATAAAAAAAACAGTAAAACCATAGAATAGTCCTAAAAAAGAAAAAATATTCTAAACACCCTAATAATAAAAAATAACCATTAAAACCTTTAAAAACATTAAAAAACCTAAAAATTTAAAAACCACCGCAAAACACCTTAAAATTCCATGAAAACCATAAAAACACAAATAAAATAAAAAAACCCTAAAAAAATGAAAATCCCTTAAAACCCCATAAAACTACGATGAATACCTAAAGGAAATAAAAACCCTAAATCGATTAAAATACGCTAAAATCCCAAATACTTTTAGAATCCTTTAAAACCCATAAAATCCCTAAAAACCCAAAAACATAAATAATCATAAAAACCCCTGTATAACCGAAAACATTCAAAAACCCCATGAACCTAAAAACCCATTTAAAATCACTAAAAAATATGATGAATCCAAAGAAATAATAAAAATCCTAAAAACCTAAAAACCCTTAATAATGTGAAGAAGCATAAAATACTATAATGGGCCCTACGAATCTCTAAAACAATAAAAACCCAAATCTCTGAAATACAGTAAAAACCAAAACAAATACTAAAACCTATAAAAAACACAATCCCTATAACCCTAATAAAAACTATATAAACTCCAACACCCCAAAAAACATAAAAACATAAGAACTATTAAAACCCCTAAAACCCCAAAAAACCATAAAGAACCAAAAAACCAAAAAATCTAGAATATCCCAAAACCCTAGATTCCCAAAACCCCAAAAAAAACCTTAAAACCATAAAAATTGAAAATCCCCTATAAAATCCTAACTAAACCTAAAAAACACTAAAACTCTTTCAACCTTTGGAAACCCTAGAACCCCTTTAAACCACAAAAACCCTAAAAAACCTAAGAAACCCAAAAACAATAAAAAATCATTAAAATCCTATATCCTATATGATACACCACATACCAAACTCCGTAATGCCCTATACCCCAAACTCTGAACCCAAAAACCGACAACTTATACATAATAACCAACACACTAAACCCTAATCCCAACTGATGAACCCAATACAACACACCCTAAACATAAAATCCTACACCATAAAAATTATGCCCAACACCTTAAACAAAATAGAATCCTCCACTTTATGCCATAAACCTTGTGACATAAAACCTAAGAAAACCTAAAAACCACTAAAAATTAAAACAAAATAAAACCCTAAAAGACCATAAAACCCATAAAAATTAGTAAAACCTTTAAAAAAATATAAAACCATAAAATAAAATAAAACCCATAAAATCATAAATCCTTAAAAACTCTAACAATCTTTAAATAACCAAAAACCCATAAAAATCCCAAGAGACCAAAAAAGACCATAAAACACTAAAATAACCAAAATCCCATAAAAACCTTAATAGACTGTAATAACCATAAATAATCTTAAAAGATGCTAAACCCCCTGAAAACCTAAAAAATATAAAAACCATAAAACCCTAAATTTTTTATAAAACATAAAACCCCAAAAACCAAAAACACCTTAAGAAAATAAGAAACCCTAAAAATCCTTAATATACATAAAACAATAAAAATCATAAATTTGTAAAATCTACAAACCCACCCCCCCTAAATAAATAGTAAAAAAATCCTTAAACATTGAAAACCCCAAAAAACAATAATCCTCAAAAAACATGAAAACCTGAAATACGAAAAAAACCTAAAAACCATAAAAACATAAAGACCGTACATCCCAAAAGAAACATTCAATACCCAAATAAATCCATAAAAAATGAAAACCTAAACAAACCCCTAATAATTTCCATTTCAACCATAAAAAATCTAAAAACTCTAAAACCAAAAAAAGATAAAAAAATCCTTAAAACCATTTAATCCTTAAAAAACCTAAAAAGGATAAATATACCTAAAACACTACTTGAGAAATCCAAAAATTATCTAAAAACTTTAAAAATGATTAAAAAATCTAAAACCCTTAAAACCCCTAATTCCCTATAATTCCCTAAATACCTAAAATCCCACAAAAATACTAAAAACCCGAAAAACATATAAAAACGCTAAAATCCCCAAAAAACCATTGAAAACTCTATAAACCCTTAAAAACCCTAAGACCCCCTAATAGATGCTAAAAACCCTAAAAGAACAAAAAGTCTATAAAACCCTAAAAGATCATAAATCACCTAAAACCCCTATAAACATTTAATAACTCTAAAAGAAGCCTAAAAATCCTAAAAACCCTACAAACCTAAAAAATACCTAAAATGTCTAAAACCCCCTAACAAACTGATTACCCACAAACCCCTAAAAACCTTAAACCCGACTAAACAACCTAAATAACCCAAACCCCCTTAAATCAAGACAAATACTCCAAAAATTCAAAAAAAACCTGTAATCTTTAACGAATCTAAAAAACCCAAATCTCCAAAAAAATCCCAAAAACACCTAAAACCCAAAAATATTAAAAAACCTAAAAACTATAAAACCCCATAAAAAGACCATAAAACCAATAAAAACTCTAAAACAATAAGATCCCCAAAATCATTAATAATAATATAACCCCTAAAACCCTATGATGACCCTAATACCATGTAATATTCTAAATCCCTAAAAACCCAATAGCCATTAAAGATCCTAAAAGAGCCTAAAACCATTAAAATACCATAAAATAACTAGAATAATAAAAGTCCCTAAACCATTTAAAACCCTCAAAATATATAAAACCACAAAAAATACTGATGGACCTTCAAAACCAAAAAAACCTGTAAGGATATAAAAACACTAAAAACAATAAATAGTCCAAAAACACCCTAAATCATTAAAAAACCAAAAAACTCAAAATTACCTAAAATTATTAACAAACATAAATGACCATACCAAATATAAAACCCTTAAAACATTTAAAAAAGCTAAAAACCTAAAAATAATAAAACCCTAAAAACCTGCAGACATCATAAAAAAAGCTTAAAACCCATAAACCTAAAAGACACTAAACAACTAGAAACCCCAAAACACGAAAAACCCTAAAACCGCAAAAAATAAAAAACCCAAAAACCCCAAAAAAAATCCTAAAACCCCTAAAAAAATTAAACCCACATAAACCTCTAAAAAGTATAAAAACTCAAAAAAATAAAAAAAAACGCTAAATAACACTAAAACCCTAAAACCCTAAAAAACCCCAAAATACCCCTAGAAAAAACCATATCCACCAGAACAATAAAAATCCCCTAAAAACACAAAACCCCATAAAAAAATTAAAACCAATAATAAAACTTAAACCCATAAACATCTAAGAATCGTTTGAAACACTAAAATCCCAAAAAAACTAAAAAAACCTAAAAACCCTTAACCTTTTACCTCATAATCTAGAAACTAAACCCTACACCCAAAACCCTATATCATACAACTTAATCCCTTAACATTAATATTGAAATCTTATACCCCACACCCTAAAACATAAATCCTACACCTTAAACCTTATACCGTACACCCTAGACCCTAAATGCTAAACCTTAAACCCCGTACCCTAAACCATAAACCTTAAACGCCATACCCTAAAACATAAAATTTGAAATCCACACCCTAAACCCCAAACCCTACCCCTAAACCATAATATACCCTAAAAATTTTAAAAACCCCTAGAGGAACCTAAAAACCCCAAAGACAATAAAAGACCCTAAAAACTCAAAAGTACCCTAAATCCCCTAAAAATCTAATTTACCTTAAAACCATAATATCCAAATAAGTCCTTAATAATGCTAATAACCACTAAAATAATCCAAAAAAATTATATCATAAGATTGCTTGAAACTATATATAACTCATAAAAACCTAAAAACTCCAAAAACCCTAAATCCATCAAAACCATAAAAAATAATAAAAATCCTAAAAACCGTAAAAAACATAACAAGCCATAAACCCTATAAAGCCTAAATTTCTTTACACCCCCTAAACACCATAAAAATACAAAAAAACACTACCCCCCCAAAAAAAACCTAGAACCATTAAATAAACCCTAAAACCTCGAAGAAATCATTAAAAACCAAAATCCTCTAAATGCCAATAGAACCTGTAAAATACAATAAAAACCATAACAACCCTCAAAACCATAAACGATCCAAAAACCTCAAAAACCATTAAAAACCCTAAATAAACCAAACACAAAAATGAACTAAAACACTTAAAATAACCCAACAAACAAAATGAATCCATTTCACCCACAAAACCCTAAAAACCTTCAAATCTTAAGAAACCTAAAACCCCCCAAAACGCTAAAACCCTACAATATGAAAAAATTCCAACAAACCATAAAAGCCACACAACCCCTAAAAATACTAAAAGGACCTTAAACACCCTAAAAATAATAAGAAAACCCCAAAAATGATAACAAATCCTTAAAATCCCCGACACCCCCTACGAACTATAAAAACACTAAACCCCTAAAAACCCTAAAAAAGATTAACCCCCCTCCACCCTAAAAACCCTAAAAATCCTTAAAAAACTAAAAGCCCTTAAAAAACTAAAATCTCTAGAATCAAAAGCCTCTAAAACCACCTCAAAGAACAACAAACACTAAAACACCATAAAATACCCTAATAAAACCCTAAAACTCCATAAATGTGCTAAACCCCAAAGAACCCAAAAAGAATCCTAAAAAACCTAAAAAACCATAAAAACTCCTAAAACCAAAAAATTAAATAAACTTTTATGAAGAAAATAAACTAATAAAAAAATACATGACTATAAAAATATATAAAATCCCTCAAAACCTAACATCCTCAAATATCCCTAAGAACCGAAAAAAACCCTAAATACCCTTAAAATCCCTAAAAAGTAAATAAATGGCCTTAAAAGGCCATAAAACCCAAAACCAAAAAAAAATTCCTAAAACCCCATAAACTCATAAAAGAACCTAAAGAACACTAAAAACATTAAAATTACCAAATAACAACCTAAATCTCCCTAAAAATCAAACACCCTTGAACCCCCAAAAAAATCTATATACAATGAAATCCTCTTAAAATCATTAAATATCCAAAAAAACACTAAATATCCTTAAAAACCCAAAACCCCCTAAAACAATTTAAAACCCCTAAAAAATAAAAACTCAAATGAACCCTTTAAAACCTGAAAAAACCTAAAAAATAATAAGAAACCCAAAAATTCCTAAAAATCTGAAAAAACTCCGAAAACCCCTGAAATAACAATACCACCAAAAAAATGCCCTAAAAGAACCATAGAACCCTAAAATCCAATATAATTATCTTAAAACCATGACAACCTAAAAAAGACCACATAGAAACCCCCTACAATGTCCCAGGAAACCCCTAAGAACGTAAAAATCCATAAAACCCTAAAAATACATAAAAATCCTAAAAATCATAAAAGACCACATAGAACCACTACACCCCCCCTAAACCATAAAAACCCTAAAACCCTAAAACCACTAAAGACCCTAAATCCCAAAAAGACCAAAAAAACAAATATGAATGGTTAAAACAATAAAAAACCCCTAAAAATTCTAAAACCCCTAAAACCCCTAGAAAAACCATAAAACCCCATAAATGATGCTACAACCCGAGAAGACCAATCAAGAACCCTGAAATTACTAAAAAAATAAAAAATCACCTAATAAACCTAAAATAGTCTAAAACCCTATAAAACCATAAATTTCCATAAAAACCAAAAAACATTCTAAAAAATACTAAAAATCCTAGAACCCTGAATCCCTAACAACCATAAAAAAATATAAAACGTCCTAAAACAGTAAATACCATTAACAACTATAGAAACCCTAAAATCTCGGAAAAACCATAAACCCAAAATAATATAAAAACTCATAAAACTCTAAAAACTATAAAAACCCATAATACCTAAAAAAAATTATAGAATAGCCAAAAAACACCAACACCACAAAACCCCTAATCCTCTTAAATACACTAAATCCCAAAAAGCCCTTAAAACCCTTAAAAAGTTCTAAAAATCATAACACACCTTAAAACCCTTAAAATCACTAAAGATACAAAAAAATATCCATAAAAGACACCCTAAAAAACCTAAAAATCCATTAAATTATAAACACCCTTACAACCCATAAAAACTGTAAAACGCTAAAAAATCTATAAAAACCATAAAAGGCCAAAAAATTATATAAATACACTAAAATACCCAATGAAACCCTAAAGAAGATAAAATGTCCTTAGAATACCCTGAAAATAAAAATAAAAAACAAAATGGATCCTAAAAACCCTAAAATCCCAAATACCTAAAAATATCCTAAAAACCTTAAAAATCATAACACCCAAAAAAAGCTAAAAACCTGTAAAGCCCAACAAAAGATCCTAAAACCTTAAAAACCCTAAAAATCATAAATATCATTAAAACCCAAAAATTCCCCAAAATGACCATAAATACCATAAAAACATTAGTAATCCCTAAATCCCCTAAAAGAACCTAAAAAACAAAAAGACTCTAAAACCCCTAAAGGACCCCAACAACCCTAGCAACCCCTAAAAACCATATAGGTCCATAAAAAACATAAAAATCAATAAAGAAATATAAAAATCCTAAAAACCCCTAATGGAACATAAATAACCTAAAAAACATAAATAACCCTAACCCCCTAAAACCCATTATAGAAAGTAAATCCCAAACAACCCTAAAGACCATAAAACCCATAAAATAATCTAAAAAACTAGAAAAACCCAAAAAACATAAAATGATATAAAACCCAAGAATACCCTAAAAATCAAAAAGACACTAAAACATCAAAACCCCCCAAAAGGCAATAAATATACATGAAACCCATAAAAACTCTAAAATAACCTAATGACAATTTTTGGTTAAATAATTTTTTTAAAAAATATTTTTCAAAAAAAATACTATGTTAAAAATATTTTTAAAATTACCCCAAAAAGGCGACATCGCCAATGCCGCCTTTCCCCCTATAACCAAAAAATATATTTTTTTACAAATTTAATTTTTATTTTTTTGGTTTTGTGTGTGTGTATATATATATAACCAAAACAGAAATAAAAATAAAAAAAAATAAAATATTCAGCAGAATTTATCTGCTATTTAAAATCCAGCAGTACTGCAATTAGAGCAGTCTGGATTCAAACATAAGCACTCACCTAGGTCTCCATTGTATAAGAGATATTAAACTATCAATCATTCTGAATTTCTGATTTGGGAATCTGGTTCGTCGTTTCCTACGCCGAACATTCGACATTTTCGATGTGAGATTTCATTTCAAATATCTAGCTTTGAAAGACTACACAATATAAAATATAAGAACAATATAAATGAAACATAAAACATGGATTAAACATATAAGAAATAGTTTAAAACAAAAATAATTTCCAAAAAATGTTGATGGAATATAATTTATAAGGTTTTAAAGAACCCTAAATGATACTTAAAAATGTTTCAAGTACGTGACGTTGAAAGCCTATAAAATATAAACTATAATACAAACATAAATAGAACATAAAACGAGGATTAAATATATAACAACTACTTGAAAATAAAAAAGAATTTCATAATTTTTTTATAGAAAATAATTTATAACTTTTCAAAAATACATACGTGAAACTTAAAAATGTTTCTTGTACGTGACTTTGAATCACTATAAAACATAATGTATAAGACCAACATAAATGAAACATAACATGTAGATTAATCATATAAAAATAGTTGAAAAAAATAAAAAAAATTGTTGATGAAAAATAATTTATAAGCTTTTAAAGACAACTATTTGAAAAATAAAAAATGTTTCAAATATGTGTCTTTTGAAAGACTATGAAATATAAACTATAAGACCAATATAAATGAATTTTAAAATATGAATTAAACATATAATAAATTATTTAATTAGTTAATTAATAATTGTTAATTACTAACTTATAATTACTAATTATATAGAATAATTATAATGAATAATCATACTACTAATCAACTAGTTAACTATTATATACCAATTTTTAATAATTACTATTTAATAATTATAATGAAAAATTATAATTAATAATTATATTACTAATTAACAAATTAACTATTATATAATTAATAAGTATATTACTAATTAACTAATTAATTATTATATTAATTTTTATTAAATTATAATGTATAATTATAATTTATAATTATATTACTAATTAACTAATTAATTATTATATAATTAACGATTAATAATTACTAACTAACTAAATACTAATTATATGATTGATAACTATATTACAAATTAACTAATTAATTATTATATAACTAATAATTATTTTACTATGTAACTAAGTAATTATTAAATAATTAATAATTATATTACTAATTACTTAATTAATAATAATAACTAATTAACTAACTAATTATTATACAATTAATAGTTATATATTTAATAATTACATTACTAATTAACTAACTAGTAATTAATAATTAATAATTAATAATTAATAATTACAATGAATAATTATAAAGAATAATTACATTACTAATTAATTAAATAATTATTATATAATAATTCTTAATGATTGATAATTAATAATTATAATTAATAATTATAATTTATTATTATATTACTAATTTTCTAATTAACTATCACATAATAAATAATTATTTTACAAATTAATTAATTATTAATTATATAATATTTACTTACTATTAATTATAATGAATAAATATAATTTATTATTATATTACTAATTACCTAATTAATCATTATATACTTAAAAATTATGTTACTAATAACATAATTATATATTATATAATTGATGATTATTAATTAATAATTAACTAATTACTAATTAACTAATTATTAATTATAATACTAATTAGCTAATTAATTGTTATATAATAAATAGTTATATTACTAAGTAACTAATAAATTATTAAATAAATAAAAATTATATTACTAATTAACTAATTAATTATTATATAATTAATTATTAATAATTACAAATAACAAACTAATTATTATACAATTAAAAATTATTTAATTAAAAATTATATTACTAATTAACTAATTTGTAATTAATAATTAATAATCTATAATTAATAATTATAATGAGTAATTATAATTAATAATTATAATCAATAATTATAAAGAATAATTATATTACTAATTAACTAAATAATTATTATATAAAAATTTGTAATAATTTCTAATTAATAATTATTATGTATGATTACAATTTATATTTATTTTACTAATAAACTAATTAACTATTACATAATTAAAAATTATATTACCATTTAAAAAATTAATTAATATATAATAATTTTTTATAATTACTAATTATTAATTATAATGAATAAATATAATTTATAATTGTATTACTAATTAACTATTATATATATAATATTTATAATAATAATTATATAATTAATTATTACACAATTAATTATTAATAATTACTAATTGACTAATAACTAATTATATATATTTAATAATTATATTTCTAATTAACTAATTAATTATTAACAAATTAGTAATTATATTACTTAGTAAATAATTAATTATTAAATAAATAATAATTTATTACTAATTAACAAATTAATTACTAACTAAATAATTATTAATAATTACTTATTAACTAACTACTTATTATAAAATTTGAAAATCATATAATTAATAATTATATTACAAATTAACTAACTAATAATTAGTAATTAGGAAATAATAATTAATAATTACTAATTATAATGAATAATTATAAATAATAATTACATTACTAATTAACTAATTAATTATTTTATAGTAATTTTTAATAATTAATGACTAATAATTATAATGAATAATTATAATTAATATTTATAATACTAATTAACTAATTAAATATTATATAATTAATAATTATCTTACCAATTAACTAATTATTTATTATATTATATTTTTTAATAATTATTAATTATAAATTATAATGTACAAATATAATATATAATTATATTACTAATTAACTAATTAACTATTATATACTTAATAGTTATATTACTAATTAAATAATTAATTATTATATAATTAATGATTAATAATTACTAATTAACTAATTAATAATTATATAATTAATAATTATATCAATTATTAACTAATAAGTTTTTATATAATTAATAATTGTATTACTGAGTAACTAATAAATTATCAAATAAATAATAATTATATGACTAATTAATGAATTCATTATTATCTAATTAATTTTTAAGAATAACTAATTACCTAACTAATTATTATACAATTTATAATTATATTACAAATTATCTAATTAGTAATTAATATTTAATATTTAATATTTAATATTTAGTAATTATAATGAATAATGATAAAGAATAATTATAAAGAATAATTATATTACTAATTATCTAATTAATTATTATATAATAATTTCTAAAAATTAAAAATTAATTATTACAATTAATTATTATAATTTATAAATTTATTAATAATTAACTAATTTACTATTATATAATTAATAATTATAATACCAATTAACTAATTAATTATTATATAATAATTTTTAATAATTGCTAATTATCAATTATAATGAATAAATATAATTTATCATTATATTATTAATTAGCTGATTAACTATTATATACTTAATAATAAAATTACTATTTAACTAATTAATTATTATTTTATTTATTAATAAAAATTACTAATTAACTAATTAATTATTATATAATTAATTATTAACAGTGTTAATTAACTAATTAAATAATTTATTATATGTTTAATCAATGTATAATGTTTTATTTATATTGGTCTTATAGTTTATATTTTATAGGTTTTCAAAAGAATAAAATTGAAACATTTTTATGTTTCAAGTAGGTGGCTTTGAAAGCTTATAAATTATTTTTCATTAATATTTTTTATAATTTATTTATTTTCATCTTTTTGTTATATGTTTAATCCACGTTTTATGTTTTATTTATGTTATTCTTGTAGTTTGTGTTTTATAGACATTCAAAGTCACATACTTGAAACATTTTTAAGTATCAAGTAGGTGTCTTTGAAAACATATATATTATTTTCTATCAAATTGTTTTTGGAAATTCTTTTTATTTTCCACTATTTGTTATATGTTTAATATTTATTCTAATTTTTATTAATGTTGGTCTTATAGTTTATATTTTATACGTTTTCAATGTCACATACTTGAAACATTTTTAAGTTTCAAGTTGATGTCTTTGAAACCTTATAAATTGTTTTCCATCACCTTTTTATATAAAATTATTTTTTTTTCAACTATTTCTTATATGATTGATCCAAATTTTATGTCTCATTTATATTTTTCTTATAGTTTATATTTATAGTCATTCAAATCCACTTACTTGAAACAGAATCCCATATCGAAAATATAGAATGTTCTGCACAAGAATGGGAGAACCAGAATCCCACATCGGAAATGCAGAATGATTTACAGGGTAAGCCCTCTTATAAAAGGGATCCCTGGATGAAAGTTTCTGTTAGAATCTAGACTGATGTAATGACAATACAACTCGATTTTAAATAGTAGATAAATTATGATGAAAATATTCATTTTTTTGTTTTGTTTTTATATATTTATAAACAAGACAAACAAAAAATTAAAAATTAAAAATTAAAAAACAATTCCGTTTTAGGGGAAAGGCCGCATCACTGATGCCACCTTTCACATGATCCCAAAGGATGCTTCGTAAGTGCCGCCTTTAAGGCTTATTTTAATATTCTTTTAAGCCATCATGTTTAAAAAAAATATTTTTTTAATAAAAACATATTAGAAATTTTCCCAAAAACCCTAGAAAAACCAAAAAAACTCAAATCCCCCATAATAGTCCTTTTAAAACATTAAATAAGCATTAAAAACTAAAGACAAATTATAAACTCTAAAAGACCATAAAACTCCTAAAACCCTAGGAAAAATAAACCCCCCCCCAAACACTAAGCAGCCTGAAAACCCCTCAAAACCCTTAAAAACAATAAAAACATAAAAAATAAAACCCTAAGAAACCCTAAAAATAATTTAAAACATAAAAACCTTTAATACCCTAAAAACCAAAAATTACACTAATTTTTTTAAAATATCTATAGGGTCCTGAAAATTCAGCAAGGAGGAAATCCAATTTTCGCAAGACATGGAAAAGGACTAAACCAGTCCGCGCACCGGCTCCCTGCAACAGCGCGCGGTCGGTTCGGCATACTGCCCTCCCACAATTCCGCGAACCAAGCGTCGTCCCCGAAATAGAGGCAGGGACCCTCCGCAGGCGTGAAGCATGATGGGTGCCAGACCGGTCCACCGCCACGAGCCGCCCCCTCCGCGGACTGCTTCGTTCGCGGGATAGAGGTGGAGTGGGGCCCGACCGCGGAGAAATTCCACGAATCACGGTTCCAAAGATCCCTAGTTGAACAGGTCCTCCGCAGATGGGGATTCCTTCATGGGATTCCACAAAGGCCATGTTCTCATCCTCTTCGCGGCTCAATAAATAATCACTGAGGGGCACCAAAAAGGGGAGAGAAGAGAGAGGAAGGATGGGTGAAAACCCATGGGGATATGCTGGACAAATTTCTCCCAATGGTAAAGTACTGTGACCATCCAAGGACCCCATATCGTCCGTGGATAAACTCTTCAATGTAGAGGAGAAATCAGACCGTGAACCACATGCGGCCTCTTCCTTTGTGGACAGCCACCTCTTTCACGGACGACCATCTCCTTCGCGGACAGCCCTCTCCTCCACGGACCAGTGTCGTTCATGAAATGGAGGTGGAAACCCCTCTACGGGCATGTTGTAGGACGAGCACCAGCTCCTTCACGGAAAACCTCCTTCGCGGCAAGCCTCCATCATGGCCTACTCCTTCGTGGCCTGCTCCCTCGCGGCTAGCTCCTCTGCGGACACCCTCCGCGGATGGCCATCCTTCACGGATAGCCCTTCTGTGATCGTCTCCTATGCGACCAGCTCCGCCGCAGCCGGCTCCTTGCAGCCAGCTCCTATGTGGCCCTCCCCATGCGGAAAACCCCATGCACTTCGCGAGCTGGTCCCTTCGCTACTGTCACCGACCCCCATGAAAAATGGAGAGTCACACCGTGAACTTTTCAGGCTGGGTCAACAGTATTTCACATTGCACCCTTGCACCACCCCAACATCCATCCTACACATTCCATGAGTCGATCTACCCCTCATGAATCTCATATAACCCCATTACCTAGCTCCTTTTTCTAGGTTTATCCAGAAAGGGCCGCCCTTGCGTAAGTCCCACACCAATCATTGCTAGGTCTCTCCTACCTAGTTGTACTGGCCACATGATGTTAAACTGTATGTAAATGGTCCTATCTACATGATTATAAACTATATTAAACCTTATGTGCAAAACATAGGATTCCGCTTGCTCCAAAAAAAGATTCCTTATGCTCCAAGCATAAGATTCCCAATGCCATGATTACAGTGGCGTAATTTCAAGAGCGTTGGAATCCATTCAAACATTCCATCACTCCACCCCACGCATTGCATGTCCTTCATTCGGATCCTCATCCACTTCCATGTCTTAAGGTACCCTCTAATGGCCTGGTCTCATGCCGCATTGTCTCACCTACCATCTTGGGGCAACGCCCTGAAAGACTTTGGACAACACTTTGAGATAGGTCCTGTGTTTCGAACATGGTCAGTAGTCAACCCTCATTTGTTTGTCCCCATTTCAGGCTAACATGATATGGATGCTGTGTTTCGAACATGAACAACAGTTATCCTCCATCTACATTCCACCCTCATTATGTTCCGAATGTCAGGCATGTAATTCACACTTTTCATCTCCCTTTGTTCGGACAGATTCCAACGCACTTGGCGTTATCCCGCTTGTGCACTTGCGCATAGACGTTGGCCCCCATTATATTCCTCAACCCACCAATGGGATGGAATTCTCTCATGGCCAGACATGAAGATGTTTTTCCAGGCGTCCATCTCAGAGTAAGCCCCGACTTTAGGGGCCATCCTCATGTGTAATCCCCACTCCACTTCTCACGGCCGCACCTTTCGCGACGTGATCGTCTGGTCCTCGCTGACTCTTGTTTCTCACACCAAGCATGACTCACGTGGGATTAGAGGGAGCATCGACCATGAAATCCTCTTATGGGGCTCCTCATAGTGTAAGCCCCAATACATCACCATGGGCCTCCTCAGAGTGTAATCCCCAATCCATCACTATGGGCATCCTCAGTGTGTAAGCCCCAATCCATCATTCTAGGCCACCTCAGAGTGTAATCCCCAAGCCCATGCAAACTATGAGGACATTGATCTATGTTAAGTCATGGTACGTAGGAAGCCTCCCCGAGGTTCAAGCCCGATCAAAATCGGACCCTCAGGTCCACCTTCACGTCGTTTCTCCGACACCCCGATGCGAACTACGAGGACTTTGATCCATGTTAAGGCATGGTACATAGGATGCCTCCCCGAGGTTCAAGCCCGATCAAAATCGGACCCCATGGTCCACCTTCACGTCGGTTATCCAACACCTGGATTCGAACTACGTGGAAATTGATCCCTGTCCCCAAGGCAGGGTACATAGGAAGCCTCAATGAGGTTCAAGCCTAACAACCGGTCGATCCGACTATCTTTACATCGGTTAACCACACCACTCTTAGTGTCGCATCAATGAGTTCCAACTCCTCGGGATCATTAATCCAACAAGGGATGGTAAACCACGGACATAAATGATTTTGAACCCCTGCGTTCAGCTGACCATTGACAACCAAGAGAAATACGTGGATACTATGCTTGGGTATAAACCAAATATTTGCGAACATATGAATACGTCTAAAATCTATAAGAGAGTCCCAGAACAGACAATAATTCCCCACAAATGGGTGCGATGAGCCCGACTTACCTTCCTCTCGACCAATGTCAGTTCTTAAGTGTCGATGGTCAGACCATCCGGAAAACTCTAGCGTTTGGAAAGAAGGTCCACGCGTCATCGGACACGGAACCGTTGGGTGTTTCGAGACCAAAACCCGAAACAATACCATAATAATATTAGAACCCCTTAAAACTCTAAATGCCCCTAAAAACCCCTAAAACCAGAAAGAAACTAAAAAACCTAAACAACCCTAAAACAATAAAACACCAAAAAATAGAATAAGAAACCCAAAACCCAATCGAAATGATAAAACCCTAAACACATGAAAAACCCTTGAAAAAGTACTAAAAATTCCTAAAAATTACTTGTAATCCCTAGAGACTCCAAAAACCCATAAAAACAGTTAAAAACTTAAAGACCTTAAAAAAAATAAAACCTATAACCCCCCCCCCTAAAATCCCCAAAACCATAAAATACCCTAAAAACATAACAAACCCTAAAAAGGTAAAATCATAAAATCCCTTAAATCCGTAAAAAAAAAACATGAATCATACAAAACACTAAAAGACTTTAAAAACCCATAAAACACTAAATTCCCTAATACCCAAAACCCCTAAAAGTCCCTAAAAATCCTAAAACCGTAAAAACTATAAACACCGTAAAAACCCTAAATCCCATAAAAAGTTCCTAAAAATGATAAAACCACTAGAAAACCTTACAAAACCTTAAAACCATTTAATCCCATAAAACACCCCTAAAATACTGTAAAACTGCTTAAAACCCAAAAAACCCAAAAAGACCAAAAAATATTAAATACCCCTAAAAGACATAAAAATCACTAAAATGCTAAATGAACCTCAAAATCTTTTTAAAACCCAAAAAATAATAAAAACACATAAAACCCATAAAACCCAGATGAAAAACCCTAAACCCTAGAAAACCCCTTAAACACACATAAAAATAAAAAAACCTCAAAAACAATGAAACACCCTAAAATTCCCAAAAACCCCTAAAATACCCTTGATACCACTGAAATTCCTAAAATACTAAATTTATTAAGAGCACTAAAACCACTAAAAACCCGAAAAACATTAAGAGAACTAAAAACTCTAAAAACCCTAAATAACAAAATATAGTAAAAACCATAAAAACATTAAAAAACACATAAAACATTTTAAAACCCAAAATATCCTAAAAAACATTAAACCTTTAAATTCTGTAAATACACCTTGAAATACAAAAACCCCTAAAAACTATAAACCCTAAAGAAACAAAAAAATGATAGAGATCCATAAAAACATAAAAAGGCCTAGAAAAATAAAAAAATACCACCAAACCCTAAAAAAACTAAAACCCTTAATGATTATATTAAACCCAAAAAAATAAGTTAAAACCCAATCAAACCCTAAAAATCATAAAAATCATAAATCCACTACAAAAACCTAAAACTCTACAAATTGCTAAAAAACCAAATAAACCACGAAAAGCTTGAAAACCCTTAAAATCCCAAATAAAAGTTAAAAAAATAAAATAACTCTAAAAACCATGAAACCGTAGAAAAAAATTAATCCATAAAACAAAAAAACACATAAATCCAGGGAAAATACTAAAACCCTTAGTGAACAAAAAACCCATAAAAATCATAAAAACCATAAAAATCCTGAAAACCCTAAAATAAATAAAAATATATAAAACCCATAAAATTCCATAAAACAATAAAACATTTAAAAGACCCTAAAAACTATAAACCCTTTTAAAGACTCAAAAACACCGTAAAAACAAAAAAATAACCATTAAAACTGAAAAATGTCCCTAAACCCCTATAAAATACAACAAAACTTATTAACCTCAAACACCCTAAAACACTCTAAAAATAATAAACCCATAAAATATAATAAAACCCCCTTAATACAAAAAAATATCCCCAGAAACCCTAAATACCTGTACGAAACAAAAAAAACACTAGAACACTAAAAATTCGTTAAACCCTAAATACATTTAAAATAAGAAAAAACCATCACAAAACATAAAAGCTGTAAATACCCTAAAACCCCCCCAAAAAACCCCAAACTATAAACCTAAAAAACTAAAAACCATATATCCCAAAAACACATAAAACATCTAAACAACAATGAAAGTACAATGCAATCCCTACAACTTTTATAACCCCTGAAAAACCTACAAACCCTAAAACCCATAAAAACCCTAAAATCCTTAAACCCTAAAAACCATAATCCCTAAAAAATGCTGAAAATAATTAAAAAACCTAAACACCTAAAAACCCTGAATGGCTAAAAAATCATTAATCCCCCTAAAAATCCAATGAAACCAAAAAACACCTAAAGAACCCTAAAACCCTAAAAACCATAAAACCCTTATAACACCTAAAAATTAATCAACCTTAAAACTCTTCTAAAACCATAGAAATACTAAAAGTCTATAGAAACCCTATAATTATATAAAACCCCTTATACACCAAAAAACTCAAAAAAATATAGAAAACCTAAATCCCTAACAACCATAAAAGTCCCTAAAAACAATAAAATTTCATAAAACTCTTAAAACCCCAAGACAAATCGAAAATCCATAAAAACACTAAAAAATCATAAGACCCTAAAAATAATCATAAACCAACTAAAACCCTTAAAACCCCAAAAAACACCTATAAACTAGATAAATAACTAAAAACCTTACATTTACTAAGAGACCCAAAACCCCCAAAAACCATAAAAACCATAAAACCTGAACAATTTCTTAAAACCAATAAAAAATATATAAAATCATGAAAACCTCAAAAGGCCCAAGAAACAACTAATAACATCAAAACACCATAAAAACAGTAAACCCCAAAACCTCAAAAAACATTAAAACCCTGAAAATCCAAAAAAATCATAAACCTTAAATCTTTAAAAACATAAAAAGGAAAATACCATTAAAAACCATAAAACCACTAAAAACCCTAAAAATTACCTAAAAACAATTTAAAACCCCTAAAATCCTGTAAAATCCCTTAAAAGACCAATGAAAGCCTAGAAACCTCTTTAAACTCTATAAAAATCTCTAAAACTCCAAACCCACTTATAAACTATAAAACCCCTAAACACCATAAAAACTCCAATAACCCTAACAACCTATAAAAACCATATACCCTGTAAAAACCCTTAAAACTTTTAACATACCCAAGACCATAAAATCACCAAAAATCTAAAAAATACCTAATAAATCATAAAAAATCTAAAACCCCTTAACTCCAAAAAAAAATTAACATAATCCCCAAATACCCTAAGAACCCTAAAACACCTCTAGAAAAACTAAAAACCCAAAATACCTCTTAAAAACCCTAAATACCCTAAAAACTCTAAGAACCAGTTAAAAATTATAAAACACCTAAAAACTCTAAAAACTATAACAAAATCCTTTAAAACCATGAGATACCTAGATAATCAAAAAACCTAGAAGGGTCCTAAAAACCATAAACCCCCTCTAAATCCATAAAACCATAAAAATGTTCAAACCCCTTAAAAACTCAAACAACTATATAAAATTTTATCAAACTAAAAACCCCCTTAAAATATTGAAAATGATGAATCATTAAAAAACAAATAACACGGAAAAAATCAAAAGACCTTAAATCTACTTGAAACCCTAAAAATGTTTAAAACCCAAAAAATACTAAAAATGTTAAAATCATTAAAACCCCTTAAAATCATTAAACCCCTAAAAAATGAAAACACTAAAGGTCCACAAAACCTTGTAAAACCCCTAGAATCCTTGAATAATCAGAAAAAATCTGAAATCCCATCAAATAATTATACAATTAAAACCACTAAAAAATTCCCCAGAAAACCATAAAAACACAAAAAAACCAAAAACACTATAAAAGAACTTTGATGCCCTAAATCCCAAAAAATACTAAGACCCAATAAAACCCATAAAATAACTTAATCCACTAAAAAATCAAAATCTCTCAAAAAATCCAAAAATCCCCTAAACCCATAAAAACCCTAAATGAAATTAAAAACCCTAGGCACCATAAAAGATCATAAAATACCCTAAAAACGTTAATGACTATAAAAACCCTAAAAACCACTAAAAACCAAAAAGAAAACGAAAGGAACTTAAGAACCCAAAATCAAAAAATAGGCTTTAAAACCCCTAATAACCTTAAATAACCATATGAATACTACAAACCATAAAGGACCCTGAAACACAAAGAACCAAAAAAACCCTAAAACCCCTAAAACACATAAAGGACCATGAAAACTATAAAAAATATATAAAACCAATGATACCATAAAACCCATAAAACCCATAAAACATCCAATAAAATCCTGAAAACACCAAAAGAAGAAAAAACCACTAAAATTAGTCTAAAAAGGCTAAAAATGATAAGCACCCTAAAAAATTAAAAAAACCAAAAAATACTAAAAATCCCAGACAACTCCAAAACCACTAATGCCCCAAAAAATTCCTAAAAAACTAGAAACACATAAAACATTTTCCACCCATAATAATAAAAAAAAATACTAAAACCTGTTAAAAACCTAAAAACCCTAAAACCATAAACCCCCCCCCCCCAAACCCCTAGAAAACCTACAAAATATCTAAACCCCAAAAAACTACTAAAACCCAAAAAACCATTGAAAACCTTTTTCACCCCCCAAAACCATAAAAAATCCTTATAAGTCCCTTAAAACATTATAAGAGACCTGAAAACCCTAAAATATCTTAAAATTCCTTAAGTACCATAAAACCCCTAAAACCCCCTAAAAACCTAAACAACACTTAAAAAAACCCCTAAAAACCCTAAATGACCCTAGAACCGCAAATAACCTAAAAGACCCTAAATAACCCTATATAAAACATAAAAGTCCCTAAAAACATTAATCAACATAAAAACCGTTTAATCCATTAAACACCCAAAACCCTATAAATAAAAAAACCATAAAAACGTAATAACCCATAAATACCAAAAAAAAATAAACTACCTAAAACCCCTAAAACTCTAAAAACACTAAAACGCCTAAAACCCTAAAAAACTCAAAAAAATAAAAACCCAGACACCCCTAAAAACCATAAAATTCTTAAATATAAAAAATCCCCCAAAACCCCCAAAAAAACCCTAAAATACATCAAAAAGCCTAAAAACCCTAAAATGCCTAACAAACCCAAAAACACTAAAACCCTAAAACCCACTAAAAACTCTAAAATACATTTAACCATGAAAAAACCAAAAAATATTAAAACCCATAAAATACTATGAAAAAATCTTAAAAACACTAAAAAACACTAAACCCCTAGGAGACCATAATATTCCTAATAAACTCAAAAAACCCAAAACCCTTAAAGTCCTTAAAAATCCTATTTATCGCTAAAACCCTGAAAACCTTTAAAGACCCAAAAAATAACTAAAACCCCAAAACAACCTAAAAAATCTAGAAACCTTTTAAAAACCCCAAACCCAAAAAAACCTCTGAAAACAATAAAAATCCCTTAAAGACCCTAAAAATGCTAAAAACCCTAAAAGACCCTAAAAAAATATTTAAAACCATAAAGATTCTAAAACCCCCTATAAAACCCTAAAAGTCGATAACACCACTTAAACACCCTAAAAACTCTAAAAATCCCAAAAAAACACTAAATACCGAAAAAAAACCATAAATATGCAAAAACATCTAAATGCATTAAAAACCATAAAATCCTAAAAACACTAAAACCCTAAAATCACAAAAGAACCAAAAAAATCTTATAACCCTAATTGATCCTAAAACCCCTAAAAACCCTAAAAGGCATTAAAACCAATAAAACCTATAAAAATAATAAAATCCATAAAAATGCCCAATGATTATAAATTAACCTAAAAATCAACTAAAACACTATAAAAACATTAAAACCCTAATTAATCCTCATAAAAGACTCTAATAACTAAAGGACCAAAAAAACCAAAAAATCCATATAGAACCCTAAAATCCCCAAAAAATCATTAATGGCTATAAAAACGCCTAAAAACTCTATAGAAGCCTAAAACCCAAAAAACCCAAAAGGATTCAAGAAAGTTCCTAAATAATAATGATCCCTAAAACCATAGAAAAATTAAATTACCCAAAACACGCTAAAAAATCCTAAAAGACCCAAAAAAACAAAAATTATAAATACCCCTAAAACCCCATAAAAACCCAAAAACCCACTAAAAGACACTAAAAACACTAAACAAACCGAAAAATCATTAAAGTCCATAAAAACCATTTAATATCCTAAATACCATAAAATACACAAAAAAACTAAAAACCCATTAAAAATTTTAATGACCCAAAAATTGTAAAACCCCCTCAAAACAGCTAACAACCCTAAAAACCCTAATACCACTTAAAAATCACAACCATGGAAACCCATAAAAACCTAAAAAATTCCCAAAAAAAAACAATAAAAATCCTTTTTACCTCTTAAACTCCCAACAAAATTCATAAAAACGCAAAACCCCCTAAAAACCAATAAATGTCCCCCAATCCCTAAAAACTATAAAAATTCCCCAAAAAATCCCCCAAACCCCTATAAAATCTAATAACCCTAAGATAAATAAAATAACCTAAAAACATTTAAAACCAATAAAATATTAATAAAACCCATAAAAACCCCATAAAACCCCAATAAACTCCAAAGAACCCCAAAAACTCTCTAAAACCCCTAATTACCACAAAAACACTAAATCCATGAAGCATTCTCGACCCCTTAAAAACCATAATACACCTAGAATAAAAAATACATAATAACACTAACAACAATAGAAACTTTAATAACCATAAACTATAGAACCCCTAATGCCCTAAAAATCTTAATATTAATATGAGACATTAAAAACCATAAAAACTAATAAATCCAAAAAAAATCATAAAACACTAAAACACAAAAAGGCCATAAAAATATAAAAAACCTAGAACCCTAAATACCCTAAATACTCTAGAAACCCTAATATTCCAAAACAGTGTAAAAGAGCTTAAAATCTTGATAAATTACCCTAAAACCCTTGAAACACATAAAAATCATAAAAAAATATCCTAAAACCCATATAGACTGTAGAAAATTCTAGAAACCCCTAAAAGAAACTAAAAACCATAAAACCCCTAAAACACTAAACACCCAAAGCCCTTAAAAAGACAAAAATACACTAAAATATATAAAATGCCATAAAAACCTAAAATCTCAAATTAACCCTAAACCATCCATTAAACCACTAAATCTATTAAATGTCCAAGAAAATAAAAAGGGGCCTTCAAAACCCTAGAAATCCATAATGTAACCTAAAAACCTAAACATAATAAACAACCCTATAATATTATAAATCCATAAGGAAACATAAAACATTAATGGACCTAAAGGGCACTAAAACCCCTAAAAACTAAGGGTCCCTAAAATCATAAATAACATTAAATGACCCTAAAAACAAAAAAAAATCGTTAAAGACCATAACAACCTAAAAAACCTCAAAACCCCTTAAACTCATTAAAACCCCAAAAAGATACTTGAACTACCTAAAAACCATAAATGACTCTAAAATACCAAATAACATCCTAAAAAACACTTAAAATCCAAATAATCCCCACAAAATCCAAAACCCTTAAATATAACCCCAAATTCATAAAAAAACTAAATACCCTAAAAGACCCAAAAACCCTAAGAAACCTATTAAAATATTAAAAACCTAAAACCACCTTTAAACCCCTAAATCAAAAAAACTTAACCCCCAAATAATATATAAAGTAACCCAAAAAACCAAAAACCTACTAAGCCCCATGAAAATATAAAAGGAAAATAAAAACCCTAATGACCCTAAAACCCTGAAAAATATAATCTCTAAAACCCTAAAAAACATAAAACCCTAAAAACCCTAATGTCATTAAATACCCTAGGAACCCCCTAAATGACCCTAAATACCATAAAACAGCCTGAAAGACTTGATATATGCTGAAAAACCCCCAAAATATCATTAAATACACTACAAACCCAAAAGGTTTGTCAAAATCCCTAAAAACCCTAAAGGACACTCAAAATACTAAAACCCCTAAAAGCCCCCAAAAGGCCAAAAAGTCCTAAAGGACCCCAAAAAACCTAAAGACCTTCAAGGACACTAAAAACCCTAAAACCCCAAAATAACCCTCAAAAACCTAAAAACCTTAAAGGTCCTTAAAAACTCTAAAACCTTGAAAGGACCCTTCAAACCCTTAAAAAACAGACGACCCTAAAACCTGGAATGACTCTAAATAACCCTAAAAACCACAAAAAGACCCAAAACACACCAAAAACCCTTAAAATGCCTAAAAACCATTATACCACTAATAACCCAAAATATACACTAAATGCCCAAAAACCCAGCAAATAATAAAAGTCCTTAAATCCGAAAACACCCCTAAAACCCAAATAGAATCTAAAATACTTAAAAACATTAAATGAAACTAAAATCAATAAAACATACCTAAACATTTAAAATTCAAACAAGACCACCCAAATTTAAAAAAAAAATCTTAAAACCCTAAAACCGTAAAGATCACTAAAACCCCTGAAACACTACAAAGATAAAAAAAACATTAAAAATCATAAAATACAGAAAAATACTAAAAAACCCTAAAAACACAATAATACCTAAAGGCCCTAGAAAACCCTAACATCCATAAAATTCCTAAAACCTAAAACACCATTAAAACCCCAAGGGACCCTTAAAACCTTAAAAATGTTAATGGAACCTAAAACCCCTAAAAATATCAAAGGAACATGGAGACCCTTAATAAGGTCTACAATACTCTATAAACCCTAAAACCCCTAGAACCTCCTAAAATCCCGAAAAATCCTAATACCCCTAAAAATCCAAAAAATGATAAACAACAGTAAAAACACTAAATGTACCGAAATAAAACATTGATAACCCTGAAAGACCCTAAATCCCATTTATTGCCCTAATACCCCTAAAAACAAAATAACCCCAAAACCATAGATTCCCAAAAATGTATAGGAAAACCCTAAACCTCTAAGAAACACTAAAAAATACCACATAAAACACTAGAACCACCCAAAATCAAAATGAAAACTAAAAACCCCAAACCTTAAAAAACCTAAAAACCCATAAATGCCGAAAAATCTAAGAACCCTAAAAAACATAAAAGCCCTTAGAAATAAAAAAATACTAGAAAAAACCCTTTAAATCATTAAATTCCCCAAAACCTCTAAAAGATTTTAAAAAAACAACAAACCACAAAAAAACCATAAACTACCCAAAGAACCTAAAAATACCAAAACCCCTTTAAATCATAAAACCCAAAACACCCCTAAAATTTATAAAAACTATTAAAACACTAAAAACCACTAATAAATCTCAAAAAACCATAAAACACTAAAACTCCACTAAAAGACCCTAAAATCCCATAAAAACTTAAAAGGCACTAAAAATAATAAAAAACCAAAATGGCCTGTAAACCCTGAAAACCCATTAATGTCCCTAAAACCCCTAAAAGACACTAAAAACACTATAAAACCAAAAAACCCAAAAATTTCTTTCTATACCCTAAAAATATAAAAACCCTTAAAACCCCAAAAAATACAAAAAAACCACAAAAAACCCCAAGAAAGGAGAATGAAACTACTCTCTCCTGGGATATCTCTCTCAGCGCTATGCTCGCTACAGCTTCCTCTCCGAATCCTCCATGGAGGCTCGGTCCCGGCGATCTTCAGCCCCTACTCAGCCATTTCCTTCTAGATTTCCCTCCATTGGTGGGAGTATCGTGAACCTATCAAGGCGGGTGTATTCATCTGTGGTGGGGAGGTTTGGGGTTTTTTTGGCATGTTTTCTATGAAAGGTCCTATGTGAAGGTCTCCTCCCAGTGGATCAGTTGCTGTGGTGACAGGCTTCTGTAGAGATGCGGCGTGAAGATTTGGATCTCCTGGGTGATATGAATTTCTCTTCTGGTAGACCTAAAAGCTAGTGATATTTTCATGTTAACCAGGCTTCGTGATGGATGATAGAGGATATGTAGGGTCGAGTATCATTCTTCTGGTGGAATTCCTAGTCCGGTGGTGTGGACTTTCAGATCTTCTGGTCAAAAACTTGTGCTAAAGTTACAGGTTTGGTTTTCTGGTTCCTTGGATTTGTCAACGTTTTATGATGTTATTACGGGGTGTCTTAAATTGGGATGGGATCTAGTTGATATGCCGGTTTTTGTTTGTTCGGGGTGCCAAATGGGTTTTTTTGTCCCATGTATCCTATTGAAGTCCTTGGTTGGATCTTGACTCTTGCCAATGATTCTGGTTGGTTTTTGTTTTGCTACGATCTAGTGTTGGTTTATTTTTTCATGTGGGGGAAAATTGGTCTTTTTGGTCCTGTGATTGTGGTGTTGTCAGCTGGTTTTGAGATGACGTGTTGCGTACTAGTCATGCTTTGGGGTTTTTGGCCTATTTGAAGTGTTTCTTGGGCTATGGGGCTGGCGGTACTCTACCCTTGTTTGTGCAGCAGGGTGTGGTATGCTGGGATGTTGTTTATTACATGGCTGCGACATGTTAGAGATGATGTCTTATTTTTTGGTGCTGGTGATTCAATTCAGTTAGATATGGATCTTCCAAGCATGGTGGTGTTGGCTGATATGTAATTTGGGTGTGGAATGTTGCGCGCTGAAACACCAGGAGGTGCTGGACGCTGCAGCTGGGGATGCTGAGTACCGACTTCTGCTTTGTTGGGAATTGCTGAAAGAGGTGTTGGCCATAGGAAACTGATTGGCTGGACACATGTTGGTGCATGGCTGGGGTTTTATGAATTTGATGTTTATTATTCTGGTGCTGGTGGTCCTGTATGCTAGTGGTGTAGTTTCTTGGAAAGAAGAAAATGGATGCTGGAAATTGTGTTGTTGGATTGTGTTGTTGGATGCTGGCTAATACTTAACTGGGAGGTGCTGAAGCTGGGTAGTTGAAGTTGTTGTTGATGGTTTTGATGCTGCTTGATACTGGTTGCTGATTGGCTGGGAGATGATGTTGGGGACATTTCAGTTTTTTGATTTTTTTTTTGTGTTGTGTTCTTTTTTTGATTTTTCTGTTTTTTTAGGTCTTTTGCGTTTGGGGTTGAAAAGGGTTTCTCGGTGCAGGTTGTTTGAACCCACCCCTCCCTTATCTGTGGTGTATTTTTTTCTTATAAATTTTTGGAGGACTAGGAATAGCCTAGTCCTGCACCTCTTCTACCCCTGAAAACCCTAAAAACAAACAAAACCATAAGGAAACCTAAAACACACTAAAAATCCTAAAACCCACAAAAGTATAAAGACCATAAATATATCTAGAAACACTAAAACCATAACATCCCTAATACCTATTAAAACCCTAAAAACCCTAATCCCCTAGAAACACAAATATACTCTTTTATTTCCGTAAAACCCTAAAAACAATAATAGACCCTAAAACCTATAAACAATAAAAGGAACTGAAAAATACAATAAAAACCCTAAAACAACCCAAAAAAACACTTAAACACCCAAAATAATTCTAAAAAACCTAGAAATCCTTAAAAATGTAAATAATTGTAATGAACCCTTAAACACTAGAAAACCCTTTAATACCCTATGAACCCTTAAAAACAATAAAACTCCCAAAAACCAAGAAAAATGATAAACACCCCTAAATTAATATTAACCCTAAATAAACATTGAAAACACCATACAACCCATAAAAACCCTGAAAAACACTAAAAATCCATAAAAACATAAACACCATTAAATCCTGTAAAACCCATAAAAACCATAAACTCTATAAAACCACAAAAAACCATTAAAACTCTAAGAAAAATTAAAAAAAACAAAAAAATCCAAAAAAATCAATGAAAATACCAGAAACCAAGAAACCCTATGAAACCCTGGGAAGACCCTAATAATAGTAAAAACACCTTAAACCCTAAAACCCCCTAAACAAACTAAAAACCATAAAACATGAAAAATTATAAAAATCCCTTAAAACCCCTACAAATCCCTAATAAATCCTAAAACCCAAAATCCCCATAAATTAATTAAAAAATCCCTAAAGTTCTAAATATCATAAAATAGTAAAACCCCTAAAACCCTAAAACCTATAAAAAGAATATGATCCATAAAAACCCATTAAAATACTAAAATCCATAAAACACCCATAAAGAACCAAATATTCCCTAATACCCTAAAAGCCCTAAAAATTACCAAATATGAAAAATCTCCTACAAAAAAAAGTCTATAATACCCAAAAAAATCCAAAACCTAAAATACTTAAACACCATACAAAACCTTAAAACCCATAATAACATTAAAAATATAAAATAATCCTTTAAACCCCAAATTGTACCGTAAAAACCATAAAAATATTAAAACTCTAAAAAGACACTAAAAACACTAAAACCCCACAAATAATTAAATCCCTAAAAACTATAAAAATCCCAAAAACCTAAAAAAAACACTAAACAAAAAAAACAATAACATTCCCTACATCCCATGAAATATCGTACCCCTCCATCAAAACCCCCTAAATGATCCTAAAATTGCCTAAAATGCACAAAACTCTTAAAACAAAAAACAAATCCCCACAATCTCTAAAAATACCCAAAAACCCCTAAAAAAATAATCCCAAAAAATAAACCTGAAAATACACATAAATACACTGAAAACACGAAAACCTTAAAATACCTAGAAGTACAAAAAACCCTAAAAAGCCATTAAACATAAAAAAACAATAAATACACCTAAACCCCCCCAAAACCATGGGAACTAGTGAAAACAATAAAACACTGAAATTGTTTAAAACAGCCAAACGAACCCAAACCCTCTTGAAACACCCTCAAAGCCATAAAAACCCAAAAAAAACATTAAAACCCCAAAAAATCCCTTAAAATACTAAAATTATTATAAAACCATAAAACCCATAAAAGTAGTAAAAGGACCATAAAACCCTCAGAATAATAAAAATATGTAAAACTCATAGAAACATAAATATTCATTAAATAAATAAAAATAATAATAAACCAAAATACCCTTAAAAACAGAAAAATCCCAAACAAGATCATCGAAACACTAAAATCCTTAAATAACCTAAAATTCTAAAATCCCTAAAATCCCTAAAAAAATAAAAACACTAAAACCCTTAAAACCCTAAAACACTAAAAACCCAAAGAAACCCAAAAAATCACTAAAGACATAAAAGAATCTTCAATGATCTTAAAATACCGAAAACCCCAAAAAATACAAAAAATTAACGTAATACACACAAAAACCTAAATAACCAAAAACCCAAAAAATCATTACAAACAATAACCCCTAACAACTCTAAAAACCCCTTGAACCAATAAATAACACAAAAATAACCAAAAAATACAAAAAACCCTAAAAATATAGAAACCCGTAATAATTTATAAAAACCCATAAAACCTCAAAAAACTAAAACCCCATAGATACCCTAAAAACCCAACAAACCCTAAAACACTAAAAACCTTAAACCCCCTACAAACAAAAAAATAACCCTTAAAACACTAAAATCACAATAAGAAACCCGGAATACACTATAAACTCCGTAAAGTCCAGAAAAAACCATAAAAATATAAAAATAATAAAAAATATATATATAATACCCAAAAAAACTAAAAAACATAAAAAATCCTAAAACATATAAAAATTCATTGAAACACCTAAAAACCCCTAAAAATACCAGCAAAAACCTAAAAACCTAAAAGGACCTTGAAAATTGCTCAAAATCCCTTAAAACCCCCCAAAACTCTAAAACATTATAATAATATTAACGACCCCAAAATCCATAAAACCCATAAACACCACTAATATAGCATAAAATCTCTAAAACACCTAAAAACCCAAAAAGAAAAAAAGATCCTAAAATCCATAAAATAACCTAACAAACCCTAAATAAACCCTAAATGACACTAAAATCAATATAAACACGAGAAGACACTAAAAACCTAAAACCCCTAAAAATATAAAAACCCCTAAAACCCTAAATGACTCTAAAAACCCTAAAAACACAAAAGGACTTTGAAACCACTCAAACCCTCTATGCGGCCCTTAAAACATGAACACCCCTAAAGAGATAGAAAAACCTATAAATGTATAAATGAACCCTAAATCCCCTAAACATACCATAAATGACAATAAACCCCCATAAAACCCTAAATGTGCCAAAAACCCTAAAAAAACCTAAACGATTATACTAACCCAAAAACCCAAAAAACCGCAAAGGACCATAAAAACCATAAAACCACATAAAACAACCTTAAAACTCTAAAAAATCATATAAGAACCTAAAAACCGTAAAAAATTTGGAAACACTTAAACTCCATAAATACCCTAAATGAACTCAGAAAACGTTAAAGATGCCTTAATGACCCCAAACCCCCAAAAGTGGCCCTAAAACCATAGAAAACTAAAAAGACAAAAAAACAAAAAAAACCTATAACAATAAAAGTTCCAAAAACATAAATTTTTAAAAAAAATTAAACTTCCCTAAAACCCCTAAACCACCATACAAAAATAAAAAAAAATTAAAATCCTTAAGAAACCTTAAAATCCCAAAAAATATTAAAAAGATTTAAAACCCTAAAACCCATTATTCCTCAAAATAAACCGAAAAAGTCGCTAAAAACATAAAACACTAGAACCATAAAGTAATATTGAAAAAATGAAAACCCATGTAGGTCCATAAAACCCTAAGAACCATAAGGGATATTAAAACCCCAAAAAGCCTAATGGACCCACGAAACCCTAAATGGATTAAATACCATAAAAACTCAGAAACCATAAGAAAACCATAAATCACCTTAAAACCGTAAAACACATAGAATTCCATTTATAACCATATATAACCATAAAATACCATAAAACCACAAAAACACTCAAACCCCCCTAAAACCCAAAAACTCTAAAAAAATGTAACAAATCCATAGGACCCCCAAAAATGCTAAATCAAAAAAATCCAAAATTACCCAAAAAAATAAAATAACCCCCCCCCCCCAATATCTAGAAACCATAAAAGCATTAAAATCATAAAACAAATAAAACACAACAACGTTTAATACCCATAGAGAAAACATAAAACCTTAAAACCACTAAAAATCACATAAGAATTAAAAAACCAAAAAACACTAAAAACTTTAGAAATACCGGACCACCCTAAATGGCCATAAAAACCCATAATTATATAAAAATCCTAAATCATGAAAAACCCTAAAACCCTATAAAACCCCTTTAATCTAAAAATTCCAAAAAATCATTAAATCCCAAAAAACCCCAAAACCCCCTAAGAAATCATAAAACAAATGAACCCCTAAAAACACTAAAACACCCATAAAATATCCAAATAACCATTTAAACCCCAAAAAGAACCCAAAATCCCTAAAAATGAAAAAATACTCTAAAACCATAGAACCCATAGAAGACACTAAAAACATTAAAACACTAAAAGAACCTAAAAATCTAAATGACACCAAAACCCCTATAAAACCCCAAAATTCCCCCAAAAAACCCCTTAAACAACCTTAAAACTATATAAAAATAAATCCAACTAAAATATATGAAAACACTAAATCCATAAACACTCTAAATCTAACAAAAAAATAAAAAACCTAAAAACCAAAAAAGATAGTAAAATCCCAAAAAATCGAAAAAACACTAAAACCATTAAAAACCATAAACCCCATAAAAACCCACAAACCCATAAAGGTACATAACACAACTAAAAACCAAAATGACCCAAAAAACCAAAAACCATAAAGGTCCCTAACAACCCAAAATAACATAAAGGGCACTAAAAACCCCAAAAATCATGAAAATACCCTTAAAATCCTAAAAATCCTAAAATTCCAAAAACCCTTAAAAACACTAAAACTCTTTATGAATTGGTTCCACCTCCAAGGAGGCATGTGTACAGGCATTGTAGAGATAGAATGAAGAGAACCATCACCTGTCATATTTTCCATAGATAGGGTCTCTCGCCGAATTTTCCATTCCTTTTCTTCAACCCATTCAACGTCTTTATCCTTTAATGACGGTTGAACTAACCCTGTAGGGAACTGTTGGTCCTAGTGAGTGATTGTGTGGGGGTCAATCACTCATGAAATTGGTCCTTCTCAGATATTTATTCCTTGGATAGTCTTCAACGGGTTTATTCGTGGAGCCAAGAACACCCAATGTCCCTATTATAAATGATTCGTGGACTTTCATTCCAAAGGAATGTGCTCATCGGCTGGCGATTTAGCCAATGACACTTGAGGACACCATTGGTCGAGAGGACGTGAGTTCAGGCTCACCAAAACCTTTTGGGGGATTATTTTTTCCAATTTTGGGACTCTCTTATAGATTTAAGTCATGTCCATATGTTCGTGAATCCTTGGTTCATTCCCGTAGAGTTTGTCCACAGGCTACCCATGATTTGCATGATATTCCGGAACATGTATATGCTTGATTCCATGAAGGTGATGTCGACTTAGCCATATTATAAGGCTCTCTAGAGATCATCATCATCCATGGGGGATGGAAGGTGACTTAATTTTGGGATCAGGCCCATAAGGAGGTCTTTCTATGTATCCTCGGAGGAGGAATCAGAACCCACTTAGTTTGAATTGTGAGATGATTATGCAAAGAAGATTCCCATTTAATACACATGATTGGGTAGACCCTTTTCGACGAGAACCCTTTTTTCCTCAGGTCTTCTTCCAAGAATCCTACGTAACCTGTTTTGATTATGATTCAATGTTAAAATATTTTGGAATGTGTGGGGATTATGTGTGGAAGATACCCATTTAAGGAGGAATGGTTGGGTGGACCGTTTATGGAATGGGAACCCTTTTAAAGCTCAGCCCTTCTAGAAGGCATCCTATGTATCCTGTTTTGACTAGGAATCAGAGTTCTCATAATTCAGATGATTTGTGCGGATTTTGGGATCCTCACAAACCTATAAGTCCATGTGAGTCATGCTCGGTGTGATAAACAAGAGTATTTGAAAGATTCAAAAATGTACATGCATCCTCCCTTATTTGTGGGGGAGAGAGAGGCCACGGTGGAAGAGGATAGCGCGACCATGGGTGAGGGTGTAGAGTGATGATCCTTTCCATGAAAAACATCATTAAAGGTCATGTGGCCCTACATTAGAATATTGGGAACCTAACTTAGTTGAAGGGACCTAGTGCATGATATGAGGTTTACTTCATTTTTAAGCCATATAGCATGGATGGTGATTAATTGGAGGATAGTCATGTATGGATGTTCCAACATGCCTTGATCTTGATAGGGATGTAACGTGCAAACCATTACTCTGGAGGATCTTAGATCGGGATAAATTATATGAGACATGGAAGCCATTGAGGCACAAAAAGGTAGGAAAGGACTCTTCTGATGATGAATTTTCGTTTGGATGAGAGTCATTCTTGCGGGAATCATATACAGAGCCACCGAGGCATGATGTGCATAGTCAAGAAGAGGTGTCTTAAGGACACTATACATCCTCTTTTGATGGACTTGGAGGTCTATGATTCTAGAGGATCACAGATCAAAAAAAATTATATGAGGCATGTAAGCCATTGAGGTGTACAAAAGTAGGAAATGACTCTCCTGAGGATGAATTTTCCTTTGGTTGACGAACATCTTGTAGGAAACATATGCAGAGCCACCAGGGCATGATTTTTATAGTCATGAAATGGTGTCCACATGACATTTTCCTTCTGGTTTTGATGGCCATTGATGTTTATGAGGATCCAAATTCACCCAGTATACTACAGTTTAAAGTCATTTAGCTTGAAAGATGGAAACACAGTGTAATGTCGAGTGGCTGGGACTAGTACCATACAGTTTAAGGTCATGTGGTAAGGATTATAACTCATTATTTAAGGTCATAGAGTTTGTACCCTGGAGGGAAGGATCCATTATTAAGTGAAGGATAATCAGGTTGGGATGTTCTGACATGCCTCGTACATGAGAGGGAAGGGATGTGTAAACTATGAATTTAGGATTCATGGATCAGGAGAAAGGATATGGGACATGGATGTCATTAAGGCGTACAGAGGTAGGAAATGACTCTCAAAATGAAGAATTTTCCTTTGATTGATGGTCATGTTGTAGGCTTCATATAGAAAGACACCATGGAATGATTTGAATAGTCACACAAATGTTTCCTCAGGACACTGGCCTTCCACTTCTGATAGCCATGGAGGTTTATGAGGATCTAGAATAACTAGAGACACAAAGATTTATGGATTGAAAGGATGGGTCAGGCAATTAAGAAACACTCGGGCTGTGATTTTCCATGGAGTTCTTGGTCAACTTAGCATTGGAGGAAGGTGATAGGGATTTTCGAAAGGTTCAGGAGGAATTTCTCTTCTGATGGTATTTAAGGGACGGATGTTAGGGCGGCATAAGGTTGGAATGGAAAATGTCGTCAACCTCACCCAAAAAGACTGTTGTGAGACTCCCCATTTTTCATGGGGGCCAGTGATGGTAGTGAAGGGACCAACCCGACACTGATCCGAAGTAGGGGTATGAGGGTGAAGCCCCCATGGTATGGACTGGTCGACATGAACTATTTTCTCCATGGGGTTTCAGTGTAAGAGTTGACCGTGTAATAGTTAACTACTTATGATGGTACACGGAGGAGCTAGTCGCATATGATGGTACGCGGAGAAGTTTGATGTGTATGATAGTACGTGGAGGACCATGTTGCATACTGTCTTTCACATAGGGGAATCCACGAACTGTCTTCCACATACGGGCATCTACGAACCAACTTCCTTATATGGGAATCCATGAACCATCTTCCATATATGGGCATCCACAATCATTTTATATTATATTTTTTTAATAGATTTCTAGTTGGTTGCAGAGAGTCTTCTAAATACGGTTCGCGGGGAGGACCTTCGCGAACTGCTTTCTAAATATGGTTCGTGGGATGGGTTCTACGACCTGCTTATTTTTCATGGGATGGAATCTGCGAACTGCTGCAGATGTAGGATGGAGTCCCGTGAACTGCTTTGGGTGCAGGATAAATTTCTCCCGCACCATCTATGTTCTTCGTACCCTTTTCTCTCATCCCAAATCTCTCTCCAATTTTCCCCCTCTTATTCCAATTCCCATGGTGGTCATTTTATAGAGTTCTAAGGAATTTACATCTTCTGTATACATGGAGCCTTCTCTGGAAGCCCAAGGTGGAATTCTTACCCATGTACGACTCAGTCAATCCAGGTTTTATGGATGTGCAGTATGCCTTCGACATCTCCTCATCTACGAATCACCCCATTTGTGGGGATGATACGCGGGCTGTACTTCTTCCGGATTCTAGCCAGAAAATAATGGATCACAGCGGCTTCTATTTGAGGGTGGAAATTTACCTCAAACTGCTTCATTTTTTGGCCAGTGCCTTGTCGGCCAGCGCGTTATAGGTAATCCGCATACTAGGGGTTCACGATTTATGCTTTCCACTAACCTTTACCGGTGATGGAATGCGGCCAAGTCAGATTCCCTTGAAAATTTTGATTTCATTAAATTTCTTCTCAGATATGAAATCCAATTTTCCATGCTAGATATGTATGAGTATTTACTTTCCCTTTGCTGAATTTTCAGAACCTTACAGATCCATAAAAACCGTAAAAGACACTAAAAAACAGAAAAATCAAAAAGACCCCAAATAACTCAATAAAAACCTTAATGTTCCCAAAATACATTAAACTCCCTAAAAACCCTTAACATATCTAAATATAATAAAAACCATGAAAACCAAAAATACCCTAAAACCATAAAAACCATAAAACCCTAAAAACTCTAAAACCCAAAAAAAATCCATAAAACCACTAAAAACTATTAAAAAAAATAAAATATCAAGACCCTTAAAAACACTAAAACCCCCAAAAAATCTTGATACCCTAAAAAAATAAAAAAACCCAATAAACACTAAAAACCCTAAAATCCCATTAAAACATTACAAACCTAGAAAACCCAAAAAAATATAATGACCCCTAAAAACCTATATTTCATAGAATTATTCAAAACCCAAATCCCCTACAAACCCAAAAAACACTAACCCTTATAACACTTAAATAACTTAAATACCTTAAAAATAGAAACCCTAAAATCCACAAAACACCTAAATGACAGTAACAAACCTTAGAATTCCTAAAAACCCTAATACAACAAAAAAACCATAAATCGATGTAAAAACACTAAGACACCCCTACAATCCATAAAAACCGCATAAAAACCATAAAAACCTAAAAATACCCTCAAACCCTATAAAAACCTGAAGGACACTAAAGAACTCTAGAAATACATTAAAAGATCCCAAATACCCTAAAAACCCTTAAACCCCCTTAAAAACTCTAAAAACAAAAAAAAAACCCCTAAATGACCTTAAAACGCATAAAAGAAACTAAAAACCTATAAAACCCCTTTAATTTTACATAAAACACATAAATATCCCAAACAATATTCAAATCCCTAAAAACCCTAAAACCCCTAAAAACCCAATACCCATTAAACACCAAAAACACCCAAAAAACCCCTAAACGCCCTAAAAACAAAAAATATCATTGAAACCAAAAAATAAAATAAAACCCCAAAAAACCACATGTAATCCTCGAAACCTAAAAAGAGTCTTAAAACGTAAAATCCTAAATACCAGCAAATTCATAAATCCTTAAAAAAATTAAGTCACAAAAAACAATATAACTTGTAAAAACCCAAAAAATTTATAAAAGTAATTATTATTCAAAAAATGAAAAAGAACCCATAAAACCCCTAAAATGCCATAAATACCTAGACCCGCCTTAAAGAGCTTAAACCATAAAAGACACAATAAAGCATATAAAACCCCATAAACATCCTAAAAACTATAAAAACCCCTAAAATAACCTTAAAACCATAAAACACCCTAAAATCCATAAGAACCCATAAACAACCCCCGAACCCCTAAAACCATAGAATCATAATAACTAGAAAACCCATAAACCCCCTTTAAAATGAAAAAATCCCTTTAAAGTCCTAAAACCCTAAAAAACATAGAAACCCTAAAATCTTATGAAATATATAAAAACATTAAAAACCCAAAACCCTAAAAACTATAAAATAATAGAAACCCCAAAAAACATAAAACCCCCATACAAACCCTAAGACCCCAAAAAACATAATGTTACTTTAAGAAAATCAGAAATCCCTAAAACTCTAAAAACCTTTAAAATTATTTCAAAAACTAATAACAGTAAAAAATAATAAAACCCCCTACAAATCCCTAAAAACCCTAAAAACCAAAAATAATTGAAAAAAGAATAAAAATATCAAATCCCAAAAAACCCCTAAAACCCCAAAAAATGAAACAAACTCTAAAAACCCTAATAACTATGGAAAATTTAAGAGACAATTTGAACCCATAAAATACCCTAAACAACCTAAAACTACTAAAACCACTAAAACCCTAAAGGCCAAAAAATCCTAAAAAACCATAAAACCACTTATAATCCTAATGACCATTAATATACTAACAAACCCTAAAAACTCTAAAACAGTAAAAAACCCTAAAAACCATAAAACCCTTACAAATACCTAAAAAACAAAAAACCCCTTTATGCACTAAATGAACCATATAAACCCCAAAATAAAGATAAAATTAATAAAATCCTAAAAAAATAAAATATTTATAAATACTAAGAACACTAAAAACCCAAAATGTAACCAAAAACATTAAAACTCATAAAACCATTCAAACCCATAAAAATATAACAACCCTAAAACACAAAAAATAAAAAAAACCCGTAAAAACACAAAAAATACTCAAAACCCGTAAAAGAATCTAAACCCCACCAAAATAGATTTAAATCCCTTAAACCCCAAAACCCTTTACAACCCTAAAACCCCATAAAATCCCCTAAAATCATAATATTTTTTAAATCCCATAAATATACCCAAAACACCTTTAAAACCATAAAAACTATAATGTCCTAAATACCTCAAAACCCCTAAAAGTCCCTATAAACCCTAAAATTCTCCAAAGACCTATGAAAAATACTCAAACCCATTTAAAACCATACAAAAACTTTTAAAACCCTTTGAATCCTAAATACCATAAAAACAATAAAACCCCATTGTTCCATAAGAATCCCTAAAACCCCTAAAAAACTAGGAAAACCATGAAACCCCAATGAGAAGACAAAAAACCATACTAAATCCCGAAAACCTTAAAAACACACAAAACCCTAAAAACTCCAAAAAACCCTATAAACCTTAAAATCCATAAAAACCACTAAAATCACTAAAAACTGTAAGAATCCCTAAAATACCCAAAAAAACCATAAGAAATATTAAAACTATTATAACCACCCAAAAAACTATAAAACCCGTAAAAGGCACTCGAAACCATAAAAAATTTAAAAACCCTAAAACACTAAATACTCTAAAAGACACAAAAAGCTTAAAAATCATAAATGACCATAAAACCCTTAAACATCATTAAAAAAATAAAAACCAAAAAACACAATAACACTAATACCCTAAAAACAATAAATCAACAAAAAACATAAAGCCCCTTAAAAACAATTAACTTGAAAACCCCCTAAAATCCATGAATAAACTCCATTAAACCCTCAAAACACTAAAATATTCTAAAACCCCAAACAAACACTAAAACCCATAAAGACCATAAAACCCCGTAAAAACCTAAACCCCCCTAAATGATGGTAAAAATTTTAAAAACCATGAAAATACTAAAAACTTAAAACCACCTAAAAACTTTAAAATTCAAAAAACCCATAAAATCCCCAAAGCCCATAAAAACCCAAATAAATCTGTAAAAACCATAAAAACCATAAAAACAAATAAAACACTAAAAACCACAAAAACCCAAAAATTCTAAATTCTATAAATATCAATTAAATACCTAAAAACACTAAAAATATAAAAACTATTAAACCCTAAAAAAAATGAACCCCATAAAAACCCAAAAATTCTATTCAATCATTTAAATATTCTAAATAACTCTAAAAACACTAAAAGGGATTGAAAATCCCTAAAAAACATAAACACCCATAAAAACCCAAAAAATCTATTAAAAAATATATGTGACCATAAAAACATTAAATAGATATAAAACCCTAGATCCCTATAAAATAACAAACAATAAAAATCTATATAAACCCTAAAAATCATAAAAAACCATTAACATATATGAAATAACTAAAATCTAAAAGAACTCAATAATCCATAAAAAAAGGAAAAACCTATACAACCCTAAAAATCTTCTGAAATACTAAGAACCCTAAATCCTTTACAAATACTAAAAACCCAATAACCCAAAAAAATCAATTAAAATCCTTAAACCCCTAAAAATCCTTATATCCAAAAAAACCTAGTAAAAACCTCAAAACCATATAAAATCCTAAAACACCTAAAAAATATTCAAACCCATAAAAACCCTAAAGGGACCGTAAATCTTTAAAAATCCAAAAAAAACATCCTAAAACCCTAAAAACCTAAAAATCAATAAAACCCAAAAACACCATAAAAACCCTAAAACGGCAAAGGAACCTAAAACCCTTAAAAACCCATTCGTCCATAGAACCCCTAAGAACATTAAACCCTAAACCATCCTAAAATAACATAAAAACCATAAAATACAAATAAAACATAAAATTCATTGAAATTCATAACAGAAAATAAAAACCAAAAAAAAAAACAAATAGGACCTTGGAATTCCCTAAAAACCATACTAGTCTCTTAAAATCCTCAGAACCCAAAAGGACCCAAAAAATCCCCTAACAACACTAATAAACCCCCTAACAACACTAATAAACCTTAAAGAATCCCATAAAACTCTAAATGATCATAATAATCCCTAAAGGGCCCTAAAAACCATAAAACCCTATAGGGCACTAAAAACCTTAAATACTCCTAAACAATCCTAAACCCCCTAAATGACCTTAAAACCCATAAAAACCCATAAAAACAAAAAAAAAATAAATAATAAAAGACACTTGAAAATAACCAAAAACGCTATGTGACCCTAAAACCCTAAAAGCCCATAAAAATCCTTAAAAAATTAAAAACTCAACAACCATAAAACCCCTAAACCCCCCCAAAAGATCCAAAAACCCATAAAAAATTTAAACCCTAAAATTTATAAAAGACCCTAAAAAAACACAAAAATCCTTAAAAAATTAAAAAAAAACAGAAAACCCTAAAATAATAAAAACCCTAAAACCCATAAAAACATAAATCCCTAAAAGCCCGAAATATAATAAAAAACCCTAAAAACATAAAAATCCCTAAAACCCCCAAAACCCCAAAAGGAAATAAATCCCCCACACACTAAGTTACCATAAAATACCTTAAAACCCACCAAAACCAAAAATCTCACTAAAAACACTACATGTCCCTAAAAACACTAAGAAAACCTAAAAACAATAAAAGAATCCCTAAGAACCCAAAAACACTAAAATGCATTAAAAACATTAAAATACCCTAAAATCATTAGAACACCTCAAAAACCTAAAACCATAGAGACCAAAAAACAATAAAAATCATTAATACCCCATATAAATGCTAAAAATCTTAAAAACCTAAAAACCCTAAAAGCCCTAAAAAACATGAAAACACATAAAAACCAAAAAACTGTAAAAAATAAAACAAACCAGAAAACCCCTATAAAACCCTTCTAAACCCTAAAACCCCTTGAAACCCTAAATCCCCAAACATCCTTAAAAAACTAAACCAATAAAAATCCTAAAAAACTAATAACAACCCAATCCTCTAATAACCATAAAAAACCCTTAAAGCTAGAAAATCCTAAAATCCTTAAAAATATTATCCCCATAAATACACTATAACCCTAAAAATAATGAAAAAATTTAAAAAACATTAAATATCCTTAAAACCATATAAAACCCTAAAACCCATAAACCCCTGAAAACCCCAATAAAATGCAAAAATCCAAAAAAACTTGAAAAATAAATAAAACATTAAATGCCCTAATAAGACAAACTTCATAGAAAGACCGCAGAACAATAAAACCCCTAAAGACCCTAAAACCCCAAAAATCACTAAAATTCCCTAAAATAGTATAAAACCCTAAAAGAACCATAAACCCTTAAAAAACATAAAAAATACCAAAATCCCAAAAAACAATAAAAAAATAAATAACCCCACAATCCCAAAAAAAGACTAAAAACTAAAAATACCCCTAAAACACTAAAAAAACTAAAAACACCTATGAACCCTAAAGATACACTAAGACACCATAATACCCTAAAAATAAAAAACCCCCTTAAATTTATAAAAACGATAAGCCAACAATAAAACCACTAAAAAAATAAAAAATTGATAATTACCCTAAAATAATAAAAATACCAAAAAACCATAATAACCATAAGAAATCCCTATAAAATCCTACAAACCATATGAATAACCTTATAATCCAAAAACACATTAAAACACCAAGAACCAAAAAAATGAAAAACCCGAAAACCCCGAAAACCCTAGAAATCCTAAAAATCCATAGAAACACAAAACAAAACAAAAACTCTTAAAAATCCCTAAAAACATAAAAGCACCTAAAACCCATAAAATGACCTAAAATACAATAAAAGTATAAAAAATATAAAAATACTAAGACCCATTATATCATTAAAAACAATAATAACCCTAAAAGACTGAAAATTCCTAAAATTCATAAAAATCCTTAAAATATACTAAAACACTAAAAACTAGGAAAACACCCTAAGACATTAAAAACCCCTATAAAACCCTAAAAATTACTAAAAACCCAAGAAACCCTAAAATTTCTCATAAATCACTAAAAAATTAAAACCCCTGAAACCCTAGAGAACTATAAAACCCCTAAAAATTTAAATCCACAAAAAGACTAAAAGTCCTAAAAACCTTAAAACATCTAACACCCCAAAAATCATGAAACCCTAAAAAAATTAAAAAAAATACCTTAAAATCCCTAAAAGACTAAAAAACATTAAATACCATACCACCCAAGAAACTATCAATGAAAGATAAAAAACTAGGAAAACAAAAACACATATTAAAAACTAAGGTATCCCTAGACCCCAAAAAATAAATAAATACCCCAAAAACCCTAAAATCCCAAAAAACCTAAAAACCCAAAACTCCATAAAAAAAAGACCCTAAAAATCTAAGAAAAACATAAATTCCTAAAAATACTATAAATCTACGAAAATACTAAAAATCCCAAAAAACTCTAAAAACCGATAAAAACAAAAACTTCCTAAAACCATTAAACCCATAAAAATATAAAAAAGTAAATCAACATCAAACACACACATTTATAAATATCCTATGAACCCTAAAAACATCTAAAAACCTTAAAAATCTTATACACTACACCCCAATCCTTAAAAAGTAAAACCTAAGCCCTACACCCTTAACCCTAAATCATACACCTTAAACCCTAAATCCTACACCCTAAACATTATAACCTACACCCTAATCCCTAATCCCTATAACCTAAACCATATAAACTACACTCTAAAACATAAACCATATACCATGCACTACAAATTCTACACCCTACACCCTATACCATATACCATGCACCCTAAACCATATTCCCTACACCCAAAACCCTATATTATATACCCTAATGTCGATAATGGATATCTTAAACCCTAAACCATACACCATAAAACCTATTCTGAAAACCATAAACCATAAACCATATAACTACACCCTAAACTCTACACCCTCATCCTTAAACCCAAAACCATAGAACCCGAAACCAATACCATACACCCTAAACCCTATACCCGACACTATAACCCTTATAAAATACACCCAAAACTTCCCGAAATTCAACCAATAACGATGGTTTTAAAATATTGTCATAGCCCTTGGAACTATTATTATAGGCTTTACCAATGGTTCCTTAAACCATAGGGTTGTTTGGTGTGGGTATAGACCTATACTAATTGTTTTAATATAAACATTAGTATAGGTATTATGGATTTACCATACACCATTGTTTTTTCTATATCCTTGGGTTTATCATTTACCAATATTTTACTAAAATCGTTGGTATAAAAAAACCACTAGGTGTATTTCATACAAACAATTTTATTAAACTGATGGTATATGAACGTTATTTATTTATAGAAATATACAAATGGTTATTAAAATCATTGGTATAGCCTTAATTAATAACACAAAATAGAATCACCTCCCACGCAAGCCCATATCACCTTCCATGATTTCTCAAAACCATAACACACCCACATCCTCAAACAAATCTAACCCAATATAGAAAATTTTAGAAACTTATTAACACATTGAAACTTTTATAATACACATCGCATATATTCAATTACATTTAACCATTAAGCATCATTTTGAGAGTCTGTATTGACACACATATGAATTAGATGTTTATTGGGATAGATCACTCCTTGGGATGACTATATTAAGTGTGATTTTCTCTCCACTATAAACACTTTTTAACTCTATAAATTGTGTTTATGAAAATAAATAAATAATAATAATGTTTAATTATGGATCCAAGAGATGGACGGATAATTTTGATATTTGGAAGACTAGAGATCTCATTACGAAAGACACCCACATGTTATCAGTGAGTGTACATCAATTATCGATATGTTGTAGTTTTTGGTGATTCATTTATGTAATTGAAAATCATATCATAGAGGATTATATTAATTTTTTTTTCTTTTGTGTTTTAGTTAATTATTCGTGCATGTTATAGCAGATTTTGATGTGTGGTAGTCGATTACATATTGTTTTTAGAGGCCATGCTTCCCAAATAATATCTAGAAAGATCAATTTTCATTGTTATACTCCAGATATGTGGAGGAGTGATTAGGTAGTTTACATACCCGAATTCCACAACATGAAAAATTGGTAACTGAGAGGTATAATTAATTCAGGGATAAGAAACTGTAAGTATTTCGTGTTGTTGTTTATAATTTGTCTTACTAAGGATTTCATTTACATGTAGTGACCATAAACGTCTTTAACAATGCTATGATAGTAAATATGTTACTAATAATGATTCATTTTAATGAAACCTTATTTGAATCATATTGAGTAAACTGAGATTCTAATGGAGGGAGGTATGAATCATATAGATATGAGTAAAGATTTTATGATTTTTGGATTTCAGGAATGATATTATTTAATCTAGGGATAATCTGTGTTAGTCAGGATAAAGAAAATTTTAATGAAAACCTTATAAGTTTGTATGAGATCAGGATAAAGATGTTGTCTTTCATATAGTTGGTAGCGAATGTTAATATTGGAATATTACAATTTCAAATTTTTTGTGGGATATTAAATCAAATGTAGTGTTTAGGTTTCAAAACAAATTTCATATTCGATATTGGTTTATGAGTAATCCAAAATACCATATATTATAGGAAAGGTCTTCATGTTTTAATAGATCCGATTTTCATATAACAATACTATAATAATTTTCCAATATAAGTATGAATAAAAGGAAAAATACATGAGGCCTGTAATATTCCATACATGAAAAAATTAGTGTATGTTGGGTCAATATATTTTTATATAAAAATAAAATTCAAATAGACTATGATATATAATTTTAATTTCAAAATTTCAAAGAAGGTTTTGAATAATATTATTTGGAAATGGGAAACATAATATTAAAATAATATAATTAAATTCCAGTATTGAGATATTTATTTATTTTATCATAGTTGTGGTACATGAGTTTGATACATAGATGTGTTCAATAAATTTTATAGCTATGTTAGTTTAGGATCCATGAAAGTTTGAGTGTGTTGATCATTAGAGTGAAGGCATTATTTCATGATCAGGTAATCTAAAGAGGTATTTCTAGGAAAATTTCTTATCAATATAGACTTCATTATAAAGGGAACTGTATCCTTCCCAATATATAATATAGAATATTTTAAAAAAATAACAGTTTTAGAGAAGTGAAGAAGGAGTATAAATACACCCAAATTCTCCTGAGTTTGAGGCGACATGAAATCACTTGGGGCTCATTTTTAGTTAGGAGGTATAGGGAATCTACTAGAATTATAATTGAATAGTGGAAGATCACTGTGAGTTACTACCCTGGGGAAAAAATTTCCAATTAAGTGATTTTTCAAATTAGCCTTCATTTAAATAAAATAAGTTTTTTGTGATATTTAATATACATTTCAAAATGTGTAATTATGTTTTATTTAATAGATCTCTCCCTAAGAAAATTTTAACATTCTATAATCAAAGTGCATGTTCTTATTTTATATAAGTGCCCTCTTCTCAACCATGGATAGAAAATTATACCACATTTTCCAAGGATGGTAATAGTATTTATTTTTAGATATTATTAATTTTTTTAATTCAAATTAAACTTATAATGAAAATATGGTTAGTTGTAAATGTTAATTTATTGTGATGTTTCCATAATGTGTCTTATTCTATATTTCATTTATCCTTGACCAAAAATTCAAAATCACTTCAATTATAGAATCCAACATATGATAGATTTTATTTGTGATTGAACTAAATGTGTCAGAATGGTTTTGGATCCCCATATTTGAATAAGTTCTCATTTATATTTTTGTCTTGAGTGTTTGTTAAGTGTTGTCATATCAGTTATGTTTTTTGGGATTTGTATTGAACATTATAATGATTACATATAGTTTGATTAATTTAAATTTTCAAAATAATTATTAATATCACAGAAATCACCAACATCAAGTATTTTTATCATAATAAAAATTATATTTTTCATCATTATTCATTATGATCCATTTCACTCTATATTTATTCCTCTCAATACATATATCATCTGTTTTCAATTTCATTCCACTATTACTCCATGTACTCAACATTATTATATAAAAATAAATAATATTGATTATAGAAACTCATTATCTATTACTTCCCTACTTTTGAGATTGATCCAAGTACATCATGTATTGTTATAGTCAATACTTGTGAAATAAAAAATATTTTTATGTTAAATTCTAGAAAAAATATATATACCATAGTTCCATAACTAGGGAGCCATAAACACTTTTATACAATAATTTTTATAAATTAGTCAAAAATTAAAACTAAAGAATAAATCATCAATCAGATATCATTCATAGAAACTATATAATTAGAAACTAATTTTTATAGAAAAAGAGTATAATTTTTATCCATTGGATACATTCATTTTATGTGAAATTTAATCAACAATTGGACCTAATTTACATAATAAAAATTTTAGAGTGTTTCATCATTATTTCAAGGAATTTTTTTTGAATCATAGACTTTTTGAATATTTTCCCCTAGATTTTAAAATTTATCATGATTATTATAGGAAATAAGAGTTCCCTTTGTAGTAACCAGATGTAATTTTCCTTATGAACATTAGAATTTTTTTATTCAAGATACAAGGAGAATATTTTTAGATATTTAATGAAATTTAATGATGAAATATTTTTGTTTCAAAACATTAATCCATTGGTTAATGAATAAAGTGAAACATATAGGTACATTACAGATTTTAATGTAGAAAATGTAGAGAAAGTATCTATCATGTAATCATAAGTCAAATAACATTCTCAGACATATTAAGAAGAGAGTTAACTAGAAGTAGAAGAATATATAAAATAATATCCATTACATAAACATGTTTTCTTCATCCTAAAGTCATTTATTAAGATTGAATTTCATACTGATACTTGGATGGGAGTTGAAATAATTTTAATTTTTCATTATTAAAACTTTTTAAGAATGATATTTTTAATAATATATCATATTTTAACAATACAATTTCATCATAATTTTAAATTATGTAGATTAGATTGAAATGTGATATTTATATGTGAAAAAAGATATATTCATCGAATCCAAAACACATTATAGTTTTATTGTGAGTATAATATAAATGATTGTGATATTTTTTTGGGACTATATTATTCTAGTTCTCTAAATAATTTTAAAAAATGTTATATTAGAAGAGGTATAATATGATAAATGTTTAGAAAATGATTATGAAAATAGAAACACTCTTTTTGAAAAATCATATCTTTTAATAATTCAATAACCCATATTTATTCCATTAAAAATCATTATGGGAGTGATGAGAGGCACAATCTGAAAATAATTTCAAATCAATTTTGAGAGAATAAAAAAGAGTAAAAAGAATAAGGATATGTTAAACATGAATTAAATCCGTTTTCATAACATTTATGTTTTATTTCAAGATAAAAAGAATTATTTTGAATTAAAATATTAATTTTCTACTACTATAAATGATAATTATCAAATTAAAATTGTAGTTGAATAAGTAGAACATGATATTTCACTAGTATTTTTGTGAGATATATGATGTGGCTGCTAAAATAAATTATTTAAAACAATTAAAATTTAAAACATTGCATTTGGAATATAAATTAAATAATGAATAGGGAAATGGAATTGAAAATTGGTGTTCTTTTGAAAAAAATTAGTAACATGAAAAACATTACAAAATTTAATGCTTCAGTAATGATTTTTATTTTGAAATTATATTTTATATTGAATGAATGTGATTTTATATACTTAATTAAATTCTTTTTTAAAAAATTTGAGTAATTTTTTAGTATTCCAAACATAGACTTTAAATTTTATTTTTCTACTAGAATAGTTTTCCTCCCACTATAGGTTCGAGAATAATTATTTTCAATTATAATAAAGGTACTTAATTTAGTTTTAAAGACTATATACACCTATTTTTGATATTATATGATCATATTTTGAGAAAACAATATCCATTAAAGATAAAAAAAATTATTTTTATAAAACATTTGAAAATAATATTTTCTGCTAACCTCTTTCTTACATGAACTAAATCTCATTAACTAGTATGGTGGAAAGGTGTAAAATATTTTTTTTCAATAAGGAAAAGTTGAGTAAGTTATGTGTTAACCCAATTCTCACATTGAATAATCTTTATCAAATATTATTTACATAAGAAAAATCATTAATGTTCTATATTATCTTGATCCATACATTTTAATGATAATGTTCTTGATATGAGAAAACATTAAAAGTTATCTGACACATAATAATATATTGGATATTTTTTACAAATATATTCTCTTCATTTTAATATATTTATCTCAAACACACACTAAATTTATTAGATTTACATATGTTAATTCATGAATGAAACATGTCTCCATAAAAACGTTAATATAAATTTTATCTAAATTAAATTTATATATATCTGATTTGAAACTCATTGATTATAACACCTTATATCAATTAATTTAGATAAAACATAAAATAATAAACTACAAAAATATAGTTTAGGAGCAAAATATTTTCAATCCTATCAAATTAAGATATATCTCTTATTATGGTGGATGGGGTTGAATAACACCTTCCTTATCAAATGTCTCACCTTTAGTATGAGTTATAAAAATGTGTACCAAAATAATAAATTTGTATAATAAATATGAAATTTTATTATTTTAAGTAATTTTTTAAGAATTGATTTCATATAATACAAAATTCCATTTTTGATGAAACAAAACACCTAGTTCCCCATCTTCAAAAATCCATGAAAATATGTAGCATGTATTTCACAAAAATCCATGAATAACAATACTAATTAATTTCCAACTCATTTTTTATTAAAACCATATATAAAATCTCATGAAAATAAATGAGTGAAATAGTAGGTTATAGAGAAATAGAGTGAAATTGAATTAAAAAATATTAAACCACCAAAAAAAAAATTTATTGTTCAATAAATTAATAAATATATTCTAAATTAACCATTTTTCAATGAATCTTGAAGAATAATGAATTAAAATATAACAGTTCTTTTTTATATTGAGAAAAAATTAAATGAGTCATGGAAAAATATATGATCAATTTGGAAGTCACCAATTTTATGTTGATGATAAATATAATGAAAACAAAAACTATGGATAGATGGTTTCTGATGGGAAAGAAAACATAATTTCACTCGAAGGGTTCTCGATGGGAGTTTAATGGGAGGAGGAGGAGGCTGATTGATAGCTTTTTGGTGGATGGATATATCAATAGTGTTTAATAACCATGGGTATAACATAATCTATTCCAATAATTTCAATAAACTATTAGTATAGCTATCTGGTGAAGAATTATACACCAACGGTCAAAGGAAACTATTAGTATAACCATCAACTATACCAAAAGTTACATCAATCCCATCGGTATAAGGTTTGTTCATGGTGCCTATAAAATTCGTTTTACTAAAACATTGAAAATGATTCTATATAAACAAAATATACCAATGGCTCTAACCAAACTACTTGAATATGTGGCATATACCAATAGTTTTGAAAAACATTGGTATAATCCTGTGGGTATAGAACCTGTTTCCCATAGTGCAAAAACCCATACCCAACCCCATAAACACCAAACCCTAATCCCAACACACGAAACCCAAAAACCTACAACATAAACCCTATAACCTACACTATATAACCTAAAACCTATTACCTAAACACTAGGAACAACACCCTAAACCCTAAACATTGACACTAAACCCTATACCATACCCCTAAAAACTAAAACCTACACCTGAAACCTGAAATCCTAAAACCTATACCCAAAACCCAAAACCCTAAAACCTAAACACTAAACCATAAACCCTATAACCTAAAACATATAACATATACCCTAAAAACGAAACCACACTCCCTAAACACCATACCCTACGCACAAAACCCTCAAAACATCATCCTAAACCCTATATCTTATTACCAAAACCATAAACCCAACACCCTGAACCCTATACCATTCACCATAAAACCTAAATCCTATACCATGTATCCTATAACTCCACCATAATCACTAAACCCTTATCCCTAAACCATATACCCTCTACCATAAATCCTTAACCGCAAACCTTAAACCCTAAACCCTACACCCTAAACCGTAAACCATACAACATAAACCCTATACACTACACCCTAAACCCTAAACCCTATATCTTAAAAATTATACCATACACACTAAAAACTAAACAATACACCCTAAAGTCTATATTATACACCATAAATCCAAAACCCAAATCCCTAAACCTTAAAACCTAATCCCAGAACCTAAAACACAAAACTATAAACCCTATTGCTTAAACCATATACCCTACACCCTAAACCTAAAACTATATACCCTAAAACCTATACCCAACAACAAAACCCTCAAACCTACATAAAAAACCATATATCCTACACCGTAAACCCTATACCCTACAACGTATACCCTATACCCTAAAAAATACTTAAATGACTGTAAAACATGTAAAAACCCTAAAACCCAGATAAAACAAAATAAAACCCATAAATAACTAATAAACCATAAAAATCATTAAACCATGAAAAAATATAAAAATATTTTAGACTCTAAGAGCACAAAATCCCCCCTCATAAAACCCAAAAATCATCAAAACCCCTAAATCCCTTAATAATATGAAGAAAACATACAAAACCCGAAACTCTAAAAAACCCAAAATGCACTTAAAATCTATAAAACCAAAAAAATCCAAAAAAAACTGTACACCCTTAAAACCCCTTAAAATCATATATAACTCTAAAACCATATAAGACCAGTATAATCCCTAAAATCCACAAAAAATAAATAGCCCCTAAAAGAACACTAAAACCCCTAAAAACCTAAAAACACTAAAAATTCCTAGAAACCCCTAAAAACCTATTAAACTATAAAAACCTAAAAACCTAAAAAACCATAAGAAACCCTAAAATATCTAAAAACCCCTAAAACTTTATAAAAGACTCCTAAAAGACTAAAAAATCATTAAATCCATAAAAGAAACTAAACCCCCAAACCCCTAAGAATTCCTAAAAACAAAATTATCCCTAAAACCCCAAAAATAAAAGTGCCCTAAAAAGACGGAGGAAGGTTTACTCTGCTCTCCCACGTCCCATGGCAACTAGGGCCTCTTCATGAGATGTATGAATTAATCTAAAGGTGAATAAGTGAGAGCGGATTTCAATTTCTGCAAAGCAAGAGAAGGCTAGGATGAAGCTGCTATCTAGGCTAGGCATGCAAGAGGATTTTGAGTCTGGATGGGACGCAACGAACATGGATGCTGAGTCACATTTTAGTTTGGCTGATGTAGGTGATGGATTTTGTGTGGGAATGGGGTTTCAAGGTGCGGAGCTGAAGGATTTTGGTGGCGATGTTGACTAATCCTCCCCTTGTGTGCTTTTCCTTTTGAACCTTTTGACTTGTTTGTTGTTTCTTTTTCTTTTCTTCCTCTTTTTCTGTGGCCTTTGGGCTGAGGTCGTAAGGGATTTGGTGTGTGGATCGGTGGATCCCTCCCCTCCCTTATCTGTAGTGTCTGTGTCTTTCTTTTAATAAAATTTTCGGGGGTCCCAGGAATAGCCTGGACCCGTGCCTTCCTTTCCCCCCTAAAACACCTAAAAACCAATAAAGCATAAATAATCATAAGAAATCCTATAACTATAAAATACCTATAAACCACTAGGATCTGTAATCCTTTATAAACCATGGATACCTTAAAAATCCTAGAGACCCCCTAAAAACCCAATAAACAAAAGAAACCTTAAAAAATATATAAGTCGATAAAACCCAAAAAACCCTAGAAGGCCCTAAAACCCCAAAAACATCTTGCAGACAAAAAATATCAATAAAATCCTTAAAAAACCTTAAATACCAACATAAAAACTAAAAGACCCCAAAACAATTTAAAACCACAAAATACCATAATAACACTTAAACACTATAAAAATTGAAAAAAGGCTAAAAACTCGAAATACCCTAAAAATATTAAAAGACTATAAAAACCCTAAAAAAATTAAACCATAAAAACCAATAAAAACCCTAAAACTGAGAGAGACCCTAAAAAATTAAAATACCCCTTTAAAACCCTAAAATCCTAAAACCAAAAAATAAAAAAAAACCAGAAACACAATAAAAACCTAAAAAAATTAAAAGCCATAAAAATCGAAAAAAACACATAAAAACCCATGAAAACCACTAAAACCTTAAAAATCCTATAAAACACTTATAACTATTAAAAATATCTAAAATCCCTAAATCTATAAAAAATATAAATACCTAAAAACCCTATAAAACATAGAAATCCTTAAAAGACCCTAAATATTCTGAAAGATCATAAAACATTTAAAACCCCTAATACACTAAAACCCCTAAACCCCTAAAAACCCCTAAAAATCTCTTAAAACAACTAAACAGTAAAAAACCTAAGAAACCCCTATATTCCCTAAAACCATTTTATACCTTAAAATCCCAAAAAAACATAACGAAGCCTAAAAATATAAAAAGAACCCTACATACCCTAATGAACTTAAAAATAAATAATACCCTTAAATCCATAAAACCCTTAAAAACACTAAAACACCTAAAAACACTTTAAACCCCTAATATGAACTCTAAGAACCCTAAAACCACAAAATACCTAAAAACCAGAAAAACCTAAATGACTCTAAAACACTATAAAACCCTAATGGACAATTAAAACTATAAAAACCCTACAAATATTAAGGACATTAGAAACAATAAAAACTCTTAAGGACTCTAAAAACCATAAAAGATCATAAAACACATAAAAATTAAAAAATCCAAAAAACAATAAAATAACCAAAAATCCATAAAATCATTAAAAACTCTTAAAACCTTAAATTCCCTAAAAACTCTAAAAATCCTATAAACCAAAGAAAACATTAAAAACACAAAAAATATAAACTCCCAAAAACTATAAAAAAACTCCATAAAAATATTAATAACCGAAGGAATATATAAAATAACATATAATTGAAAACCAAGAAAACCTAAAAGACCTTCAAAGACCCTATCAGACCATAAAACACTATAAAACCTTAAAACCAGAAAATAACACTAAAGAACAAAAAAATCCTAAAACAGATAAAAAACCTTTTAAACCACACATATCCCTAAAACCCTAAATATTTAAACCCATAAAATGTTTTTAAAACAATAAAACCTCCTAAAACCAAAAAGGAAACACATAAACCCTTAAAATCCCTAAAAGTCCTAAAAATACTCTGAAAAAAAATATAAATACCCATAGAAGACAAAAAATCCCAAAAATCCCAAAAAACCCAATAAAACTCAAAAACCCAAAATTATTATAAAATATTAAGAACTCCAAAAAGCCATCAAAACACATAATAGACCTAAAACCCATAAAACCCTAAAAAATACCTAAAAACCCTAATCCACCCCCCCCCAAACTCTAAACCCCCAAAAATTACAAAAAACAATAAATGAAACCAAAATTCCCTTAAAAACCCAACAAACCTTAAAAACCAAAAAAACCTAAAAAAACTAAAAACCATAAAACTATAAATTTCTATAAAACCCCAAAATACCCCAAAAGGCCATAAAAGTCATAAAAACCCACAAAAATATTATAAATAATATAATATATGCCCTAAACATGAAACCCAATCCCTAAACCCTATACCATAAACCATATAACCTACACCATAAACCCTAAATGTCACACCTGGAACCCTATCACCATATCCCTTAAAAACAAAAAACTATTCCCTAAACTCAATACCCTACACCCTAAACCATAATCTCTAAACATGAAAAACTAATCCCAACACCCAACACCCAAATCACTAAACCCTATCCCTTAATCACTATATCCTACACCCTAAAAAATAAAACCTACACATTAATAAAAAAACCATACACTATAAACACCTACCCTTATACCTCAATTCCTAAAATAAGTGAGAACACCTTAAAAAGGTCTTTAAGAACCTAGAATCCCCAAAAAAACCCCTAAAAACCCTAAAAACGCAACCCCATTAAAATTCCCTAAAAAACCTAAAACCCTTCAAAATCCTAAAAGGCCACCAAAACTAATAAAACCCTAAAATTTCCTAAAAACCTATAAATAAAATAAAAATCCCTTAAACCCCTAAGAACATTAAAAACCCTAAAAACCCAAAAATCACTAAAAACACAAAATAAAAAAATATCCAAAAACACTAAAAAACCTAAAAATAACTAAAAATCCATAAAAACACTAAAAACTGATAACCCCCTAAAATCATAAAAACCAAAATGAACCCTAGAAATTCTAAAACCCTAAGAACCACAAAAATCTAAAAAAATCCAAAAAAACCCCTAAAATCTAAATAACACCTAAAAAATAAACTAAAAACCCAAAAACACCTAAAAATAAAAAAATCCCAAAATAGAACCTAAAACTCTAAAAAAACCTAAAAACCAACAACCCTAAAAACCATAAAACCCCTAAAAATAAGGAAAACCCTAAAAATCGATGCAAATAATAAAAGAGCCTGAAAACCCCAGGAAAGACCCAAAAAAATCCCTAAACACCATAAAAACCCTAAAAGTACATAAAACCGTACAAACCATTAAGATAACATAAAACCCCTAAAAAATAAAAATACTAAAAAGCCATAAAACACTAAAAATATTATAAACTCTATTAAACATAAAAACCCTAAAACCCTAAAAACAATGAAAAACCTAAAAATCCTAAAATACCCAGCAAACATGTAAAAGACCCTAAAATCCGTAAAATTTCCTTAAACTATAAAATACTCTAAACTCTCTAATACCACTACAACTATCAAAAAACCCCTAAAACTATAAAAACACAAAAAAAATCCATGAAATCCATAAAAACAAAAAAAAACAAAAAAAAATAATAACCCCTAAATACCATAAAAATCTTAAAAACACTCTTAATCATAAACCCTTAAAAATCACTAAAACAAAAAATCCATAATCCCCAATAAACCATAAAACCCCCTATAAACTAAAGAAAAATTCTGAAACCCTAAAATCAATGAAATTCCCTAATACCCCCTAAACCCCTAAAATATTAAAAAATTCCAATAAACAAAGAAACACTAAAAACTATAAAGACCCTAAAAAACAAAAAAACATTATAACTACATAAATCCTTATTAAAAGAGACTAGAATACATAAAAATGCCTTATAAATCCTAAAATCATGAATGGCCATAAAAATTCTAAAAACCCTAAACGACCCGAAACCCCTAAAAACATAAGAAACCATAAAAGCCATAAACCCCCTAAAAACTATCAAAAATCTATAATCAGAAAAACCATAAAAAATTTTCAAGCACATTAAAACCAGAAAGGTTCTTAAAAACCCTTTAAAATTCTAAAAGACCCTAAAACCCCTAAAAATATTGAAGGACCCTAAAACCCCTAAAAACCCTAAAATCCATAAAGGACCCTAAAAACACTAAAATCTTTAGATGATGGTAAAATCTATAAAAAAACACAAAAAAACTATAAACGAGTATTAAAATTCAAGAAAATCCTAAAAACACTAAAACCCCCTAAAACCAAAGAAACTATAAAAATCATAAAACCCAATAAAACAAAAAATCCTCTAAACCACATCCAACACAAAATCCCCTAAAAACCTATAACCTTAAAAACCACTAATACCCATGAAAACTATAAAACCCATTTAAGCCACAAAATACCCCAACACTATAAAAATGAAAAAATCCACCCTAAATTCACGTTAAAACCACTAAAAACTCTAAAAACCCATTAAAAACCTAAATCCCATTAAAACAAAAAAACCTAAGACCACCAAAAACAATAAAACACCCCAAAAATTCCTAAAGACATAAAATCCAAAAAACACAAAAAATACAAGAAACTATAAACCCCCCAAACATAATTAACCTAATTACCATAAAAACCCCAAAAATTTCAAAAACCCCAAAAAACCAAAAACACTTTAAAAACCATAAACTCATTAAAACCCAAAAACAGTTAAAAACAATAACAACCCCAAAAATCCAAACAAACTATAGAATACCCAAAAATAGAAAATATCTCTAAATCTCTAAAACCACATACCATACACGCCAATTCTTAAACACAACACCCAAGACACAATACCCTACAAATTAAACCCTAAACAACACACCTGAAACCCTATACCACACACCCTACACCGAAAACCCTTCACCCTATACCATATACCATACACCCAAAACTATAAACCCAGAACTCGAAACATTATACCCTAAACCCTAAACATTAAGCCCTATAACCTAAAACCTAGACCTTCCACCTTTAACACTAAACCCTACACCCTAAACCCAATACTATATACCATATACCCTAAAATACCATATAAAACCTAAAAACCCCTAAATGATCTTGAACAATATAAGATTCCATAATGCACTAAAATACACTAAAATACCCTAAAACCCCCTAAAAATTTAAATACATTAAAACACCACAAAAAATCTAAACGACACTAAAATCCTTAATAACTCGTAAAACTACCTAAAACACCAAAAAACATAAAAGACCAAAAATAATTCAAATCCCCTAAAAACTATATAAACCCCTAAAACCCCTAAAATATCCTTAGAAACCCTAAAACCACAAAATCCCTAAAAAATCTAAACCCATAAAACACTAAAATGAAAAAAAAAATCTATAAAATCCCAAAAAACATTAATAAGCCAAAAAACCCTAAAACAAAAAATTACTTTTAGACCCCTTAAAATCATACAAGACTCTAAAATCCAAAAAAACATAAAATACATAGGAAGAAGAAAAAAAATCCAAAAACACCCTCAAATGACCCTAAAAGCCTAATATACAGTAAAATTAAAAAACCCAAAAACCCTTAAAAGACCCTTATAAACCCAATAAAACACTATTGAAATCCTAAAACCCTTAAAATCAATAAAATTACTATAAAATTCATACAAACCAAAAAAACCAAAAAACTATAAAAATCACAAAAGATACCCTAAAACCCCTAAAACCCAATGTACCCTAAGACCCTAAAATGACACTAGAACCACAAAACCCCATAATATCATTTAAAACCCTAAAAATCATAAAAACATAAATAACCCTAAAAACTATAAAAAAATAAAAAAAATAAATACTACAAAAAAACCCTAAAACCCCATGAAAAATATAAAACACTAAAAATATTAAAACCCCCCTTAAAACCCAAAAAAATAAAAACCATTAAAAACCCAAAAAACCCATAAAAACCTAAAATAATCTAAAAACACATAATGATCCTGAAGGAATATATAAAACCCTAAAAGGGTATAAATTACCCTAAAAATTCTCAAAACACTAAATAGTATAAAACCCCTAAAACAATCGAAAAAACTATAAAACCATAAAAACACTAAATTCGCTAAAAAATATTAAAAACTAAAGAACACCTAAAAGTACCCTAAAATAAAAAAACACATAATACCCAAAAAAACCTAATGATCACTAAATTTACTAAAATCCCTATGAAAAAAAAACTCTAAAAATACCTTCAAATCCCTAAAAACCATCCCCCACCCCCAATAACCCAAAACCACCCAAAACCCTGTAAAGCCCATAAAGACCATTAAACCCCTTAAGGTACCTAAAACCCTAAACACCGCTACGAAAACCCTAAAAGATCCTAAAACCCCAAAAATCCTAAAATACCTTAAAATATCTATATAAAAATAAAAAACATTGAACCCCCAAACACCCTAAAACCCTATTGAAAACCTTAAAAAAACCCAAAAACTAAAAAATTACAATGAAACCCATAAAACCATTTAAAACCAAAAACTCCTAAGAAACTTGTAAAACCTGAAAAAGCAAAAAACCATATGAAAACAAAAAACCCTAAAACCCCAATTGATCCATTAAAACAGTGTAATTACACTAGAAGATAGAAAAAATATCCTAAAACCCTAAAACCAATAAACAAATCTTATAAACAGTTAAAGAATCCTAAAAACCCTAAAAATACTAAAAACCATTAAGACCAAAAAAACCATAAACCCTAAAAATCCTAAAACTCATAAAACACCTAAAAAGAGGAAAAAACCTAAAAATACTAAAAATAATAAAAAATACATTAAAAATCCAAAAAACTCTAAAAACATAAAATTCTTAATTTCCATAAAACATTTAAATATCCATAAGAACAGTTAACCCCAATAAGGGCCAAAAACATGAAAAATTTCCTAATGGTCCCTATAACTGCTTCAAAACCCAAAAAACCCTAACAACCCCTAAATCCCATTAAAAACACTAAAGAAATGTAAAAACATAAAAACCTCTATTTCTATAAAATTTCTTAAAAATCAAAAGAAACCCTTCAATCAATTAAAATCCTAAAACAATTCTAAAAAAGATAAAGAACATTTAAGCCTACAATAACTCTAAAAATCCTAAAAATCCGAAAAACCCTAAAAAAACTTTTAAACCCCAAAAAACCTATTAATCCCCCTAAAAGAAAAAAGAGTCATTGACACCCTAAAACACCAAAAATTCCTTTAAAACCCTAAAACAACCAAATATTCCTCAAGATTCACCCCCATTTAAACCCCCAAAACCCTATAATAACATAAAAACCCAAAATATCCATAAAACCCCACAAAATTTCTAAAACCCATAAAAGCCACACAAACCCTAAAAACAATAAAACACTAAAAACAATAAAACCCAAAAAAACTCAAAAAATCCCTAAATACACCAAAATCAGAAAAAACACCTAAAACCCATTAAAATTTGAAAACCCAAAAATCCTATTAAAACAAAATGACCCTATAAACATTAAACACTTAGAAAATTATAAAAATAGTCAAAACTGTAAAAAAGTATAACATTGTAAAACCTTAAAACCAAAAAAACACAAGAGACACTTATCAACTCCAAATAATTAAAAATCTATAAAAAAGGTAAAAACCCTAAAAACACTAAAATCACTAAAAACATAAAAACATAAAAACTATAAAAATCCTAAAAATTAAAGATACATAAAAATCCAAAATCTTCGTAAAACACCAAAGCCTTGTAAAAATCCCTAAATACCCTTAAAATCATAAATAACTACAAAACCCCTAAGAAATATAAAAAACTCAAACCCCATCAACTGAAAACCCCCTTAAAACACCTAGAACCCATAAAATCAAAAAACCCTAAAGCCCATAAAATCCTATAAAACCCCTAAACATCTTTAAAATCAAAAAACACACAAAAAGACTAAAAATCACGAAAAATTATAAGAACCCATGAAAACCCTATAATCATTTAAAAACCCTAACACACAAATATACCCCAAAACCCATCAAAATACTCAAAAAAAACTAAAAATTACCAAATAGAACCTATTGCCCCTAAAAATAAAGAATAATCCTAAACTCCCTAGAACCTATAACAACCCAAAAAGAATAAAAACCACTAAAATAATATGAAAATATTAATAAAATTAAAAACAATTTAAAACCCTAAAACCTGACAAAACCCTAAAAACTATATAAAATCTATAAAAGAATGTAAAATTATTAAAACCCTTAAAATCACTAAAGAACTGACACCCTAAATTTCCATAAAGGACACCAAAATCCTAAAAACCTTATATGGCCTAAAAATACCTAAAAATGCATAAAATTCATAAACACATAAAATACCCTTAAGACTAAAAAATATATAAAAGATACTAAAAAAACTAAATCCCACTAAAATACCCAAAAACCCCTAAATTAATCTGAAAGCATTAAAATCCCAAAAGAAATATAAAAATCCTAAATTTCCTAAATAAATTTAAAGACACTAAAGAACCCAAAAGACCCTACAAAACATTAAATACACTAAAACCCCTAAAAAGACTAAAACCCTTAAAAATAATAAAAGAATCTAATAACCCAAAAAATAATAATAGACACTAAGAACTATATAAACCAAAAATACCCTAAAACCATAAAAAATTAAATAACATAAAAAAGAAAAAAATATCGAAAAACATTTAAACCCCTTAAAAGACACTAAAATCCAAAAATACCCTAAAAACCAATAAAACACTAATATACACTAAAATACCATAATACAATTGAATCCCCTAAAATCCTTTGTATCTATTGAAGTCATGATTTGGTTAGGAATAGTTGATTGTATGGGGTTTAATGTTGTGAAATCACGGATTTTTGGTATAAGTTCTTCAAACAGTCTATAATGGGTTTTGTTTAGAGAGCTAGAAATTCCCAATGGATCTTATATCCATGATCCATTGACCTACTTTCCAAAGTCATAATCACATTGTGTAACATGGAAAAATAATTTAGAAATCATATTGGTATAGATGATGAGAAATCGAGATCATTGTTCCCTTTTGAGGAGAGATAATACATATAACATGACTTCGTTGTAGATTTAAGATATGTTTATGAGTCCTTGGTTCATTCACAATATGCATGTGTGGGTCACCTCTATGTAATGATTGATCAAAAATATGCTTGGGTTCTGAACCATCTGTATATAAAGTTCTATATCAATGTAGGTATCTGCTATGTATCTGAGGTTCTTTGTTTGTGTTTCCCTTTTGTGGATAGACTAGAGATCTATTGGTCATTTATTGAGACAATTTTGTTTTTAATCTATTTGGTGTTGTTCTCTAGAGTTTACCATCATCTAAGAGGTGGGAGTTGTTTTGATGTTGTGATACAACACATGAAAGGGATTTCTAAATATCCTTATAATTGGAATCAGAACCCATGTAGTCTTGTGCCTCTTAACTGGAAATATCAACTTTTAAGATTATGTGAATAGGACTGAACCATACAGTTTAATGTCATGTGGCCATGACATATGGGAAAAGGGTTTATAGTTCAAGATGATGTAGAACTTATGTCATAGAGGCCTGAGGGGACCAGAAGAAATATATCCCCTGGGGTAGTGGAATTATTTTACATGTTCTTTGGTTTGGAGGAAATCAATATGATTGAGGATGTTGGGTTTTCACCTTAGGTAGTCTTCCTATATATATCTATTAGTTAGGAATCAAAGACCACATAGTTCTGTAAGAATTGGAAATTACCCAAGAAAGTGTCCCATTTTAGAGGGATATAATTGAGTATTATAACATATAGGAGGCCCATTTTATTTGGGATCTAGAGGATCTCATAATCACCACTAACCACTATTCCAATGTGAGTCATTTTTTGTGTGGGAATCAAGAGGAAGTAGAAGATTTAATGATCACACTATCTCACCATATTCGTTTATAGATGTTGTTGGATCCCAAAGGAAGAGTGAAAGGGGAATTGAGTGTACATGTTTTTTCTCTTGTTTTAATATCTAGGAAACATTTGGTGAGCTATCTGAATACATCTGGTGTGGATATGAGGAGGATCAAAAGTGAATCCTCCTATATGAAATTCTAGGGGCTTACCTAAGAAGCAGTTCCCTTCAATTGGTTTCGAGAAAGAGATGAATGTTCCAAAGTAGCCCTCATCAATGGGAATGGAAAGAATTTTCCATCAATACATATAATAGGGAGGTTCATGTGACTTCCCCAAGGTTGAAACCCTTGTTACCATGGGAATGTATACCCGATGTCATTATGTGGATCAACCCTATTACTGTAGTCACCCATGCAACTCCAGTCACCATGGGTATGTAAACATGAAAGGATATTCTGATGTTTCTAATGATATTATCATACGTGTTTGGTGGATTTGGAAGGGTCTTTTTCCTGATACTAATATACTGTTTTATAGTGGGGCCAACATTGGGACAGATGATAAAACATAACAGAATTGTGAAATGCCTAGGTATAACTCCCAAGGATGCCTCCTTATGCACAACATCTTATTACGATGGAAGGGGTTGCCTCTATGTAGCATGATCCTATGTGGGTATGGGGACCATACATGTATCATTATCCTACATGGTACTGAGTTTGGCCCATTTAGTGTGTTTCTTCATGAGGCCTTGTTCTACCTACGTAGTCCTTTACTACCCGAGGTCGAGTTCCTACCACATAGTGTTTTTCTACATGGGGTAGGGTTCCACTCACATCGCATTTTTTGATGTTGTATTTTTATTAAAAAAGGTCCCATCAGTTTACACATCGTAGGATTGTGTCTACAAGGGAACTTTTGGTTTTTAGACAACCATAAGATTTATTATTTCCACCTTAATGTTATGTGGCGAGTTTTACTTACAAGGAATCATCAAAGGACTCTAGTTTTTTTTGGTGCCTTTCTTCACCACTTTTAAGTTCATACATCTAGGTTTTGATCCTTTTTATCCCACCCCCACCCTCTCTGGTTTTATTTATAAATGAGTATAGGGAATATATAATATCTTGTAAAGTCGTTCACATAGGGTCATGAAATACCCATTGTGAGAGCCCATAGAGGAATCACAAGCCACGAATAACTTAGTGAGTGGGGAAATAATTTTCAGTGGTGGAAAGTACAACCTCATTTCCCAAAATTACTTATTATTACTTGAAGGAACTAATGACCCCCAATGTCTTGTGAACTATTTATTTCATAGGGAATGTTCATTCGTAGAGGCATAAATCACGACCTTGGTATTGCAAATGACTAGGGGTGTTTTGTTTGGGAACTGATGGCACCACGTCCTCCTATATACCACCTACACTAAACAATGACAACATTATAAGGGGTTATAACCCCTTCTAAATACATTAGTGGTGGTTATAGAGAATATCCTCTAATGTTCCCGCCTAATGTTTTTAGAGGTGGTTTTGTGGATGTGCTAGTAAAATCCTGATGGCTTTAGCGGTGATTACATTTGAAGGGGTTTAAACCCATTCTAATTTTGGATAAAATATGTCAAAATCACATGTATTAAAGGTGGTTATAACTGAATCCTCTTATAATTGAGGGATTTAAGGGTGGTTTGAACCACCCCAAATTATGATTAATTTAGTGGAAGGTTTCTTAAACCACCCCTAAAGCATTTCCATTTTTCATTTTTTAACCCATCACCCATGACCCACCCAATATAGTTCTCCTTGAACCCCCATACCCCCTCATGTTTTATGACCCGATGTCCCTTCAATTCCCCATGGAGCCCTGATCATCCCCATCTAATTCTCCCATTCTCTTCCCTCTAATTATGTAGAAAACCTCCATCCCGTCCCCTCCCTATTGCACGCTCCCTCCAGTCCCTCTCTCTCCCCCTCACCATTGTGCCCTCCCTTCAGTCCCCTCCCCGTGGTGTGTGTGTGGCACCTCCAGTCACATCCCCCCACCTCTTTTACGATCCAAACTCCCTCAAATTCCCCATGGTGCCCTAGTCTTCCCAATCCAATTCTCCCATTGTCTCCCCTCCAATTATGCAGAACACCTTCATCTCGCCCCTACCTATTGCACCCTCCCTCCATCCCCTCTCACTCACCTCCCAGTTGCACCCTCCCTTCAGTCCCCTCCCCACTGCATGTGTTCATGGCACTTCCAATCCCTCTCTCTCCCCTCCCTACTGTGTGTGTGTGTGGAACCTCCGGTCCCTCTCCCCCTTATATGTTAAAAGGGTTGCTAAAGGGATTTGAAACCAATCGGCAAGCAGATGGACCATGGTGAACGGGGTAGCCTACCAATATGGCAATTTGACTTCTATTATTTTTTTATAGATTCAATCAATATATATACAAATTTTCATTAAATAAAATAAATATTTTTTACATAATATATTTAAATATAATTCAAAATATGACCAATATATAATTATATAAGTTATATATTAATATGTATGTTCACATACATATGAGTTATTATTTTTACATATATTTAAAAATGCAATTATATTTTTCTATCTTCCTAAGTATTTATAAAATATTTATATGTATAATATAATTATAATATATATTCATTTAATTCTTTTTATATACTTATATTTGATTGATGATAATAATATTATTAATTATTACTATTTTTATTACACCGCGTTAAATTATAAAAATTATATGATTGTTTATAAATACTATAAATTTAAATTATGAGTTATAACATTGATATATTATATTAGATAAATTTATATTTTATATTTATGTAAATTATTTTTACACTTAAATATATATTTATATATTATATACATGTTTATTAAAATAATATATATATATATATATATATGTGTATTTACTTAATATATTTACATAATGTCCTTAAATATATATTTTTATAAAATATTTCAATACATATATTTGTTATTATGTGCATTAAAATATATATATATTTCTATAAATTGTATAATATTATATATAATTATTATTATATGAAATAATTTTTTTATAAATATATATATTATATATAATTAATATTATATGAAATAAAAATTATAAATATATATTTATAATTTTTATTTCATATAATATTAATTATATATAATATAAAATCTTAAACATATTATTCAAAAATATATTTATTATAATAATAATATAAATTATAAAAGATATATGATGTATTTCTTAAATATATTATATTTATGTATATATTTATAGAAAATTATTATTCTTTTATATTATAAATAATTTATATTATATGAAAAAAAATATACAAATAAATATATATTAATGTACATATTATTAATATACAATTATATTTGTGTATACACATCAATACTATTAAATACTATTAAATACAATCATAAAAATATTTTATATAACATTTTTATATAATGTATTTATATACATTTATATATTGTGTTTTAATTATATATATATGGATATTTCTTTTTAAAAAAATTTGGAGGTTCACAACTCCCTTTAATCTATTAAATTAGATGGGGTTTTAAACCCCTATAATGTGAAGACATTAGAGGGAGTTTTGAACCCCCTCTAAAATATTTAGAGGGGTTCCATTACCCACTCTAATTTATGATATTAAAGGGGGGAGGGGTTTCAACCCCCTAGAATATAAGATATTAGAGGGGTTTTAGAAACCCCACTAAAATCTCACTAGATAATTGAAAAATAATGATTATAATATAGAGGGGTTTAATACCCACACTAATTTAAGAAATTATAGGGGTCCATAACCCACATTAAATTCGATGATTAAAGTGAGTTTTACATAACCCCCTATAATTTGTATAGTAAATAAATTTATAGGGGATTCATAACCCTCTCTAAATTATATGATTAGAATGGGGTATACAGAACCCCCTCCAATTTTATAGAAAATGAATTTAGAAGGGGTTTTGTAGAACCCACTCTAATGTGGTATTTTTGTAGTGATATTTCTTGGGGGATGTTCATTTGTGGGGGAATAAATCAAATACTCACTCCTAGATATGAATTTGGTTTCATTTGGTGGTGTTAGGACCACCATCTTCGTCCTGTGAACTATTTAGTTCATGGGTTCATTCTGAAGTCTTGTATCGCTATGTTGAGTGGCAGTCCATGGCGGGATTTTTGATTCACAGACACATCCCTTTTAAAATTTTATTCAATGATCATCTAGGATTCCTTTATACCATTTTTCAAATTAATTGAAATATATTGTTCTTTTTTGTGGGGATATAAGGGGCCCAAAAAATTCCCCACATCGTAATGGGATATGATAGGGATGAAGAGGGGACTATTATAATATAGAAAACAACTTAGTTTTAAATTGTTTTATGGTAAGTGAGTAGAACCAAAGGAAGGGATGCCACCTATTTTTAGGTGGATCATGTTATTTTTCATTTACTAATTATTTCTGTGAGATATGTGCTCTTAAATATCTCTCTATCAAATATGTACTTTCATCAAAGAGACTCCCTTACTGGAATTTTCTAATAAGGTGGATAAACTTTAGAAATTGTTTACTTATTTTTTCTCAGGCATATTTTATTATCGGCATGTGCACATCCATATCAACTAAATTTTCATATATTGAATAGACCTATTTTCACATTAAGGAATCCTTGTTCATTTTAATGAATCTAATCCTCAAACAAAATCCTTACATAATATCACCACTGTGTTTCACCACATGGTGTCTTAAGAAGAAAGTTCTTATGAACAAAAGGTTTCAATGACCGGGGATATATTGGAGTGATATGCTCATTCAGCAAAGATAAAGGAGGAATTGTCATCAATCAATGCCAATATTGAATCCATAAAGTAGAAAGTGTGAGACTTCAAGGACATTTTTAAAACAATATCTCCAATTTCTAAAGATGAATCCAAGAAAAGGACCACTTTATAATAGACACATGACAGCCCATGTCAGACGATTATCAATTTGCAGAGTAAAGAAAGACAAGATTCGTTGTAACTATTTACACTATTATATGCTCTATATTTCTAGCATTTGGGAGAGACTCTAGGTAGTGGATCCCCCTCCATTCTTATTTAATGAAATGAAAATTTATTTTATCTCAATTTCATAGCATTTTCCTTTTCAAACAAAACAAATCACTTATAGTCAGTCTCATTTTGAAAGATATTTTTCATAAGATATCAATTTTAATCTCGATCTTGGATAATCAAATTGAAATTATCATATAATTTTATAATTTTTTCCTAAGCCGACAGACTCAGTGAGAATTTTTGGACTATTGGTTGGGTCACATGAATAAAACCCTATGAACATTGTGTCTTTTCTTTTATAACCCTAATTTTTTAATATGTTCAATGTGGTGTCATATTAGAGGGCATAACATGGATTTTTATTAGCCCCCCTTTTCTTATTTTTATACCTTAAAAAATTTCTGAGTCTTTAGTTTTTGATTGCTTTATATTTTTCCAAAACCATGCAAATCATATGTCAATAGAGCTCATACATAAAATTTACCCAGGGTTTCCTTTATTGGTTTTTACCCTGACAATTCATGTGTTTCTTTTCATGGGCAGTTTAGATTCTTGGTAATTATACTAATGCCACTGATATTTTGGGTTGAATATCATTGAACCATAATTATGGGGTGAGGGATGCAATGGGGCTTATTATCCAAGAACATCACAATATTTTTTAAACATGAATAGGGGATTTTTATTGAACTTGGTTTTATTAATTTTTAATCAGAAATGTTATATGGGGTAGTTAATCAAGTAGTACCCATAAGAATGGCTTCCAACACAGTTTTGTTGGTGCATATAGAGGTTGGAAAATCCTCTCATTAGGATGAATTTTCCTTTGGTTGAGAGGCCTTTTGTGGGAAACACATGCATAGTTGACCTGAACATATTATTCAATGTAAAATAAATGTTTCTTTAGGACACAAAACATCCATTTTTTATGATATAATAATTTTATAGAAATTTAGTTTTTTCAAGACCATGAAGGGTGGATTGTCAGTGGAGTGGTGTATGAAATCTATGGTTGAGTTTTTATTAGCTTTAATCCTAAATAAAAAACCACTCCCACAAAAAAAATTAATATAAATGAGGATCAAGAATGGTGTAGTTTATCATAACACTACCAGTAAATGGGTGGTGTATTTTAACATCTTGTGGTTACGATGATTGGGATTTAAAATTAAATATCACTTCACTCTTAAAAAGGGGAAAAATATTTTCCCTTTTCATGGTAGTCTGACCAAGAATGTTATATTATCTACATCCATGAAGGGGGATAAGACTGTAAACTATAATCCGAGGTTCTTCCAAATTAATGGAGTGATCTGAGACATAAGCACCATAGGTGTGTATGGAGGTAAGAAAATCTTATTCTAAGGATGAATTTTTCTTCTATTGACCATCATTTTTTAGGAAACATATGTAGATCTAACTAAGGAATATTGAGAACAGTGAAAAAAAGGTGTCCTGAGGACACTATCCTTCTGCTTCTGAAGATTGGGGAAGGTTATGGGGATATAGACCATTCTAGACATAAACTTTGGTTTATGAAAAAATATTGACTTGAAATTTAAGGGTAATTTCATGAAAACATTTCTTTGGAATAAGAAGAGACGTTCCACCTGTGTAAGTATAAGGAGGTTCGTCATGTAGGTCTGAACCAAGAATAGAGAAGGGATATTTATTTTTCTTGTGTATGGACCCATGATTGATGATATGGGAATCAATACATATCTTGTGATGATAGAACCCAAGTTGTACGTTACTCTACATGACCTATGGATTTTATTGTCATGTTTAAAGATTATTATTTGTGCAGTTAAACATCATAGAATAAGGAAATGGATCACCCAATTTGAATGAAAATGGGTGTTGTATTAGGTCCCAAGACTAGAGGTTTGAGCATCACTACGTATCCTACTATTGTAGGAATCTATCAACATGTAGTTCTTAGAATGGTCCCCCAAATTACAATCAATCTCTTGTATGAAAAGGGGGGAATTTTATATTGGATATGAACTCATGAATACGGTGAGTCTCATAATAAATTCTCCCATGCAGATCAAGCTCAAACATATGAGTGGTTCCTTTGTTTTAATACAATCTAAACAATAGGGAGAGGATCATTTTGGACTCTCCTACAGAAATTTTTTTCATGAAAAGTAACATGGGAGATAAAATTCATTATTGTGTCTTGAAATTTCTCAAGCAGGTCTGAAACATACTGCAGATGTGGAGGAATTTTTATTTCATGGATTTACATGAGATAAGAGGCTCGGGTGTCACTACACAACCAATGATGATAAGAATCAATGCACACTTAGTTACTAATATCATGTTGTTTTAAATTCATGAAATTTGGGGATGGTATGTATAGTTTAATTTCATGTGGTGAGGATGAAATGGGGTCATGATTTTTATAGTTATATGAATATGATCACTTGTCATAGAAACCATAAGTATCTTGAGGCTAATCGGGATAGGATGATCTGAGAAACCTTAGATGTGAGGGGAAAGGAAGTGTAAACCATGTTTCTGAGGAATATCAGTTTAGGAGAAATGATACATTGAACGGAATCCATTAAGGTGTAAAAAGGTAGGAAACTATTCTCTAGCGGATGAATCTTACATTGGTTGATATGCCTTTTCGAGGGGAAACATATGTTGAGGAAACTAGGAAATATTATTCATAGTCCAAAGAAGATTTCCTTAGGAAACTAACCCTTCACTTATGATGGTCTCAGAGGTTTATGAATATTTGAAATTGCCCGATGGAAAGAGATCGATGAATGGAAGGGATGTGTATGGGTGTATAATAAACATTCATGCTATGATTTTCTAGGGAGTTGGAAACTCCCTCTATAAATCTGACTCATACATAGAGGTACCATATGTTTTTTTGATGGATCTCTGAATGAGGCACCTAAATTTGAGATATCATGCATAAATTTGAAAGAAGGATATGGGGAATTTTTTCATTATTTTCATTTTACACGTGGTTCAGACTAGGAAATAATTTTTAGGAATCACAAATATATCTTATCAAAATAAGAATAAACTCACCTGTAGTTCATGAGTAATGGACCCCCTATGAAGATATGACTCATTCCTAAGGAGGATGTGATTTTTTCATTGTGGTTGGTACCTAGATAATAGATATGGACATCAATATGTATCTTGTGTGATCAAGAATCAATCAATATACAGTTATAAAACATGACAATGTGGATGACCAATGTCAGGGGTGATGTCCTATTAGGTGATGGAATCATGATGGTATTGGGAAGTTTAACGTCATACAACAAATATGAGTGGAATTCCATAGTTTTTCATTAAATAGATACAATGACTTGTGATATGTAGTTTAACATCATATGGTAAGGAAGTTGGTAAAACAGTTTAACATCATGTTGTGAAGTCGAATAAAGAATAACAGTTCCAATGGGTGGTTCCATGAATAGTTTCTATGACCTAACATGAATGAGGATCTAAGAGGCCCTATTACACACCACACCCACCCAAAAGAGACTCAGACTGAGAATCTAGAATGTTAAATGAATTTATGGGTGGGCCCAAAGTTAGAATGATAGGAAGTTGATATGCATCCCAAGTGAATGAGAATCAATCCATTCATAGTTCCTTAAATAGAACTCTATGCATCATTTTTTCCCATATGTCGGGAGGTGGGAATATATTATTATCATTATTATCATTAAGGAAGGATTGACATGAGATATGATACTAGTCATCACTACATATCCTTGGTGAATGGAAATCATGCCATATAAAGTTCATGCATGTGATGTGGTAGATGTTTGATACCGAAGGAAATGCCCTCTCGGATGAGGTCACTGTAATTCCATGAACTTTATCAAAATAAAACATGGAAATATGAAAATAATAATTTTTTAGAGCTATAAGAAGCATAATAATGATGTGAAAAGGGGCCTTAAGGCCAAAGGAATTTAAGAAAATCATCTCATGATGGAGGGAAATTTGTATATGGGCACTAAACGTAGATTCTATACATCAATACATATCCTGTGATGATAATAATCAGTCCAAAAATAATTCTACATAGGAATTCTCTGCATGGATCTAACCTATAAAAACAAGAGGTTACTTTTCCCATTGTTCATCGCTAGTCCTAGTATGTAGAGTCTGGGAATCACTACATATCATGTGATTATAGGAATCAAGCCACCTGTAGTTCTGGATAAGGAGACTTCCAACGTGAATCTAGGTCTCAAGAAGGAATTAGTGAATTTCATTTTAACCCTGTATATATTTGGTTTTTATGTGTTGAATTTGTTTATTGAAATAATGATCCCTATGTGGATTAAATTCATGCATTCAGAAATTTATCTACCATTTTATGGTCATGCAGTTCAGCACCTTGAAGCTATGAAATTTAACATTTTAAAAATAGGGTGATGTGTCCTCTAGTTTAATGCCAATCGATTATGATGATGGAATCACATTATAATGTCATGTTGTAGGGATGATCTCTGTAAAATTTAACATCTTGTGTTTAGGATTATATACCATGAAATTTAGATTCATTTTGTTAGGGTGATGTACCATCCAGTTTAATATCATGAGGTTAGGATTAAGGTTCCATTAATTTTCTTTTCATGTTGTCAAGATGAAGATTTCATGTAGTTTATCTTCATGCGGTCAAGAGAAAGGTGACATGCAGTTTATCATCATATGATCAAGATGAAGGTGACATTTAGTTTAACATCATCAATTCTGGATAAAATTGCCAGGAATTTTATCATAATTAAGTTAGTAATAAGGTTCCATGCAATTAATAATCATGTGGTCATGATAAAGGTTCCATGAAGTTTATCATCATTTGGCCCAGATGAAAGTTCCATGTTGTATAGCATTGTGTCGTCAGAATGAAGGTTCCAAGAAGTGTATAGTTGTTTGGTCAGGATGATGTGTGTTTAACTACATGAAATAATTATTCATAAAACATGATTTTATGGGTGTTTTAGTGATATTCTCATCCATTGTAATTAGATAATATGATCCATTAGATTAGACCTTATGTATGGTTTAAGGCCCCTCCCATTTTGGTTCCAACATTGGAGGATTCTTTCTGAGTATCATCAGAGTCTTGAGGACCAAAACCATATGTACTTTGAGGAAATACCAGTGGAGAACTGTTTTTTAAGGATTATGCAATCTGGTTTTGGTAAACCTCCAAATGGTGCAATGTATGCAATCTCTTTTCATTAAGTCTCTAAAAATCATCCAACCATTTCTAGGATTTATCAACAATGGATAACTAATCACATATAGAAACATGAATTGAGGGAATCTAAATTTTGATGGCCATGAACTCTTTTATCCTATATACTATTGAGTATGGGGTTTCTTATATGGTTGTGAGATTCATGGTCTAGTAGGCCCACATAGCATGGATGTGATGTTTGTGTTGAAATTTTTTTATCCTTATCTACCATCTTCTAGAGTATATTTCCTAGGGTCTTTTTGAGTGCCTCTATCAATCTGTTATCCACTTCATGATAGCAGGATGAATTATTGGACTTGATATCATACTTCTTATATAGTCTCTCCAATTCTCTGGATTACAAATTTGTGTCATTTTCCATCAGTATTGTATGAGGGACCCCAAATATGGTGATGATGATGGATTTAAAAAATATGACAATGTTTATTTCCCCAATCTCTTCGAGAGGTATGGTTTTCTCAAACATGGAAATGAATTCATTTTATATGTGAATATACATGAATTTATTAGTTGTAGTGGGAGTATGTGGTCCCATGAATTCCATTCCCCATATGGTAAATGGTAAGGAGTACATAGCTATTTGAAGTAACTCTAAGGATGAGGGGATGAAATTGGCATGAACCTAGATAGAATAGAATATTATGGATAATCTAGTATAGTCCCGTGTTATTGTGGGCTAGTAGTATCCAAGCCTATGAATTCAATGGGAGATCTTGGATCCAGATTGTTGGGCACCACCGGATCAAGTGTGAAATTCCTTTATGAAAACAAGGGTCTTCTATCCAACAATTAACTTAAGAAGTATCCCATAAAGGATTCACATATAGAGGACCTTTTTTATTTTTTTTTCATCCCACAAAGCCAATTTAATTGATTATCTCTAGATTTTATCCCATCCAATCTTATCTAGTTGGAGCTCTCCCTTTAGAAGGTAATCCATAATGGGTTCCATCCAGCTGGTTTTAGTACCATAATGATTAGTGATATGGATAATCTCGTCAATTTCTTTTGTGCTTATCGGAATGAACTGTGAGACCATCTAGCAGTGTGCAATTCTAATTAATGTTTCATCCTCATCTGTGTCGGCCGGAGCTATGGTAGCATTTTCCGAAGAATCAGACAAGGAATTTTATTATCATGGGACATGATTCAATGTTGGCTACATGAGTAATCATTCCATTAGTCCCCTAACAATGTTTAGTAAGGGGATTAGATCCTCATTTTTGATAGAATAATCACAATTAACTTTCTTAACGACTAGTTATATTTTTCTTTTTATATTCAATAATTATACTTATACCTGACATGATAGATCTGAACCTATAATAAGAGAATTATATTATTCTTCAATTTTCATACACACCTCCAGTAACAGTAAAGATTAATGCAAGATTTCCTTCACTTAATATATGAGTACGACCCCTAACCCCACTTGGAAGAGCTTGGGGTCTTTGATCATTTTTTCTGATGGGATTCTAGATGCACCGTCAAAATAAATCTCCCATATATGGGAGTCTTCTTGAATAGATAATAACTATATATCAGGTAACTCAGTATCCAATGGAGTCATTTCTTTTGAGGGGTTCTCTTCTAGAAAATCTATTAATGGCTTTCCTTTTAACACTTTCTGAGGCATGAACTGAATGTCAAACTGGTGAAGGATAAATTTCAAACATGAAATTTGTCTAGTTAACACCAGAAAGCTAATAATGTATTTGAGTGTTTTTCTTTGAGAGACCAAATAGACCTTGTGATTCTATAGGTAGTACCTCAAACTTTGGAATAAAAAGATTAGCTACAGACAACTTTTCTCAATGTCTGAGTAATGAGTCTTAGCACTGATCATGGTTTGATTGGGATAATAAATTTTTTTTCACAACTGATGTCCTTATTCTATGCGAGGATGAAAAATAGTGATCTCCCAAAGCCAGTCACATGAAGAATGACTGGTCTTCATTCGACAGGTGGAAATAGCTTTGGTGGGGTTAAGAGATACTTCTTGAGACTATTGATGTTTTCTGAAAATTATCAGTCCACTAGTATGTCAACCATTTTTCATCAACATGGTGAAGGTAAACCAATTTTCTATACAAGTGTGGATATGAATATTAAAATGTATGACAAGTGTCCCCCAATTCAACTCAACACAATAAGGTTGTGAGGGTGAGATATTTGAAGGATTGATGTTCTCTTCTTGACATCATCTTCGATTCCATTATGGCATATGGAGAAGCTGAGAAACATCCTTGAGGTAGCACCAATTGTACATTTTATGGAGTTAATTTTTATACATTGTTAACTTATTTAGTTTAAGATAGTTTCAAGATCTAATAGGTGGTATTATATTTTCATGATTTAACCACCATATCATTAATATAAAATTCAAAGAACATTCCAAGGAAGGGTTTGTGTATGCAATTCATGGTATATTAGTATGTAGATCCATCATTCTTCAAACCAAAGGTCATTACCTAAGAGCCAAACATTCCATGGGGTCCCTGAATTTAGTGGATTATTCATCTTATTGGGCCATTTGGATTTTTTTAATATCCTAGATAACCATCCATGAATGAGATATCCAAGTATCAGGTTGTTTCATCAATCAATAGTTCAGTGATAAGGATTGGGAAATCATCCTCAGGCATGTTGGTTGAGATATCTAAAATTGATACAAAATATTATTTGTCTGTTATTCTTTTTGAGGAAGACTATAATGGCTTTCCACTTGGGATATTATACTTTCTGAATGAATTTTGATCTGATGATATTTTCAACTTCAGCCAATATTTTTAAAACATGTGTTGGGTTCATCCTATTAGAAGATTGTTTGTAGCCTCAATGATCTTCTGGTAGGCCCACACGATGAGAATCCACCTTAGGATCGAGGTCTGGATTTTACATGTAGTTCCATGAAAATAAATTTCAATGTCTCATTAGAAAAAATGTATATAACTCTTTATATTTATATGACATGGATAAACTAATTAAGTTGTGTCATGAATCCTCTTATGTACCATGATATATTTTCCTAATATCATCAATGGTTTCAGAGACACCCTCCTAAAATGATGAAGGATAACCTTTAAGGTCCACCCTGATCTTCCACATCCTCATATTATTCTCCAGTTTATTCATCCTCCTACTCTTCATACGATGGGGAAAAATCATAGGAGGAGATTTCTGGAGTTGAGATATGAGTCGAGATCCTGGTTTTTGGAGGACAAAACGAATTCTTTTGACGCAGTTGAATGTATGGGGTTTTATGGAGAGGATGGAGTAATGGATGAAGGTGTGTCCTCATATTAAGTGGTGATAAGACATCCTCTTCTCCTTTATTGGATAAGTAAGTGATTTTATAGTGTTATGGTGATGGATTAATGGTATTTTCATCCAAGTATCCACCCCTATCTCTGGGGTTAGTAGATTTTACAATACTGCAGGACATAGTGGTCATGACTGAAATCATTAGGACTGATGGATATTCATCTGAATTTGGATTTATACACCTGACCTGATTAATGGGAAACATGTATTCATTTCCAAGATTTTTAAATGGGTCTACACGGATCATTTATAAACCATTCAATTTGGTACCCATTCATCACCATCAACCAAGGATTTTTTTCCTTTCTCTTTATAGAATCCTATGTCGATATAATGTGACTCTTAGGATTGGAATGGGTCATTATCAGTTTATAACATAGTAATTTTTCTATTTATGTTATATTTGATGAATTTATGGTATGAGGATGTAATTTATTCATGTTGGTGTAACTAGGTTCTTCCTAAAAGACCTTTAGGTCCAGGTTTTGTCAAACAACTAAAAATTATGAGCCGCTCATGAGGTCTCTAAAATGAGTCTTCAGCTTGATTTGACCTAATGTATACTACTATCATTTTTATTTGCCTTGTATTTTTATAGAGTAATGTGGAAGAATATTTTCATTTCATCCTAGATGATGATGTTTTCTCACTAGAATGAAATTAATTGAATATAAAATTTCCATGCATTGACACCATTTATCCTATCAGACACATAAAAGGGTCTGATGTGACCCTGTATAATGGTACAATCATATTGATTTTTGATGGATATAACCACATGTAATTCTTAATAATTGATATTTTTCCAATATACCTCAGTTGAGGCTACATCAGCTTGAATCTCATGGGGTTTTAACAAAGTTATATGAGTTATTCCTTAAGGAATTCTGAAAAACTCAAGGTGCCCTGGATTGATAGTTTTGCTGGTACCAAAGCAAATTGATTCCGGATATCATACTTCTAATATAATGTTTTGTTCTTCCCAGTGTGAGTATTCTATTTCACATGAACATTATGGACATTATTATTAGATGATGATGGATCTGCACTCAGGACAAGTGCTGGATGTGTTCTCTTTCTTGGTCGGTTAGATCGGGTAGGCTTTCCTTCTCTATGAGGGAGAGAGACACATGTCCCTATTCTAAAGGATATTCTATAATTATTGCTCCAAAGTTGATTCTAGAATTTGATGGGTAATTTTTCTATTCCCATTGGGTACACTAATGAACTTTTCCATGAGTTTCTACAACATTTATTATTTGATTTAGAGTGGAGTCAAAATTTTAAATTCTTTCATGGATGTAGCTTTTTTGGTTTCTTCAGCTCCTATGGACTCTTCCCCCGGTTCCCCAATTAGGTGTGGGGAATTTGGTTTCATATCCATACCATCTTGGGAGAATTCATCCAATAATTTAATAACATTAATGTTTCTAAAGAGAAACTCATAATCTTATGATGACTCTCCCTGACCATCTTCTTTTGGTAGAGTTATTTGGATGGGAGGTGGTCATTGTTTTAGATTTGTAGGAATGAAATTTGAGATGGTAAGTGATTAATTTGTACTTAATGTAGGTTGTTATTATTGTTATGGATCCCTACCTTTCTGATCATACTAATTTTTTTATGATCTTCTTTGAGAGGGTTGTGGGGTTGAGGACATCTACAGCATGGGAGCATGAGTAGCTGGGGGAATATTTGGTTGATTCAAATATTATTGTAGAATACCATGTGTTTATTTTATTTTAATTCAAGTCATATAACAATAAAAATTGTGTATTCTCCTTCTAAATACTTATTTCCACTCTCCTCCTTCATGAGGGTTAGTGGTTAAATCATATGCCACATGCATTGGCAGAGGTCCCAGTTTTACCTACCAAGAATCTATCATTTCCTATAGAAGGTATTTGAAGATAAAAAATTCTCGTATAGTGTGTCTTAGTATCTTGTGAATGAGGAAGTAATTTGGCCGGTCATCAGAACCGACCTCATCGTCCCTTTTAGGATATGTTAGCCAGAGTAAATTATAGTTCATAATTGATATAAAATATCCATGGACATAATCATTATGAAATGAATAAAATTTAATCCTCTATTCCTTGAATATATTTCTCCTACTTCCACAACACTTGTCTTGTCAAGATGGGGGTTTATGCTGACATATAGGGGCCGCTGCACGATACAGTTCATCCATTGGTACTACAGAAGGTGAATGTGATAGATTAACCATGATGGGTGCCTCGTAAACTTTTCCCACCCATTTTCTTAAGACTGATGGAGTTACATGAGACTTGAAATTAGTCCATTTTATAAAGTATTCCATTATTTGGTAAACTATGTATAAATCTTAGAACCCACATGTTTACTTCACTGGGATGAGAGGTGTTCGTATCTCTTCACATAAGTCATCGATGCACATAGCTAGAAAGAATATCTTCCTAGGGGAGTGGCAGGTTTAATGTGTATTTCATCCCTTTAAATGTATAAATTAAGTATAACAGTATCTCATTCTATTACTATATTAAATATTATAGGTTAATGGTTTTTTTCTTTGGCAGCATTGAGTTGAACTGAAATAGGAACTTCCGATGGAGATCCTCCCATCCTGTTATCGACTGAGCTGGAAAACTAGTATACCATATGAAGGATGACCCTTGCAGGTTTCATATGAAGAATCTGAGTTTCACCACTATTTTTCTCTGTGGATCCCATCATGGGATCAAAATAAGATGTATACCATGTCAGATGTTGCTATTATTTTCATGAGCCATCAAATATTTGAAACGTCCTGCTCCCAAAATTTAGTGGTGGTGTGGTGTCTCTCACCCAATTGGGTTAATGATTCTATTCTATCTATACCAGTCAAAAAATATCCTATATAGACCCAAATTGAGCTTCTAATGACTCTATGGTGTTGATAAGTACTTTATGTGATTCCTATTATACCAATACATTAACAGGAGTAGTGAGGGGTGGGATTTCACATCTATGTTCTGACAATTTTTTAGGTGGATATCCATCTAGTGACATACTGTAAGGATTTACCTAAACCTATTATTGTTGTCTCGTCAATCCAGATAAATATTGATATCCGTCCTTGATCGGGTCTAAGAAGACTAATAGTCCTGGCACTGTGTACGGTGGAGGTTCTGGCATTGCTTCATTTATTAGGATGAATCCTTGTGGCTGAGGTTAATCTACTAGAAGATTACATTGATTCTCTCTCTAGAGAATATATTTGATTGGACAAATATCTTATAGTATATCATTATTAATTCTCCTTAACTCTTTCTTTTATTCTTCTTTCCAAGAAAATCATTCTTCGACTATAAGGGGATCGTTCTGATCAAGAGGAGGTTGTGGGTTATAAATGAACACAATTTTATTCATTTCTCTCTAGGGATTCATTGAGGAGGTTTTAGATGAGTGATCAAGGGAACACCTTAATTTTGGGAAAACCTCTAGTTCTAGGTAAGAACATATTCATTCTTAGTGTGGGCCATATTCTATGTGTAACCAAAATTTTCATTGATATTATTTAATTATATCATTTTCGACATGGTCTACAGGATTAGAATTCATGAATTTATCTAATATATAATGCATTGTGAGTGGCATAATATTCATCGAATGGTAGGAGGTCCATTTGTGTAATTTTTGCATATCTTTCTTCCATTTTGGGATACTATTCACGCTTATTGCTAAAGAGTAATTTGGTGGGAGACTATATACAACCATACTATATGCCTCCCTCATAGAATGAGTCATGAGATGGGATATAATGAGAGACATATCTAATAGTCATCCTCACACAATATAAAAATACTTGTTTCTATTAGGGGGTTGTTGAGGTAAAACATCCCCTTCCCTACATGTTGGGGTTTCTCTCATCTTCTTATTATTGAGGATAATCCTGAATTTTTTGGTCTTATATAGGGATTTTGTGTTAAAAAGTACAGTTTACTTGTGGGCTGGGGCTGATCTCATACTTTGGAGGTTTCTTCTTCTAGTACTAATTTCTTGATCTCATGCATTCCCATTCAAATGTGATCCATATATGGGGCTTGGTATTTATGTGAACTATTTAATTTTGAAGGCATTAAGTGTGCTTAATAATTTGCTTACCTTAAGTGTGAATCTTGCTGAATGTTCCAAATTTCCTTGTTCAGAATTTTTTTTATTACATTCCATCATCAAGATTAATGATTTTGAGACATGATCATGGATTATTCTTGTCGAATAAGTCAGCTTTCAAGAGTAGGGATTTCATTTAACTACATCCTTGGGATAATAAAATTACATGATTCCATTTCAAATGGGTTCTGATAAATGATTATTGGGGTAAAATGTAGTGATCCATGTTCATCCCATACCTGAATATGAACACTAAGTGGGGCATCACTGATTAGATGACTCAACTTATACATTTCATTAAAGAATTTAATTTAGAGATCTTTATGCAACATCTCTGATTATGTTCATTGGGAAAAGATAATGTCTTCCTAGTCGATTTTGTAATGAATATCTCCTAATATTTGACATGGTCTTTATACCCATTGTAAGTAATTATTTAAGGTGGTATTGAGTTTTCAGAAATTGAGATAAATGTTATGTGTGAATTCTTATAAAAACTCTCTTGGTATGTCAAATTGATAAGTGTATGTCCGCAAAAACATAACTTGTAGGTCCTCCTTGGCCATTTTCTTCTCACTAGTAACATGTCCTTTTGTTCTTCCATCATGGACTTCTCTATTTAATCTTCCCAATTTGAAAATTTTTTGTTGATTTTTTCATGTGTAGCATGGCTAGTACGGGTCTTGCTGATATGTGAATGATATGGGGACCACTTAGGAGCTGAGTTCTTCCTAAAGTCATATTCTAGTTTAGAAAGGATGTATCCTTTTATTAATAGGTTATCTAACATGGTTTCCACCATAATTAAAAGTCCCTCTGAATATGAGGGATTTCTATCATTTGACATGGAAAGGGGAGGAAATTCTTAGAGACATGAAAACTGACTACAGGGAGGACCTTCATAGTTGGTTTCATTAAGGAGATGGATACCATTATAACATGATTTTCTAATGTTGAGAGAATTTAATTAGTGCATACCTTGGGTAGGACCATCAAGGTGGATGAGGTTTCACCATGGGGAGAACCTTCACATAGCATGCCATGATGGTGAGGAAAGCTATCACATATTAATGTTTGATTGCAGGGAGAATTTCCATATTTTATACCCTAGGGAGGACATTTTGGGTATACAATAACAAGGGAAGGGAATTATTGTTGAAATAAGACATCACTATGGGGAGGAACTTTGAAATTTGTGTTGTAATGTTGAGGACTACCATCATATAAAAATTTCTAGCTATATAGTGAATTTATAAAGTGTATACCATGGATAGGACCATCAGGCTAGGAAACAACAATGGGAAGACCTTATTAGTAATATAATATATTATTGTGTGGGGGAACTTTTTAGTTGGTTCCACAATAGAAATGAATACCATCATAGATTGATGTCCTACTATAAGATAATTTAAGAAGTATATACCATAAAGAGGACCCTCATGGGATATTTCAATAAGGAGAGTACCTTTTTGTTAAAAAAAATATTTTACTATGGGGAGGAACTTTGTAGTTGGTGCAAAAATGGTGAGGACTACCATAATTTCTTGATGTCCAACTATATGGAGAATTTCTACAGCATATACCATAGGGTGGACCATCAGGGAAGATTAAAGAAAGGGGAGGAAATTATTATTACTTGATATTTTGGTTTTCAGGATGGATATCATGATAATCACCATGATATAGGATATCATCATCAATAATTTCATATTCACAAAGTAAGACTCTATGGTATATTCTATAGGGAGGACCTTTAGAGCTGTGGGTAAGAATCTTGTAGGGTGAACCTTTAAAACTGCTACAACCAATTCTATAATTTGGTAACTGATTAGAAGGATCTTGATCCACCATTGGTAGGTGTTTTATGGAATCAAGGAATCAATATTATGGAAGTGCAGAAACCTAAATCTACTATTATATTTTTAGTTTCCTTCAACGTGGTTTAATTTTTGGTGATCTCTTGTGAGAAATGGGCGCCTCTGTTGTAGGTAACGACATTGATATACATGTTTCTATTTGAGTGGCTCCCATGGTGCTACCATGATATTCCATAGAGCATCATAATCTCTTGAAGGGATATATTCCTACCCTAGAGCATCCACTAGGGTAGACTGGCATCCTCTAGTGGACCCTGTTATCCATTTATCACAGAATATTGCTGACGACCCTCTATGATAGGCTCAGAGATGCATTTTTTACTTTGGAGAGACGAAATCATTTTTTTGGATGAGTCACCCCACCTAGGGGGATGGGATTGTGGGATAATATCCTTTCTATTGTTTCGAATGTGATTACATATTTTAAAGTTTATAGGATTTGGACAGGAATTGATTTTTGTTCATCCATCATTTCCCGGATGTGTTGAGAGATGTCTGAAGATGTAACATGAAAACATTACCCTTCTGTAGTTCGAGTATGAATATGTACCTGGTCTTTTCCTCCTTTTTCATTCAGTAATTATTGAGTTTTCTTTGTGTGTGGGTAGATAAATGAGTCTTCACCTAATTTAAATATGGGTTACTTCAATCTGATTTCTTTGATTTATATCAAATTTTACTAATGGGATTCATATTCATGATTAGAGACTTATTTCAACTTATTTTACACCCTACTTGAATAACTATCTTGATCAGAATCCATGGGAATTTGAATATTCTTATCTTTGGTTGTCACTATATTTGATTGTTATGATTCATATTTGTGAGTAAGCATTTGTGTATTCTAGTTTTCTACCCTATTTGGATGTCGGGCTTCATGTGCATTATAAATAATTTTTAACTAATGATAATTTTATTCCCTATTTTCATAGTGAGCTTGAAGAGATATAGCACAAATTTGTGTTTTCACATAATTTTATGTCATATTTGACTAAATTTTATCATATAAGGGAGATAGAATATTGTTATACATATAATTTTCCAAAATATTTTCATAGAGTGATTCCTCAGTATGAATGAGGGTGACGGCATGTTCTTTACTATTTTATTTTCTCCCTATATAGGCCCTCCTCGAGACCAAGGTCCAATTGACATTAGAAGGGGCCCTTGGGTAGGTAACCTTTTAATGGTGTGGATATTGTGTCCCACAGTGTTGGTGGTGACAATTTCTATCAGGGGCCCTTTGGTGGTACCCTTGTGGTGTAGGGATGAAATTGTTGGTGATGACATCATAAGCCTACCTAATGTAAGAGAGGTACTCAATGTCATGATCTGAGGATAGGGACCCGAAATAGATGGAGATAGTTAGTGGATCCTCCTTGATTTAAAACACTGATCATCACTGGGTGGACAGCTAGAGAGGATTCATTGACTAGAGGAATTTTCTAGTTTTTTATAGGGTAGTAAGGGTACCATTTTGATGATACTCCCTAACCAGTGCATTTGAAACCCATCATTGGATACACTGGTTGGGCGATGGATTCCTAAACTTCATCAAGTAAATAACCTTAAGTGCAGTCACTGACATGCATGTATGAGAAAACTTATGAGATTGTATTGGAATTAACGAATCTCTAAAGAGTGCAAACAATATATTTTAGAGATACAGGAAACAAACATTTTCAAAGTGGAATCTCATGACCACATGTGTAATTGATGGTATGTTTTTACCCTCTTCATTTTGGATGAAAAAAAGGCCTTAAGTGAGGTTGAATTTCCACCATTGATAAGGATTCAAATCAGATCACTATTTCATTCACTATTAGAGATGTTCAGGTTAGGAACAATATATTTCAAGGGTAGAATGGTGTTATATCACTAATGTTGTGTACAAGGTCTTCAAACGGTCACCAACAACTTTTGTTAGTGGAGTCGAAAATTACCAATGGCTCCCATATCAATGATTTATGGACCAACCTTAAAAAGTTAGGTGCTCAATGGGTATGTAGGAAAACAACATTTGAGAAATCACATTGTTTAAGAGGATGGGAATTCGGGCTCATAACACCCTTTGGGGGTGAACTATTTCCTATTTTAGGATACTCTTATAGATTTAACATATTTTCATAAATCCTTGGTTCATTTCCAAGTCTTCATACATAGGTCATCCCTATATAACAATTGATTACAATTAAACATTGGTTTGAATCCATTTGTATATATATATGAGGTTCTCCATCAATGAAGTGATCTGTTATGTATCTGATGTTCTCTTTTAATGTTAGCATTTTTTGGACAGATCGGGTATCATTTGGCCATTTATTTGGACAATTCTGGCCTTAAGACTTTTGGTGAGGTGATATAGAGTTTACTATCATCCATGGGGGATGAGAGTTGTTTTTGGTGTTGGAATCAAACTCATGAATTGGGATTCTTATGTATCCTCATAAGTGGAATTAGAACTCACATTGTTTGGGGCCGATTAACTAGACACATCACCTTTAAGGTAAAGTGATGAGGATCCAACAATGTACTTTAGAGTCGTGTGGTCAGGACATCTAAGTGGAGGTAGCATGGTCAGAGATAGTGTGGGACTTATGTCAGAGTGTCCCGAGGGGATTTGAAGAGATGTAGTCTATTGGGTAGGGGAATAATCATATTAGGGAAATGGTCTGGAGAAAATAATTATGATTTTTGTTGTTTGGATTGTACCTTAGAAAGGCCTTCTATGTATCCCTGTTAGTTGAGAATTAAATCCCACATAGATTCAGTAAAATTGAGTCTTACATGTGGAAGTGGACCATTTTAATGGGATATGATTGGGAGATTTTACTATATGGTAATCCAATCTGATTTGGGATTATGAAGATTACCTAGTCTCCACTAACCTCTTAACCCACGTGTGTCGTGATCATCATGAAAAACAGGATGATGAAGTAGAAATGATGATCACATGATCTCACCATATCCACTGATAGATAGTACTAGATCCTAAATGTAAAGAGGAATGGGATTTCAGTGTTCATGTTTCACTATTTTTTTCATATCTAGGATAGTCACATTTCATAATCTTGTTAAATATGTCCCATGAGAAGTCTAATAGTAGGAAATGTTCCCACTTCTGTAAGAAATGATATGGGCTTACCTCAAGAGGACTTCTCTTAATTTGGTTATGGGAAAAGAGGAATGTTCAACACTTAACCTCATTGAAGGTAAAGGAGAGAGGTTTACACCAATCCCTAGAATGGGAGGGATAATGTGTGTTCCCATTGGCGAGAACCCTAATTACCATAGGAATGTAAATTCAATGTCATTTCTAGGATCCACCATATTTCTAGGTTCTCCCACACAACTCTTCTTTCTATGGGTAGGTAAACTCAAAAGGACTTGATGATGTGACTGATCATCAAATCGTTCATGTTAGGTGGATTTGGAAGCAAATTTTTTCAGATTCTCGTATGTTGGTTCTCATAGGGACCGACATTAGGAATGGTGATACGATGGAAAATAATTTCAAACATGGAGGTTATAACTCCCTTAAATTTCTCATTCAATGTTGCATATTCTTATGCAGAATGGGATTCCCTCTATGTAGAATGCTTCAATATAGGTAAGGGGACCATCCACATAGAATTATACTACATGGGTCTGGGTTTGGACTATGTATTTTGCTACATTATGGGTCCAGTTTCCACTGGGGTTTCACTTTACAACAGTGGGCTGAGTTCCTCTTGAGTTTAATTTTTTCTACACTGGGTGGGGTTCTGCCCGTATAGTGATTTTCTATGTGGGATACCTATTCATAGAGGGGACATAGATTTTCACTTCATTGGGTTATATAATCAATCTTACATTGGGATCACAGACCACAAGATGATTTATTATTTCCACTTTAATGTTATGTGGTGGGTTTTACCTATAATGAATCATCGAAGGACCTTAGTTTTTGAGGTGCCTGGCTTTAGCTCTCTTCAATTCATACATCCAGGTGTGGAACTTTTGTAGGTCTCCTTGCGGACTATTTATTAGATAGAGGAAGGAATAGATGCTTTCATGGCCAATCATTCGTGGTGGGTCAAGAACCATATTTTAAGGGAGAACACATAGGATTCCCAAACCCCCGAATGACTTGTTTAATGGGGAGGTCATTTGCAGTGGCAGAAATTACCGCCTCAGTAACACAAATGAATTTTTTTCAATTGTGAGAACTGATGGAACCACGGTGTCCCTTGAACTATTCAATTCATGGGGAATGTTTTTGCATGGAGGTGTAAATCACCACCTCAGTCCCATAAATGACATAGGTTTTTCTTGTAGGAACTGATGGAAATGCACTATCCTACAAAATACCTAGTCTGTTAGGTATGTTTGTTTGTGGGAGAATAAATCACCACCTTCCTACTGAAAATGACTTTGATTTCATTTTTTGGAACCGATAGCACCGTCTTCATCCCATGAACTATTTAGTTCTCAAGTTCTTCGTGAAGCTGCAATTCACCATGTAGAGCGGTGGTCTTTGAAGGTATTTGGGCTTTTTCGTCGCATCCCTTTCAACATTTTAATCAATATTCTTATGAGTTAACTTTCTTCCTCTTTCCAAATTAATGGGGTTATCTTGATCTTGTTTTTTGAGGCATCAGGACCTAAAAACCTTAAAAAACGTTGAAAACCCTAAAAAAATTATAACTTTAAAAAATAATACAAACTCCATTAAAACCAAAAAAGGAAATAAAACCCATTAAACCCCAAAAAATCATAAAAACCCAAAAAATGTACTAAAATCCTAAACCCCTAAAAACACTAAAAACCTAAAAAACTGTTTAAAAACACAAAAAAAACCACCTTAAAACACTACAAAACATTAATACACTAAAAAATATATAAACATAAAATCCATTAATGGCCATAACAATCCTAAAATATTTTAAATATATAAAAAACCCCTAAAACCCTAAAAACAAAAAAAGCCTAAAAAACCATAAAAACTTCTAAAATACCATTAGAAACCATGAAACCCCATACAAAAACCTTAAAACCCTAAAAATACATTAAAACCAGAACAACAATAAAATTCAACAAAAAGATATAAAAATCCTAAAAATCCTAAAACCCTTAAAAACCCTAAAAACTATTAGAAACCCCAAAACCCTAAAATCATCCAAAAAAACTAAAACCCCATAAAAACTATCAAATCCAAAAAAACACTAAACCCCCCTAAAACTGGTAAAACCCTAAAACCCCTTAAATAACATTAAAAAAATAAAATACCCTCAAACACCCAATACCCAAAAAATCGTAACACCCCAAAAAATGTGAAAAACAATAATACCCAAAATTAACCTAAAAACATGAAAGCCATAAAAACCTAAAAATCCCCAAATATTCTGAAACCATAAAAGATAGTAAAAACCACTAAAATAAAAATTAGATTACAATATAATAACACTTAAAACCATACAGAAACCCTAAAACCCATAAAAAAGTAAAAATTCCTAAAATCCCTAACGACCATCATAAGGTCAAATAGTCTCAAACCCCTAAAATCCTAAAAACTACGAAAAACTGTAAAACACCAAAAAATAGCCTAAAACCCTTAATAACCAAAAAATTGTAAAACCACCGAAAAATACAAAAGGACCAAAAAAAACCCAAACCCCAGGAAATGACCTGAATACAACCAAAAAAACTATTTCCTTGAAAAAAACATATAAAACCCCCCAAACCCCCTAAAACCATAAATAACATTTAATCCCCAAAAAACCATTAAACACCCAGAAAACTACCAAAACCTTTAGAAACCCTGAAACCCCAAAGACACACAAAAGACACTAAAATCCCTAAAAACTATAAAAAAGTTCCAAACCCTAAGATCCATAAAATAACCAAAAAAAACTAAATTCCCCAGAAAAATAAACCATAAACCCTAAACCCCTATAATCCTTAAAAACCCTAAAATCTTTTAATACCCATAAAAACCCTAATATAATTAAAAACCCTAAAAACCCATAAAAACCCAAAAAACCCAAAAGAACAAAAATATCTAAAAACCGAAAATAACCCAAAAACCCAATATACAAACCTGAAAATCCTCAACACCTTTGAAAATCATCAAAAACATTAAAACACTCTAAAAACACAAAAAAACCTATAAAACCCTAAAATAAAAAATACCCCAAGAAATGTAAAAAAAATATTAAAACACTAAAAAATATTTAAAAACATAAATAACCCTAAAAAATAATCCTATAAGTGATACTAAACCCCTAAACCCCTAAAATATCATAAAACCCAAAAAACTAAAAAACCTAAAAACACATTAATACAATAATAAACCTGAAAATCGTAAAACAAATCCCTAAATACCCTAATGTTACTTTAAACCCAAAAGACCCTAAAATCCCCTAAAACCCATAAAACTCCTAACAATACCAAAAATCCCTAAAACACCTAACAATAATAAAAGACCCTAAAAACACCCCCCAACACCCTAAAACCCTAAAACACTTGAAAATCCAAAGAACGCTACCCCCACCTCATAAAACCCCTTAAAACTCAGAAAACATTATATCCCCTAAAAACCTAGAAAACACAAAAAACAATAAAAACCCTAAAAACCCTAAAAACCCAAGAAGACCAGTAAAGCCCTGAAAACACCAAAATCCTTGAAACACCTTTTAATCTCTAGTAAACATGGAAAAAATACCTAAAATCCTAAAATCCCCTAAAACCATAAAAAATATTTAAAATCCCCAAAACACCTAAAAACACTAATAACCCCAAAATAGCCAAGATAACTATAAAAACTAAAAAATCCATAACAACCCCTAAAAACACAAAATGCTGAAAGTCCCAAAATTTCAATGAATCTCCAAAACCTCATAAAAAATATAAAAACCCCTGAAAACATTACCAATTCATACTCCCTAAAACTATAAAAAACCCATTAACCCACCTAAAACCCCCTTGAAAACACAAACCCTCCTAAAAGAACGTAAGAATCCAAAAACCTAAAATCCCTTAAATACCTAAAAAAAACTAAAAGACTCTAAGGAACCCTAAAACCCATAAATGACACAAAAAAAACATAAAACTCAAATGAACTAAACAACCATAAAAATCATAAAAATAATTAACAATTTTAAAGACATTTTAAATCCCTAAAAAAGAAAAAACCTATGTTGACACTTTGTTCCATCACAGAGTCCAAATATTGACTAAGGGGAAATCCTCGAGAAAAAAGAGGGAAGATTCATCAAATATTGCAAAGGAAATAAGGCACACATGTATACTTGTGCACCATCCTTGGGCGCTCAAGTCACTTGCGTGCCAGATATGAGGTGCTCAAGTGAATTGTGCACCATAAGTAAACTTTTTCCCCAACATCAGTTGGCCTATAAATACCCCCTATGGGCCCCCCTTTTTGAAGAAAAAATAAATTCCAAAACTCATATTCATGTTCTGGTCACCCAAGTATTTTTCTGAAGTATTCCGAACACTTATAAGGTAATTAATTTCCTATAATGTATGCTCTAAATAGGAAGAATAAGGCCTAAGTATTAGAACTCATCAATACTTGCGCGCCTAAGTATCTGTCCCTTGAAGGGAAGTGATTATACTTTTGTGTCGCCTTTCCCTCTCAAGAAAACATTCACGCCACCCATCAAAAAGCCTCTAGGTATGATACTAAGGTATCCAATTCAAAGTCTCCCAGGTATCACTCCACAGGTTCTTCATTGCCCAAGTGAACTCATGGTGCGCAAGTATACTTGCGCAGCCAGGACTTGAGCGCCAGACCAATACTTGTACGTCTCCTTCCAATTTACATCCTTTCCTCAAATTCACCTATCCTCTTCAAGATTTATCCTTCAAAACCATCCTCAGAGCCATTTGTGGCATGGTTCCTTTGTTGGATTCCTTATCTGAAAGGAATTCTGAGAAGTTCTTTTGATTTCGGCTTCTTTCTCATGAAAAAGCCCCAAGTCTCAAGTCCTCTTAACCTAGGCATCCTTTTCAGGAGTAAGCCCCAGTCATAATTTCCCTTAACTTGGGCCTCCATCTCAAGAATAATCCCCAAGTCTCAAGTCCCCTTAACATGGGCCTCCTTTTCAAGAGTATGCCCCATTCATAATTTCCCATAACTTGGTCCTCCTTCTATGGATTAATCCCCAAGTCTCATGTCCCCTTAACATGGCCCTCCTTTTCAGGAGCAATCCCTAGTCATACTTTTCCTTAACCCGGGCCTCCTTCTTAGGAGTAATCCCCATGTCTCATGTCCCCTTAACCTGGGACTCCTTTTCAGGAGTAATCCTCAGTCATAATTTTTTTTAACCTCATCCTACTTTTATGGAGTAATCCCTAGTCATAATTCCTTTAATTTTGGGCCTCCTTATCATGAATAAGCCCCAGTTATAAGTCCCTCCTAAATTTGGCTTCCTTCTTAGGAGTAAGTCCTAGGTTAAAATCCCAAATCTCTATAAAGTACAAACACCTTTATGGTCCATGCTCTTGGGATTCTTTTCTAAAATTTTTTTTCTTCATTTACTTGGGTAGTCATACATACGTAAGCCCCACATCCTTTATTTTGATTGCATCTTTCATGGAAAAATCTTCAGGTATTATTAATACCTCTTGTATCTCACACCGAGCATGACTCACATGTGCTTCAAGTGTAAATTTAATTCTGACATCTCTCTTTGAGCCATTAATCATGCATAAACCTCATATTTTATCCTTGAACTACGTGGGTTCTCATTCTTTTTCTAACAAGGATACGTTGGTAGCCCATCTGCGGGTACGATCCCAACTCTAAAATAACCCATATCTTTCCAAATGACAATAAACTTCTAGTGCCCCACTGAGTGGCTTTAAAACTAGTATGGTTATCATGATAACCAAGATATTTCTATATAATTTATTGAAGGATACTATTGACTAATAATCTCTAATAAATACAGATGATTCTCTATCGATGAAGAAGCATAGATACATATAAAAGATTCTCTAAATATCATATATATCAATAATTGATTTCAAAATATAAAGGAAAAACTAATTTTCATTCTTGGTAAATTAAGAAAGATTCACGAACATAACTCAAATCTATAATAGAGTCCTCAAGTAGACAATAATCCCCCCCAAAAGGTCTGATGAGTCTGACCTCCCATCCTCTCGACCAATGAAAATTCATAGGTCTCATCAGTCCATAACTAATTGGAACCTACATTTGGAAAGTAGGCCCAAATGGATATAGAATCATTGTGTGCTTCCGTTTGTATGAATAAACACATTAGAAACCGATTGTAATGTTTGAACCTTAAACCAACAAGGTTATACCCATTTCCAGAAGCAAAAAAAATGGGGAACACGACGTGAATCCTTAACCTAGTTAAAATGATGTTTTAATTATTTCTTATTCCCCTATTTAACTTAATTTGAGGGCCAACAAAGAAATCAATAACATATGTTCTCATCCAAAATATGTAGTCCCACCAAACATACCTTGATTATTTCTGTTATATCAAACAAGCACTCTTTTCCATGATCTCTCTGCATTACATAAATGGATTCTTTAAAATTCACACCTGTGAATGCCTCAGCCACTAATCCTACTTGATCCTCGTCTACTCTGAGGATGGCATCACCTACTCTATGTCTTCAATGCTGGGTCTCAAATGCATTGGTTAAGTAATACCATCAACACGGTACCATTCCAACTCTAGAGGCTGCTTGACAGGCCCTCTAAGTTAACAACTCACCCTGGTTGTACGGATAGCGACGACTAGTGGTCAAGAAGTAGGTGGTTCCAACCACAATCTCCAATCATTTCGGGTCATTATCCCAAGAACGAAGTCACCAGTCCCACCCATATTATGGGGAGGTGAATGAAAAGGTCACTCAAAGCCTTAATTGAAGAAGGAATGAGTCTTTCCTGAGGTCTCCCATCAACAATCACCACTAGACTCATGCGGTAGTGCACCCACAACATGATGAGGGTTTCTCATTTAGGGGTTCGGCTCAGGTTCCTCAGACCCAAGCACGCAATACGAACCATTAGAGGCGAAATCTAGTCAACATAGAGCAGGTTCTTACATCTACCCCTCCAGAGATGTCCATCAAGAAAACTTTATGAAAAACAACGAGCGGGCATATACACCCGTCCGTCCTGATGTTACTACCCAGCAGACTAGTCTGGCAGTAACACGCCAATCCTGCTAGTTAATTCTGATGGAGTATTATAGGAAGGCATATACACCTGTTTATAATTAATCAGCTAGTCAACAGGCTCATCTAACTGCAACCAAATAAACTCTCCAAACAAATTTTGTGGGGAATAATCAGCAGGCACATACACCTTCAATTCATCAGGCTAACCAATAGTCTCGTTTGGTCGCACCTGGATATGTCCATTGGAAAGCTCCAATGACTATCAGTAGGCAGACACAATTTTCTTCCCCCACACATGAGTACTGTTAGAATTCACTGATAAGAAAAAGAAGACAGGATCAGGCACATACACCTACTCCAGACAAGGAATGGATGTATATTCTTATTCCGGTTGCTGAAGTCACTAAGCACATTCAGAAAATGGTGAAAGAGCAGAAGTAAATCCCTTCCCATATTCTGGATGCCTATCAGAATATTATAACAACTTCAGCAGCATCACAGGGAAGGAATCATAAATCTATCCCTATCATTGGGGTGATTCACCATCATGTCACCCCGAAACATATACACACCTCTATCCCAGTCCAGGAGGGTTGTGGGTCATACTCCCCCATGTCATACGGACAATCAAGTCCAGCACATACACCAGATTTGAATGGAGATAATCATCCTAACATGACTACTTCTCCTGAGCAGGAACATACACCTGCCCATAATAACCACTTTCATCAACAAGTGTTTTCCAAAGTGAGTAAGAAGGCATCTAAGAAAAAGACCCATCCAGCAAAGTCAAGAAATCAAGATCCAATCTGTAATAAGGCCTTTCTCAATGCTGGGGTTCTTGAAGCCCTCAGATAATTATCTGTTGCAACTAAAGCTTTTACTCTCTCATTTCCCAATAGTGGGAACAATAATTCTGAAGGTCTTCATCAGACACTTCCTCGTAAAGGCTTGCTTCATGACAGTTCGACTGATCTCTAAGTATCATCTTCAAATGAGAGCCATGATTTCCCTCTACATGGCCAGAAGATCAAGGACCAATAACATTAATCTTTTGCTGCAACCCACCATGGCGGTCCTTCCCATGATGATAAATTTAGATGCAAAATTCCTCTATACAGTAGTAATTTGCATTTCCTGGAAAATTCGTCAATGGAAAATGCAGTAACGAGAAAGCCCACTTATCTTGAATCACTTTCAAATGTGAATCCAGTCATGTCTAGTGTTTTATCATTGGAAGGTGGAATACTTTCTCAATCAGATGATAGCCAAGGTGTAGGTCATTCTACCAACCATCCATAGGTCATTCATCTTCTAATTTGATAAATTAATTCTCTAACAATCTTGTTGAATATGATAAAACAACAAAGAATCACCAGATCTGGTATAATCAGGTAGAAGAATATCCATCGAATGAAAAAGAGGTAGTGCTGAATATGAGAAAACAACTAGTGAAAGGTGAAGTACAAGTCATGTTTTGGCCATTGACTGACTCTCAGTATGATATTCCAGAAATGTTGATGGATGATTGTATTCACAATATTAATCTCAACATGTGGAAAACTCTTTGTCACTTAAAAGTGAAAATATTATCTTATGATGAATATGAAAATCAGGTCAAGATAATTGAAGGGTTAATATGCCAAATTGATTTGGAATCTCTCTCAGTTTCCCAACATCCAAAGGATGAAAAGCAGCAGAGAGCCCATCAGTGTTCATGCTTTGGTGCACTAAAAAGGTTGTTCCTGTTAATTACCAATGCCCCATCTGGTATTCATATTAGGGGATGGGGTGTTCATGGAGAATTGCATTTCACTGTACTCTCTACTCAACAAAGCCAGCCAAAAGTGGTCTCATGTAAGGTTATTGCCCGTGGCCAACCACAATCAATTGGTTTTGTGTGTAATCAAAGGCTTGCTCAGGAATATGCCTCAACTAGTTCTTCCCAAAGTTAGGGATACAATGAACAAGTTGTCGAATTACTCTTGCATCAAGAAAATGATAATATCAAACATGCTTCTCGTTTAGAGAATGCACATTATCAGGTGACAAAAGTGTCAAAAATAATCTAACGGTCATTTGAGCCAGATGATTTGAGTGGATGTAGGATGATGCATCAGGCCAATTTCTGGACTATAGTCCACAAAATCAGAAGTTCTTTTAAGAAAGTATCAGATGTGGAAGCTCAATAGCCACCATAGATTTCCAGGTTGTGGACTGTTTTAGCTCAACCCTTGGAATCAATATATGGGATTCAAGGAGTAGATCAGGGAAAGCAGGAATAGCCCCAGTCCACTATGGGGACATTTTCAAATCCTCAATCTCTTCCTCAGTGAAAGTTAGTCTTCTCTTGATTAGGGAAGAAGCCACAAGAGGAACGCAGAGCCGAATTATCAGGGGATACCCTCCAAATTACGGTTCATCAAGATGTTCCTGAGGGTTAAACTCCAAAAAAGGCAATGTCTCATAAAGGATATAGAAGAATATTGTATCGCCAAAATTTCGACAAAAGTATTGCAATGTATAATGCATTGATAAATGTCATCAATGTAGTTGTTTCTAATCTCTCAGAACATGAGGTTCACTGAGAGGAATCAGATGAAGAAGTTATTATTCAAGAAGCTGTACACACATAATTAAACGAAGAAGGTGTGCGTACTAGAATCCAGAGGGCTACCTAGAGGAAAGATATTCCTTTGAGTAATTCCCTTCAATACTCTAGAAAGGCACATTCCAAGGAAAAGTTTAAAAGTCAGGTTACGCCCAACCCAATCTTTGGAGAAGGCCAATAACTCTCATTAGAGGAAAGGTTCGCACAACAAGAGGCGGAAATAAAGTAGTTAAGGAGGTTGAATGCATAAATAGTTCAATGTACTCTTCCTCATAAGCGTGCTGGAGTCAGGCAGTCAAGGTAATTCGTTGCAGTTACTAGGATGGATCAAGAATATATTCTTTTACAAGTACAGCCTTACAGGTCCCATCCTATGGGTCATGCAAAACAACAACTGATAGTGCTACCATCGGTTGCTGTACCATTTTCCACACCTGTCCAAACTGCAGTTATTGCACCTACTCAGGTCAAAGCTCAGCTAGATGTTTCTGAAACATTAATGACTACCATTAAGTCATTAATAGCTTAGTTGGAAGAACTGGAAGGAAAGCGTGCACAAATTCTACATGAAAAGAGAGCTTAGCCAGAATGGGTGGATGCAATTCCTCCCCCATAAAATTTTACAAGTACCACATTCCCAATTTTTAATGGTTCGGGAGATCTAGAACAACACTTAACTCATTTTTTCTCGTTTTGATCCCATTATTGGAACTCCTCAACAACAAGAAGTAGTTAAGCTAAGGTGTTTTGTACAGTCATTACATGGGCCTGCATATTTCTGGTATACAAGCTTGCAATCCCAGTCAATTACTAGGTGGAAAGATCTCCATCAAAGGTTCCTTCTTTAATTCAGCTCAACATTGCCAAAGACGATAGTTTTCGATCTTAAAAATTGTAAGCAAAGGTAAAATGAAAGAGTTTCATATTTCATTGCTCGCTGGAAGGGATTAACATATTCCTTAAGCATAGAACTCCCTCAAGAATAATTGATGACAATCTATTTGGAAAATCTGCATGATGAATTACACACACCATTGATTCATAAGAAATACACAGGAAGGTTTCGAGACCTTACTTCAATCTATCATCAGATTGAAGACTCTCTTTCAAAGACTAAGGCTAAAAATTGTGTAATTACATCAGTTCCAGGAATGAGAATGGGGAAAGAAGAGACCACTACAGTTACACTTAAATAAGCACTTGTACCAGCTTCTAATTCAAGACCTTCATCATATCAAAGGGCTCCACCTCTTGAGAGTCAACAACAATGGCTTCCTCGTCAAGATGATCAAAAATATCAATGGCAGAAACAGTTTGAAGATTTGAAGAAAAATGTTTATTCTTTACAAAATGAACAAGTTCCTGGTTACTTCATTTCCACTCTGGAAAATAATTTGGTCCAATTGACAAGGCCCAAAAGGAAAAACAATGATGGAGATAAAGACATTCAAATATATTTCCCATTTCATCAGATGTTGGGGCATCCCATTCAGGAGTGTATTGTATTCAAAAACCTCCTGCAAATGATGATGGACTCTAGAAAGGTAAAAATGAAATGTTTTTCTGCCCAGGTAGCATGTGTTACTACTACAGATCCAGAGGAAGAAGGCGAGTGTCATGAAGTAAAAAGAAAAAATGCGCAGAAATATGATGATTGGATGGTTAGGAAAACGATCAACCAAACTCATCCATTTTACGAACACAATTGAATCAACCAATTGTGTCTTCTACTATGAATTCCATAGAAAAACCCCATTCATCAGAAGGAAAATATTCAAAAACATGGCATAATTAGAAGAATGAATAACAGTCCGGAGAAGATGAGTTCGTGTAAAAGCCTAAATTATATTTGACTCTAGCAAATTTTATGCCATCGGCTTCAAAAGCATGAGCACCGCCCCACCAAACTGAACAGCCTGAACTAGATAATCAGGCAGAATCTTAATCAGATGGAGGATTAATATTTGGTACTGTTAACATGATTCACTTAACGATTCTGTATGATAGTCGCAGTTTTGATATTGATGATCCTAGGTTCCCTATATTAAACAGAAGAATTAGAGGAATTACCAATGTTTTAGGATATAGGGGAATACATGGATATTTTAGAATCCACTATTTCAATCCTTCCCATGCTAGAACTATATATGTGGCAGAAACACATGGCAAATACCTTCAACGGGCTCAACAAGAACAGGAAAGTTCTTCCACACATTTCAGATTCAGCCTTTGGAACAATTATTTTGGGGGATCGGTTAGATTTTACACCTTCTTCCTCTCAGCAAATAAATAGACCTAGTTGGTCTAATTTTACGAATCCAAGAGTATTTCCAACTCCTACCCCAATACAAGATGCATCTACTTATAAAGCATCAACTTCTAAGGCACCTATAAAACCACATGTTCATGTTGGGAAACACAGACCTTTAGACTAAAAGTATGGTGTCTTGAAACATTTGTCCCAAGTACTGGCCATGTTATCAATTCTGGACACCTTGAATCTATCAAAGGATCTTTGGGAGGCACTCAATGAGGTTTTCTCAAGTCCTCAATAATTTGAAACTGAAATTATTGCGACTGAAGTCTAACATATAGAGAATTATACTATAGAATGCCATGCAGTGATATCTTTTACAGATGAAGATGAAGATGATGTTTTTCATGGACATATTAGACCTTTTTATTTATCTGGAATGGTCAATGATGTAAATATCTGACGATATTTCATTGACAATGTTTCAGGAGTCAACCTAATCACTATTCATAATCTTCGTCGATTGGGCCTCACCGAATCTGATTTATCTCCTTCTATATTGATTTTACAAGGATATGATAAAAATGAACAGGAACCTCTGGCTGAGATTACACTCAGAAATCAGGTTGGATACCTTGTATACAATTCAGATTTCATGGTTGTTTGTTATGATACAACCATCAACATTTTAATTGGAAGACCTTGGCTACATCAACATGCAGTTATACCTTCATCATACCATCAATGTCTCAAATATTGTTTAAATGGTAAAATTGGGACATTGTGTGGTGATAAAGCACCATTCAAAACATGTGAATCTCAATACATTGATGCATAATTCTATCACATGGAGGGAAAGAAGATGTCTACGACAAAAGAGGTTATAAAAATTAATGCTCTATATAGTTTGTAAAAGATTCTAGTAAACCCATTCATACATGTGAGTACAGATTATGTGTTTCCTATCAGTCAAATTGACAAGATAGACCCAAATCCAAAAAATCTTATGGAAACTTCCATAATGTCAATTACGGAAATTATGCCAGACAACATAGTAGAAATTGTTGATTCACAAGGAAATAATGAAAGCTCAAATGGAGATTTCTTCATTTTGTATGCTGAAATCCAGAAATTATACACTTCATCAACTAGGTTAGAAGAAGTTATAGAAAATGTCAGATATGAATGATGATGTCAATTCTCAATACATCGTATCCTCTTTATTACACAAGAAGGACCCTCCATCATCAATAGGGTCAGAAATGGTAGCCTCTTCCTCAAGAGGCTCAAATTATAACTTCTCCCTTGACTATGGAAATTCTGCTTCGTCATCTACTATGCATGTTGAAATAGAAGAAGTAACAAATATTGAAGAAGAAGAAGAAGAGGAAGATCTCAGGGATGCTCCTCCCGCATTTGAAGAAGGTATCTCAACCACAATGGATGCACTCAGATAAATAAATATAGGTACAAAAGAAGATCCATGCCCCACTTAAATTAGTGCGGCCATGACTCTTGAAGAGAAAGAAATCTATATTTCATTTCTAAAGAAAAATTGAGATATTTTTTTTTGGAATTATATAGAAATGTCAGTTCTTGATCCTGATGTTGTTACTCATTGTTTGTGTTTTCCAGAAGAACATCGAGGATTCAAGCAAGCCGCAAGAAGAACACACCAAACTTATGCCTCCAAAATTGAAGTTGAAGTGGATAATCTTTTCAAGGATAACTTCATCAGAGAAGTTCAATATCCCAAAAGGCTATATAATATTGTCCCTATGAAAAAGAAGAATGCACAAATTAGAGTTTTCATTGATTTCAACGATCTTAATCAGCATTGTCCCAATGATGATTTTCCAGTTCTAATCACAGACCTCTTAATTGATACAACATCTGGTTATGAAGCACTTTCCTTCATTTATGGAAATTTTGGCTATAATCAAATCTGAATGGCTCTAGATGATGAAGAATATACAGCCTTCAGATACCCTCAAGGTGTGTTTTTCTATCTGGTAATGCCCATTTTCCTGAAGAATGTAGGTTCAACATATTAACGTGCCATGCACAGTATCTTTAACCCTTTTTAGGAAAATTTTTTGAATGTCATGTGGACGATTTGGTGGTTAAATCCAGAAAAAGTTCGAATCACTTGTCTAATTTGGATATCATATTCCACAAACTTTGACAACACAATTTGAAGATTAACCCCTTGAAATGTTCTTTTGGGGTAACCTCAGGAAAATTTCTCGGATTTGTTGTACGCCATCATGGTATCGATGTTGATCCTGAGAAGACAAAATCAATACTTGGTATGTCACCTCCTCGAAATTTGAAATAATTGAGAGGACTTCAAGGACACTTGGCCTATATTCGGCATTTCGTCACCAATCTGGCTGGAAATTGTTTACCCTTCATCAAGTTAATAAAGAAAGGAGTCACTTACCAGTGGACAAAAGAATGTCAAGAAGAAATCAATATTCTCAAGAAATTTTGTTTATTACACTAGTATTAATGCCACCTGTTGAAGGAATACCACATATTCATTATTTAATAGCTTTGGAGCATTCATTTGGTTCTTTCCTTGCCCAAAATAATGATGTTGGGAATGAAAACAGCCTATACTATCTCAGTCGGACTATTCTTGAAGTAGAAACTCGATATTCTAGTATTGATAAGTTTTTCCTAGCATTAATATTTTTTGTTCATAAATTAAAACACTACCTGCAACATCATGATGTCCAATTGGTATCTCGTAATAACCCGCTCAAATTTATGCTTAGTCGTCCAATGCTTATAGGATGTATGGAAATGTGGGCAGTAATTTTTCAGCAGTTTGATATCTAGTATGTGTCTCAAAATGTAATAAAGGGCCATGCTCTGGCTAATTTCCTTGCTTAACAACCTTTAGTAGAAGATACATCTTTAGATACTAAACTTCCTGATGAGGAAGTCTTATCTATTCAATATAAACTTCAAACATGGGAAATGTACTTTGTTGGTGCTTCCCGAAGTCCAACAGGGAAGAAATTGGAAGATCCTAAATTCAACAATGTTGGGTTAAGAATTATGCTTATTTCCCTAGAAAAGGTAGTTCTACCCTATTCCTTCTTATTGTCAGAAGGTGGTACAAACTATGAAGCAGAATATCAAACTCTCATCACTGGATTGGAGTTGGCACTTTAGGCACATGTGAATCACGTAAAGGTTAAAGGTGATTCAGACTTAGTAATCAAACAAGTCAATAGGTACTATTCCATCAGAAAAGAAGAGTTAATCCCTTTGTATGATTATGTCAGAGAGTTAATGGCAGAATTTCCTTTGGAACCGACATTTTCTTATGTCCAATGATCACAAAATGCTCAAGCTGACGCACTGGATAAGGTACACATAGCTCTGGAATATTTAAATAAGGACGAAACGATAATCAGTATTTCCCACCGTCATACAGTTTCACCTTATGTTCAAATCAGAATAGAGGAAATCAATGAAATTTGTCCCATTTCTGAACCATATGGTCATACTACAAAATGGATGATAGCTATCAGGGACTACCTTTAAAATGGAACACTCCCACCTGATGGAGCTGGGAAAGAACAAATCCGGTGACGTGTGGCCAATTTTACTCTTTATGATAGCCCAGATCACCTAGAAAAAATTCTCTACAGGAGAGGTTTTTATGGAATTCTCTTCAGATGTATTGATGGTGAAGAGAAAATGGCTGTCATGAAAGAAGTACATGCAAGAGCTAGTGGTTCCCACCAGTCAGGACATAGACTATTTGATCAAATTCTAAGACTTGTATACTTCTAGCCATCAATGATACAATATTGTGTTTATTTCACTAAGAAGTGTCATTATTTCCAAGTATATGTCAATTTCTTTCATCAACCCCCAGAGTTTCTCCATACAGCTAAATAATCAGGGCCATTTTCCACATGGGGAATTGATGTAGTAGGACCTTACCCTTCGGCTACATCCAAGCTGTTTAAGTATATTCTTTCTGCTACTGACTTCTTTTCCAAATGGGCAGAGGAAATTCCTCTCAATGAAGTTAGTTCTATATGCATTGTTAGATTCATCAATTCTAACATCATTACTAGATTTGGTGTCCCTCAAACCATATTGACGGACAATGGCACCGACTTCTATTCATATGAGGTAAGGAAGCTGTATAAAGAATACAAAATCAAATAAAACCATTCATCTTGGTATCATATAGTGGAAAATGTACAAATAGAGGCCTTCATTAAGACTCTTTCAAACATACTACAAAATATGGTGTATAAAGAAAATAAATCATGTCTTGATAGACTTTTTCATTCTTTATGGGCTTATCGGACCACCACCTGCACTGCTACGTGGTAAACTCCATATTCATTAGTATATGGTATAGAAGCATTATTTCCCATTGAGGTTCAATGACCTTTGATCGCACTATACATTTGTGATCAGTCATCTATATATGAACAATCTCAAAAGAGATTGGATGAATTGTAACGATTAGATGAAAAAGTATTGTGCACCATGCACCACATGGAAGTCTATCATAATCGGATAGTACGAGCTTTAAAAAAAGGTCCTTCTTCATTCATTCGTTCAAGTAGAATTGGTATTGGTCCTCATAACTCCAATGATACCAAAGAAGAAGCCTCCAAATCTGGATCCAATGTGGGAAGGACCTTTTTCAATACATAATGTCTACTCTAATGGAGCTTATTCTTTAATCTTAGTGGATGGAGAACTCATTACAACTCCAACAAATGCAAGAATCTTAATGATGTATTTTGTGTAACACAAATTCACCATTTTCCTAGCTACATGACACTAAACTGTGCAACACCATCTTCCTAGCTACATGACGCTAAACTGTACAACACTGGTCTATGCATATGACCTTAAATTACTATAGTCCTTACTGCAAGACATTAAATTTCATGGTCCCTCTATCGTCCAACATGACGTTAAACTGTGACCCTTTTTTCCTACATGACGTTAAAATGTCCACATGCCTTCCAAGATGTTAAACTACAATATGTCCTAGCTACATGACACTAAACAGTAAAACACCCTTTTTTCCTAAATGACGTTACACTGTGAATTGTTAGGATTGTTGTTACCTCTTGTTTCTCGCACCAAGTATGAATCACGTGAGTTTAGAGTAAACATCAACCATAACACCCTCTCTTCACTGCTAACCATGTATAAGTCCCAACACCATTTTGAGGTCATTTTCCTCAAGTACAACTCGATCACCAATTCAATTTCAATTTATCTAAGCAGACTTTGATCCTTGCCTTCTAGGCTAGGTATGTAGGCAACCTTCTGAGGTTCAAGCCCAAAACCAATCTCTTCACATCGGTTCACCTCCATCTCAAATGATGTTGATCCGTGAAGCAGCCCAAAACCAGTCTCATCACGTCGGTTTACCTCCGTCTCATACGATGTTGATATATGAAGAAGCCCAAAAGCAATCTCTTTACGTTGGTTCACCTTAGTCCCACATGACGTTAAACTATGTATGTACCTTTTGTCCCTACTACATGACACTAAATTGTGAAACACCATCGTCCTTGCTATATGACGTTAAACTATACAGTCCCCCATTTTCCCTCGCCTGAGAGGGAATCATCATTGATATTGATCTTCAATCATGTCATATTTCATAGACTATATGCATACATGGTAATTCCCGAACCATTATTCTTGGGTCAAACCATCATTGCACTAAATTCCCCATTCACCCTTCACTTGTATGAACCTAATATATACATAGGGTATTTCAAGAACTACATATGGATTGATTCCTATCCTTATAGGATATGTAGGAACGTTCGAGCATCCCTCGAATCTAGCCCCATGTCATTGGGCCTAACCCCAAATTCCACTTTCAATCCCTTGGCTGAAAAGTCCCCATGTGAAAACATGAATGTGGTATGAAAACCCTAGTCTTTATTCACATCGGGTTTATAAAACACACAATGTGTATTCCTCATTATGGTCCAAACTCTACGACCCTAAACTAAGATCTCATACACTCTCATCCAACATGACGTTAAACTATATTTCAAAAACTACATATTTCTTGATTCCTATCCTTATGGGATACATAGTGAAGTCTATCATCTCAATTCAAGACCCAGACACAACATTATTATGGTTAGAATTTGTATGTTTATCTCCTTCATGCATAGGACAATTCCCATTTTGATGTGTCATACTCCTATCCTTAAATACTTCCAAATATCTATAACCCTTTTCTTGTCTTCTGGTCACAAAATGTTTGATAACCAGGAATTTTTTTTCCTAACTATGCAGCATGTTCCCTTAGGCAACCATGCATAAGTAGTCGACATAACGGACCTGACATCCAAAAGATGCTATTATTTGACTATGCTGCCAATGCCCTTAAATGGCCCTACTTAATTAAACCCCCTAACAGGTTTGTCCAATAAGTGGTAATTTCATTCTTGGGAGAAAAACCACTTTTGTCCTTATTGGTCTTAACGATAATATATAGGGATCCACAAAAAAAAATCCATCCTTAACATATTTGTCCCTAAATCTTTTTCATGGTCTGAAAGTATTCTAGTTTGTGGTTTATATTTCCCTTCCCTACGTTTGGGTCAGACCTTCATAGGAGTGACATTCATCCAATTCTTTGACAATATTGATTGGTAATATCCTCTACATATTCAAGTACTGCCCTCCATATATAAAACTCTATGCTTTAGAATATTTGAATCTCCATAAACTTCCACTGGCTTTTTAGGAATAGAAATGTAAAATTTATGAGAGTTATTTTTCCTGACTATGTAGCACGTGCCCCTAGGTGACCTTGCATAAGTAGTCTACATAATGAACCTATCAGCCAAAAGATGCTATTAATTGACTATGCATCCAATTCCCTTAAATTGCCCTACATATTTCAACCCCCTAACAGGTTTTTTAAATAGTTGAAACATCACTCTTAGGAAATACTTCCTCTAATTCCTTTTAGACCTTTTTTCATATCATCCCTCATATTCAAAATTTCTTAGGTCATCATTTACATGTTTTCCCTCATAATTGAATGTGGTAATATGTTTTCAAAAAAAAATTCAAGGAATTGAGTCATTTTTAATCCATTCAGTAAAAGCTATTTGACCTTTAAACATTAGCATTTTTTATGTCCGACATGCATGAAATTAAACTGCCAACAAAATAGAGGGTAATCATTAAATTGGGAACTTGTAAAAGGAACTCTGAACAAAATTCAAGTCCCAACTCTCTAAACATACATATTTTATGATTTAGGTAATATCGAGCAACAAAAGATGAAATGTTTGTGGGGTTTCTTGTATCACCCAAGAAAAAATCAAACCATGCTTACTAGGCCCATTGGCTTAGGGAAAATTAATTAAATAAAGTAGTAAGAGAATGTAAGCACAAATGAATGAAAATGAAAGTGTTTTTCATTTATGCACAAGAGTTATAAGGACATCAACATATTGTAGTCTTTTCTATTTTTCAAGAATTACAAGAGTCTTTCAACATAACTCTTCATTTGATTTACAACATCCCGAGCATCATCAGCATCCAATTGATGTTCATTCACTTGACCAACTTCATTATTTTCATCTTGATGGAGTAATTTCTTGGTATCTACGATGGGTTTCATACCATTCATTTGAGCTCCATCCAGTGAATTGTTAATCTGGTCAAGTTCCCCATTAACAGCATCTAATTTTAGCTGAAGGTGTATCTATTGGACAACTTTATCCTTGACCTAATACTTCATATACTCCAACTTTGCAGCATGATCATCCTCATCATGGGACACCGCAACCTCAAATTTGATGATATTGGTTAACATCCTTGCTCTGGTCTGATATTGACGGTACTTTTTCACCTTCTCCCTCCTTAAGATGACTTGATTCACCACAACATGGATCGCTGGATATCCAAAACCACCAAGTCCTAACATGAAGAACAAGGATGATAGTCACAGGATCTTCGAAGACAGCTCTTAAAGAGGCACTTCATATATGATCTTCCATATATTCTACCATGCCATGTGACGTGAGAATTGGAGCACCTTCTGCACATCTAGGTCTGACTCAGCATCCCTATCACATGGGGGAATATATTCTAGGATTAATTCACTAAAAAAATTTGTGTTATTCTCCTTCCCCCCTAACCCTTAGTACATCACTTTCTACTCTCATTAGGGAAGAGGCTAACGCTTCACCTCCAGATCTAGCCACTGAAATTGATGTTCATTCATAGTCAATTGAATGTTTTGGTTAGTTTTAAAAGAATAATAAAAGATGATTAGTTTTCTTACAAATTAAGTGCATCCAAAAATATTATTATCTCTTACCCAATGATAGATAAATATCTTGAGAATCCTCCTCCCTTTCTTTCCTAGATTCAATTGGATTTTGAGGATGGGTTTTAGGAAGCTCTGTGAGGTTATGCTCCACTTAACCTATTGTCTCTACAATAATAGGGTTGTCTCTACCCCCTTCAGAAATTAGCAGGTCTGCAGCTTGTTCAGACGGAACTGCACATTTCAACCAAACATGGTCAAAGATGTAATGAGAAATTTTTAACAGGATGAAGGATAACACTCACATCCAAAATATTCTAAATCACATGGTAATTTAAAATGATCTAAAATTTCTTCAAAAGATGCGCCATGTTTCATCATTTCATCCAGTGATATCTCTGATTCTTGGTTAGTTTCACTAGTAGGAGAATTTGATTTGTTTTCCTGGAGACCCTCATCATGTGGCCTCGGACCCTAGAAATATTCTTCAGAGAAAATTGTGGAGCTAGTTGCAGTGGCTGCCAAATGTTTTGGTGCAGGTGTTGAACCAAAATTATCATAGAATGGAAGTCAGTTGATGTTTTCATTCAACGTTCTATGATGTATTGTTAATTTACCAGAAGCATGCTCTTCTCTCCTTGCAGTAGAAATAAGAGCATTACTAGGAACCGATGTTGGCTCTTCATTAGGAGAAGCCAAGTCAGCATGAATTTTCAACTGTTCCCTAGCACCCTCTGTCATCCTCTGGGGTTGTTCCGTCCACTCCCTCAAAGGGGAAATTGAAGAAGCCCCTGAAATCCAAAGAGTTATGAGAAATATTTTCATAATTTAGGATTCATGACTATCCAAAGGACATACCACTACTAATAAATCATTTAGCTATGGGTTCTTCCTTTGATTCATTTTCTTATTTATATTTTTGGGTGTGTTGACATCATAAACTCAAAATACAGGAATTATAGAATGAAAAGACCTGTCTAACTCCTCTTCCATGGCTTTCCAGTCTAGTTATACCTCACCCGAATTGCAAGGATATTCAGTAGCTTCGATGGTAGTACCACCAGGGAAATACTGTGGTGAAGAAACCACAACAGTTCATTTCATTAAATGTTACATGATGAAGAAAGTAATTTCCATGAGTAAAAAAGCTTTAACTGAAATCAAGTTACAATGAAAATAAGGAAAGAGACTTATTTCTTCAGGAGACACGTAATCATGCCACTCCTCATCTATGGAAGCACAAATACCCTCAGTGGTGACACGATCCATCATTTCCTTCACCCTCTTAGTGATAGGAATGGAATCATCAGTGTCATATATGAGCATCTCCAGCTCTCTGATGTAAGCCCACACTTCATCAGGGTTATCCTGGTAACGAATATCAGAAGAAGCCTGAAGATTCCCTACTCCAGGGATGTCTATCCCTTCGCATAAGTCCATCCAGGTGGTTTCAGCATCGCAATATAAACTTTACCATGTCTAGATAGCCTATGTTCATAGATATTCAGTATGTGCACCAGAAGGATTTGAGGAGGGTCCTACAATCGTGGACTTCAACTTCTTCCCAACTCCTGCAATCACAGATAAAGGATAAGAAAATAAAACTTCTTTCTCTATAAAATCATGTTGATTAAATTTCCTCAATGATATAACTCACCAGGAGTTGATGGAGTAGGTCTCTTATCTCTGTTAGGAGGATTATATATAGAACGAGGCCACTTTGACACATGTCGTGCCTCATCATCCCCATTCGGAGAATCGAGGCCACTTTGACACATGTCGTGCCTCATCATCCCCATTCGGAGAATCCAGAAAATCAGCCCTGGGTGAGGAAGCCGATGAATCAGATCTTATTGAGGAAGAGTCACCTTCTATATGAAGGGTTTATTTCCTAAAAGTTCTCTTTTTTGTCCCCACTTGAGGAACCAGATGATTTAGTACCCCTTTAGGGTATGATGCTACCCAGTTCTTGGCATACCATGTAGTCAAGTGACTTGCTGCTCCAGCAACTGCTAGATCAAACACTACCCTGGTATTCTCCACAGCTATCAGTAACTACAGTTTTCGGAAAACCATTGGATGTTGTTCTGACCAGACAAGCAAAGTAGGGGATAAAAAAAACTACTGCAGACAGTTGAATTGGCATGAAAATCTATATGGATCTTAGGCCTCGCATATAATCTCTCTGTCAATTTTGGTGGCCAATATACCATCTCTACAAGCTAGCATGTATGTCCTCAATTCCGGGCTAGTTGTTCCATCATCAAAAAACCGCCCGGTTGGTGGGTTTCCATAAGGAATGAAATGTAATTCATTGAACATGGTCAGCCTCACCTTCATATCATAGGGGTTGAGGGACAATGGAAAAATTCCATAATATGCCTGCACTGATGGCCGAAAAGAACTTCAAGGAACCTGTATTATGATTTGTACAACATATGTCCTGAAGTGAGTGGCGATCCATCCCCACAAAACATGGAATGGTTCCACTATTCTCAAAAGAGACTTACCCATATAGACAAGGAGTACGCTCCTGTGAATCTTCACCGAAATTGTGGTGGCCAACCCAACCATTTTCCTCTCATCCAACTTAGATGCAAAAACTAAGGTCCTTAGCCTAACACCTCCCTTCGAATCCCTAACTAGAAGAAGATAAAAATTGAGAAACAATGGTAAGAATCCCTCCAAATGAGCCCTTTCTGGGATTCTTTGATCCACTTCATACCCCCATGTTTAAAATTATCCAACTTCCAGGGTCGGCCATAATGTTCCAAGAGCACCCCTCTTCTTTGCTCTGGGGTAACTGGTAGGACGAGTACAGGTGGGCCCTTTATCCTTCTTCTTGATATGAAACATATCCATCCACTCCTCTAGATGAATATCCTTTCTAGAATGAGTTTTAGAGGTCTTTGAATTCTTGAGCTTTTGGAAAATTTTCAATAATTCTCGATCCAAAGCCAGAGTATTCTCTGAATCATTCCATGTCACCTTGGGGGGAATGAATTCATCATACATATCACCCAAAATTGGAGCCCCCTGAGATCATGTAGACATCCCACAAACTGATTCCTACTTCTCCATGATTCAGATATAAAGAATTAATTTCTGGGCTCCAGAGGCTGATTAGCTCTGACACAAAGTTATCATTCCTATAGACATGTGTTTGCCCATCCCAGGCGGCTTCATATATTGCAGCTTCTTTCAGATCCTCGAAAAACTCTGCATAGGTTTGTCGCACCCAATATGCCCACATACAAGTTGGCTTCACACAACCTCCGAGACAGAAATCCCAGCTTTTTTGCATCCCATGGATTGATCCATCTAAGAATTTTGGAATATTGAGGGATAAAAAATGTGGCTACAGCACAGGATTGTGAGGTTTCAGATCTGGGGCCCAAGGGCTATGATGCATTATGTAGGCCTTCTTCACTGTTCTGACATTAAAAAATGATCCTGTAATTGAAACATTTGTTGATTAATGTTGGTGTAAGATTGAAACTTAGAATGTGGGAGATAGTTATTTGGCTTTGGAACGTCGAATCCATGTAGATGACCATGTCCATATAAAGACAATTAAATGCTATGTAGGAAATTAAGATGATACTTCTTCAAGTACATGACCAAATCTTGGAGAGTGTTGTCGCAGATATCATAGTAATCGTGTTCAACGATGTTCATCATGTCCTTAATTATCTTTCTATCCAACTCATCAGCCAATCCAATTCTTTTGGGATACATTGAATCTACACAAAGATCAAATAATTAACTTTTAAGTAAGTTGTTTTTCATAAAATTCGTGAATAAATTGAAAAAATGGCTAAAGAATTAAGGAGCACAAGTCTAAACTTCACGTGCAAGTCTAAGTCGGTCGCGCAAGTTTTACCGTGATAGTACAGGTGCGTAAGTCTAAAATAGACTGAGGAAGAATGATGCAACGAACAGAAGCGTGAATGAGCGAAGAGACAAGACACCAGCGCAATGAGAGAGATAATATTTGGAAGTCGAGTGCTTTGTGTTAGAATGGAACCTGTATTTATAGGAAAAGTAGTACCCATGCGCACCGTAACCTGTGCGCCTCGCACCTGCGCGCCGATACCTGCGCGCTCAAAACCTGCACGCCCAAAATCCTTGGTTTTCTATTTTACCTCAAAGTCAAATTCTCTTTCCTTTTTCAGATCCAACACTAAATTGGAACTTTTGTTGACGCTTCGTTTCATCCCAGAGTCCAAAGATTGACTAAGGGGAATACCTTGAGCAAAGAAGAGGGAAGATTCATCAAATATTGCAAAGGCATTAAGGCACGCATGTATACCTGCGCGCCAGCCTTGGGTGCGAAAGTCACTTGAGTGCAAGATATGAGGCGTGCAAGTGACTTTCACACCATAAGTAAACTATTTCCTAAACCTCATGTGGCCTGTAAATACCCCCTGTGGTTCCACCATTTTGAAGACGAAAAAAATCCAAAACCCATATTCAAGCTTTCGCCACCCATGTCTCTCTCTGAAGTCTTCCAAACACTTCTAAGGTAATTCTTTACCTTGAATGAAATCTCTAAAGAGGAATAATAAGGCCTAAGTATTAGAACTCATCCATACTTGTGCACCTAAGTATCCATCCCTTTAAGAGAAGTGATGATACTTGCGCGCCACCTTTCCCTCTCAAGGAAACTTGTGCGCCACCCTTCTGAAAGCCTCTAGGGATGATACTAAGGGATCCAATTCAATGTCTCCCATGTATCACTTCACAGGTTCTTCTTCGCCCAAGTGAACTCATGTCGCGCAAGTATACTTGGACGACCATGACTTCCATCCTAGACCAATACTTGTGCGCCTCATTCTAATTCACTTCCTTATCCTCCAATTCACCTCTCCTCTTCATGATTTAGTCTTCAAAACCTTCTTCAAATCCATTTGTGGCATGGTTACATTGTTTGATCCCTTATCTGAAAGGAATTATGAGAAGATCTTTTGATTTGTGCCTCTTTCTTAGGAATAATCCCCAAGTCTCAAGTCCCCTTATCTTGGGCCTCCTTTTCAGGAGTTTGCCTTAGTCATAATTTCCCTTAACTTGGGCCTCCTTTTCATTAATAATCCCAAAGTCTCAACTCCCCTTAATCTAGGCCTCCTTTTCAAGAGTAATCCCCAGTAATAATTTCCCTTATCCTGGGCCTCCTTCTCTGGATTAGGCACCAAGTCTCAAGTCCCCTTAACCTAGGATTCATTTTCAGAAGTAATCCACAGTCATAATTTCCCTTAACCTGGGCTTCCATCTAATGAGTAAGCCCCAAGTCTCATGTCCCCTTAGCCTAGGACTGCCTTTAAGGAGTAATCCCCAATCATAATTTATTTTAACCTGTGCCTCCTTCTCTGGAGTAAGCCCCAGTCATAATTCCTTTAATTTTGGGCCTCCTTCTCCAGAATAAGCCCCAATTTGAAGTCCCTCTTAAATTTGGCTCCCTTTTCAGGAGTAAGTCCCCCAAATCTCAATAAAGTACAAACACATTTATGGACCCTGATCTTGGGATTCATTTCTAAAACTTTTTGTTTTCATTTACATGGAAAGTCATACATACGTAAGCCCCGCATCCATTCTTATGATTTCATCTTTTGTGGCACAATCGTCAGGTTTTACTAATACATCCTGTTTCTCACACCGAGTATGACTCATGTGAGAATAGAGTGTAAAAGTAATTATGACATCTCTCTTTGAGCCATTAATCATGAATAAACCTAATATTTCTTCCTCAAACTATGTGGGTTATGATTCCTTTTATAACAAGGATACATAGGTAGCCCATCTGCAGGTACGATACCAACTCTAAAATAATCATTGTCTTTCTGAACGATAATAAACATCAAGTGCCCCACTGAGTGGCTTTAAAACCAACATATGGTTATCATAATGACCATGAGATTTCTATATAATGATTTTAAGGATACCATTGACTAAGAATCTCTAATAAATACAGATTATTCTCTATCGATTAAGATCCTCAAATACATAAAAAAAATTAACTAAATATCATAGATATCAATCATTGATTTCTCAATCTAAAGGAAAAATACATTTTCATGCTTGGTAAAATAATAAGGATTCACGAACATAACTCAAATCTATAAGAGAGTCCCGGAGTAGACAATAATTCCCCCAAAAAAGGTGTGATGAGTCTGAACTCCCATCCTCTCGACCAATTCAAATTATTAGGACTCATCAGTCCATAACTAATGGGCACCTACCTTTGGAAAGTAGGCCCAAATGGATATAGAATCATTGGATTTTTCCGGTTCTACAAATAAACCCGTTAGAAACCGATTGGAATGTTTGAACCTTAAAGCAAAAAGGGCATCCCCATTTTCAGAAGAAGCAACCTAAATCTCTAAAAACCCCAAAACCCCCTAAAAACATTAAAAATCCCTAAAAAACCAAAATAATCTAAAAATTCTAAAACACACAAACAATACTTAAAACATTGGAAAACCCTATAATACCAATACAAACCTATTTCCAAAAAACCCCATAAAACCACTAAAGACCCTAAAAGAACATAAAATGTCATGGAAGTCGCTAAATCATAACAAACCATAAAACCGTTAAAAATAAAAAAAGAAATAAAAGAAAAAAAATGTCTACAAAAATCCCAAAAAAGGACAGGAAACATAAAAAACCACAAAAAAACCTCATAAAGCCCTAAAAACATTACATATACCAAAAATCATTAAAAACCCAAAAACCCTAAAAACCATAAAACCCCAAAAAACTTATAAAATCCTAAAATATCTAAAAAATATAAAAAACACTAATAACACTATTAAAAATTAAAACCTAGAAAATCATTAAATACCCCAAAAACCCATTAAAACCCAAAAACCCCTAAAACATGAAAGACCATCAAAACTCCATTAAAACCTACAAACACCCTAAAATCTTACAAAACCCTATAACCACAAAAAACATGAAACCACTATGAAACCTACAATGCCACAAAATCACTAAATTCTCTAAAAACTACAAAACCCATAACAAACCATAAAACCCTAAAATACCTAAAACTCCTAAAATTATTTAGAAAACCCTAAAAGCCTTTAAAAACACTAAAAACACTAAACACATCAAATTACCCTAAGAGCCATAAAAACCCATAAAACCATAAAATATATAAAACCATAAAACCATATAAAACTCTTAAAACCATAAAAAACCATAGAAACATCAAAACCCCCTAAAACACTAATAAAACCTTAAAATCTAAAAAATATAAAAAATACCCAATAACCCTAAAAACCCTTTAAACTCCTTAAAACCTAATAAACACAAAATCCAAAAAACCATAAAAAATACAATAGACCCTTATACTCATTAAAACCCCTAAACCCCCTTTTTGTCTTAAAAACACTAAATACCCTAAAACACCAAAAATTATGTAAAACCCTAAAACCCTAAAAAAATTAAAAACCGTAAGAAACCAAAATTACCGATAAAAAAGTTAACCCTAAGAACCCTTAAAACCACTAAAATTCCTTAACGCCCATTAAAACCCCCTAAAACACAAATAAAACTTTTAAAATGTTAAAAGACCCTTAAAACCCGTAAAACCCCTTAAGGAACCATAAATCCCTAAAATCCCTAAAAGATCCTAAAAAACATAAAACACATAAATGATGTTGAAGGCCCCTAAATTCGCTAAAATACCATAAAATATTCGACACCTCTTAAAACATTAAAATGTCCTAAAATAATTCTAATGGACCCTAAAAAACCCCAACCCCTAAAAGAACCCTAAGAAACATATGACCCTAAAACTCCTAAGGGATCTAAAAAACCCTAAAAAGGTTGAGGACCCTAAAAACCAAATAATACATAAAAACTAAAAAATCCCCAAAAATCATAAAACCATAATGTCCCCAAAAAACTAATAAAAAATAAAAAAGGACCCTAAAATTTCATAATACCACAAAAATCCCTAAATCACTAAAAAACATAAAAAACCCTAAAATCCCCTAAAAACCACAAAAAAAATATTGGAAAACCCCTAAAAACCCGAAACAACAATAAAACCCATAAAACCAAATACATCGTAAAACCCCAAAAGAATCGAAAAACCCTAAAATCCCTAAAAACCATAAAACCCTAAAACCGTAAAACCTTAAAAAAATCATTAAAATAAATAAATGAAATAATTTACTAAAAGTAATTAAAAACCTAAAAATATATAACCCCATAAAAATAAAAATAAAAAATAAAAGTAGAAAACCCTTAAATTCCTTAAAAACCATGAAGCCCTAAAACCCCTTTAAAACAACCCCAAACTACTAAAACCCATTAAATTTACTAAAAACCATTAAAACACAATAATATCCTTAAAACCCTAATATTCTATATACCCCTTAAAACCATAAAGCTCTATAAAAACCCTACAAAGGCCATAAATGACCCTAAATACCGCCAAAACTACAAAAAACCATAAACCCCCTAAATGAACATAATAGAACCTAAAAGTCTTAAAAACATTAAACATCCTAGAATCCCCATAAAACCCATAATTCCAACAAAATAACCCTATAAATACCTAAAATTAACAAAAACCCTTAAACACCCCAAAAACATAAAACCCCAAAGAAGCCCTGAAAACACCAAAACCCAAACCAGCATAAATTACATGAAAACCCCATAATATCCATTAGAACACATAAAATCCCTATAAAACCCCCCCAACAACCACAAAAATCCTAAATATACAAATAATTATAACCCCATAAAAATCAATAATAACCATAAAACCCCAAAAACCGTAAAAATTTCTAAAACCACTAAAAACCCTACAAAACCCTTAAACCCTTATGAGATCCTAAAGACCATAAAACCATAAAACTCTAAAAACAATAAAACCCTAAGACATCATTAAGACCCTTAAAAAATTAGATAAGATAAAATTATATGAAAATACTAACAAACAATAAATAATATTAAAAAACCCTAAATCCCAAAATGATCATAAAACACCCAAAATCCCTAAAAACCCTAAAACCCCTAAAATTACCAAAAATCCGTAAAACCCCTTAAAGTCCTAAATAACTCAAAAAACCAATAAAAACCACAAAAAACCCCTAAAACCAGAGAAAACATAAAACCCCTAATAACCACAAAAACCATTAAATACAACAAAATATCATAAAAACGGAAAAAATTCAAAACAAACAAAGATACACTAAAATCCACTACAAGAATCGAAACCCCACAAATCCCCTAAAATACCCTAAAATACCTAAAAACCCTAAAATAACAGAAATACAATAAATGACCCAAAAAACCTAAAACCCTTAAAAGATCCTAGAACCAATTAAAAACCTTAAAAACCATGAAACCCCATATTAAATTCAATAAACCTGAAAAACCTATAAAATACCCTAAAACCCTAAAAACCATTAAACCCAAAAGAACCTTAAAAATATTAAAACCCTAAAAATATAAAACACAAAAAAAACTAAAACCCTTAAAACAAAAAACCTCCAAAACCCCCAAAAACCCAAAAAACCCCTAAAACAACCGTAAAACCCATAAAAACTGGAAATACACTAAAACAATAAAAATTGTAAAAAAAACTAAAATACATAAAAATACTAAAAACCCTAAATATCCTAAAATATCTAAAAAACGCCAATTAACCTAAAATTATAGAAACACAAAAAACCCAAAAACCCCAAAAACCCTAAAAAACCTATGAAAATCCTAAAAGTCTGTTAAACCCCTATGAAATCCTAAAAACCATAAAACACCAAAAAAACCCTAACAAATCATAAAAATACATTAAACCCAAACAAATTATAAAAACCCTAAAAAATATATAAAATCATAAAACACATAAAAATTCTATAAAACTATAAAATAAACGTAAAACCTCTAAAATAGATCTAAAACCCAAAAAAACCCTAATAACATAAATACACTAAAACTCTAAAAACCCTAAAACACATAAAGTACTAAAAAATTAAATAACCAATAAATCTAAAACCCTAAACCAAAGACAACCCCAAAAAACCCTAAAAACCATAAAACCCAAAAGAATCTAAATACTCTAAAAATCATGTAGACCCCAAAACCTTGAAAACACTTCTTAAAACACCTAAAGGATCCTAAACCCTTACACGACCCATAAAAGATACCAAATCCCCACCCTAAACACCTAGAAACATTAGAGATCCTAAAAAACATATAAAATTCTAAAATCCCTAAAACCCCCAAAAACCATAACATGCCAAAAAGAAACTGTAAAACCCAAAAACCCCAAAAAACCCTAAAAAACCCCACAAAAAACTTAAAACCCATGAAAAACTTAAAAGAACCATAAAAATCTAAAAGAACATTAAACCCATAAAAATTTGTGATAACACTAAAATCCCTAAAAGACACAAAAAACAATGAATATAATTTAAAAACCCAAAATACTAATACACTAAAAAGACACTAAAACCCTAAAAACCATAAAAAATCTATAAACCCCTTGAAAACAAATAATAAACGAAAAAACCCTATAAACATAAAAAAACAATAAAGAACCTAAAATCCTAAAACTCCTAAAAGACCATAAAACCCCTAAAACTCCTAAAAGACCCCAAAATACCAAAAATATATAAAACCATAAAGATAGTAGTAGTCCAAAAATTAATAAATCCTCAAAACCCCTTAAAATCTCTAAAACTCTAAAAACCATAAAACCCCCATAAAACCTCCAAAAACCATTAAAATACCAAATTGCCCTAGAAACACTATAATCATTATGCCCTTAAAACCCTAAAAAATTCATAATAACCCCTAAAAACATAAACCCATTGAAATCATTAAAATCAATAATAACCCTAAAAACTATAAAAATTATTAAAATATATTAAAACCCCAAAAAACCAAAAAACCCTAGAAGAACAAAAACCCCTAAAAAGAAAAAGGATGATAAAGATTAAAAAGAACATGAAACCCTAGAAATACAAGTATAACTCTCACAAACTATGATAAACGTAATAATCCCAAAAAACCAAAAAAATCCTAATACGCTAAAATACTAAAATTCCATTAAAACGCTAAAAAAATAAAAAAATTAATAAATTCATGATAACCATAAAAACCCTAAAAACCGCATAAAACCCGAATATCACTAAATACATTTAATAATACAAAAAACCCTAAACCCATAAAAACTAGAAAAAACCATAAAACAACATAAAACCCACAAAGACATAAAAACCCTAAAATAAAAAAAGGAATATAAATCTTCTAAAACCCACAAAAACACAAAGACCCATAAATCCATAAAAACCCATAAATCCCTAAAGACCCTAAAACATGAAAAAACATTGAAAAACAACAAAAACATGAAACCCCATAAACAAACCTAAGAACACCAAAAAAAATTAAAAAGAATAAAATATCCTACAAACCTAAAAACCAAAAAAGACCCTAAAAACCATAAAATAACCAAAAAAACAGAAAAAAACTTAAAACCATAGAAGATCATAAAATAATTTTAAACCCCTATACAACTCAAAAAAACTAGAATCTTCTGAAGGACCCTAAAAACCCTACACACAATAAAACGCCCTAAAAATCATAAAACCCAAAAGAGACCAAAAATAATTATAGGACCCTGAAAACTAAATAAATAGAAATTACCACAAAAAACTCGAAGCTCCCTAAATGACTCTAAAAAACTAAAAACCGAAAAGGACATGAAAAAACGCAAAAACACTAAATGAACCTAAGAAACCTAAAAAACATTAAATTACCATAATAACAGTAAAACCATAAATATAAATAAAACACTAAAAACCATAAAACACTAACACCCCCTACACCCCATAAAAGACCCTAGGAAATGCTAAAAAATCCCAAACGACCTAAAAACCCTATAAAGACCCTAAAACTCATAAAAATCATAAATACCCTAAAACCCCCAAAACCATTAAATGACCTAAAACCCCAAAAAACAATAAGAGGTATGACATCGATAATTAACTCTAAATACCATAAAAGACTGTAAAAATTTATAAAAACACTTAAATGCCCAAAACCCAAAAAATCCATAAAAACATTAAAAACCCTAAAAATCCTAAATGACTCTAAAAACCAAACCTGCCTAGAAAACCCTAAAATAACTAAAACCCATAAAAATACAGAAAAACATAAAAAATCTTAAATTACTAATGGACCCAAAAAACCCTAAAAGAAACAAAAAACTGCTAAAATACCCTAAAACCCCTTAAAGGAACTAAGAACTAAAAAAACCCTAAAAGACACTAAAATCCCAAAAAACATAAAAACCCATAAAATACCCGAAACTCTTTAAAAACTAAAAAATTCTAAAAACCCTAAAGGAACCTAAAAACCCTAAAGGTTCCTAAAGAGGATAAAGGACACTAAAAACCATAAAAACCCATAAAGTACAGTAAAAACCCTAAACACCCCAAAAATAGTCCTAAATAACATAAACACCCTAAAAGACCCTAAAAGCATTAAAAACACCTAAACGACAATAAAAACACTAAAAATATCCTAGAAGGACCTAAAATCAATAAATGACCCTAGAACACCCAATAAATCACTAAAACCCTTTATAACCTTAAAAACTTATAACAGTCTAAAAAATCTACAATACCTAGAAAACTCTAAAAACACCCAAGCTACCCTAAAAACAATAAAATATCATTGAAACAATAAACCCTCTAAAAAACTAAGACCCTAAGACATTAATTGAACCTAGAATCCTCTAAAAATATTAAAAGTCACTAAAAACCTTTAAAATGCTAAAATTCATAAAAACCCTAGAATACCAAAAAAAACTAAAACCCCTAAAACACTAATAACAAAAAAAATTATAAAACCAAAAACCCATAAAAAATTTAAAAAAATTAAAACCATACATACCCAAAAAACCAAAACCCCAAAAACCCCAAGAAACCAAAAAAATCCAAAATACCCCAAAACAATCTTAAAACCCTTTAAATCCATAAAAACCATAATATCCCTAATGGAACCTAAAAACCTAAACATTATAAACAAACTTAAAAACAATAAAATGGTTTTAAAATATTCTAAAACCCTATATTTCCACCCCCCCCCCCAAGAAACCTAAAAGAACAGAAAAACCCCGAAATAATCCAAAACACTCTTAAAACCACAATAGGAACAATAAAAGGTCCTAAAACCCTTTAAAACCTAAAAATATTTAATCCCCTTAAATATATAGAAAATAAAAAATCTATAAAACCCCTAAAAATACCTAAAACACATGAAAACCCAAAACGCCCTAAAACCCATAAAAACCACTAAAAACCCAAAGAAAAAATTATAAAACCCACTAAAATACAAGATTCCCCTAATCCCCCCCTAAAAATCCCTAAAACCCTAAACAAACCATAAAACCACATAAAAACCCTAAAAGTCATAAAACACCAAAAATCCCCAAAAAAGCTCAATACAAATTAAAAAAACATTGATGACCACTAAAAACATTAAAAACCCATTAACAACCTAAAAAAACACAGAATCCTATTAAATATTGAAAAAACCCCTAAAAGAACATAAAATAACCTAAAAAACCTAAAACCCCTAAAAACACAAAAAAAAACATTAGAACTCATAAAACCCAAAAAAAATCCATGAAACAAAAAAAACCCAAAAATACCTATAAACCCTTAGTGATGTAAAATCATTAAATCCCTGTAAATCATAGAAACCCTAAAATAATAAATACACTAAAACATCCATAAATGTCCCTAAAACCATTATTAACCTAAAATACACTAAATCACTAAAACCCCCAAAATGACACTAAAACCCCAATAAACCCTGACCAAAAAATATTAAAGGCATCAAAACTAATAAAAGACACTAAACCCCATACAAAAAACCTAAAAGACCCAAAAAATAAACACCCTAAAAACCCTAAAACACCAAAAAACCCAAACAAACAGATAAAATAAACTAAAACTCCAAAAAACATAAAAATCCAAAAAACACCATAAAAAAAACTTAAACCCAAAAAAGACCCCAAACCCCAAACCCCCTGAGAACCCTAAGAACCCCAAAACCCAAAGATAAATTCATAAACCTTAAAAATAATAAAACGTATAAAAAACACCTAAAAGTCCCTAAAAACAATTTAAAAACCCTAAAAATCTGAAAAACATAAAAACACATCAATGACAATATAAACCCAAAAAACACTTAAAAAACTAAAACATAAAAACCCATAAAAGACCCAAAAGGAATTAAAAATACTACAAAAATCTAACAGACCGAAAAACCCATTAGACACCCTAAACATCAAAAATATATTGTCAAACCCATATAACCCTAAAAATCCATTAAAACCACTTAAAATCCATAAAACCCCTAATAACCATAATACACCATAAACCCATAAAATGTTAAAACCAATAAGAACATTAAAAACCATAAAACCCCAAAAACCCCAGAAAAATAATAAAACCCATAAAAAACAAAAAAACCCAAATAACCATTACATATCCAGAAACCACTCAAACCCGTTAAAAACTCTAAGGACCGTAAAATCCTTAAAATCAGAAAACCCCAATGAAATCGTAAAAACCATCATGAAAATCTAAAATAAACTTTAAAATCCTAAGTCCCCTAAGAAAATCGTGAAATAATAAAACCCTAAAATTACCTAGAAACCTTCAAACCCCTAAAAAAATCCTAAAAACCTAAAACAAACCATGGAAACCAAAAAACCCCAAAAAATATGAAAACACTAAAATGAACCTATGAAAACCTAAAAACCCCACAAAACCCAAAAAAAGTGAAAAATTCAAAAAAAACCCTAAAACAATAAATACCTGAAGAAATAAACCATGTGCACAAAAAACACTATAATACCTAAAAAGACATTAAATACCCTAAAAACCATAATAACCCCTAAAAACTCAAAAAACCCTAAAAACACTAATACCTTAAAAACCTTTAAAACATCTTAAAATACAATTAAAAGCAAAAAAATTAAAAGACACTAAAACTGTCAAAAAAACTATTAAACTCTAAAAACCCTAATTGAAATATATGTCCATGAAATTCCCCCAATCTACCTATTATGTTCTGAAATTCCTGTATTGAATCTATCAGTCATCCTAAGATAATAAAAAACCCTAAAAAACTAAGGTATCTTTTTCCAAACAACAATGGACTGACCGTGAAACCATTTAGAACTTGTACCTAACCCAACCCATCTCACAGCTAAAGGGAATTCTTGATCCCCATAGGCTAGAGACTATACTCGAGCAACGAAAATGAACATAGGGAATGATTTCTACCAAATAGAAGAAAAAAAAATTCATATATGTACAACATATACAATAACGTAAAATATAGACATATTATATAATATAAAAATATATATAAAGTGGAAATAAAAACATCAGGGGTAGAAAACATTTCCAAGAATATTTGCAACCACAATGGTCCACCAAAACAGGAAAAACAACTATTCCATGTGATAGCCTAGGCAGACTCCCATTATCTCTATACAAAATACAAAACCCTGCTGGCAAAAAACCTCATCACCTCATATTGAAAACCTAGACATTAATGAGAAATATTTACAAGAATAAATATTTAAAATATATGAAATGATTTTTTAATTAAATATTACCTTATAGAAAACCTTAATAATAATACTTTTGAAAAAACTCTTATGGAATATGGACTTGGATGAAAAATATGTCTCACTAATCAATCTCGGATTATAATGAGATTAAGGAATTAATACCTACCATAGGTCTGATACTCTTCGTATGTGTCATAAACATATGTATAATGAGTTTAAACAAAATATAAACTTATATCAGAATCATAATAATATTTATGATATCATATATGATTCTTTTTTGACTTTATATTACATTTTTTTTAATAATTCCATGTTAATACAACATTTCAGTTAATAATTTCATTTTTTATCATACGTGTTTTGATTTGTAATTTTTGATCATATTACATAGATCACAGTTCAATTACTTATATAATGTATAATATGATTTATATATCATATATAAATATAAATATTTATAATAAATAGATATATTAAATGTAATTCACCGTTCATGGAGAAGGTAGTTTGTACGTATGCATGAATGTTGTTCGCATTTTCGTATAGTATGGATGTAAATGAATGAAATATATATATATATATATATATATATGTATATATATTCCCAGTAGAATTTTTATGTCATACATCTCATAATTATTAATAATATTTTTTTTATAATCATTCTTGGATTGTGAACATGGAATATGGGTCTCATCGCGTCATGGTGATGGAATGTCGTATGTACACATGAGCGACGATTTCATTTTTTATGGATAAATGGTATTGAGTTGGATCGAATATGAATTTTAAAGAAACAATATCATGTTATATTTATTATTTAAATCCATTATATTCATTTTCATAACCATATATATAAAATGTATATGGAAAAAAAATTACACCACGGTGTGGAGATAGAAAGCCGTATGTACGCACAGACGATGACATTGTTTTTTGTAGGATGGTTAAAATAAGGAATATGGTTATCCCATAACTATAAAAACATATTATAATTTTGAAGGTATTGGAGTTATTATTTTAGTATGGAAACAACATATAAATTTTAAGTAGAAGAAGAAAACAACATTGATTGAGATAATAAAATAATTACATCTTATTCGGATGTTTCCAATTTATTTGAATAAAAGGGATCCTTAAAATGGATCTATGCCCAAATTTAGGTCTCCAGGATGAATTTAGGGAGTATTGGAGGAGAAATAGGTAGTTTTTTGGTAGAACCAAAAGGTTTTAGAGGTCTGAGTTGAAGAAAAATGAGAGGTTCCCTTTTATAAGAGAGGTGAGAGCCACTTTAGGAAAAACCTCAAATATTAATTTATTATAAAATTATTGTCGATTTATAATAACTCAAAATTGATATGTTTAAAGTATATGTTAGGATAGGTATAAATCAACTGAGAAAATTATTTTTATACATGTTTATTTCATTAAATTAACCTTATATTTTTGGATTAACCCTCAGTTAAACAGTTTAACTCTTACCGTGTCTTCTTTTATTTTTATACTATAGGGTTAATTTAGATACTATAAAATGCCAAGTGAACTAAAAGTGGATAATTAATGAACTTTTTTATATTATCTATGATATCTAGCTGAGTTGAAAATTTTTAGGATTTTTATATCATTTAATAAAATAATATGTGTTTTAAAAAACTCATTTAGAACAATTTTTGCACTATTTTGTAATTGATATTTCCTAAGTCATAACATCTTGATTCCTTCAAAACAAAGAAATTAAAAAATCCCTAATATGTCAATTTCATCCATAATATTAGTGTATATAAAAATAACATTCAAATTATATTTATTTTAATATTTATAATATCCTTTATTTGAGTCATTCATTAGTAAGAAAATACTTCATTATTATTGTGTCATAAAAAATTAATTTATTTTATGTCTTAAAATTAAAAATAAAATACCATGACGTGGGAAATTTTTCATATTTATATTTTAAATGATAACTTATATAACTAGAATTAAATTATTTTTAGTAAAAGATTCATGTTTATGTAATATTTCTCTCTACTTTAAATTAATTCTTATAACATGTAATTATCACACCCATGTGGCTCCATGGGGTCCCAAAATCTAATCAAGGATTCCTATGGTTCGAAATATCACATAAAATAGGATTAGTACATGTGTTTGGGTATATTTATATTATTATAATATTATTTTTTATACTTATTTACTTGACATACCCTTTAACCATGGTAAACAAAAATAATTACTCAAGTTACTATTAATAATTTCCAAAAATAAAAGGTACCTATTTAAAAAATTAGTTCATTATGATTTTAAATTTGGATTCCACTTTACCAAATTAAAAACACATAAGTTGAAGTAACTAATTTAATATTAATTCTCATTAACTAAACCAAATAATGGGTTTTTAAGAACTTAAATCTATCAAAAGATTAACATGTGTTTATGTTCAATTTAAATATGAAATTACATCCAATGACCTAAATTATATTGAATGATAAAAATATTATCTAATTATACTTTAAAACCACTCAAATGAATAACATAACATTATAAATTATTTTGATTAAATATCTTGTTTCCAATTAAAATTTAGTATTTTTTACTATTCATCAAAATATGAATGTTTTCCGAAAAATAACAAAAATTCATCCAAACTAAATTTTCATGTTCCAATAATAAATAAAAATTTAATTTAATTAAATTTAATATATAAAATTGTAAAATATTGGATTTTAAAATGGTTTTCCATTAAAAGGTGGGAAAACTATATTTTTTTGAAAATACTTCTTTTATATGAAAAATTGTATTTGTCCTTATATCATGTCTAATAAACACATAAGATGAATGTTAAAATTACATGGGATATATAAAATTAAAATTGTGATTAATAATAGTTATAACCACTTTTTAAATGTTTATTTTGATAGGATGTGGTGTGCTTGAACTCAATGTTGCGTACATCGCACCTTATTGATTTATTTAAAAAGGAAGTGTACAATGGAATCTTGTGGTGTTACACTTAAACCCCATAAAACTTCTAAAAATGAAAAAAAAACCCTAAAAACTATTAAATCTCTATAATCACAAAAACCATAAAGACAATTAAACCCCAAGAATCCTAAAAATACTTTAAAGTACTAAAACCCCAATAGATACCCTATAAAACCCCCAAAACCCCTAATAAACTCTTAAAACCCAACGAAAACATCAAATACCCATTAAAACACTCTCAAAGACAGAATAACCGAATAAGACCCTAAAAACTCTTAACACTTTTAAAAATAAACAAAAATCATAAAAATTTTAAAAACCAAAAAGTCCTTAAAAATCATAAAAACCCAAAAACCCAAACAAATCCATAAAAAACTAAAACTCCTAACAAGATCCCATCATTCTAAAACCCAAAAAACCATAAAACAATCTCTATAAATATGAAAAATCACCAAAAAACCAGAATACCATTGAATCCCCTAAAATTATAAAAACCATAAAAACCCACTAAAACACTTTAAAAAACCAATCAATTTAAAGACCATAAAAACACAAATAAGCTTACAATACACTAAAAGAAAATAGAACATATAAATACACTGAAAAGCCTTAAAACTATAAAAACCCCAAATGAACCATAAAAACACATAACACCCCTAAATAATATAAAAACTAAAAAACCTTTATAAATCCATGAAAACCCAAGAAACACAAAAAACCCTGGAAAAAAGTGAATAAAACCCAAAATACCTTTAAAATCATAAAAAACCCAAATAATATTAAACCCCCCCCCCCCAAAAAAACATAAAAAATGGAAAAACCATACAATCCATAGAAAACAAAATCAACTAAAAAATAAAAAACCCTAAAAATGTTTCACAACCCTAAAAATGCTAAAACACACTTAATCCCCTTAAAAATAAAAAACCTTAAGAAACTCCAAAAAACCAAAAACCCAAAAATCCCATAAAAACCTAGAAATACTAAAAGACCCTATAAATTGTAAAAATTCTATAATTTCATAAACACACTATAAAAACACTAAAACAAGAAAAAAGTCCCTTAAACACCCCTAAGCACCCTAACACCCCTAAAAATATAAAAGCACTAAAATCCCATTAAATCCATATAGAACCTAGAAATTCCTCTAAACCTAAAAACCTCTAAAAACACTAAGAACCCTAAAAAAACATTCCAAAAAAACTCTAAAACCTCTAAATTCCCTAAAATTCCTAAAACCCCAATAAACTATAAAACCCCTTAAAATCATATAACCACTAAGGCCCCTAAAAGACTTTAAAACCCATGAATGTCCCAAATAACTATTAAAAATCTCTAAACCCCCCATAAAAAGTCCAAACACCTAAAAAACTAAATACATATGAAAACCATTAAAACCAATAAAATATTTTAGGTACACTAAAACAAAAAAAATCCTTAAAACCACAAAAAATCCAAAAATCAATAAAAAACTATAAAATTCCTAAAATATGAGAAAAAACCATTCAAAAATCCATAATCCTTAAAAACTCTAAAAAACCTAAAAACACTAAAAATTATAAAACCCATGATAAAACTTTTAAACTCTATAATCCATTAAAAACTCAAAACCCTCTAAAATCTATGAACACCCATAAATCACTAAAATTTCCAAAACCCACTAAGAATCCCTAAAAACATAAAAAACCATAAAAATTCCCAATACCCTAAAATACATCCAAAACAGTAAAAATATATAAAACCCGAAAAAACACTAAAACTCTAAATAAATTCAAAATAACCCTAAAACCCAAAAAAACCCTAGGTACCATAAAACCACCTAAACACCCTTAAAACCCTAAAACCCCTAAAAACCATAAAAGCACTAAAACCCCCTTAAAACCCAGAAAATACCTAAAAAACTAAATAATCTAAAAAATCTAAAATTATTAAAACACTCATACCCTAGAAAGCCTAAATATAATAAAAAAACAAAAACCCTAAAAATCATAAAATCCCTAGAACTCATAAAATTCGCTAAAACCCTAAAAAAATAATCCCATAAAGGACCCATAAAGGACCCTAAAACCCCTAAAACCCTAAACCATATCAAAACATAAAAAAAATTAAACTTTAAAAACACTAAAAACAGTTAAGGACACTAAAAATCCCAAAACCATAAATACCCTAAAAATAATAAAATACTCTAAAATATCTAGAAAACATAAATAAACCTAAAACCCTAAAAGACACTGAAAACCTAAAAAACCCTAATAGACACTAAAAACTCCTAAAACCCTAAAACAACATAAAATGACTTAATATCGTAGAAGACTAAAAACACAATAAAAAATATAAATAACACTAAAAAAAAGACCCCAAAACACCTAAACACCCTAAAGGGCCCTAAAAATGCCATAGGGTCTTCAAAATCATGAAAACCCCAAAGGACCCCAAAATATACTAATAACCCAAATGAACCATAAAACACCTAAAAAGACTCTTGTGTCTTAAAAAACAATAAAAATACCAAACACCCCAAATTGTTATAAAAACTCTAAAATAAGGTAAATCCATATAATCCTCTAAAACCCCCTATTACCCCTAAAATATCCCACCAAACCACACAATCCATGAAACCCCTAAAATAACCTAAACTCCATCAAAACCCTAAAAACTAGAAAACACTAAAAACAATTAAAAACACCCTAAAACACTCTTAAAACCCTAAAACCCCTCAATCTCCCAGCAACCCTTAACACACCTAAAAACCTAAAAACCAAAAATATCATTAAAACTCTAAAATCCACCAAAAACCCCAAAAAATACCAACAAAACCCTTAAAACCCTAAAACCCCAAAAAATTCATAAAAACTATATAACCATTAAAATACATAAAAATCTAAAAACCACTTAAAACCCTACGAAATCATTAATAACCAAAGGAACAACTAAAAAATGTTAAAACACTTACAAAACCCAAATTCATTGAAAATGCTATAAACCCAAAAAACTACTAAAATATCAATAAATATTCAAAATCCTAAAAACCGATAAAACCCGGGAAACCACTTAATCCCCTTAAAATGCTGAAAAATAAATCCCTTAAATCCATAAAAATTGGAAAATGATAAAAACCATAAATCCCCTAAAAACATAAAGTCATTAAAATGCATAAAAATATAAAATTCCGTAAAAGAACATAAATTCTTAAAATACCCTTTAACCCATTAAACATACTAAAAAAATAAAACCCCTAACAAACTTAAGAACACTAGAACCCTTGAAACCCCTAAAACCCAAAAAAACAAACACCCATAAAACCATAACAATAATAGAAACCCTAAAAGACCTAAATACTATAAAAACTAGAAAAATCATAAAACAATCTATAAAAACACTAATAACCCTAAAAACCATAAAACCTAAACACATTAAAACCCTAAAAATAAATAAAATCTCAAAAAACACTAAAAAATTCAATTCATCTAAAATATATAAAATGAAGTAAAAATAATAAAACCCCTAAAAAAATTCCAATTCCATTATAACCTATAAAATCCACTAAAAACCATTAAACCCATTAAAACTCGAATAATAATTTAATACCCATAAAAAATCGAAACCCCTAAAATAATATAATCATGATAGAACCATTAAAACCCATAAATCCCTTAAAAATCTATAAGAAAAAACCTAAAGGTAAAGAAAAAGAATGATCCTCCACACTCTCGCAATAGAAATTCTACCTCCCCACTGCCAGCATGAAGACGTCATTGGCTTTTGTGCCTCGGCTCCCCCTCCATGCGGGAGGGGCCTCTGCTGGTCCTCGATGAAGAAATACTCTTTGTTATGTTCTTAGATACTAATTAGATTCTATATTTTCCATGGATTAAGATTTTACCTAAGGTGTTGGGCTTTCACGAATTCCATCTGCAGCTACAATTGTCGCTTGTGGAGTTTAACAGGGCTTCTTCTATATATAGGCTATCCCTGGTTGCATGGTTTTTTTATTAGAGCCCCCCAATTGAAATTTTTGATAGGTTTTGGTTTGAACACTAGGATATTCGAGATCATGCTACTATGGGTCTTGTGGATGCCTGCCACATTCTAATTCATTTTTCATCTCAAGAGGATCTCATCCAGTAAAGGTCTACGGCTCCCTTAAGATGTGACGAGCCCATTTTTTCCTCTTTCGATGGTGCTTCAATTTCCATTTGCGTCATGATTCACCAATGGTGGTGACTTGGTTGAGGTTTCCAAAATGCCCCCTCCCCTTACAAAATATGTCTATAATCTCAATGATGGGGAATATGGTTGGACGGATATTGTGTATTGATAGTAGAACTAGGGATCTTTGGCACTCGGTTTCCTCGAGGGTTTGTTTTGAAGTCAACATTTTGAAAAAGCTGGTTTATATTGTTTGGATTTCCATTGGTGAGTAAATATGATGGAAGAAACCTGTGGTGTTTGAATCATTAGTGAAATTATGTGATTCTTTCTTAACACATGGTCATGTAGGAAGTGATTTCAGACACAAGGAATGTTAGTGTGTTATAGCAGGGACTGAACAGAGAGCTAGCTCCCTGGGCGGGGTTGGAAATTGATTTTGAGGAAAGACCAGTAAATCTAAAGGATGATCTTTTGGGTGAAAAGTGGGATGTTGGGGTGGAAGAAGAGGGACTCTCTTCAAGTCATGATGTAGTAAGAAACCATGCAAAGGATAAGGTAAATGAAAAAATTAATTTCTTGAGGGTTGACTTAGGACATGCAGGTGACATCAGTTCCTCTAAAAGGATAGGGGTGAGGCTCCTAATAAGGGCGGGGAGGTTGCTAATGATCTACAACATCAAATGTAGGTGAATATTCCATCTTACGTTCATTTTGTGGAGCTGGGACCGATGGAAATTGTTGATGATGGGAAGGAAAGGTGGGAGATGAATGTACAGTGAGAGGTGCATGTTGAAACTGTTAGGGTAGAAAGTGTGCAGCCTTGGAACCCCAGGACATGAAACCTAGTCTCACCTACGTAGGGATGGGGAGGGAGGAGAGGATACAAAATGCATCAGTTGTTGTTTCAGCTTCCAACCGTTTTTCGGGGTTGGAATATGTGAATACTATGGACAATGAGATGCTGAGTCAGGAGATGCAAGAATGGGGAGTGATGCAGGCTGATGTGGAAACAGATGACAATGGAATCACTTTGGTTCTTCAAGGAGAGGCTCCACTCATCTTCTGTAAAGAAATGGGGTGAACAGATGTGGGTCATCCATTACCTACTACTGAACAAGGGCCAAAACAGGGAGAGGTGTAGGCTGCTGCTGCTGGGACTGAGGAAAGATTGGCTGAAGTCTTTCAGTCTATTGAGAATTAGGAGGACCTTTATGAAATTTCAACTCTGAGAAGGAGGATTGAAGAGCATAAGAGCCTTCCTCTGGTTCTATAGGAGACCTTCCCCCTTGATTTTAGTTTTCTAAAAAAGATAATGTTGGACTGCATAGAAATATCATTTTATCAGAATCAAAGACATTCTACAGGATCCAAATCTCAAGTAGGATTCCCACCTTGTCTGGGCTGATGATGATGAATAATCTAGGCTAGAAGAAATATTTGCAGACCATGATGCCATAATCAGTGCTAAAATGGATCGAATAAGGTGGGAGAAGGTTTTTTTGGGCATCCATGGTTCTGTTGGCCTGAATTCTTTCCACCGTAAGAGGAATCTGAGGACTACCAGTGCACCTAGATCTGGTAGCCAGTCAGGTGGGGTAGATCTTGTTGTTGTTTCATAGTGGAAGGATGGTAATTATAGGACTAAGGAGTTGAGTTCTGATGGAATGCTGCAAGGTAGGAAGGTGGACTGTGGTTCTCCCTTCTCAACCCCATGGAAGAGGAGTCCAAGAAGGGACTATTCTACTTTCCCCAAGACAATTTATACCACAGCCTCCTCCAAGACCTCCATGTATACAGAGAAGCAGAGGCTTAGGTGCATTTATACCAAGCTTACTATTGATATGGAAAATTATTAGAAAGCTGCACTGGAGTGGGAGATAGCAGAGTTAGATGCGTCTTTAGGATATAGTGCTGTCGGATACCCCTATGGAGATACTGGGTACGTTTAACCTTTTGATACATAGTTTCTTTCTTTTTTTTCTCTTTTAGGACTATCTTTGGGTATGATTCGTCTGACTCTGCCCCTCCCCTGTTTCCACATCTCTTTTTCTTATATATCTGGAAGGGTTGGGATGAGCCTGGGCCTATACATACTTTTCCCTAAGAACATGTAATAACCCAAAACATTAAAAAACATAAAAAAACCTTAAAACCCATTTAAACATATAACATCATCAAAAACCGAAACAAATCCCTAAAACCCCTAAAACCCTAAAAACACCACGACACACTAAAAACACTAAAAACAACTAAAATGATGAAATAAATAAAAAACCCATAAAACCACAAAAACCCTAAAAACAATATAATCTTTTGAAAACCCGAAAAAACCCAAACCCCCCCCCCCCAAAAAAAATCATAGAATACCCTAAAACCCTAAAAACTATAAAAGCATAAAATCCCCTAAAACGCTATATCACTAAAAATATCCCTAAAACCAATATATGACTGTAAAATGCTAGAAAATCCTAGAACGCTAAAAATCCATCAAAACCAAAAAAAAACTAAAAACCCCACATACACTAAGAACCCCCCTAAATCACTAATACCCCTAATAAACCAAAAAATCACCAAAATCCTTTAAAACCCCTAAACCCCATAGAACCCTAATGGAATAAAAGAACCCCTTACAAATCCTAAAAACCCTAAAATCTAGAAAAAACTCTTAAACACTTGAAAACATAAAATATTTAAAGGAAATAAAAATAACCCCTAAATCCCTTAAAATTCACCTAAAATTCCAAAAATAAAAAAACCCCTAAGAGCACTAAAAACTCAAAATACCCAAAACATCCAAAAAACCATAAAAAAAGAAACCCATAAGACCATAAAAGCTATAAAACCCCCTAAAACGACTAAATGAGCATAAAACCCACAAAACCCCATAAAAATACCTAAAACTGCTAAAAATACTTAAACAACAAAAAACCATAAAAATTCTAAATGACCCTAATAACGTAAAAATCATAAAAGATAATAAATACCATAAAAACTTTTAAAAGACTATACAATAACCTAGAAACCTTAACAGGATTTAAAAACCATAAAACAACCATAAGGACACAAAAAACCTTTTAATCCAAAAAGAACACTAAAGGTCCCTAAAAACAACCGAAACCCAAAAGGACTCTAAAAGTCCTAAATGACCCTAAAACCTCCTAAAAACCCCTAATGGACGTAAAAACCCAAAAAACCCAAAAATGACCCGTAAAATCCTAAAATACATTAATATCCTTTAAATACAATAAAACTCTATACTCCATAAATAAAACCCTTACCCCCTGGTAAACCCCCTAAAAGACCCCAAAAATCCCTAAAAATAGTACATGAACATTAAAAATGTAAAAAGACACTCAAACCCTAAATAACAAACCCTTTAAATCTCTAAACACTAAAAACCCCCAAAACTCTAAAATTTCAATAAAATCCTTCAAACCGTAAAACTCTAAAAATACCTAAGAACGCTAAACACAATAAGGATCATTAAAAAACTTAAAAATACATAAAATCCCAAAAGATTCTAAAACCCCTAAAACCCCTAAGAAAATAAAAAACCTTAAAAATAGTAAAAATGTTTTAAAACCCCATAAAGGGCCCTAAAACCCCCACAAAACCCCTAAAGGAACATAAAACCAAAAAAACCCAAAATGATCCAAGAAACACAAAAACCCCCCATAACGGAACCTATAATCACAAAAATATTTAAAAGAACCTAAAAAAAATAAAAAACCCTAAAATCCTTAAAACACCATAAATCTAATAAAATATCTTAAAACCCCTAAAATCTTAGACGACCCAAAAAACCCAAAAAAATAACAATGAAAATAAATTACCATATAAAACCTATAAAAGATCTTAAAACACCTTAAACAACCTAAAATTCTTAAAACCTATAACCTCTATGAAAACCTAAATAACCCTAAAATCGTGAAATAATATAGACCTTAAATGTCCCTAAAATACATAAAATCCCTAAAACCCTCAAGATACCCTAAAATCTATAAAACCCCCGTAAGACACGTAGACATAAATTTGGAGGGGCCACATTTTCCTGGCCCCGAGCCTTCCTTGCCCCTAAGACCCGTAGAAACCCAAAATACATAAAAAGACCCGACTAAATTCACCAACAAACACTACTACCCGAAAATACCCAAAAAAATTGTAAAATACCCAAAAACCCTTACTCAAACCACTAAATACTCTAAAATACCTTAAAAATCAAAAAAATCCTTAAACACACACATAATCCCTAAAAATCCAGAAACCCAAAAACTCTAAAAACTATAAAATATCCTAAAAAACAATAAGAAACCCCTAAAATTCCAAAAAAATCATAAAAGACCATAAAAACGTAAAAACCAAAAACCCAAAAAAAACCCTAAAAAGAAAAAAACTATAAATATAATAAATATATTTTTATTTGTAAATACACATAAAAACCTAAAAACACATAAAAACTAAATTCACTTAAACACCCTAAAATACCATAAAAACCAATAAAACTGTAAAATATACTAAAAACATAAAAACCCTCAAAGACCCAAAAAAAACCCTTAAAGGCCATAAATAACCTAAAACCCCTAAGGACCCTAAAATCCCTATAAACCCCCTTAAAGTCCCTAAAAACCCTAAAACATCCTAATAACTCTAAAAGTCCTAAAAAACCTAAAATCCCTAAAAACACAACTATCCTAAAAATCCTTAAACCCTAAAAACATAAAGGACCCAAAAAACACCCAAACCCAAAAAACACCCTAAAATCCATAAATCCCAAAAACCACTAAAAATCATTACATCCCTAAAATAAAACTAAAAAACCTAATGATATTGAAAATAACTTGTAAAACTCTTAATATAAAAAAATACTAAACAACATTAAAACCCATTATATCCCTTTAAACCCCCTAGAACCCAAAAAAACTGAAAACCCTTAATTCTATGAAATCCCTAAAAAACATATAATATCAAAAAACCCTAAAAAATTTTAAAACTCTAAAATCCTAAGAAACTCCAAAAAACCTTAAAACCCAAAAACAACACCAATGAAAATCCTAAGACCCCCTAAATCCCTTAATAAACACTAAGAAAACCATTTCCAAACCCGAAAACGCCTAAAATCCTAGATATTCCATACACCCTTAAAATCATAACGAACCATAAAATACTGTAAAATCAAATGAAAACCCTAAATACACCAAAAACCCCCTATGTAACACTAAAACCCTTAATAAACCCTAAATCCCTTAAATAACCATAGAATTACTAAAAAACCTAAAAACACTAAAAATCCATATAAATCCATATAAACACTAAAAATGAAAAAAACATTATAAAACTAAAAACAATAAAAGCCCGAAAAGTCACTAATACAAAAAACCCCTAAAAACAAAAAAAATTCCTAAAACCCCCCTAAATCCCCTAAAAAACTATAAAAACCCTAAATCCCAAAAAATATAAAAAATCCAAAAGCACAAAAAACACACTAAAAATACCTTAAAATACCCTAAAAAAAGATAACCCCAAAAGCCCTCAAAAGCCCAAAAAATCCCAAAACCATTTATAAAAACCCAAATGAACTTAAAAACCCTTAAAACAACAAAGACCCTTCAAATACCTAAAAACACTAACAATCTGAAAAACGCTATAAACCACTAAAAACCCCGAAATTAACCATAAAAATAATTAAATAACCCTAAAACCATATAATCCCTTGAAAATCAAAAAACAATAAAAATATTTAATATCATAAAACACTAAAACCATAAAACCCCTAAAAACCAAAAAAACAAAAAACATTAAAAATGTCTAAAACCCATAAAATGATAAAAAAAATAATAAAATTCCTTTGACCCCCACATAAAACACCTAAAAGTCCCTAAAACAATTTAAACCCTACAAATCTGTAAAAAACCTAAAAATCGCTAAAAATATTAAAAACCTGAAAAACTAAAAAACCATTTAAAATGCCCTATAGACCTAAAACCATTAAAACCCCCCAAAACCACAAAAAAACCCATCAAGTCATTCAAAACCATTTAAATTCCTAAAAATCTCTAAAAAACCTAAAAAATATAAATACCCTAAAATCTAAACATAGCCAAAAAATCAAACTACACTAAAACCCCAAAAACAATAAAATTCCATAATAACCCTAAAAATACTAGAAACAAAAAAAAACATATAACTCTTAAATAAACTTATAAATCCCAAATAACCCTAAAAACTCTAAAATCCCAATAATACACAAAAAACCAATAAATATATAAAACCAAAAAAACAAGAAAACCCCTAATAACTCTTAAAGAACACTAATAAAGCATAAAATAACACTAAAACCCCCTAAAATACCATTAGAATACATAACAAAACTAAAAATCCTAAAAACAGTAAAACACACTAAAAATACAAAAAAAAATCACAAAACAACTAACATTTATTAAATCCCTAATAACCCTAAACCCTTGAAAACGCATTAAAACCATGAAACCCCTAAAAACCAAAAAAAATTCCTAGAAAACCTAAAAAAACCCCTAAAACTAAAAAAACCCCGAGAAACCTGAATAACCCTAAAACCGTAAAACACCCTAAAAAACACTAAACACCATAAAACACTAGAAATACCTAAAACCCTAAAAATCATACAAACCCTAAAAAACCTAGAAACCCAAAAAACCCATTAAGGACTCTAAAACCCCTAAAAGATCCTACACGGCCCTTTAAACCATAAAAGCCTAAACACATTAAAACCCATAAAACCTTCAAATTCCAGAAAATACTATAAAACCACCAAAAGCAATAAAAAACACATAAAATCCTAAATAAATGTAAAAAACACTAAAAAGCCTAAAACACTAAACACATTAAGGATCCTAAAATCCTAAAAATCCAAAAAAGGTCTGTAAAAACATTGAAAGACCCAAAATAATCATAATAAAACATAATCTGCTAAAGGACTCAAAAAACTATAAAAAACCCTTTATACACCCTAAAACCATAAAACGCTAAAGGACACTAAAAACCCAATAGAACCTAAATGGCCATAAGAACCCTAGAAGAGCCTAAAACTCTATATAACTTTCCATACCATAATACCCACTAAAACCCTAAAAGAACCTATAAAACCCAAATAACACCCTAAATGACTGAAAAATCAACAAAAATACCCTAATAACCCAAAAAACCTCAAAGAAACTCTCAAATGACCTGAAAAAAACATACCAACATTAAAAGATAATAAAAAATTTTAAAATTGCCAAAACACATGAAATCCCCGAAAATTCCATAAAACCCCTTAAAACCCTAAAACCACTAAAACCCCTAAAATCTCTAACACCACCCAAAAATATAAAAAAATTTAAATGGATCTAAAATTCCTAAATCCCCTAAAACACCTAAAATCTAAAAAAATCCCATAACCCCGAAAATGACCCTAAAACCCAAAAAAATCCCTGAAGGCCACAAAAATCCATAAAAGTCACTAAACGCTAAGATAATTAAGAGACCAAAAAACACAAAAAAAAACTCCTAAAAACCCAAAATACCCAAAAAAACCCTAATGGGACCTAAAAGTTCTAAAACCCCAAAAATACCCCAAACAACCCTAAAACCCTAAATGACCCTAAAAATCCTTAAAATCCCTAAAGTACCCTAAAACTTATAAAAACACTAAATAGACAGAATGATCGCTAAAAACAATAAATAACAATAACCCCCCTCCATAAAAGACACTAAAACCCCTCAAAACCCCTAACACATCCTAAAACCCATGAAAACCATAAAATGACACTAACACGTATAAAAACATAAAATGACCCTAAAATCCTTCAAAAACTAAAACACATAAAAACCACATTAAAACCCAAAATAAATACATAAAAAAACACTAAATATCACTAAAACCCCTAAAAACACCCTAAGAATCCTAAATTTTTTTAAAACCCCTTAAACCAAAAAAACCCAAACAACCCTACAAAAATTTAAACATCCCTAAAAACCATGAGAAACCATAAAACCCTAAACCCACTAAAAGACCCTAAAACCCAAAAACCATAAAAAATATACAAACCATAGAAACCATAAAACCTCAATATCTATAAAAAACATAAAAACATAAAAATCTAAAAAACCTTAAAAAACTAAAAATTTCTATAAACCAAAAAACCCAAAAAACCCCAAAACCCGTCATGACCATAAACCACTAAAATCCCATTAAAAACCCTAAAAACCTAATGGACACTAAAAACAATAAAAAAATTATGGTACACTAAAATCAAAAATGTCCCTCAAAACACATAAAAGCCAAAAAAAAACTCTATAACCCCAAAACCATAAAAACCCTAAAACCCACAAAAACCCTAAAACCCACTAAATGGCCCCAAAAAAATATTTGGATCAACAAAATACACCTAATGAATATAAAAGACCATAAAACCCAAAAACCCCCAAAAACCCATAAAATTTACGAAAACCCATTAAAACCCTAAAAACCCATACAACCCTAGGAAACAATGTAAACACTAACCCCCAGACAAAAAACCAAAAACTCCAAAACCCCGAAAACCATAAAAACCAAAAACCCAAGAACCCGCAAAAATTAGAAAAAATATAACCATAGTAAATACCAAAAAATCCCATAAAACCCATAAAACAATAAAAACCTAAAAATAATAAAATTTTAACCCCCCCCCCTAATCCCCCAAAAAACATAGAACACATGAAAACCCTTAAATTAATATAATATTTCAAAAAACCCAAAAACCTTTAAAAACCCTAAATGATTATAAAACCAATAAACCTCTAAAAACACCCCAAACAGTAAAATCAAAAAAAATACTAAAACCATAAAAAAGATAATTCCCATAAAATCCATAACAAAACTAAAAAGACCCTAAAAACCCTAAAATCCCTAAAAACATGAACAACCATACAAACCATTAAAACACAAAAAAAACCCTAAAAGACCTTAAAAACCACTTAAAACCCTAAAATACCTTAACGACCATAAAAATATCAATAGATAATGAAATAATAAAACTCATTAAGACCCTAAAGAACTCCAAAAGACACTAAACCCTTTATTAGACCATAAACCCCATTTAAACACCCCAACACTCTAAAAACCCTTAAACCCCTAAAATTTCATAAAAATACCTTAACAATAATCACCCAAAAAACCCTTAAAACATAGTAAAAAACACTAAAAACCACAAAAACCTACCAAAACCATAAATGAACATAAAAACCATATAAGAACCTAAAAATTCACTAAATAAACTAAAACACCTAAAAACATAAAACCCATATATATCCATAAAAACCCTAAACCCCTAAAAACCATAAAAACAATAATAACCCTAAAACCTTTATAAACCATGAATCCCTGAAAAACCATATTTCATATGTAAAAGGCCATGAAAAACCAATTCAAAAAGATAAATCACACGAAAACTTTTAAAGACCCTAAAGACCCTGAAATTCCTAAAAACCTCTAAAAGACATTAAAACCCCTAAAAATTTTTAAAGACCCTAAAGACCTTAAAATACACTAAAGATCCAATAACAACCCAAAAAGTCACAATAAAAGAATAAAAACTCCATAAAATATAAAATCTATAATGCCTAAAACCCCTAATAACCACTAAAATCACTAAAAAACCCAAAACAATAATCCTATAAACCTATAAAAACCATAATAAAACCCCTAAAACCCCTATAAATGATGAAAATAATTAAAAACCTAAAAATTATAAAAAAAATTACAAAATATGAAAACCCATTAAATCAATAAAACCCCTAAAATGATAGGATCCCCACAAAACCACTCAAAACCCCTAAAACCACTAAAAATCCATAAAAATATTTAAAAACCTAAAACCCCATAAAGTCCCTAAATAACTTGTAAGACCGTAAAACCCTTAATAACCTTTAAAACAATGAGAAACCTAAGAGAACCCCAAAACTCTTAAATAAACCCTAAAATCTATAAAAACAAAATAAATCCTAAAAAAATAAAATTAACCTAAAATCACTAAAATATCATAAAATTCCTGAAATCCATAAAAAACCCAACAACCATAAATACTCATAAACCCTAAAAACCATAAACCACCTAAAAACCCTTATGCTCCTAAAACATAAAAAATAACCATAAGATCCCAGAAAATACCCTTAAACTCAAAAAACCAAAAGAACCCTAAAACAATACAAACCTTAAAAAGAGCTTAATAATTCATATAAATCCCTTAAAACCTTTAAAATGCGAAAAACCCTAAAACCCATAGAAAAATTATGAATACACTAAAAATTGAAAAAACCCGAACACCCCTAAAAACTATAAAATCCCCCCAAAACCTATAAACAATAAAAAACAATAATACCATTAAAATATCCATAACACCAAATTCACTAAAGTAATCCTAAATCCCTGACACCGTAAAAACACATAAAACCTAAAAAACTATAAAAACAAAAAAATTCCATTAAAACAATAAAACCACTAAAAAACAATGCAACCCCTAAGACCCTAAATGACATATAATAACACAAAAAACCCAAAAAACATAACTTATCACAACAATAACAAAAAACCCCTAAAACAATAAAACCCAAAAATCTCTAAAAACCCAAAAAACAATAAGAATTTAATAATACCCTAAAAACTACAAAATTCCCATAAAACAATAAAACCACTAAAAAACAATAAAACCATAAAACCCCAAAAGACACATAATATCCCAAAAAAAACCTAAAAAACTAACATATCACAAAAAAACCAAACCCCCCAAAACAATAAAACCCAAAAATCCCTAAAGACCCAAAAAACAAAAAGAATCTCTTAAAACCCTAAAGACCATTAAAAACCATTATTATCTCAAAAAGATCCTAGAAATCCATGATACCCCTTAAAATTCCTAACACCCTTCAAACCCCAAAATGAACTAAAAAGAACTAAAATAACTTAAAACACCTAAAATTTATAAAACAATTGGAAATTGTAAAAACCCTAAGAACCCTAAAATCCTAACAAAACATAAAAACCTTAAATCCTTAAAACCCAAAATAAACATTTCAAAAACATAAAACCACTAAAATCCTAAAATAATCTTAAAAACCCATAAACCATAAATACTTTAAAATGATAAAAAACCCCAAAAAATGAACATCACTAACTAAATTAAACAACACCAAATAACCCTAAAACCCTAAAAATCATAAAAAACCTAAAACCCCATAAAAAACCCTTGAAACCCCTAATGAATTAAAAACACTAACATCACTAACAACCTCTAAAGGCACCAAAAACCCCTTCCACCCCCACCATAAAAAAACCTTCAAACCAAAATAATAATAATAAACCCAAAACCCCCTTAAAGTCCCTTAGAACCCTTAAAAACGCCAAAAGACCCTAAAATCCAATAAAAGATGCTAAAACATAAAAAACATAAAAACCTATGAAAATCAATATACCCCCATAATGTCTTTAAAAAAATAAATCCCTAAAGAGACACTAAAAACCAAAAAAACCCTACAAGACACTAAAATATGCTAAAAACCACCAAAAGATTCTAAAAACCCACAAAATCCATAATAGAACAAAAAATACCCAAAAAAACTGAACTACCCTAAAACCAAAAAATACCCCCAAAAGACCCTAAAACCCTAAAAACCTTAAAGGACCTAAAAATCACGAGATGGTATTAAAAATAATAAAGGACCTTAAATACACTAAAAATTTCTAATGGACTATAAAACCCTAAATGACCCTAAAATCCCTAAGACCTCTTAAAAAACCAGAAAAAACCTATAAATCCTCAAAAATCCTTGAAGCCCATAAAAGAAGCTAAAAACCATAAAACCCATAAAAATATATAAAAACATCAAAAGACCCTAAAATCTCAAAACCCCCAAAGACCCTTCTAATTCCTAATAGAACATAAATTTTTTTAAAAACATAAGTGGACCCTAAAAAGGTAAAATACCTTAAAACCCCAAAAGGCCCTAAAACCCATAAACACCCAGAAATCAACTAAATATCTTAAATACCTAAAAACCATAAAAATTACTAATAATGGTAAAACCCCTAAAAACCAATAAAAACAATAAAACCCCTAAGAGACCAAAAAACCCCAAAAATCACCTAAAAATACCCTAAAACCCAAAAACACTTGAAAACCCTAAAACCCCTACAAATTGAAAAACATTTAAAACCATGAATGTTAAAAAAATCCCCTTAAAATATCTTAAAATACTTAAATGATCCTAAATTACACTTAAAACTATAAATGCACAAAAAAACCCAAAAAACCTTACAGGACCCAAAAATCCCAAATGGCAATGAATTCCCTAAAAGACCTAAAAACACAATAAAAACCCCAAGAACCCCTAACATTCTCCTGGAAAATTTAAAATAGAGAAAAAAAATTCAAAACATTTAAAAGACCGTAAAAACACTAAAACCCTAAACCCTAAAAATACGTAAAACCCATAAATCCTAAAAAAGCGCTTATGAATTGTAAAAACCCTAAAATACCAAAAAAAACTTAAAACCACTTAAAAATCCGAAAAGACTAAAAATTCATAAATCTCTAAATAAACTAAGACCTTAACAATCCACTAAAACCATAAATCCCACAAAAAACCCAAAAAACACCAATATCCCATAAAAACCCTAAAACCCTTAAAAGCCCTAAAACCCTAGAAAACTCTAAAACCATTAAAATGACTTAAAACCTAAAAAACCTAAAATGACCTTAAAATAATAAAAAACCTAAAAAAGATAAAACACCTAAATACCATAAACATAATAAAAACCCCTAAACCCCTAAAAACATCAAAATCCCTAAAAACTATATGAAATGCTAAAACCCCAAAAACCCTAAAAACGTAAAATACTTTAAAACCCCAAAATCCCTAAAACCCCTAACCCTACCCTACAAAAAAACCGCTAAATACATAAAAACTAGTTAAATTTTAAAAACACTTAAACCCAATAAAAATACCAAAAAAAGTATAAAATCCTAAAAGACATTAAAACCACTTAAATTCTATAAGATACCCCCAAAAACATTATAAACCCCCAAAAAATAAAATAAAATAGTAAAAGACCCATAAAATCATTAAAAATTATTAAATCATAAATACCCCATAAAACATAAAAATCCTAAAAACCATAAAAAAACACAAAACCAAAAAATATCCCTAAAAATGTTAAAACCCCAAAACACCATAAAAACAGGAAACCCCTAAACCCTTTATAATCCTAAAAACACTAAAACAAATCTAAACTCCTTAAAACCCTCTAAAAATCAAAAACCCAAAAACCCATAAAAACCAATGAATACCTTGAGAAATCAAAAAACCAAAATAATTAATAAAAACCATAAATCACCTTAAAACACTAAAATACCTACAAACCCTAAAAACCATAAGTATAACCTAAAAATCCTTAAAACCAGAATGATCTTAAAATCATTAAAATTATAAAATCCTCAAAGCCACTAAATCTCAAAAATTCTAAAATAAAACCCTAAAAATCATAAAATAATAAAAACCCACAAAAATCCAAACACCCCTATAAATCCATAAAAATCCTAGAGACCAAAAAAAATATTAAACCCCCCAAAAAGTTAAAAACTTAAGACCCCAAAAACCCCAAAATACCATTAAAACAATAAAAAACACAAAAAACCAAAAACCCTACACCTTGAACACTAAACCCTACTCCTTAAACCCTAAACCCTACACCTTAAACTTGATACTCTACCTGCTAAACGTAAAACCATACACTCTAAAGAGTATACTATACACCCTATCCCTAAACCATAAACACTGAAACAGAAAAACTAAACCCAACATCCAAATTCATAAATCTTACACTGTAAACATTGAAAGTCACTAAAACACCTAAAATCCATACATCACCCTAAAAACCTCTAATTGAAACTAAAGCGATAAGACAGCCCAAAAATTACCAAAAATAATCTAAAACCCCTAAAAACCCAAAAAATCACAAAACATTAAAAACACTTAATAGAATGAAAAACCATTAAAACCGAAAAAAAATTAACCCCTAAAACCCTTTTAAAACATTAAAATAACTACCCCCTCCCCTAAATACTATGAAAACCTGAAAACCCAAAAACTTAACAAACACTAATATGCCCCAAAAATGACTAAAAATTTAAATAATCCTTAAAAACATAAAAAAACAAATCAAACCAATAAAATCCACAAAGCCATTAAATACCATAAAAAGACACCAGACACCCATAAACCCTAAAAATACCCTAAAATACAAAAACACTAAAAATAATAAAAACCCAAAAAACTGGTCAAAATAGAATAATAAACACGACAAAACCATTAAAAACTCTAAAACACCTAAAACAATAAATAAGCCATAAAATCATAAAAACCGTAAAAGCAGAAAATATCCTAAGATCCCATGAGAAGTTTAAGAACTGTAAAAACACTAAAACCCTAAAAAGACACTAAAAAGAATATACAACACCCAAAAACACCTAAACTGCTTTAACACACAAAAATCCAATAAACCCTAAAAACCATAAAACCCACTAAAAACCCATAAAAATCCAAAAACCCTAAAAACCCATGTATCCCATAAAAATATTAAAAGATCCTAGAAACCCTTAAAACAACAAAAACCCTTAAAACCCAAAAAAAATCATAAAAACCCTTTAATACACAAAAAACCCAAAAAGACACCAAAAGACCCTAAAACTCTAAAAACGCTAAATACATTAAAAACCCTTAAAATTTTAAAATAGTCCTAAAACCCTTAAACCCACTAAAAACACTAAATTAAACTGCTAAAAAAACCAAAATCCCTAAAAACCCTTTAAAACATTAAAAACTCTAAAACACCAAAAAACCAACCCCCCAACACCCAACCACCCAAAGCCCCAAAAAACCCCGAAAACTGCCTAACCCACAAGGCCTAAACTGCCTAAAATCCCCTAAAAATAATAAAATGAACTTTATTGACCATAAAACCATAAAAATACTGTAAAATTCCAAAAACCCATAGAAATATCATAAAACCCGTGAAACCTATAAAACCCCATAAAAATTTAAAACCATAATAAAATCCTATAATTTAAGTATATAGATAAAACTCATAAAAAACCTAAAACACCCTAAAAGACATTTAAAATCCTTACCCCCCCCCCCAACCTCATAATGGTCCCAATAAACACTAAATCCCCAAAAACCCAAAAACCCTAAAATCTCATAAAAACCCTAAAAACTCTACAAAACCATAAAAACAGAAAGAACTCTAAATCCCTAATAACCTAAAAAAATAAAAAATAATCTTAAACCCCCTAAAACATTTGAAAACTATAAAATAATCCTACAAACCCGTAAAAGGTAAAAAAATCCTAACAAAACTTAAAACCATAAAAACCTAATACCCATAAAAATCCTAAACCTCCAAAAAACACTAAATACCCCTAAAATACCCAAAAAATATAAACACATTAAAATGTCCTAAAAACATAAAAAATATGTAGATAAAAAAACTCATAAAACCCAATATAACCATAAAAACACCAAAATGACTAAACCCCCTCAAAATCCATAAAATTCCCTAAAAATCATAAAATTCCTATAAACACTATAAAACCTTTAAACTTGTAAACTATCTACCCCCCCCCCCCCCACCTCTTCCCAAACCCACAATAAACCTAAAAACAACAATAACCCCCTAATACCCTAAATTCCCTAAAACCCTAAAAATCCTAAAAATTCCAGAAAAATCCTAACAATAAAGAAAAACACTTAAACCCCCTAAAATACTATAAAAAATTTAAAACCCCCCAATGGCATTAAAAACCCTAAACCCCAAAAAAATCTAAAAACACCTTCGAAGATATGAAAACCCACATAAACTCTAAAAATAAATAAAAACACTAAAAACCCATAAAACCCCTAAAATCTCAAAAAACCTAAAGGCAAAAAAATATAAACCCTAGAATACCTAAAAATATATAAAAACTGTATAAACCCAAACCCCCTAAAAACACAAAAAACACAAAAGACCATAAACCCTCTAAAAACCTAAAAAAACCAAAACCCCTAAAACCTTTAGAGGACCATAAAACCAATTAAATCTCTAAATACCTTAAAACCCCAACAAAACCCCAAAAAATACCTTGAAATACCTCTACACACCCAAAAATTCTAAGTCCCAAAAAAACACCTCAAAACCCCTAAAATAGAAAAAGATCCTTAAAAACTCTAAAAACATTTAAAACCCTAAAACCCCTAAAATAAATTAAATCATTAAAAATAATAGAGACCCTAAACATTAAAAAAACCTTTAAAATAATTAAAAACTATATAATCCTAAAAACCAAAAAATAATATAAAACCCTACGAAAGACTAAAAAATCCAAAAAAATCATGAAAGGTCTTAAAATCCGAGAAACCCTAAAACACCTAAAATCCCTAAAAACCTAGAAACAATAAAACCCATTAAAATGTAAATCCCCTAAACCCCTAAATCCACAAAAATAATATCATTCCCTTTAAACCCCTAAAATCCAATAAAAATCCCAAAATCCCAAAACCCCCCAAATCAACTAAAATCCATTAAAATCCATAAATATACTAAAACCCCATAAAACCCTCCAACCAATTAAAAATAACCTAAATTAATTAAGAATCTAAAATTCCTAAAAAACCCTAAAACCTCAAAAACCAATAAAAACCCTAAATCACCCTTAAACTCTAAAAATAGAACAAACCATATGAAAACCTAAAACCCTAAAAATCCAAAAAACCCAAAAAACCCAAAAAACCTTAAAAACCATAAAAACATATAAAACACCATAATGTACCAAAATACAATAAATACCATGAAAACCCTCAAAATTCCCTAAAAGACTAAAAACCCCATAAACCCAATAAAGTCAGTAAAAACACCTAAAATACATGAAAACCTCAAAACCAATAAAAGAACCTAAAAACATATAAATCACTAAAAGATAGTAAAACACTAAAAATTTTCTAAAACATATATGAGACTCTAACAAATACAAAAAAAGTCCAAGGGACCCTAAAACCCCAAAAAACCCATAAAGGATACTAAAAACCATAATGAGATCTAAAATCCACCAAAACCTCTAATAACCCTAAAAGACCCTAAAAATACCTAAACATCCATGAAATACCATAATGAACACTAAAAACCAAAACCCCCAAATCACCCTAAAATCCCCCAAAACCCCAAAGACACTTAAAACCCCTAAAAATTCAAAAACGGACTTGAAACACCTAAACCCCCTAAAAACCTAAAAAACACTAAAACCCTCTAAAAATCCTAAATCACTATTGGGTACTAAAATTTTGGAAAATGAAAATTAAATACTTCCGTAAATTTTATAAATAAAGGGATGAAAATCAATGGAGGACTTGAAGAAAAATATTTAACAGTGAAAATCGGTAAAGGAAAAAATGTTGGACCGCAAAGGGAAAATATTCGTTATGGACTACCACTCCTCCTAGCGGTCCACACTATGAACCATACAGAATCCAATTGGTGTTCAGAAAGTAGATGTTGGTGATGGTATCCCCCTAAACAATGTTATTTTTGAAACATAGGTAGATAAAGTCACCTCGCATACTATTTTTCATGAACCTAGACAATTCATGGCTGAGGAAAAGTGAATGGAACCCCATGAATGGTGTCATTCGCAGGACTGAGTCAGTGATTTCAACCTCTGTGAACAACAACTCCCATGTGTCTTTGTTGAGAAAGTCATATGTGGGTTAGGTTATTCTTCATTTGGCTTTCGTAGAAGGTGTAGTGTGACCCACTAACCCAGCCCTTTTGTTTTTCTATAAAAGGACCCAGAGGGGGTATGAAGAGTGCGTCAAAGACTGGGACACTTTGGGAGAACAAATTTTATTTTTTTGATGGAATAGAAGGGTAATATCACTACAAAATATGTATTCCTTGATGATTCCCCGTAGGAATATCCCACCATGTACCGTGGAAGAAGAAATATAATAAGAATTAATAGACTACGGACCCAAATTCTTCACGAATGAATTTCCCTTGAAGCACATGACCAATTCCACTTCTTCAAATCGGATCCCCGAGTAGAGAAATACTATGTTTTAGGAACCCTAAATCATGTAGAAAATTTCTACATGGATGGAATTCAGTCTCGCATACCACAGCGGTACACAGCTAGAACTATTTCCCTTGTACCGCCACAGTACGCAGGAGGAACTCAACCCCATGTAGCAAAACACGATGTATGCGGAACCTAGTTCCATGTAGATAAATGATATGAAAGTCTAGTCTAGGTCTATGTAGCATCAAAATTTGAAGATGAATCCCCCACCAACAAAGCAATATGTTATGTAGTTGAAACCCCATCCCACATGATAAAACAATATGCAGAATAGGGTATTCTTGGACGTTCTATCCTCCAGCTCCAATCATTTCCATCGCACTGATCATAGCCTCTCCACAAACTAGTCCAAAGCCATTATACCAAATAGACTTTCAAATCCACCAAAATTGTATGATAGAACCATCAGGCACATCAGTGCGTCCTTCCGAGTTTACATACCCATGGTAAGAGGAGTCTTGGAGAAATCCCCATAACAGTGTAGACCCCCAGAGTGTCCCAATGTTTACATTCCCTTGGTAACCTAGTGTCCAACCTTTAGATACAGATGTGAACCTACCTATTCTAGGGATTAATGGTAATCACCAACTTTTCCCTTCCATTATATCTAGTTATAAATTATTTATATCATGCTTATGTTACTTTTTGATGAGGAACAACGCTTCTCCCATTTCCCTGAACTGATATCACGACATCCCTCTAGGAGCAATCCCCCATTGATAGTGGGTGGTGGTTGTAGAGACCCGTAGCCTGACTTACATGGACTTTACATTACTTTTGCGGAATACTTAGTACATAACAAAAACACACACACAAGGATCGTAATAGTTTAGTGTCTTTGGAAACTCGGAACGTAATCTTCTAATCCTGGTGAAAGATCTTCAAAATCTCCCACAAAGATCTTCCTTTTTTTTACCTAAAACCTTTCTTTATATCCTGGGGAAAAGAAAACATAAAAGGGTGAGCTCAAATGCTCAGTAAGGGTAAACAAAAGAAATATCAATCACATAATTTTCATAAGAACATAACATTTTTGGAAATCTTAACCTGCAAAAGAGAGCATAATTTCATAACATGGGATAAATCATAGTAGTGAAATTGAAACCATAACTTAAAACATTACTCATTGTGGCATACACACATAATCATAGAGAATCATTTCTTGTTAGTCAAGACTCATTGCCAAGACTATCTTAGTGGACAAAGTCCCTTTCTGAATCGAGTAATCCTCGTTTCAGTCCTGTTTCACTGAACCGGTATAACCTACCATTCCAGCCATGTCTATCTCATGAGATATGAAATCTTTACCCAATGCATTGGAGGGAGATATAGGTCCCACCCATCTCTTAATGAATCCTTTCTTATGTGTGCCACAAAATCATAAATCATAAATCATTGCATAACCCATGTAATAAAAATGGGATTCTTAAACAACATGACATCATAAAACCATTCATATAAGATAAATGAATTCATAAACATAATTCCATCACAACATAGTCAAATCAATGTAATAATATGGATAGAAACAGAACCCTTTATTATTTTATATGGAAAATAATTTTGATAAGACACTTGAATTGAATTCTTGAGGAAAATATCCTTTCTTCTTCAAAATCAATTTCTTTTCACAAAACATCAGGCAATTTTTAAAGAAAGAGATTTTATTGAAAATAGTCATGAAATCATTTAGAGGAAGCTTCATGACAATAAGGCTTTATAAAACAGTATAAATCTGTTCGTGCCGTATAAGTTAAAAAAAACATTCTTCGTACTTTTGTCGGAAAAGTCAAAAAGTACCTCGTACGGAAAAACGACAAAAGATTCCTTTCATATTCTTTACTAAAAACTCACCTAAGGGAAAAATTGGATTTAAACTATTGTAAGTGGATGGAAACAATATTACATATTGAGGGAACATGGATGTGGATGATAAAATACACCCCAGTAAATACTTACGAATAAACAATCTCGGATAAAAATGAGATTGTGATATTTCCCTTACCTTAGGTCCGACATGCTTTGTAAGTGTCCGAACCTCCTGTATAATGATTTAAATCATGTTATTGACTTATTACAGAATCATATTCATTGTTATGATATCATATATGGTTCACTTATGACATTATATTACCCGTTCTTTTGTAAATTCCATGTTAAAGAAGCGTTTTTGGTAAAATCGTTTCATTTATCGTAGGTGTTTTGACTTGTTGTTCTTGACATCATTATTACTTATATCATGATTTACTTACTTCCAGAATATAAAATATGATTTATATATCATATATATTCAGTATATATATATATATAATAGGTAGATAAATAAAATGAAAAACACCGTTCATGGAGACGGTAGTCCGTACGTACGCATGAACGCTGTTTTCCTTTCCTTATTGTCTTGAAATGGAAGTAAGTAGATGACATACATATGTATATATATACATAAATCCAGTAGCTTTATAATGTCATATATTTCATTATTATTTCTTATATATACATTATAATCATTCTTAAATGGTTAACATGGAGAATGAATCTCATCGCGTCGTGGAGACGGTATTCCGTACGTACGCACGAGCGATGATATCATTTATATAAATATTGAATTGAATTGGAGTGTATTATACAATATATCAGAATCAATATGATGTTGTAATAACTATGTATAGTTATTCTTTACACCATTATACCCATCCATGTAAGGTGGTGGTGGAAAATAGATTACACCACGGCGTGGAGACGGTATTCCGTACGTACGCACGCGCGGTGATTTCTTTTTCCGTAGGATGGATAGATGGTGAAATAGGGTTGTTTCATACTTATAATAACATATCAGTATATGAGTGATACTGATGTTATTACTTCATAATGAAACAACCTAAGAAGAAGAAGTGGAAGAAGAAATAAAGATGAAAGAATTGGTAACGGTAATTACCTCTTCTTTGAAATGCCTCTTTGAGACCTCCTCTTAGGGCACTAGAATTGGTCTTTGAGGAAGACCAGAACCTGTAGGATGTTTCTAGGGAAGTGGAGAAGAGATTTTGGCAGGGGTTGGCCGAGCTTGAGTGCTCAAATTGGTGTGAGGAGGAGGGGGAGGAGAGGGGCACCTTAGGAATTCTTAAAAATATTAATTTATAATAAATCTAACCCCACTTAAAAACCTCCAAAAATGACTCATATTCGAAGCTTAGATGAGATAGGGTTGTAATCTCATCAACCAATCAAATTTAGACATGTTTGGATCTTATTTTAAACCTTATCAATTAGATTTAACTCTAAGTTAAATAATTTTACTTTTACCGTGTCTTTTTGTTTTCTTTCACTATATGGTTAATAAACTTACTATAACATGCCAAACGAACCCCAAATTGTTTATTATTAATATATATATCCTTATATAAGTCATTTGGCCGAACCTTAGATTTTTAGGAATAAAATAACAATTAATAATATAATATTTGATTAAAAAACTATTTTGTGTCAATTTTGACACTATTTGATATATGATTTTTGTGAAAGTCATAACAGAATTAAATGTTCGAACCAAGTTGATTAAATAAACATTAACATATCATAGTAACTAATAAAATTATTTGAATTCATAAAAATTCTCAAATTACATTTATTTTGGTGTTTATAACATCAATTATGTCAATATTTCATAAATAAGATAATTACAGCATCATCTTTGTGTCATATATTAATTAAATTATTTGATGTCTAAAATTTACAAATAAAATACCATTATGTAGGAAATATTTTTAGCTTTCTAATGAATATTTATAGTCGAATTTATCTTATGTATAACCCCATATTAAAAATGATTTACTTATTAAACTTTGATTTTAACTATTTTAACCTTTCTTTAAATAAATTAATAATAAATGTCCTAATCTAATCCAAGTGGGCCTAAATGGTCATATTTTATTCCTAAGTTTGTTTTTGGTCGAATTACACTTGTCCAATAGAATTAGGACATGTGTTAGGGTAATAGTAATATAATATTTACCCTTAGTTACCCTATTTACTATTAACCGCGGTAAAAAAAAGTAAAAAGTTACTATTCACCAAAAAATCATTTTCATCTCATTGAACCACATTTTAGTCCTTGATATTAACCGTGTCTCTCGGATTTTCGAAATTCCATTCAGAGAAGCGGCAAAATTAAGTTTTATGGAAAATTCAGTTTTTTTAACCACCACTTAGTAGTTTCACTATTCATCAAAAATTGATGTTTTTCAGAACAATGCCAAAATTTCATCCTAAGCTATATTTCATATTCCGAATTCAAAAATGAAATCTATTTTACCAAATTCATAACATAGAAGTTGCATTAATTAATTTTATAATTAAATCCCGCTGTTAAAATAAATAGCGTGTTTTTAGGAAACAATATATATCAAAAGATTGACACTTGATTATGTCTGGTTTAAATGTGAAATTACAACCAATGACCAACATTGTATTAAATTGTAAAAATATATTCTAAATATACTTTAAAACCACTCAAATTAATAATTTATCACTATTAATTATTTCGATTAAAAAAGTTGTTTTTAATTATAATTTAGAAATTTTCACTATTCATCAGAATATGAAAGTTATCCGAAAAGTACCAAAATTTCAACTTAGGCTAAATTCGATTCTCCGAATCCAAGAATGAAGTTCATTTTGAAAAAGAAGATTTACTGGATTTCAAAAAGTGGTTATTACTATTCATAACAGCTAGTTTTAATAATATTTTTATAGCATATCGTTGTTTAGTGAAACTCGGTATTGCGTATTACACACGCTATCGAGGAAGGTCGTGATTGCATGTAATGCAAGGCAAGACAAGGATGTGTGTTGTGCAATCTCCTTTTGGTGTAGCGTACAACACAAGACATTAATAAAATTAAAAAGAATATTTTTTTTTATAAAATCTTGGGCTGTTACATTCTACCCCCCTTAAAATGAATTTCGCCCTCGAAATTCGTCGGGGTTATAAATGGTTTACTATTTGAAAGTTTCTTTAATAGAAACCCACATCGTAAAAGGGAATACCAAAACTAAAGTATGAAATGTAACGATTACCCAAATAAACTAATCACTAGGTTTCCACATAGGTGAAAATATGGATATGTAAGAGAAATCTAACCATCATGTTCTGATGGAGAGTGGTAGAGAACATGGCTATGGAAAAGCCAGTAATCACAAATCCATAAATTTGTGACGATCTAAGGTACCATCTGATTCATCAGGTATAAGATCACTAGGACAACATTTTTGGTTTTCAAGATCATTTCCCTAAAGTTGAAAATTTGAATTAGAATAAATACTTACTTTATTTTGATACAATATCACTATTATTCGTGCCTTGAACAATTTCCACTTCATAAATGAAGTTGAATTTGTTATTCGTGAAGTGTTAGCAGATCATGTGATAGAATGACGGGTCATTCCATCTGTCTCAAACAAAAGGTAAGCAAAAGTTATTAAATATACATAAGTCATTCTATAGTGAGATTAATCATATATAGTTCCTAAAATGGACTTATACTTCATATATCATACTGCTTAATATAATAAAACTAGTTTCTACTAAACAGGGACTTCCTGTAGGCTAGTGGTAGGCGATAAAGGCCAGTCGCACTTTGGTTGTGGGTTCTATTCCTACATCCTTGACCGAAGCGATGGGCTGTCGCCCGTCCTGCAGGTTGTCCCTTTTTCTAAAACTACGTTACTATAACATCCCATCAATAATATCGAAAATCTTCTATCCTTAAACAATACTAACCTATGTCCAACATAATCCAATCTAATCTTTAGGCTTATAATACTGCAGTCCACTCTCATAATATAGTGACAACGATTTCCAGAGATTTAATACTGTCGTTGATCCCCACATATCATAAGTTATGTCTTGTTGGTCACATTCCAAACATTCAAAGTCCTTAATCGTGTATTCTCTTGAATACCTTAGTGAAAACATGAGTGCAGTTAAAAGTTAACACTTTCCACATACCAAAATCCTCAAAATTCTATATACTCAGACCATGATATCACTTAGTCCTTATATCAATCATGAGCTCATGAATACTATCAAACATTTAATTTTCTCCTTATCCCTTCATTATGCGCATATCATCTACATTCCAAAATTATCTGGATAACCATTCATGGATACTGGTAACATTAATCATACACTTTCAAAACACAAGGAAAGACAACAGTGTAACAATCCATAGATGTCTCTTTATTCCAAAATTACACATGATAAACATGTAATCATTCCACTACATTCTCAAACCATTGACCGAGCTTCAAAAATTCTTTCATCTCACATATCATTTGTAGTCTCTTCATCATCATCCACATAAATACTACCCATATGACCATACTGATTCTCTTCATGAGTCTTTCCCTTAGGGCATTTGTTTGCATAATGCCCATACATTCCACATTTAAAACACTTAACCATTTTTGATGTCGTAGCAATACCATTATCCTCATCCATGGTGTTAACTGACCCTTTTCCTTTGCACTTACTTGCTTTGTGTCCTTCGTTTCCACACCCAAAGCATCTTCCAGTTCCCTTGAAACATTCTCCTTGATGCCTCTTCCCACATGATGTACATAGGGGAAATTGAACTTTCTTTCCTCTATGATCATCATGGAACTCCATCTTTCTCTTATTAGTCGAGTCAGGAAACATACCAAATTTTACTTTATTGATCATGTTGTGAGATTGCTGATTCGGCATAATAATTATGTTTGGACATCCAAATCCCATTTCATTTGGTTGCTCATGAAGAATATCATTCCATTGTCCATCATATCCTCCATTATTGTGAATCATCTTGTTTCCAGCCATTTTCTAAAACCCAAGCAGAATAGTGTTAGATGAAAAAATCGTAATAAAGGGGGAGTAACTTAAATATCTATCATCTTTGGTTTAATCTAATATCGTTACCATAGTTCTAGAACTATATCCTATACGTATACTTATCCTTAGGGGAATCCCTAGACATACCTTAGAAATATCTCTAGGGATCTCACTAACGTTTTCGCATCCTAGTTTCCAAAGGTTGACTAAACCTTTCCTCTGATACCAACTGTAGAGACCCGTAGCCTGACTTACATGGACTTTACATTACTTTTGCGGAATACTTAGTACATAACAAAAACACACACACAAGGATCATAATAGTTTAGTGTCTTTGGAAACTCGGAACGTAATCTTCTAATCCTGGTGAAAGATCTTCAAAATCTCCCACAAAGATCTTCCTTTTTTTTACCTAAAACCTTTCTTTATATCCTGGGGAAAAGAAAACATAAAAGGGTGAGCTCAAATGCTCAGTAAGGGTAAACAAAAGAAATATCAATCACATAATTTTCATAAGAACATAACATTTTTGGAAATCTTAACCTGCAAAAGAGAGCATAATTTCATAACATGGGATAAATCATAGTAGTGAAATTGAAACCATAACTTAAAACATTACTCATTGTGGAATACACACATAATCATAGATAATCATTTCTTGTTAGTCAAGACTCATTGCCAAGACTATCTTAGTGGACAAAGTCCCTTTCTGAATCGAGTAATCCTCGTTTCAGTCCTGTTTCACTGAACCGGTATAACCTACCATTCCAGCCATGTCTATCTCATGAGATATGAAATCTTTACCCAATGCATTGGAGGGAGATATAGGTCCCACCCATCTCTTAATGAATCCTTTCTTATGTGTGCCACAAAATCATAAATCATAAATCATTGCATAACCCATGTAATAAAAATGGGATTCTTAAACAACATGACATCATAAAACCATTCATATAAGATAAAGGAATTCATAAACATAATTCCATCACAACATAGTCAAATCAATGTAATAATATGGATAGAAACAGAACCCTTTATTATTTTATATGGAAAATAATTTTGATAAAACACTTGAATTGAATTCTTGAGGAAAATATCCTTTCTTCTTCAAAATCAATTTCTTTTCACAAAACATCAGGCAATTTTTAAAGAAAGAGATTTTATTGAAAATAGTCATGAAATCATTTAGAGGAAGCTTCATGAAAATAAGGCTTTATAAAACAGTATAAATCTGTTCGTGCCGTATAAGTTAAAAAAAACATTCTTCGTACTTTTGTCGGAAAAGTCAAAAAGTACCTCGTACGGAAAAACGACAAAAGATTCCTTTCATATTCTTTACTAAAAACTCACCTAAGGGAAAAATTGGATTTAAACTATTGTAAGTGGATGGAAACAATATTACATATTGAGGGAACATGGATGTGGATGATAAAATACACCCCAGTAAATACTTACGAATAAACAATCTCGGATAAAAATGAGATTGTGATATTTCCCTTACCTTAGGTCCGACTTGCTTTGTAAGTGTCCGAACCTCCTGTATAATGATTTAAATCATGTTATTGACTTATTACAGAATCATATTCATTGTTATGATATCATATATGGTTCACTTATGACATTATATTACCCGTTCTTTTGTAAATTCCATGTTAAAGAAGCGTTTTGGGTAAAATCGTTTCATTTATCGTAGGTGTTTTGACTTGTTGTTCTTGACATCATTATTACTTATATCATGATTTACTTACTTCCAGAATATAAAATATGATTTATATATCATATATATTCAGTATATATATATATATATATATAATAGGTAGATAAATAAAATGAAAAACACCGTTCATGGAAACGGTAGTCCGTACGTACGCATGAACGCTGTTTTCCTTTCCTTATTGTCTTGAAATGGAAGTAAGTAGATGACATACATATGTATATATATACATAAATCCAGTAGCTTTATAATGTCATATATTTCATTATTATTTCTTATATATACATTATAATCATTCTTAAATGGTTAACATGGAGAATGAATCTCATCGCGTCGTGGAGACGGTATTCCGTACGTACGCACGAGCGATGATATCATTTATATAAATATTGAATTGAATTGGAGTGTATTATACAATATATCAGAATCAATATGATGTTTTAATAACTATGTATAGTTATTCTTTACACCATTATACCCATCCATGTAAGGTGGTGGTGGAAAATAGATTACACCACGGCGTGGAGACGGTATTCCGTACGTACGCACGCGCGGTGATTTCTTTTTCCGTAGGATGGATAGATGGTGAAATAGGGTTGTTTCATACTTATAATAACATATCAGTATATGAGTGATACTGATGTTATTACTTCATAATGAAACAACCTAAGAAGAAGAAGTGGAAGAAGAAATAAAGATGAAAGAATTGGTAACGATAATTACCTCTTCTTTGAAGTGCCTCTTTGAGACCTCCTCTTAGGGCACTAGAATTGGTCTTTGAGGAAGACCAGAACCTCTAGGATGTTGCTAGGGAAGTGGAGAAGAGATTTTGGCAGGGGTTGGCCGAGCTTGAGTGCTCAAATTGGTGTGAGGAGGAGGGGGAGGAGGTGTCCTTTTATAGGGGAGGAGAGGGGCACCTTAGGAATTCTTAAAAATATTAATTTATAATAAATCTAACCCCACTTAAAAATCTCCAAAAATGACTCATATTCGAAGCTTAGATGATATAGGGTTGTAATCTCATCAACCAATCAAATTTAGACATGTTTGGATCTTATTTTAAACCTTATCAATTAGATTTAACTCTAAGTTAAATAATTTGACTTTTACCGTGTCTTTTTGTTTTCTTTCACTATATGGTTAATACACTTACTATAACATGCCAAACGAACCCCAAATTGTTTATTATTAATATATATATCCTTATCTAAGTCATTTGGCCGATCCTTAGATTTTTAGGAATAAAATAACAATTAATAATATAATATTTGATTTAAAAACTATTTTGTGTCAATTTTGACACTATTTGATATATGATTTTTGTGAAAGTCATAACAGAATTAAATGTTCGAAACAAGTTGATTAAATAAACATTAATATATCATAGTAACATATAAAATTAGTTGAATTCATAAAAATTCTCAAATTACATTTATTTTGGTGTTTATAACATCAATTATGTCAATATTTCATAAATAAGATAATTACAGCATCATCTTTGTGTCATATATTAATTAAATTATTTGATGTCTAAAATTTACAAATAAAATACCATTATGTAGGAAATCTTTTTATCTTTCTAATGAATATTTATAGTAGAATTTATCTTATGTATAACCCCATATTAAAAATGATTTACTTATTAAACTTTGATTTTAACTATTTTAACCTTTCTTTAAATAAATTAATAATAAATGTCCTAATCTAATCCAAGTGGGCCTAAATGGTCATATTTTATTCCTAAGTTTGTTTTTGGTCGAATTACACTTGTCCATTAGAATTAGGACATGTGTTAGGGTAATAGTAATATAATATTTACCCTTAGTTACCCTATTTACTATTAACCGTGGTAAAAAAAAGTAAAAAGTTACTATTCACCAAAAAATCATTTTCATCTCATTGAACCACATTTTAGTCCTTGATATTAACCGTGTCTCTCGGATTTTCGAAATTCCATTCACAGAAGCGGCAAAATTAAGTTTTATGAAAAATTCAGTTTTTTTAACTACCACTTAGTAGTTTCACTATTCATCAAAAATTGATGTTTTTCAGAACAATGCCAAAATTTCATCCTAAGCTATATTTCATATTCCGAATTCAAAAATGAAATCTATTTTACCAAATTCATAACATAGAAGTTGCATTAATTAATTTTATAATTAAATCCCGCTGTTAAAATAAATAGCGTGTTTTTAGGAAACAATATATATCAAAAGATTGACACTTGATTATGTCTGGTTTAAATGTGAAATTACAACCAATGACCAACATTGTATTAAATTGTAAAAATATATTCTAAATATACTTTAAAACCACTCAAATTAATAATTTATCACTATTAATTATTTCGATTAAAAAAGTTTTTTTTAATTATAATTTAGAAATTTTCACTATTCATCAGAATATGAAAGTTATCCGAAAAGTACCAAAATTTCAACTTAGGCTAAATTCGATACTCCGAATCCAAGAATGAAGTTCATTTTGAAAAATAAGATTTACTAGATTTCAAAAAGTGGTTATTACTATTCATAACGGCTAGTTTTAATAATATTTTTATAGCATATCGTTGTTTAGTGAAACTCGGTATTGCGTATTACACACGCTATCGAGGAAGGTCACGATTGCGTGTAATGCAAGGCAAGACAAGGATGCGTGTTGTGCAAGCTCCTTTTGGTGTAGCGTACAACACAAGACATTAATAAAATTAAAAAGAATATTTTTTTTTATAAAATCTTGGGCTGTTACAGTGGTGCACACATCTGAACCACTTCTGATGTAGATATCCTAATTTTCCATCAGTTGATAAGGGAATGTGTGTGGTTTTCTTGATCTACTACTTCTTCTTCTTTCTCACAACAAGCATAACTCATGTGTGTTTAGAGGTTAACGATGATCACAACTTACAAACAATAAAATCAATGAACTAAGAGAACATGGATTCCCATCAAAACTAGAATATGTAAGAATCCTTACTGAGGATGAGATCCATGTCATCTTATATATGAAAATAGAAATCAATTAAATTCCTCTCAAATGGGCCTCCTCCTTGGTGTTACCACAAATAATGAACTATGAGAACATTGATAACTATCCCAAACAAGATACGTAGGATGCCTGCCTAATGCCTGATATCATAGGGGACCCTTCTCAATAGTTAATACCAATAAGAACCCCCATTAATCAAGGCATCCTTTATAGTATAAGTCCCAATTATGACTCAAGAAGGGACTTCCCCACCGATGTACTCCGTAAATCATGCCTCCTCTACAAAAACCTTCCATTTGTAAGCCTCGTATTACCAAACTATGTGGGATTTGATTCCCAACTAATTGGGATACATGGGAAGCCTCTTTGAGGTCCAAACAAAACACCTAAATCACCCTAATGTTTTCTGGTCTGTATCCCCAATAGGGTCACCTTCTCCCAGAGGAATACATTGCTTTTGTGTACCTTGGACCGCGTCTCTGTAAGTCCCCCATTAAATCATGACTTGGAACCTTCCACCTAGATGTCATTTATGCATGACGCTAATTGGCATGGATGGGTTCTCACCAAACAACCCTTAAAGGTGATGTGTCCGGTTATGTGGCACCAAACTATGGGGGCTCTAATTCCTCTCATGAGGATATGTAGGAATCCTGTGTTATGGATTTGACCTTGATATTGAAAAAATACTCATGCCCCTATCATGATGATAAACTCTAGATTTCCTCATCATATGGATTAAACTAACTTTTTCTCAGTAAAAAATGAAGGAATTATTAATCCATCCACAAACGGTAACATTTTTGGAGAATCATGGATACATAGAGTACTCTTCATTAATGGAAAACTTCATATGCGTAAAAATGATTTCACACCCACATGTATTTATGATTGATCTTGTAGCCCATGGGTGATCCATGGAAACATGATTGGGAAAGAACCAAGGACTCAAAAACATATTAAATTTGATTAAATATATCGAGTCCTGGAATAGGAAATAAATACCCCCAAAAATGGTTTGATGAGAATGCATTTGCATCTTCTCATGAAATGTGAGTCCTTAAGCATCGTTGGCCAAATCATCATCCGATAAGTGTCTTCCGTTGGAATGTAGGTCCACGAATCATAGATAGAAGGGTCATTGGGTGTTTATAGCTCCATGAATAATCCCATTGGAGACCATATAAGGATATTGTACTCAATGTGGAGCGATTTCACATACACTTATCCCCCTGCAATCACCCATTGGGACCACGCAACTGTGGAACCTCCTTTGTAATATAAAACAGATATACCACACCAATACGACATGGACAGTTTTCATATTTGGGTATGATGATGTGCCTTGGGTCAAAAAAATGGTGAACCCAACATAAATCCATAACCAAGGTGGAGGGTTACCCTACCTCAATACCCTTTTGCATAAAATGGAATATGGCTAATAAATATTTTCAATACACATTTTTTCAACAGATGTTACTTTGACGAGATTTTTTTATCTTCACTTTCCATATATATTCCTGGGTAATTCACAGAGTAAGTTTAATCCAATGGCGTCTTGATAGTTTTCCTAGACACACACGTTCACAACTTCATAGGCCAATGGGTCTTCATCGAAAAACATGACATCATCACCCACCCAGTGTCTTCAATGCTACTTTTCAATTGCATTGATCAAGGTGTACCATGTAGATCAAACTGTCCCCACTGTAGAGGCAGTAAGGAAATACCTCTAGGCCATAAAGCCTCACCATTCACCCATGAAATGTGAACGATGGTCTAGAACAAGGTATCCCCACTTTCCATCAACAATCTTTTTGGGATCCTATACCCAAATTTTGGAAATGGATACCTCCTTTATCATACTGAGGCAGATGAAATAGACAATGTTTAATTTATCCCAGCTGCTCAGGGGTCTTACACAAGAGCCAAGGATAGAAGACATCTCTTTCAACGTGTGACCCAATATCATTATTCTAAATAGGATATCACAATGAGAGACCTTACATAATTCAAATGGACACAGGCCCCTTCCACAAACTGTAGAGGGTAGTTAACATATAATCAAGAGTAAGTCATCATCTTGATTCTTGAGGAGGAGATCCATCATACAAACATGGTGTGAAGCTATAGATAAGTACGTAATCCTACACCATATTATAAATCCCACCACAGATATATGGTGTCCAATTATGAGGAGGCACAAATTCCCTCTATTTATCACTGGTTCCATGGCACAAATATAGAATCAAGTAAGAGGAAAATGAAAATCCATGTCGATGTGAAACAAGAATGTCATCAAAATAGGGAGGCTAACTACAAAAAGATTCAGAACATTGCCAATGAACATGACGCCCACCAGTCAAATACCGAGTTAATCAAGTATGAGTAGAGTCAAATTTCTTCTAATGCATATTAATCCCATCATACAAATAGGGTGGAAAGCTATAAGATGCTAAAAATCCCTATAAATGAATATGAATCCCACCAGTCAAATACTGTGGCAAACAAGCATTGGTAAAATCAAATTCATTCCCACTTATATCAATCTGAATATTCAAATATGGTGAAAATCAATGAACAGATCCTAATTCATACCTACCATAAGAAATCCCACCAGCCCAATATGGTGGAACGAAATATAATAATAGTAAAATTTATGTGGATTCATATCAATCTCGTGAGGAAAATATAGAATAAAATGAGATGATACAAATTCATGATCACAAATATTATTCCCATCATTGATATAGGATGACAACAAGATAAAACTACCAACATATCACAACTTTAAACCAGGGGTAGACTCATTCCTCTTCCCCTGCACAAGAAAACTGCCAATACGCACTGGAAACACATGGAGGAGGACCAGAGCAGGAATAAAATCCTACTCCAAAATCAAAATGAGAATTTATTACATTTACAGCCAAATATATATCTCAACACACATCATAGAGATGATGTAGGATCATATATCGATTCCAGATCATATCCTCAATACCTTTCAAAAGGTAATTGCATCTGTAGAAGAATCAAGGAGTAAGGCCCATGAACCTGTCTCCCCAAGTGGTTTGATTCATCCAAAAAATATGATTGTCACTTCGGAGAATACTTTCATCCATGTAATAGTCCAAGAGGGTTAACAAACATATTCTGAAATACAAGGACAACCAAATTCGGAACAAATACTCATTCCAACTAGGGGACACCAATTCAACCCAATGGTTGCTCCAAAAAAGACATATATCCCTACCAAAACTCAGGATGTCTGTTGGAAAATCATGGTATCATCATAGGAACCACTCAAATAGAATATCATACATGAAGGTCATTACCATCAGTAGGAATCCCCAGCTCCTCAAAAGAGAGCACCCAAAAATAAATTGCACCAAATTTTGTTAGAAAATGATGAGAACATTAATGATTCAACTCTACTGGAAGCTAGAGTTCTTAATTCCATAAAAAAATTATCAATAGGCTTAATGATATTGTTTATCAATTACCAAATTATGGACATGGTAGTAGTCATTTCGAAGTTCCTCCCCCCAATGTCCCTTCCAAAAGCTCTGAAGGTCCTTCATAGAGAACCCATGGGGGGATAACCTTGTGGGAAATAAAAAATCGATCATGAGAGCCTATCTATGGATGAGTGTCTGGTTATACCAACCCTTGACTAGAAGATATTATAACAAGAAGGTACTCCCCTTTCTATCATCCTCCCTGATGGCCCTTCCGAGGGTATATGCTACAAAAATTCTCCCAGTAGCCGGATATTAGGCTATTATGGTAGTCTTCTCCATGATGGAAGTCATTTTGAAGTTCATTCTCATAATGAAAAAATTCAACAAGAAGGTACTCCCTTTTTTATGTACATCTAGAAGTCCCTCCCTAGGATTCACACATCAGATATTCTCTCTACAGCTTGATATCAGGAAATAATATTAGTCCTCTCCATGATGGAAGTCTCCACGATTGTCTTACCAGTAATGAGAAAAAAGAAAAACAATGTCCCCTTTCTATGGTGTTACTTGACGGTCCTCCCAAGTTTGTACACTATAGAAAATATCCCTATTGTCCAACACTAAGATACAATGATAGTACTCACTCCCACAACAATGAATGTGAAGGCCCTCCCTGTAGTCAAAATTCAAACTAACAAGAAGTTCCTCCTCTCACCGGATCAAATATGAGAAGACCATCATATTTTAATGTTATTGGAGGAAAAATGATAGATATGATAAAAGCTATTTTTAGTGAAAAGTCACATCCCTTCTTGTCTAGAAGATGGCTTGGGTCCATGCTCATCTTCTGAGCCACCTCCGCGCCATTCACATATTAATGAAATCCCTACTAGCCTCACTACTCAAGATGAAATCATCACAAGGGATCAATGTTGGTAACACCAAGTAGAGGAATCCCTAGAAAAAGAAAAATAATAATATGTTACTTCTGAGAATACAACTCGCCATGGATTATATACCAGTTATGGTTTCCCCAAAATTTACTCATTAGTTTTACGTACCGAAAGAGTTATTCAAGGAATGCACACAGAACATTCATCCCAACATCTAGAAAACTCTCCAATTGCTGTAAAAAATTATTTACCCAATTATGGGTTTATAGACCATGTAAATATATTGGGGGAGATTCCCCTACAAATTGTCCTAGAATCTCTATCATCTACATGGAGACTATAATATGAGATTTATATGAATTATCTCAAATTGGTTTTCATCCACTCAATGCACAAGTTCCATTACCTTATTAGTGACACACCATCTAGTGTTAATATATAGGGTTGTGGAGAGCATGGAGCATTGAAAATAACCCCACTTCCCTTCAATAGATCCCAATGTAAATGGAATCTTTTAATATCATCATCAAAAGAAAACATCAAAATGAAATACCTATTCAAGAAAGATATCATGCTCGATAAGAACCTACCATGAGTAAGAATCAAAAGCATCATCCCTGACAAGAATAATCCAATCAAAAGATCCTAAACTAGGCCACTGTTAACACTCAGAAAGAATCATTCCTAAAGAAAGAGAAATGTCATGAAATTCTCATGTTATCGAAAGAAAATAACTCACATGCAGAGTTGACATAATATTTGGCTCACGCACGAATGGGAATACATGAGGTCAAGAAAGTTGAAATAATGGCAGCAACTTTGGAAATACAGGATCAAACCTAGAATACATGGCTAGGGTCATTTTTAACACAAAATGACCCTATATAACTAGTAAATCCGGGCCAAGGTACAATATAAAATGAATGGGAGAAAACCTATCTCACAGTGCTGGGGGAATTTTTTCCTCAACCTCTTGTATGAAAACTATGCACCTCTAACAGCACAAACACCTCGCCTTTAACATGGTCATTGGGTCCCAGCCCACAAGGTACCACCAGTTGCCCTGCAGACACATAGTCCCCACCTTGGGGCCGACCCACATGTCTGATTGGGTCATCTGACTAATTATAGTCCCTACAAGCCAACACATGTCCTTTCTAGTGTGCTTTGTCCTCACTCACAGACACTCTAAATGGGTTATCTTTACTTATCAGTGACATGCATTTTGGTGTTCATATCTAGGGTTGGGGAGATAATGGAGCATTGAACTTCACCCCACTTCCCTTCAAACAGATCCCACTATAAAATGGCATCCTTTAATATCATCATCCCAAGACAACCTCCAAATGAAATTCATGTTTAGGAAATATGGAATGCTTCATAAGAACCATCCATGAGTAAGACTCCAAAGCTTCATCCCGAACAAGCATAATCCATTCAAAAGCTCCTAAAAATTCCACCCAGAATAATCATAAATATTCTTCCCTATGAAAATCCAATCATCAAGCAATTCCAAAGTTATCAAAATAAAATAATTCACACGCTGAACCGACATCATATCTGGCTCACTCATGAACAGGAATGCATGAGATCAAGAAAGTGGAGATAATATCAGAAACTTCCACAGTATGGGATTAAACCTATCGTGCAATACTAGGGTCATTTTTAACACAAAATGACCCCGTAAGACTAGTAAATCTGGTCCAAGGTGCAATAAAAAATGAATGGGAGAATCCCCATCCTACTGTGTTGGGGGAATTTTTTCCTAAACCTCGTGTTTGACAATTAGGCCTCACGGATAACACAAACACCCCACCATTTACATGATCGTTGGTTACCAGCCCCCCCAAGTATGACTAGTTGCCCCGCAGACACGTTTCTCGCACCCTAGGTCCCACCCACATGCTTGAATGGGCCATCTGACTAATGATAGTCCCCACATGCCATCACATGTCCTTTCCAATGTGATTTGTTCTCACTCACACACACCATGGGAAACTTCCAATAAGTTATCCCATCCTGATCAATAATCCAATCCATGCACTCATAACTATGGAGTTCTAATCAGATAGGCTCTTGAAAAGAAAGCTTCACCTTATTGACACGAGTCATGTAATTTTCTAATTTAACCCTTCGTCAATCTGGGGTGTTAAATTCACAACCCCTTTAGAGAACAATATCCTTGTTGTGGGCCCTAAAGCTCAACATAGGCAGTTCACCACACTTAAGGATGGGTACCACCTCTAATACCATATGTGACAACTGGTCCCCAATGACAGCACAAAAACCTTGACATTAAAATGGTCGCCGACTCCTAACCACCAAGTACCACCAGTGGCTCTGCAGACAAGTGGTCCTCACACTAGGGCTGACCCATGTGCTCGAACGATTCATCCGCCTAATAACCGTCCCCATAGGCCAACACATGTCCTTTCCAGTTTGCTTTGTCCTCACTCACACACAACCTAGGAAACTTCACAGAAGGTCACAAATCATGATCACTACTCCAGGCCAAGCACACTTAACTATAGAGTTCTAATCAGGTAGGCTCTTGAAAAGGAAGTTTCACCATGTTGACATGAGTCATATCATTTAGCCATTTAACCTTTTATCATTCTGGGGTGTTACAACCTAACTAATGGATGTCATTCATTTCCCATATAGGGATAAAAATGAATAGAGGTGTTACTCATTTTGTCCCATCACATGATCCATGTCCCCCGGAAATGATATGTATGTCTTGTTCATTTCTAGTTTACATTCGAGTTACCCTTCATCATGAAATCTTAAGAGGACCCCAGAATAGAAAGAGAGGATCCAAATAAAGGATTCAAGAATCCCTCCCACCATTCGACATCTGGTACACCATCCACAAAGTTATATTCATCAATTATCATTTTGGATGTCAATCCCATAGACCTCACATAAAATAATACATCTGATGATGGTGTGAGAAAAGATTGTTACTTCTATGAGGTGGTCCACACCGAGCCTGAAGGTGTGTGTACCCGGAACTAATGAGCCACCCAAAATTTGGGCGCTCCCTCAGAAAATACCTCACTACCACCCCTCCGAGTCCCCAAAAACCAAAAAAAATCAAGGTCGTACATGACCTCAGCTACACCTACATATGAAATTGCATCCCATATCCTTGAGGGGAGATTCACTCAAAAGGAGGAATAAATGAAAGAGATAAGGAAAATCAACACCAAACAACTCCAAACGATCTGTCCTATTGGATATGTTCCTCTAGTAGAGCGTTAACACATGCTTCCAATAGAGGTTCCTCTACCACAAGGGATCTTCCAAGTGAATGAATCAAGAGCGGAAATCTTATTCAAGGAAGTACTATGCCCATTAGTCTAACTTAACCCAACCCCGATAAGATGGAAATATTTTACTCCATTTATGAAATAATCAGGAATATTCAAGCGAACACTAAAAGGATGCCCTAGGTTGAGTATCCACCTCAAATACCAGCAGAACTAGTCCAGCCAATCCTTCCCCAGGCTATGACTGCAGATACTCTGATCCAACAAGACCTGAATCAAGGGATCATGCATACCATTGACTCATTGGCAACTCAATTGAAGTCAATGGACGAGTGATGTTCCCCAATATAGCCAGAAGAGAAACAATATCTTGACTGTGTAAGAAATGTCCCACCACCACCAAATTTCATGTACCCAATATTCCTAGTGTTCAATGGATCAGGGGACCCCAGAACAAAATATGATACACTACTCTTCTTACTAAGACAACAGGATGGGGACCCTAGATCAACAAGAAGAGGTGAAACTCAAATGATTCTTGTGAAACCTATAGGGTTCAGACTTTGTATGGTATATGAGTTTTATACCTAATTCGTTAAAAATATGGTAAGACCTCTGTTGGTAGATCCTAATACAATTTAGTTCAACATTGAAAAAAAAGTTAGTGACCTTATAAACTGAAAACAATGGGTGAATTAAAGAATTTCAGACCTCACTGTCAGATGTAAAGGTTTGACTTACTTTCTGATCTGATTGCTCCCTTAATATGAGATGGTTTCCATGTACATCTTCAATATCCAGGATGAGCTGTGAACACCAATAATCATGGTGTAGTATACAAGTGGGTTCCGGAATTTTTCTACCATTTCCTATAAAATATTGGATTCCTTGAAACAGACTAATCTCAAGTCTCGAGAAACCCCTTTAGCTCCTGGAAAATGGGTGGGAAGAGATAAAGTGGATTTTGATACACTTAAGCCACCCTGACACCAAATCTAGCTCCATGGTCCACACTGATCCATGTAGGGACCCTTGAACATTGACATCCACCCCCACCTCGATAAGATAAGAAAAGGGGGCACTAAAGAAGTCAATTCAAATAGAGAAGGAATAATGTGTACTCATTTTGAGATGATCGTGTTTATGGAAACTTTGTAGCTGTAATGAATTGAAAATTACTCCAGCTACCAGATCCTAAGAGGTCTAATGATGTAGGTATTATGACTATCTAGATTATTTCCCCTTCCAAAGGTTATTGGGACACACCATTCATAAGGGTTTTTTCTTCAAGGAACTCATGTAGAAAATGATAGATTCCATGAAAGTCAAGCTAGGGTCACTGCTAGCACAAGTGGCATATGTTTTCACCACTGACTCATATGAAGAATGAGAGTGGAAAATAGTTATTAGAAAAAAGTAGAAGAATATATATAGTTGGATGGCTTAAAAAAAGTCAACCTTGCTCATGGAATACTCCAAGTTCAACTAATACAATCGACTATGCTCCCAGTATCTCATGTTGTAGTGCATCCAACATCCTCAGCCCCACAATCCTACAAGGGTTGATAAGATCATGTGAAATAAGAATAATCTACATTAAGGTTAATGTAGTCTTTTAAACTCATAGATTTCAAGTCAAATGATCTAAATCCACAGGCACCATCCCACAAAATGATACCATGGGCACCGCCCCACCAAATGGAACCACTGAAAAAAGTCAATTGACCCTAATCATCCTCAGATGAGGAACTAATATTTGGATCTATTAATGACATTAATTTAATTAACCCTTTATATGATGAAGATTATTGTTATGAACTTGATTTACTCACACCCAATTGGGTGGCATCAAGAAGAGGCCGCCATAACCAAGGATACCTAGAAAGATCCAGCTGGGGGGGAAATCAATCATATGGTCACCCTCTGGCTCAAAATATCAACATTTCAAAAACCTTTGGAAGAACCCTTCAATATACCTAATATGGTTATGAAAATTATCCTACTCATACTGAAAACCACTTTGGACTAATCATCCTAGAATATCAATCATAAGAATATTATATATCTAGTCACCCATGGAATGCATGTTGGACCACTATTTCAAATTAACAAAATACAGAAGCCTCACTAAGTCATATCCAAGGAAGTGTTCCATCCTCATCCAGTGTTCAATCCCTTAAATATCCTATGAAATAGTACCACCATATCTGGACGTGCAAGATTTTAGATCATAGATATGATATTCTGAAGCAGTTCGACTCGATACCAGTAAATTGATCAATTCTATATGCACTGAATCTATCAGGAGATCATAGAGAAGAACTGATAGAAGATTTTCTATGACCAAAGGAGTTTTAAGACAAAGTGACTTCTGCTGAATTCTATCATTCAAATACTTATCCTTCATAATTACATTGGATCATCTCTATCATGGATCAAGAAGAAGATTCCATTATGCAGGGACACATCAAACCAATATATATGTTTGGTAAGATAAATGATGTTTATGTCAGCAAACGCTTCATTAGAAATGTCCCTAGAGTTATTCTCATCCCACTATAGAAACATCATCATCTGGGATACACTGAAGATAAACATACACCCTATACCAAAACTCTTTTGGTCTATAAAAATAGTTATCAAAATCGATTGGGACAAATCAAGATCAAAACCCAATTTTCTGACCTCATAGATGACTCAAAAATTTTAGTAGTCTAGAAAAAATGGCAATCAATGTCATTATGGGAAGGCCTTTTCTCTATCAGTATGTGGAAATTCCCTCATCTTATCACCAGTGAATCAAATTTTACATTAATGGGAAGACTGGGACAATGCACACTGAAAAATTACCATTCAATTCCTGCAAGTCACACTATATTGTATAAGGGTTCTATGATTTGAAAGGGATGAAATCCTTAGTCAATGATATTGATTGGTTCACCACCCCAAATGTTATGGATATGGTTCTCTCCAACAACTTTAAGAATCTTGGTGATTAATACGTACTACCCATCAATCAAATTGAGTGAAAAAGTCTATATTTGGACACATGTTCACAGTCCTTGTGATTTTGATTAAGGATACAAAGACAAATAGTGTTGAAAGATCTAGTGACCCCCATGATAGTGGTGAATGCTCAGAAAACAATTCCCTTAAACTATCCTCAATTCTCTAGAAATTTTATTCCCCACCCTCTGAGGTTAAATAGGAAGAAAGTATGTTTTCACCCCTCACTCCATCCTCTCCAAAAAATTCCTTACTATCAGATGGGATAGAAGAAGTCACCTCATCCTCCAAATTCCAAAATGGAGATTCTTCTGTCATCTCTGAACATCATGTATCAAGAATTGTGTTCCCATAAAAATAAGAGGATGATGTAAAATATATAGAAAAGGAAGAATAATAATACCTTAGCGATCCCCCTACAATATTCTAGGAGGGTGTCCCTACCACCATTGATGAACTAAGGGATATTAACCTAGGTACAAAAGAGGACTAGTGGCCCACTCTGATTGGTGAAGTAATGTATTCTGAAGAAAAATAGGGATACAAATCCTTTATAAATAAAAATAAAGTTTTTTTCCTATAACTATAAAAAAATTCCTATATTCAATCCTTATGTGGCCACTCACACCTAGTGCTACCCGAAGACCATAGTGGTTACAAGTAAGCTGCCAGAAGGAAAAATCCAACACATGATTCCAAAATAGAGGTTGAAGTTGAAAAGATATTCAAATAAGAATTCATTCATGAGGTTCAATATCCCATCTAGATGGCCAACATTTTCCCCATTAGAAATATGAATGAAAAATCTGAGTTTTCATTGACTTCAAGGATCTCCATTGGCACTGCACAAAAGATGACTTTCTGATCCCGATCATAGAATTTTTGATTGATGAAAAGGCTAGATACGAGTCTCTCTCATTTATGAAAGTCTATTAAATATATAATAAAATAATGGACAAGGAATATGTAGAATTTAGTACCTTTAGAGCCTCTCATGGATTATTTTTCTTCAAGGTAATGACCTTTGGGTTGAAAAATTATAGGGCCACATACCAATGTGCTATGCATCTCATTTTCGTATCCTTCCTAGTAAGATTAATCTAATGTTATGTTAATGATCTAGTGGATAAACCATGATAACCTTTGGACCACCTGATAGATCTTGAAATAATATTCAACGAATTATGACATCAAAGTTTGAAAAGGAACCCCCTAAAATGTGATTTCTGTGTCACCTCAAGGAAATTTCTTGACTTATTTATACTCCATTGTGGCATTGAAGTAGATATCGTAAAGAGAATAGATATCATTGGTATGTCACAACATCGCAACCTTACATAGTTGAGAGTACATTAGGGACATCTAGCCTACATTCATAACTTCGTATCTATCCTTTCAAGAAAGTATTTTCCTTTCACTAGGTTGATGAAAAAAGGGGTGCCATATTAATAGAGTGATGACTTTCAAGAAGCATTTGAAAATCTCAAGAAATATCTTAAAATCCCACCAGTGATAATGCCTCCTATCAAAGGAATAACAATCATTTTGTATGTGACTGGTTTAGAATGGTCACTATGTGCCTTACTCAGACAAAAGAACAATGATTGCAGTGAAAATAGAATTTATTATATCTGTTGAAAAAGGATTCATGCTGATACTTATTATTCAAATATATAAAAGAGATACCTGGCATTAATCTTTAATATACATAATCTACTGAATTATCTGCAGCACCACAAGGTCCATTCTATCTCTCAAAGTAACCCACTCAAATATATTATCACGTGTACAATGTTGACTGGATGCTTATCATGGTGGGTAGTCATCCTACAGCAATTTTACATACAGATCATGCCTTAGTAAGCCATCAAAGGCCATGATATGGTAGATTTTTTATTAGAGAATCCTTTGGTATAAATAACCCCATTAGATGATGATATTAACTGATGCCCCCCAGTTTCAAAATACTCAATCCAATGCTACAAAATGAATCCACTGTCCAATATTATCTAGATTGGAATGAGACAATCATAGGAATTTCTCAGCATTATATGGTCTTACCATTCATCCAAACCAACACAGAAAAAATGAATGAGGGTGGCCCTAACATCAATAAACATGTATGTAGCACTAGATGGATGAATCCCATCAAACAATACCATAAAAAGAGATAACTCCGACCAAAAATGATTGGAAGGAAAAAAATATGGAGATGGGAAGTCAACTTCATTATGTATGATGTCACCAATTGGAAAATATTCATTTACCCGATGGGATTTGATGGGATCCTTCTCAGTTGAATTGGTGGAGAAGAGACTATGGTTGTCATGAAATAAGTTCATGCTAGAGTTTGTGGCACACATTATTCATGACCCAAGTTCTCCTTTCAAATTTGAAGGCTTGGATACTATTGGCTCACTACGATGTTAAATTTTATCACATTTACAAAAAATTTCCACTCCTCTCAATTTCATGAAAATTTCATCCACCAACCCCTAAATTTACTTCACATAGCTAGGTACTTCTTCACATTTTCCATAAGGGGAATGGATGTCATGAGACCCTATCCTCCTGCTATGTCAAAGGAATTCATGTATATTCTCACAGAAACTGACTTATTTTCCAAAAGGGTAGAATACGCACCACTCAGTGAGGTTTGAGCGTGAATTATTATCAGATTTATGAAATACAATATCATCCATGGATTTGGTGCCCCTCATATAATACTAATAGACAATGACATTAATTTATGATATGTTCAATTGGAGAAATTATATCATGAGTACGGTATCAAGACCAACCATTAATCCCTTTACCATGCAGTAGACAATAGACAGATAGAGACCTTCAACAAGACTCTATATAATAGACACCATAAGATTGTAGATAAATACAAGAAATCATGGTTTTACAATCTCTTTCATGACCTTTTGGACTATTAGACCATGTCATGTACCTCAACTCTATCAACCCCGTATTTGTTGGTATACAAGGGAGAAGTAGTTCTACTTATTGAAATCCATCTTCCCTCACTCTACATTACTGTTTTTGATCAACAATCCAAATATGAAAAATCCTAGAAATGGCTCGTTGAGTTGGTGTAATTTGATAAGAAAATATATCACATCTTACAAAATTTATAATTTTACAAAAATTGAATTTCACGGGCCTTCAACAAAAAGGTTCACCTTCATTAATTATATGAAGGAGAAATGGTTCTAGTCCTCATAACTCTGACGATACTCAGAAATAATCCTCCAAAATTGGCGCCATAATGTGAAGGACCATAAATCATACACATGGTCTAATCCAATGAATAATATTCACTTATTTCAATATATGACCAGTTTTCCACATCTCCCACCAATGCATGGTTCATTATGAAATAATTTGTATAATCATATAATGTTTGTCTTTCTTGGAAGATGTCAAACTTCATGTCACCATATGTGTCCATGTCGTATGACGTTAGGATACATAACATCAACGTCCCTACCACATGATGTTAAACTACATGGTAAACCATCCTTAACATAGGAAATGAAACATTATAGTGATCATTTCGTCCTAGCAAATGATTTTTCAGACAATAGTAATATCTATGTGTGAGAAATACAATGTTTACATGTTCCTATGTGAGATCCATATCCACTTGGAAACTCATTTCCCTAAGAACTACATGTGTCTTGAATCATTCCCTCATAAGATACGTAGTGATTCCTGGATTCCACATCATGGTCCAGCCGCCATCCAAAAAACAAAAAAAAATGCATTTCCCATATGTATGGGTCAAGCCGGTGCATGGGGGATTTACCAAACTATGTACATAGCGAGTGCCATTTGTTAATGGGATATGTAGAGATGCCTTGACCCTACGTCTTGGTTCATTTCCCACATGATGCAATGCCTCCATAGTACCCTTCTTTGCCTCTATATTCTGAAAGAATCATTTTTTATTCTTTTATTCTCACATTGATCATGGATCATGCGATCATAGGAATGGTAGTTGAATGTCCCCAACACAAATAGAGAGTAAAGGTACATGAAAAGCCCATAAATTGAAAATAATTATTTAAAAATCCCCCCTCTCTGTGCATGGGTTTCACCAGTACAATAATTTTTTCCAAGAACCATGTGTGGCTTGATTTGTGACCTCACAGGATTTGTAGGGATTCCCCGATTCCACATCCTGGTCCATAAAACACCCAAATAATTATCCCTACATATAAATCAGACCATCACAGGGGAAATTCATGGAACTCCATCTAATTATAATCCCCTTAAGGAGGCATAGTGTCACTCGGATCTCCAAATATAGGCCCATCCACAACAAAATATCAAAAACTAAAATGCCCCACTCTTCACTATGTTATCCCCATGTGGCTGAATACACCTCTACTTCCCCATGTTTCTCATATAAAGAAAAACTCACATGGTGTTAGGGGTTCATAAATGAATTACCCAGATGATCAAGGAGTATCAATATGTAGCAGGGTTTCCATGGTCCTAACGACATGACATTAAAAATAATAATAGGGTAATCCCCTCTATAATGCGGAAACCAAAGTCCTAACCATAAGATGTTAAATAGAATGGAACCTATACAACTACGTGTTCCTTGATTACTATTATCCTTGGACACATAGTTATGCTTGGATCCTACAATCCTGGTCTAGAGGCCGTAAAAAAGAAAAAATAAATCCTCTCTCCCTATGTAAGACCAAGCAAAAGTAGGGAGACCAATTAAGAGAACTGCTTGTGTCTTTATACATATTTCCCTAGGATACGTTGTGATGCTCAGATCCAACATGTTGGTCCATCCACCATCAAAACAATGACCCCAGTATCCTGTGCATAAATGAAGATATATAAGAGATTCCAAATATTGATTCCTATATAAAAGATTTTTCAAAGATCATTCCACCCTCAAAAGTGTCATATCAATGTAGGGGATTCTATATTTCACCACTAATCATGGTTTTATTATTCCTCGCATACCCGAATGCCTCTTTTACATCCATAAAACACCATAAAATTGGAAATCTTTAATTTTCATAATCATTAACGGACCTCAGAAATGGATGTTCATTGTCCTATAGACACCTTTGTTTGACTATACATACAACGCCCTGGAGGCTCTGCATAAGATTCCAACAAAAAGGACTATCATTCAAAGTCAAATTCATCCTCATAAGAGTATTAACCTACTTCTTTATTCCAAAAAACGTCCAAGCCCGATATCATTTTTCTCGATCCAAGACATCCCAGAGTCTTGGTATACACTTTCTCCCTCCCTCACATACAATGTATACCAGAATATCCTGGACTGATCAGCCCATATTTACTCATGATTTATATGATAATTCATCCCTACAACATGAAAATAAACTATACAACCAAATTCCTTACCGCAACATGTCATAATAAAAGGATCCATAAAATCCATCCCCATTCATGTCGAGTCACCCATGTCTTTTCTGCATGACATTAAATTGCACGGTCAATCAAGAACTAAGTATGTCTTGAATTCTATACTAATAGGATACGTAGAGATTCTAAAACATTCATCTTAATTCATCCACCCGAAGTGTAAAATGCATCCCCCTTGTGTATTGGCCGCAAATACATATAAGGAAGCTATATTTAGAAGAACTATATTTGTCTTCATTCCAACTCAGATGGGATAAGTAAGAACACTCAAATCCTATGATTTGGACCCAGCCGCGGAACAAAAAAAACATGACACCCCTTAATTCAAAATAAGAAACTCCAAATAGGATCCATATACAGGGACATCTCATGAGAAATCCAATTTCTCCATTTCACATCAGGTCATTAGTGTCCTTACTGCATGAAAAATACTACATGGAATTCTTGTCCTTTCCAAGTGAAACTAAATTGTATCAAGATTGTTCTAAATATATGATGTTAAAATACATGATAAAGTGGCCTTTTTATAATTTTAAACTGAACAAAATCACTCAAAGTATAAAATTACCGTCTCCTTGATTACACCATCCCTATGTGGGGGGATTTACCCTTGTTGACCATTGTTTATCACACCGATCATAGCTTTCTTGAGCTTAGGGGCCATAGAAATTTATTCCCCATGAATCCATGGTGAATCTATCCAAAATGGTTGGACCTCAGTGAAAAAACATAAAAGGGAATATGTGGTTATCCCTTTGAAAATTGTGAGAGCAAGTTCCAAGATGCATGACATTAAACAAAACTATTCTAAAAACTATGTTTTGCATGATTCCTATCCAAGAAGGATATATATAGATGCCAGGATAAAAAATTCTCTGCTCAGCCATCCCTAAAGAGGAAATGTATGGCTGATATACCCCCATCCATACATACAAACAAAAACTACATAGGGATTTTAATTTTAGGACACCAGAATCTTCAATCCTGGGTCCATATCCAACAAAGGAATAAAAATTCCCTACCCTATGTGTGAATAAGATCTATGTATCGAGGTTCCCAATTCCATGGGTCATTATGGCCTAAATGATTATTATATGATAATACACATCCTTTCTGTCCATCGAACTCATGCTTCATGAAATTTTGTATCATCATAATCATCCATTAACATTAGAAGTGGAGGGTCAGTGTATTTCAGAAACCAATATTTAACTATGAACAAATTCCCTCACAGATCTACATATGCTTCCTCTACGAAAGGCTGATCAACAAAAAAAATCTTCCTTAGGAGAGGCTTTTCCTAATTCTATACACCCAAAAAACTCCAATCCATGTATCATTTCTCCATATTAATGATCCCCCAGATTCATGTTTTACATTTTACTTCCTACACACATTTTGGACATGTAGGGACATCCATACCCAATTATCCTTCACGTTAGTTGGGCATTTTATATCAATATCCAAATCCCATGACATTAAAACTACATGATGCATGAACCTAATGTTTACCCTTGGGTCCAGAAAGATCAAACGATATTTCTTTCGAGATCCAACATGTGAAATAAATCCAGACAAGTAGATCCAGTATGATCCCTATCTCATGGGTGAACTCATCTATATGAAATAAATGCCTCATTCTTAGGTGTGGTGTAGATCTTCATAAAGAGAAACCTTAAGAGAACTAAATATAGTATGATTCATACTTTCATATTCTATGTAGTGAAACCTGAGAATTAAATCTCAGGTCGAGCTATGAAATTAAATTTCACCTTCTTCCCCATATACTGGTCAGACCTATGAAGGGAGCCTCCTTACAGCTATATGGAGAGAACATCGGTACGAACTTCTAAGAAATTCATACTCGAAATTCCCTCTTTCATGTTCAGGAAACATCTTTTTTACAAACCATACTCTGTGTATCGAATGGTTTGAATCCCTATAATCATCCATGGCCATTGGAAATGGTAGGCTAGTGTCCTACAGACACCTTTTCTTGATTATGCACATAATGCCCCAGCGGCTCAACATACGTTTCCCACAAAAAAGGTCATGTAAACCAAAGGAAAATGTGTTCTTGGGAGATGTTTCTCCTACCACCATACTCCTCACCAAAGTTTATGTCCCACCTCCCTCCCTAGTCTCAAAAACCATTCGGACTACAGTTTACACCTTTTCTCACCATTTATGACTGAAAAGGATAGGACGTTCATAGTAAAACTATCATAAAAGATATAGGATTGATTTTTTATCCCCTTGGTTAGAGAAAATGAATTCATATTACAATTATTAGATATCTTAGTTCTGTGGTGTTAAACTAAACCATACAACGACACTCCTTTACACATTCCAAATACATGTATAAGAGGTCTTTCATTCATGATTAGTATTGATTCAAATGCCCTCATACTTTTTAGACACCAATCCTTAAAAATTCCACCCTTGGTGGTTGTAAGACATCTAAATTTATGTTAAATCACATTTCCAATGGAAATGGAAGTCTAGTATCCTACAAAAATCATTTATTTACTTTGAGCACAATTCTCCAGTGGCTCTGTATACGTTTTCCACAAAAAAGTCATATCAACCAAAGGAAAATTCCACCATAGGAAAGGATTTTCATACATCCATACAACGAAGGATCTCATTCCCCATATCATGTCACATATCCAATTATGATATCTAGACACCAAAAAAATCAAGGTCAATAAAAATACATAATCCATGAATGGAATGTATTGGGAGATCCTTGTCCCATAGACCTTAATTGAGGCCCTCTCCCCATTACTCATAGTCAAATATTTTCATCCTAAAATATTAGTCATGGTCATGGATTTGACCTTAAACATCAAAAATGATAGTCTGGTTTTCAAGACCATAAACAACTCATGAAAAAGATATTAAACACAACATGATGAAATCCTATAAAGGGAACACTAGACAAAAGCCGAGTACTAGCTCGCCAAACATATGCTATATATGGTTTATGAAAAATATTGTCCAATCAAAAATCAAATGAGACTCAAATATTTCTAGGCCAAAAACCCAATAGGGAGGAATAAACAAGTCATGTTATACCCGCTAAGCCTGCATCATAATGAGCTTAAGAAAAAATTCAGGTTATAATGGTAAAAGACATAAATCCTGTATGTTCTATTAGGTGATCCTAGAAATAGTAAATTTGTGCTCGCTAAGTCCCATGTCATAGGCAAAAAATAGTGTATTCTTTGATTAAAATATCCCATATTGTGACCCAAATTTACATCACATTATGGTTATTACTTAAAATATGATTAATCATAATTTATTTACATTGTAGGGATATGATATAATTAATGAATTAGAGATAAAATTGTTTCCATTCCATAAAATTATTATAGAAAGGGAATCCATAATTTGGAGCCTCTCCACATGAGAAGGGAATAATAATGATAGAAGACGTTCTGCGGATTCACAAATTTTTATTAACGTGTGATTCGATTCTTCGATGGATTGGTGGATATTAAACAGAGATTCAGTATCAGCCTCTACACAATTATTTAATTCATATGGATCCCTCGTTTCATCATACCCATCATTTTACCCCACTTCAACTAGCCACTTCCCCTCATTAACAGTGATGGTAAAACGAGATGATTCATTCTTAAGTAACTTTACTTCATTTGTCCACAGATCCACCTCCTAATAGAGTTTCTCTGCTAAGGACCTATGCTTTGTGATTTTTATCGGTAGCTTCCTAACATCCCCATATTACTCTACAACTTCATTCATAAGGATGTGTCTGGTAGGGGAAAGATGATCCATGGATACTACAGTGGAAATCTGAGACATGAGCACACCAGTTTCATCTCTAGAAGCAACTACCTTCTTTATTATGTTGTGGATACCATAGATGTTGAATCCCCATACCTAATGACTAAAAAAATATGGTGTAACTTGGGAATCTTGGTTGAAATGTCTTCAAGTGGGGTTGCAAAATCAATATCTAGATGTCCCCCCACACTTTTTGGAAAATAGGATGAAGGCTGACCAATCTCTCCTAGTTTACTTCATAATCATTCTCAAAGGGTATAATGTACTTAAGAATGAGTATCCATAGAGAAGTTATCAATTCAATAGCCTTAGTGTGAATTGAAGCCTTGGCCATAGCTTCCTTGGTAGTGTCAACAAGAGGTGGGATTGAAGCATCCACTACAATCATAAGTGATCATTGTTGTGATCCTAAAATCAAGTGAAAAATAAAGAGGATGTTTGAATAATGAGAAAATAAATAAATAAATGGTTAAAGAAGTATAAAAATAACCTCCAGTTGTCGATATACCAATATCTTTATCACTAATTATGACATTGCCACCTATAAAAGTAGGTGTTGCGCATTCAATTTGAGAATGGACCTCAAGATCACTAAAAGAAGCCTCTAGAGCAGAACCAGGATCAGCTAGACCAATATACCCCAAAAGGCCTCTCACGGTGACTATTCCCCCTAGAATGACAATCATGGAGTAAGGAATGTTGCCCAACTTTATATTTCATTGAATCAAGGGAACCCCTCTATTATGTGTCTATATTCCCAGAAGGAGAAGGAACCATATTCTATAGTGGGGCAATGATGCTAGAGGATACCCCTTCTGTGATGTCAGAATCCATCTGGTTCAAATAGGGAACTCTATCAAGATTATAGATCTCCCACTAATCATCCATAAATTGAGGCACCCCATACAGCTCCACCTCCACTAGTAAATTTGTCTCAGTCATCTCTAAAGTAGTGGGATCACCACGTACAGTTTACAATTAAGCCAACAAAGATTATCTAACCAAATAAATAGGAATCTTTTGATCTTGATCTAAAGACCCTTGCAGGCTAGGGATGTCTTCAACATCCTTGGTTGAATAAGAATCTCTAACCTACTCAACCATAGACACTAGTGGTACCTCCTATATCCCCAGTCACTAAGAAGGGACATACACTATATATTTTCAGATAGTATATGCTTCATTTATTATTAGACTTTCACCAAAACGAATATATAATTATTTGATGACATATGGAAACATGTAGTATGTGAACTAAGTAAAATAATATGGTGGTAACCAATGTTGCTCGACATTATATGTATCAACAGATATGAGGCATGTCAATGTTTTGTCGTCTACAAGTGGATTACCCTATGGTAGGACCAATAGAAAAAAACAGAGGTGGAAATACCCCAGTCGGGTTTGCAATGACTACCTCCATATGTTCACTATCTTTAAGGGATCCCTCTATGGTAGCCCCCACATCTGAAGGGTAATTTTCCCTAGCTTCCATACCGCTAGGGGTATAAACTGGATAAATTTCCCCCTCTTGTGCCTCACTAGGTTCCTAAAAATGTAATGGATAATATTTAGAATACTTACACCAAGAAAAATTAAGGTAGAGGGTCATAAAATATAATTACCTCACATTCTAGGTCATCCATTTCTAAGATTATAGTCATCCATGCCACCGTGAAAAACTAGTAAGGTATGTATTTGAAATAATGAATGCATGTTCCCATATTGTCCAGATACACAACCACTTTATCAATATGTTACTAAATTTCTATCCATTAAGGAGAAATGGATGCTCTAAAACCCATATGGTTGAAGCGTTATTTTATGAATCATTTCTAAGATTTCATTGTTGGGAGAACTCACACTCAGGTCATCCCAAACCATCAAAGCCTTCAAAAAGAAAGTTGTAATAGGGATTTCCAATGATGGATGATCTGAATGAGGAAGTGTGGCTAATTCCTTTAGCCATAACTACTTCCTATGTTACTCTATATAACATGAACACTCATGGGTTGGGTGCTTGCGAGACTCCCGATGCCAGTGAGTAATTTTCCCCACTCCAGTTTCATTAGGAAAATCAGAAATATGATCACCCATGGAGGCCTAATCATCATCATCATAATCCTCATAAAACTATGGTATCATCATGGAAATTACTCGATGAGAGTAGCTACAATGATTTTCCTGGGTGTGAACTAATCCTTCCAAATCCTGAAGGTAACGATTCACTATTTCTAGTTCATCATCATAGGAAATTTTAGCCATCATTGACACATTACTGAGATTGTTAAGAGATATATACCACTCCTTAAGAAACCCCCAAATGAAATGGGGGTACAGATCACAGAGAGATTGACCATCCCCTAGAAAATACCACTACCTCCAAGCCATGGGAAAGGTAGCATCAGATGCAATGGCTTCTTGTCCCTCAATAGTAGCACTTAGAGCCTGATATTTTAATCCAAAAGCTTTCAAATCCTTCCTAAATGGATAAAAAATGAGATACCTCTGAGGAAATCTTCCTAATCAATATTACTCAATGGTTTTATTTTGATTCCATTTTTCTCCAAATATAATAGTGTCCATGAAATGGGGAAAAATATTTGATTGATGTCCGCTTAGGTATGATTGAATCCTAACGTCGGCATAACCCTTTGTGAGGTAATATTCAAAACCCATGGGATCTGGAAGCATAATCTTGCACTATGTGTCTTCCCAAGTAAACATCATCCAAATATGTCTATCATTAAACTTTTTTCCTGATATGCACTATTAAAGGAATGAGGAAACAACATGTAAACACATTTGAATTGATGGATGAATAAACATGGTTTATATCCCTCACTAATAATATCCCCATCAATACGGGACACCATGATACCATCTCTCAAAGATAAGAGGTAAACATGGTTAATAAATTCATTTGATTTATCATTCAATAAATTAATGGAAGGGTAGGTGTATGGAATACATGAAAAGAAATGGTGACAGTTGATTCGAGTCATAAAATTTTGTTCATTACTTTCATTCCACCCTTCTTGCTTATCATGCATAGACAGTCCAGCCAACAAGACCCTGCTAGTACTCAGAAGATACAACTAGAGTACAACATCCGTAATCAATAGATGATTTATCAATGTGTTCCCCCTATATGGTCACCTATCCATCCCCAATGGATTTGGAATGGCCCTAAAATCTATTGAGGTGTCATACCCTTACAAATATATCCCAATAAGAGATGGATTTTCAACAATACCAGAATGACTAGGTTGATGCATTTTCCAGCAACCAGTTGGGACAGCATGATGAAGTTTGTAACTCTTACACAACAAAAGGAATGCGCCAGTAAGATCCATCCACATAGAAATATGGAAAATAAGGCCTTAATCCCAAACAACCTGTGAAAATTAGGAATAGGTTCCCATCCCCATTTGAGAAACAGACCCTCCATTAAGACATATTAGTAGGAACCTACACACCCTTTTGTCCCTTTGGTTTGACAGGGCCTGGGTCAACGTGCATGGGGATTTGGACTATTTATATTAGCAAAGGCGTTAATCCAATCAAAAAAATGTATGTATTGATTTTTTAGGGGTTTGTATTATTCCAAGGTGATTGGGATTTTTCATTATGTTTTTTAGCTAGAGGAGTCCTCTCCTTGTCATCCCAATTAGAGGAGGGAAGTAGGAATTCATCATACATATCCCTGAGGATGGGGACTACTAAAATCAAAAGAACATACAAGAGGCTAATATAAAACTCCCCCTGTACTATATGAAATTTGTTGGTATCTGGGATCCATCTACTCAAATGCTATGAAATGAGGGTACTGGTTCGATGGGTGTAGGTATGGGATACCCAGGAATCCTCATACAACCCCACAGTTTGTAATTCAACTTAGAACTCCACACAACTTTGACGAAACATGATAGACCACTCCCAGTCCATACTAAATGAACCTACCCAACGAAGGTACCATTTGTAGACTAACCATGCTACTTATTTTTCATATCCCTCCATGAAATGATATTTTTGCAGTGGGAATTGTCATTTGGCCATCATCATGCATCCTCTGGTGATCATGGGGTGTAGTTCAATAAGGACCCAAAATCGGTGTTCTTATGTATAAATATTCTTTTCAATGACATGAGGGCCCTATGAATATTACAATTTATTATCCAAGCCATGGGTTGGATAGTTGAGCATGGTTCTAGAATTTCTATACGAGATAGTAAACCAAATCCATAAATCAGAAATCTATCAGATGTTTGATACTATCTTTGACTAGCAACGATGTGTTTATCTAAATATTAATGAAATGGGATGATAAGGGTCTTGTTTTTCATAGATTCTATCATGTACCTCCACCTTTCATTAGCTTCCAAAAGGGGAGGGGAAGAAACATCAACAACAAACTTAGCAGTGATCTATGACAGATCCATTTCAATATGAAAAATACCCTTAAATAAATATTGTCCAACAAGAAAATGTGCAAAGGACTAAATGTCTTCTGTATAATGATGTCCCTTGAATTGTTTGCGAAATGTATCATCCATGACATGATAGTTTGCAGAAGCTCATGATGTACACGCCCAAAAAGTTTTGGCATGTGAAAAAATGATTCACAAAAAAAACCACGTACAAATACACACAATGTGGAAGCCCAAACTCACCATTCATAGATGAACATGTTCAGTTCATGGATTTTGTGGATCAGTTTTCAAGTGAAGGGAATCCTCAAAGGAGATGGGTTGGGATAGATAAGAGGTAGGGAGAATCATGAGATTGATGAAGTCTCCATGAATAATGGTAAAATAAAAATTAGTTGGGCCCCCTTATGTAGGTGGGGTCCCCTCTAACGGTTATACCATTCTACTGCCAAACAACTTATGTGAGGACAACATTCTATATCGGAATAGCCTCCTATTCTTCCCTATCAAACCCCATTTTGATTGGGTTAATTTCTTGGGTCCTGAAAATTTGGAAAAGGGAAGTCAAATACTCCCATAAATTTAGGAAAGGAAGGGAAATAAACTAATTAAAGACTTGATGAATAATATTTTAAAGATAAAAATTTGAAACTGAAAAAATGTTGGACTACGAAGGGAAAATATTATTCAAGGACCGCCATTATTTCTAGTGGTCGTCACCACGAACCATCCATGAAGCAAATGGTTCACATGAAGAAAATCTTAGTGCTGGTCCCCCACAGATGATGTCATTTGGGAAAAAAGGGAATGGAAGCTTGACTAGCGTTCCATTTTCTGTGAACGTGGATGATTTTTGGGTCAGGAAATGTGAGTGGTGTCCCACAAACAATGATGTTCGCCGGACCGAGGTGGTGATTTACACCTCCATGAACCACAACTCTTATGAACCTCAATTGACTGAGTCATCAATGGGTCGAGTGATTCTTCCCTATGATTCCAGGAAAGGTTTCTTGTGACCCACTAACCCAACCATTTCATTCATCTATAAATGGTTTTCGAGAGGTATTGAAGAGAGGGTTAAGGACTTGGACATTTTAGGAGAACATATTTTAGATTTCTGAATGAACAGAAGAACAAGAGCACCACAAAAGACATAATCTTTTGACAATTCACCTTAAAAAGAGCCCTCGCATACCATTAAAGAAGAAATTATAATAATAATTGAGTAACCATGTACCCAACATCCTTTGCGGATGAATTTCCATGAATCATAGGTCCAATTCCCCTTCTTCAAATCGACACCATCTGTAGAAAACTTTTACAAAGGAGGAATCCTACACGGCATAAGAAATCACTACACAAATGGAACTAAGTCCCACTCACCACCATGGTACACGAGAAGAAATCCGTCCCACATACCACCACAGTAAGGGAGAAAAAATCAGACCCATGTGGAAAAGTGCTACATGGGTGGAAACTAGTAATGTTTAGTGAAATGATTTGTGGGTTTTGTCTAGGCCCTCATAGCATCAGGGTATGCTTCCGAATCCCCCATCGACATAAAAATAGGCTATGTGGGGAAAACCACATCATGTATGTAAAAATTGTATACAAGATGTTGTATTCTTTGGTGTTTTATCCTTTGTCTCAAATCATTTCCTTCTGTTTCCATTGCATTACCCATAGCCTCTCCGCAAACCAATTCCATGGAATTTGGTCAAAGCTCCTTAAAAAGCCTCGTTACCCATATGATAGAACCATCTGTTTCATCAGAACATCCTTTTTAGTTTACATACCCATGGTATGTAGAGTCACGTGGATAATCCCAATAATTGTGCGGACCCCCGAAAGGTCTCTATATTTACATTCCTAGGGTAACCCAGGGTCCATCCTTTAGATACTTATGTAAAAGTCCCTATTCTAATGATAAAGGTTAATCAATGTATTTTCCCTTCAAGTATATCTAGTGATAAATGAAAGGGATCACACATGATTTCCCTTTTTATGAGAAAAAATGCTTCTCCCCTTTCCCCAAACATAGATCTGGGAATCCCTCTGGGTGTAAGCCCCCCATTGATGGTGGGAGGTTGTTCTCCCTTCCTAGCCTCTTCTTTGTTTGTTCTTCTCCTTTTACATTAGTGGAGAAGGGAAAGTGTGTGGTTTTCCAGATCGACTCCTTCCTATTTATTATCACGCCACGAATGAATCATGTGAACATAGAGGTTAACCATGATTATGATGTCCACACCATCCAAATAATGAACTATGAGAAATATGATTTTGATCATAACTGGTATATGTAGGATGGCTTCTTAAGCCCCAAGTTTTATATCATGTCATACATGAAATGATAAATCAATCATGTCCCCTAAAATATGCCTCAAACTTGTTGTAAGCCTCAGAAAATGAACTATGAGAACTCTGATTCCTATCCCAAACAAGATATGTATGTCACCTATCTAAGGATTTACCTAAAAGGGTACCCTTATCAAGGTTTAACACTAATCATCACCCCCCATTCATCACGGCCTACTTTACTATATAAGTCCCAAATTTTACTCATAAAGGGTCGTACCCACCAATGTAATCTCCAAATCATGCATCCATTACAAGAAGCGTCCATGCATAATCCCAATCTTACCAAACTATGTGGTATTTGATTCCCAACTAACTAGGATACATAGGAAGCCTATTTGAGGTCCAAACACAACAAACTACTCACCCTAATGTTTTATGGGCTATATCCCTAGTAGGAACACCTTATTCCCAAAGGCTGCATCGCTTATCGGAACCTTGGGTCGCCTCAGCATAATACCCACATTAAATCATAACTAGGAAAATTCTGCCAAGATTTCTTTGCCACATGATGTAAAACTACCTGGATGGGTACTCGTCACATGACCCTAAAAAGGTTATGTGTCCAGTTAAGTGGCACATGGCTATGTAAGCTCAAATTCTTATCACGAGGATCAGTAGGAAGTTCATATTATGGGTTCGACCCCATCATTGGAATAATTCAAGTCACCAATGGATGACGATAAACTCCGGGGCACCTCATCAAATTGATTAAAACCATATTGTATTAGTAAACAATGAAGAAATTACCGATCCATTCAAAAAGGGAAACATTGATGAAGAACCTTGGATACATACAAATAACATCATTAATGGAAAACCTCAGATACATACCGATGATTCCAGACCCATGTGTATTTATGAATGATCTTGGAGCACATGGGTAATCTATGGAAACATTCTTTTGAAAGATCCAAGGATAAATGAACATATGAACATTTCTCAAATCTATAAGATAGAATTTAATAAACAATAATTCCCCCCAAAAATGATGTGATGAGCTCGAGTTCCCATCCTCTTGACCAATGTGAGTCCTTATGTGTCATTGTCCAAATCATTATCCAACAAGCACCAACCTTTGGAACGTAGTTCCATGAATCATGAATAATAGGGTTGTTGGGTGTTTCTGTCTCCATGAATAAACTCGTTAAAGACCATCTAAGGATGTTGTACATGTTGTTGAGTGATTTCACATACACTTAACCCCCTTTAATCACCTATAGGATCCACTCAACATGGTGCCTATACAATATAAAAAGGATATACTGACCCATTCCCCAATTAACTATTTTCTTCCTTGGGTATGACAACGCACCTCGGGTTAAAACAACCCCCAAAAAACCCAAAAAAAAAACTCATAAAAGACCCTTAAAAACCCTAAAAGAACCAAAAATCCAAAAAATCCCAAAAATTCCAAAAAATAACCTAATATCGTAAGAGAAAATACAAATGCTAAAATAATTGAAGTGTTATAATAACACAAACAACCAATAAAAATCTCTTAAACCCTAAAAGTCCACAAAAAACCCTAAAATGCCTAAAAATCAAAGAAAACCCATGAAACCCCTTAAACCCCTAAAAATAATAAAAACCCTCCAAATCCCTAATCCCTAAATCCTAAAACCCATAAAATCTAGAAAAAACCTAAAATCCTGAAAACCTAAAAACCTAGAATGTATTTACAACCCCAAAAACCTAAAAGATACTAAAAACCCCATAGAAATCCAACATAGACACTAAAAAACTAAAAACCAAAACACCCAAAAAAAACCACAAACACCTGAAATCCCTAATGAACTAAAACCTCTAAAAACACCAAAACAATCTAAACGTCCCAAAAAACATAAACCTCTAAAAGAACATTAAATACTGTAAAATCCGTAAGAACCACTAATAAAACTCAAAATCACTGGAAACCCAAAAAACCCAAAACCCTCAAAACCATAAAAAATACTACCCCCAAAAAACAGAAAAACCCTAAAACTCCAAAAATATTTTAATCCCGTAAAAACACACAAATCACTACAAATGTCCGAAAAAAGTAAAACCCTTAAAAACCCTAAACACCCATAAAACAATAAAACCCGTAAAATCCCTAAAACCCTAAACCCTTAAAACCCTAAAAATTACTAAAACCATTAAAATACACTAAAAACATGAAAAACCTCTAAAAACCCCTAAAAACCATTAAAAATTATTAAGAACCCAGAACCTCCCTAAAATTGTAAAACCCTAAAAAATATAAAAAACCATTAAAATACCTAAAAATCCATAAAATCATAAAAATAATAAAACCCTAAAGCCCATATATCCCTATATCACAACTAAAAGACCCTATATCCCTATAAAAACTCTAAAATCCACTAAAACCATAGTAACTATAAAAGACCCTAAAACCACTAAATAACTGTAAATACATTAAAAACCTATAAGAACCCAATGAAAAAATTAATAGACACTAAAACACATAATGAATATAAGAACACCTAAATCCATAAAACTCCTAAAAACATTGAAAACCATAAAACTATCTAAGAGAAACAAAACCACATAAAAACCCTAAAATACCATAGAGAAAATAAAATAATATAACCCCCCACCAAAAATACCCAAAACCCAAAAAATTCCAAAATGAAACTAAAACGCTAGGGAACCCTAAAATACCAGAAAAACCCCAAAAATTATCTAAATATCCCAAATAACCATAAGAACCCTAAAACCCCTAAAACACTTAAGGGACCCTAAAACCCTATAGGACCAGAAAAACCCCAAAAGACCCTAAAGAACCCTAAAATACCAAAAAAATCAAAATGGAACCTACAACCACTAAAAGACCCAAAAATCATAGAGACCTGCTAAAACACATAAAACTATAAAACACTAAAAATCATATAAAAAACTCAAATACCTCAAAAACCATAAAAATCCTTGAATAAAGACTTTAAAATTTTAAAAACACCTATAATACCAGAAAAACACAAAAAATTTTAAAGACCCTTAAAACCCCTCAAAACCTTTAAATTGTATTTGAATTCCTAACCCCCCCCCAATACAAAAAATTCCATGAAACCCCTAAAAAAACTAAAAAAATTAAGAGACACCAAACCCCAAATCCCTATAAAAATCCTAAAAAACCTATAAAACCTAAAAGATGATAAATGCCCCTAAACCCCCTACAACCCATAAAACGCATAAAATCCATAAAATTCATAAAACCCCGTAAAACAACCAAAAACCAGTAAAACCCCCTAATACACTAAATATATAAAATAAACTGAAAATCTTAAAAAACACAAAACCCCCAAAAAACCATTAAATCCATTAAAACATTGAAGATCTGAAATACACTAAAAATCCACAAAACCCTAAAACCTCTACACACCACTAAAAATCATAACAACACTAAAACCCCAAAACCCATAAAAAACATTAAAAACCTCTTAACCATAGAAAACTAAAAACACTAAAATACCCTAAAACCCCCAAACCCCTATAATACCATTAGGAAAACTATAAAAAATCAAAAAACCCCAAATCCCCCTATCAGACACTTGAACACTAAAAACCCAAAAATACCTATAAAAATCAAAAAAAACCTTTGAATCCATTAAAACCCCTCAAAATACCTAAAAATATTAACAACCCAGAAATTCCAAAACCCACATAGAAACACTAAAAAACATGAACACCCCAGAAAAACAATAAAAAGCAGTAAAAACCAGAAATATCCTAAAATATCTAGAAACATAAAATTCACAAAAACATTATAAAAAATAATAAAACCCTAACCTTCCTAGACCCCAAAAAACCAAAAAACCCAAAAAAACCCTAAAATCCTAGAAAAAAACTTTATTAAAATCAAAAATCCCAAAAACATATAAATTACCTAGAAACCCTAGACAACACAAAAACCCATGAACATCTTAATAAAATATATAATATCATAAAATTCTCTTAACTCCCTAAAAAAATAAAAAACCCTAAACACTAAAAACCATAACACCCCCCCCAATTCATCTAAAAACGTAAAACCCTAAATACCTCTAAAAATGGTAAAAATAAAAAACCCTAAGAACCCTAAAAAAGCCATAAAAACCCTAAAAACACAAAAAACACTAAAATAACCTAAAACAATGTAATAACAGTAACATTCCACCACCCCCCCCCCCCCACAACCCCTAAAAGATTCCTAAAACCCCTAAGAAAACCACAAAAAACAAAAAAACACTACAAGACCCTAAAAACCAATAGAACCCCTAAAAACCCTAAAACACATGAACACACTAAAACTATAAAAGAACCATAAAGCCCATAAAAGACCATAATACAAACTAAACCCCTAAAATTAATAAATAACAAAAGGACCATAAGAATTCCAAAAAACAATAAAAACCCATAAACACTAAAATCTATAAAAACCCCAAAAAATTGTAAAAAATACAAAAAAGAAATATAAAATGAATAAAGAACCCAAAAATTCATAAATAACCTTAAAACCTAGAGAAAATATTTAAAACCATAAAAACCATAAAAATCCCTAAAAACACCATAAAACCCCGAAAACCATTAAAACCCATAGAACCCATGAAGTCCCTTAAAAACCTAAGAATCCCCAAAAAACTCAAAAACACCCTAAAACTATAAAAGACACCTAAAACCCATAAAATAACAATAAAACACAATAAATGGAAATAAATCCTAAAAACCCCTAAAAACACTAAAAACAAAGAAACAAAAAATCCCATGTAATTCTAAGACCTTAAAATGATCTAAAAGCACTATAAACATTAAAAACAAAAAAACTATAAAACCCTGAAAACCATAAAATCCCATAAACCCCTGTAACTCCTCAAAAGACACTAAAACCCTATAAAAACCCATAAAGGTTAATAACCACTAAAATCCCCAAAAAATCCAACATCCAAAAAAATTATAAAGTACATCAAACCCTAAAGAATCCTTAAAACCATTAAAACCCATAAAAATCACAAAATACCCTAAACCATAATCCCCCATAAAACACTCGAAAATAATGAAACCCCCATAAAACCCCTAAAATCCCCTAAAACCATTAAACCCCCTAAAATAATTTTAAACCCCTAAAAACCCTAAAAATTGAAAACAATACTAAAAACACCAAAAAAACTTCAAAAAACTCTGAAAAATACTAATACCCCATTAAAAGATCTAGAACCCTTGAAAACCCCAAAAAACCTAAAAATCATGAAAACCAATAAAATCTATGAAAACAACGGAAAACATTTAGACCCTTAAAACCCTAAACCCCTACAAACCATAAAAAACATAACAAAATCCAAAACCCCAAAAAAACCCAAAAAACACTAAAAATCGTAATAAAATATTAAGCCACCAAAAAACTCTAAAAATATATAAAAACAATTAATAGGCTTAAACCCCCCTAAAAGCTTAAAATAACCTAAAAACTGTTAAAACACCGTAAATGATCCTATATTTATCTATAAAACCCCCAAAATAACCTAAGCATCCTAAAAACCTATAAATGCCCAAAAAAACCCTAAAGCCCCTAAAAAACCTAAACCTCCCTAAAACCCCAAAAAACCTAAAAAACCTTGATAAATATTGAACCCCAAAAAAATCCTAAAAACACATAAAAATCCTAATAAACAACACAAATACATAAAAAATACTACAAATCCTAAATCTAGTAAAAGAACCTAAAATCCCGTAAAAATCCTAGAAAGACAGTAACACTAGTACAAAAATAAAATTTTCAAATTGGTTTTTTAAGTATTCTAACATCAAATTTGAAGGTGACATTATTGTATGAGACATAAAGAATTTTATTTTTTTAATATTTGTTAATATAACCAATTTTATAATTATCTTTTATGAGTTTTTTTAAGACTGTTAATTTTTAATCTCTGTGAAATGTCACATACCACATTGGTTTTTTAACCAATGTCTAATGTTACTTTTTTATATCAATTGGAAAATAAATGACGTAAAAACACTTTTTTTATGTCAGATGTTTTAGAACTGAGTTAAAATACATATTTTCTACATTGGTTATTTCATAATCGATGTAGAAAATTATTTTTTTAAATTTTCAAATCCAATTACTAATTTAGATAAAAACACATGATATTTAAAAGGAAAAAAGGTCATAAGAACCTAATAAAATCTAAACAAAGAAACATAAATCGTTGACATAATTTTAAATCTTTTCATACACTTTGTCGATATAATTTTCTTCTGATGAAAAATTTCATGAGGTAAACAAAGCTATGATGGCTAAGATGGAATTCAAAACTCCTAACGAGCCTTTTTTATTTTAACATCATATTAATAGGGATCCTTCATTATAAGAAAAATAGAATAAATAAATGGGGTATCAATTGAGAAAACCAATCACAAAAACATTAAATCATAGAAAAAATAATTATAAATTCCATGATGAGTTTACTAAAGGAAGAATCGGTGGAACAATGATGAATATTTAATGAGTTGAATCATTGGGGTGTTGATGGTGGTTGAAAGATTTGATCATAAAAATAATATGTGTTGAGTGTGAAATTATATAAATGAAATTGAAAACAAAACTGTAGTATTATAAATTCTATGTGGAATTTCAAATATTCAAAGGCATGTTGTCAAAAAATTGAATTCTGTATTGGTGTGATATGAAATTTCATCCCTTGCATCATTTTTTGTAAAATTAACTTTGAAGACCAAACTTTCACATCAATTTTAAAACTAATAACCTGAAAAAATATTTTATCATGTTCCTTTTTAAAAAAGACATGAAAATTAATTTTTCATATTTTTTAGGACAATAGATGTGATAAACTCATTTATGACGTCTATTTTTAAAAACTATCATGTTAAATGAGTTTTTTTATCTTTAAAATAGTTTATATTTTAAATTAATATTAAGATATTTTTGACTCCATTTTCTTAAATAATCGGCATTAAAATTACAACCTAAAAGCTATTTTTTTGTACATGTTTAAAACCCCAAAAAAACAAAAAACTAAAAAATCATTTACCTGCACTTAAAAATCCATAAAGATCCTAAAATCCCTTAAAATCCCCAAAACCCATACAAACCATTAAAATGTTTAAGAACCCTAAAAATCATAAAAACAATATAAAACATAAAAAACCCAAACAAACACGAAAATATCTATAACATAAAAAACTCTAACAACCCCAACAAACATTAATATATCTAAAAACCCTAAAAACCATGTAGGACCTATAAAACACCTGAACCCCTTTAGAATGTGTCAAAACCCTAAAAAAACCTAAATCCCCCTAAAAAATGAAAACCTTATGAAACCTAAAAAACACCAAACATCCCTAAAAACCCTAAAACCATTAAAAACACCATAAACCACAAAAAGAATCATCGAACACCCTAAATCCCTAAAATCCTTATAATCCAAAATATCTAGTAAAAACCCAAAAAATATAAAAACCATAAAATAAACCTAAATGATACTTAAAACCCATAAAACACCAAAAGCTCTAAAAACCCTAAAAACCATAAATACAATAAAAACCTAAAATCCATTAAAAACCGTAAAAACACTAAAACCTCTAAAAGTCCTAAAACCCCATAATAACACAAAGTGACCCTTATTCCACTAAACCCCAATGAAAACCCTGAAAAACCTAACTGAACCTAAGGAATTTCAAAACCTAAATAACTATAAAAACACTAAACCTAGTAAAAGACCCCCAAACCCACTAAATGAACCTAAAACCGCTAATGACCCTAAAACTAATAAAACACCTAAAAGAAACTAAAAATACCTTAAACTGTTCAAAATGACCATAAAATACCCTAAAAACATAAAAGACTCTAAGATACCCTAAATACCTAAAGACCACCAAAACTGTAAACAGCATAAAAACCCTAAAAACCCTAAAGGACACTAAAAAATATAAAATAACTTAATGGACCTAAAAACCAAAAAAACCCTAAAAGACCCTAAAAGTAAAAAAAACCTATAAAAACCCAAAACACTTAAAAGACCCAAAAAATTTCATAAATTCCCTAAATAACGATAATAACAACAAAAAAACCCCATAAGACCATAAATAACCCTATAAAACCTCTAAAAGTCCCTAAACACCCCCCAATCCCCCAAAAACACCAAACAAAATGAAAAACACTAAAAAAATAAATTCCAAAAACAAACATGAAAACCCTAAAACCATAAGAAACCCAAATAAAAATAAAAACATATAAAACCCCAAAACTCTAAACTGCACTAAAAACCATAAAAATCCATAAAACTCTTAAAATCCAAAAAACACTCAAAATACATTAAAGCCCTAAAATCCATAAAAGACCATAAAAAATCCTAAAACAATAAAAAATACAAACCCCCTATAAGATTGTAAAATAATCTAAAAACCCAAAAACCATAAAAACCCTAAAAAACATAAACACCATAAGAATCCCAAAAATCCCGAAAACCCCAAAAGGAAATAAAAACCCAAAAAAAACATGCAATGAATAAAAATACCATGAATCACTAAATTCCATTGAAACCCTAAAAATCTTAAGAAAACCATAAAACCCCCAGAAAAAACATAAAAGATACTAAAACCCCATAATACCCAAAAAAACTAAAAACATAAAACCCTAAACAAGACCCTAAAAACAATAAAAATAAAAAAGCCTATAAAATACCTATAAAAACCATAAAATACCCAAAAAATCATTAAACACCCTAAAAACTATAAAAACCCTTAAAAACCAATAAAAATATTAAAACCAAAAAGCCCCTAAAAATTAAAAACCATGTAATCTAAATTTTTTTAAAACATAAAAATCACTAAACATCTTTGAAAACCAAAACCCCTAAAAATTGAAATCAAAAAACCCCTAAAACCCAAAAAACCCTAAAAATCAATAAAACCCTAAAAAACATTTAAAACGTGGTAAAAGACTATTAAACCCCTAAAAAATGAAATAATAAAAACCCATAAAGTTCCTAAAAACACTGAAAACACTAAAAACATAAAAAACCATCAAACCCAAAAATAAACTAAGAATTATAGGAAAATCATAAAACCCCCAAACCCCTATGAGAACCATATTAACCCTAAAACCATAAAACCCCTATGAAATTCCAAAATACCATACCAAAACCTAATAATTTCTCAAAATATTAAAGGAACAGTAAAACACAAATAAAAACCTAAAACCACTAAAAACGCTAAAAACTCGAAAAACCTTAGACCTGACAATAAAAACTGATGCCCATAAAATGCCTAAAAATAGTAAAAACCATAAATGTACATAAAATCCCTTGACAATTTTTAAAAACTCCAAAAATAACAAAAAACCTGTAAAACCATAAAAACACTAAAAACTAAGAAACCCCTTAAAATTCATAAAAAAGATTTAAACACAGTAAAAATCCCTATAAGGTCTTCAAGACCCTAAAACCCCTTAAACACCCTAAAAACCACTGAAACACCCAAAAAAACAACCATCCTAAAAAACCCCTAATAAGCCTTAAATCCATAAGAATACTTTCAAATCAAAATAATCCCTAAAAACCATAATAACCTTAAAAATACAAAAAACCATGGAAAACACTAAAAACCCCTAAAAACCTAAAAAATCCTATTGAACCCTACAAACCAACAATACGTTCAAAACCATAAATACCCTAAAATCCTAAAAGAACCCAAAAACACTAAAATAATCTTAAAAAATACAAAAAAAATTAAAAAAATGCAAAGATGACCAAAAAACACTAAAAATAAAAAAAAATTAAAAACACTAAAAACACTAAAACCCATAAAAGGTAAAAAAACCCTAAAATCCATTTAAAACCCTAAAACCCCTAAAACCCTAAAAATTAAAACACCCCAAAAATACATAAAAACTTCTATAACCAAAAGATCCCTAAAAACCCTAAAAACCTAAAACTCTAAAACACCATGAATGGTCCTAAAAACCATAGAACATTATAATCTACTAAACAATCTAAAAATTATTAAAAACTATAAAAATTATAAAAAACCTTACAAAATTATAAAAAACCTACAAACCATACATAGATCCTAAAACCATTTAAATTCATAAAACACTAATACCCTCTAAAACACTAAAAACCCAAAAAATTTCAATAAAGATCCCTAAATCACTTTAAAAACTCAAAAAGTCTATTAAAACTAGAAAAAAATAAAAAAACCATAAAACTACCTAAAAAATAAAAAAATATAATAACCCACACCCCCAAAATCACAAAAACCCTAAAACCCTAAAACCCCTAAAATCCATAAACCCTAAATACTCTAGAAAATTATAAAAATAATAAAAACATATAAACCAAGAAAAAAACATAAAACCCAAAAACACCTAAAACCATTAAAAAAATTTTAAACACCCAAAGTCATGAATATACATAAAACCATAGAAACCCTAAACCCCCTATAACCCTAAAAACCCTAAAAATTATAATTTAACAAAAAACACTAAAATGCGAGGGGGTCTTGAAAACATCGCAAAGGGAAGTAAATATTCCCAAAAGAACATTGTAGAAGGAATAAAACATTCATACAAGTCTACCATTGAATATGGATGCAAATTGAATTAAAAATTTGAGAAGAAACATGATGAAATCAATTTTATTTCAAGAGTTTTAGTCACCTGGGTACCATCATAGGGAATGGTCGGCAGGGTGTATGGACCAAAAACCATCAGTACGTGGAAGGACTTGTGAGGTTCTAGCCCATGGGGAAATGGTTGAAAACCCATGGATGCCATGAACTGTGTTGTTAGCCAGATCAAGAGCAGAAATTCCATACCCAAACTGTCCCACGAACTCAAAATTTTGTAAACGAAGCATGATGACATGGTTTTGAGAACAACAACTAGCGAACTATAGTCTTTGAAAACCTTGATTTACCTAATTTACTATGGGTTGAGATATGTATTCATGGGATTCTGTAAATGATACCGCATGCCCACAGATATGATTTCCTGAGTGCTCTACAAAAAGATCCCAAGAGTAATTGAAGGGGGCTAGAAGAAGATAGAAGAAAAATGGGTGGAAGAATGCACGAAAAACACCCTAGAGTATTCAAAAATAATTCAGATATGAATAAGATACCAACATCAATTTTGAATCATCGATGAAGTGAGAATCATGAACCACTTTTCCGCAAGTATACCCAGCCGTGAACCATAAACAAGAAACATAATAAAAATAGGTGAACCGCGAACCTAATTGGTACCACCTCCAACCAGAAATTCATCATGTATGAACTCCATGAAATCCATGGGTTCTATGACCCTCTTTTAATAAAGTGATCCACATAGTGCATCTCTTTATGGATTAAACCATGCACTGTGTACTACATCAATACGCAGATGGAACCTGAAGTGGCATGGAGATCCACATCCAGGATCGTGTACCACATTGGTATGTCGTTGTCCATACCCACGCCTGAATATTTTATCTGTATGTTGAATACCCCTCTAGCCGCATAACATTATACTGTGTGGGGATCCCACGTCTTGCATGAGAAAACAGTACACAGAATGTGGTGCCTTCAGGTGTCCTTCCCTCTGGTTCCATTCAACCCACTTTGTTATCGTACAGTTCTCCATAACTCCTCCATGAACCAGTCCACTAGAATTAGAACAAAGCCTCCTCCAAATACACCATACCCGTATGGTCAGATCATCAGGTGCATAAATTCAAATTTTGGAATCTACATACCCCAGGTAAGAAGAGTCACAAAGGTTGTCCCCACAATGGTTCAGACCCCCAGAATGTTTCAGATTACATATTCCAATGGTAACCTAGAGTCAAACCATGTGATACTGACGTGAAACTCCCCATTATAGGGACTATGAATGATCACTTTCTTTTCCATTCAATGAGTAATAGTGATAGGTCAAAGGAATCATTCTCGATAATCCTTTTGATGAGAGGAGACATTCCTCCCCTTTCCCAGAACACATTATGGTGTATCCTTCCGGGATTAAGTCCCTAGTCTTTTGGGAATGAACCAATGACATTCACTTTCATTTCGAATCAAATCATTTATTACTCCACGCCCTCACCCACCGTCACCTCAACTTCTTCCATCCAAGTCCCAACCTTCTCCATAAAGGAAAGAGAATGTATGTGGTTTGTTGAACCTCTTACATCCTACCATTTCTCCCCCCGAGCATAACTCACATGTTCTTAGATATTTTTTATGATCATAACATCCACATAATGTCCTTATCTCTTCAAATAAAAGAACTATTATTCCTATTCAAACCCACAAACATTGGACGTCTGGTTGAAGGCCCGAGCTCAAAGTGGTGCCCTTCCGAAATGGTTCACCCATTTCTGTCCCCCGAAATGGGAAGCTTCTATGCATAAGACCCACCTAAAATGAACTATGTGGGATTTGATTCCCCTCATAATGATATGTAAGAATCTCATATTATGGGTTCCACCCCATAATCAAACCATGTTCCATCTCACATGGATGATGATAGACTCTAGAGAACCTTATTACATAGTCTATGTTAGTATTTCCTACGTAGCATTGAATCCATGTACAACCATGATGATCCTAAAACCCAGGGATAGTTCACAGATAAACTCTTAGGGAATGAACATAGGATTCAAGAACATTTGGACGTGTCTTAAGCCTATACGAGATTTGTGGAGTATACAATAATTCCTCCCAAAAGAGTGTGATGCGCCTGACCTCCCATCCTCTCGACCAAGGGAGTCCTAAAGTATCGTTGGAAAAATCATCATCCAACAAGTGCTTACCATTGGAATGTAGGTCCATGAATCATGGATCCCAGGGTTATTGGCAATTTCTGGCTCTATGAATAAACCCATTGGATAACATTCGAGGACATCATCCCCACCGAAGGTCGATTGGGAATTCTTGTACCCCCCTTCCCAATTTTTCACTGTGATCATGAAAATGTGGAATCTCTTTAAAAAATAAAAAAATAAGGATACACTGGCCAATCATGGTGGGATCATCTCTCCCTATATATAAGTGGTTCAAAGCTAATCGGGTCGAAACTGGTGAACCCAAAGTGAATCCTCAAAAATGGTGGTGGTTTTACCCCACTCAAGCTCTTTCACATCATAAAAAGGAAGGGAGCTAAGCTAAATCACCAAATATTCATATAATAAAGATATGATACTTTAAGTGGTTTTTAAGTCTCTATATGTCATATATATATATATATATTTCATGTTTAAACATAGTAACCATTGATGTAAATGTAATCCCAAAAACCAATGCAGACACGCACCTCAGTGATCCCGTAGGTGGTTGGGGCCCTGATGAAGTGTGTGAGCCCCTCGCCAACCCAGCATCTTCAACACTGGGTATCCAACACACTAATTAATGAGTACCAACAAAATGGTACTCTCTCCATTGTGGAGGTAGCAAGACAACCCCTCCAATCTACAATAGCTCACCAGCCGCCTCCTCAGCCGCGACCAGCAACCCAACACTAGTATGTCCCGATGGTCATATTGAACTATTCCATGAGCCTTTACCCAGACCAGGACAACAAATACCTCCCCTATCTCTGGGAGGTAGATGAATTCAATGCTGATGACTTCATCCCAGTTGCACATGGGTCCTACTCATGGGACCTTTACAGAGATCATTGATGCCAACACTGGGAGAATAAGTATCATCTTCCGAAAGAGGATCATATATAGAGGGAAGCTACAAAAGGCCAAAGGAAATGGGCCCCTCAGGAAACCTACCGATAGTGACAAACATACAATCAGGAAAAAGAAATCACCCTAATTTATGAGTTTGAACTTCACTATAATACATTGGTGACATTCAATGAGAGAGTATAAAACTCTGACCCCCCCCACTCAAGTCGACCAAAGAAATTGAGTGGGAAAATTCCATCATGTGCACATTTCTATAAGTTCTCGCTGGTCCCTCCATGTAGATAGAGTGAAAAATTAGAAGAAGGTTCAAATATCTATCAACGTGCAAGGATCATACCATCCAAATACGATGGAAACCAGTTACAAGAAATCACAAATATATTTTCATGCCTATCAAGCCTGCCATCCAAATAGGGCGTTAAGAAAATATGAGCAGAGTCAAATTACTGCATATGCATACAAATATCATGAGAAAAATACAGCGGCAAGAGAGAAGATACAAATTCTCACTCATAAATTTGAAGCCCGCCAGAAAAATATGGTGGAAACTAGAGAAGAAAACTAGGGGTAGAATCATTCCTCTGTCTCGACACAAGAGAATTACCCATATCCATAGGCAACCATTAGGGGACTGTACCAGGAACAAAATCATGCTCTGACATCGAAATGGGCATTCATACCCATTCCAACCAATGATATATCTTAGCACAACAAGGAAATGATGGAAGATCAAATGTCGATTCCAGAACATATCCCCCAAATGTTTCATTATATCATTACATCAGCATCAATGGCGAGGAACCATGCCCACGGCCCAGTTTCATCGAATAGAAAAACTTACCCACCAAATGGGTTAGTCACTCTAAAGCTATTATGAATCTATAATCTATTCCAGAAGGGTTTATGAAAATATTCCTAGATACATGGACATATTGGATTGGGAAAAAATGCCCATTCCAATTTGGGGATGCCGGTTCAACATGGTGGCCACTCCAATGAGAGATTATATCCCAGCCAAAATTCATGATGTCCGTCAGTGTTACTTGGTGGAATCACATGAACCAATAAAATAGGGACCCATATATGATGGTCGTTACCAATAGAAAATGACCCCAGTTACCCGCGAGAGTGTTCCCAAAAATGAAATGCACCAAAGGAAACCAGAAAATGAAAGCACATACATGATACCACTCTACATGAATATAGAGTTCTTGACTCCCTTGAGCATATTTAAATAATAGATCAAGACAGTATTAGTCCATTACCAAATTATAGGATGGGTAGAAGAAGTTTCGAATTACCTCCCTACAATATTAACACTAGCATCTCTAAAGGTCTTCCCAGAGCACACATAGGGGATTACTTCATGGGTCTGGAAAGATTGATCACGAGATCCCATCATATAATGTGTGTTAGGGCAGCCTTCCTCTTGACCATATGATCAGACTATGGGAAGTCCCTCACCTTGATTTTCTCCACCCTGAGGGTCTTCCCCAGTGTATAAGCTACGAATATGATTCTCCTCGTAGTTGAACGTCAAGTCATATTTGTATTCCTCACTATGATGACATCTTGTACGAAGGCCCTCCCTGTAATGGTAGTTGTTGTGTAGGTCCTACCGATAGAAACATCTAGAAATGAGATGGCCATACATTCATTTAGTACATATAGAAGGCCCTCCCAAGGATGTACACTATAGAAATTCTCCTTACAACTAGATATCAAGTTGTGATAGTAGTCCTCGCCATCATAGTAGTCATCAAGAAGGTACTCCCCTTTGTGAAATTAAGTGTCATGATGGTCCTCCGCTCAACATAGCCCACCCTAAATGTCCTCCACAATACATAATCTATAAGGACATTCCCCATGGTTGGGAATCAAGTTGAAATTGTAGCCCTCTCCATTTAGCACCGATTGTGAGGGTCCTCCCAGCAATCAAAATTCACATTGGTATGACGGTCTTCCCCTTTTAGGGACAAATGTGTGAAAGACCTCCTACACTAAGGAACATAGAAAAATGATATTCAAAATGTCAGATTGTCTCTCTATGAGATGTTATATCCTTTCATAACCAGAGGATGGTTTGGGGTCATGATTATCTTCCGATCCGCCCTTGTGCTGCTCACAAATCAATGAGGATCCTACCAGCCCTACTGTTTACAATGAAATCATTAAGAAGCAGTCAAGATAGGCATATCAAGAAGAGGAGTCCCTGGAAGAACAAAAACAAGATATGTTTCTTGTGAGAAGACAAATTGATAAGGAAAATATACCAGTGATTTATTGGCCCACATCCAATTCTCACTTCGACATACCAAGGGAGTTGTTTGAGGAATGTATGCATAACATTGGCTTCAATATCTGGAAAACTCATCACCTGCTAAAAGAAAATTTCTTTCCTTATGAAGGTTATGCACATCATGTCAACATATTAAGAGATATTTTATATCTAATTGATATATAATCCCTCCCGTTTGCATGGTGGCGACAATCATGAGGGAAAAAGATAATCCTTGAACCGGCCTACCTCCACCCACTACATAGGTTGAATTTCCTCATCATTGATGCCCTATCTCGAGTTTATATTCGGGGATGGGGTGAACATGGATATATACACATAACTCTACATCCCGTACAACATACATCATCAGAAATGACATCTTGAAATTCCATTACCCAAAGGCATCAATCAAATGAAATCCCTTCTCAGGAAAGGTGGAACACTCAATAAGAATCGTCCTGGAGGAAGTCTCAAAGGCATCAGGCATGACAACATTAATCCATCAAGAATATTTTGAGCCATGAAATTGAGGACATCCTATTGGATTCCCACCTAAGGAGATCTAACCAAAAATTAGTTCTCATTTCCTTGAATGTAAATAAGTATTGTCAAAAACTAGCGCCATACCAGGCTAACACCCATGCTGGAGGGTTTGAATTCAAGCCGGTGGAAATAGAGGAAACTACCACTGAAATATAGGAACAACCCCAGCCCAGAAGGATGGGGGAATTTTTAACTCAAAATACCTCTTTAAGACAAACAAATCTGAGCTAGAGTGCATCAATAGAATAATGGTAGAAACCCCATCCCACATGGGAGGGGGCATTTTCACCTCAAATTCTTGCACAATGGATGTTTGTATTCTCCCATCTAGGAATAACAATGAGCATAGAGGTCACCTATTCAACCCAATCTCGTGGTACATACCCTCTAAAATGAATTCATATTTCATGTTCAGACCAGGTCTCCGTTCTATTTGATATATTCCAATAAATTCAAAGGATTCCACGGAATGAAAAGAGAAAGTCCAACAAAGGACACAAGAAGTTATCCTACCATTCGGCACCAAGTACACCACTCCCTAATGCAGTATGTATCAGTGAACATGGTGAATGTCAGTACCACATATCTAATAGGAAATAAAACAAATGGAGAGGATGTATGAGAACATGGTTCTCTCCCGGAGGCATCCCACACTGAGCTTGATGGTGTGCATACCCGGAACTAGAGACCTTCCCAAAATTTGGGCGCACCCTCAAAAAATCCATTACAACCTCGCTATCAAATCCCCAATAAGGAGAAGAAGAAATTCTATTGAGTCTTTGAGACACCACCTCTACCCCATGAGAATGTGTCCCTCACACTTGAGGAATTATTCACCAAACAAGAGAAATAAATGAATGAGATCAGGTGAATCAATGTCGAGCTGCGTCAAGGGAGATATATTTATAGATGTGTTCCTCAAGAAGACTATCAATATGTGCTCCCAAAAGAGGTGTACCTGCCACATGCACTCATCCTAGTAAAGGAAACTAATCATGAATATCCACCCAATCCAGCACCATGAACATTAGTCTACCGTATTACGGCCATATAAGGTAATCGAGACTTCCCTCCCATGGGAAAGCATCCATAATACATTCAAGAGAACAAACAAAGGATACCCCTAGGTGAATATTAGCCACAAATTCTAGCAGCACTGACACATCTAGCTTTTCCCCCTACTGTACCCGACGAAGCTCAAGTCTGGAAGGAAATGAAAGTAGGGAACTAGAATACCATCCAGTAATTGAAAGCCCGATTGGAATCCATGGAAGGGAGGCATGTTTCGGTACAACCAGAGCCCAAATCTTACCCCAACTGGGTGATCAACGTTATGCTACTGCATAACTTCTAGAACCTCTTATTCCTTTTGTTTAATGGTTTGGGGGACCCAGAATATCATCTAATGCAATATGCATCTTACTGTGACCCCATGATGGGCACCATAGAGAAATAAGAAGCAGTAAAACTCATGTGCTTCATGAGAACTCTACAAGGTTCATCCTTCATGTGGAATTATATCTTTCCAGCTAACTTAATAACAATCTAGGAGGACCTCTGGTGACAGTTTCTCTTCCAGTTCAGTTCATCCATACCTAAGAAAACTGTCATTGATCTCATAAACTGCAAGTAGTGAGAGAATAAAATAGTTTTTAGACTTCATCTCTATATGGAAAGGCCATACATACTCCATAAACTAGACACTCCCCTAGGATGAAATGATGACATTGTGAATCTATAATCCCCGTGATGAATTTTGGACATCGCTCAAGCTAGTGATTTAAACAATTGGGTTCTAATATTTCTCCGACATTACCCAAATGATAGAAGACTACTTTCATCGGACCAATCTCAAGTCTTGAGTGGCTCGAGGGAAAAAATGAAAGGATGAAGTGGATTATGTTATGGTAAAGAGACTCTTGGAACTAGCTCCAGTTGTTAGGCCTCCACCAAATCATGTAGGACCCCCTGGATTCAAATAGGCACCCCACCTCAACATGACGAGTGAATGTTTTCCAAAAGAAACTAGTTCAATGAAGGATGAAATAATGTCTACTCGTTCTAAGATGACCAAGACTATGGCTACTTTGTAGCTTCCATGAATTGAAACTTTCTCCAGCTACCAATGCTAAAGAGTTCCATTGAAGTGGGTCTCAATGACCATCCAAATTATTTTCCCTATCACTTGTTACTAGGAAATGCTATCTAGGAGTACTTCATCTTCAAGGAACTCCTTCAAAAAATGGTGGATTTTGGAAAAGTCATGTTGGGTCCACCGTTAGCTGAAGTGGTATATGTCTCCACCTTAGAACCAAGAGAGGAAGAGTAATGGAAAATATTCACCAAAAAATGGAACAAAAATTAAATATTTGAATGTCTCAAATTTTTTTTTCCAAGCTCAGGGAATCCTCCATGAATAGTTGAAACAACTAACCGTACCCCCAATAGCTCTTGATGCAATGCAACCATCATCCTCATCCCAAAAATCCATTACGGGGTAGTTGTGTAGAAAGTAGGAGAGAAAAGATGAAACTGCACCAATGTTGAAACTGGTCATCACACTGTCAGACTTCATGCAAAATGGCTTGGAAGAATAGGAACTGCCATGCCAAAAAGTACAACCAGAACCGCCCCACCAAATGGTACAACGGACAACAACCCGCCTAGTAGACCAATGGGAACCACCCTATCAAATGGTACAATAGGCACTGCCCCACCAAATGGATCTATCAGAAGAAGAAAGTCATATATAATCATTTTTAGATCAGGAACTGATCTTTGAATCAATTAATTTCATGCACTTGATGGAACCCTTATATAATGAAGATTATGTACACGAACCCGAATTTCCCATGTCCAACCAGAGAACTAGAAGAAGAGGCTACCCATGAAGAGGGTTTCTAGGAAGGCGTGATCATGGTAGGGGTCAGATCACTAGACACACCATTAATCTAACTGTAACCCCAACAGTCAACAAAAGAACCAGAGTGTTTCCCTTCCCCTGATGGATGAAATCTGAGCCCAATATTCTTAGAGTATCCTTTATAGGAAGAACAGATATCTAATCGCCCAAGGTGTGTAGGAAGACTAGTTCGTTCCAACTCGGAATGCATGACTACACCATCATATCCAGTCATAGATGTCAGACCATCTACGTCCAATGCGCAATCCCGTATAGATCCCATGAAAGAACATCCCCAATATGGGAAGAACCAACAATTAGAGCATAAATAAGATATTCTAAAGAATTTATACTCTCTATCTACAATGTTATAGATATTGGATTCCTTGAGTCTATCATCAGACCATTGGGAGGAACTCATCAAGGACTTACTAAGACCCCAAGAATTAGAGGCTAAAGTATCAATGGCCAAATTCTATCGGAAAGAGAAAAATCCCGAAGAATTCCATGATGTCATATCATTCATATATCATGATTAGTACACCATAATGAAAGGACACATCAAACACTTATATGTGTCTGGAAAGATAAATGGAATTGATGTTCAGAGAATTTTCATCAACAATGGCTCTATAGTCAACCTCCTACCAGTGTGAACACTTCTTTGATTGGGTAATGATAAATAAATTCTGACACCATGCATCACACACTTCTGGGATATGACAAAATTGAGAAGAATATGTTGGGGAAAACCAAGCTTAAAACTTGGCTTAGTGACCTCTAATATGATTTTAAGTGTCTGATAGTGTGGAAAAGTATGGCCTTCAATGCATTATTGGGGAGGCCCTAGATGCATCAACATGCTGTTATCCCCACATCCAACCATATGTGCATAAAATATTTTACTAATGGAAAATGGTACATTATACACAAATAAATCCCCATTCGAATCCTGTGAGGATCATTACATTGATGCTTGGTTCTATGAACCGAATGAGAAGAAGTCTTTTCCCGACAACAGTGATTGGATCACCATCCCAAAAGGACTGGAAATGGATCCTACCAATCCCCATAAATATCTAGGAGAAGTGTATGTATTACCGATTAACCACGTTGAGTTCATAAGTACATGATCATATTTAGACTCAACTGTCTGAATGATTTCTGTTATGGCTTACAAGTATAAGGATGTTGAAAAGCATGATGACCCCTATGATGATATGAAGGGCTCAAATAAAATGCTCCCTAATCATAGTTTAGGCCTAAAACATCTCTTACATTACTCAAGGTAGATGATGTTGTCTGGTCACTAAAATAAATCAAGGAAATTCCATCATATTCAAAAAATTCCATACAGTCAGGTGGGGAAAAGAGCAGTTTCAGTTTCCAAAAATCAGAGTTTCCATGTATTTCCCAACGTCGAAGAGTTCATCTAGAGAATACTCTCTCCATTATAAGAGGAATAATATTATGAGGAGATTGATTCAGAATAAGAATAATAATAAGAATAAGACCTCAAATAATCCACTCCTGCATTCCAAGAAGGCATCTCCATCATGATCGACCAATATAGGGAGACAAACCTGAGCACCGAAGATGACCCACCTTCCACTATGATTGGTATGGTTCTTCCTTTAGAGGATAATGAAGCATATAAATCATTCTTAAAGGATAATAGAGTTGTTTGTTCATGGAACTAAATATAAATTCTAGTACTCAATCCCTTAGTTTCCACTCATCACCTATGTCTTCTAGAAGACCATCATGGCTATCAGTAGGCTACCAAAAACACTCACCCAACACATCCTGCCAATATAAGGGCTGAAGATGATAAGGTAATCAAAGATAACCTCATCTAGGAATTAAAACATCCAATATACCTAGAAAACATAGTCTTCTTCAATAAGAATAATTGATAGATAAGAGTCTACATTAAATTTAGGGACCTCAATCAGCACTGATCGAAAGATGATTTCCTAGTCCTGATCACAGAATTGATGATAATTTTGAATACTGGATATGAGGAAATCTCTTTCATGGAAGGATATTATGGATAATAAAATATCCCAATGGCCCTAGAATATGAAGAATCCACTACTATTAGGGCCCCCACGGAGTATTCTGGTATAAGGTGATGCCCTTTGGTTTGAAAAATGTATGCGCTACATATGAGCGCATCTTGCATCATATTTTCAAGACCATCCTGAGAAAATTAATCAAGTGTTGTTTTAATGATTCTGTGGATAAATCATGATAGTTCTCAAACCAACTAATTGATATAGAAATTTTCTTAACTAAACTAAGATAGTACCATCTAATGATGAATCCCCTAATGTGTGATTTTGGAATTACCAATGGGGAATTCATTAGCTTCTTCATGTTCCATAAAAACATCAAATTCAATCCCGAGTAGAGAAAAAACATCCTTGGAATTTCTCCACCTTGCAACCTCACTGAGTTGAGGGGTCTCATGGGGCACCGGGCCTAAATTTGGTGCTTCATAGCTAACCTTGCAGGTTAGTGTTTTCCTTTCACCAGGTTGATGAAGAAGGCGGTCACATACCAGTGGGATAATGACTGTTATGAAACATTCAAGAATATCTAAAGATATATCATAAGACCCTGAGTTTTGATGCTTCTATTTTAGGGAAGACTACTCATCTATTATGTAACTACCTTGGAATGGTAATTAGGTATTTTCCTTACACCAAAAAATGATGTTGACAGTGAGAAAACACTTTATTACCTCATTTGAACAATGATCGATGTTGAAACTTGATATTAATGAATCAAAAATAACTAACTTGACTTATTCTTTGAAGTTCATAAATTCATGGATTTCTTATAGCACCATGAGGTCCATCTGGTCTCCCGCTACAACCTTCTCATGTATGTCCTCAATCATCCTATACTAATTGGATGCATAACATGGTGGGATGTAATCCTACAGTATTTTGACATATGGAATGTCCCCCATAAAGATATAAAAGGATAGGAATTGGTAGATTTCTTGGATGAACACCCCTCAGAATAATTGACGTCGGTGGATACTGAACATCTAGATGAAGAATTATTCTTCATCCAAGAAGACCCCTATGAATGGGAAATGTACACTGACGATGCCTCCAGAAGCCTGATAGGGAAAATGATGAAGGATCCAAAGCTCAAAAAAGTAGGGGTGATAATTATACTCATATCTACAGATAACTTCATCTTTCCTTAATCCTCCCTACTTTTAGAGGGGTTCACAAATAATGAAGTAAAATTCTAGGCCCTCATTGCAGGCCTGGTGCTGGCACTTCATGCGCAATCCAAACATCTGGAGATAAAAGCTGATTCAGAGCTAGTCATCAAATAGTTCAATAGTGATTATGCAATTTTGAAAGAAGTAATGGGACCATTGATCACCAATGACATAGATCTAATGGTATAATTCTTATCAAAACCAACACTGACTTACATCCACCAGTCAAAAAATTCTCAAGATGATGTGTTAGACAATGCATTCACAACCCTAACCAATTCAGACTAAGATGAAATGGTCAACATAATTTCCCAACATCAGATGATATTATCATTCATTTAGAACAATACAAACAATATTGATGAGATTATCCTCATTCTAGAGCCTTTTGGTCACACCACCGAATGAATGAATCTCATTTAAAATTACCTCTGGAGGGGGGAACTCCAACCATATACAGCCGGAAGAGAACAAATCCCAATCCAGGTAGTCAAATTTGTTTTTTTTTGAAATGGAACAAACCAATAAAATGTTCTCTATAAACGAGGATATAACAGAGTCCTTCTCAAGTTTCTCGATGGAAAATATAATTTTTCTTTCATCAAAGTAGTGAACAACATAACTTTGTGGAGCACAACAATCAGCAGCCATGATATCCCATCAAACCAGAAGGCTTAGATACTATTGGACCACTATATTGTATGATTGTTCCATATTCATAAAGATATGCCATTCCTACCATGTTCATTCCAATTTTACTCACTATCCCCCAGAGCTACATCACGAAGCTAAGTACTCATTGCCATTTTGTATGGGTGATGGATTTCATGGGACCATATCCTCCTACCACAGCTAGACAATTCAAGTTCATTTTCATAGCACCCCACTTCTTCTCGAGAAGGGCTTAATCCATACCCGTTAAAGAGTTCATTACAAAAAGTAATGTTATATTTTTGAATGCAATCATAATTACTGGAATTGGTGTTCCTCATAAAAAACTGACGGAAAATGGCACCAAAAGGCTATCAATATGATTATTTCCAACATAATCTAGAATATTGTAGGCAAGGATAAGAAATTGTGGACTTAAAATTTCCTCTATTCTTTATGTGATTACCAAACTACTACCCCCAATGCCACCCAAGAAACCCCTATACTCACTAGTATATAGTGCAAAGGTAGTTTTATCCATTGACGCTCAAGTGCCATCACTCCGCATTTCCATTTGTGAACAACTATCCATGGATGAGAAATTACAGAAATGGTTTTATGAGTTGGAGTAGATGGATGAGAAATGGTTTAAAGTTTTTCACCATTTGAATATCTAAAAAAATTGGATCGTATGAGCCTTAAACACAAAATTTCACATTTGTTATTTCCTTGAAGGAGAGAAGGTGTTGGTCCTTCGAACCAGAATGATACTCCGGATGAAACCCCCAATGAATGTGCCAAAATGGGAGGGGACATAGTTAATTCATAAGGTTTACCCTTATAGAGCATATTTCTTGATATCAATTGATGGACAACTTTTCACAACTCCCACCAACGAAAGGTTTATAATGAAATTACTTGTTTAACTATGACATATACGTCTTAGCTACATGAAGTTAAACAGTATTTCAATGTGAATCATCCTAATCGCAAAAAGATAAACTGCAGGGTCAAAATTTTCCTAACCACATGACATTAAACTGTATGGAATTCGTCCTTATCACAAGATGTTAAACAACATGGTTTCCTAAGATCTATGTATCCCTTGATTCCCATTCATCATTGGGATACATAGTGATGCCTCGACCCTCGAACTTGGACCAACTATCTCATCAAATAGAATACCCTTATTATATCCTCTATCACCCCATACTATGATGGAAATACTTGTCACTCATTGTTTCTCACATCAAGTATAACTCACATTTTCTTAGGATCAGTGATAAGGGTACCCTTGCATAAAAAAAACATATAGAAATATGATAGACCCAGCCCCGTACGGGATGAAACCAAAATGTCCCTCCCTATGTATGGACTAGAACAATATAGGTAATGAATTTTCAAAAAAAAATATTGATTGATTCTTGTAATTGCAAAAATATGTAGGGATTCTCATATTTAACATCCTCATCCAGCCGCCCAAACAAAAAGACAGTTCCCCTTCCTCCATTCATAGGTTAGACTTTCACTGGGGAATGCATGAAAGGTCCCTAACCACATTAAATTAAATTAAGAGGTTCATCTAGAATAATTTTCATCCACAATCCTCAGTATTAAGAGGTCCCAAACCGGCCTCTAACTCCCTACATAATAAAATTCAATGAAGCGGTGGATGTTCCAAGTCTAAATTCCAACACCTTGGAGTAAAATGCTAATGCATCCCCCTACATATGAATCTGATCTATGTAAAGCTTCCATGGGTCATGAATAATAATGGTATTGATATTTCTTACAATCCCATTAACATTTTCTCTATATGTCAAACTCCGTACTTCGGGAAAACTTGGGTCCCCACAAACATTCCTGGCTGTCAGAGATAGAAGACCAGTGTCCAACAGACACCTTTTTTCTACTATGCACATCATTCACCAGTGGCTAGGCATATGATTCTTACAAAACAGACATCAATAAAAGGAAAATTCATCCTCAGGAGTTTCATCTCATACCTCTTTATGCCAAATAGATTCTGAGACCCATTCCATTCCACTAATCCAAGCCCTCCTGGGACTATGGTTTACACCTTCTATCATCGCTCGTGCCTAAGGAATAATAAAATGTCCCAACCACGATTAACTCTAATATATTTTTGGTCTTTATTATGAGTTATATCTTCAACACAATGGTATATTGTATTACTGATGTCTTCCCTGCATGATGCTAAAACGCAAGGTTATAAGTGTCCCAGCTGTGCGACATTAAACTGAACCACACAATGGGAATTATTATATACTTATCTTATCTCAGCCTCCTAAAAAATTGCTTTCCTTCCTATGTAGGGGTTATACCTCCACAAATAATCTTCATCGGGAATCCTACAAAACTCAGTTTCCCCCTGATAAATGTTAGTTATACTAAAACCCTAAAAATCAGACTCAGTTACAAAAAGTATTTAAGTGTACTCTTCTATACGCATGAATTGAATCACAATAGAGAATCCCATGACATGTCCTGTATATAGTTCTGCTTAAGGGTAATCATATTTCCCTTCTTCCATGATAGGATTACCTTATAACCACCCAAAAGATGATAAATTGTGGGTAATTAGTTCTTTTTTCATGACTTTCAACTTCATAGTGTTGGTCTATGAAATAAATTCCCCCTATCATTGATTATTCCCTTCTTAAGTGGTGAACCAAAATCCTTGTAATCCATTGATTCTCACATTGAGAATAGCTCACTTGAGCATAGGTATCTTAGTAGGAGATCCACCATGATATCATCAAAAATTAGTCCAGGATTTTGGTCCTAGTAGCACGACCCTAAAAGGCATGATATGGTTCCATTCCCTATAAGGAAACCCAGGTCCTGGATGTACAACATTAAACTACATGGTATTATAAAGATGGAAAAGATTCCTCACGTGATGTATAAACCATATCTATGTAGGGTGTTACTCGATCCCCTAGACGAATCATAGATCATACATTTCTAATATACCCGGATACACTCCTATCATACATCAAAATTCGTTTTTTCAGTAATCATGGTTCCCCATAATGCTCCAAGCCATCAGATATGGAAGGATAATGTCTTACGAACACCATTGTTTGACTATGCACATCATTACCTAGTGGCTACACATATATTTCCTACAAATCAACTGTCAATCAAAGGAAAATTCATCCTTAGTAGAGTCCTCTCCTACCTTGGTACACTTAATGGATCCCAAGCCCCGTAACACCACTCCTTATTCAAGAACCCTCAAGGTAAGGTTTTACATTCTCCTCTCTACCAACATCATGGATATATTAGAAGACCCTGGCCGGATTCACCTATGTTCTATCTTAATGCTTCTAAAAAATAATTTTTCCCCATCTCTATTTGTGAAGTTGATTCATATATGATGAAAACAAAATTTCCCCACATTTTTCTGATTTTTCATGTAAATATCATCCAATGAAATGTCCACATTCATGATTAGTCATCACCCCCTTCCAAAATCCATAAAACATGTCTAGAAAGGTCTTAATCTCCATAATCCTTCAAGGCCATCAAAGATGGAAGGACAGTGTCTATCAAAAACCTATGTTTGTATATGTATATCATGCCCCTGCTTCACTACATATGTTTCCAACAAAATGACCATAAACGAAAGAAAAATTCATCTTTAGGAGAGTCCTTTATTGATTCCATATTCCCTCAAGACATTTATATCCCATCTCACACCCCAGATTCAGATCCGCCTAGATAATGGATTAAAAAATATTTCTATCTCAAATGTGAAAAGAAAAAAAGCATTTTTTATTGAAATGATGAATAATTTACTCTCCCTTTGTTAGAGTAAAATGTTCTCCCATAATGGGTTCCACATGTATTGGTGGTATGAAGTTAAATTGTACCATTCACCAGCTCTCCCTTACACAAGAAAAATTTAGGTGGGAGAGGATTACCATTAAAATATGATACAAATATCCTTAATACATTCAGACATCATCTCTCGGATTGGTCACCCACTATGGTCCCCAACCTCAAAAAAAATCAGTGTTATAGATCTCCTTGGCCATCAGAAATGGAAGGGTAGTGTCTTACATACAAATTTGTTTTATAATACACATCATTCCATGGGGTCTCTGTATATGTTTCCTAGAAAAAAACTGTCACCCAATGGAGAAATCATCGCCGTGAGAGTCCTCTCCTAACTCTATATGCCTGAAATGACTCCCATGCCTCATATACTTCCAATACATCAAATTTAAGGGTCAATAAAACACTGTCATTAATTTTTGATAGTTATTAGGACATTCCCAGCTGATGAATCCCAAATTGGGTCCCTTGCCCCCATCATGTTTAGTCAAATATGTTTGACCTAACAAATTAGTGATATGTCTGATTGAAATGACCATTAACCACTAATGAAAAATATTTAATACTCGCTGGAGTAAAAAACCACAAAGAGAAGCCATGGATAAAAGTTGAGTACCATCTCATTAAAACTATACTATGTATGGTTTAGGAAAAAATGTCGAGCTATCAAATACTCAAAAGAGACAGATAGTGTGTTATTTAAAAAACTTTCAAATTGCAGCCTAAGAAAATGTCAAGTTATACCCTCTATGCCTGTACCAAATAGGCTTAAGAAAAAATTATGGAAATACTAGAAAAGGAACAAGAGTTTGTGTGGTCTTCCATATAACACAAGCAGTAGTCTAACTATGCTCTCCGAGTCTCACGGCTCAAGGAAAAATTAGTGCATGATTCTATTATTTCAATTTACCTGTCTCAAAATATAGTTTATGTTAATACTTGATCAAAATAATGTTTATATGATAGATCTTTACATATTGAAATTGTCAAGAAAAGAAAAAAAGAGAAGCATTAGAGGGTGAAATAGTACCATTATTTCAAAAACGAAAAAATAGAGTAACATCCCCAGTTTAGAGTCTCTTTATGGTATCAAAATAATGTGAGTACAAAAAAATTACATAAAATTACAGTGAGTTTCAGCATACCCTTTCTAGAAAAATGGCAAGTCACTGTCACGGGCCGTCATGGGTTTGTTGTAAAGTAGCTATCTCTTCATCCTCTACTTCGATCATCGAGTTCACACATTCCATAATAGATTTAAGGTCCTACCCTTTCTTCTTGATAGATTCATTGTTGGAACCTGATGATGCTAGTGATCCTTCAACCTTGACACATAAGATTTTCATTCTTATAGCTCTTCCATTTTGGTGACCACCATATCACGATCCTTCACCTCCTCATTCGTTAAATGATTGAATTCCTCAAAAACATCACAGAAGGTCGTTGACTGATGATGTGAAGAATTGAATATGGAATGTTTTTCCTCACAAGAAGAAAGGTCTTCCCAATATATGAAAATATGGTAAATAAGAAATTTTAGATGCTAGTAATTGATTCCACCTAAAACCAATTAAGAAAGTAATTTATGGAAGTTTTCTATTACATTGATGAAGTTATCTAGATGGGTTTTTGTTGTAAGAGAGAATAATTGATTCCACACCCATTTTTACACTATTGGATGCCTCCTCATGGAACTATGGCATTGGTCCTCCCTTGTTGCAGTGGTTCTATAGGTAGGAAGAGTCATTACAGTAGTGGTAAGGGAACTAAGATAGGTTACCCATCAAAGGGTCTCTCCCTCCCCACAGATGGTTCAACCCCTGGGGCCGAACACGAGGGACTAGCCGTGATTTCTGGGGTATCTAGTGACACTCTTATGGGGCCAGCCTCATTAGGGTCGTAAACATTATCCACAGGAAGGGAGAAATCCGAATCACTCCGTACCGAGATGGGATGCACATATGAATCCCCTTCCATATGCATATGATGGAAGATCGAGCATCTTCTCACCAAAGGTTGAGGAATATATGGAATAACCATCACACTCACCATAAGGAGAAGAATATATGGCATGGTCATTGCAGTCAAGGTAGGGGGAGGAAATTTAATTGATTGTGGAACCGTTGAATTGGTCTTCCTAGAACCCTGTCATGGTAATAGTCCACTCATATTTTGGAATATTCAAGTGATAGAAAAGAGGATCTCATCGTATTAGGGATGATAACCTCCATGGGGGCACCATCCTGCATCATTATAATCCATAACTGGAGAAGAATAGTGAGATGATATTCTCCCCTAAACTAGGCAGTGTGGGGAAGCATGATTGATTAAAGTAACCTGAATTTCCTAGAAAATCGGTAGGGTTTGTGTGGATCACAGATAACCACTCAATATATGCGAGTACTTAGTATCCCTCCTGAAGTGCGATAATGTTTCAATGCTCTTCTGAAAAAATACCTTCATAACCCCTTATTGACCCATCAGGTCTAGGTTATGGTGTAAAGGAAAAGTGAGAAACATCATTTAGCAGCCCAACTACATCACAAATTCTTAAAGTCATATGAAAAACAATGATATTGTTAAGATGGGCAGGGTGAAATTTGGAACGAGGAACCCTCATAGTGTGTAGATATTCAGATCAAGGGAAATATTTTTCTATACACCCATATAGAAATTTAAACGGTCCACTAAGATGATACAGAGGTTTACCTTCTTGTATCTTCCAAAACAACTCATAAAAAAAATAAAGAGTAGGAATGGACAGATTAATTTGGATGACCCTCTGCCAGCATAGCCTCCATCATCAGAGTGAAAACTATGACCTCGGTGTATACGTCTTATGATGGGAAGATCCATTAGGTCAAAAACATACCAATGAAACATATTAATATAATATGGGGTGGTATGTCTAGTCAAATATTGAATCCCCTGGTATTATATGGTCCCTCATCGAGGGTGGCACAATATGACCCTAGAATTTTTCAAGACTCACAATTGGATGAGTTCAACTATAGTGGCCTCTCATCCTAGGCACGATCACTAGGAGAAATGAACATATCCAATCCTAAAACAAGATAACAGAGTGAGCCTAGAGGGGGTTATCAAGAATTCCCTCTGCCAAGACCAACATGCCCCTTGTCAATGGTGACACAAGGATGGCATTGTCCCATGTAGTAACTGTCAGATGAAATTCATTGAACATGTTTCATAAAATGAGGAGTCCTCTAAGCTGGTGGATGTCCCATAAGCCGATCCCCACCTCTTGATATGACAAATGGAAATTATTGGTGCTTGAACACTAGCTGATATGTAGTTCATGAAGGATTTCGTCTAGAGATAAAGCTGCAAACTAGGAGACCCAAGCTTCCTGGTAAAATTTCACCACTTCTTACTGATCTGGGGACTCTAAAAAGATTTGATGTGCCCAAAATTCCCATTCCTTTTCATCGTAAAATCATCTGATGGCTCGTAGGTCCTATTTTGTGCTCCACCCACCATTAGGGTTTTCTTAGAAAATGTTAACAATATACATGTACTCCTACACGAATAGTCTCAAGGAAGTATTGCAACAACTGCGATTTATTTGATTCCATGATAATATTTTTAGTGTAAACACATTCTTATGAATGTGAGTAGTTATTAATTTTTCTGTTGAGGAAATATTGGCGCAATTATTCACTTAGGTTTATTCTAGGATAATGAAGGGAGTATTATGGTCATCCAATTGAAGAGGGACGTCATCAGAAAAACCAAATTGGTATAGCGGTAGCTGCACTGATAATGGGTAGGCTAGAATCCCTGACGTAAGTCTATATTTCAAAGAACCATAATGAGGATCAATGTAAGATCAAAGATGGTCCTCGGTGTTCTCAATCATGGATTCTCTCATCCTAGCCAATTCCATTAATATATATGGAAGAGCCATTCCAATTTTCAAAGAAATATCCAAAAGGCCACAAAAAGTCTATACAAGGAGAAAATTATTAGATAAGGGCCACAAAAATTGTCAAGGGACTTAAAAAGAGGGTAATCAGAAGGATCCATGTAATACTTCTAGAAACAATATATGGAACCCATTTCCCATATATGGATTGGTACACAGAAGACGCATCTTGCATATAGCTGTGGTATGGGAAAGGCTCGTAAGGCGTTGGCCCGTGGAGTGTTGGCCATCAAACTACGTGGCTCAAGGATAGAAGAAACCATGAACTGAGGCCTCTCCATGATGATATTCAACATTTGATATTTGATATTTTATGTTCATTTCATAGGTTTAGTGTTCGGTGTGCAGAAAATGAAAATTGTGTTAGCAATATCCTATGCCGAAGTCCAAAATTAAAATCTAAATTCTACATTGTAGTTCACAAAACCTAGGATTCGGTTCGTGGGAAGAAGCAATTGCAAAGAGTTCAGTCTGTAGAACATACAAAATGGTTCGTGAATATGGATTTCACAAAGGAGTTAGTATGTGGACATAGATGAAGAAAAGGAAAGGTCGATAGAACTTTTCTCTATGAAAAAAGGTAAAAGAAAATTGACATGGGCCCCTATAAATAGGTGTGGTCCCCTCCCACCGAACCTATCTTTTCTACTGAAAACCACTTTAGTTTAGGACCACTTCTACAACAGAATATCCTCATATTCATTCAAAACAGACCCATTTCTAATGGGGGGATTTTGTAGGCTATGGAAAACATTTCAATGGGAAGTAAATACTCCAACAAGAATGTTATAGAAGGAATCAATAATTCCTATGAGTCCAACAAAGGAATTGGAGGGAAATTGAATTTCAAATTTGAGAAGAAACATGAAGATTTAAATTTTATTTCAGGATTTTTAGTGACATGCATACCATCAACAGGAAAGGTCCATGAAGCACATGAACCACGAATCATCGACAGGCGGAAAGACATGTGAGGGGCTAGCCCACGGGGCGATGGCCAGAAAACCTAGGACACCATGAACTTATTTTTGGATGAGTCAACCATAGAAATTACATCCACATACCATCTGGAGGAATCAACATTTTGAAAATGAAGCAAGATGAAATGGTTCCCTGTACCACGACTCACAAATTGCAGTCTCTACAAAACCCTGATTGACCGAGTCTTCTTCAAGTTGAGATATTTATTTGTGGGATTCAAAAAATTCTGTTGCATTCCCACATATATGAATTCTCTAGTGCTCTATAAAAGGATATGAAGATAAATTGAATGGGGGTAGAAAAAGAGAGAGTGGAGATAGGTGGGAGAGAGCACAAAAAAGAACTTATAGGCTTGAAGAAAGAATTCAGATATGGAGGAGATTCTGACATTGATTTCTAATAATCGACAAAGTGAAAATCATGAAATATTTTTATAAAGGTATACCCTGTTGTGAACCATAAAAATAAGGAACTTAATAACAATCGTTGAACTGTGAACCCTATTGGTGCCATCGGCAACCAAAAAATTTTCATGGAGGAACTCCTTGTGAACTACAGGTTCTAGGACCCTCCTTCAATACAACGCTTCGCATAGTGCATTTCTATGTGCATCGAACCATGTGTCGCATACTGCATCAGTATGCGGATAAAACTCAATGCGTCGTGGTGAAACACATCCAAGACCCCGTACAACTTTGGTATGTGGTGGTCCATACTGATGCCCATGTTCTTCTTTTGTACAAGGAAGACTCCTCTACTCACATAGCATTATCTTACACGTCGTTACCCCCATCCTGTATTTGAAAATAGTGGGAGTAATGGTGTGTCTTTGGGTGTCCTTCCCTCAGGTTCCAATAATTCCCCTCCATTATAATCAGGACCTCTATAGCTCCTCCGCAAACCAGTCCACTGGAATCAGGCCAAAGCCTCCTCCAAATATACCGGACCCGTATGGTCGAGTCATGTGGTCTATCAGTGCGCCTTTCTGAGTTTACATGCCCATGGTAAGTAGATTGATGAATGATATCCCAAAAATGGTTCAGACCCCCATAATGTTTCTATGTCTACATTCCCTTGTTAACCCAAAGTACAACCTTGGGATACTAACTTGAACCTCCCCATTCTTACGATTAAGGAAAAATACTTGCTTTTCCATTCAACAACGAATGGTTATTAGTAAAAGGAATGAGGATCTCTTTTCCTTGTGATGAGAGGAAACTTCCTCCCCCTCTTTCCCCAAACACATTATGGGGAATCCCTCCTAGAGTAAGTCCCTAGTCCTTCAGGTGGGACCCAATGTCCTTCACTTTCATTTGACATTGAAGGGTTCATTGCTCTGGACCCTCACCCAAAGTCACCTCATCTTTTCCACCATAGTCCCAAACTCTTCCATTAGATGAAGAGAAGGTGTGTGGTTTGTTAAATATCTCATATCCTCTTGATTATCACAGTGACTGTGACACACAAGGGCTTAGAGATTTGTGATGATCACAACATCCACATAATAAAATTTTCTCTTAAATGACAAGAATTATAATTCCTGTTAAAACTAGGATATGTAGGACTCCTTCTTGAATGTCTATGCTCAAAGGGGTTTTTTTATTAAAGGGTTCACCCAATCCTATCCCCCAAAATGGGATGCTTCCATGCGTAATCCCAACCCAAACCGAACTACATGGGTTTTGATTCCTCTAACTTGGATATGTAGGAATCCCATCTTATGGTTCCGACCCCAACATCAACCCATCTTCCATATCTCTTGGGTGACGACAGATTCATAACACCTCCTTATGTGGCATAGGTCATCATTTCCTCCATATCATCAAATCCTTGTACATCCATGATGATCATGCAACCCAGAGGTTGCCTATGGATACACGTTTTGGGAATGAACAGTGGATTCAAAAATATATAAACATGGATTAAATAAATAAGAGATTCTCAAAGTAGAAAATTATTCTCCCCAAAAGGGTATGATGAGTCCGACCTCCCATCCTCTCGACCAATGGATTCCTAAAGTTACGTTGGCCAAATAGTCCTCCAAAGAGTTCCTGGGTTTCGAATGCAGGTCTATGAATCCTGGATGCGAGGGTCGTTGGGTGTTTCTGGCTCCATGAATAAACCTGTTAGAGACCGTTTGAGGATATCATACCCAGCATAGGTCGATTGCGTGGACACATAACCTCCTTCACAATCATCCACCGAGACCACAAAATTGTGTCATCTTCTTAATAACATAAAAAAGAAGGATACACTGCCCAATCCCTGTGGTATCGTCTCTCTATATCGGTACACGGTGCAACATGAATCAGGAAAAAACACCTAAAATCAATAAACCTGAAAAACCCCTAAGACCCTAAAAACTATAATTAAAACCTGAAAACCCCTAAATATCTTAAATCCCACAAAAGTCCATAAAACCCCAAAAAATACATTAAAATCCATAAACCTTTAAAAGATCCTAAAATCCCTAAAAGAACCTTCAAACCATAAAAATCCTAAAATTCACTAAAATCCCAAAAAAGAAAAAAATTAACCTAAAACTCCATAAAACACTCTAAATCCCAATAAATACCATAAAGAACCCTAAAACCTCTAAAATTCCCTAAAACATAAAAACACATAAAGGACCATAAAGACCCTAAAGGCCCCTAAAACCCCGAAACACCTTAAAAAACAAAAAAAATAATTAAAAGACCCTAAAACCCATTAATATCCATAGAAGAGTATCAAAATCTCTAAAATAAAAAAAGGACCCAAAAACCCAAAATCCACCTAAAAGATCCAAAAACCATAAATAACCCAAAACGACCCAAAAAACACTATAGCCCTCAGAAATCCAAAACCCATAGAAGTCACGAGACAACCCAGAAACCCCAAAACAACACAACAAACTATAAAATATCCTAAAACTGTAAGACCCCTTAAAGTCCTTAAAAACCATAAAATTCCCAAATAATCTTCAAAACATTAAAACACAATAAATTTTTTAAAAAATATCCAAATTAAAAAAAACTATAGAAGATCCTAAAAACCCTAAAACCCCTAAAAATAGTAAAAAACCCCCAAAACCAAAAAAACCCAATGAAACCAAAAATACAGTAAAAACAATAAAATTCATAAATCCTCAAAAATCCTTAAATCCCATAAATCCCCAAAATACTCTAAAACTACTAAAACACATAGAAATCCCTAAAAATCCCTATAAACCATAAAACATCCATCCCCAACCAGTAAAACATCAAAGGACCTAAAAAATCCCAATCAACCCCCTAAACGAACATAAAAAGAAAAAAACCATAAAGCACTCTAAAACCCCAAAACCCCGAAACGATCCTAAGAGACAATAAAAATCCTTAAATACCCAAACACCCCTAAAAACCATAAAACATAGTAATAACCCTAAACAACATAAACACCATAATTTACCATAAAAACCTAAAACCCCTAAACTATCTTAAAACCATTAAACACAATAGAACCCCTAAAAATATTAAAATCTTTATAAACCAAAAAAATCCTAAAACCCCTAATACCAAAAACACCCTAAAAATGATGACAACCCTTAAAAACCCTAGAACTTCTTAGAACCCCAAAACAATAAAAAACCAACCCCTCCCCCCCACAAAAATATTAAAAACACATAAACCCCTAAAAAACCCATAAAACCCCTGAAAACAGTAAAAGATCATAAAACCCAAAAAACAGTAAACAAAAATAGAAAAACCTTAAATCCCCTAAATATACATAAATAACCCTATAAAAGTATAAAAGATCTAAGAAACCCGTAAGCACCATAAAAAAATTAAAACACATGAAACACATAAACAATAAAAAACCTAAAAACAACTAAAACCCCAAAAAACCTTACACCCCCTAAAAATCCTAAAAACCCCTAAAAACATAAAAACCCAACAACCCCTAAAAATAATAAAATCGTTTAAAAACCCATTAACCCCTAAAAAAACTAAAAATAAAAAAACCATTTAAAATATTAAAAAACGTTAAAACACTTAAAACCCTAAGAACAAAAAACCATAAAATACATTAGAATTCAAAAAACCCTACAAATATGAAAATCCCATAAAAATTATAACATACCTTTTAACCCCTAGAGAGAAAAAATACCCTAAAAGTCTCTAAAAAGACTAAGAACCCCAAAAAACCCCTAAAATAGTAATTAAACCATAAAAACCCTAAAATAACATAAACCCCAATAAACTCTAAGAATCCAAAAAACAATTAAATACAATAAAAAGTCATGAAAACTATTCAACACCCCAAAACCCTTAGAAAACTCTGAAACCCCTAAAATGGACCTAAAACAGGAAAAACCTAATAAGATGGAAAAACAAAAAACCCTTAAAATACACTAAAAACCCAATAAACCTCTAAATTCCCTTCAAAACCCATAAAATCCAAAAAAAACACTAAAACTTCAAAGATCCTAAAAACCCAGAAACTTTAATAACCCATAAAACCCCCCAAAAACATAAAACCCCAAAAAACAAATAATCCCCCCAAAACCCTAAAAGGACACTAAAAACCAAAAAATCCAAAAAACTCTATAAAATACACTATAAATACAAAAAATATTTGAAAACCCTAAAAACCATAAAACAATAAAAAATATGGAAGATAATATTTTTTTTAATAATTCTAAAAACCCCTAACAAACAATACAGACCCTAAATTAAACTCAAATACACTTCTACCATATACCCCTAAAAAACAAAAAAAAACAAAAAAACCCTAAATTACCATAAAAACCCAAAAATACTACAAAATACTAAAAAATAATTAAAACACAAAAACACCTAAAACCTAATAAAACCGCTAAAAACAATAAAATCCCCAAAGACCCTAAAAACCCTAAAAATCCCAAAAAATACCAAAACCCAGTAAAACCCCATAAAACAGTAAGAACGTAAAACCCCAAAACAACCATAAAAATTATAAAAACCATAAAACAAACTAAAAAACTTAAAAACCCTAAAAGACCATAAATATATTAAAATCCTAAAAGACCCTAAGAAAACCTTAAATGGCCCAAATTCCCAAAAATACCTTATGTCCCTTATGAACTCTAAAAATAAAAATTTTCCCTAAAACAATAAAACCCCATAAAAAACCTCAAACAAGCTAAAAACCTTACAAACCATAAAAACCCTAAAATCAATAAAAACTGTAAAACCCCTAAAAAATCATGAAAACCCTTTAAAACTCTATGAAACACTATAAGACCCTTATACCATGAATAACCCCTAAAACCCCCCAAAACACAAAAAAACCCATAAATAACCCAAAAACTCATAAAACCTGTCAAAAAATAGAAATATCACTAAAAGACCCTAAAACTCAAAAAATAATAAAGGAGACTGAAACCCATAAAAGACCCCAAACCCCATAAAAACCCTATAAACATTATAAAACCTAATACCCATAAAACCTATAAAAACCTTAAAATCTCATAAAAACACTAAAAACCCATAAAATCCTAAAAACTCCTAAACCTATAAAACAAACAAAAAACCCTAAGGCAATTTTAAAACAACCCTAAAAACCCCAAAACCTCCAAAAATAATTTTAAAAAAACCCTAAAAACCTTAAAACCTGATAATCTCTAAAAACCTAAAAATAATGAAATTCATTAATACACTAAAACCCCTTAACACTCTAAAACCCCTAAAAATCATGGGATACCCCTAAAAACTGAAATACATCACTCAACACATGAAAAATAATAAAAATACAATGTATACAATAACACCACTTTGAAAAAAATTAAACCCCAAAAAAGTCTAAAAACCCCTAAAAACAAAAAATATCCCAAAAAACAGAAAATACCCCTAAAACCCTTAAACCCTAAATAACCCTAAAACTCTTAATAACCCTAAATACCCTAAATAACCCCAACAAAATATATCCTAAAAATCCCTTAATGGACCCTAAAACACTTAATAATATCTAAAACACCATTAAATCCATAAAGACCGTACTGAAACCAAAAGCCCCCGTAAAACTCTTTAAAACCCTTTAAGCACACGTGGAATACTAAAAAACATAAATGTTCTTAAAAACACTAAAAATCAGATGAAACAAAAAATAATCTAATAAATCCCATAATCCCTAAAAAATTACTAAAAATTCTAAAAACCACTTATAAAGCCTTGAAAACCTTATAAAATCCTAAAAACCTTAAACACCCTAGAAAAACCCTAAAAAATCCAAAAAACACAAAAAATAACTGAATAAACTAAAATAACCTAAACACACAAAAATCCTCAAAACCTAAAAAATCGTAAAGCACATTAAAAATCTCAAAACACAAAAACCCATAAAAGAACTTAAAAAAATTAAAAAACAATAAAAATAAAAGAATTAAAATAAATTAAAATACACTACCCACCTAAAACCCTTAAAGGAACTAAAAACTCTATAACCCTAAAGGATATAAAAATAATAAATAATTCCTTATAGAACCTAAAAACACTAAAAAACATAAAAGGCCTTCAAAATCATCAAAACCACTAAACCCATGAAAATTGTAAAATTCATTCAAACCCTAAAAACCCAAAAATCTATAAAAATAATATAATACATAAAAACCATAAAACTTCAATAAAACAAAAAAAAATACACCATTAAACTCTAAAATGAATTAATAACCATTAAAAATATTAAATACCATAAAAGATCCTAAAACCCCAAAACCCCCAAAACTCTAAAAAGATCCTAAAACCCCAAAATCCTTATAAATTTTCTATAAACCCAAACCCACAAAAAATAACCTAAAAAACCCCATGAAATTCAAAAAACCATAACAACTCTTAATATATACTATGAATATTAAAAAAACCTTTAAAATTTTAATCCCTCCAAAACCAATAAAAACCGAAAAACAGCAAAAGGCCCTGAAACACACTAAAAATGTGCTAAATATCATAAAAACCCCTAAAACAATACAACCCTAAAAATGATAAAAAACTGAAAACCCTAACACCTAAAAAACAATAAAATCCCTAAAAATCGTAAGAAACCTAGAATATACAAAAATCCAAAAAACATAAAAAACCTAAACCCCTCAAAATGAATAAAAACACTAGATACCTAAAAAACCAAAAGACCTTAAAGGACCATAAAAGACCCTCAACCCCTAAACACCAAAAAACAAACAAAAAAATCTAAAAACAAAAATAATTCTAAAAACCATTAAACCCCCTAAAAACCCTAAAAACCCTAAAGAACCTAAAAACCTGCAAAATCATAAATGAAATAAAAAACCTAAAAATACCTAAAAATATAAAACCCACTAACCCCTGCCCCCCCTTAAAACCTTAAACATAACTAAAAACAAAAAACAAAAAAACTCCTAACCCCCATACCTAATACCAAATGATCTTCTAAAACCCTTAATACACATAAAACCCTAAAAGTGCCTAAAAGACTATAAAACTAAAAAAGGACCCTAAAACCCTTAAAATGAATATAAAACACTAAACAACCCTAAAAAGATACTAAAAATCCATAAATATCCTAATAGAACCCAAAAAGACCCTAGTAATCCTACAAACACTAAAACCAATAAAAATCCTAAACGAACCAAAAAAAGTTGAAATCCCTAAAAAACCCTAAAAGACATTACAAACCATAAAGACCCTAAAACACCTAAAACCCCTAAAACCATAAAATCCTAAAAACCAATACTAAACCATAAAATACATAATAAAATTAAAACCCAAAAAACACAAGAAACAATAATAAAGCTCGAAAACCTTTAAAATCTCTAAAATATCCTACAAAACACTACCCCCCCAAACCCTACAATACTCAAAAAACCATAAAAAAATATATAATAACCTTATAAATGATAAAATATCCATAAGAGGACCATTATCACCCCAAAAGCCTTTAATAAATCCATAAAAGAGTTTTATAAACCCTTCAAAACCCTAAAACCCCTAAAATTACTAAAAAATCCATTAAACCCATAATCCCTAAGTACCATTAAACTCTTAAAAACATAAAAACCCCTAAAAATTAAAAAAATAAAATAATCCCTAAAACCCCTAAAATCCCATAAAAACCATAAAAACAAGAAAATACCATAAAACCCCTAAAGGCACCGAAAACCCTAAAACCATAAAAAAATATAAAATTCTTAAAGGGATCTAAAAATCCTAACAAATCCTCAAAATAACCTAGTAAACTGTAAACAAATTTGAAACCCTAAAACTCTATCAGACCCTTTAACACCCTATAAAACCCCAAAGATACCTTAAAACCGTAAAGCACCTAAAACATTGAAACTTGTAGAAAACCTAAAACAAACCTAAAACTTCTAATCCCTCGAAAACGTGAAAAAAAATTCTATAAACCTAAATCCATTTAAAAATATTAAAAACCCTAAAATATCAAAACCTCTAAACCCCCAAAAAACCCAAAAAACCATGAAAACCCAAAAAACCCCATAAAACCTTAAATGACTTAGAAATCCCTGACGAACAATAAACACCACTATAAATACTAAAAAAACTGAGAAACCCTGAAAACCTAAAAAACCCTAAAAAACTAAAATCCATTAAAAACCAAAAAGACCATAAAAACCCAAAAACCCCCTAAAACTTATAAACCCCCTAAAGATACATAAAACCCCATAAAATCCATAAAAACATTTAAAACAGAAAAAATACCATAAAACCATAAAAACCTATAAAAAATAAAATCCTAAAACCCACTGTGAATGCTAAAAACATTAAGAACTCTAAAACACCCTTAAAATCCTAAAACCCCTTAAATCCCCTAAAACCCCCCAAAATACCCAAAAATCATAAATCATTTAAAAACCATAAAATATATGAAAAACCTAAATGTCCTAAAAATTCCATTTAAACAACTTAAAACCCCTAACACAACTTAAAAAAAACCCTACAAACTATAAAAACAAAAAAACACACAAAAAATAAAAAAAATACATAAAAATATTAAACACCCTAAAAATGAGAAAACCTCAAAAAACGGTAAAAACCACTAAAATACTAAGATACCTAAACCCCTCAATTAAATTACAGAAATCCCTAAGTCCCATTCCATCCCAAAAACACTTAAATATTCATGAAAAGTCATAAAAAATAATAAAAGCACTAAAACCCCCTAAAAATTTCTACAAACCCAAAATATCCCTATAACAAAAAATATCCCTAAAAGCTAAAAAAACCCTACAAACTCTAGAAACCCATAAAAATCATAAAAACCATAAAAATTTATTAAAACTTTAATGAACTGTGAAAACCCATAAAAATTCATAAAACCCCGACAACCCCTTAAAAATAACCTAATAACCTAAATAACTCTAAATACCTAAAAACTCTAAAGGGTCAAAATAAACCCAAACCCAGAAAAATCCATGAACCCCCCACCCAAATAAAACACTAAAACCACAAAAAACAATATGAAATGACATAAACACTAAAAATCGTAAAAACCATAAGAACTCTATAAATAACCTCAAAAACATATAAAACACCCAAAAATATCCAAAAAAATATTGAAAACACTAAAAGTCCCAAAAACCCAAAATAGCTCTAAAAACTATGAATGAAATTTAAAAAACACTAAAACCACTAAAATTCCCTAAAACCTTTAATACAAATAAAAGAATATAAACTCATTAAATATCTCTATAAGTCACTAAAACCGCTGAAATACCATAAAGACAATAAGAGACTCTCAGAACACTAAATCCCCTAAAGGACCTTAAATCCCCTAAAAACCCAAATGTTTCCTAAAACCCCTAAAACCCCCATAGAAACATTAAACTACCATAAGGGCCTCTAAAATCACATAAAACCATAAAGAACCCTAAATCATTTAAAATACACTAAAAAGCCGAATAACCAAAAGGATCATAAAAAATACTAAAAAACACTAAAATACCTTTAAACCCATAAAGACCCTTAAATTGAGAAAAAAATCATAAAAATCTATAACCCCATAAAATGATAAAATATCCTAAAACACAAAAAAACAATAAGGTAAAATTAAAAAAATATAAAAAACTCTAAAAGACCCTAAAACACCTAAAAACGTAAAAAAAATTACCCTAACCCCACTAAAGGACCAAGTAATATTGAAATACCCTAAAATGATAAAAAACCATAGAAAACCCAATAAGACCATTATATCACTAAAAGTCAATAAAAATCATAAATATCCCCCAAAAACCCTACAAATCCAAAAATCCCTAATAACATTAAAATTTCTAAAAAACCATAATACCCATGAAAATCCCTAAAATACTAAAAATCACAAAACCATTAAAAACTGAAAAACCCAATAAACCATTTATAATCTTAAAAATATAAATGGTCCTAAAAATCCTAAAAACATAAAAACCATAAAACCCCTAACACCTTAAAAATCCATAAAAACTCTAAATTCCCCAAAACCCCCATAAAACTACATAAACCAATAAAAACCTCCAAAGCCCATAATATCTTTAAAACTCAAAAAAACCTAAATCATTAACATCATAAATCCCATTATAACTATTAAAAAACATAAAATACGCCCCCCCCCCAACCCCAAGAACCCAAAAACACAAAAACTCCCAAAAAAAGATCGGTACCCCCCTAAAACCCTAAAAACTCTAAAACCCTAAAATCCCCAAAACTGCTAAAACTTCTAAAAATGATAAAAGTACCCTGAGAACCTGAAATCCCTTTCTAAAAATGAAATGTTTTTAAAAATAAATAAAACCATAAAACCCTTAAAATACCCTAAAAGGAATTATAAAACAAAAAACCACTAAAAGTACCGAAAACCCCTAAAAATCCCTAAAAACCTAAAAACCTAAAAACCCTAAAAATCCATTTCAAAATCCTAAAACATCCCCAAAATACATTAAAACCCCTTAAATCCCTAATATACCATAAAAAAATCATTGAATCCCAAAAATATCCAAAAAACATTTAAGACCCTAAAAACATAAAACCCACTAAAATACCCTAAAAATCCTATAATACCCCCAAAAGATCGTAAAACCCATTAAACATCCTATAAACTATTTAATATTCTGAAACCCTAAACACCCCCAAGACCATTAATGTCCCTAAAATTACGCAAAAGACCATAAAATATCATAGAAACTATTAAAGACCCAAAAAACCATAAAATCCACTAAAGACCCTAAAAGCATTAAAAATAACATAAATGAACCAAAAACAAAAAATCCCTTTAATACCCTAAAACCCTAAAAGAATTTGGAAAACCTAAAATACCTAAATGAACATAAAATCACACAAAAACCCCTAAAGGACCCTAAAAACCATAAAACACATACATAGTCCTAAAAACCATAAAAACACGAAAGGACCCCAAAACCCATAAAACCTTAATGAAGCCCAAATACCCATAAAAGCCCCAAATATATTAATAGACCCTTAAAACCTCTAAAAATCCTAAAATACCTCAAACCCTCTAAAAACATAAAAATCTCGAAAAAAAACTGTAGAAACCCTAAAACACTCTAAGAACCCTCAAAACACAAGAAAAACATTAAGGAACATTAAAACCCCAAAACTCATAAAAGTTTTAAAACATGCTAAAACACCAAAAAACACTAAAAATACCTTGAAACGCTTTAAAACCCCTAATATCATTAAATATATTAAAATAAAATTTATAATTTAAACTAGTAAAACCTTCAAAAACACTAATATTCCTAAAACCCTAAATACAATAAAACCACTAAAATCCTCGAAAACCCCTAGAAAAACTAAGCTTCGTAAAATTCCAAAGAAGAGATGGCTCAAAGAAGGGGACCTGATGATGGTGGAGATCCCATCCAGACATTAGTTATCCCACCCACTACTGGAAAGGTGGAACCTACTCCAGTTTTTCAAGAGGTATGCGGCGATAATGACCTTTTCCAACAATGTAATCGATCATCCTCTAGTTTTGGTTTGATCGGTGGTGCAATGAAGTCCTCAGGACTGAAGATTGACTTCACGGAGGTGGAGAAATCCATGATCTCACTTTCCATCAAAAATATTGACCCCTCCCCTGGTTGAGTCATTCGTAAGGGGAGAGTATCTCATGTCTCGGTGAATCGAGAAGTAGTGGAGGAAAGACACAATTTATGTCGTTTCTCCATCATTTCCCGAGTGTTGACCCGAAGGGTGAGAGTCTTTGGAAGTTATCTGATCTCACCAATCAGTTCATGGAGATATGGGGCTTCTCTGAGCGGCGAATGACTGCCATGGGAAGAGGTACTTTCATATTGTCTTCCCATCGAACAAATTCAAGAGACAAGCTTGGAGCATCGGATCCCTTAACATGAAGCCCGACCTTCTAAGGATCCCAGAGTGGGATTAGAGTTTCGATCAATTGAATGTCAATAACACCTCTACGTAGGTATGGATTCTCATTTTTTATCTTAGCTGGCCTTATTGGAACCCTTGGATCTTAGGGGACATTGCCTCATTGGTGGGTTATCCTATATGCATTGATAAAGAGATTGAAAATCCAAATTACGGGAACTATGCATGTGTCCTTGTTGAATTTGACTTGGACTCCACACTGATCGAGGATGTGGTGCTCAACACAGATGAAGATAGATTCACGCTGGAGATCGAATACATGCACAAACCATGGTTATGACTTAATTGTTATATCTTTGGGAATATCATTACTAACTTCTGATGTCTTAAAGTGTGTACCATGTGCAATCTTAAGGGTAACACTGATGTGTCCTACAATTGAAGTGTAGGCGCTGGAGCCAGGGTGAAGGCCCCTAGCCAAGAACCTGCCCCCTCCCGGACTTGTCTTGATGTGGTTCGTTGTCCTGTGGAGCATCCTTCACCAAAGAGGGTGCTGGAGGTTGATGACGCTCTCTGCCAAGAGATTCCCTCCCACTTAAAGGGAGTCGTTATTGGGTTTAATCCCTCGGATGAACAACTGGATTCCTCGGAATCTACTGTTGTCACTCCTGGTCTACATAAAAAAATGGTTGAGCCTAGCCAATCCTCAGAGCCTACTGCTGGTCAGGCAGTCATGGATGAGCCCAGGTAGACTTCCCTACACCCTGGTCCTTCTATGATGGCGGGTCCTACTTGTTTCCAGGGTGCGTACCCTCTCATCTAAGAGGTGGATGATGGGCTGGTTTGCCTTGCAACTATAGGGCCCCCTTCCCCCCTTAGCCCTGAGAAGGACTGTGCACCTCTGGCCCTTCCGCCACGGTCTGAAGATTCCATCATGGCTGTGTCCTCTAACAAGGCTCCAATATAAGACACAGCTAAAAGTGACTCCCCACAGGATCTCTTCCCCATGAACATGTTCACCCCTCTCAATAGTGGCTACTGGGCTGATGAGGCTGAAGAACATAATGATGAGGAGGAAGAAGGGTCCTCCCAGACAGTTGACAATAACCCACTACATGAGGTTGGCCCCCAACCTTCCGATAACCTGGGACTCAAATACCAGGTTGCTGAATTTCATCCTTCCACTAAAAAGAACCATGTGGGCAGGCCCAAGAAGAAGGGGAAAATGGAAAAGGTGAAGGCAGTGCCCCTAAAATCTAACACCAGCCCTGTGAACGAGGCGTCTTCTACTTAATTTGATGCAGATCCTCTTATGAAGCTGTCGGGGGATTGGGAATCCTCCCACTACCTCAATCCTTAGGCTTTTACTCACTTCCCAGAGGCCTATGATTCTTGGAATTTCTGAGCCGATGATCCCATTTGATAACTGGATGGGTTTCAACTGGGGAAACCATGGTTACTCCTGTGTTGCCAAGACTGCTAATGAGAACGGTATTGACACCCTTTGGGTCCTTAATCATGATGAAATTAAGTTGAAATCTGTGGATGTGAGCCCCCATGTCATCACCTTGTCTGCCATGTAAAACTCTACACCACTCTCTCTGTCCTTTGTGTATGACTCCTGCGATTATCTGAGAAGACGAGCTCTATGGAAAAAACTAATTACTCTATATGGGATCATAGAGAATAGATCGATTGTGATCGGGGAAATAAACACTATTCTGCGCCCGAATGAGAATATTGTCTCCAATTTCTCTCATTCAGCTACTGAGGACTTCTCCTTCATCCTTGACACTTGTTATATCACAGAAGTCCATATTTCTGGAGCATCCTTCACTTGGCGGTGTTTGACTGTGAATGGAAGGTAGTCCAAAAAGATGGATAGATGTTTTTATATGATAAATGATGGGAGTACTCCCCTTGATATCTCGAGAATTACCCTCCCCACATTCCATTTGGATCATAATCATTTGAATGTAGATTTTTCCATAAGCTCTCCAAGGTGATCACCATAGTCATTCAAGTTCAATAATGTATGGTGTATGGTTCTTGGATTTAGAGAAGTTGTCATCAGTGGTTGGAATGAAGACCTACGGGGAAGTCACTACCATAGGTTGGTCTCAAGGCTCAAAAAAATCAAAGCCTCACTCAAAGAATGGAGCAGGGGTTGTTTCTCTTGTCTGGATGATGACATTTAGGCTGCTGAGCATCATCTTGCCTTCCACCAAGAATCTAACCAACACCTGCCCATGCCCTATCAAGAGGATCTGCGGCTTCAATCCTAGCTTAATGATATTCTTGATCTTAAAGAAAAGTTGTCCATGAATTAGTTCAATGTTAGATGGCTCTATGATGGAGATCGCAGCTCAAAATTCTTCTATTGTTTACAAAGGAAGAAAAGTCAAAAAAATTCTAAAGGTTGTCTATATCTCAGGCTCTACCTTCACCTCAGAGGATGATATTTCCTCTGCTATTATCAATAATTTTCAAGGGATTTACTCCGATGATGGAGAGGATTGTACCCTCCCCTTGATGGACTCCATCCTACCATGCGTTGATGAGCACCAGAACCAGACTCTAATGACCCCCCCCCCCCCCTTGTGGAGGAAATTAGGGCTGACTTTTTCACCCTGAACATTGATAGCACAGTGGGACCAGATGGTTTCACTAACCAAACCTTCAGGTCTTACTGGGATATCATGCATGAGGGCATCACCAGTGCTATTCAAAAAAAAATTTCTCTCTCGTGTGTTCCCACATGGGTCAACTCTAATTTCATTTCCCTGATTCCCAAAACGGACAATGACATTGACATCGGTGACTTTCGACTAGTGGCCATTGGAAACACTATTCCCAAAATTATCAGTAAGATTTTGTTCATGAGAATAGGGAAGTTTGTGGGGTATATTCTTATCCCTAATCAGTTTGGGTTCGTCCCGAGGAGGAACATCCAAGAATGCCTCCTCACAGCCTCAGAGAGAATCAACATCAAGAGGAAGCAGTCCAAGAAGAGAAAATTTGTGCTTAAAATTGACATCTCCAAGGCTTTTGACACCATCAAGTGGAGCTTTATCTCCTAGGTCCTTTCCAAGTATGGCTTCTTGAACAATTTTATCAGGATTATTATGTCCATTCTAAGAAGTGTCTGGGTCTCTGTTATATTAAATGGTTTCACAAAGGTGTTCTTCCCTTGTTCCCATGAGGTCATACAAGGTGACCCTCTCTCAGGAACCCTATTTGCGATTGCAGAGGATTACATGAGTAGGTGCCTCATTGAACATTTCCAAGCCGGTCTCTTCAATCCTATTAGAGCAAGGGGGGATCTTCACATGCCACCCCATCTGTTGTATGCTGACGATATTCTCCTGTTTGGGCATGCTGACAAATGAACCATGGAATCAACCTGGATGATTATCTGGAATTATGAATATGTGGTAGGGTAGTCTATTGGTTAGAGTATGTATTTTATCGTATTTTTGGAGGGGATCCCATGGTCCCATCAGATCTCCATTACATAGTCCCTTGGTGTCAAGAGATGGTCACTCTTTTTTGACTACCTAGTAATTTCTATTTTTTGGGGATGTGTCAAACGATGTCACCTTGAGAAAATTGCCTACAAAATTTACCCAACAACTGGACAAGTGGAAAGGCAAATCCCTCTCGCTAGACGGAAGGGTATGTCTTATCAACTCACTGATAACTTATATGTTCACTTATGCTTTCTCCATCCACAGATGGCCAGTTTATCTTATTAAGGACATGCAATTAAACATTATGAATTTTGCCTGGACGGGGTGAATAAGTCAAAGGAAACCGGTTACAGTAGCCTGGAAGGACCACACTAAACAAATTGAGCTAGGAGGGATTGGTTTCAAATACCTCAGATGATATAATGATGCTCTGATTGCTAAATTTACTTGGGGGATATTAAGTCATATGGGTCGGGGCTTGGGTTTCACTCGGGAAATATTCGTACTCAAACATTATGATGATTATGCAGGATACATTTCCTCTTCTGTTTGGACAGCACTTCAGGAGTCATACAAGGCCACTGTTTCTCACTCTAAATGGATTGTTTCAAATCACTCAGAATTGAATGCTTGGTCCACACCTTGGCTTGACAGGCCCCATCAAGATTGTGTGAGTCCTCCTCCAGGCCTTAAGAGCCTTTGAATTGTGGAGTTCATCCCGCGGCTAGAACAGATTGAGGCTCTCCTCCCAACTGAATCCTTACTCCAAATCCATCATTATGCCTTTGTCGACTCTGAGATCTTGATCTGGAAGCCCAAGCTAGGTGGGCGACTTACTGCCAAGGATTATTATCGGTACAACTGCGCCAGGGGATCCCGTACCCCTGTCTGGATCTCCAAATTGAAGAGGAATTTCATTCCTCCTTCCAGCCATCTCCTTCACTGAAAAATCTAGAAGAATCAGCTACCTATGTAGAAACATTTTCAGAAAGCTGGACAAAACCTTCCATCTATTTGTCTCATATTCCTTGGTGCAGAGCAAAATGCTCAGCACACCTTCCTCCAATGTAGATTCAGTGCTGAACTCTAGGGCTACTTACAAAAAATTTTTGGGTTCCCAGGATTCCTAGGCATGCCTATTTTTGAGCTCTTAGCTGACCTTCCCAACTAGGATTATAGTGAACAAGTTCACAAACTCTTACTGTTCGCGGTTGCAGCCACTATCTCTTTTATCTGGACCGCTCGGAATGCATTTTCATTCAATAATAAACGACTTTCCCTTCATGGTGGTGTCATGATGATCCACATGTCTATTTATGTGGCTTCCCGTATTCACACAGGTCATATGGAGAATGATGTTAACGAGTTTATCATCCTTCAGTTTCTTGGAGTCTCTAGCAGGGCAAAAAAACCCATGGTTCCAAATTTCATTCGATAGATCCCTCCACTCCCCTCCTGGATTAAGGTTAAAGTGGATGGTGCGGCCCTTGGTACGTTGGGCACTACTGGATGCGGTGGTGTTTTCCTTACCAATTAGGGCTTTGTCAAAAGATGTTTCCAGCACTTCATTTGTGATGGGTGTGCCATTGGAGTTGAATTGTAGTCCGTGATAAAGGCGATTGAGTATGCTGTCAGGTTTGGGTGGTGCTTCCTGTGGCTTGAGTCTGACTCCATGCATGCTGTGAGCGCCCTAAAAAAAAGATCTAGGTGTGTTCCATGGAGGCTCCTCACCCTGTAGATGGATTGCCTCTCCATGTGTCAAAATATTAATCTCACCGTGACACATGCTTATTGGGAGGTGAATGCGGTTGTGGATGCTCTCTCCATCCAGGCCATAGTGGAGCGGTGCTTGGTGCGGTCCTTTGTCGCCACGCCTCCCTGCTCCTCGTTCATCGAATCTGACTTAAATGGTGAGTTGCACACCCGGTTATGTATCCCCTCCTTGTAGCACTCTGTTTGTACTTTCTTTTGGTTTATTTTTTGGGTACTGGGTTTTTCTGGTCTCAAGCCTTCCTTTCCCTAGAAACACTAATAATCCTAAAAATTAAAAAACCCTAAAAATAGAGTAAATCCTAAAAACAAAAAAGATCCTAAAACCGCTAAAAATATAAAAACCCCAAATGACACTGAAACCTTGAAAATTCAAAAAATCCTCAAAACACCCCCAAAACTGTAAAACAAATAAACGCTAAAAACTCTTTAAAACCATAAAAACCATAAAACCATAAATGACCTTTAAAAATCATGGAAACCCCTAAAACCGTAAAAATACTCTAATATCCAAATAAAACCTTAAAAAACTAACCCCCAAACCCTAAAACCTAGAAAACCCTAAAAACCCATAAAAATAATAAAAAACAATATAACCCAAAAAATCCCTAAAAACTTTTAAAAATATTAAACAAGAAATCCATAAAACCACCTAAAAATCAAAAAAACTGTAAAACCCACTAAACCATCTATGAACCCCTTAAAACTCTTAAAACTCACAAAACCATAACAACTATGAAACCCCTAAGAGTATATAGAAACCCTAACCCCCCCAAATCCCAAAAAATCCCCAAAACAAAAAAAAACCCTAAAATACCAAAAAAACACATAATACCCAAAAACTCTAAAAACCCCTAAAAATCCTTCTAACCACTTAAAATTATCTAAAATTCATGAAAACACATAATACCCAAAAAAACCAAAAACCCCTAAAGATAATATAAACCATAAAAACCTGCTAAACCCCCTAAAAACCCTAAAACCCCTAAAAGATATAAAACACATTAAAAAAAGCTAAATACCCCTTAAAACTATAAAATCCAAAACACCCTAGGAAACCTAAATAATCGAGAATACCATAAATCCATTTAAACGATATGAAAGAACCTAATAACCCCCAAAACCAAATATACCATAAAACCCCATAAAAACCCTTAAATACCTGAAAACACACTAAAAGACCCCAAAACAGCATAAACCCCTAAGATAGCCTAAAAACCTTATAAAACCTTAAAATCCAATAAAATATAAAAATATATATAATTAAAACCCCTAAAACACCCTAAAAATCATAAAACACATTAAAAACTCAAAAACCCATTAGAAACCTAAAACAACCCCAAAATCCTAAAACTTGGAAAAACCTAAAAAATTAAAATTACCATAAAATTTTTTAATAACCACAATACAATGAAAAATAAGGAAAATTAAATAACCTAAATAACTAAAAAAACCTATAAATCCAAGAAATAATTATTAAAATTAAAAAAATCAATAAAACCACATAAAACCCCAAAAAACCAAAATCCTTAAGACCCCTTAATGAATCCTAATAATCCATAAAATCCCCAAAAACATTAAAAACACTAAAAAACTGCTTAATGGCATAAAATAACCCTAAAATACCTAAACACCCTAAAAACCTTGAAGAACCCTACAAATAATAAAAAAAACCCTCAAAAGATTTAGAAACGCTAAAAACACTATAACCCTAAAAAGACACTCAAATCCTCCAAAACACCAAAAAAACCATACAAATATTAAAAACCACTAAATAACATCCAAAACACTGAAATCCTCAAAATACACTAATAACCATAAAAACTCCTAAAAACCAAAGACCCCTATAGGACACTAAACCCCCAAAAATGTCAAAAATAACCAAAAATCTATAACTATAAAAAAACCCCCTTTAAACCCCTAGAATCCCAAAAAAATCCCACAATCCTAGCATTACCTAAATGCCCAAAAAATACTACAAAATCATAAACAACCATACAACATGTAAAAATACACTAAAACATTAAAAAGAACTAAGTCCCATAAAATCAACCTGAAACCTAAAACTACATTATAATATGAAAAACACAAAAAACCAATAAAAACACCAAAAACACTAAAAAACCAAAAAATCCTAAAAAAATCAGAAATCCCCAAAAGAACTAGGAAAATTTCAATAAAATTATAAAAACCATGAAACCTCCCTAAAAATAAAAACTCCCTAAAACCCCTAAAAACATAAACAACATTAAAACACTTAAAACCCCCAAAAATTCCTTAACACCAAAACAATCATAAAAACCATAAAGTCTATTATGTCCCCCAAAACCACTAAAAAGCCATACACCCACCTAAAATTCCTTAAAACTCAAAAAAATACAAGATCCTAAGACCATAAACAATGACAAAAGACAAAAAATACCAATAAAACATTTAAAGTAAAAAAACACATTTCACTAAAAAACCCTAAAAATTTAAAAACCTAAAAACCCATAAAAACCCTAAGGCCCTAAAAACACTCAAAACCCCAAAATCCCTAAAAATTCTAAAACCAAAAAAAAATATAAAAACCCCAAAACCTAAAATAATCATAAAACTAGAAAAACGCATAAATATAATAAAACCCCATAGAAAACCCAAACTCACATAGAACCAAAAAACCCTTAAATTCCCCTAAAATTCCAAGAAAAACACTAAACCCCCCCAAACCCCCCAAAATCCCAAAAACCTCTAAAAGATAGAAATATTATTTACACCACTAAAAAAATTATAATCATTAAATATAATTAACCCTAAAACCACTAAAAATTTATAAAACCCTAAATTCCCTAAAAACCTTAAAAAAATACCAAAAACACTAAAAACATAAAAACTATTACAAACCCAAAAAAACATTAAACCCCTAAAATACATTAAAAACCCATAAATGCATAAAAACATTTAAACCCCTTAAAAATCCATGAAGAAAACCAAAAGACCATAAAAACACTAAACACCCTCAAAATCTCCAAAAAATCCAAAAAATATCAAAAACACTTAAAAACCTCTAAAAACCCTAATACCATAAAATCCCTAAAAACATGAGAAATATTAATAACACAAAAACCCTAAAACCATAAAACCTAAAAACACTAAAACCTCTAAAAACCATTTACAACTATTCAATATCCTAAAACCACTAAAAGATCTAAAAATAATAGAAACCCCTTAAACACTCTAAATAAAATGAAACCCTAAAACACATATAACCCTATAAATATTTAAAAATAATTAAAAAAAATACATTAATTGATAGAAAAATCCTAAAACCCCTAAAACCAGCTAAAAACCTTAAAATACCTAAAAACCCATAAAACCCATAGAAACCCTAATAGACCCTGAAGGCGATAAAGACCCAAAAAACCTAAAACCCCAAACAATGAAAAAACCTTGAAGACCATAAAAAAACTTAAAATTGTAAAATAACATAAAAAACCCTAAGACCCCCAAAAAAGACACTAAAAACATTAAAAAAGCTAAAAGTCTCTAAAAAACTAAAAAAATAAAAACCATAAAACAATTAAAAACTGTAGAACCACTAAAATACCACAAAATACCCCAATAATACCCTAAAAGGCTATAAAAAACTAACAATGCTAAGATCCACAATGATTCAGAAACCAAAATACTCTAAATGATCCTTAAAAAGACTAAATATCCTAAAGGATCCAAAAAATCCCTATAAACCCTAATGCAACCACAAAATCCCAAAAAACCCCCTATATGGCCTTAAAAACCTCCAAAACCCTAAAGGACCACAAATCCCCCAAAAATAGTAAACGTCCCTATAAACCATAAACACCATAAATGTTCCTAAAAACCTATAAAATCCTTTAAAACCCCAAAACTCCATCAAATATTTAAAGGACCCCAAGAAACCCTTAAAACAATAAAAGACTGTATAAAACCATTAAAAATAATAAAATTCACTAAAACCCCTAAATAAACAATAAAAACCTTAAAAACAACTAAAGCTCCGAGAAAACCCTATAAATTCTAAAAACACTAAAAACCCAAAACTCCTATAAACCGCTAAAAAACATAAAACCTAAAAACCATGAAAACAATGAAACCCCTAAAAATAAAAAAATACACTCTAAATCCCTACAAAACGAAAAACCTTAAAAAACACTAAAAACCAAAAAAAAATTGTATACCTCCCTACGACCCCCAAACCCTTAAAACTCTACAATACCTAAAAACCCATAAAACCCTAAAAACCCCATAAAAACAAATAACCCATTAATGACCTCCAAAATCCCCAGAACACATAAGGGACCCTAAAACCCCAAAAAATTTAAATGACTATAAAAATTTTGAAGCCCCATAAGGGCCCAAGATATCCCAAAAACACTAATAAACCCAAAAAACTGTAAACCCAAAATAACCATAAACCCCTTAAAAATGTAAATTATCCTAAAAATACAAGTGTCCCATAGTGACCCAAAAAAATTCAGAAAACACAAAGACCCTAAATAAACACTAAAATGCCCTAAAAACTCATAAAAATCCAAAAACAATATAATTACTACTAAAACCTTAAAAACTAAAAACCATAAAAAACATAAAAATAATAGAAACCTAAAAATTCCTCACCACACTTAAAAAATATAAAACCCCTAAAAACATGAAAAACCCATAAAACCCTAAAAACGCAAAATAAAAACATGATCCCTAAACCCCCTTAAACATTAAAACCCTAATGAACCATAAAACCATGTTAAAAATAATAAAAACCATAAAATCCTAATATCCTAAAAACCCTAAAAACACTAAAAACAAAAAAACCCATAAAACCTTAAAACCATAAAAGACCATAAAACCCCTAATGACAGTAAAAACCCTAAAACCTTAATAGTTAGTAAAAACCCTAAAACCGTAAATCCCCATAAAATCCAAAGAATTAAAACTCCCTAAACATGCTAAAAAAATCCTTAAAAATATAAAGAATCATAAAAAACCTTAAGACCAAAAAACCCTAAAAATATAATAACCCATAAAAATTCTAAAAACCCTAAACCATCCTTAGAACACCTGAAAAACCCTTATAACACATAAATGAACCAAAAACCCTAAAATACCCTATAACACCCTAAAAACCTAAAAACCCAAAAGGCCCTAACAATCAATAAAACCCAAAAAAATACCCTAATCCTAATAAGACCTCTAAAAGACGATGAGAACCATTAATCACCCTAAAATATCTAAAACCATTGCAATCTATAAAATCCCTAAAATCCTAGAAAACAATAAAAATCCTTAAAATATATAAAATCTATAAAAAAACCCTAGAAATAAAAAAGAAATTGTAAAAACTAAAAAACCATAAGAAAGCACTAAAAATGCACAGAAACCCAAAAAAACACTAAAAACCCTAAAACCCTAAAAACTCAAAAACCCCAAAACCCCTACAATGTGAAAACTATTAGAAACCAGAAAACCTGAAAAAAAATCAAAAATCCCAAAAACATATACCTTACACCTTGAAACTCAAACCCTACACCCTATACCCTACACTATAAACTCAAAACCCTAAACATGATATTGTATACACCACACCCTAAACTATAAACCATTCATCCTAAACCTTATAACATACACCCTAACCCCTAAAACCTTCACCCCAACCCTTATACCCTATTCTATGAACCTTAATCGGTATACATTGAACCATAAACCAACAACATAAACCCTAAAACCCACACCCTAAACCCAAAAAGTCCATAAAATCCATAAATAAACCTTAGAAGTGCTCAAACCCACCAATAATGCATAAAAAATATTAAACCACTAAAATATATTGAAACCCATAAATTACCCCTCAGACCCTAAATCACCATATAACCCACAAAAATATAAAGAGACCCAAAACACTCTAAAAACACCGAAATACCCTAAAACCATTTAAATTTAAAAATACCCCAAAACCCTAAAACCTATAAGAATCCCAAAACACCGTAAAAATATAAAAACTATAAATCCCCTAAAATCCTAAAAATTACTATAAAAAAATTATAAATACCTTTTGAAGTCCTTAAACCCCAAAAAAACCTTAGAACATCCATAAAACCTAGAAAATACCCTAACCCAAAAACCTCAAAAGACCAAAAAACTGAAGAGACATTAAAAGACCAAAAAACCCAAAAAAAACCCTAAAATTTCAACAATAAACCCAATAACACCATTGAAAACCTAAATCCAAATTCCCTAAAGCCTAGAAAACACAAAAAACCTAAAAATTCTAAAACCCCTAAAAACCCTAAATCCATAAAAAGAGACAAGAATTCCTAAAAAGCATGGAAAACACACTAAAAATTTCTTAAAATCCTTAGAACCCTGTAAATCCCTAATCTCCCTAAAGAACAACAAAACCCCCTAGAAACTATAAAATACACTAAAAGCCAAAAATTAATGAAATAGACCATGGACCCCTACAAACCCAAAAAATATATAAAAACTCTTAAATTCCTTTAAAACCCTAAAAATCTAAATACCATAAAAAATTATAAAAATACATTAAACCATAAAAAACCTAAAAGATACTAAAACCCATAAATGATCCTAAAACACCCTAGTAAAATATTAAAAAACCTAAAAACCCCAAAAATTTTAAAAAACGCTTAAAACCCATAAAAACTCTAAAAAATACTAAAAATATTTAAAAACCTAAAAAATCCTATAAAACCCTTAAACACTAAAAATCCTAAATTCAATGAAAACATAAAAACCATTTAATAACCTGAACCACTAAAAACCCATAAAACACCTGAAATATTAAATTCCATAAAAATCCCTAAAAACCCCAAAAAACACAACAATCCTTAAAAAATCACTATTCGTGATAAAAAATCCTTAAAACAACTAAAAATACACTAAAGACCCTTAAATACTAATAAACCTACCTACCTCAATAAAAAATGGACCATAAAAACCTAAGAATTCCTAAATATTATAGAAACTCAAAAAATCCCAAACACCACCAAAACCTAAAATCCCTAATGGCCCCTAAATCCCCTAAAGCCCCTAAATCCCCAAAAATAGTAAAATCCAAACAAAATATATAAAACATTAAAACCCCTAAAACACTAAAAACAGAAAAAATACTAAAAATCCCTAAAAATCCCCTACAAAGCCCTTGAAGACCCTACAAAACCCTAAAAACAACTAAGACCCAAAAAACCATTATGCACCCTAGAAAATATCCGAAAACACTGAAATAACGTCAGAATAACCCAAAATACATTTAAAACCCTAAAACATGTAAAATAATCATACAAATACCTGAAACCCCAAAAAACCAAAAATCCCTTAAAACTCTAATATCACTAAAACTATAAAATGCACCAAAAAATTTAAGAATCCAAAAATCCCAAAAATCCTAAAAACTTTACAAACTGCTAAAAGACTAAAAAACCATAAGAACACAAAAATACTGTAAACACCCAAAAACCTAGAAGATCCATAAATCCCCTAAAACCCATAAAAACCATGAAAGACCATAAAATCCCTAAAATGCATAAAAATTAAAGAAGACACTAAAAACCATTGAACACGATAAAAACACTAAAAACCCTATAAAACCTATTTACCCTAGATAATATATTGAACCCTAAAACCCATGTAAAGTCCCTTTATACCCTAAAAACCCCTAAAAACCACTTAAAATCCATAAAAATATTAAAATAACCTGAAACACCAAAAAATAATAAAATATCCAAAATTAACTTTTATATACCAAAAAATAAAAGAAAACCCCAAAAACCCCCAAAAAAATCCTATAAACCCTTAAAAACATTAAAAAACATAAAAAACATCTAAAAAGGCACTGAAAACTATTAAACCTCTAAAGAATCACTAAAACCCCAAAAATCTTATAAAATAAAAATTCTAAAACCCCTTAGATCCCTAAATAATCTAAATACCCAGAAATCCATTAGAAACCCAATAAACCCTAGAAACCCTAAAACCCTAAAACCCCATAAAAATTTCTAACCCCCCCCCCAAATACCCCCAAAACCCCAAAAACACTAAAACCCATAAAAATGAAAAAACACCTAAAAGCCACTAAAACCCCAAGAAACCTAACAAAATCATAAAACCCAAATTAAACTATAATAAACCCATAGAACCAAAAAAACCCCAAAAACACTAAAACACCTAAAATCCATAAAACTCACAGAACCCTGTTTCCGAAAAAATATAATGTTTTGAAAATTTATTAGGGGAGCTGAGTTTTATGGAAACGATCTACATCAATAATATAATATTTGAATGGTCTCCAAATATTTTTGTCATGGAGCTATAAACACCCAACATCTCTCACATCGATGATTCATGGACCTGCTTTCCAAATGTAGACGTTCATTGGATGATTTAGATAATGACACTTATGAACTCACATTGGTCAAGAGGATGTTAAATTGGGCACATCTCACCTTTTTTGGGGGATCTGTTTCCTATATTGGATCCCTCTTGTAGATTTAAGCTATGTTCATATTTCCAGGTATCCATCGTTCACTCCCAAGCATGAATATGTGTATTACCCCTATAAAAGTAGTTTATTATGATTACACATGGGTTCTAAATCATCTTTATGTATTAGAGGTTCTCCATCAATGGATGGGTTTTTATGTATTTGAGATTCTCCATCAATTTTACCCTTATTTGGATGATTCAAGGAATATTTTGTTATTCACTCATAGAATGCTCATTTTAATCCCAATGGGATGGCAGTTTGATTTTTATCATCATCTATGAGGAAAATAATTCTTTTGATGTTGGGATCAAACCCATAAGATGGTATTCCTACTTATCCTATTGAGAGGAATAAAAACCAACATAGTTCAGTATAACTTTAATGGAAACATCACCTTTTAAAATCATGTTACAAAAACACAAACATGCAGTTCAATGTCTTTTGGTAAGGAAATTTGGGTGAAAGTTTTCATGGAAATGATAGTGTGGGGAATATGCCAAGATTTAATGAGATAATATGATGAAGTATGGTATCATGGATGAATGTGACCCAACTAGGGATGTGGCATAGAAAACATTTTGGGGATTTGGGTGTTGGGTTTGGACCTCAGAGGGACTTCCTACATATCCCAGTTAGTAAAGAATCAAAGCCCTCATAGTCTGATTTGAGTTTCATCTTACACTTTGGATGTGGTCCATTAAGGGAAAATGATTGGGGCTTATTCATTGGAGTTTCCCATTAAGTTCATGGTTGGGGCATACATTTTTGGATAAAGCCTACTTCTTTAGTATCATACTTATTTCATGATTGCTAACAACCTATAAGACCACATGTTTCTTTTTCAATGTGACAAAAAAGAGGATGTAGTGTATCTGATGATCACACATCCCACTTCATCAACTGATAGAGGGTATTGGATCCCAAATGGGTGGGGGCGATAGGGGCTTTGAGTACACCTATTTACTCAATTTTATTCATATGTAGGTTATTCATTTTTATCTATCTACCTAAATACATCCCTGGCTAAGGTGAATAGGAAAAAGGGTGACACCTCCCGCAAGAAAGGATAGGGGTTTACCTCAGTGGGAGTGCCCTGAAACTAGTTCTGGGAAAGTGGAGGCGCGTCATCCCTAGTCAAAATGAAATTCAAGAATTAGCTCATTTGGTTAATACTAGCCCTATTCAAAGGGAAAGTACATCAATTTCCCTTAATCCCTAGAATGTGGAGGTTTATGTGGGCATCCCCAGGGTTGGAACCTAGGTTACCATGGGAATGTAAACTTAGGCACATTCTGAGGGTCCTCACTATTGCGGAGATTAACCACATGACTCCACTTAAAATGGCTATGTAAACCTAGAGGTGCACACTGATGCAGCTAATAGTATCATCATATATGTTTGGTGGGTTTGGGGGGGGGGGTCTATTGATTTTATTGGACTGGATCGCAAAGGGATTGCCAATGATGTGACAGAAATGGAAGTAAATGACTAGAGCCAGAGGTTTTAACTACCTTGGATACCCCATTCCACATGGCATATCCTTACACTGGATGGGGTTCCTCTATATAGTGTATTGTTATACAGGTAGGGGGACCGTCCATGTACCTTTGTGCTATGCGGACCTCAGTTTGATCTAAGTAGTGCTTTGCAACATGGGACTATGTTCAGTCCACATATAATTATCCTACACAGGGATGAATTCCATCCACGTAGCAATTTTCTACGTAGGGCTGGGTTCCACCTCTTTATCTATTTGATGTGAGGGGTGTCTGATTAAAAATTGGGAATTGATTCTATTCCTTATGGTAAATATATACATAGGGTACATGGGTTTCTTGATTTTCCATTTATTTTAGTTTCTCCTCCTTAATGTTATGCATTGGTTTTTACCTACATGGAATCATCAAAGAAGTCTTTATTTTGTATTGTTATCTTATTTTTTTCATTCATCAATCAATCATTCATCCGATCTCTCCAATGTCCTCCGCTATTAAATTTCCTCCTAATATAGTATTTCTAGATAATTGGGGAACTAGATACCAATGCAGCTGGTCGTCTAAGATGAGGCTATGATCCCTATTTTGTGGAAGCCCACAAATGTAACCCATCCTGCTAATGAGATAGTTAGTAGGGTCACATGGTCATCGTATGTGGAAGTAAGATTCACCCCCTTAGTATTGAAAATGACTTCGTTTCATTCACAAGGATCCAATGAAAATCCATTTCCCACAATCCATTTGAATTTGTGAGAGGATTTCAAGTGCGGCAATGATTTTTCCACCTCATTATGGAAAATTATTTTCCTTTATTTGTGGAGAAGGTACCTCTGTCTCCTTCCCATCGACTGTTTAGTTCATTAAAATCTTACAAAGTGGATTTCCATGTACAGTGGCAGTCTGCAAAGGGTTTACCCTCCAAGGCCTCAATTTTTTTCTTTTCCTTTTTTTCTAGTTAAAATTTTTTTTCATCAACACATTCTTCGATTCATTTTCCTCTATTTTCCAAATCCATGAGACATTTTAAATTTCATATGCAATTTTTTCAAGACCCACTAAATTCCCCCAATTAGAATGGGTTTTGATCAAGATAAAGAGGAGGATATTTTCATTTAGAAATAATTCGTGAAATGAACTTGTTTGTGGTATAAGGGTGGAACTATATGAGAGGACCATGCCAATATATTGGGGTCCAAGGTCATTTTTCCTTTACCATGTTTCTCAATGAAAATAGCACTCTCATGGATTCTCTTGACTGCCTTGTTTCTGCAAAGTTCATCATTTGTGGACACCTTTTCCCACCTTAGGGTCCCAAGAATTCAACAAAGGGAAGGTAAATACTCCCAAAAGCTAGGTAAAGAAAATGGATGCATGTTTGATTGAAAAATTGAGGAGAAAAGTTATGAAATCAATTTTTCAAAGGTATACAGCATTTCCATGTACCATCACTGGGAATAGTTAGTGGAAGGCACAAAACACAATCCACTGGTATAAAGATGGTCTATGATGCCTTGACTAGTTAGGCATTGGCCAGTGGATGAAAATTATTGCAGTAAATTTCTACCTGAAAACAAAAGCCTCTGAAAATCGTTATAGCTAGACAAAATCTGATGGAAGTAAAACTTGTATACCATTCTTGGAAACATAGTAGTTTTCAGATGAGGAGTAGTTGGCGGTGTGCTGGTAATCACCGATCCAAAAATCGAGGTTGACTAAGTCATCCACATGAAAGATTTCCTCTATGGGATTCTAGAGAAGGTGTCTCGGGTACCATAGAAACCAATTCCTCGGAACTATATAAATGTACCTCCAAGGGAGTCAAAAGGGTGGAAGAAAAATGGGGAGAGAGCTCTGGAATGGTTAAAAAGTGGTAGAATAATGAAGAGGCTGTGGGGGAAATTTCTATTGCAACAGAATTAGATTGTGGGACTCCATCCCACACCAGAAGCAGTTTGCAAGGCTCCACCCCACATCCAAAATAGTTCACAGAATCCATCTCAAGAACCATATGTAAAAAGAAGTTTTCCTATGTCCTCCCTGCGAACCATATTCTGATGAGCCTCCACAACAAACTAAAAATCCAATAAAAATATAATAAAAATGGTTTGCAGATTCCCATATGTGGAAGAAAGTACGTGAATGCACATATGTGGAATATAGTACACATACCCCCCTATGTAGAAGATAGTTTGTAGCAAGCTCATTTTTGTACCATCATATACAGCCAACTCCTCTGCATACCATCCTAAGTGGCCAACTCCTACACACCCAACTCTTACACATATGCACTATGTAGAAAACTGTTCATGCCAACCAGCCCATACCACTGGGTCTATACCCCCGTACCCCTAATCGGAATAAGTGAAGAGATACTGTTTCGGCCCATTGAGATGGTCCCTTCACTACCGTCTCTAACCCCCATGAAAAATGGGGAGTTGCACCATGATATTTTTGGGCTTGTTCGATGACATTTTTCATTCCTCTCTTATTCCACCCAAACATCATCCCTTAAATACCATGAGAAGTCAAATTCCTCATGCACCTCCCAAAAATCCTTATCACCTGCCTCCTATGCCAGGTTGACCCAGAACTCCCTGGATGATCATATCCTGAGTGTTTTTGAAATGTTTAACACATCCTTCCATCCATCAAACTCTATGTATCTGGTGATTCTAGATCCCCATAAACCTCCATAGCTATTAGAATAGGAAGTCTAGTGTCCTATAGAAACCTTTTCTCGACTATTCACATCATACCCCGATGACTCTTCATATGTTTCCCATAAAAATGGCAGTCATCCAATGTAAAATTCGACCTATGGAGAGTCCATTCCTACCTCGGTAGGCCTAAATTGCTCCCATTCCCCATATCATTTCTACTGATAAGAGAATCCCTAGAGTCACTGTTTACACTTTCCTTCCCTCTCATGTTCAAGGCAGGTTAGAACATCCCATCTTGATTATCTTATCGCTAAACATGGGTTTCTATAAAAAGCAGTCCAAACACTATATCCTTAAACTATGAGTTATCATCCTAGCCACATGAAATTAAACTATATGGAATTAGTCTCGGATACACAATATAAAATAGTGATGAAATATTCCAAGATATATGATGTTTAACTGTAGTATACCGAGTGATTTAGGATCTACATAAACCTCCCCAACCATCACAAATGAAAGGCCAGTGTCCTGAGGACACCTCTTATTGACTATGCACATCATGCCTTGGTGGCTCTACATATGTTGCCGATAGAAATTGTCTCTCAACAAGGGAAAAATTCTTCCTCGGGAGAGGCCTCTCCAACCTTTGTATGCCTCAATGGCTCTAATTCCTCATATCATTTCCCCTAATCCGAAAATCTCTAGAATCAAGGATTACATGTTTCATATATCTTATATTCAAGGCATCTTAGAACATCCCAATAGTATTATCCTACAGTTCATCGTCATCCATCCTATATGACCTTAAAATGTAGTATGCCTCATAAGACATTCTGTGGCCCTCCAACTGAGGAATGTTCCCAATATTCTGAGGTCGGGCCATGTGACTTCAATGTCATTTCACATTGAAAGGATCCTTGATTTGTGCCCTCACCCATGGTCTCCCCCACCTCTTCCACTGTAGGCTCTCCCTATCCCACCAATAGGAGATGAATCATGTGATTTGTTGAATATTTCATGTCCTCTTATTTCTCACACCGAACATGAATCACATGGGAACTAGAGGATTGTGATGATTAAAACATCTACATGATCTGAACTACCATAACATTCATTCCTAATAAAACCATGATAAGTACGATGACTTCCTGAAGGCTGGAGCTCAAAATTGTGACCATTCAAAAGGGTTGAAACAATCATGTTTCCCTCAAATGGGAAGCCCCCATGCGTATGATATAGTACATCTGAAAAATGAGAACTTCAATTCATGATTAAACCAGGATATGTAGGATGCTTACCTGAAGGCCTGAGCTTAAAAGGGTTCCCATCCAAAAGGGTTCACCCAATCATGTTTCCCTCAAATGGGTAGCCCCTATGCATAAGCCCCATCACATCTCAACTATGATAACTCTTATTCCTGATAAAACTAGGGTACGTAGGTTGCCTACCAGAAGGCCCGAGCTCAAAAGGGTTCCCATCCAAAAGGTTTCAACCAATCACTCCCCTTCAAATGGGAAGCTTCCATGCACAATCCCCACAAATTATGAACTAAAAGGGATCTGATTCCACTCTTGAGGATAATTATAAAATCCATATTATGGGTCTAATACCAACATTAAGTCACCTACCACCCCCTTTGGATGACATTAATCTCTAGAGCGCCTTATTATATGGCTGAAATCAGCAGTACCTCGGTAGAATCAAATACATGCATGCTTATGTACGACTTTGTAAACCTAGGGTAGCTCATGGACACACTTTTTGAGACGTAACCAAGGATTCACAAACATATGAACATGACATAAATCTATAAGAGAGTCCCAAAACAAGAAATAATACTACACTAGATGGGTGCGGTGAGCCTGACCTCTAATCCTCTTGACCAATGGAGTCCTTAATTATTGTTGGTTGAATCATCATCAAACGAGCACCAGCCTTTGGAAAGAAGGTCCATGAATCATGGATACCAAGTTTTTTGTGCGTTCCTGGCTCAATTATTCAACCCATTAGATACCATCCGAGGATGTTATATCTAAGGGGGACCAATTTTACAAGTACTTGACCCCCATTACATCACTTGTTGGGACCAACAGTTCACATGGGGTTAACCTAACCCTCTTTAAAAGATAATGATGCAGAATGGTTAGAAACAAAAGTAATGATGAATTTGATGGGAGCCCATATCTATATTAATGTTTCGGGTGATGATCCTCATCTTACTATTTCTACTCCACCAGAAATGTGCTACCTCAGAGGTGGAACACCTGTAACACCCCAAGATTTCATAGTGTGTTAGTTCTTCAAAATAATTCAATAACATTCACTACATGCAACACCAAGTTCAATCACACCATGACTTACAAAAAAAAATCCTTTCAAAAGAGGTTATGAATAGTATTATCTAAATTTTAAACTTTCTATAATCCTTATAATTTTAGAATCCATATTATGAGTTTCTTAGATATAATGCAAGAACAAATTCATTTTCAGTATTGCACTTTTATCAACATTAATAGTGAACCCTTTTTAAATACTATATTTTAAACTTTTTGACTAAATGGGGACATCAAAAATTTAAAATGAAACATCCCAAGCTTCTACGATACACTTTCTTTGAATAATACAGTAGCGTGTGTTGTACGCAACCTTGAGTTTTAACACACACCACAACCAATCAAACTAGCCGTTATGAATACTAATACCTACTTTTTGAAATTATATATATTTTATATTTTAAAATGGACTTCATTTTTGGATTCGGAATATCGAATTTAGCCTAAGGTAAAATTTTGGTACATTTCGGATAACTTTCATATTTTGATGAATAGTGAAAATTACTAAGTTTTAATTAAAAACAACTTTTTTAATCAAAATAATTAATAGTGATAAATAATGAATTTGAGTGGTTTTAAAGTATATTTAGAATCTATTTTTACCATTTAATATAATGTTGGTCATTGAACATAATTTTACAATTAAACCGAACATAAACGAGTGTCAATCTTTTGATAGTTATTATCTCTTAAAAACACGCTTTTTGTTTTGACAGCGGGAATTAATTTTAAATTAATTTCTGCCACTTCTGTGTTTTGAATTTAGGAAAATGGATTCAATATTTGGAATCAGGATGTTCAAATTGTGTAAATAGGTAACTTTTATTTTTAGACATTTTGAATAATTACTGCGGTAAATATTTTATTTACCATGGTTAAGGGTAAATCCGGTAAATAAGGGTTAGAAAATAATATTATAATAATACTAAATTACCCTAAAACGTGTCTTAACCCTATTGGTTGATACATGGTCGACCATGGGAATATTTGGGTCTATTTTGGGACCCCATGGATCCACTTGTAAGTGATAATGACACTTTATTTTAATTAAGTTAAAATGAATACAAAAATGACACAAGCATATATCTTTTAGAAAACCAATTGTTACATAGGGTTATATATGTTGGATTTTAGATTATAAATATTCATTAGAAAGATAAAACGATTTCCTACATAATGATAGTTTATTTATAATTTTTAGACATTAAATAATTTATTTTATTTATGACACAATGATGATGCAGTAATTACTATAATAGTGAAAAATTAAAATAATTGATATTATAAATACCCAAATAAATATAATATGAAACTTTTAATGAATTAAACTAATTTTTTAGGATAATATGATATATTAGAATTTATTTAATTGACTTTGTTCGAAGTAATAAATCTGTTATGAGTTTCACAAAAATCAACTATTGAATAGTGTCAAAATTGACATAAAAGAGTTCTTAAAACAAATATTATATTATTAATTGATATTAAATTTTTAAAAATCTAATGTTCGGCCAAGAGACTTATATCATGATAGTTTCATCATTAATGTACCACTTGGGGGTCGCTTGGATGTATATAGTAAGTTTATTAACCATATTATATAAAAATACAAAGAGACATTGTAAAAGTGAAACTAATTAACTTAGAGTTAATGCTTAAAGATAAGGTTAATATAAGTACCCAAACCTGTCTAAATTCTATTGGTTGAGTGGTTTTCGACCTATCCCCACCTTAAACTTTGAATAATAATCTTTGGATCCATTAGAAACCGAATATGAATTTATTATAAATTAATATTTCTAGCTTTTCCAAAGGTGCCCCTCACCCCTCTTATAAAAGGGCACTCCTCCTTCTCATTTCTTTACACCATCAAAGCCTTTTGGTTCGGCCAAACTCTGCTCAAATACTCTCCCAACATCCCTCACTACAACCTAGAGGCCTTAGTTTGATCAGAAAGCCATCTTAAGGAGCCCTTTTGATCAAATCAAAAGGAAGAACCCGAAGAAGAGGTAATGATTTCACCACCCTTCTCCAAGTTCATTTCTTCTTCCACTTCTTCTTCCTTTGTTCTTACCATTCTAAAATAATAACTCCAGTATCTCACATATACTGTGATGTTATTATAAATATGGTACAACCATATTCAGTATTCTATCCACCCTTTTAATAACATGTCACCATACGTGCGTACGTACGGACTACCGTCTCCACGTCGTGGTGTAATTGTTATTCAATATAATATTATTTGGATGGGTATAATAATGATGTGTAACTCATGTAAATAATAAATATAACATGTTAATGATTCTGTATATAATATATACCATCCATTTATATATTATTTTAATATCAAAAGAATGATATTGTCGCTCGTGCGTACGTACGGACTACCGTCTCCACGAACGCGATGAGATTCATTCTCTATCGTATCCATTCAAGTATAATTATCATTTGATGATTTAAAAATGATGTTTAAGGACTAGATATCATTCTTTATATGAATAAAATACAACAACCATGGCTTATGTAACAAAACATATAAAAGAAAATGAGTAAGTTAACTCCCGAAACGACGATAATTCTAAGATATTATTAACAAATCAATGTTAAAAGATCATATATGATATCATATTATTATATATGATTCTTGTATAATTTAATAACAATTATTTCACCATTATACAGGAGGTTAACCTACCCCAACCAAGGAAAAGTACAAGGTAAGGGTTATTTCACAATCTCTTCATTATCCGAGGTTGTTTATATGTAATAATCTACTGGGATCTCTTTATCATCCACATCCATGTTTCTTAAAAATGTATTTCAAAACATTTTTACTATTTACTAGAATATGAGTTAAAGTCATTTATACCCTTTTTGACTTTTATAAGTGGTTTATAAAGGAATCTTTCCGTCGTTTTCAAAACAAGGTCCCTTTTTAACCTTTTCGACAGAATTAAGGTAAGAATGTTTTTTTAACTTATACGGCGGGTACGGCTAATTTCCGCCGTTATAAAATCTTCAAAACTTCCCTTACAAGCTTATAAGAATATTTTCAAAGAAAATGTTTTATTTTATATGGATCTTAAATGATTTCAAAATAAAAAGATATATTTCTTTAAAAAGAATTTTGATTTCATCTATGTCAACATCCTTTGATGGATTTTACGCTTATTTGAAGTTGATTTATTGTAATACAAAGATTCTATATTGTATTGAAGGTTTTGTGATATGTTTGACTGTGGATGTGCTATTTTTATACCATTCATAGTTTATGGTGAAATTATTGACATTTCGTATGCTAGTTTTAATACGAATGTTTATGTTATGTTTAAACCTTTTCATATGGGAATGCATTGGACTTAGTAAGTGACGGGTGGAGCCCGCTATAGCTCCTCGATGCATCGGTAGGTCTCATGAGACAAACTAGTGTCTTGGCACAAGGCCTTGACAAAATCTTATTTGTAGTCTTGGCACGAGGCCTTGGCTATGTGGTTATGATAGTCTGGCATTATGCATTCCAACATTATGAAAGTGGTTATTGATTTTTTCATGTGATTATTCGATTAGTAGAATATCCATGTGAATAAGTAAATGGCATTATTTCATTTTATTTATGCCATACCATGTTGAAAGTTCATATTTAAAAGGCTTTTGTTTTAGTTATACATTGCCTTAAATGTTTATTCTTATTTATGAAAGTTTCCGCTATATTTTTATCCTTACTGGGCATTTGAGATCACCCCTTTTCTATGTTTTATTTTTCCCAGTATGTGAAGAAGTAAGTTATGAATGACCTGCAGGGATTTTATGAGGGGTTAATAGTGTGGATTGTGGAAACATTATGTTGTTGTAGTAGTTTTTCATTTTATGATGTAATGTAAAACTTATGAATATATCTAGTGTTTCCAAGGCTACTAAACCAATCGGTCTTTTGAGATTTGATCTTTCTTGTGATCATGCCAATGTTATGTAATAATGCACCGACTCTGGGTAACTGGGGTCGGGGCGTTACAGTTGGTATCAGAGGAAGTTTAGTACAAACCATGGAAGCTAGATTTAGATAAACTCTGATTAGAGCACGTAGACCTAAGATGAACTTTGAGGATTAGTATAAAAGAACTTACGAGAATTTTGGTATTGTAGAGATTTTGTGAGTTTTCCGAGCAATACATCCCTGTCTGGATACGAGCAGGTAGAGGTGGCTCTGGCACAGATGTACCTAGGGGTAAAACCCGAAAACACCGCTTTGAGCTAGACTCGAACGGGAACTGGTGCACGACAACGGGCCTTGTTTCACTCTTGGTTACGACACTCCCGGGGGATATGCTTAGGATAACTCTCATTTTCTTTACAAATCATTTTGAAGGGATTACGAGTATATACTTCCTCAAAGAAAACATTCTTATGATTATGGATTATATCCATAAATAGTTCAATTTATGTTAAGTGTTTTATAAATATGGGATTATGTATTTTGATTCATAAACTGATCTAGTGTATGCCATTGTTTAGAAATGGTGCCCAGTAGAAGGAATGAGAACTCCAGAAATGCACATGATCCAAAGAGAAGGAAGGATCATATCTTTCATGGTCTTAAGCTAGAATTTATAAGAGAAATAGTCTCCCATGTATTATCATCATATGAAGAAATAATATCATGTGTTGATAAGATAAGTAAAGAGTTTACTGAGTCCTATGGCTTTGAAGGGAAGCAAGATAAGAAAAGGATAGAAGAGATAAAGATGGATAAAGGGAAGAGGGAAAAGAAGAATTTTCCCATATGTGGTAACTGTGGAAAGAAACACCCTGGAACTTGCCTGAAAGGAATGGGAGTTTGGTATAAGTGTGGAAGAAATGGGCACAAAGTACATGACTGCAAGGGTAAGAAAATGGTTTCAAATGTACAATGCTTCATTTGCAAGGAGTTTGGACACTACGCGAACCTATGTCCTAGTCATCAGACTATGCCGCAAATGATGTTATTGGATAATAATCAAGTTATGATACTACCACAGATGAAGAGGAGTGATTAGAGTTCTTATGTTGATTATGTCAATTGAGTGTTGTATCAACAATGTTTTTGTTATAATAATTATGGAGTATATAAGGATTGTACTGCAGTACTATTTCATTAAGGACTTGAGATGGTGTGGAACAAAGAAAAGTGACTCAGTAGCAGGTTAAATGTTTGGAAAATATATGGTTGAGAGAAAGATAAACCATAATATGGTTCAGATACCGAGGTGGTGATTTTAGAATAATACATGATTGATTTGGATAAATTATATTGGATATTATTGACTACCTTGAAGCTGATTAATGATTTGTATATTCCATCATTGTTGGGGTTTAAAACATTTTTGGATTAATGAAGTATATCCAGCATTCTATATGGAATAAGGGAACATGAATGTAATCAATAAGGAATATGGTAGTACATGATGAAGGTATTCATATGCTATTACGGGGTAAAAAGGATCTATATTATGTTTACCTTCCTTATAAATGTTGGACTGTGAGTTTGGATAGAATTATTTTGGATAGTTCTAGTTTGGATTATTTTGGATTTCCATAAAAAAACAACCCGGAGGTCGGGCGACAACCCGTCGCGTCCGGCAAGGCTGCAAGACTTGAACCCGCAACCGAAGGGCGACAAGGGTGTATCACCTACCACTGGCCCACGAGGTGTCCTGGATTAAATAATGTAGTTTTTATTAAAAGATCTTTTAGATGAATTATAAATTCGTTTATTTTGGAACCCTATATGAATAGTGTAAATAGAATTTTTTTACATTCTATTATCTTTTAGAGTGAAAGATGAGTATGTGGTAGAAATTTATTAATGGATAAAACTCTAATTATAAAGTAAGTATATCTCTATATGATCTTAGCCAATCTCATAAAAAAATTCCTCAATATTAAGAAAAGCAAATTAGAACAAAAATGTTTTCCTAGATGGTACCTTAAATCATCACTAATTTATGGCTTTGGGATTGTTGGCATTTTCATAGCCATGTTCTCTACCACTCTCCATCATGTAATTGATGGTTAGATTTTTCTTCCATATCCATATTTTACTACATGGAACCCTAGTATGTGTTATTTTCGGTAATCTTCATACTTTCGACTCTTTATTTTAAATAGAGGCATCATTAATTCATTTTTCGATGTGGGATTTCAACTAAGATATTTTGAAACGTCAAAAATGTGTTATCCTAATACCCTATGTTTTGTTGAACCGATGGTATTTCAAATCATCATATATTGATGAATTTAAGGACCTCAATTTTATACTTGTTTGTGATTGATGACCTCATTCACTACCTATAAATATTTACGTTTTCCTCCAATTATATGTCTCAAATTGCCACCAATGTTCTCCTAATCGAGATCATAATTTGGTGGTGACCCTTTCATTTCTCTTTTCCTCATATTAAGACTAAATTTTAGTAACCCAATTTCCGATGTGGGGTTTCCCACAAATATATTATCTATTTTCAACCTTTTATTTTCGAAGAACAATTTCAAATTGCGTGGATGCAATTTATTGAAGGAGGGGAGAATGTAACACCCCAAGATTTCATAGTGTGTTAGTTCTTCAAAATAATTCAATAACTTTCACTACATGCAACACCAAGTTCAATCACACCATGACTTACAAAAAAAAATCCATTCAAAAGAGGTTATGAATAGTATTATCTAAATTTTAAACTTTATATAATCCTTATAATTTTAGAATCCATACTATGAGTTTCTTAGATATAATGCAAGAACAAATTCATTTTCAGTATTGCACTTTAATCAACTTTAATAGTGAACCCTTTTTAAATACTATATTTTAAACTTTTTTACTAAATGGGGACATCAAAAATTTAAAATGAAACATCCCAAGCTTCTACGGTACACTTTCTTTGAATAATACAGTAGCGTGTGTTGTACGCAACCTTGAGTTTTAACACACACCACAACCAATCAAACTAGCCGTTATGAATACTAATACCTAATTTTTGAAATTATATATATTTTATATTTTAAAATGGACTTCATTTTTGGATTCGGAATATCGAATTTATCCTAAGGTAAAATTTTGGTACATTTTGGATAACTTTCATATTTTGATGAATAGTGAAAATTACTAAGTTTTAATTAAAAACAACTTTTTTAATCAAAATAATTAATAGTGATAAATTATTAATTTGAGTGGTTTTAAAGTATATTTAGAATATATTTTTACCATTTAATATAATTTTGGTCATTGGACATAATTTTACAATTAAACCGAACATAAACGAGTGTCAATCATTTGATAGTTATTATCTCTTAAAAACACGCTTTTTGTTTTGACAGCGGGAATTAATTTTAAATTAATTTCTGCCACTTCTGTGTTTTGAATTTAGGAAAATGAATTCCATATTTGGAATCAGGATGTTTAAATTTTGTAAATAGTTAACTTTTATTTTTAGACATTTTGAATAATTACTGCGGTAAATATTTTATTTACCATGGTTAAGGGTAAATCCGGTAAATAAGGGTTAGAAAATAATATTATAATAATACTAAATTACCCTAAAACGTGTCTTAACCCTATTGGTTGATACATGGTCGACCATGGGAATCTTTGGGTCTATTTTGGGACCCCATGGATCCACTTGTAAGTGATAATGACACTTTATTTTAATTAAGTTAAAATGAATACAAAAATGACACAAGCATATATCTTTTAGAAAACCAATTGTTACATAGGGTTATATATGTTGGATTTTAGATTATAAATATTCATTATAAATCTAAAACGATTTCCTACAGAATGATATTTTATTTATAATTTTTAGACATTAAATAATTTATTTTATTTATGACACAATGATGATGAAGTAATTACTATAATAGTGAAAAATTAAACTAATTGATATTATAAATACCCAACTAAATATAATATGAAACTTTTAATGAATTAAACTAATTTTCTAGGATAATATGATATATTAGGATTGATTTAATTGACTTTTTTTGAAGTAATCAATCTGTTATGAGTTTCACAAAAATCAACTATTGAATAGTGTCAAAATTGACATAAAAGAGTTCTTAAAACAAATATTATATTATTAATTGATATTAAATTCCTAAAAATCTAAGGTTCGGCCAAGAGACTTATATAATGATAGGTTCATCATTAATGTACCACTTGGGGGTATCTTGGATGTATATAGTATGTTTATTAACCATATTATATAAAAATACAAAGAGACATTGTAAAAGTGAAACTAATTAACTTAGAGTTAATAATTAAAGATAAGGTTAATATAAGTACCCAAACCTGTCTAAATTCTATTGGTTGAGTGGTTTTGGACCTCTCCCCACCTTAACCTTTGAATAATAAGCTTTGGAGCCATTAGAAACCGAATATGAATTTATTATAAATTAATATTTCTAGCTTTTCCAAAGGTGCCCCTCACCCCTCTTATAAAAGGGCACTCCTCCTTATCATTTCTTCACACCTTCAAAGCCTTTTGGTTCGGACAAACTCTGCCCAAATACTCTCCCAACATCCCTCAATAAAACCTAGAGGCCTTAGTTTGATCAGAAAGCCAACCTAAGGATCCCTTTTGATCAAATCAAAAGGAAGAACCCGAAGAAGAGGTAATGATTTCACCACCCTTCTCCAAGTTCATTTCTTCTTCCACTTCTTCTTCCTATGTTCTTACCATTCTAAAATAATAACTCCATTATCTCACATATACTGTGATGTTATTATAAATATGTTACAACCATATTCAGTATTCTATCCACCCTTTGAATAACATGTCACCATACGTGCGTACGTACGGACTACCGTCTCCATGTCGTGGTGTAATTGTTATTAAATATAATATTATTTGGATGGGTATAATAATGATGTGTAACTCATGTAAATAATAAATATAACATGTTAATGATTCTGTATATATGATATACCATCCATTTATATATTATTTTAATATCAAAAGAATGATATTGTCGCTCGTGCGTACGTACGGACTACCGTCTCCACGAACGCGATTAGATTCATTATCCATCGTATCCATTCAAGTATAATTATCATTTGATGATTTAAAAATGATGTTTAAGGACTAGATATCATTCTGGATATGAATAAAATACAACAACCATGGCTTATGTAACAAAACATATAAAAGAAAATGAGTAAGTTAACTCCCGAAACGACGATAATTCTAAGATATTATTAACAAATCAATGTTAAAAGATCATATATGATATCATATTATTATATATGATTCTTGTATAATTTAATAACAACTATTTAACCATTATACAGGAGGTTAACCTACCCCAACCAAGGAAAAGTAAAAGGTAAGGGTTATTTCACAATCTCTTCATTATCCGAGGTTGTTTATATGTAATAATCTACTGAGATCTCTTTATCATCCACATCCATGTTTCTTAAAAATGTATTTCAAAACCTTTTTACTATTTACTAGAATATGAGTTAAAGTCATTTATACCCTTTTTGACTTTTATAAGTGGTTTATAAAGGAATCTTTCTGTCGTTTTCAAAACAAGGTCCCTTTTTAACCTTTTCGACAGAATTAAGGTAAGAATGTTTGTTTTAACTTATACGGCGGGTACGGCTAATTTCCGCCGTTATAAAATCTTCAAAACTTCCCTTACAAGCTTATAAGAATATTTTCAAAGAAAATGTTTTATTTTATATGGATCATAAATTATTTCAAAATAAAATGAGATATTTCTTTAAAAAGAATTTTGATTTCATCTATGTCAACATCCTTTGATGGATTTTACGCTTATTTGAAGTTGATTTATTGTAATACAAAGATTCTATATTGTATTGAAGGTTTTGTGATATGTTTGACTGTGGATGTGCTATTTTTATACCATTCATAGTTTATGGTGAAATTATTGACATTTCGTATGCTAGTTTTAATATGAATGTTTATGTTATGTTTAAACCTTTTCATATGGGAATGCATTGGACTTAGTAAGTGACGGGTGGAGCCCGATATAGCTCCTCGATGCATCGGTAGGTCTCATGAGACAAACTAGTGTCTTGGCACAAGGCCTTGACAAAATCTTATTTGTAGTCTTGGCACGAGGCCTTGGCTATGTGGTTATGATAGTCTCGCATTATGCATTCTAACATTATGAAAGTGGTTATTGATTTTTGCATGTGATTATTCGATTAGTAGAATATCCATGTGAATAAGTAAATGGCATTATTTCATTTTATTTATGCCATACCATGTTGAAAGTTCATATTTAAAAGGCTTTTGTTCTAGTTATACATTTCCTTAAATGTTTATTCTTATTTATGAAAGTTTCCGCTATATTGTTATCCTTACTGGGCATTTGAGATCACCCCTTTTCTATGTTTTATTTTTCCCAGGATGTGAAGAAGTAAGTTATGAATGACCTGCAGGGATTTTATGAGGGGTTAATAGTGTGGATTGTGGAAACATTATGTTGTTGTAGTAGTTTTTCATTTTATGATGTAATGTAAAACTTATGAATATATCTAGTGTTTCCAAGGCTACTAAACCAATCGGTCTTTCGAGATTTGATCTTTCTTGTGATCATGCCAATGTTATGTAATAATGCACCGACTCTGGGTAACTGGGGTCGGGGCGTTACAACACCAGAGATATAAAAATTTGAATCCATGAATTAATTGACGTCATATGTGAATGGTGTGTTCAACCTTCAAAGTAGTAGGGGAATGTTTTACACATTTCTCACTATAAGAAATAGAGATTCAATGGACAATGATTTGTAGTCCAGTACTTTGTGAACATCCACAATATATTGGTTTGTGGATGGTTCCATCGCAGACCATTAGTTTTTGGGGTTTTGACTTTATCATTTTTTGTGAGAAAATAACTTGTTTTACATTATTTTTTGATGCAAATCATGATGGATCATTCATAGGTTTCTTCTGTTGCTGTTTTATTTGCACATTCAATTGTGAATGAAAAGTGGAAAAACATGATATACTCCATTGACAACAAGATCCACATCATCCCATTGCATCCGTATTTAGATTCAATTCATAGTGGAGGTCAAACATAATATCCAATTTTAAGAAGGCTTCCTATTTATAGATTTGGTCATCCATCTGATGTGGTGATTCTAGCACAATTTCAGCCCAACCATCCCAAATCCCAGATAATATCATAATAGTAACATTCCCTTGGACCTTATTTCAAAAAAAGGATGAATCAAATAGAAAATATATGTTACCGTGTCTCATATTAATTATACCACTCTATTACTAGAGATTACTATGTGGGGACCGAAATACAATGTTCATTTATACCATAGTATCACATGGAAGGCTATAAAAAATGAACAAAATGGATGGTCGTAAAAATGGGATCTTTTCCATAGGGGATCGTTCAGTTCAGTTTGGGTGGACTTTCTAGGGTTTCCCTAGTTTTATGAAATTTTGTTCCATGTTTCTGGTCATGGGGCTCTATGAAGTAGTTTGGGTATCCCAAAATTATTATCACAAAAACAAATCTCTTCTCTTATAGCTTCTAAGTAGGTGGAGTCCAAAAACCAACACCTTTCATTAGGTTCATGGGGAGGTCGACATCACTCTCTTGGATTTCTGACTAATTTAGAGAGTTCCCGTTATCGAAGACACGTATGATGAATTTCATCAACCTCCTTATACCTTGGATGATGAGGGGTGAACTCCTCCACTTCTCATGAAAATTATCAACAATTAACAATCCCTTTAAAATGATATTGACCCTCATCCTAAGAATGAAATTCAAATTTCCGATTGGGTTAACATATTTCCCATGAAAAAAAGTGAAGAACATCATGCATGGAGACCAAGGACCTGCCCGACCATTAGAACCCAAAACGAAATAGGTTCTTAATAGCGTATCATGGAGGAGGGTCAGTTCAATGAATGAGGATGGGATATTAACCTCATTCAAGTCATATTATTTCAATTTTTCCTTTCTAGAAAATTTTTAAGAGGTTGTATTCTATCGGTGTTTGATTCCAGCATAGATGTCAAGGTCTCATCCATTATCATGGCAGATCAGTTGTCCAATAGAAGTTGCATCAACCTAGCTATTCCGGTATTAGAGAAAATATAACATTTTTTGGGATGGATCAGTGAAGGGAAACCACCACATCGACTGGTTGGTCCTTTCCAAATCCTCTAGGTTTGGATGGGATATCATTTGGGAGGTTACACATTTATAAACCCCCAGATGATTTGTGGTGCTTATATCTGACCATTAATTCAATGAATTAGAGGGTTCATGCCAATATAATGGGATGATAAGGATGATAAGGAAGATTGGAATGAATGGAAATTGCTGGCCCGAATCAATTTCCATGACCACTCCACTTATATTCCTTACTCTTACCACATTAGTGTTTTGGTGAATGATGAATAAGAGGAGATCATTATGTGAGTCTACTTGTTTTCCTTGAGATAGGGTATCCTAGTTGCTCAAATTTATGGAGAACATGTTTCTAAGGGATGTGTGACTTGTAGGTTAAGTCATCAATTTAACTTTGTCCAAATGTTTTTCCCTCATTCTTATAATATTGCATGCCAAGATAAAACTTTCCTTATGGATCTGAAAATATGGCTAATGTTCACCCATGAAGACACCCAACGCAGTATTAATCTTACATATTCTATGGGATTTTATCATGCCCTCAAAAAAGTCCATGCCAACTTTTGGACTTAGTCATAACCAAGTGGTCAATTGGAAGAGCTAATTCCCATTATCATGGCCTCTAAAATGTATGTGGATAAAGGGAAACAAAATAAAACTATTGTAATTATATAATTGGGAAACCACCAAAATAAATTATTAGTTTTTGAACCTCTATGGAATGATATGAGGGCCTGGGGATTGAACTCTTAGGACGGTGGTGCCGCAACTGAAGGCCAAACATCGATCCCCTCTAATGTTATCTTTCCCATGGCCGGAGGTAATGGGATTCTCTAATGGGTGGATAATAATTCCATTCTCAGTTCCCTCATGATGTGTGGTGCTCTCTACATGAGGAATATGTTTCTCTCATAGGTTTTAACTATTTTTTGGCTCTTTTTGACAATTTTAATGATGAGGACCCTAAAAAGGTGAATCTATTCCTTCAAGATCTCCAAACCCTGATTCAAGCTCGAGGAGATCAATAAAAATATTTCTATTTTGTACTAAAAAATTGTGATATCTATTTTCAATGAGGATGATTATAATGGTAAAACATCAGGGGTTGACAACACTACAAATTTTCATGCTATATCTAGAGTAGCGGAAATTCCTCACATATGGCCCAAGCCTTGCAAGCATCCATCCCCAGATAGTTCTAGGGAGGAAGAGGACCCTATGAAGTGGTTATGGTTAATAAAACCTATTTCACTTCCCCAAACCGATCCCCCAATGTTACCCATTTCCATTATATCTTCATTCATGGAGGCATGGAAGGTTTGGGATAACATAAATGGAAAATGCTTCTATTGAAGATATATGGGGGCGCATCAAGAAGAGACCATTAATCGTCTTGAATTTGGAGTATACATTACCCCCACATGGATTTATTCTCAAAAAATAAAATTCTATGATGTATTTTTATATCTAGATGAAATGGAAACCTACCTCCATTCTTCCAAGGTAAGAACTTATTACTATGACCTGGTAGTATATATGCTGGTAATCCCAGAGCCAGCTAATATCAATGGAAAGGTAATTATTTTTAATGACCTAAAACATACATCTACTTATTTTTGGAATCCTAATATCCTATTACTTACTATTTTTCTGGTATAAGGGGGATCAGAATATGATGTTTTCACTAGTATACACCCCCAAGGGTACTGTAGTTGGGGAACTTGTTTCCCCGGATATGGGGGTCATTATGGATGACTCTCCTGGACCCACAAAGCACATGGAGGTAGTTCTTGGGGATAGAAATGGATAATTAATACCCACATTCAAACATTATTTTTACATTAGAGGGTCATCCCCATGGTATTCCACAAAATATTGACAGACATCACATATGATGATATGGATAAAACAGGGTATTATAGGTAACTTCCCTATCCTTTAATTTGTTTTTCATACTAAATGTTTCCATGTGTTGACCAATCATCATGTACATATCTTGATTTAGGTCCAATAAGTAACTAGGTTGATACTATACATACATATATGGCACATATTTCTTCTGTGGTACAAGAGGTAGCATCGGAAATTGTGACTGAATAGGTTGGGGATTCTAGGAAAACCGAGGATGTTGATGATATCTCTATCCCTCATAGGGAATCTTCTCAGGATCACATGTAATTTTCCACATTATTTAGGGAGTCATTTGAATTCTAAACATTAACTAATCATGTTGAACCTTCCCTCATAGAGATGAATAGGGAACCTTTAACGGTGACAACTATGCTGAATAGGGATCCCTAATTATCAAAGAACAACAGAGAGATTGTAACTTGCAAGAGAAAAACTATTCAAAACCAAATAAATAATTCTATTATGGAGGGGGTGTATTTAGGAGTCAACTAGACATTCAAATCTACCAATCCCACCCCTCTAGGTTATATTCCCACATAAGAGGCAGAAATTCTAGCTCAACTAGGTTTATAATTAGCCGACGTTCCTAGTTCCATGATGTTTATTCACGTGGGTACCATTTCTATATGAAATATTCTAGAATACACCGAATCAGTTGAGCTATATTGTAAGCCATGGATGTGTTCGGATGACCCTATGTATTAGTCACAAGTCGAGGACATTGCACCAACTTTTCAGGTGGTGGTTCACTAATAGAGGTTAGAGACATTGATACTTTGGCATGTGTTGGTTGTTTTTTCACCCCTCCCCCAACATATTTTATTTTTGAGATTTCAAGATTCTCTTGTTTCACTCTTTTTATTTAGGGATCATAAACAGAATCACCCATGGTTGTAGTTGATGCTTCATCCCTATATTCTACTGATACCACAAAAGAAGTGGCCACTAAAAATTCTGGTCACACCATATATATTGAATCAAGAACCTACCTAGTGGAATTTTTTCTGGAATACATTCTCCCCTATGAGATTGATTCTAAAATGGACTAGGATGTCCAGGTTATCCTTCTACCAGTTCACCCAAAAAGTGTGTAGAAACATTAAGAATGTGATTTCAATGACCCCTCTTGCAAAAAATCTGAAGAAGCTTCCCAAATTACATCTCATTTTTTCAGTTCATGGGTATAGATTGATCAATTATCATTGTATTTATGACATAGTGAGGTAGGGGTTGATTCTAATCAAATAACTAGCATAATCCATTCTCTCCATTAATAAATAGAGTTTATAGCTCATATTCCTACTTCTAGAAAAATACTTCTTGATGATTCCATTGAACATGTAGGGATGGTTGTGAAGCGATATATTGAACTAATAGAGAAGACAACTTCATTAGTGCATCTTCACCAAGAAATCGGAGGGGTGAATTAGGAATCAACCAGGATTAAGAAGGAAGTGACATGAACTAAGAAAACATTCAGTGAGTGACAAAGACTATTGGAGGGTGAGGAAAAGGCTAGATTTGACCCGGCTGAGAAGGTAGAGGAGATACATGCTAGTGCATCTTCTAGGACTACAACCATGTCTTAACATTGATTCACCATGGAGGACTCGAACCAGACCCTAATATAGCTATTTCAATCCATTGGGAAACTGTTATAACTTTTATTTCCTGCTATTATGGAGAGTATCTTGTTTTTGGATGATCTGTCATATTTCATTTAATGGAATGAAAACTTTATTTCTCTCTGCTACTTCTCTATCTTTTCCTACATTGATAATAAATTAGAATTGATCGCCCTTTGAGTGATAATCTTCATGGAATACTCATTTCAATCATGATCCGTGATAATTAAATTGAAATGACCAAATTAATCTCTATCTTTATCCCTGATTGAGGGATCCCATAATAATAGTTTGATTATTTGTAGGGTTACATGGAAACCAATACAATCTTTTTATAATTTCATTCAATACCCAATTTGTTTTAAAAAAATAGTTTAGTGTGGTTTTAGTGAGTCAAACCATGCATTTTTAGGCCTCTCTTTGCGAGGTTTCAACATAGAAAGATTTTTTCCACCTGTGTTTATTTATTTCTTGATATTTTTTTTCAAAATCAAACTAACTATAGGTTTAGAGAGATGACAATGCACATTTGTCTATGGTTCCCTTTAAAAAAATCTTCCAGGGGAGTTTTGTGTCTCTTTTCATGGGATTATAATAGAGTGTTTCATACTAAAATAACCTTATTGATTATTTAGGTTGAACAAATTTGACCATTAATAATGGAGAAAGGGACTTAATAGGTTTATTAGCTGACAATGTTATGCAATTCAACATCCTGAAATAAGGACATTTTGGCTATACTATTTTAACATCATGTAGAAAGGATGTTGGTAGTATAGATTAATGCCATATTGTGTGGATAAACTTTCATAGAAACCCTGGGTGAGTGGATTATAATCCAGATGGGATATTCTTGCATAATTTATATGTGAATGGAAAAGAAAGTGTAAACTATGATTTTGATAAAACTTGGATTAGGTTAAATTGTGTGGGGCTTGGAATCCATTTAGCATATGAAGGGAGGAAGAACCTCTCTTGTGGAAGAATTTTCGCTTAGTTGTAAGGAATTTTTTTAGGAAATTATACAGAGCCTCTTGGGAGTATTTTTTGTAGTCAAACAAAGGTTTCTTAAGACTCTAAATATTCATTTCTGATGGCCATGGTGGTTTACAAAGGTCCAAAATTTCCCTGAGCATGGAATTTCATTGATGGGAAGGGTGCATCTGGAAACACTTGAAATATACAGATCCTGATAAGTCATGAAGAATAGACTCCCCCACATATACCTAACTTGTTATTAGGGGTCAATGTTTTTTTGATAGATCCTTTATATTGTATCCAGAGTTTGGAATATTCTGTGTATATTTTAATTTACATGAAGGAGATAAGGGATTTTTTATTTTTATTGCTAGACCCAGACATAGGTCCCGAGTTTCACTACATATATAATCATACTGAGAATCATTCCACATATATTTCTGGATATACCATGATGTTTATAATAATATGACAAGGATGTATGTTCCCTTGCTCTGAATGGGAAATACCTAGTGTTTCTTTTTTATGTCTAACTATTGGGACCATAACACCCAAGCTACAAATGTATACTCCCTGACCATGCAGGGAATCCCCTGCCAAAACTTTTAATACCATGTGGTTTGTGCTTGGTGTGAGAAACAAGGGATGAAACAAGCTTATTCCTCCATATAGTTATTACATTACCATGTACAGGGGAATTTTAATTTTGGTCCATTGTTATTTTTGGTCCTGGATTTGGAGATATGGTTGCCACTACGTCTCTCGCTGGTATGAGAATCAATATAGATGTAGTTCTATGATCATCCCTACACATATATAAACCATACATAGGGATGGTAATTTTATAATTTTTTATGGAATATAGGCTAAGACATAGATTCTGACCATTACTACATATCCCGTGAGGGTAGGAACCAGGCCACATACAGTTCCAGTAGTGTGTTTATTATACATGTCTGACTCATGTATAGGGACGGGGAATGTTTAACCATTATTTTGAGATGATTGTACTTTCTTGTACCTTTACTCATTTTTTATGTGGGATAAAAACTAAAATGATATTCTTAATATCACATGAGATATTATTAGTCTGAGAAACAAGGAATAGTAAGAGTTTCTATCATAAAAAATTGCAACACAATGGTCGGTGATGGTGCATCAATGAATTTTTGTATCATGTGGTAGATGGGACAAGATATAGGATCAATGTGTCTCAACATATCTCATTGGAAATAAGAATCATGTCATGCCTAGTTCTCTAAAGAAACATCCCTGCATTATTTTGGTCAATGTACCATAAGGGGGATATTTTTTTAGGGTAGTGGATGGGCTAGGACATAGGGTTTTGGTGTCACTGCATATCCCATTATGTGGGAATCAAGCCATATAGTGTTCCGAAACATCTCACTGTATAGATCTAACTCACACAATGGGAGGGTAAATTTAGGCATTTATTATGGATGGACTCATATTTAGAGATCTGAGTGTCATTATATATCCCATGGGGTGGGAATCAATCCATACATAGTTCATAATGGTTACTTTTCATGGTAGTTTGAGCCATACATAGATGAAAAGGGGAATTTCATCCTTCTACTAAATAAATTTGACGCATGTGTGTAGAATCCTTGATTTGAATAATGTTCTCTGTATAGTTTACAAAACTGTGGTTAGGGGAAAAAATCATAGTTTAAGGTCACATGGTAAGGACCATATGGTATGTTTATCATTATGGGATCATGATTTATTCCATGCAGTTTAATATCATGTGGTGAGGACGATGTTTGCAATGTAGTTTAATGTCATACACAAATGAATTTTTTTCCTACAGTTTAACATCATGTGTTCAAGAAGTTCCTTTTGGATATATGAATTATTTATTCAAGAAACATGCATTGGTTGGAGATTTAATATGTTTTTAATCCATTGAAATTAATAAATATTATCAATTAGAGTATAACAAGTTTATGGCATATAGTTCATCCCATTTTGGATCAAATTTTGGAGGGTTCTTTTTAAGTATCATTTGCATTCTGAGGACCAACACTATATATCCTTCGAGGAAACACTAATGGTGATCATTTTTGTTGATGGATAATTTAATCATGTTTTGGTAAACATTTAAATGGTTCAATGTATGAAATATCATAACATATAGTTGCTCTAACTCATCATTTCGTTTTTTGGATTTCCCATCTTTGGGTAGATGATCATATACGAAAACACAGAGTGAGGGTAATTGAACAAATATGGGTAGAACCAACTATATCCAATATAATAATGAGTACAGTTTTTCTCAATTTTTGGTGCAAGTCATAGTCTAGTAAGCCCATAGGGAATAGAGAAGCTTTTCTAGCCATGATTACTTGTCTATCTATACCATATTCTGGATTACATTGGATGGGGTCTTATTGAAGGCCTATGTTTTTCTATTGGACACTTCATGGTAGCATGATGAATGGAATGTTATGATACCATACTCCTGATATAATTTACTTAATTCAACAGAAATTTTTTTGGTGTCGGTGTCTGTCAGTATTGTATCAGGGACAACAAATATGGTGATGATATTGGCCTTCACGAAGCTGATAATGCTTCTTTACCCATCCTATTTCATGGGTAATACATATATATATATATATTTGGAAAATAAGTTGGTTTCTCTATTAATATTGTTGAATTCATTGGCCTTAGCTGGAGGATATATTCTTGTTATGTCCATTCTTTATATGGAAAATGGCCAAAAGTACTTGGCTGTGTGAAGTAACTCCATGGGTTTCTGGAAACAATTGTCCAGAACCTAGTAGGAATGTAACTTCTTGGTGAAATTATGAAATCCAACATCATTTTGGGCCAATAGTATCCAAGAATTCTAATTTAATGAATGATTTTGGATCCTGATTTATCTTCCCCATAAGTTCCATAATGAACATCCATCATGATGGTAGTGTTTTCTTCTCTATCAATGTACCTATGAAGAACCCCATAAAGTACTTTCTTATAGAGAACCTTTTTCTTATTTGTTCCATCATACAAAATAGTTTTAATTTATCATCTTCATATTTTCTCTCTTCTGACCATGTCTTGCATGAGTTCTCCCCTTTGAAGGTAATCTACAATGGGAGTCATCCTGCATGTGGTATGACCATATGGGTCATGGACATGACTAATCTCATCAATTTATTCAATGTTTTTGTGATAGAATGGTAAAACCATCTTACTATTTTCAATGATTATTACGGTTTCATACTAGAATGGATTATCTAGAGTTATGGATACATTTCTAATGCATCAGTCTGTTCATTTTGTGATTAAGAGACATGAGTTAAGGTTGAATCTGAAGGGAATTCTTTCATTAACCCTTGAACATTTTCCATAAAAGGGGCTATGTCCTCCTTTAGGATATCATATTCACCATTAATGTTCTTGATGACTAGTTCTGAATAACCTTTTATCTTTAGATGTTTTACTTGTACTTATAGTGAAATCTCTAGCCCTAAAATGAGATCCTAATACTCTAATTCATTGTTTGTGCACCCCATTGACAATAGAAAATACTGTGGTAGGAATAATTTTTTTTCAAAGATATGAGTATGAATCCCATCCCCACTCTATTGATCTTGGGTTCTTCCATCCTTTTTCATATAGGGATTTTGGATGTTCTATCAAAATGCATCTCCCATGTTTGGGTGACATCTTGATAACAAAAAATCTCTTCTTTGGATAGTTCAAAATCCAATGGATTCATTTCTTCTAAGGTGTGTTCTTCTATAAAACCTTATAACTCCATTCCTTGGACATATTTATAAGGTATGAACCATATATCAAACTTCTATATGATAAAAACTGAATATGATAGACATCTGGTTAACATTGGATGACTAAGAATGTACATGGGTGGTTTACTACGTGAGACCAGGTGGATTTCATGGTGTTGTACGTTGTTCCATAGTTTCTGGACTCTGAGGATTAGTTCCAATTAAATATTATCACTATTTGAATAATGGATCCAAGAATAAATCATAGTTTATCTGAGATAATAATTGTTGTTTTCACTGTCAGCACCATTCTTCTGTGCAAGGATGATGCCTAGAAACTATTCTAAAGCTGCCACATATATTAGATGTCATCTTCCTTCGACCGATAACATTATCCCTAGTGGGATTAATAGGTATCTCTCAATACTGTAGAATTATAATTGACAATAATTAGTCTATTGATATGCAACCCACTTTTTCATCAACCTGGTGAAGAGAAAACATTTTCCTCTAAGGTTGACTATGAATCATAAAATGTGGGATATATGTCCCTGATATCCTATCAACTCTATGAGGTTTCATAGAGGTAACATTCCAGGAATGTACTTCATATTCTTAGGGTCCAATTTTATGCCATTATGGAGTATGATGAAGCTGGTGAATTTCTCTGTGGTGACACCAAAACCACATTTCAAGGTGTTCATTTTTAGGTTGTGTTCTCAATGATTGTTGAAGAAGGATTCAAGATATAATATTCGATCTATGCATTGTTATGATATAACCACCAGGTCATCAACATAGAATTAAAAAAAATCCCTAAAAGGGAATGAAGATTTGATGAATGGAATGATGATATGCGGTGCCAAAATTTTCAAAATGAAGGGAATTACCTTGTAGAAAAATACTCCCAAGGGGCCCTGAAGGTAGTATCTCTTAATCGTATCCAGCCATTTGTATTTCATTGTATCCATAAATGTTTTCCATGAAATAGAGTGATTAATATATGGTAGATTCATCGATGAACAATTTTATGATTATGACTAGGAAGTCATCTTTTGGGTAGTGCTGATTTAGCTCCCTTAAAATGATGAAAACACTATTTTTCAGTTATTCTCTTTGTCATGGACTGTATTTTCTATCAAGAAGTGATATTATACCTCACAAATAATGTTTTATCTATTTATTTTATTAAATTTATCCTCTATCTTGGTAGCATGTGTTGGGTACATCCGCCTAGCGAATTACTTATAGCCACGATGATCTTCTGGTAGGTCCATGGGGTGAAAGGCCACCTCAAGATTTAGTCATGGAATTTCTGTACAGTTCTAGGCGAAAATATCTTCGTTCAATATTTGGAAGGAGGTGTATACATCTTACTCTTCGGAATACAAAGAAGCACTAAACATAGTGAGTCATGGGTCTTCTTCGGTACCTATGTTTATTTCCCTGAGTTCATCAAGGGTGGTAGATATACCCTCCCCAAATTGTTGATGGGAATCCTTATGGTATTCTTCCTCTTCCTCTTTTATAACATCCTATTATTATTCTTATTCTTAAGATTGGGAAAAAATTCTCATGATTTCCTCTCTAGAGTGAATAGAAGAGTCACAATATTGGCATTTAGAGGCTATGGAAACTTCTTCTGATCTGACTAATTGTGGGCAAGATTTTGGGGAGAATTGGGTGAGGGAATACCATGTTACTTATTTCTCTTCTACCTGAGTGGGTGATATAGGGATCATATGGATCTATGAGGATGGACTGAGGGAATTTCAATTGGAGCACACATCATTATCTTGGGGTCCAGTGGACTTTTATACACTATTAGGCTCGGTGACATGGACTGAAATCATTAGGAATGCAGAATAAGTATCTGAACAGGGACTCACACACTCAACTAGATTAATGGGAAGTACATATTCATTACTGAGCTACATGAAGGGGTCATCAAGGTCCATAAAAAACATGCAAATCATAGAAACCCTAAGAGACACAAAATTTCTGAAAACCCCTCAAAGACACTAGAAACTCTAAAAATACTAATAGACTGTAAAACCCTAAAGGACCCTAAAACCCCTAAGAAACATAAAGGTCCCAAATAAACCTAGAAAACCTAAAATACCCTAAAAACCCTAAAACCATAAATGAATTGAGAACCCCTAAAAACTATAAGACCCTAAAACCCCCCAAAACTCCAGAAAAACCCTGAAATACCCTAAAATTTATAAAGTCACCTAAAAAATCATTATGGGACATAAAAATATCTAAATGGTCAAAAACACCATAAAAACCCCAATACCCCAAACAACACTAACTTTTTTTTTTAAAAACCATAAAACCGTAATAAATTCTAAACCCCACAAAACCAAATAGAAACCCAAAAAAAATATTTAAAAGAAACCCAAATAAACCCAAAAAATACTACAAACCTAAAACACTAAAAACTCCTAAACCCTAAAAATATTAAAAACCACTAAACCCCCCCCCCAAACCTAAAAACTCAAAAAACCCTTTATTTAATCCTAAAAAACAAAAAAAAAAGAATAGAAAACCTTGGAAACTACTATACCCTAAAAACTCAAATAACACTTAAATACCCTGAACCACCATGAAATCCTGAAAATCCAAAATAGAAAAAAAACCACCAAAACCCCTAAAACCACAAAATATCTTAAAAACCCACTAAAAACAAAAATACCTTAAAAAAATATAAAAAACCAGAAAACCCTAAAACCCCCCCAAAAAACCTCTAAAACCCTTAAATACCTAAAAAATATAAATACACTAAAAAAATCCTAAAAACCCAAAAAACACTAAAAACCCTAAAACCTATAAAAAACCAAAAAAAAACACTAAAAAAAATAAAATAATAAAAACCACTAAAAATAAAAAAACACCAAGAAACTTATAAAAGAACCTAAAACCCCTAAAAGAACCTAAAACCCCAAAATAATAACTAATAGATCCTAAAATCCATTAAAATCAAAAATAGACCCCAAAACACCCTATAAATTGATGAAATACTCATAAAACACCATAAAAATCCAAAAACACTAAAATAATCTAATACCCCATAAAAGGATAAAATCCCTAAAAACATCTAAAATAATCCTAAAACACTATAAGAAACCTAAAAATGTTGAAAATCCCTAAATGATAAAAACCATAAAATACCCATAAAAGCCATGAGAAACATAAAAATTCATACGTATCCTAAAACCATAAAAGCATTTAAACCCATAAAAACCTAGAACCATTAAAACTCCAAAAAATAAATTACCTAATACCCCTTAAAAATCCTCGTAAAACCTAATAAATTTACAAAACCCTAAAAAAATTAAAACATGTAAGAAACCAAAGAAAAACCTAAAACACCTAAAAACCAATAAAAACGGAAAAAACCCAGAAAATCCTAAAAAACCACAGAACCTTAAAAAATATAAAAACCACTAAGAACCCAAAAAGACCTAAGAACACATAAAAACATAAGTCCTATAAAATTCCTAAAAACAAAAAACACTAAAAACTCCTTAAAACCATAAAATATATTTAAAAACCCCAAATAAATCTATATAAAACTAAAAAAACTATAGAAAACTCCAAAATACCCATAGAAACCCTAAAACCCAAAGGTTAGCGAGGTGTTCGCTAGGATGTGGGTGGATATGGGGACCGAGACTAGAGTGCATGTAGACTAGGCTACAGGTAATGGGGGTGTCTTCACGAGGTCTTTATTGAACGCTCTTGACTCCCATGAACCAGTTCTGATCGCAATGGATGCATCAGAGGCCCTCATCCCCTTTGGGTCACATGATGCTAAATATGTTGAAGATGGATTGATTAGGGACAATGAGGATAGGAACTCCAAATGTTTGGTTCTGAAAGACATGGCTTTGGAGGACCATAATGTGATGAAAGTACATGTGCAGATTTCTCTATTGCAGGAGGGAATGAATCCTCAGTGTTTGATGTTTTGGGGCAGTGGCTATGATGATGATTCTAGGATGAAATCCACCATGGCCCAGATTTTGAAGAAAAATCCCCTACTTGGATATTTTTCCTCTTTTGGGAAAGAAAAATTTCTAGGGGGGCTGTCGAGGGAAAGCTTTCCACCTCCCACTCCTTGTTTAATCAATCAGGAGGACATTGTTATCCTTGTCCAATACAAACATGGCGATGTTGAAACTACTGTCCTAAAAGTGAGGAGGCCAAGGAAGGGCTACTCTTACTTTTCGGGAATGGTATCAATAAGGGATTCCGCAAAGCTTTCAATAACTCCTCTGGCAAGGTGGGGCGGCCTGCTAAGAAGCAGCTGAATGTGGAGCATGTGAAGTTAAGGGAATATTACGCCAACTACTTGAAGTATTATGACTCTTCTGAATCTGAGTCATAAGAAACTGATGTGGCCACCATTTATGGTTTTTAGGGAGACCCCATTGGTATGGACTATGATAATGATGGCGGGGAAGGCTGGTAGACCCATTGTGGGTGTTTTTCCTTGTTCTTTTCTGCTTTCTTCTCTCATTTGGACTTGTTATTTCTCTTTGTTTTCCTTTTGAGGCTTTGATTTTGGGTATGGGTCGATTGACCCCCCCCCCCTCCACTGTCTTTTGCGTCTTTTCTTCTTATTAATAAATTTTAGGGGGTCGAGAATAGCTTGGCCTCACACCTCTTCTGCCCTAAACCTCCTAAAAACCCTTAAATCCCAAAAGACAACAAAAACTATAAAACTCTAAAAACCTCTAAAAACACTAAAAACATTGTATACCCATAGAAAACCATAACAACCCAAAAAATAGTAAAACCTAAAAACCCCTAATATCCCAAGAAATAACCTTAACAACCTTAAAAACCATAGAAACCCCTAAAAATATATAAAAACCCTAGAAGTCCTAAATCCCATAACAAACTGAAAACCATAAAACCCCTAAAAACCCTAAATAAACCTAAAAACAAAAAAAAACTGTGAACACCCCAAAATCACTACTAACTACTAAGACCCATAAATATCCATAAAACCCTTGAACCAAAAAAACACTACATACTATAAAACCCTTTAAAATTCACAATAAACCTAAAACCCCAAAAAACAATAAAATTTCCTAAAAATCCCAAAAACCCAAAAAAAAGTAAAACCCTATAAAAATCCTATAAACCCTAAAAACTATATACACCCTTAAAACCCTAAAAAACCCACAAAACCCCTAAAACCCTTAAAAAACTAAAACAATCCCCTAAAAACAATAAAATCCCCACAAACTCCATGTAAGACCCTAAAATGCCATAATCCCTAAATACACTAAATCCCAAAATCTATAAAACCATCTAAAACACATTACAAATCAATGACGACTCTATAAAACTCTAAAACCCCTAAAAACCCTAAAACCCCAAAAAATCATAAAACCCCTATAAACCCAAAAAACTAAAAACCGTAAAACCCCTAAAAACATAGAAAAGCATGATCAAATAAACACTAAATGCATAAAAAAACCTTAAACCCTTTAAATCCATAAAAATTATAAAGAAACCAAAAACAAAATTTAGAAACCCTTAAATCCCCTAAAATCCAAAAACCCTAAAAACCCTTAAAAATCATAAAATGCATAAAAACACTAAAAAATTAAAAACCCAAAATAGTTCATAATCCTAGAACCCACAAACTACATAAAACCTTAAAAAGAACCCCTAACCCCCCCCCCAATCCTGAAAACCCTGAAATCCCTAAAAGCTTCTAAAACCCCTAAAAGACCCTAAAACTCTAAAATACCCCCAAAAGACCAAAAAACTAAATAAAGTGAAAATGAACTAAAAAAACCCTACAAAAACCATTCAAAACCCTACAGAAAACCCTAAAGACCCCAAAATACGACAAATCCCATAAAAGCCTCTAAAAACAATTAGAACCTTAAATGAACCTAAAGACCTTAAATACCCTTAATGACCGTAAAACCCACAAAAACCTATAGGGCCCTAAAAACCCTAAAATTCAAGAAAGGAATTTCAAACCATAAATTCCCTTAATGAATTTGTAAAAACCCAACAATCCCTAAAACACCCTCAAATATAAAAACCCCTAAAAACCTCAAAACACTAAAAACCCTAAATAACCCTGTAGAAACCCAACAACCTCTAAAATACCCTAACAAACACTAATGGACTTGAAAACCCTCAAAAACCCTAAAGGGTCCTACAACCCGAAAGCCCTTTAAAAGAAGCCAAAAACCCTAAAAGATGCTAGAGAAACCTAAAATCACTAAACAAACATAAAATTACCTAAAAAATTAAAAACCACTAAAAATATTAAAATATAAAACCCCTAAAAGACACAAAAGGAACCTAAAAACACAAATATCTTTTAAAAGACAAAAAATATTAAAAACACTAAACGACCCTAAAAAATTGAAAACCCTGAAAAAAATAAAATCCAAAAAATACATAAAAACCTAAAACCATAAAAATACTAAAACCCTAAACACCCATAAAAGCCCAAAAAAACCCCTAAATCCCCTTAAAACCTAAAAATACTAAAAAACACCCATAAAAATCTAGAAAACAATAAAAAATCAAAAATTCCAACACAAAACATAATCCCCCCAAAACCTAAAAAAACTCTAAAGGTCCAAAAAATCCTAAAACCTAACAGTAACATAAAACCCCCAAAACCCACTAAAACACCCTAAAATCACTATATGACCCTAAAATCCTAAAAAATATGAACCCCCTAAAACCCAAAAAACTCTTTCAAATCCTAAACGACCCAAAAAAACCACTAAAATATTAAAGAAACCTAGGACCCCTAAAAACTATTAAAAACTCAAAAAAAACCAAAAAGTCACTAAAAATCCTAAATACATCAAAAAACAAAACAAACCATAGAAATTACTAAAAACCCCTAAAAACATAAGTCCCAAAACCCCTAAAAACCAGTAAAAACCCTAAAACCATTTAAACCACTAAAAACCCTAACTCAATAAACACCATAAAACATCCTAAAAACCATAATAAAACTTTTAAAAAATACTTAAAACCTAAAAACCCTTAAAACCATAAAAACCAATAAAAATGTAAAAACCACTAAAAATATAAAAAAATCTAAAAATCTAAAAAATATCAATGAAAAACTATAAAAATATTTAAACCCTAAAAACCAATAAAACCCTAAAAACACTTATATTTTTAAAAATCCGAAAACCCCCCCAAAAAACATCTAAAACTTTTATAACTCTTTTAACCCCCTAAAACTCTAAAACCCCTGAAACCTAGTAAAACACCTAATGATAACCATAGAGACCTAAAAACACAAATATCCCTAAAAACACTAAAAATAGGAAAAAGGCGAAACCCCTAAAAACTATAAAAACCCATAAAACACCTAAAACCTTGTAAAACCCCAATAAGCCCAATAAAACCTAAAAACCTAAAACCCCTAAAAATTATAAACGAACAATGTACACCTATAAACCATTAAAGTCCCTAAAAACCCTAAAAAACCTTAAAAAACTAAAGTCCCTAAAAAACTCTAAAAAACCTATGAAACCCTAAAACCCTACAAACCATAAAAATATTTTATATTCTAAAATACCTTAAACACCCAAAACACTAAAAAACCAATTAAAACCCTCAATTCCCCCAAAACATAAAAAAACTAAAAACCTATAAAACCCCTAAAAACCACTAAAAGTCCCTAAACCCCCTAAAAAAATAAATTTCTCTAAAAAATCAAAAAAACACAAAAAACTCCAAAAAATAGTAAAACCCTATAGAAACCCAAAGGACCCATAAAATCACTTAAACACATTAAAAACCATAATAAACTTAAATCCATAAAAAAGGTAATATCACCAAAAAACAGTAAAAACCCCCAAAACCCCAAAATCCCATAAAATCCATAAAAATATAAAAAGACCCTAAAATTACCTAAAAGATTTAAAAACCCAAAAAAATAACTAAAATTATTAGAACACTAAAAAAACCCTAAAAACCCCAAAAACCCCAAAACCCCTCCAACGTTCTAAAAATATAAAAAATTATAAAAATCACTAAAAGAACACTATAACCTCTAATGACACTAAAATCCTTAACATACACTGAAATTCCTAAAATAATTCTATTCACCCCATAATTCCCTAAAATACCTTAAATCCCCATAAATCCTAAAAACCATGAAATCCCTACAAAAATCATATACCCACCAAAAATAGTAGTTTCGCCTAAAACCATGGAAAATCGTGAAAAACCCATACAAAACCATAAAACCCAAAAAACACTGTAAACCTAAAAAATCTCAAAACCCATAAATACCCTTAAAAACCCTAAAACCCCTATAAAAACCTACAAGTTTTAAAATTCTAAAAACCTATAAAACACTAAAAATTCCTAAAGAACACTAAAAATATGAAAACCCACAAAAAATATAAAAAGATATGGAAACCCCTAAAAATGGATAAAGACACATAATACCCTTAAAACGGTAAACCCTAATCCCCCCAAACAAAAAACCATATAACCCATTAAAACCCCATAAAAAATATTGAAATATAAATACACTGAATACCCCAAAAAACCCAAAAAACCCAAAGAACCCCCAAAACCCTAAAAATGCAAAAAATCCTAAAATCCTAAATCCTAAAAACAAATAAATAAAAAACCCTATAACCCAAAACCCCTTAAAACCAAAAAAATACCTTAAAGAGAATAAAGATTTTAAAGACCCTAAATACCCTATAAACCCTTAAAAGACCCAAAAACCCACATAAACACCTAGAGAAAACCGAAACCCTTAAAATCGAAAAATCCTAATAAAAATCCTTACACCCCTAAATTAAAAAAAACAAAAATCCTAAAAATTATTAAAACAATAAAATAATAATATATCCTTAAACACCATAAAACCCCTTAAAACTAAAAAAAATATAAAAACTCAAAAAAACCCCAAAAAAATAATAACATTAAAAAAATAATTAAAAAAAATTCCAAAATTAAACCCTATTAACACTAAAACCCAATGAAAACCCAAAAAACCCTTAAAACACTAATAATTGAATGAAAATACTTAAAAACAAAAAACCATAAAAACCCTAACAACCATTACCACAAAACAACAATACTAGAAACCCTAAAATCCCTAAAAACACTTAAAAACCCTATAAAACCTCAAAAATACACAATAAACCTAAAACCCCTAAAAATAATAGAATCCCAAAAAACCCAAAAAACCCTCAAAAAACCCTAAAACCCCTCAAATACCCTAAAAACCACTAATATTATTAAAAATCAAAACACCTCTGAAAAACTTAAAAAAACATAGAGACCCCTGAAACCCATAAAATACTGTAAAAATCAATAAACCCCAAAAATTCCCTAAAAACAGTAAAATACCATAAAACCCTGAAAGCCTCTAAAAAACATAAAACCTAGAAAAGACCCTAAAACCCCTAAAAATTCTAAATAACACTAAAACCCCCATAAATTCTCTAAAAGTCCATTGAAATTCATAAATCTCCAAAAAAAATATAACAAACTAAGAACCCCTTACAAAACAATAAAAACCATAAAGAACCCCAAAATTCACAAAAAACTCTAAAACCCCTAAAAAACATAAAAACCCATAAAATGACCTAAAATTCATAAAACCCCTAAAAACTCCTAAAAATCCCTAAAACCATAAAAAACTCTAAAACACTAAAAACTCTAAAAATCCTAAAAACCCCAAAAAACCATTAAATGATCCAAGAAACCATAAAAATCCTAAAAACCTTAAAAAATATTAAAAACCCTAATATTCATAAAAATATACAAAACACTAAAACCCTTATCTACCCATAAAAAATAATGGAACCCCTAATGCAAAAAATACCTAAACCTGGAAAACACTTAACATACCTAAAACTCTAAACACCCTAAAATACACAGTAAATATATAAAAATACCAAAAAAACATTTTAACCCATAAAACTCTAGAAACCCTAAAACCCATAAACTATATGTTTCGAATCTTTTCGAAATGCCCAATGGCTCTGTATCTAACGGTACGCGGACCTTCTTTCCAAATGAAGAAGTTCACTGGGAGATTTTCCCAACGACGCTTAAGAAATCACATTGGTCGAGAGGATGGGAAGTCGGGATCATTTCACCCTTTTTTGGAGGGAACTAATTCCTGTTCCAGGACTCTCTTATAGATTTAATACATGTTCATATGTTCCCGAATCTTTGGTTTATACACAAGCATTGTATCCACAGATTACTCATGGTTGGTAATGGTCAGATGAACATAGGGATTCAGAATCATATAGGCCCGAGGTTTATCATCCCAAATTGGATTAATGAATCTGAGGAGATTGGAATCATTGGGACGATGCTGGTTTAATGCCTCGCGACTGGGCACTCTGGAGTTTATTGTCATCCAGGGGGGACAGATGGAAACTTGAGCATTTGGGCTGAACCTGGGGTACGAGCTTCCTATATATCCTCGTAATAGGAATTAGGATCCACTTAGTTCGGAAAAGAGTAGGGTTTACACGTAATAGTTGCATGTTGTTGGGTTTGATCGTCATGGAGGATTCCTATGTATCGCTGTGGTTGGGAATCAACGTCCACGTAGTTTAGATAAGAGTAGGGATTACACGTAATAGTTGCCTGTTGTTAGGTTTTAACCACATGGAGGCTTCCTATGTATCCTCGTGGCAGGTAATCAAAGTCCATGTAGTTCGGATGGTGTGACTTGGGGATTACACTCTGAGGCGGCCCAGGAGAGGGTGTCTTGGATGATGCTTACTCTAAGCCCACGTGAGTCATGCTCGGTGTTAGAAACAAGAGACAGTAGAGACCAGAATATCACGTCGTGAATGGTGCATCCATGGGAGGTCTAATTAGGCTTACACATGGGGTGGACCATAAAGTTAGGGCTTACTCTGAGATGGATGACCCTGGTGATGAATCCCAAAGGGATAGGGACTTGACACCGACGAAGAAAGGAGAAGCACCCTTCCCCATCCTTCCCTTCCTTAGCCATGGTCGTAGTGGAGTACAGAGGTGCATGGGTTCTTCCTTCTGATGGGTAGTCCACCACTCCTAAGGGAGGGGAGAAGTGCCCCAATCCTAACAAGTGGAGGGGAAAAAAGGTGACTCCCAGGATTGGACTCTACAGAACCGTGGGTATATGGACCCAGGAGTGACTTGGGAATCCACTCAAGGGTCGGGGAAACCCCTTGGCCCTCGCCTACCGTGTTATGTGAACATGAAGATACGTGCTAATTCACCAGAAGGTGTCATTATATGGGTCTAGTGGCTTCGGTAGAGGCCTTGGCTCGAGGCCGATTAATAGACAAGTGAAGGTGTTGCGAATGATCTGATCGAGTCGGAAGAGTTTTTTCTGGCTCGGGGAACTGGAACACCAAATTAGTTGGAAGACTACATGGGTGCAGGAGGAGTGGCACCCTTCACGTAGTAGGGTGCTACGCAACTGGAGAGGCCATCCACAAACCAAGGTGGTCTGCAGACTGATGGCCATCCCATGAACTAGGGTGGTTCGCGGCTTCGGGTTCGGCCCGTGTACCAGGTTGGTATGCAGAGGGGTCCACGGGAGTAGTGGCGTCCGAGGGTGACATCGGTCCGATTTTTATCAGTCGGGGCTTCGCCCGTGTAGGAGGGTGTTACGTGGTGCGATGGATTGGAAAATGGGCATAAACTCCATCGTCCATGGGGAGTGCATCCGCGGAGGGGCCATAGTTCACGGTCTTCCTTTCTTTGTTATTTTATGTTCGCAGTTAACCAAGTTGTTATGCATTTTTGGTTCCATATTAATTCGTTTGCAGCTTTATACATGTTCTAGTTCACAAACTAGAACTTTATTGTTTTCAAAATCCTATGCTCCTTCCTTTGAAATCCTTCCACCCCAATCTGATCAATATCCTTCTCCTTCTCCCCTTCCCCCTCCATCTCCTTTTATAGAGTGGGGAAAGAGAAGTATCTGTGGTCATGCGGCACCTTTTGTGGAGGCCCTTGACTGAAAACCCTATTTACGGATGACTTGGTCAATCTGCAACTCGCGGGGGGCATTTAACGTACCTCCCATGCGAACCAAACTAGATCGGGGAGTGCTTCACGGCCGCGCAGGGTTCCGCCTCCATTCTGCAAATAAAAACAGATGCGGTCCGGGCCAGTTGAAGTGATTCATGGTTGGGGAAGTTCGTGACGGTGGACCAGGTTGGCGCCCATCTTGCTTCGCACCCGCGGATGATCTCTGCCTCTGTTACGCAAACGACAATCATCCGTAGAGGGGGTGCTTCGCGGAACCGGCCACGTACCGTTATCATTGGACCGGTTTGCAGACCAGTTTGTTTTGTGCCATCCTTTGAGTATTGTCCACACTTTTCCCCAATTATTTGAGGTCAAATTAGGTAGATTCCCTTGGATTAAAGAGGATTATCTTTCTCCTTTTTGTATTTTTCAGGACACTACAAATTCTCCCCATCAGAATGGGGTTCGATCGGAATAAAGAGGAGTCCATTCCAATGTAGAGTGGTCCTGAAACATTGGAAGTTCGCGGTAGAGAAGTGGACCCGGTAGGGGACCACACCTATAAATAAAGGGGGTCCCAAACTTTTTCTTTACCGGATTCTTTGTGAGAATAATTTCGTCTTTGTGTGCATGCTCCTTCACGAAATTCCTTGTCCAAAAACCAGTTTCCACTTCTACGGACTATTCCACATTCGTCCCCGCCTTCACCCATAGAACAATCTCCCAACCACGAAACAAAACATTGAAATAATTAAAAAGTAAGTCATGATGGACCATGTAGGAACTCGCTCTACAGTTTTGATGGTTCACAGACTGAAATCTTCCAAACTTTGAAAATAATTCTCTCGAACATAAACATTTAACGTTTGGAGTTGAGATTCCATGGGGCAGCCTGGTTCGTGGTTTTCTGGCCAACGCTCCATGAGCTAGGGCTTCATAGTCTTCTTTCACATAGGGCTGGTTCACGGGGTGCCATCATCACAAATAATCCTATGATCCCACTTTTCTGATTTTATTATAAGGATCTTGGATGGAAGTCCTTTGCAAATACATGGTATTTTGTCAAAGTTTTATTATTTTGGACTAACCATCTGCATGGTTTCCATCATACAGGGAGAAAATATGGTTCCTCCTCATCCTGTAACTAGGCTCGCTACCGATCCTCTTCTGATTGGTTCGAGGAGACGCCTAGCTATGTTCTATAGAGATGAGTGTATCAAAGAGGACCCTACTAGACCCATAATTTCTAATGATGGTGTTTTTAAGGACATTTTCTCTCCCGTCTTTCGAGGCTACCCAATATCGAGCCGTCTCCCGCTTTATGGTTTCAGACTTTAGGAAGATGTCCCTATTCCCCCTATCTTCCTAGGTCTCTCGTCCCTTTGTAAGGAAATGTTTCCGAAGTGCACTCAGGTGAAACTCGCCCTGTCGGGAGAGATTGTCTCTGAATTCGATCTAAATGACGCTTTTATTGTGAGGGGCGCCTCTTAGACCCAAAGTGATTAGCATACTCAAGGATTCTCTCAGGAGGTTTTTCTCGAGAGTTATCCTTCCTTGGTCAACCTTACTCGAGTGGACCCTAACGCTGGGTGGATTTCGAGGTGGGATCTTTGTTCTGGCAGGATTTTCTAAGATGACTAGGCCTGGGCCTTCTGGGTTCACTATCATTTCTAGGAATTTACCGAGTATCTAGAAGCGGTAGGTTTGTACTCTGCGGTGTGGATTTCCTAGTTTTCTTTTTACTCGCCATCCTCGATCCTACCTGACCTGCTCGACCGCAGGTGTTTATGCACTAACACATTCTACCTTGGACATGGTGAAGTTGGTATTAGATTATGGTACATCTACCAACTGGGAGGGCTTACAATTATTGGGGAGATGTATGATGAGTTTCTGCCCACTCCCGATGCATGGGACGATGTCGAACGAGTGCCTTCATTGGCGAGGGACTTGCTGGTTATGGTGGAGCAGTCGCTGGGCCAGCCCTTGCATGCTCGTACTCTTATTCACTATATCACCTGGATAGGGTTATTTCTGGAGGCTACTGGATCTATGCCGAAGATCAAGCATCCCAGGACTCACCCTTCTCGACAATCAGAAACTGCCCCAGGTTCCTACTCGGCAGTTCTAGAGGCGGGCGACTACCTTTCATGGGGTTACGAGGTGTGCCTCAGTGTGCCACCAATGCTTAGACTGGCATGTATGTTTTCTATTGTTTTGAGCGGGTGGTTATTCCCATCTCGTGATATTAATCCAGGAATTAGGGCCGACACATTGATGATGGTAGCTGAGCTGGTGGGAGGCCGCCCGGTGAATCTGGTCATGACCACTTTGGCCCATATTCATGAATTATTGAGCCATATGCAAGAGGGAGGGCCACCCTATCATCTGAGTGGAAACTTTCAATTCATATATGGTTGGGTAATGGATCATTGTTTTTGTTATGAGTATTGTCACGACAGAGTCATTCCTTTCCCTACTCTTCAGCCTACCCTGCATGGCATAGCCGACATTCGTCTGAAGACCATCAGCTCTAATGAAGTTGTCGAGCTTCTAAGTGACTTTTCCCAGATTGTTTTCACTCCCTACCCGACTCCTTCCGGCCTCATGGTTGACAACCATAGGGGGAGCCATGATGGGTGTTCTTACATGAAATTGCTGCAGGATGGGTTTTTATCCACACGGATTGATGGAGTTTCCTTGTGCGATTTTTACGCCCTATATCGTTTTTCTCGACAGTTCGGGTGGACTCAACTACAGGTTTCCCTTGAACACCTGCGGGCCCATGGAATACATTATTCCATTCTCGGTTAGTGGTTGTTGATGTTGATGTGAGAAATATCTGGCATACATATTCTTTATCCTGACATAGGGGCGGTTGTGATCTTGTCCTTGGAGTATGTGAGACTATGAGTGAAGCATTACCCAGATGGAATACTGGGCAAGGCCATCTGGAAATTTCTCAAATCTAGGGTTATCGTGGCTAATGTTCATACCATACCTTCTTCGTCGACTTCAAGGGAAGACCGGTTGGTGGGTCATAATTCGAAGCGTCTCAGGTGGTCTTTCTCTTCCATCCCCTCTACGGCCAAAGTTCAGACATACCCAACCTTCTTGGATGTGGATGAGGATGAACCTATGTCTTCGGGTCCTAGAGAGACAATTCATGAAGTTTTGTCAGCCGATACCGAACTTAGAAACTTGATTCCCAATCCAAAACCTGGGTTAGAAGCTTCAGACCTTCCAGCTTTGGAACCATCTTCTAACATGCACATGTCTGTGCTGATCGCAATGCCAGAATTTATTCTTGTGATATCTAGCGAGGATACTAAAGATCATCATGTCATGGATGTCCACTGAGAAGTGAACAGGTGGGCCTAGCCCCAGATTTGCGAGATTTTTGCCGAAACTCCTCTGGCTGAGATGGAAACTAAAACTGAAGCTCTTCGACAAATCTTCCTAGGTTTGGTGTTATGTGGATTTGACTATCAACCACTTCATTGTCTCACCTGGCAGGTTGTCATTTCCTAGGAGGGGTTTGCTGCTAGTGAACACAAGATTGCTCATCTCACTACCTCTCATTGCGGGACCCGAGATTTTGAGGAAGCTACGAAGAGGCTCCATCAGCTGACAGCATTATAGGTAATCTCTCAATATCTGGTGACTTCCCTATCTTCTGAGCTTCATGAATGTGAAGCTCGGGTGGTGGTGCTGAGGAATCAGTTGTCATCATTGACTAGTGGCCTCAATGTTACCAAGAAAGAGATCGAAGGTCTCCAAATGATCGTGAGGCATGCATGTTCGGTAGCCGGAGTCGAGTCCAGGGAGAAGGCCTCACTGGAGAAAGCCAGCAATAATCTTCATCATACGGTTGCCGATATGATAGAGAGGGTGAGCCAAGCCCCTTTTTGATTATTGAGGCTGCTTCTATACACTCTATTTCACCTCCTCTGTTACTACAAAGGAGAGACTCTGGCTTGTGGTTGTCCTCTCTCTTTGTCTAAATGGAATAAAATTTGTCAATCTTTCTCTACTGTAAAATTTTCTGGTTATTGGAGACTCTGTGGTATAAAAAACAACTCACTGAATCCAAATTAATCATGATTCAAGAAAATAATACAAGTAGAAATGAGCTCTTAATTTTTCCAGGACCATGGGGTCCAACGAGCATAGTCTGACTATTTCTAGGGTTTTGCAGGAAAACCCCACAGATTTTTTTTATTTCCTTTTAAATAACTAAATTTTCATGGTCCCATTTTGTGTGGACCTAGCGGTTATGGCTTGACTTTTCCTTAGGCTTCCCTTTTCAGGTTTTCGGCCTAACAGGCTTTGTGCCTCTTTTTTTCTGAGCGGTTTAATTTCCTGCCAACAAGACTATCATTATTGATGTTTTAGTTCGAACAACTTTGACCAGATATGGTGGGGTGAGGTCCCTAATGTGGTTTGGTTGATCAAAAGATGTCTCAATACCCTTAAAACGCTTGTGGGTGGAACATGTTTAAATTTGAACAACATGCAGGGCATGTCACAAGGCATGGGAGCCGTATCAGCGTGCATAAGTAGGAAAATCATTTCCTAAGGAAAACTTTCCTATGTTAGACGAGACAAGGTCGATCAATATGTAGTTTTGATGAGGGCATGGTATGCATACTCATTCAGAGGTGTCCTTAAGTCGATAACTGTCCATTTCTAATGGCCTAAGGGCTTCTTGGAAGTTCAGATCATGGGAACCAATGAGGGTGGATTGGAAGGGGTACATGACGCCTGAAAGGGGTTTGGTAGCATCCATAGGAACCAGGAGTGTGGGGCGCAGGGTCCCAGTCCTATGCATTTATCTACCATGAATGATGGTTGGTGCTTAGCGCAATTTAAGGTCATGCAGCTAGGATATTTCCTAAAGTGGGATGGATTTTCCTAATTCTTGGTAATCTCATCAAAGACGTTCCACCATACTCAGTCAGGGTTGTGTAAGAGGTTGGTAAACTAAAACATAGAGGGTTTCCAAATCCAGGGATGTATATGGGGGAACAGAGTCCAAGAAGCGTATGGAGAGTAGCATTTCCTAAGGAAATATTGTCGTTGGTAGACAGTCCAGGGGCTATCAATATGCAGTGCCATTGAGGGCTTGGTATGAATAGTCATGAAAAGGTTTCCTTAGGTCAATGATTTCATTCTTCCGATATTTAAGCAACTTCGGGGAAGTTGAGATTTGGGACCACTAGGGGTGGCTTCCAAGGGTTCGGCTCTTTCTGGGTGCAGAGTATGGTTTATGAGGAGAAGGTGTCTGGATACGGGAGAAACATCTAGGCTAAATTTCCCAAGAATGGGTGAAGTCATCCCATCTCACACTGGTGTGAGATGGTGGTTTGTGCTGGTCTAACCCGTGAAATGAGGGAAAGAGAAAAGCCTCCATTCCTTATTGAACCCATGACAGGTTTGACCATGCAGTTTAACGTCATGTGGTAAGGAGGGCTTTCGTGCAGTTTAACGTCATGTGGTAAAGACGAGGAGAATTATTAAAGGATGTTTTGTAGTTTAACATCATGCAATGAGGATGGCTTCCATACAGTTTAACTTCATGTGGTATAGACGAGGAGCATTATTAAAGGATGTTTTTTATTTTATCGTCATGCAGCGAGGATGGGGGGAATTTTTGCTGATGTTGTGTAGTTTTAACGTCGTGAAGCGAGGACAAGAGTTATTTTTAAACAAGTGAAAATTCTTGTAGATGGAGGCATTTCCCTAGATGTTTAATTCTTGGTCTTTTCATCTTTACGCCAAGCAAACAAGATATTTTCCATGCCATTTTAATGTCAAGTGGTTAGGACGTAGTTGAAAAGGCTTCTGTTGATCAGAATGTTACTGGGCTTGAACATATCGGCATGCCCAAGATGTGGAGAGGGGTTGATTGGTGTAAATATTTGTTCCAGGGCTTCTTGCATCAGGAGAAATGATATGGGGGCTCTGAGCACAGTAAGCGTACGGAGGTAGGAAGAGTATTGCCTGAAGAAATCTTTCCTTTTGTAGATGGTCCAGGGGATATCAATATGCAGATCCGTTGAGGGAAAGGTATTCATAGTCATGAAATAGTGTCCACGGGTCGATAAAATTCCACTTCTGATGGTCATGAATGGTTATGAGGATCCACGATTGTCCGGGGCATGAAGTCTGTCATTTTCTAAGAAAATATTTGGACATGTCGGGCATATTTGGACCTGGTTACTATTAAAGCTTAGAGAGCACCCAGCACTGATGTATCTTGCGTGTGGGGGTGTACCTTCACTCCATGTAGTTTAACATTGTGTGGTAAGGATGAAGTACTCATAGTTTAGCGATCAAAGAGATCAGACCATTGGGTGGCTATTGCTATAGTCACTCGAAGGATAACTGAGTTACCATGCTCTGATATACTCTGAACACGATGGGGGATGGAGGTTGTAAACTATAACTCTGAGGTTTCCCAGATCAAGAGATGTGGTGTGGGGTCTCTGAGGCTGGTAAGCGTATGGAGCTAGGAAGAGCCTCGCTCGAAGAAATCACGCCTTTGGTAGACATGACAGGGGCTATCAATATACAGAACCAATGAGGGCATGGTATGTATAATCATGAAAAGGTGTCCTCGGGTCGATGACTTTCCACTTCCAATGGCCATGAATGATTATGAAAATATGATAATGCTCACAGTACATAGTTCGGCATGTGGGGATAATGGTGTCTGGGCATACAAGAAACATCTTTAATACCATTGTCCTTTGAGTTAAAGTATCCTAGCCCTAGCTTGATGTTCGTAGATGCAGGTTGTCATTTGAACCACGGGCGGATACATAGGCTAACCGGGTAGGGATACCCAAGAAATTTTTGGATGTGAAAAAAAGGGGAATGAACTTTTAAACCACTGCTGCATAAATTTCTGGATCGGTAGATATGATATGGGTGCTCTGAGGCTGGTAAGCATACGATGCTAGGAAGAGTATCTCTTGAGGAAATATTGTCTTTGGTAGATGGGCCAGGGGCTATCAATATGTAGATCCACTAAGTGCATGGTATGCATAGTCATCCAAAGGTGTCCCCGGATCGATAACTTTCCACTTCCGATGGCTGTGAATGGTTATGAAGATCCATAATTATCTTGGTTGTGGAGTCGGATGTATGGAGAGGATGCATACAAATGTGGAAGGAGAATTTCCATCTTGTTTCTCCATATATCATGGGTGGATCGCGACAAAGTCTGTGGAGTTTTAACTTCATGCGGTGAGGACGAAGTCCATGCAGTTTTAACGTCGTGCGGTGAGGATGAGGAATACACCCCATGCAGATCTGGTCCGTACATGGGGGAAGAAGCATTTTTTACATTCATTTGGGGAAGGTTGATCCAGGGTGAGGGACCCTGGTGTCACTACATATCTTGCGAGGGAAGGAATCAATCCTCACATAGTTCTCTAAAATCCGTGCAGTTTAATATCATGTGGTGAGGAGGAAGAATACACCTTGTGCAGGTCTGGTCTGTACATGGGGGGAGAGAGCATTTTTTTTGAATGGCTAGTCTAGGATGGGGAACCCTGGAATCACTACGTATCCTGTGAGGGTAAGAATCAAGCCTCATGTAGTTATTTTCGGGAATACACCCCATGCGGGTCTGGTCCATATGGGGGAAGGGGGTTTTGGCTTCATTTGAGGTGGCTAGTCCAGGGTGTGGAATTATGGCATCACTACATATCCTACGAGGGTAGAAATCAAGCCTCACATAGTACTCTAATAGAAAATACACCTCATGTAAGTCTGGTCCATACCCAGGGGGAAAGGGTAATTTTTTTCTTTTAAACCTCATTTGTGGGTGGCTGGGACAGGATATAGAATCCAGGAGTCACTACATATCCTACGAGGGTAGGAATCAAGACACATGTAGTTATCTGAAAGACAACACACCTCATGCAGGTTTAGTCCATACATGAGGGAGAAGGGGAATTTTTTTTCTTTTATCCTTATCCGTGTAGTTTGACGTTGTACGGCAATGATGAGAAATACACCCCATGCAGGGCTGGTCCATACACAGGGGTAGAGGGAATTTTTATCTTTTATTCGGGGGTGGTTAGGCCAGGATGGGGAACCCTGGCGTCACTACGTATCCTGCGAAGGTAGGAATCAAGCCTTACATAGTTCTCTGAAAGAAGCCCACCCCATGCAGAGATGGTCCATACACGGGGGAAGGGGACATTTTTTTTTAATTTTATTCCTTTTGGGAGTTGCTGGGCCAGGATAGGGGATCCCGATGTCGCTACATATCCTACGAGGGCAGGAATCATGCCATATGTAGTTCTCTGAAATCCATGCAGTTTAATATCATGAGGTGAGGACGAGGAATACACCTCATGCTGGTATAGATTTGACATGGGTGAAAAGGGAATTTTTAATCTTTTCATTTGAGGGCGGCTAGACCAGGATGTGGGATCCTGACGTCACTACATATCTTGCAAGGTAATGAATGAAGCCTTACGTAGTCCTCTAGAATCTGTGCAGTTTAACGTCATGCGATGAGGGAAAAGTACTCTTATTTTAGGGTCATAGAGCTTGGACCATTGGGTGCTTGGCAGTTTAACGTCCTGCAGCTCTGACGATAACTGCTTTTAGTTTCTATGTGAAATACTTCTTGAAGAATCTCGCATTTTTAGGTGTGGTAGTGAACTGCCCATCCATGGGGATTAGGTCATACGATCTGTTGGAGTGGACCTTGTGTATAACATATAGTCCCTCCCACTTGTCCTCCAGCTTTGGAAGTTCCCATCCAGGTATCATTTGGGTCCGAAGGACCAATACAAATTCTCTTTCTAAGAAGGACCAAAGATGAACCTTTTTATTGAAGGCTCATTCGATCTGGTTCTGGTATATTTCAAGATGGTGCAAAGTGTGCAACCATTTCTCATACAGCTGTTCCAATTCACTTTTCCATTTTTCTGATTCCTCATCATTGTATAGATAATCACAAATGGCAACCCAATGTGAGGGTAATAGGAGCACAATGGGAAGGACCGCATCTGTTTCATATACTAGTGAGTACAGAGTCGCCCGAGTAGTGGTGTAGTTTGTGGTTCGATAAGCCCACAATGCATGAAGGAGTTTATTCGACCACAATTTCTTGTATTTGTCCACCATTACCTAGAGAATGTTGGACATGGTCTTACTGAAATTCCATATCTATCAATTGGCCGCTGCATGGTATATGGATGAGTTGTTAGCCTTGATACCATATTCTTGGTATAGTTTCTCCAATTCAGTAGAGCAGAATTTGGGGATGGTATCCATCAGTATGGTATGAGGGACGCCAAATCTGGTGATGATATTGGTTTTCACAAAGCTGGAAATTTTTCATTCCCCAACTTCCTTAAGGTTTAAAACTTTCTCCCATTTGGAAAAGATGTCAGTTTCTGTGAGGATATACTTTAGCTATTTGGCTGTGGCGGGAGGATATGGTCCCATGATGTCCATTCCCCAGATTGAAAATGGCTAGAAGTACATGGCCTGATGAAGTAACTCCGGGGGTTGGTGTATGATGTTGGAATGAATTTGGGATGACTGGCATTTTCGGTAAATTGCTCACAATCGCATCCCACTATGGGCCAATAGTACCCAAGTCTTTGAACCTAATGGTAAATCATGGACCTCGGCTGATGTTCCCTACATACTTCGACATGTACATCAGTCATGATGGTAGCTGCTTCCTCTACATCAATGCATCTAAGGAGGATTCCATCGAGGCCTCGTTTGTAGAGGACCTCTTGCTGACATACACTGCTATATAGGACAATGTTGATTTCCCTTCTCCGTATTTTCTCTCATTCAGCCCTGCCTGATGGAAGTTCTCCCCGTTGAAGGTATTTTGCAATGGGGGTCATCCATTCAGTGGAAGGAACATATGTTTTAGGGAGAGTAATGAATTCATGGATTTATTCTGTCTTAGTTTGAACAAATAGTAAGTGCATTCAACGGTGAGGACTACTGATAACTAATTCATCCCGGTCTGGGTCGGCTAGGGTGTGTGGCCGCATTTTCTAATACATCGACCTGGGCATTCTGAGATCAGGGAATATAGGTCAACGTTGGTTCTATGAATAATTCAGCCATTAAATCTTGTACATGGTCAAATAGGGGATTCCGATCCTCCTTTTTAATAGAATAGTCACCATTGACTTACTTGATGACCAGTTCCGAGTCACATTTTACCTTAAGGTGTTGTACTTGTGTCTAGAGTGCGAGCTCCAGGCCTGCAATGAGGGCTTGATACTCCGATTCATTATTCGTACATCCTTCTAACAGGAAGATGGAATATGGAAAGATTGACTTTTCTGGGGGTATGAGTATGATCCCCAAACCCACCTTGTTAAATTTACGATCTTCGATCCACTTCTTGTTTGGGCTCCGGGATGTGCCGTCGAAGTACATTTCCCATGTTGGGAACTCCTCTTGAACAGAGAAAAAGTCTTTATCAGTCATCTCGACATCCAGTGCGGTGGTCCCTGTTGTGGGGTGCTCTTCTAGAAAATCTGTGAATTTCTGGCCTTTGATGGCTTTCTAAGGCACAAACCGGATGTAAAACTGTTGCAGGATAACCGCCCATCGGGATAGGTTCCTGGTCAGCATCGGGAGGCTAAGGATGTACTTGAGCAGGTTATTACGCGAGACCAGGTGGACTTCATGATGCTGCAAATAATGTCGCAACTTTTGAACTGCAAAGACCAAGGCCAAACAACTCTTCACGATGTTTGAGTATCGAGTGTCAGCATCAATCGTGGTTCAACTAATGTAATATAGACTGTTTTCACTACCGCCATCATTCCTTTGTGAAAGGAAGGCTCCCAGCGACCGCTTTAGGGCCGTCACGTATAGGATGAGAGGTCTTCCTTGAACTAGAGGCATGAGCACCGGTGGTATGAAGAGGTACTTCTTTAGGCTATCGAACGCCTCTTGGAAGTCATCTGTCCATTGGTACGTGACTCCATTCTTCATTAACCTGGTAAAGGTAAATTATTTTCCATCCAGGTTGGCTATTGACCGCCTAATTTAGGCCAGGTGTCCTTGGAGTCCCCTCAACTCAGTGACATTGCAGGGAGGTGGTAAACCCAGGATAGCCTTTTTGTTTTTAAGGTCGACATCAATGAAACGATGGTGCATGACGAATCCAATCCCTGAGGTAACTTCGAAGGTGCACTTCAAGGGGTTCATCTTCAGGCTATGTTGTCAAAGTTTGTTGAAGACAGTTTCAAGGTCTGGCAGGTTATCTGAGCATTGTCTTTATTTGACCAACAAGTCATCCACATAACATTCGACGAATCTCCCCAGGAATGGTTTGAAGATACGATGAATGGCGCATTGAAATATGGAGACAGTGTTCCTGAGACCAAAGGGCATGACCCTGTAACAAAATAATCTTTGTGGGCCCCTCAAGGCAGTGGCTTCTTCATCTTCTCATTCCATCCTTATATTATTATACTCATAATATCCATCCATGAAGGATAAAGCCTCATATTCGGTCGTCGCGTCGACTAACAACTCAATGATTGGGACAGGGAAATCATCTTTCGGGCAATGCCGATTGAGAACTATGAAATCAATGTAGATGCATATTTTTCCATTATTTTTCTTGACAGGGACAATTTTGGCCAACCAGATAGGGTACATGAACTCCCAAATGAAGCCTACATTAATAAGACTATCGAATTCAGCCTCTTTTTTGGCAACATGTGAGGGGAGTGTCCTTCTGGAGGCCTATTGATAGCCCTAGGGGTCTTTTGGAAGACCCAGTTGATGCGTCGCCACTTCGGGATCGAGTCCCGGCATTTCCCTGTAATTCCAGGGAAAAACATCTCGATGTTGCCACACCAAAGTGGTATATACCTTGTGCTCCTCGTGAGACATGGCTACACTAATGAGAGTTAGCCTCATGTCCTCCTTAGTACCCAGGTTTATTTCCCTGAGCTCGTCCACGGTGGTGGAGATTCCTTCCTTGAATTTGGGAGGTACGTCCCTGAGATCTTCCTTCTCTTCTCCCCCCACTCCCTCGTCTTCCTGATCTGACAAGGGGAGAGTTCATGGCGTGTGATTTTGGGAGCCCATAAGCGAAGCCTTTTGGGCATCGGCAGACATGCATTCGCCCTCAAATTGAGGGTTAGTGGTCGTTCCTGTGTTGTTATGCTCGGCCGTTATGGCTGAAGTCATGAGGACAACTGAGCACATTTCCGCACTTGAAGCCCTTCTCTCAATATGGTGATGGGCAGTACGTAGTCTCTACCAAGCTATATGAGGGGGTCGTCAGGAACCATTTCTAGACCATTTGGACCGGGGATCCAGTAGACACCATCTACCAAGGGCTTCATCTTCTTTAGCTCATAAAACCCGGCGTCATTTTAGTGAGACTCGAAGAGATCGAAAGGGGCCTTGTCGGTGTGCAATTTCCCACTTTTCCTATTAACGCAGTACATAATACACTGGTGGTAGGATGAAGGAATGAACATGTGCTTATGGATCCATGACCTTCCCTGGAGGGCATTGAATGTTGTGTTCTGTTGGACCACCATGAATTCTGAGTAGGCCACAAGGTCACCAAAATGGGTCTTTAGTTTAATTTGTCCCATTGGCTTCTGTTCACTTTGGACATAACCTAGAAGAGTTGTGGCGAGGGTATTAAATAACCCTCACTATATCCCAACATAATGAGTGTATGTAGGGGAATGAGGTTAAATCTAAAGCCATTGTCAATAAATAATTGGCATATCTCAACATCATCCAGTGTGTTGGACACATATAGTGGTTTGATGTGTCCTTGCATGATGGAATCTTCATACTGATCGATGAAGGAAATCACCGCATTGCATTCAGTTGATCCAGTCTTCATCCGGTAAATCTCGGCAGTAGCTACCTTGGCTTGAATCTTCTTGGGGCTGATCAAATTCTATAACCGCCTCCCTGAGGTCGTCCAACAACCTCAGGGCATTTAGGATTGACATTTTGGCTGGTACTGACGCCAGCTGCTTAAGGATATCTTATTTCTGCTCCAGTGGCCGATGATTCTCCGTTGGTGGGAGATTCTTAGAAGATGTTTTGGGAGCTAGAGTATGTGATGAGGAGGGACCGGTCATGGGGACGGATGTCAACAGTGTTCCCACGTTTTGGGGATTTGGCCCGACCAGTATGTGTGTGCGCACTAGGAGGCTAGATGCTTGTTCCTCCTCTGATGGGTACTGTAGAATAATGGGGGCATAGTGGTTGCTTGTGGAGGTAGAGGGAAATTCTTTATCCTGCTGAGTCCGTTGAAGGGCTCCCCCATGGGTTTCCGCGATATTGATGGTTTCCACTAAGGTACAACCATAGGGTTTGTTTCGGCCACGACTGTGCCTCCCCTAGTATCCCCTGCCTCTGCGATTCCTCCTCTCAGCTCCTTGTGTTAGGGACTCAGGAGCATAACCATACCCTTTGTCAGGTAATGATTCAATGATATGGATGACGTTGATGGAACCATAGATTGTCTCTTCATCCTCTGATAGGTCAGCCCGGTCGGATGCCCTTGATGGTGTTGTTTGGTGGGTCGGTGCTCATGGAGCTAGGTTTGAGGGCATAAATTCCTCTAGTGTCATGTCTATAATCGGCCTCGTTGCGGACTGCTCCTCTTTTTCTTGTTTCCTTCCTTTTCGATTACTCCTAGATGACCCACTCGAGGAGGGATGTGAGGCTGATATTGTCAACTGTGCAGCATCAGGGGCTATTAGTGGCAACAATGCCTACTGTAGTTGAGCTCGGAGTATTCCCTAGGCTCGATTGATAGAATTTCAAGTCATCCATTCATCAAACTTATACCCATTCTTGCTGGTGACTTCCTTCCACCCCTCCCCTTTGTGAGAGTCAGTGGTATAAATATATGTCACATGTGCTAGGGGTGGTCCCAGATCAACTTGCCCGGAGTCTACCATCCTTTGCATGAGTTCTATGAAGACGAAGCATTATTGAATATTGTGCCCCAACAATTGATGGTAGGGAAAGTAATATGTCCTGTCATCGCGAATAAATTCTTCGAGTTTCCTTGGTTCCACGAGGCGGAGCAAGTAGCAATTCATGGTGGTGATGAAGTAGCCGCGGACCTGGTCCTCTCGGAACTAGTATAATTTGTTTCTTTGTTTCTCGAACTGGTTCCACTTCGGTCCTCTCTGATCTTCCAACTTGGGCAGAGGCGGTCGCTGATATACAGGGGACCTTGACGATTTGGTGGAGTCCTGAGTGGCGGAGTAGGCATAGTGGTTGTCTTGAGCGTGATAGTAGATGATTCAGCTATAGATTCCCTTTTTGTACGAGCCTGCGATGCTCTTTGGGACTTCAGATTAGTCGGTTGTAGGGAGTCCTCATCTCTCTGGGGCAATGTCCGAGAGATGTCGGAAGCCAATGGTGCACTCCACTGGTATGAGCGGCATTCGTAGCTCATCTCGAAGATTATATATGCATATATCAAGAATCTCATCTTGAGGAATTTCCATGTTCAGAGAGTAGGTCAGACCTTTCCATCTATCGATGAAATCTGAGACCCTCTCATTCTCCCTCTACTTGCAGTTCATGAGGTCGATGACCATTTTTTTAGGAAACGTTGAGCTGATGTGGAACCTGAACTGTTGTCGAAGGTCTTCCCAAATTTTTATTAACTAGTTTGGGAGACTCATATACCATAAGAAGGAAAATCCTTGCAAGGTCCATAAGAATAATGTGATTTTCACTGCATCTTGTTGTTACGGAGTTCCCATCATAGGGTCATAATAAGATGCGTAGTGCATCGAATGATATTCTGGATTTCCTGATCCATTGAAAATAGGGAAAACAGGGCTCCCCAAATTGGGAGGAGGTGGTATGTTGCTCACCGAATTTGGGTAGGGCTTCCGCTATGGCTTTATCAGAGTGCATCGACCTTCTGTTGCTTCCAATCGAGCTGTTATTGCCTCGATGGTGTTGGTGAGACCCTCGTTTACATCATGTTGGACCCGGTCCTCGGCAGGTGTAGCCTGAGGCATTGCTTGAGGATCTAGCTCGATTGGCATCAGGGGTGCATGTTCCATTTGTGACACCTTCGGAGGGTTCAGACGTACTCGCTCCGGTTGCTTCCTAAGTGGAGGGAAGTCTTGGTATTCATCTGGATCCATATTTAAGTAGTTGGATGGGCCAGGCACCTCATTGGGTAGGGGCCCTGGCCATGATTCGTTTTCTAGGGAAAACCTTAGTCTTTGAGGTTCACTTACTAGGAGTGTGAGGTGTATTACTTCTTGGGAAGCTCTTTCAATAAGATGGTTCTTCTAGAGTAGCTCGACGTTAAGCCACCTCAATTCATTCATATCCTCTTCCTATCGAGTGAATCTCTCTTCTAGCGTATGCGGCTCATTTTTGTTGATAGAAGGAGACGAGTTAATGGTAATTGGTCCTTTGTTATTATCTTTGTTCAAAGCTCGTAGGGTAAGTGGAAGAGGGTTGGATGGTGGGGTGTCCATATTTAGGGCGGCCCTCTTGTTGCGGGTGTGTATGTCGAGCGGTTCATTGTGAGTCACCATCGGAATGGATCCATCATCTCTTGATCCATCCAGATTCACATCATACTTGGTGTCACCCATGGGGTTAACCTCTATGATGTTGATTGATGCATACCGCGGGGTGGAGGGGATGTCATCTTCCAAATAGAAAAAGGATCTCCCATGCCTTTTACTAGTCTTCCCCCTCCTGCCCCGGGATTATTTTCGGGCCTCTTTGATGAAGGGTTACATAGAGAGTTCTTTGATGCGACCTTACGGTACGCCTCTCTCTTGGTGGGTATGATGATTAAAGGGATAAGATAGGCTAAGAACTTCCTCTTATGACCATCCTCCCTAGACAAGATAATACGGATTCTTAAGGTGGAGGTGGTTGTTGAAGTGGTAAAAATTATCCCAGCCCTGAGGGCTGGGGTTGGCTATGTTCCTTGGACATTGAGTCTCTTCCCATCTTTATTGGTCTTACAGGGGTATTTGTTAATAAAAATTCCCCTAGCCCTACAGGCTGGGGTTGACCCTGGATTGCGGCAGTGGCTGCTGCTATCGCTACCTGTCTGATCATACATGCTCCCATTCAAGGGTGAACTGGGTTTGGTGGCTAGTTCTTCTGTGAATCAATTCCCTCTGGGTAGGCAGGAAATGACTGTTGATTGGCCTCTCTTAGCCAAGAGACATGTTCTGTGATATCGGTGCCCAGATTTAGGAGTTCTTGGATGGCTTGTTCATTTTGGGCCTCACGATTTCGGGACTTACTCAAGGCCTATCCTTGTTGGGTGTGTTGTCTTTCCTGAGCAGGGACCCCACTCGATTGTTGTCTTGACGTGATGATGTTGCAGGACACCATGCCGAAAAACTTCTTCTGGGTAGGAAGCAAAGTGAAATGTAGAGATATATGTTCCCCCCAACTTTTGATATGGACTCGCGTCGATGCATCCCCGATGAGGCAGCGCAGCTGGTGTAGCGCACAGAGGCAGGCTATCTCCATGATTCCTTAACACCTCTCGGGTCGCTTTTCCTGTGCCGAAGGAAGATCTTCCAGGTCGATGTGATGCAGGAGGTCTCCTATTGTCTTGACATGGTCTACATACCCATCGTAGGGAAAGAAGCTTGATTTTAGCCCGAGGAGGGTTGTCCATATATTGTATTAGATGTCATGCACACATTCTTTCGACAACTTTCTGGGTATGTCGAATTGAGATGTGGTCATGGGACAAAACATAACTGGTATATCATCCATAGCCAGTGATTTCCCCATGTGCAACATGTCAGCATACTCTTCCACTAGTGATTCCTATACCTAGTCAGCCCAACTGAGATACTCACTGATAGTGTGGTTGCTGGCAGTGGAACAGTTAGGTATCGAATTATCATGTGGCAGATTACGAGGTGGTTCAAAAGATGAACATGTCCATGGAATGTCTCCCAATTGAAGAAGGGTGTCGTTGGCGACTATCTAGGAATTTTACATGCTTGATCCCTTCCTTCTATGTGCCTCGGTATACGGGGGATTTTCTGTGCTTGATTCGGCAAGGGGAGGACCTTCTTGTCGATATGATATGTCATTTCAAGGAGGACCTTCGCGATGGTGGCCACAATGGTGAGGACTACCATTACTGCTTGACGCCTCACATCATAGAGAACTTTTGCCGTGCATATCCTGGGTAGGGCCTCCAAGGTGTGTTGTAGCAAGGGGAGGACCTTCTGGCTGCGTAGCATTGTTACGGGGAGGGCCTTCACAAAAACTTCCATCATGGTAAGGATGACCATCATGGTTTGACATTTGATGTGCATCCTAGGGAGGACCTTCGAGACACACTGCGACAAGGGGGGGACCTTCTTGTTGCTTGGGGCCACTGCGGGACGGACCTTCGTAATGGAGGTCGTGGTGGCGAGGAATACCATCAAAGCTACCCCAATGGAGATGACTACCATTATAGCTGGTGCAGGAAGAATATTTATAGGGTACACCCTGGGGAGGGCCTTCAAAATGTACTGCAACGAGGGGAGGGCCTTCTTGTTGCTTGACGTCTCTACGATGAGGACCTCCATTATCAGGGTGGCGAGGACTACCACTGTGATCTGATTCCCAGCTACGTGTAGTGTCGTTGCAACATAACCCCAATGGTGGACCTTCAAGGCAGGATACAACAAGGGGAGATCCTTCTTATCATGATGAGCCGTCACTATGGGGAGGGCCTCCGCAGTTGCGACTATGAATGTGAGGACTACTATCATAATATGTGGTCCCACTGCATGGAGTGTGCTTATAGTGTATACCCTGGGGAGGACCTTCAGGGTGTACTGTAGGAAGTGGACGACCTTCTTGCTTCTTGATCTATTGGTCACACAGAGGGCTGCCATGACTTGCACCAAAAGATAAGCTCTTGTGATCTAATTTTATATGCATGTGGAGAAGCCCCGCAGGTGCTCTGGGGAGGACCTTCAGAGCTGCTGGTAGTGACATTGTGGGGAGGAACTTCACAAAAACTACTACCACTCCCATAATATGGTAATGGGTGGGAAAGGTTCTGAGCCTTTGATACGTCCTTAGCGGCATCGAGAACCCCAGCTTTCAGCAGAGCGAAGTCATGAACCTGCTCTTTATTTTCCGGCTCCATTCGACATGTTTGGGGTGTTTTCTTACGGGCAGCGGGGACCGTCTAATATTTACAATGTCCTTCACCTTTGGGTCCCTATTTAATTGGGTCTCGTGATGTTGTCGAGATACACCGACGAACATCTTGACTTTTAGCAGGAATATATGCTTGCTCTGGAGAATCCACCAAGATGGACGGGTGTCCACCCATTGGAACGAGTGAAGCTTCTCGATCCAGTTTCCCTTGTATCACGGAATATAGCTGACAACCCTCCTGGGTGGAATCAGGGATGTATATCTACTCCGAGGAAGCTATCTCATCTCTTAGATGAGTCACCTCAATTGGGGAGATGGGCTCACGGGCCCGATTCGTTACTGTTTCCGCTGATGCAATTATATTATGTAAAGTTTGCAAGATATGATCTGGGATCAATACCTCTTCCTCCATCATTTCAAGGATAGGAAGAGATACATCTTTTCCTGGAATTGGTATCAAGTCCCATTCCGGTATCGATGTAGGAATATCTTGCTCCGGTCCTCCGGTGGTCAGTGGGTACTGACAATTATATTGTGTTGGGGCAGGTGAATGAATCTTCCCCTTCACCGCGATATGCCGGCTTATCTTTCTGTTTTACACCACATATAGATGGCATACATTACTTTCATCCGCTGTGAGTTGGCCCTACATATGTTGGTTTCCCACCGTATTGAGTCGGTGACCTTTGTTGGCAGGGAGACATGCCCGCCTATTAATTTCCACTACATCTAGATGGCGGGCCTTGTTGATCGCCACCATGCTGGGATGGTAGGTGTCAAGAGAATATGCTAGGATCTGGTCCAACAGGCATTGGATCGCCACCATGTTGGGTTGGTGGGCTTCACAACCCTAGGTAGGGAGAGGTGCCTGCTGGGTAGGTGTCGTTCTGTCTGAGCGACGGGCTTCATGGATCCTAGCAGGGATCCACGCCTTCTCGTATGATGTCGCCATGTCCTGATGGTGGGATTTGGAAGAGTGAATAGTATTATGGTCATGTTCGTGATATGTCTCTGTGACTGGGTAGCATAGCTCCTCCTCAGGGCCAAGGGTGATGACTGGTCCTTGGTTGTATGTTTTCCACCCTCGTCGGGCGGTCTGAGGGGCCGGAGTTCGGGGAACGTGGTCTTGGATCCTCGGGGTGGCATCCTCCTTATCGTGAGGATGTTGAGTTGCGGCGTGACCGCGATGACGTCTTCTAGCTAGGGCCTTGAAGTGAAACCCCTGTTTAGTGGGGATGAAGTCCTCACCATTGACCTCATCTACCTCCCTAAGATAAAGGAGGTACGCGTTGTCTCATTCTGGGGATAGACTCCCGAAACGGGTTGAGAAGGCAATAGGGGACGTCTGGATCTACTTTTGTGGACGTTATAGGGTAGGGGACTGGCAAGTCCTGGCGGATTGGAGGGCGTGCATGTCTGCCTCCACTATTGGGAGAGTACTGTTCAAGTGGTACTCTCAGATCAACGCATCTGAGACCCAGTGTTGAAGACACTGGGTAGGTTATGGGGTCCTCCGTTGGTGAGGAAGTCTGGTCATTGCATTGTTGGAAGCACATGCCTTTGAGTTCCTTAGTGATGCCATTGGATCGAAGGGAGTTCTGAGTGGTACCTGTAAAATATTTTAACAAATACAAACAGCCAACCATTCAAAGGAACATCTCATGTCCCCATGCGTAATTAATGACCTTGCTTGGCCATCCTTGTGAGTATAAAGGGGGAACATGGTGGGATTAAGTTAAAACATGTCATTCTTGTTTAATGATTCATGTCGGGTTCACCATTTTTTGTTCCGAATCTTTTCAAAATTCCCAACGACTCTGTATCCGATGGTATGTGGACCTGCTTTCCAAAGGCATGAGTTTTCTAGGAGAGTTGCCCAGTGACGCTTAATAACTCACATTAGTCAAGAGAATGGGAAGTCGGGCTCATCGCACCCTTTTGGGGGGGGAACTATTTCATGTTCTGGGAATCTATTATAGATTTAAGACGTGTTCATATATTTGCGAATATTTGGTTTATACCCAAGCATAGTATCCACATATTACTCCTAGTTGGCAATGGTCATCTGAACGCGTGGATTCAGAATCATCTAGGCATGAGGTTTACCATCCCTCATTGGATTAATGACTCCAAAGAGTTTGGACTCACTGAGACGATGCTGGTGTAAAGCCTCACAACTGGGTGCTTTGGAGTTTATTTTCATCCAGGTGGGACAGATATAAACTTGAACATTTGGACCAAACCCAGGGTACGGGCTTCCTACGTATCCTCGTAAGAGGAATTAAGATCCATGTAGTTTGGATAATAGTAGGGCTTGCACGTAATAGTTGCCTATTGTTGGGCTTGATCCTCATGGAGGCTTCCTACGTATCCGTGTGGTAGGGAATCAAAGTCCACGTAGTTCAGATAAGAGTAGGGCTTATACGTAATAGTTTTCATCTTGTAGGGCTTGAACCTCATCGAGGCTTCTTACGTATCCCCATGGAAGGGAATCAATGTCCACATAAGTTTGGATGGTGGGCCTTGGGGCTTACACTCTGAGGCGGCCCAAGAGAGGGTGTCATGGTCCATGCTTACTCTAAGCCCACGTGAGTCATGCTTGGTGTGAGAAAAAAAGCCAAAAGGGACCAAATGATCATGTCGCGAAAGGTGCATCTGTGGGAGGTGCGATGGGGCTTACACATGGGGCGGCCCGGAAAGTCGAGTCTTACTCCGAGATGGATGCCAGTGGTGATAAAGACCAAAGGGAGAGGGACTTGAAACCGAAGAAGAAATGAGAAGCACCCTTCCCCATCCTTCCCTTCCTTGTCCATGGTCGTGGGAGAGTACAGAGTTGCATGGGTGCTTCCTTCTGATGGGTAGTCCGCCACTCCCAGGGGAGGGGAGAAGTGCTCCAATCCTAACAATTGGAGGGGCAGAAAGGGGACTCCTGAGATTGGAATCTTTACTACCGTGGGTATGTGGACCCAGGAGTGACTCGTGAATCCACTCAAGGGCTGGGGAAACCCCTTCTCCCTCACCTTCCATGGTTATGTGAACACGATGTGGCACGCTGATGCGCCTGAAGGTGCCATCATACGAGTCTGGTGGTTTAAGTAGAGGCCTTGGCTCGAGGATGATTAAAAGGCCAATGAAGGGGTTGCGAAGGAAAGGATCAAATCAGAAGGGTTTTATCTGGCTCAGGGAACGGGAACACCGAAGGAGTTGGAAGAATGCATGGGTATATGAGGAGAAGCGCCCTTCGCGTAGGAGGGTGCTATGCAGCTGGAGAGGCCGTCCGTGAACCAGGGTAGTCCACAGAGAGATGGGAATCCCATGAACCATGGTGATTCGTGGCTATGGGTTCGGTCCACGTAATAGGTTGGTACACAGAGGGGTCCATGTGAGCAGTGGCAGCTGAGGGCAACACCGGTCGGAGGTTCGTCGGTCGGGGCTTCACCCGCGTAGGAGGGTGATAGGCAGTGCGACAGATCAGAAAAGGGGCATAAACTCCCGGGTCCGTGGGTAGTGCATCCGCGGAGGGGCCATGGTTCGCAGTCTTCTTTTCTTTGTTATAATATGTTCATGGTTCACCAAGTTGTTATGCATTTTCAGTTCCTTATAACTTAGTTTCCAACTTCTTACATGTTCCGGTTCGCGAATTGGAACATCTTTGTTTGCGAAATCCTAAGCTCCATCCTTTGAAATCCTTCCACCCCAATCGTATTGATCTGCTTCTCCATATCCTCTTCCCCTTCCATCTCATTTTATAGAGTGGAGAACGAGATGTATCTGTGGTCATGCACCACCTTTTGCAGAGTTCCATGACCGGAAACCCGGTTTACAGATGACTTGGTCAATCTTCAACTCACGGGGGGCATTGAACGTGCCTGCCCTACCCCTCCCCCCCGAACCAAACTAGCTCGGGGAGTGCTTCACAGCCGCGCAGGGTTCGGTCTCAATTCCGCGAACAACGGCGGATGCGATCTGGGCCGGTTGACGTGGTTCGTCGTTGGGGAGGTTCATAATGGTGGACCGGGTTGGTGCCTTTCCTGCTTCGTTCCTGCGGAGGATCCCCGCCTCTGTTCCGCGAATGACAGTGGTCCACAGAGGGGGCGCTTTGCTAAACCGGCCGTGTACCATTATCATTGGACCGGTCAGTTGACCAGTTCGTTTTGTTCCATCCTTTGAGTATTCTCCACACTTTTCCCCAATTCTTTAGGGGGGATTTGGTAGAATCTCCCTTGGATTAAAGGGGATTCTCATTCTCCTTTGCAGATTTTTTAGGACCCTACACCATAAAAACCATAAAACCATAAAAATCCATAATACCCTCAAATCAATTGAAAACCTAAAAACCATTAGATCAAATAAAAAGATGGAAAATCCAAAATATAACACTAATAATTTTAAAATAGTAAAAAACATAAATAGCCCAAAAAACCACAAAACCCTAATGACCATAGAAAAACCTAAAAACCCTAAAACTTTTTAAAACCCTAAAAACCCCTAAAAACAAAAGAAAACCTAAAAATTCTAAACCCTTAGAAACCAAAATACATAAAAATCCTAAACCCCCAAAAAAATTTCAAAACCCCAAAATTGTAATGTCCCTTAAAACCCTAAACAACCTAAAACCCCTAAAAACCAAACACACCACAAAACCTAAAAACCCCTAAAACACCATAAAAAACTCGATAAGATCCCCAAATTCCTTAAAAACCATACCCCCCCCCTAGGGCCCTAAAAACCCTAAAATAGCCTCGAAAAACCCCAACCCCCACCCCATACCCTAAAAATATCAAAACCCTAAACCCCCTAAAACGCCCTAAAAGCCAAATAAAACCCTCAAAAAACACAAAAAAAAACTTAAAAACCTTAAAATTACTATACATCAATAATGTCTCAAAATGCCCATAAAACCGTAAAACAAACCCCCCTAAAACCCATAAAACCAATTTAAATTCATAAATCCCATAAATAAAATTAAAAAATTAATAAAATTTGAAAACCATAACCCTTCTAAAAACAATAAAAACCCTTAAAACCCTAAAAACACTAAAAACCACTAAAAACCCAAAAAGACCTTAAAACTCTAAAATCCTAAAAAGCCTAAAAAACCAACAAATCATAAAACCATATAACACTAAAAATCATTAAACCCTCTATAAAAGTCGTAAAAAACATACAAAAACTAAAAAAATATTTTGAACCCTACACCATACACCCTAAGAAATCCCAAAAGAAACCAAAAACCCAAAAACCCTTTAATCCTATAAAGATGATAATTCCCCTAGGAACCTTTAATACCAAAATAATCCCATAAAACACATAAAAATAAAAAATAAAACACAAAATATTACAAATAATGAAAATACTAAAAGACTATAATACATTAAAAACCCTAAAAAATAGTTCAGCATCCCAAAACCGTAAAACCCCTTAATAGAACCCGAGAAACCCTAAAAGAACATGAACAACCCTAGAACTCCATAAAAGAACTCTAAGGGCACTAAAAACCTAAAAGAATCCCAAAAAATGTAAAAAATATTGAAACCCATAAAATCCTTCAAATCCCTAAAAACTCCTAAAACAGAAAAACACCAAAAGCCCCAAAAAAAACCTAAAAACCCCTAAACCCCCCCCAAAAAACCCCTAAAAAACAATAAAAAGATTAAAAGGCACTAAAACCACTAAAACCATAAAATCCCATAAACGCTAAAATAGATTAAAATACCCCAAAAAGATCCAAAATAATCACAAAAACTTATCAAAAGGAAGAAATACCCCAAAACACCTAAAAAATCAAGAAAAATCTAAAAACCCTAAAAAGAAAAAAGAATCCCTAAATGACCCTAAAACCCTAACAACTCAAAAAAAAAACCATAAAAACCATTACAACCATTAAAACCATACCCCCCCAAATAAAAACTAAAAACTCTAAAAACTATATAAGTACTTGAAAACTCTAAAAACCACTAAAAACCTCAAACACCCCTAAAACTCATAAAACCCAAAAAACCATAAACAAACCCTAAAACAAGAAAAAATCCATAATGAACCAAAAAACTCTAAAAAGACTAAAAATCCTAATAATAATCCATAAAAACATAGAAACCCCTACAATCCTAAAACCCAATAAATATGTAAAATACCATTTAAACCGTTAATACCGCCTAAAAATCCTAAAAATTAAAAAACCTAACAAACCAAAAAAACGTTAAAATGATGAAAACCTGAAAACCCCTAAAAAACATAAAAATCTAAATGAACATAAAAAACCTAAAAATCAGAACATTAAATAAAAATCTGAACACCTATTAAAGACTATAAAACACACAAAAAATCCTAAATAGCCCACAAACCATAGAAAGCCTATAAAAATCTTATAAATCTGGATAAACCATAAAAATCCTAAGAACCATAAAAACCTGTTAAAACCCTAAAAAACCTTCTAACCGCCTAAAATAATTAAAAACCCATAAAACTAAAAAAACATTAAAAAAACATTAATGATTAAAAAAACCAAAACACCCTAAAAACCCATAAAAATCCTAAAAAATCCAAGAAAATCCTAAACGCCATAAATATATTAAAAATACCATTAAACCCACTAAAATCACTAAAACCGATAAAAACCCCACACAAATCTGAAAATTAAAAAAACATCCAGGAAATCTCCAAAAAACAAAAAAACCATACAACCCTAAAAATCTAATAAACCCTATAAATACCAAAAAAACCCCAAAATAGTAAAAATACTAGAAACCCCTAAAACCCCAAGAAACCCAACACCCAACAAAACCCATAAAAACATTAAACCCATAAAACCCATAAAAACCTTAAAACCCTTGAAAACCGCCAAACCCCCCTGAAAACCCCTAAAACCCTTAAAATACAATTCCCCCCTAAAAACCCCTAAAGGCCCTGAAAACCCTAAAACCCCTAAAAAGCACAAAAAATCCTAATAACCCTAAAAGACCATAAAAGACCATAAAACCCATAAAAGACACAAAAAACCCAAATATCCCTATAGAACACAAAAACCCCTAAAAATATTAAAACCTCAATGAATCATAAAAACCAAAAAGGGTCCTCAAATAGGAAAAAACCTAGAAATCCCTAAAACCATAATAGACCCTAAAAACAATTATGACCACAAAAACCCTAAAATACCCAAGAAAATCCTCAATACCATGGATACCCAAAAAACCTTAAAAACAGAAGAAAACCATATAAATCCTAAAAACCCTAAGAAATAATAAAAACCTAAAACCATCATAACCTTAAAAATCTAAAAACACTAAACACTCTTAAACGCCTAAACAATCATAAAAATGTAAAAACCATAAAAAACCCTAAAAACACTAAAATTTATTAAATGACCAAAAACACAATAAAATCCCTAAAACCCTAACAACATTTTAAAAACCCTAAAAATAATATAGACACTAACACACCCAAAACACTAAAAACACTAAAACTCACCCAAAAAACCAAAAAACCCAAAAAGAATAAAAAATGGGAAAAAAAATTAAAAAAACATGAATCCCCTAATAACCCATAAAAATAATGAAGTCCCATAAAAACATAACAACTCTAAAACATGAAAAATCTAAAAATACCTAAAAACCCTAAAAACTCTTAAAATACCAAATGCCCCTAAAACCCCTAAAAACTACAAAACCCCTAAAAACCCCTAGATACCACAAAAAACCCACAAAACCCCAAAAACCCTTAAATACCTTTAAACCCATTAAACCCCCTAAAACACCTAAAAACCCTAAAAACCTACCCAGAGACAGTTAAAACACTAAAAAAAACAAACCTAATAACCAAAAAAAAACATAAAAAACACTTATAATCAAGATCCCTATATTATACACCATGAACCCAAAACCCTACACTAAAAACACTATACACTTCACATTAAATGATAAACCCTACTCTCGAAACCCAAACCCTCACACACTACACCCAAAACCGAAAGTCCTAAATGGAATGCCCTACATGCTAACACCTAAACCCTAAACCCTAAACCCAAAACCCGAAACCTGAAACCCTAATCCAAACACCCCAAACCACAAACCACACAAACTGAACCTAAAACCCTAAAACATAAAACCCAAACATAAAATTGAGACCCTAAGCCCTCAAACCTATACCATAAGCCCTAAAATACACTAAAAAATCCTAAAAACACTAATATGTCCTTAAAAATATTAATGACCATTAAAACTATTAAATGCATAAAACCCCTAAAAACCCTAACAGACCCCAAAAACTAGAAAACCCAAAAATAATTTAAAAAAATAAACACCCTACAAGAGCCTAAAACCCCCTAAAATTATATTAAAATCCCTAAAACACCAAAAATCCCAAAAAACCCTAAAAACGCTAAAAACACTAAAATCACTTAAAACGTTTAAAAACCCAAAAATTCTATAATTCCCAAAAAGCCCTAAAAATCCAAAAAATATTAAAACCAAAGAACCCTAAAAGACCCAAAAAATATATAATCCCTAAATTTCCTTAAGACACCTAAAATAAATTAAAAAAACACAAAAACAAATAAAACCCCTAAAAACCCTAAAACCCAAAAATGATTATAAAAACCTAAAAACCATAAGAACATCCTAAAACACCCTAAAAATACACCAAAACCACTAAAAAACAAAAAACAAATAATAGAAAAAAAATCATAAAAAAATAAAAACCTGTGAAATCTGTAAAAACTATAAAATAACCATAAAACCATAAAATCCTAAAAATATAACAAACCATAAAAACCCTTTAACCCTTAAAATACCATAAAACAACTAAAAAACCGGTAATAACCCAAAAAACCTTCAAAATATTAAAAAACTCTACAAATCCATAAAATTATCCATAAACACCAAAAAACATAATAAAAATTAAAGCCACATAAAACACCAAAACTCTTAAAACCCTAACAAAACATAAAAAACAAGTGATAATTAAAAAAATAAAACCCTTAAAACCCCGAAAACCATAAATATAATAAAATACCTAAGGACCATAAAACCCCAAAAAACACCTAAAACCCCCTAAAACTCTAAAAGACCAAAGAATCCCTAAACCCATTAATAATAACTAAGATTCCTAAAATATACATTAAAATCCATAAAACCCAAAAACAACTAACAATCATAAAAAAATCTATAGGAACCAAAAACTTATTCAACCCCAAAAAAGGTAGTAAAAGACTCTAAAAATCCTTCAAAGACCCTAAAAACTCTAAAAAAATTATGAATCTCTGAAAACCAAAAAACATATAGTCCCAGAAAAACCCAAAAATATCCTAAAATACTTAAACCCCCTTAAAACCCTAAACCCCCTACAAACTCAAAAAAACCCTACAAAACAATTAAAAACCACAACATTACTTTAAAATATTAAATCCCCATAAACAACCAAAAATACCCATTAAAACGCAAATAAAACCCAAAACCCCCTAATAAACCCTTATTCCTTGAAAGACCCCTACAAAACCCTAAAATACCCTACAAATACCCAGAGAACCCCCAAAAACAATAAAACCTTAAAACCCCTAAAACCTTCAAAAAACCATATAGCTCGTAAAAACCCAAAAAACACCAAAAAACCATAAAATAATCCTAAAAACCTTTAAATAAACCATAGAAACCAAAAAAACACTAATCCTAAAAAAACCCTGAAAAAACCTAAAAACCCCTAAAAACCTTAAAAACACTAAAAACCCTAAAAATACACTAAATCATACAAAATCCCTAAAAATACCTAAAAATCATAAAAACCATAAAAACCAAAAAATATTTTAAAATATCCCTAAAGATCCTAAAACCCATTTAAAACTCTAAAAGATCTTAAAAACCACAGAACACCTAAAAACTCTAAAACTACTAAAAGACTCTAAAAACAATAGGAAACCCTACAAAACCATAAAATCCATAAAACCCCAAAAAACATTTAATATGTTTAAAATACCTACAGACCCTAGAAAATCCTTAAAACCCCCAAATTCCCTACAAAACCCTCAAAACCCTCAAATCCCTAAATAACCCTAAACCATATAAGACCCTAAAAATCTAGAAAACTCCTAAAAACCCTTTAAACATAAAAAGCCCCTATGAAATCATAAAAATCATAAAACACCTTAAATCCCAAAACTATAAAAACCAATAAACCCCCTAAAAACCATAAAAATGCTAAACACTGTAAAAACCATAAAACCCCTAAAAACATAAAAATAAAAAAAAAACCCTAAAAATTATAAACCCCCTAAAATACCCTAAAATACCAAAAACCTTATGATACCCGAAAACCCATAATGAACCCTAAATTACATGAAAACCACTATACAATCCTAAAAACACTTACAACACTATAAAACCTAACACCCCTCCCCCACTAAAGAAACTAAAAAATCTATAAAACCCAAAAAATACTAAAGACACCTTAAACCCTGAAATCCATAAAAACCCTAAAACTATAAAACCATGAAAATCACTAAAACCCCCAGAAAACACTGTAAAACAATAATATAAACATTAAAACAACTCTTAAGAAATTAAAAAATTTTAAACTACCTAAAACACTAAAAATTTGAAAAAACCCCCAATAAATACTAGCAACCCTAAAATCCATAAAAACCAAAAAAATCTCCAAAAAACCCCTCAAACCAAAAGAAAGTGTAAAATCATTTAAACCCCTAAAATCCCCAAATTCCCTAAAACCCTAAAAAACCCAAAAAAACCCCTAAACCCCTTAAAATACATAACATTAGCTACATCCCTAGGTACCCTAAAAAACTAAAAGTCCATTAAAAACGTATCAAAAACCCTAAAAGATGTTAAAAACCCCTAAAAACTTTAATTACCCTACCATATCCCAATACAGCCAAAAAACTCAAAGAACTCATTAAAAAACATTAAAACCCCTAAAAATTAAATCCCTAAAAACCTTAAAACATCAAAAAACCTTAAACCCCCTAAAAATCTCAATGAACCCCTAAAAACCACTAAAAACCACTAAATCCCTAAAAAATAATAAAATCATAAACCCCCTAAAGATCATAAATTTTTTTAAAACCCATTAAAATGCATAACAAAACCCAAAAACACAAAAAACCTAAAAATCATTAGAACACTAAAATTCCTAAAACCCCATAAAAAACCTAAAACCCCTTAAAAACCTTTAAAATAACCAAATAACCCTGAATAAAATAAACCCTATAAAAACCCTAAAGGACTGCAAAACCCCTATAAACCCTATAAACCCTAAAACCCCAAGATACCCAAAAAACACTAAAAAACTCTAAAAAACACTAAAAAGACGAAAAACCCCTAAAAACCTAACTAACACTAAATATCATTCAAACCCCTAAAATAACCTAAAAACCCAAAAAACCAAAATATCTATAAAATAACCTAAAATCCTTAAAAACCCTAAAATATACTACAAGCCCCTTAAATACATAAATGAACCTAAGAATATTACAAACCATAAAAGACACTAGAAATGCCAAAACCCTTAAAAGTACCTAAAAATACTAAAAAAATATACAAAACCTAAAGGACCATAAAACCTATTCAAACCATAAAGGACCCTCATACCCCCCAAAAACCTTTAAACCCCCTAAATACCCTAAAGGACTCTAAAAATCCCAAATGAACCTAAGATACCCTAAAAGAACCAAAAAACACTTAACCCCATTAAAAACTCTAAAACCCATACAATGTTCCGGAAAGACCCAAAAAAACCACAAACCCCTAAAATATTTATAAAACTCAAATAACCCAAAAACCCCCAAAACACTAAAAGAAGCTTACAACCTTGAAAGAATCTAACTACCCTAAACCCCCTAAAACACTAAAAGTCACTAAAAACACTAAAAACCTAAAATCTGGGAAAAAAATCCCCAAAGAGACCCCAAAACCTAAAAATACATAAAAATAAAATAAAAATCCTAATATATTAAATTTCCATAAAAACAATAATAGATGATAAAATCAATAGACAAAAATAAAACCCCAAAAACTCTAAAAACCAATGAAACTCTAAAAACCCTAGAAATCCCTAAAACCCTAAAAACTCTAAAACCCCTGAAGACCCCTAGAAACTAAATAAATACACTTAAAACCCATAAAAACGTAAAAAAGCCTAAAACCCAAAAATCCACTGAAAATGATAAGAAATCATAAAATATCCTAAAATCCATAAGTACCATTAACTTCTCTAAATCCCTTAAAAACTCAAGAAAACCATAAAAACCTAAAAAAACTAAAACCCTAAATCCCCTAAAACCTATAAAAATCCATAAATCCCATAAAACCCATAAAACCCAAAAAATAAAAAAATCTAAAGTAACCATTAAAATTATAAACCCATAACAGAATGAAAACCCTAAGAACTATAAAAAAACCTAATAACCCAAAGGGCCTAAAAACAATAAATCCCCCTAATAAACATAAAAAGCCTGTTGCCCCTAAAAACCCTAAAACCCTAAAAAAGAATGAAAAACCACAAAATCCCAAAAATCCCTAAAAGACCCTAAACCCCCTATTAAAACACTACAAGAATCATAAAACCCATAAACCCCATAAAACACCTAAAATCTTAAAAAACATTAAAAACAAAAAATCACTGAAAATTGTAAAAGAACGATAGAAACCCATAAGAACCAAAAGAACCAAAATCCCAGAAGAAATACACAATACCCTAAACCCCGTTAAAACCCTAAAACCATAAAAACCCAAAAAAAACATTGAAACCCCGTAAAAACCCTAAAACCCTAAAAACATTGAAAACCCTTAAACCACCGTAAAATGCATAAAATCTGTAAAAACCTTAAACCAAAAAACCAATAAAAACTCTAGGAGGCCCTAAGAACCCTAAATCCCCTTTGAAAACACTAAAACCCCATGAAAACTCTGACAACCCTATAAACCTAATACCCCTAAAAATCGACAAATACCCTAAACACCAACAATAAGACCTCAAAAATAAAAATCCATAAAAATATAATATAACCCAAGAAACCCAAAAACTCATAAAAAATAATAAAATAACTTAAAAATCAAATTTACCCATAAAAAACCTAAAACCCTAGAAAACACTAAAAACCTTAAAAAAATTCCAAAAATCCATAAAACCCTAAAATATAAAAAATACCATAAAAACACTCAAAATCCCATAAAACCCAAAAAAAATTAAATAAATAAACGTAAAACCATAAAAAACCCTCCAAAAACAAAAAGAACTCAAAACCCCTAAATAGCCGAAAACTCTAAAATTCATAAAACCCTACAAACCTTAAATGACACTAAAAACTCTAAAACACCAAAAAAGACCATAAAAACCCTATAAAAGCAATATAAAAATTTAAAACCCCATAAATACCATAAATCCCATAAAAAATAAAAACACTTTAAACACCTAAAAATGCAAAATATACTAAAACCCTAAAAAACAGAAAAAAAACTACAAAAAATATTAAAACCTAAAAACCCTAAGAAAACCCAAAAACCATAAAACAATCATAAAACCATAAATTCCCCTTAAACACTATAAACCTAAAAAATGACTAAAACGCATGAAAAACCTTAAAAATCATTAAAACCCTGAAAAATTTTAAAAATTCCTAAAAACCACTAAATCCGTAAAACCCATAAAATCCTTGAGAAAACAAATAAATTTAAAGAAACCATAAAAACCCTAAATCCAAAAAAATTCAAAAAACCCATAAAGCCCTTGAAACCTAAAACCATAAAACCCATTCAAACACTAAAAACCTAAAGAAAAATAAAATTCTAAATGACATAAAAAACCAAATACCCCTAAAAATAATTAAATCCCTAAACCCTAAAAATCATAAAACCCTTGAAAACCTTAGATAATTTTAATTTTCCAAAAAACCAAAAAAAATATAAAACCTAGAAAAAAAATCCATAAAACCACTAAAACGCCCAAAATCAACAAAAATACCAAAATACCATAAAACCCAATACCCCAAAAATCCCAAATATACCTAGAAAATACGGAAAATTAATGAAAACATAAATCTCATAAAATCACTAAACACACAAAAAAACACCCAAAGCCCCAAAAAATACATAACAACATTAGAACCTAGAATAACATGAAAATCTAAAGCCCCCAAAAAATCCCTATGAAACCCCAAAAATTCATTATAAGCTAAGAAACCCCTAAAAACTGAAACCCTAAGAAATACAAAAAAACCTAAAAACGAAAAACAAAAAATAACAATGAAAAAACTATTAGAACCCTTAAACCACTAAGAATTCCCAAAAACCATAAAAAATCATCAATACCATAAATCCTATAAACAATGCTAAAAACCCCAAAAATCCATAAAACGAAAAAAACCACGAATCACATAAAAAATACTAAAACCCCTAAAACCCTTAAAATAGCTGAATGCCCCCCAAAAAAATTAAAACCACTAAAAATATATAAAACCATTCATAAATATAAAATTCATAGAAATCCTAAACCATAAACCCGACACACAAGACCCTGAACCTTACGCCATAAACTCTATACCCTAAGCCATAAACTCCAAACCCTAACCTTGAAACCCTACATCCTTCACCCAAAACCCAACACCCTATTCCCTACACCTTAAACTCTACGACATAAACCCATGACCATACACCCTAAAGACTAAACCCTACACCCTAAACCCAACATGCTAAACTATATACCATATAACCTAAAAATTACACCCTAAACCCAATAACATATACCCTAAACCCTAAATCCCTCACCTTAAAACTAGTCCCTAATGCATAAAGCCTATACCTTAATATCTCTACCATACACCCTAAACCATGTACCCTAAATCCTAAACACTAAACAATACACCCTAAACCCTAATCCCTACATCCTAAACCATATACACTACACCCAAAACCCAAAACCTTATACATGACACCGTAAAACCAATATCTTATACCCTAAACCATATTCAATACATCGTAATCTCTATACCCCACACCCTAAAACATATACCCCATAACCTAAATCGTAAACAATGCACCCTAAAACCTACACCATAAACACTGAACCCTATACCCTATAACCAATACCATACACCTTGAACCAAAAACCCTGCACCCTGAAAAATATAACCTACACCCTAAACCCTATAACCAACATGATAAACACCATACCCTCTTCCTACAACCCTATACCCTACACCATAGACCCTGAACACTACCTCATAATCCCTAAACCCTACACCTTAACCCATATAATCTACAATATAAACTGTATACCCTACATCCTAAACCCTAAACCCTACACCCTAAACCTAATACCCTACTCTAGAAACCTAAAAACCTACACCCCAAACCCCAAACCCCACATTGTAAACCCTAATCACTACCACCTAAATTGTATACCTTACACCCTAAATCCTATACCTTATACCCAAAACCCTATAACCTACAGCCTAAAGCACATACCCTACACCCTAAACCCTAAACCCCAAACCCCAAAATCTTTTCCATTTAAATTATATCCTACACCAAAACACTACACTGAAAAATATATGACCTACACCATAACCATTAAACCCTACACCCTAAACCCTATACTTCACACCATAAACTTGATACACTACACCTAAACCCTATACCATACTCTTTAAAACCTATACCCTATCCCAAAAACCCAATACCATCCCCCCTGAACCCTAAATAATCCAACATATAGCCAATACCCTAAACCCTAAACGCTACACGCTAAAACCTATACATGGAAAAAAACCAAATACCCCACACCATATACCCTACACCAAAAACCCGACACCATAAAACATATAACCTATTCCCTATAAAAAATAATGTATACCCTAAACCCTAAATCCTACACTATAAACACTATACCTTACAAACTAAACCCTACACTCAATACCCCATACCCTAAACCAAAAACCCTAAACCCTACACCCAAAACACTACACCCTACACCCAGAACCCTAAACCCTACACTATAAAACCTATAACATGGACTGTAAACCCTAAATGAAAAACCCTAAACCCAATACCCACCACCCTAAACCCTAAATCATACACCATAAACCCTAATTCCTAAACACTACACCCTAAACAGTACACCAAATATCCTAAACCCAAAACCCTAAACCATAAGAAATATACCCTATAACCAACACCATAAACCTAGAACCATACACCCTAAACCATATACCCTTCACCATAATCCTTAAACTCTACACCCAACACCCTAAACACAACACCTTAAACAGTAAACCCTATAGCCTAAACCCTATACCTAGTACCCTAAACCGTAAAACCTAAACCCTATACCCTACACCCTAATACCAAAATGATATTCCCTAAATAATAAACCAAACTCCCTAACCCTTAAACATTATACCATAAACCCTATACCCATAACCCTATACCCTATACCCTAAACCCAAAACTATATACCCTACACCATAATCCCTAATCCCTAAACCATATAACTTACACCCTAAACTCTAATACCCACTACCCAACTCTTACCCTAAACCCTAATCCTGAAACCTTACACCCTAAACAATATACCCCTACCCACAAAACCCAAAAACCAACACCGAAAACCAAAAACCCTTCACTCTAAACCCAAACCCCAAACCCTAAACAATAAACCCTACACCTTATACCCCATACCATATAACATATAAACTATACCCAACACCCTAAACCCTAAAACCCTAAAACCCTACAGTAATCCTAAAACTCCTTAAACCAATAAAAGACAATAAAATATGAATAAAATATAAAACCCTAATCTAACATAAAAATCCATAAAACCCTAAAAAACTAGAGAATCGTAAAACCCATCAACACCCCTAAATTCATTTAAACACCCTAAATATATTAAAATCCATAAAACCACAAAAATCCAAAAAGCCCATAAATAGATCTAAACCCCATAAAAGACCCTTAAAACCCTAATAAAATCTGAAAAACCTTAAAAACCCCCATAAAACCCTAAAATCCCTTAAAAACTAAAAACCTAAAAACCATAAAAATCATAAAAACCATAATAATACCCTAAAAATGCAATAAAAAACATCAAAATATGTTAAAAAATCCAAAACACCATAAACAAATTCTAAAAGATTTTTTAAATCCCAACAAAACCATTAAAACCCTAAAAACTAAAAAATATAAAACCCCTAAAAGTACCGTTAAACCCCCGAAAACCACCAAAAAAAAACTAAAACGCAGAAAATAAAACTAAAACCTGTAAAACCCCTAAAAACATAAATTTCCCTAAATATAGAAAAATCCCTAAACCCCTAAAAACCATAAAATAATAAAAACACTAAAAACAACACCATCCCTAAATAAATTAAAATACAAAAAATAGTATAAAATGCAATAAATTCCTAAAAACCCTACAAAACCTAAGAAATATTAAAATAATAAAATAACCCCTAAAATACCCCCATATGACCCTAAACCCAAATAACACTCCAAAATGACCCTAAACCCCATAAAACTTATTGAAATACTAAGAATCTAATGTATCATGTTTTGAACTATATGACATTAGAATATTATAGATAATATTTATGAAGTTAGGAGATGAGTCAGTGTGGGATGCTGAGGCCCCAAGGAGTCTTGGTGTGTCAACATTAAAAAAATTAAATATAATTTTTTATGTGCACATATTTTTACAGGAAACATAAATAAATCATGTTTGGAGTCTCAAATCATAATTCTGAGATTGTGGTAGGGTCCAGAACATCGTGTTTACACTAGGCATGACATAAACATTTCTACATTGGGTGTTTTGGTTGGAGGTGAGTTGGTGGGACGTTTTATTAAGATTAATTAATAAAATGGGAGTATAATTAATTAATTAAATTGAAAACATAACCTCCCCCCTCCCATTTGTTTGTATGAAACAATGGAAGAAATCCCCCACTAATCCCTTTCCTCTTCACTCTTGGGATGATGGATGGAAACAAGCCAAACCAAAGAAGCAATGTGTTGTCGATCTCCATTCATGACACAGATCGTCATCAGATTGATGAGAAAAAAATATGTATATCGTTATTTATCCAATGATTTGACATTTCACCAATTAGTTATAAATATTTGAATTTCGGTTCATATCCCTTTGTTTAGACAGTGTTCAATGGTTCTATTTCCCAAATACAATTGCAAGAGATCCCTTCTAGGTTGATCCATATGTTTAGGGGTAAACTAGGAAAAATTGGAGGTTTTTAATGGTGATTACTATTAGGAATCACCATCTAAATGGTGTGTAGTTCAGTGAAACATGTCATGTATATATTCATATTCAAGGAAATTTATATTTTGGGACTGCATATCATGTATAGAGGTTACACACAATATAGTTCCCTAAACCGTGTGACCAAGGGACATAGCTTTGGTAATCCATTTGAAAAAACATGGGAGTTTACTTATACATATCCAAGATACACACACATGGGGTTTGGTGCATGGACACGTGTAAACTACTTCATCATGTTGATATTTTTCCTAAACACACCATGTAGTATGGGATACAGGTCATGTTAGGGACACGGTTGGTCGGTCCATGTAAGAGAGGAACACAACCACGGGACCAGTGAAGAGGGAAACAATGGATAACTCCTTTATATGATATTTAACCCTACATGGGCTGTTAGAATGTGTAGATACGATGATACACTATGAGGTGCTTGGGAGGACTTGCACGCTGTGTTTTCCCCGATGCATGTCGTGTACTCCTAGAAGATCCTCTAGGGATCTTCTGCCTTCCATATCATCTTCCCCAAGATTCATATTCCAGCATTTGAGTTTTATATCCTAAGTGATTTTCATCATAGAATGTTATGGTGGAATCCGTTATGGATTACGAGATATGAGGTTGAATAAATTGATAAAAACTCTTTTGAAGTTGTACTAAGTCATTGTTAGAGATAGGTGTGGTTCATGTAGAGATACATTGGGAATCATAATCCTCTGATGGAATAGGGTGTTATTTTTCATTACCTATCTTATTAAGTAAGGATGGGAATTTCTAATTCATGGGTGTAGGTTCTTTACCATTTGGTAGTATCCTCTGAGGGTGGTACTCCCCTGATGGATGAGGGTGTGGGTTTCCACATGATGTTCTTGATGATAGACTATACTCCACTATTGTTCCAGGAAATGGTTCCTCAATATATTACATATAGGTAGATTAGTTACTCCCCTACCATGTTAGGTTGGGGTTTCTCTATCATAGGAGTCAGTACTCCCCCGTTGTTCCGGGGTGAGGGTCCTCCAAACTTCTTATTTCGGTTGAGTCGGTACTCCCCTATCATGTCGGGGAGCGGGTCCTCAAGACAGGGGTCAGTACACCCCTATCATATTAGGGTGTGGGTCCCCCATAGTGAACGATCTTCCAGAGTCATTACTTCTCTATCCTACCAAGGTGTGGGTCCTCTAGACACTAAATTGTACTCCCAAACCAAGTTAGGGTTTGAGTCCTCGATCCACAGAGTGGTACCCCCTAGTCATATTAGGTTGAGGTTCTTATGTTATCGGAGGTGTACTCCCCTATTGGATCATGGTGTGGGTCCTCAATTTCAATGTAGTACTCTCTAGTCTCCATGTAGTAGTGGGGGCTGATCCACCACTGGAGTTGGATCTCCCTGGGCTATGGGATCTAGTTACAAGGAGTGAGACCCTCCACTTTATATGAACGGTACCTAGATAAGAGTTAGTTCTCTCTGGATGGAGTAAGGTGTGGGTCACTCTATATAGGGGGATAGAGGTTTCATGGGTTATTTAGGGGTAGTACTCCCCTAATTTTAGGGAAGTGGCGAGGTAAGGGTCCCTCCATTCTCTCTTGTTAGAGAGGTTTCACATGGTGCACAGTCTAGATTTGTACTCCCTCAAATATGTGTAGTGGTGAGGGGAAGGCCTCTTCACTAGGATTTGTCTATATATTGTCAGGTGTAAGGTAATTATGGAATAACCCCTCGATCTAGGCACTCGAGCTAGACCTAGTAATATTTTCTCGATAGAGCACATTATCATGGACGTACCATTAGAAAAGATAGAGTTTTTTTCAATGGAGGGAATCTCTCAGACAGGTGCCATATGGGATGGATGATCTAATAGAGTGTGCTATCATGGATTAATTTTACGATTAGAGGCAATGAATATAATCCTATTTCTTTATATGTGGCTAGAAATTCATGAGACATAGTTTCAAATATGAGTATATCTGGGTGATTTATGGGATACATTGATGTGTTGTCACATTTCGTGGTTGACAAACCTTAAATACCGAGCTGAATTTGTCATATATAGTTGTGGATGGTTCGATATAGAGGGTATCTATATCAATTGGGTTCCCTCTATCTAGGTCGATAACACCATTTCCTTTTAGTTCCCCCCTTTTTATTTTTTGTGTTTTTGGGGTACATACTGAGTATTTTTATACTCACCCCTGCACGGGATTTATTATTACATGGTTTGTGTCCTCTACAGACCGCATTCCTTTTTTCGAAGTATTTGGAGGAACCAAAGTAGGTAGAGTTTATTGAGATAGACATATCAATGTGTTTATTGACGTAGGTCTATGGAGATTTCTGGATGTTTCAGTTGACAGTGATCCCCACCATCAAAGTGGCTTGGACTATACTATATTTTTCATTGGTGGGCATTGTTTTCTGGTTATTTTTCATTCAGTTCTTCTATTGTACTCTATTTTTGGGATATAGATGTATGCATGGATTGGTTTCTTAGTGAATTTTTTCATTTTTTTTCATTTTTTTTGGATATGTGTGTGTGTGTACTGGTACATAGTCATTGCCTCCCATTTTAGTGTTTTTCCTACTCAGTGATAGTAGCCAGCCCATGTACTATTATATGCCATCATGGGGAGTTGCAGCCCGAGCCCTATTGGGTCAGGTCATGATAGAATGGTATCATAGGTGGTTGGTTCCGCATTGTGAATGCAGTGTCATGATCTTATTTTGGGTTGCATAGAGACAATGTTAGAATGTTTCATGTTCGGTTCTTAAGCTAGAGGTTCTACTATTAGTGCAGCGACCAACGTATCCATTCACCAGGACTCTGATAACCTGTTTTTTTCTTGGTACATTAGGACACTTTTTGATGGTAAATAAATGGTACGTGCATCGTGTAGGACTAGGATTTGGTTTTTATTGCCATTTTTGAGAGAACTCATCAGATATACTCTTTGACCGTGGTACTTCTTCATTTTTATTTCTGGATTCCACTGAAATGACTTCCATATAATATTATACAATGTGATTGTGATGAAAATCATCCCCATGATGAGGATTCAATGCAGGGAACTGATTCTGAGTTGTTACCTCTGGGTTTTCCATTGGTAGTTCCACAACTTCTTGAGCAATAGGTTTTATTGGTAGTTCACGATGAGGATGTGTGAAGTACTAGTGCACTACATGAGTTATAGAGGAAGTATCCTCTGAGGTAACATGATGATCTAGACCCACAGATAGTATACAACTGGATCGTGGAAGTCATGTTGTTTTTTTTTCTTAGTGAGGACACCTCATGATCATTTGGTGGTCCTAGAGGTGGACCTTCTACAGGGTTCTGTCGAGAGATGGTAGAGTCTCATGATAAAGTCTCATGATGAGGCAATTCTCACTTGGGAAAAGTTTGTTTGACTCTTCAGGGAATATATTTCCCAATGATGTTGAGATCAGTGCATATCTAAGAGCTTCTGCAACATCAGTAGGGTAGCATGATAATGGTTGAGTTTTCATCGTGGTTTAAACACATGTTGCGGTACTCCTTGGATAACATTTGGGATTTGTTCTTCAGATAACATACCTTTGATAGGGCTTTCATCGGGAGATTCACGAATCTGATATTATAGTGTACATTCACACCTATGTGGGATTGTTGAAGTGATATTTGTTTTTGGAATGTTTCTGGGATTAGGAACAGGTGGATGTGATCCACAAAAGTGGTCACAAGGCTAAGGAGTCTGCTGAGGATGGAAGAAGATAGGTAATAGGATCATGGAATAGGAGGCATACCCATTCCCAAACACAAACATTTTGGTCTTCAGTGAATGAGAAATTTTGAGGAAATGGTCAACTATAGGTGAGGTCATGTTATGCATGCAACGACCGAGGGAATCTCACTATAGATTTCCCAACATTTCATGATAATAAGAGGGAGGGGGGGTATGAGACTCCTCGGTAGAGACATTTCATGGAGAAAGGAGTTCCACGAGGTGGGAAATGAGGTGGAGGATCTTGAAGAGTGGTGTTTGGGGGCATGGAGTTTTAGGTGTTCTCAACTTCACCCCCCGGTGGTCCGCACCGAGATTAGGGAGGTAGAGGACATGGGAGAGGACATACGTAGGTCGTAGAGGCCTTTGACCCAAAAGCATTGAGGATTAATAGAGGCTTTTCCTTGGTTCCTTTATACTTTTTTTAGTTGATATTGTTAAACACTACGGTGGGTACACATTTCATTCCACTTATGCTTGATGTTTATCCAGAGTGAGGTAGGGTGTTGGTAGAACCCCATGTTGGTATTTGTGATAGAGGGCCTAGTATGACCCAACATGAGTTTGGGTAGCCCTTATTTTTCTATTATTACCCTCATGTAATTTTCATTATCTTTTTACATGACATACTCAAGGAGTATGTGGTGCAGTTTAATGTAGATTTGAACGCACATGGAATAAATGAAACTTTCCCCACTGAGAGGAATTTTTATGATGCATCCAAAACCATGTTGGGGAGCCAGTGCTGCTCAAAGTGGAAAATTTCAAGGTTTTGAGGATGTGTTCCTGAGAATTGTCTGTTTAGGGCCAGGTCACGCAATAGAGTGTCATAGTAGTTCCTAGCCATGCTAGCAGATTTTCCCTACTTGACCTCTTTAGCTTGGTGACCATGAGAGAGGGAGAGACTCACTATGAATCATTCCATGGCTGTAGAGTAAGACCGTACACTATTATTTATGTGTGAATTGGATTCCACCCATAAATAATTTTCTAGGATTTCACTAGTTGGTGTGGAAGTGTTTCTTTTTTTGTGAGTTATGTTACAGTTGGAGGTTTTTAGATGAAGGTCCTAGTAAGACCCTATGTATACTCCTGGACCACCCAGTTTTGTTCATAAATACCCACACATGTCCAGAATCAACCATTACTGAAAAACACATGATGATGATTTTGTACAATCCAACCCAGAGTGTATTTGAACTGCGGGGTTCTGTTAGTATATGTGTTAGGTTATCGAGGTCGTGTTCTACTAGACCCCATGACTGTTTATGGTTTGTGGTACTTGGTGCTCTCCCACCTATCGAAACTAAGGAGACATGCTCTTGTTTTTTTCATGATGTTGGCCTTGTATAAGCTAGAAATATGACTTCTTTGATCATGGTGGTTCCTCTATGCATGTTCTTGTAATAAGAACAGGTACCCTTTTTGAGCTTGCTAGAATGTGAGTCTAGTGGGGAGCTCAATTTTTTCACTTTTTCTTAGGATTTTGCTTTTTGGGGAAAATCCATAAGTTGTGCAGAATGTAATGACTCAGGTTTTGACTTTTAAGATGTTGGAATATTCTAAAGAATATTTCGGAATTCGTACATTGAGTCAGGATGGGATGTTGGGGGCCGGGGGGCCTCGGTATGGCGATATTAAAAATATTTAATATATTTTTTCACGTGTGCAAAATTTTTCTTGAATCATAAGTAAATCTTGTCCAATGTCTTGGATCATATTTATGAGAATACAGTTGAGTCTCGATTGTTGTTTTTACCCAAGGAATGATATAAAGTTGTCCACATCTAGATTTTTGGCTGGAGGTGAGTTGGCGGGATATTCCGTTGGATATTAATTTATTAAATGGGTGTTCAATTAATTAATTAAACATATAACTAAACCATACACCTCCCCTCTCTCTTTTGGGTTCATTAATGAAAGGATAAAAAAATCATTCTCTCCTCCTCCTCTTATATCTTTGTTCGATAGAAGGAATCAAGCCAAATCAATGAAATTAGGTGTTGTCGGTCTTTATTCTTGGCATAGGTCATCATCAGATCAAGTAGCATCACGATATGGGTTTCCTTCCTCATCAAAAACACCTTCATTTCACCAATGAGGTAGGTTTATTTTATTTTTTTTCTCTCAATTCGATTGTTTACACATTATTTTAAGGTTCTAGAGCACAAATAAAATTTATTGAGATCCCGTCTTGGTAGATATAAAGGTTTCAAGTTAAATTTGGGAAAATCAGAGGTTTTTATATGAGATTCCTGACTATAGTAACCATATAAATGGAATTTAGTTCAGTGAAACATTCTATGTACCTCTTCTAGTTTGAAGAAGATGAAATTTTGGGATTACACACTATGTATATGGGTTACATGCTGCGTAGTGCCCTAAACTGTGGGACCATGGGACATGTCTTGGGTTAGCCGTGTGAAAACACATGGTCTTATACTAACACATGACCAAGAAACACAAACACAAGGTATGTTACATGGAAAGAGTTCCAGTACATGGAAATGGGCTCTATTATATGGACACGAGCAAACTACATGGGTAGGTGGATGTTTAGCCTGAACCTGTCGTGTAGTATTGGATGCACCGTGTGTAAGGGACACGATTGGTCAGTCCATGTAAAAGAGGAACATAGCTAGGGGACAGGTGAAGTTGGACATGACATGTATGTCCATTACACACCATGTACCCTTATATGCATTGATAAACCATGTATAAAGGATAAATGACTAGTTGAATGTGATGGTGGCATCCATTGCAACATAAGAGATAAGAGGTGGCGTAAATCAAGAAAGATGCTTGGGAATTTGCACTGAGATGATTTTTGAGATCAGTGTGTTTCATGTAGATTGAATTTGGGATTGGTACTCCCTGATTGAATAGGACCTGTATTCCCTTACCTATATTATTAGGTAGAGATAGGACTCCACATATAGTGGGAACAAAGTTTTTACCTTTGGTTAGTTTCCTCTATGGGTGTTACTCCCAGAATAGACTAGGGTGTCGGTTTCCCCATGATATTAATGAATATTGAAAGTACTCCCTTGTCATTATAGAGAACATGTCCTTCATATATGATGTATAGGTTGAGTCAGTACTCCCCTACCCTATTAGGGTATGGGTCCTCTATCCTAGGAGTCAGTACTCCCATATTGTTTTAGGGTACAAGTCCCCTATACTTGTTGTTCTGACATAGTCTGTACTCCCCTACTGTGTCAGGGAGTAAGTCCTCAAGCCTGGGGTCAGTAATCTCCTATAATATCAATGTGTGGATCCCCCATAAAAAAGGATCTGGAAGAGTTGATACTCCCCTGTCCTACCAGGGTGAGGGTCTTATATCCATTGAGTGGTACAACCCTACCAGGTTAGGGTGTTGGTCCTCGATCCATGGAGTGGTACTCCCCTACCATATCAGGGTGCATGTCCTAAATTCACTTAGTAGTATTCCCCTATTGGATCAGGGAACGAGTCCTCACTTTTAGTGTAGTACTTTATCATCTCCAAGTAGTAGTGGGGAGCAGGTCCTCCATCAGAGTTGGAGCTCCTTTGGATGTGGTATATAGTTATGATCAGAATCCCCGTCAACTTAATATTAATGATAACTAGATCAGATTTAGTTCTACCTCAATGGACTGAGGTGAGGGCCTCTCCATACATGAGAGACCGGGGTTTAAAAGGTTATTTTGGAGTATTATTCCATTGATTATGGTGTAGTGGAAGAATGAATGTCCTTCTATTCTATTTTTTTAGAGAGAATTCAAGTGGTGAATAGTCTAGAGCAGTGCGCCATCAACTTTGTGTAGTGCTAAGGGTCCGGCCTATTCACTTTTGTTTCTCCAGCTTGCATCAGGCATTGACATGACCACTATTGTTGGGAACTTGAGATGGACCAAGTAAGATGTTCCTGATGGAACACATTCTCTCAGACATATCAATAAGAATTATAGAGTTGTTTCTAATGGAGTGCATCTCTCATACAGGTGAGATCTATGATTCTAATCTCTTTGAGTGTGTTCTTCTTGTTTTGTGTTCTGGTTAGAGAATATGAAAGGAATCCTATTGCCGAATATGTGGCTAGAACCTCATAATACATAGTTTTTTAGATGAGTATATCTGGGTTATTTCTGGGATTCCATTAGGGGTTGTCACATGTCAAGTTTCACACCCCTTATAGACCAAGATCAGTTGTTATGTACAGCCAAGAATGGATTGAGATAGAGGTTCTCTCTCTTGATTGGGGTTCCCTCTAGCTAGGTCGAGAAAAATATTTCTTTTCCGTTGATAAATTTTTCTTTTGTGGTTTGAGGAGACTATTGAGTATTTTTATACTCACCCATGAATGGGATTTACTTTCCCATGTTTTGTGTCTTGTGCATACCACAATCCCTTGGGAAAACTCCATAGAAGAATTGATGCAGACAGATCTTAATGAGCTAGACAAATCAAGGTGTTTACTAAACATGGGATGAGGATCTTTTTGGAAGTTTCATTTTATAATGATCCCCTCCGTATGATAAGGTTTGAATCTTTTATAATTTTATTTAGTGGGTCTTTTTTTCCCTTATTCAATTATCAAAACTTTTATTGTACTCTGGTTGTGGGATATAGATGTATGCATTCAATGTTTTCATAGTGATTTATTTTTCAGTTCTACATTTTGTGAGCTTGGAGATGTGTTTGTGTACAGGTAAATAGGAAATTCCTCCAATGTTGATGATATGCCTACTACGTGCAAGTATACATCCTCTGGCCTATTGGAGGTGGGGTTGTAGAGTGGCATCTCGTTTCCCGTCAGTTCAGGTTTTAAATAAAAAACTCTAAAGAAACCCTAGAAAATTGAAAATCCATAATAAAACCCTTAAAACATGAAAATAACATGGAACTCTAAAAATTCCCTTAATACCCAACCCCCCTAACCCCTAAAACCCCTAAAATACCTTAAAAATACTGAAAACCATAAGAATAATGAAACAACAAAGAAAATCTAAAAAGTATTAAAAACCCTAAAACCCCTCTAAACCTAAAGACCCCAGAAGACCATAATTTTCTAAACCCATTAGGGGACAATAAAAGCCATAACAGATCCTCAAAACCGGAAATCCAATAAAAACACCTCAAAACACCTAATCAAACCACAAACCCCAATAAAACCTATAAATTCACCACATTGACTAAAACCCAAAAAGCCAAACATCCCCAAAAAACCCAAAAATCCCCTATAATATTAAAACCATAGAAAACCCATAAACCCATTAAAATCATAAAATATTTAAAAACATAAAAACCTTATAAATCAAATGAAACTTTAAATCATCATAAAATCATAAAAAGTCGTAAAAGGCCAAAAAACCCCAAAAACATTTAAAGACCCAAAAAACCTAAACTCCACTAAAAATATTTGAAAAAAATAAAACCCCTAAAACCATAATATAGTAAAAATTCCCTATAAATCCCTAAAACACACTAAAACACCCGAACACCCAACTAACTATTAAAACTTCTAAAACCCAAATCTTCAAAAAAATCTATAAAAACACTAATACCCCAGAAAACACCAAAAAACCTAATGTATCCTTTAAACCCTAAATAACCCAAAACCACTAAAACCCCATATGATAAAAAACCAATAATACCCCTTAAACGAAAAAAAACCCCCAAACCCACAAAAATCCCTATGAATCCTAAAAAACCCAAAAAAACCCATTAGACCACTAAAATTATTCAAAACCCTTTAAAGATCATAATAACCATAAAATACCCTAAAACACAGAAAACGCCAAAAAAATCCTAAAATCACGTAAATACTAAAAAAATCAGTAAAAACAGAAAATCGTTAAAACCCTTAAAACCACTAACAAACCCTAAAACCACTAAAAGATCCTAAAAACAATGAAACACCAAAAATATTTTAAAAACCCTAAAAACTATAAAAGATTTTAAAATACCATAAAACCCTAACAGCCTTTAAAATCCCTAAAACCCCAAAAGGACCCTAAAACCCTAAAGACTCTAAAACCAATGAAAATCCATAAAATCCCTAAAGATCCCCCAGAACCCTGATACAGTAAAACCCTAAAACCCCCTAAAATCGAAAAAATCCTAGAAACACTAACGCCCCCAAAAAATAGTAAATACCAAAAAAAAAAGAAAAATAACTTTAAACCCAAAAAACCCTTTAAAACCCTATGTGTCCTTAAAACCCAAAAACTCCTTTAAACTCATAAATTTATTAAAAACATTATAATCATTATAAGGACGTCAAAACTATAAAAATAACAAAACCACTAAAAACTCTAAACACCACGAACACCCTAAAAACCCTAAAATCCCAAAATCCCTAAAATATAAAAAAATACTAAAAACCTAAAACCCCTAAAACAATTAAAACCAACTAAAATAACATAAAAGGACCTTAAAAACACTAAAAGTACCCTAAAACCCTAAAAAAATAAGAAAACATAAAATGTTAAAAACCCCAAAAATCTTAAAAAACATTAAAACCATAAAAACTTTTAAAACCCCTATAACCTTTTCGAAACCCCAAGAAACCCTATAGTCCCTCAAAACATAAGAAATATAAAAACAATGAGAAACACAATATCCCTAAAACACTTTAAAATTAATAAAATTCTCTAAAGGATCCTAAAATACACTAAAACAGCCAAAAACCCTAAAAACAATAAGAACCATAAAACAATAAAACAACCATAAAAACTCTAAACAACACTAAAACATTAGAAAAATAAAACCCACTAAAACCATTTAAAATACTAAAAAATCCCTAAAATCCCTATAAACTCTTAAGAACCATTAATAACACTAAAACGCTAAAAAAAACAAAAAGACCCTAAAATCCAAAAAAACTCTGAAAACCACTAAAAACCCTAAAAACCCAAAAACAGCCTGAGATCCCAAAAAACAAAAAAAACTATAAACCCTAAAAACCCAAAAAACATTAAAATACAAATAAAAAATATTTTTTAAAACCCAAAAATCCATGTAAACACCCTAAAAATCCTAAAACTCTAAAAAATCATGACACCCAAAAAAATATTTAAGCACCTAAAAACCATAAAAATCTGGAAAATTCATGAAAACACCATAAACTCATTAAAACATGAACCCTAAAAAGAAACTAAAGATCATAAAATCCCTAAAACCCTTAAAACTCTTAAACACATAAAAACCATAAAACCCAAAAAATGATAAAAACCCTAAATCCTAAAACAACCATAAAATCCTAGAAAAACCTTCAAGCCCTAAAATGTATAACCACCCTAAAAACCCTACACCCTATGCACTGCAACCTAATACCTAATCCTTACACTCTAACTCATATACCCTAAAGCCTATAACCTACACCCAAAACCCTAAACCATACACTAAAAACTCTATACCCTACACCCTAAATTAAAATACCTACATGCTAAATCCTATAAGATGCACCCAAAAACCTAACACAAACACCCTAAAACCCACACCCTAAACCGTAAAACCTACACCCTAAAACATACATCATAAACAAAAAATCCTACACCCAAAAAGACACTAAAATTTCCTAAAACACTAAATATACGTAAAACCCCTAAAAGATCCTAAAACCCCATAAAACCCCTAAACACCTTGAAATACCCTAAAACCCCTAAACCACCTAAAATACCCTAAAAACCCTAAAAAACCATAAAATCATTAAATTCCCCTCAAAATACCAAGAAATCCTAAAAAAAGTAAAAGACCACACAAACTCATCAGAACTCTAAAAAACCAAAAAAAATCAAAAAATATCTAAAATCACTAAAAATATATAAGAACCCTAAAAACATAAACACCCAAAAACCCGTAAAAATAACAAACCCCTTCCCAAACCCCAAAAACCCCAAAAAATAAACCCCCCCCCCCTAAAACCATAAAAACACAAAAACCCTAAATAATCCATAAATCCCTAAATCAACCTAAAATTCATAAATACCTTAAAAGAACGTAAAAACTCTAAAACACCAAAAAACTAAAAAAAACTAAAAAAGACCATATAAAACCATATAAAACCCAAAAACACAATAAACATCCTAAAAATTCTTAAAATCCATTAAACCCCGAATAAACCCAAAACCCCTGAGAAAATTATAGAAAACCCAAAAAAACAATAATACCATAATCCCCAAAAAATGTAAAAACCTAAAGGCCCTAAATACCCCTAAAAGAACCTATAAGACCCGAAACAACCTAAAAATACCCTAAAACTCCTAAACCCCATTTAAAACCCATAAAATACTAAAAAAACTAAAAACAATAAAAACCCAAAATATTTAAAAAGGCCTAAAAACCTTAAATCAACAAAAAACCCATAAAACCCAAAAACTCCTCAAAACCAATAAAACCCATTAATACCAAAAATTTCTAAAATCCAAAAAAACCCTTGAAATACATTAAAACCATTATATGAACATAAATGATCCTAAAAGACACTAAAAGAACCTAAAAACCCAAAAAACACCTAAAAATATAAAATCCCAATAAGAAATTACAAAGTCATAAAAAACCAAAAAACCAAAAAACCCTAGAACATCTATCTACCATAAAACCCCCCAAACCCCAAACCCCCATAAAACCCATAAAAACCCAAAAAACCCCATAAAAATATTAAAAATATGTAAAAATCTATAGAAACCCAAAAAATACTAAAAAATCCATAAAAACCCTGAAATACCCTAAATACCCTAAATACCCTAAAAACTCCTAAAAACCCCCCAAAACCATAACAACCTATAAAAATCCTAAAAACCACAAAAGAACCTAAACCATCAAAAAATTCCCACAAAACCCTAAAAGAACATAATCAACATTAAATAACCCAAAAACCCTAAAGACCCTAAAAGGACCTCAAAAGGAAAACTAAATGCGAAAAATCCTGAAACCCTTAAGATACCATAAAACATCAACAGACCTTAAAACCCAAAAAATGATCTAAAATAACCTAAAAGACCTTAAAACCCCATATACCCCTAAAAACCCTTATACCACAAAATACATTAGAAACCCCTAAAACCGATAAAAATCCCATTATCTAGAAAACACTAGATGGCATTAAAACCACCTAAAAACTCTAAAAGAACAAAAAATACTCTAAAAACACTAAAAAAATATATAACCCCTCCCAAACCCTAAAGGACCCTACAAACCCTAAAAAACTAAACAAACACTAAAAGACCCTCATAACCCAAAAAAATCAAAAGGAATGAAAAATCACTGAAAACCATAATCTATAAAAAAACTAAAAGAGAAAATAATAATACAAACCCATAAAGAAACGAAAACCCTAAAATATCCTAAGAATAATAAAAACCCAAAAAACCAAAAAACCGAAAAACACTAAAAAACACAAAAAACAAAAATAAAATGCTAAAACATTAAAAACTCAAAAAAACCACTAAAAAACTAAAACCCTAAAACACTAAAAATTCTATACAGATCTATAAACACCGAATAACCCAAAAAATCCAATAAAACACAGAAAAACATTACAAAATGAAAAAAATACCTAAAACTCCTACAAACCTATAAAACTCGTAAAATTTAAACAAACCCTGAAAGTCTTTAATATACCGAAAAAACCCTACAACCCTGTAGAAACCATAAAACTTTAAAAAACACCTAAAAATATTAAAACTCATAAAAAATAAAAAATACTTAAAACCCCCCAAAAAACCCTAAACAACCCAAATAATTGAAACCCCTTAAAATCCATAAATCTATAAAAACCATAAACCTTAAAAAACCCATAAAAACCCTTAAAACCCATTAAAACCCTAAAGGTCCCCTAGAACCCTAAAATCCTAAAACCCCTAAAACCCCTAAAAATTATGAAAACCCTAAATCCTAAAACATACACCCTAAACACTAAACCATACAATTAAACCCACCCAAAACCCTAGACCCTAGACCCTAAACCCAAAACCCCCACACTATAAACTGTATACCTTTCACCCTAGACCCTAATCCCAATACCGAAAACAATATTCACTATACCCCAAACCTTACACCCTATAACCTCAAACCCAAACCCTACACCTTACACCATAATCCCTAAAAGCCACTAAACCCTAAAAAACATTTAATGAATTTATAACCCCTAAAAGACCGTAAAAACCATTGGAAAATTATAAAACTCCAAACATACAATAAAAACCTCTAAAAGCCTAGAAAGACTGCAAAACCCCTAAAACCCCATAAATGACTAGAAAATTTATTAAACCCCCTAGTAGACCCTAAAATCCTAAAAAAAAGTTCCAAAAATCCATAAAACCCCTACAAAACCCAAAAATATAAAATAATCCGAGAAATCCTCTAAAACCCTAAAAACCTACAAAATAATTAAAAACCAAAATAACCATAAAAACAATAAAACCCCTTAATATCATAAAAATATTAAAAACCATAAAAACATAAAAAACATAACAAACCTAAAAGCCTTATAAATCAATAAAATACTATGAAAAACTAAAACACCTAAAAATATTTAAACCCATAAAAACCCAAAATAAACCATAAAGGCACTAAAACCCCAAAGACCCCAAACACTCTAACACACATTAAAGACCATAAAACACCGTATGAAATTCTAAAAACCATAAAACCCATAAAAATCATAAAAACACTAAAACCCCTAAAAAATTATGAATCCAAAATAGTCCATAGAACCCTTAAAGCCTCTAAAACCCATAACACCACACAAAATTTACCTAAAACACTAAAAATACTGAGAAATGCGATAAAAATACCCTAAAACACCTAAAAACCCTAACACACTATAAAAACTCTAAATCCCCAAAAAACTCTAAATACCCCTAAAACCCTAAAAGAATACTAAAACCATCGTAAAACCACAAAACCCCTTATAAATCATTTATTACCGAAAAACCTAGAAGACTCTAAAGGACCCTAATAAAACCATAAACAACCCTAAACCCCCCCAAAAGATCACTAATACAATAAAAATAATAAAAACACTAAAACGGACCTAAAACCCTAAAAACCACAAAATAAACTCTAAAACCATAGAAAATATAAAAAAACATAAGAACCCAAAAAATACCTAAATCCAATAATACCCCAAAAACCCAAAACCCTCTAAAATTCATAAAATCCAAAAAATCACTAAAAAACCGTAAACACTCATAAAAACCCTAAAACCCCAAGAAAACACCCAAATCCCTAAAAACCCAAAAAAAACTCTATAACCCTATGAAGAATATAAAACACATTAATGTCCTTAAAAATAATAACACACAAAAGACGATAAAATAACAAAAAAATCCTAAATGAACTAAAAAACCTAAAAAATTCCTCAAAACACAAAAACACACTATAACAACTAAGAGACCCTAATAACCATAAAAACCCATAAAAACCCAAAAAACCCTAAAATTAATTTAAACCCCCTATAAACCCTAAAATAAATAAACACCCCAAACCACCTAAAAACCATTAAAATCCCTTAAAATCATTAATGAACCCCAAAAAACCACAACAACCCTACAAAAGAGTAGAAAATCAAAAAAATCCATAAAAATTATTAAAAAAACCAAAATCCTTATAACGCCTTTATAAAAACCTAAAAAACCTAAAACCACATAAAATCACTAAACACAATACATAACACTAAAAAATATATAAAATAATAAAAAATTTAATAATCAAAAAACTAGCCTCAAAACCCTAAAAACCATAAAACCCCAAAAAACACTACAAACCCCTAAAAATCCCTAAATGAACACAAAAAATATAAAAACCTTTCAATAATATTTAAAACCAAGGAAAACCCATAAAAACAATAAAATAAACATGTTAACTACTAAAAACCCAAAACCCCTTAAAACTATAAAAACCCTAAAAACAAAAAAAAACCTAAAAATCAAGAAATATCATAGAAACATAAAACCATAAAACCCCATAAAACCCTAAAAACCCATAAAAATACTAAAAACCCTAAAATAAACTGAAAAACGTAAAAGGTCCTAAAACCTTATAGTAGACACTAAAACCCAAGAAGACAATAAAAGCATAAAAAATCTAAATGATTCTCAAAGCCATAAAAATACCTAAACCCTAAAATCCCTTATTCAATCTAAAACCATAAAAAACCCTAATAAAAATAAAACCCCTAAACCTTAAAAACCCTCAAAACCCATTAAAACCCCCAAAAACATAAAAACCCTAAAAAACCAAAAATCCCCTAATAACTAAAAAAATCATAATACCCAAAAAAACACTAAAACCCAAAAAACCCAAAACCCCCAAAAAACCATTAAACCCCTAAATAACCTAAAACCCTAAAAAAATTAAATCCCATAAAAAACCTTTAAACCCCTAAATAACCTTAAAATCCTAAAACACCTATAACCCAAAATACACCAAGAAACCCAAAGAAAAAATTATAACCATAAAACCCCCTTAAACCCCTAAATAAACAAACATTGTAAACCCTAAAAACCATAAATAATACTAACAACCCTAAAAACCATAAAACCCTTAAAAAACATAAAATACCTAAAAATCATAAAATTCTAAAAAACTCTAAAACCCTTTAATAACCTAAAAAACCTAAAAAACATAAAAAATTATTATAAAAAACATTTAAAATAATAAAGCCCATAAAATCACATAAAACACAAAAGAACCCTGAAATCATAAAAAGACTTAATATCATAAAACTATAATAAAATATCAAATACCATAAAGACTATATAATCCCCATAAAAGAACATAGAACCCCTTAGAAACCCAAAAAATCCAAAAATACATAAAACCCTATAACCATAAAATTCTTTACAACACCCTAAAAACCCTAAAAAGCCATAAACATCACTAAAAACCCTAAAAACCATAAAATAATGAAAAACCATAAAATATTTAAGAACCCTCTATAATATGAAAACCCCTAAAAAATCCTACAAATCCCAAAAACACATGATATAACCTAAAACGAAAAAAATTCCTAAAACACATAAAACACATTAAAAAAAACCCCCAAATAACTTATGAGAAATAAATGACCCAAATAACAATAAATAAAAAAAATAAATCCCCTAAAAACTTAAAATCCTTGAAAAACTTAAAAACCCTAAAAAACTAGAAAAACACTAAAACCCTTGTTGCTGACGCTTTCCCCGGGGTGAGAACATCCATCTGTCGAGGACGTGAAGCTGTTGTTTCCTCACGTTCCATCTTTTCAATGGCGTCCAATATCTGTCGCTTATTTAGCAATGTATTATCCATGATTGAAAAAAGATGATGGGATGTCGGTCCCTACTTCCATGGAATCCTCCTTGGAACTTGTCGCCTTGTCCATATCTCCCTTAATGATTAAAATGTTGTTTGTAAAACCCATCATGTTGCCTTATATTTTTGGACACCAGTTAATTACACTACTTTTGTCATGAAATTCCATGGGGTCATGTGAGGGTAGAAACCTTCGGTCACTAGAGTAGTCACATTGGGCATCTCTGACATGTGTGGATGTTGAAACACTCGTACACCTAAATTTCTTCACCTTATGATAGTGCTTCTCGAGGTTGTGGACGCCCGAGGTACCCAAGTCGAATGCGGGGAATTATATGCCGGAGGTGTGCCTCTGAGGTTTTCCCTAGCATCCCATGTTTCACATGAGGTATTCCATGAGTTTAACATCTACCGGAGATAGATCGTACTGATCAGAAAACTGATGAGAGTGGATCGGTTTGGTATATCCCTATTAGGATACACCTGGAATGTTCACCAGATGAATAGACTATAATTCCTAATGAGTATGAACATGGGTTGGGGTGTCCCATAAATCGAATATGTCACACCATGGAAATACATCCCAAAATGGAAGTAGAGGATGGATGGATGAGAATTCCAAATGAGGACGGAACCAGGGTTCTAGGTCCCATAAAGAGAAATGTCACATTCTGGATGTTCATCCTAAAAAGGGAGTACCAGATGGATGGATCAAAACACCCAATGAGGATAGACCTAGGATGGTGTGTACCAAAAAGGTAAAATGTCACACCGTGGAGGTACATCCCAAAAGGAAGTACTCAATGGATAGATCATAATTCCCAATGAGAATATACCCAAGGTAGTATTTCCCAAAAAGGGAATATGTCGCATTGTGAATATTGATCGGGAAACCACTGAGGGTGGATCGAGGATGGTTCATCCCTACGAAGGGGGAAAACAATATTTACCATTTTTTGGGATTAAACCTCGTGGAAGATTCCTACAAACCCTGTGTAGAAGATAGGGATCAACACCCATGTAGTTCAAAGTGGTGAGGCATAGGATTAGGGTGTACACAACGAGAAACAACATGAAGACATGTTAGGTTTTACGAATGGTTAGCTTCTTGAGTGTTTCTAGGATTAGTGAGAAAGTGGGTGACATGATCTCACCACAATGTGGTAGCCTGGGAGAAACTAGGATGTATGATGGATGATTTGATGACATCGATGAGATGAATGGGATGGATCTGACATGGAAATGATGGTGGTGTTGGGATTGAACCTTAGGGAGGATTCCTACATATATAAATGAGTGGGAATGATAGTAAACATTGTACGATGGGATGATGAGACACTTGAGGAAGTGGCTCATGAGAATGGATGCATGGATAGGACCCGAAGGAATTAGAAACTCTGAGTTGGGGGATGACCTCACTGAAACAAAAATGATCATGGGAGAGACTAGGATGTGACATGGATGATGGGATTGAACTTTGAGATGATTCCAACATACCTTTCTAAAAATAAGAAAATATCAAAGTCCACATAGTTTAGTAATGGGGCACCTATTTTGGGTGTACCCAAAGGAAATCAACTCGAAGACATGCTGGGACATACATGCGGTTAGAAACCCATTTAAATAGGTACACTCTTGTTTGGAAGAGTATGGATTAAGTGTGGTAATTAAACATGGTTAGATTCCTGGGAATTGGTCTGACACCTCTAAGGGGTGGACCAAGGATGTAGGTCACAACAAAGGGGACGCAGAAGTTTACCATTTTTTGGTGTTTAAACCTCAAAGAGGATTCCTACGTACTTTCCCAAAAGGGGGGAAAGTTTGAAACAATTATGGTTCAAAAGAATACAATTTAAAAAAATGTGGGATGAAAGTGTCACATTATTTAACGATGTTTGGAATGATGGTAATCTAACATTAAATGGTTAGGACCGATGGGTGATAGGCTTGAACCTCAGAGGGGATTCCAAAATACCATTTCTTGAAAAGTGGAAAATATCAAAGTCTATGTAGTTTAGGAAGAAGGGGGCATGTGGCTTATAAACTATGTTGTCCCATTAGAATTTAATGGTTATTGATTACTCTAATCCCACACGAGTCATGCTTCGTGTGAGAAAAAAATGGCAATAGAGGCCTCAGGTTCACGTCATGAAAGGTCTATCTATGAGGAATAGAGTAGGAATTACACGTAATTATCAGCCCAAATAAATGAAGGATGGTACTTAGTCTTTTATGGAATCCCAATTAGGGGTCCATATATAATAGGAGGATATGACCACCATACATGGATCACACTGTCAAGGGGTTTCGAGGCTTATGCATGGGATGCCTAAGATGCACATGGTGACAATGCACAGTGGGAGAGGAGAAGTAAGGGGTTGTTGGTGCACATTCCCTTCATAGTCCCCACAGGCTTTTCACTCATGTAGTGATCACAGTTTAACATCATGTGTTGAGTAAGTTGATTCATTGAAGCATAATGTTCTGCAGCTCAGACAATGAGGACTCAATCCTCACCCCTAGGTCATACATAACTGTGCACATTAAGCCTCGGGGAAGGGAAGGCACCAGCAATGTCATATGGAGATGGGTTTTTGGAGTGATCCATTGAGGGTATCAAGTTAGCATGGCTTTGAGAAGAATAAATATCTTTTACCATTCCTATGAGAAGAAGCACAAGGTATGGAAACACCACATGATTCACTAAACAACGGACTTTGAAATCACTTAGTAAAAGCCAAGAGGGCTGCACAGATATTTATGCACAGGGCATGTATGTTTCACGTAAGTGGGACAAATACATAGCGCCTTAGGGTAAGGATGACACATGGAGTGCACAAGGATGGCTGTGTGAATTATTGAAGGATTATGTGAAAAATGAGTTGTTGTGTGCAAGGGGAACCCTACGAGAAAGATCGGAAAGACATCAGGGCAACCATGCATGAAATAATAATCTTTTTCACTAAATTTATGTGGAGTAAAAGGAAGTAGGTGATGATCAAGCGCTAGTGGGACCACTCGAAGGAGAACCCTACAGAGACCTGTCATGCAAGATCCAGTACATTGAGTCCATGTCCTTCACAGGGTCAAATAAGGTTCATCATTCGCACAAGAGAGTGGAAGTTCGTCTTCAGTAACCATCCCTGAAATGATAGGGTATGTTTCTTTTTATAGCTAAAAACATTAGCGACGTCACACAAGGGGGTTTTTGTGCATGAGGCATTTAACAACGTATTTGGCACAAATGATCTTGCACACAATTTCCAATATTATACTCCAACCAATTTTTGTTCACACTTATAACATGTCTATTTTTTGGACAGTTGGCATGGAAGAATCCATTTAATGTCGCATTATGGCTGAAATATCATGCACAAAATTTCTAAACATGAATGTCGTCCTTGGATCTTTTGTGATCCTCCCTTGGGCATCATGCGATTGTCTAGTGATTCAAAATATTCCTTTGGTTTGATAAAAAAATGTACATTCAAGTCCTTGACTGATATTCGGCCCCAAAAAATTCCCCCAATCAGAATTAGAGATGAAGGGGGACATGATGGTCAAATTATGAAGTAAATGACTAAAAGTAGAATGTCTGATGGTGGTGCACACAAAAAATACTATTTTCTGTGAAAACCACTTCATTGCATGTGAATGGCCATTTCAAACATATATATATTGTGGGGAAATTCTCCACACATTGAGTTTCCCATGTCATAAGTGACACTGATCTCGTGCGTGAAATATCTTCCTTTCCAGGTGAATGATCCTGATTTTTTTCGGTGCCTTGCACGCAATCATGAGTTATTTTTACGTCATTCTAAATCTTGTGAGAACCTGAAATTTCTGAAATTTCTTCTCTTAAAGCCTAAAATGAACATATCAATCTGGATTACACACAGAAATATGTTTCTTTTGTGCAAGAACCTTTTCCGATTCAGATGTCTGATAGAAATGGAATATCAAAAGACTGATGATGAGAGGGAGGATACTTCTGATATAAAGAGGTCCCAGATGATCAAAAACCCTAATATTGTTTATGCGAGAAGAGTCGTGTCCCATAATCAGATTCTTTTCAGTATGCTGAAAAAAATCTCAAAAGGATTACTTTCTGAGTGACAGTATACCGATATGGAATATCAGAATTCTAGAATATGTGTTGATTCTAGGCATCGAGACTGATACACCACAGTCATGGGTGACACACGAGGATATACTTCCATAGTACAACATCATGAGCAACAATCACCCTTCCATGAAAACATAAAACACAGTTGTTCACATCCTGAATCTGAAGACCAAGACTATCGTAGGGAGTGATTTGGCTCTTGAGGAATATCCAGATAACTTTGTGAGAACCTTCATAAGAAGCATTATTGATGAGAAGAATTTTTTTGTAGGAATGAGACTTTAGGTCTGGGGGAATTTTATGAGTGATTTGGCATGGGAGTACTAGGTACGTTAGGAAAGTATGGAGTTCAAGGTGGAGATGTGGTTTATCAGGTAGTTTGAAGCTGTGGGGGAATCACAGTTTCATTTATACCATTAGAAAGACCTGATACTCGATATTTTTATTCATTGGTCTCCTAATACAAATAATTTCAACCTCCACTACAAGGAGGTAGGTACCAACCTATGGGACATCCATTGCATTATGGGAATTCACCTAGAAGGGTTCAAGTATGATGAATTCCTCATAACAGAGAATATTTGGGGGTATTGGATGAAAACCCACATTCTAAAATGGCATTTTTTAGAGTAATACAAGGAGATGCAGAAAATTAAGTACATCGAGAAGGATATATCCTATCTGGGTTGGTTCAGCGTATTTATTACGTAGTACAATGTAGTGAAAGTGCCAGGCTGAGGGATGTAGTGCCCAAACCCAACATGGAGGGGGAATTTGGGATCATACTAGACGGTCTTGGAATTTGGTGAATACTAATCATGAGGATACAGTATAAATGAATGTCCAAACCTGAATGTACGCTTTTCTGGGTTCCTTACTTCATTTATGAGAGGGTTTCTCCTGCCAGTGAGGGACATGAGGATGGGGGATTGTCTAGGGATAGTAGTGATGGTTGGAATCAGGGAAAAAAGAAGAAGGTTAATCAGGGGGACCCATTATTAGATAATCTATACTGCTTTTTGGGATGCATATTTAGAGGGATTATTCCCAAGAGATTATGCAGACCATTCTAGATTCTTCATGGGTGATTGCATCTCATTGTGGTGGGTATGACTTCCTAAATGTGATCACCCCTCCAAGTGACTGTCTACAACAGTCTCTACTAAATATTTCTTGAATTCATATGTTGATGTTTAAAGAGAAATGGATCAAACTCAAGATTTGAAACCACGTAAACAACAAAATTCTTCTAGATTGAACCATAGCTGGCCAGATGGTAGATGTTGGGTGAGTCCCATTGGAGAATAGAGAATATGCTCATAGAATTAAGGGTGAAGTGTTGGTATCCCAGATGTAGGTCAAAATATTTTTTGAACCCTATGTGCCGACAAATTTTTCTAGGATATTTGGGTGCATGCAGCAGATACCAATGAATGTTTATACAGAGTCTTGGGAAGAATGACATCCTTGCATCCAACAAAATCTATGGATCCTATTCATGACTACAGTTTTTGGTGAATTCATCACCCTTACCCATACTAATGTCAATGTTGGATGATCAATGGAGTATGTCGACCATTGCATAGAAAAATACCTAGAGGCGATTATGTGAAAACAAATTCGGAAAGATCAAGGATAGTAGTGTGGGGTTCAGAAAATGAGGAAGCATACATGGTACTACTAGGGAGGTGATATAGGAAATAAGATAGGTAGTTGGAACACTGTAGGATGGAACATCATCAGCAGGGGTGTCGAAGGTGAGAATGCACATCCACCTACTAAAAAGAGGTGGTTCTGTGGGAATCCTCATGGGCATGCTGGGGAACTCTTGAAAAAGAAAATAATACATATTCAAAACCCTACTGCCGATGCCATTTTCCCATCTCAATGGTATTCTTTGAGGGCACTGTGAAAATCTATGTCCACTGAAAAGATGTGGATGATACTGGGGCGCACTGGGCATGACCTTCCAAACGTTGGGCGCATTCAGGTGGTAGAGAGGGTAAAGTTTCATCACCGACATGTGTACCTTATATACATGGATATTTATGCATGACAATGGTAGTGGTATGAAGAACCACATATCTTATTGAATGTGATGCTTGTCCAGGAGCATGACCCATGAAAGGTGACGTCTAAGGATGATGATGATGGGGAAGAAGAAGAAGGGGAGGAATATGAGTAATATAAAGAAGAGGAAGAAGAGGAAGAGATAAAAGAGGAAGATTAATAATATAAGGATGGGGGTGAAGGTCCACGAGGTTAGAGACCATAGGAAATAGTTCTCCACCTGGGAATCCCATGTGAGAGAGGAGAAATCACAGGCTCTAACACAGAACTGGTCGAACAACATGAGGTGAGTCTCAACTGTTATCTCTAATGACCATTCTATTTTCATAATTCGAATCCACTGACCAAGATTTTCCTTGTTCAGGAACACATCGATGATGATATCATGGAATAATCCCCTGTAGGGGACTAAAATGTACACATGGATATGGAATAACATCATCATGAATATGCATCTGGGATCGAGCAGGATGGGGGACCGACCATGGTTGAAGTGGATAAAGGACTATCCATGATTGAAGTGGTTAGAAATAAGCTTGCAGGAGGGGATGAAATGGACACCTCAGAGCCCAAATCTATTTTTTATTCTTAGGAGCCAACGCCGATCATTGAATGAACAAGATTTGAGGGATCTCAAGTGGTGGAATCTCCTATCGTGACTTAGGCCCTAGACATCACTGCACTCTGATCATGTTATTTTAATTCTTTGTAGGATCATATCTTCTATTGGGGAACTGGGGTAAAAAAGATATCATTTCCGAATGCAGGGATCGTAATGTTGGAGGCTTGGAAAACTATCGAGTCTGAATCATCTGTGGGAGGTCTACCTGTGATTTCACTAGTTCTTGTGGAGTCAATTATTCAAGATGGCCCACCCTTAGCACAAAGTGAGTGAGAAGATCCAATCATGGGTGATGTTGCTGCATGTGATGAGCTCTAGGATAGTGGGGGTGAGGTTTCTAATGAAGAATGTGTGCCAGAAGAGGACCCAGCCACTGAACTCATTGTTATTTTTCTTAAGTACAGACCTGCAGATTCTGAGGTGATGGAAGACTCTGATTCAGATGTGGCTGAGTAGAGTCATATGTAATGACAGACGGGGTGGAAGTGCATCAAACACTCCCTAAATCAATCATATGAAGAATGGATGAGATAGATGGGGTCACTTCATACATAGATACACTTTATCTATGTCGTAGGGGTGGATTCTCACCATCTTCATATAATAATTCGTGATTATATGGATGAGAAGATAAAAGAGAGTATCCAATACTCCGATATTTCCTGGTGTCGGAAGGATTCAGTGAATAACCAGATGTTTCTTGAGGCTGATAAGGAAGCCCGATGACTTCAAGAGAAAGTAAACAAATGGGAATCATTTATCACGAGCCATTTTGAGCCCATTGAACAGTTGAAGTACCAGCTGGAGGATTCCCAGAATCAAGTAGTTTAGGAAACCCATAAAATGATTGAGTTTCAAGCTGAGTAGGAGAGAATTATTGAAAAAGCAACTAAGCTCTGCTATGTAGCTGCTGATAAAGATAGGTTGGTCAAGGAGCTAGAATAATCCCATGAGGCTATAGGGAAGAAGGTGGGATCACTAGAGAAATCCATCAAAGGGTTTGATCTATAAGGGATATGTTCTGGCCAAACTCATAAACAAATCTCCCTATTTGTTTTCCTATCCTTAGCTGCGTGCATGGACATATTATTTTCTTTATTTATTATTTTAGTGCACCTCAACTATAACTATGATGTAATTAGCGATCAATCCCTAAGCTCGTGTGGGTTATACCTGATGTGAAAAACAAGAGAAAACTACAAAATTATTCACTTCTTGTATAATAGTGCCAGCTAAACATTCAAATGCATGGGGTCTGAATGACCACCCAAAGTTTTTTAAATAAATGAGGGGTCTTGAGGGAATAATAGGGTCCTCAAAATAGCCAGAACTCTCTTCCCAACATACTCTAGTGCATGAGAGGAATGACACCAGGGGTGTTAGAATATATCCAAACAAGGGGGGCTGAGAAATGTGAACCATGATACCCAAAATTCAGAACATAGTGAGGGGTAGCATGACGATGGATGATAAATTCTTACTATATTCGAAATACAGTATCCATATTGCATTAGCCTAAAATGGGTACAAACAATCAGGGGACATCTATTGATCGTATTAAAAAACATGGTACCTAACTCGAAATATCATCCAATATCTACCAAAACATTGGCCCAAAATGGTAGGCGATCCGAAAGGCTGACATCCATGCCATTTAGGGTTCCCCTTATATGATAAAGTGAGTGAGAATCTGAATAAGGGACATGAAATGTGTGGGGTGGAGTGATGAACTGTTCAAATAGAGGCTAACACTCTTAAAATTACGCCACCATGATAGAAATGCATCGGGTGAGTGTTTTGGTATGAGTCATGGTCAAACCTACATCCAGATAGAACCTCCCTGGTGAGGACCTAGAATGCCTTGTAGGTTTATGTCACTTAAATAAGTATAATTATAACACCCCAATCTTCCATGGTACACTTCTCTTTGAATAATAGCATGCATTGTATGCAACTTCGAGTTCTAAAAAACCACGAACAATCAAACTAACCATTATAAATAGCAATACCCACTTTTTGAAATTTTATAAATATTATTATCCAAATTGAACTTCATTTTTGGATTCATAACATCAAAATTAGTTAAGGGTTAATTTTTAAAAATTTTATGAAAACTTTCAATTTTTGATGAATAGTGAAAAACACTGCGTAAATGTTTAAAACCGACTTTTTATTTAAATAATTATTTATTTTATTTAAATTTATATTAGGTAAAATTAGATACATAATTCCAATTTATGTTAAATGTAATTCCCTAGTGTCAATTTATAGTAATATTAGATATATAAAACATTATTGAAATTTTTACCGTCTTTTACCCACCTTGTAGGCACATTTGAAAAATTGCATAAAACGTAATTTTACCACTTTTGTCAATTGAATTTCAAAAATCCAAGAGACACAGTTGACATCAGTAAGTAAAATTTGGTTCAATAAGATGAAAATAATTTTTGGTGAATAGTAACTTTTGACATTTGTTTACCACAGTTAAAAGTAAATAGGGAAATTAGAGGTAAAAATGATATTATAATTACCCCAACACATGTTATAATTCTATTAGAATAGTGTATTTAGACCAAAACCAACCTTAAAAATAAAATATGATCACATATGTTCACTTGGATTAGATTAGGTCATTTATTATTATTTTATTTAAAGAAGAGTTAAAAGTGTTAAGTTCATTATTTAATAACTAAACCATTTTTTATATTGGGTTATACATAAGATAAATTCAACTATAAATATTCATTGAAAGTATAAAAATATTTCCTATATAATGGTATTTTATTTATAATTTTTAGACATTAAATAATTAAATTTATTTATGACATAATGATGATGTAGTAATTACATTATTAATGAATGATTAAAATAATTGATATTAAAAATATCCAAATAATTTTAAATTGAGACATTTTATGAATTAAACGAATTTTATAGGTTAATATGACATTTTTGGGTTGATTAAATGAACTTTTTTTGAAGTAATAAAGTAGTTAGTACTTTAACAAAAATCAAATACTAAATAGTGTCAAAATTGACATAAATGAGTTTTTAAAAAAAATACTATATTATTAATTGATATAATATTCTTAAAAATATATGGTTCGGTCAAATAAATTAGATAAGGTTATATATATTAATAATGAACCACTTGGGGTTCTATTGGCTTTTTATAGTATGTTTATGAACCATTTATTATAATAATAAAAGAAAACATGGTAAAGGTTAAACTGTATAACTAAGAGTTAAATCTAAAATATAAGATTAATATGGTGACCAAAAACTATCTAAAACCTATTAGTTGAGAAGTTTTCAAACCATACCCACATTATCATTGAAATAAATCATTTTGGAGCCATTTTAAACTGAATATGATTGTATAATAAAATATTATTTCATGCTTTTCCTAAAGTGACACTCACCTCTCTTATAAAAGGGTACTTCCCCTTCTCTAAAAATAATACCTCCAAAGCCATTTGGATTGGCAAAAACCTAGTCAAATATCATCCTAAATACCCCCAATTATACCTAGAGGACTTAATTCTATCTGAAATCCAACCTAAGAAGCCCTTTTGATCAACTCAAAAGGAAACACCCGAAGAAGAGATAATAATTTCACCACCTCCTTCAAAGTTAATGTTTCTTCTTCAACTTCTGCTTTCTTTGTTGTTTCCATACCAAAATAATATCTCCATTACCTTATACATAATATGATGTTATTATATATATCGTTCAACCATATTAATTATTCTATCCATCCTATGAATGACAAGTCACCATTTTTTCGTACGTACGGCTTACCGTCTCCACATCATGGTATAGTATGTTATTCAAACACTTCATTATTTTGATGGGTATAATAATGAGAATAACTTATTTAAATAATAAATATAAAATTTTAATGAATCTATATATATATATATATATGATATAACATCCAATTACATACTGTTTCACCATCATTAAATGATATTGTCGCTTGTGTGTATGTACAGATTACTGTCTCCACGAACGTGATGAGATTCATTCCCCATCCTAACCAATCAAGAATAAATTTCATTTTGTTATTAAAAAATAATGTTTAATAACTTATTTTCAATCTGGACATGAATCAAAAACATCTTATACATAAAACACATGACTTACGTAAAAAAACATATAAAGGAAAATGAATTAGTTGACACCCAAAATGATGATACTACTGAGATGTTATTAACAAACATATATTAGAAGATCATATATGATATCATATTTACGTATTTAGTTCTTGTATAATTTAATAAAAATTATTTAATATTATAGAGGAGTTTAACATACCCTTGATCAATAAAAAGTACAAGGTAAGGGTAAATTCTACAATCACTTCATTATCAGAGGTTGTTTATACGTGAGTATCTATTGGGACCTCTTTATCATCCACATCTATGTTTCTTAAAGATGTATTTCAAAACATTTTTACTATTTCCTAGATTATGGGTTAAATTCATTTATACCATTTTTTGAATTTTTTTAAGATTCTTATAAAGGAATATTTCCTTCATTTTCCAAACAATTTCCTTTACGACCTTTTCGACAAAAATAAGGAAAGAATGTTTTTTAAACTTATACGGCGAGTGCTGTTATTTTCCACTGTTATAACACCTTCAAAGATTCCCACTAAATATTATCCAAATATTTTCAAAATAATTGTTTTCTATTAAAATTACATGACTTTTAAATGATTTCAAAATAGAATGAGATATTTCTCTCAGATGGTTTTTGATTTTATATTTGTCATACATCCTTTGTTGGAATTTACACTGTTTTGAAGTTGATTCATTATAATAAAATATTTCATTTTGTATTGAATGAGTTATGATATGTTTGACCATGGATGTTCTATTTTCATACCATTCATGGTTTATGGTTAAAGTATTGACATTTCATATGTTAGTTTTAATATGAATGTTTGTGTTATTTTTTAACCTTTTCATATGAGGAATGCACTGGACATAGTAAGTGATGGGTGGAGCCCGCTATAGCTCCTTGATGCATAGGTAGGTCTCATAAGACAAACTAGTGTCTTGGGAAAATGACATGACAAAATATTATTTGTAGTCTTGGCAAGAGGCCTTGATGATGTGGTTATGATGTTAGGTATTGTGCATTCCATCATTATGAAATTGGATATTGGTTTTACATGTGATTATTCAACTAGTAGAATATCCATGTGAATAAGTAAATATAATTATTTGATTTATCTTTTCCACATTTTTCTTAAGTTTAATTTTAAATTTTTTCTTTATTCTTGTACATTGCCTTAAATTCTTATGCTTATTTATGGAAGATTCTGTTATACTGTTATCCTTACTGAGCACCTGAGCAAACCCATGTATATGTTTTATTGTTCCCAAGATGTGAAGAAGTATATTATGAATAACATGGATGGATTGTCTAAGGGATATTAATGTGTTCAATGGAGACAATGTTGTTGTTGCGATTCATTTTATAATGTAATTTAAAACTTATGTTTGTATCTAGTACATCCAAGGTTATCGAACTGATCGGTATTTCGGGACATGATTCATTGTATCATGAAAATGTTTTGTAATAATGCACTGACTCTGGGTAACTGGGTTTGGGACATTACAGTCGGTATGAGAGGATGTTTACTAAAAATATTGGAAGATATATTTAGATAAACTATGATTATAGATCATTACACAAATATAAACTTTAATGATTAGAAAGAAGAAATTCCTAGAATTTTGGTAATGTAGAGATTTTGTAAGTTTTCTAAGCAATATATCTCTGTATGGATATGATCAGGTAGAGGTGGCTCTAGAATATATGTACCTCGGCGTGAATACTCTGACAAAGAGTTTTGGGCTTGACTTGGGGTATCCTGGTACACGACAACGGGCCTTGCTTCACTCTTGGTTACGAAACTCCCAAGGGATATGCTTAGGATAATTCACACTTTCATTACAAATCATTATGAAGGATTTATGAGTATATAACTCCTCAATGAATTTTTTTTTATGATTATGGATTATATCTATAAAATTTTCTGTATATTTTAAGTGTTTTACAAGTTTGGAATTTGGTATTTTGATTTATAAACTAATCTTTTGTATTCCATTATTTAGAAATGGTGGCTAGTGGAAGGAATGGAAACCGTATCAAAGTATGTAATCCAAGCAGGTATTTAATTTCTACACAAGATAACTATAGTGGAGCTGGGGATGCATCTGTAATGATCAACTTATCACTATACTGGGACAAATCACTCAAGTTGTGAATAATAACCTTACCTATATGGAGTACCCTGATCCACAACGCAGAGAATCAATGTTAGACCACTTCATGAGGAAAAAACCACCAAAATTTAATGAAAGTACAAATCAAATTGTAGATGAGCAATGGATAAGTTCCTTAGAGAAAATATTTCATGCTTTGGGGACTAGAAAAAGGGAAGAAGTGGTCATGGCAGTTTATCACCTCATGGGGGGAGGTAGATCCATGGTGGTCATTAATTCAGAACACAAAAGAGGATGAACAAGTATCAAATATGTAACAGACTGAGTTTAAAGATATTTTCTTATAAATGTACATTCCTTGTGACCATCGAGTGGATATGGAAAGACAATTTCTGAGTCTAAGGCAAAAGGAGGATGAGAATGTCTCAAAGTATGAGGTTAATTTTTATGGTTAGCAAGGTATGCAACAGATTATATACATAACCCAGGTAGTAATATAGATTGATTATTTTATGGGTTAAAACCATTTCTTCGTCGAGCATTAGTCACACAATCCTTCTCATCATTTGAAGATATTTTCTCATGTGCTATCAAGATAGAAAGGGAATTTTTACATATTACACCATTAAAGCTATGAAAGAGAAGAAGAGATCTTATGAAAACTCTGGAAATGGAAATAAGGGGAAAAGGAAAAATTTGAATATCCATCATACGATAAATGTTGGAAGAAAACCCTCAGTACTTTCCTAAAAGGAATGGGAGTCTGTTACAAATGTGGTGAAAAATTCCATAAGCTTGTGATTGCAAGGGAATGAAAAATGTTGTCAATGTTGAATTCTACAATTATAGAAAAAATGGGAATTATGAAAACAATAGTCCTATGTTCCAAGTTAACATACCTCAGAAAAGGCCAAGGGTGAAAGACAATGCTTATGAAATCACTACTGCTGACTTTGAAGCTCTGAAAGACGTGGTGGCAGATAATTTAATGGTTTCCTCAAGTTTAGCCAATGCATTATTTGATTCTGGATCATCGAATTATTTCATATCTTCTTAATTTTCTAAGAAAATTAGATATTTCTAATTTTATTTTACATGGGTGTTTTCAGTAAAAAATCCTAAGGGAAGTATAATTGCAACAATTTTTTTGTGAATCAGTTCCCATTAGGGAATATACATGTTCTTTATCTGGTGATCTCATCATCATAACCATGATTGAATTTGATATAATCCTCGACATGGATTGGTTTTCAAACTATGAAGAAAATTTTTATTTTAAGATGAAAGAGGTTACAATTTTCGATGATGATAAGAATTACCTTATATTTAGGGTAGAAACGTCACCACTTAATTCTTATCAAGATCCACCCCCAGTAGTTCTACTAAATTCAATTATTGGAGAGGAAGAGAATGAAATAACTATGGGTGAGGAAAATAATGATCAAATAGAGGATGTACCTATTTTGTAAGAATATATTGATGTGTTTCCAGAGGATTTACCTGTACATTCTCCAGAACAAGATATTGAGTTTTCTATTGATTTAATTCCTGGTTCAAGACCCATATCGAAGACCCATTATAGAATGGCCATTGTGGAATTAGTGGAACTATAGAAACAAATAGTGGAATTGAGTAATACGGGATTTATTCACCCTAATTATTCTTTATGGGTAGCCCATGTTCTATTTGTTAAGAAGAAAGACGGATCTATGAGGTTGTGCATTGACTATAGGGAGATCAATGCTATAACAATAATGAACAAGTATTCCCTACCTGGAATTGATGATTTATTCAACCAACTTCATGTAGCTCAATATTTTTCAAATATTGAATTTCAATTTGGATATCATAAGTTGTGTGTGAAGATGGAAGACATTCCAAAAACAGCAATTCCACTACGGGAAAAACTGATTATTGTGAATGGGTATTTGCGACGGGCTTTATTCCCATCACAAAAACTCCAATGAAAAGCGTATTTGCGACGGGAATATATTCTCTTCCCAAATGGTCAGTTATTTTCGACGGTGATATAGGACCCATCGCAATAGATATGGTGTGGTTTGCCCGCCAAAACACGGGAAGCGTATTTGCGACGGTCGCCTTCTCCCCGTCGCAACTACCCGGTGGTGGTAAATACTATTTGCGACGGGTAATTGTCTCGTCACAAAAAAATATCCAGTAGGTGTTATTTGCAACAGGGCCCATCACTAATACCAGCAGTGGTAAATAGAAATTTGCGACGGGGATATCTGCTCATCGCTAATAGTATGTCGGCAGGCAGCTATTTGCGATGGCCCCGTCGCAAAAACCTTTTTAACCACCCCCCGTAATAGATGCGGGTGAAGGTATTTGTGATGGGGCCCATCACCAATACCGGCGGTGGTAAAGGGGAATTTGTGATGGGGATATCTGCCCATCGCTAATAGTATGTCGGCAGGCATCTATTTGCGATGGGCCCGTCGCAAAAAACCTTTTAACAATCACCCATAATTAATTCGGACGAATGTATTTGCGACGGGATACCATCTCAAATACTAGTATTTGCGACGGGATACCGTCGCAAATAAGACCGTCGCAAATATTCTAACCTATATATACCCCCATTCATTTTTTTTCAAATTATTCAGATCTCTCTTCCTCTCTCTCTTTAACTTCCTGTTCTAAGTAGAAAATTTATTTCGTTTTAATTTTTTCATACGAGAAGAGGAGAGAAGGAGTTAGGAGGCGCAAACTGATTCAAAATATCGAAGGTATTTATATTTTTTTAATTGTTAAATTATTTTTAGTTGTTAATTTTATTTTAAATTGTTAATTTTAATTTTTTTTAATAGAATGTTTAGTAGCTATATTGTGTAATTAGATTAAGTCGTTGTACCAAATAATCCTTGTCTGGATATGAACATGTAGAGGCCGCTCTTGCACAAATATACATAGGAGTGAAAACTCTAACAAGGTGTTTTGAGCTTGACTCGGGGTAACCTGGTACACGACAACGGGCCTTGCTGCACTCTTGGTTCGAAACTCCTGGATGATGTTTTGGTAATAATTAGAAATAAATATATTTAATTAGAAATAATTAGAAATAGTTATATTTAATTACGAATATTTATATAATTATGAAATAATTAATAAATAATTATATTTAATTAAAATAATCATCAAATAATTAGGAAATAATTAGATTTAATTGATTATAAATAATTAAAATAATTAAAATAATTATGAAAAAATTAAAATAATTATGAAAAAATTAAAAATAATTATAAAACAATTAAAAATAAAAATTAAAAATAATTAGGAAACAATTAAAAATAATTTTGAAACAATTAAAAATAATTAAGAAACAATTATAAATAAACAATTAAAAATATTTAGGAAACAATTAAAAATAAAATAATTAGGAAACAATTAAAAATAATTAGGAAACAATTAAAAATAATTAGGAAGCAATTAAAAATAATTAGGAAACAATTAAAAATAATTAGAAAACAATTAAAAATAATTAGGAAATTATTAAAATAAATAGGAAACAATATGAAACTATTAAAATAATTAAGAAACAATTAAAATAATTCAGAAACAATTAAAATAATAAGGAAAAAATTAAAATAATAAATAAACAATTAAAATAATTAGGAAACAATTAAAAATAATTAGGAAACAATTAAAAATAATTCGGAAAGAATTAAAAATAATTAGAAAATAATTAAAAATAATTAGGATACAATTAAAAATAATTAGAAAACAATTAAAAATAATTAAGAAACAATTAAAAATAAAATAATTATAAAACCATTAAAAATAAAATAATTAGGAAACAATTAAAAATAATTAGGAAAATTAGCAAGCGTGATTGACCGCTCATCTACCTTAATTTTCTTTTCATTTGTGCGTTGAGGATTGAAAGGAAACTTCTGCCTCCACATGTAATATTTTCTTTTACTGTCAAAATTATCAACCTCCTCGCCAGCATAGAGGTGAGGAGGTTTATAATTTTGACAGTAAAAGAAAATATTACACGTGGAGGGAGAAGTTTCCTGTCAACCTCAACACACAAATGAAAAGAAAATTGAGGTAGATGAGGAGTCAATCAAATTTGTTTTTCTATTCAATTATTGATTAACCACCCGACCTATATGCATATCTTCGTATTACTAATTAGTAACATAATTTGTAATATAATTAGTAACATAAATAGTAACATAATATAAAATATTATATTACTCTAATATTAATAATTAAATAATACAATTAATATAATTATTTTATTATTATATGTTTAATATTTAAAAAAAATATTAATATTATTAAAATTATAAAAAATTTATAAAATATTACAATTAAACATGTTTTTCTCTATTCTTAACATGTTCAAATCTTAATGGGTCTCCAATTTTCAGGTCAGGCCCAATAAAAAGTTTGCGTCAACCGTGTCCAATGTAAACTCTATAATTGTTCTTGCTTGGTTGATCACCTCGTAAGTAGCATTACAATAGGACAACCCAAGTCATGTCTTTCTCATCTATAAGAATCATATCACATGACCTTTTACATAGACCATTCTTTCTTGAAAAATTAAGGGAATGATACTGAAGTTCTCTTAAATTTTCAAGGAATAATGATCTATGAAAAGGGTCATGCGAAATGATTCTTAATGATGAGAATGACATTACTTGTGTTGTCCTATTCCAACACTGCTTGCGAGGTGATCAACCATGTAAGGACAATTATAGACTTTACATTGGACATGGCTGACACAAACTTTTTATTGGGCATGACCTGGAAATTGACAAGCCTTTAAGATTTGAACATGTTAAGAATAGTGAAAAATCTGTTGGAAATATTGAGATTTGTAATAATTAGTAATAATTAGTAATAATTAATCAAAAATAAATTAAATTCTAGTATATGGTTACAAATTGACACAATTTCCAGCGGATTGGCGGCTACCTTTTGTTCAACGTCTCATATCATTGCTACTTTCTCCCACTAAAATCAGTATGAAAAATGTGCTCTAATGTATGTCAGAGCAAGTTTTTCACACTGATTTCAGTCAGGAGAATGTTAAAAAGAGATGAGCCGTCGGACAAAAGAGGCTCTTTTCCCTGAGGACTCATCTCTTTTCATCGATATGAGTCGTCTGGAAAAAGTGCTGCTACCAATCCACTAGAAACAAATAAGAATAATTAGTAGTATAATCCCCAAAATGATGATTACAAAAAAATCATTATTCATTCATATTTCAATTTGCCAAATATTTATATGTATTTCTAATTTAATATTAATTAGTGGGGTTTATTACAAACTAAATGTGTCACCTATCATTATTGACAATTACTAAGAAATAACTGTAATTATGTATCTTCTCTTTTTTAGGATATTCTTTTTCTTATATCAAATTATTTAACAATAGTAATGGTTTTAAATTTTGTAGAAACCGATATATGAATATGGAACAAGGAAATTGACATCAATCATTATTAGATGATCGTACTTAGATAAATCAGCATAGAAATCCAAACGGTTCTAGTTTAAATCATGTATATGTTGATGGTGTTGAAGCTTTATTATCATTTGCATCATCAAACCCGGAATTTGTTTCAGAATGGACAATTAAGTGTCCTTGTAAAAAATGTGATATGAGAACGTTTGAGACATTTGACATCGTTGGGAAATATCTCTTGTGTTATGGTTTTCAATTTGATTATATTTTATGGTATCAACACGGTGAACGCAGTTCCAGAGAAGATACTAATAATTCGATTCCAGATCCATCACGGTTTCATATTTTAGTACATAATGTTGCAGGGTCATCCGTTCAACAAACTGAAATCGAGGATGATGTTGATTTACCTCCCGAGTTGGCACCATCTGATTTTGCTGAGTTGTTCAGGTTTGTTGAGGATGCATTATATCCTGGTTGCAAGATAAGAAAATTAGAAGTAGTTGTAAAATTTATGGCTATTAAATCAGATAATGGAATGTTAAATAGCTATTTGATCAGATATTTTCTTTGGTTAAAACATTGTTACCTAATGGAAATGTGATGCCTGCTAATTATTATGAGAGCAAGAGACTGGTTCGTAATCTGGGACTTAGTTATCAAAAGATCCATGGACGTTCAAACGATTGCATCTTATATTCTGGAGAAAATTAGTCGTTGGATATTTGTCCAACATGTGTAAAATAGAAGTATAAAGAAGCTCAATCAGGGAAGTCTGGATTGATTCCTAGAAAATAGTTGAGATTTTTCGCGCTTACATCCCGGTTGCAGCGTTTATTTATGTCTCAGAACATACCGACAATGATGTCATGGCAAAAAAACCAATATTTCAAATGGTAAAAGCTTGATTCATCCTTCTGGTGGTGATTCAAGGAAACATTTTGATCAAGTGCATTCATCTTTTTCTTTAGAATCCCTGAACGTGCGATTGGGTCTTTCTACTGATGGTTTTTGTCCATTTGGATCTTTTGGTTGTCAGTATTCCTGTTTTCATGTCTTTATTACTCCATACAATTTTCCTCTATGGATGTTGATGAAAGAGCCTTAATTCTTTTTGAAATTATTAATCCCAAGACATCAAAAAAAGAATATTGATGTTTATTTGAAACCATTGATTGATGAGTTAAATTTATTGTGGAGTCATGGTGTTGGTACATATGATGTTGCTGCAAAACAGAATTTTGTAATGAAAGCTACTTTGATGTGGAAAATTAGTGACTTCCCAGTATATGGAATGTTATCTGGCTGGAGTACACATGGTCCAAAATCATGTCCTTACTATATGGGAAACAACAATGAATTTATGCTCGTGAATGAAAAAAAAACTTTCTATTTTTACTGCCATCACAGATTTCTTCCAATCGATCATCCTTTTTAGAGGAATAAATATCATTTCAGAAAATGCGGAATTGAAAGATATGAACCTCCAAAAATGATCTCAAGTACATAGTTACAATTAGTTTTATTTTCATTACCTTCCACCACTTGTGGACAGAGAATAAACCAATAGAAAATTCATTTCTTTGGGAAATAACACAATTGGACAAACCGGAGCATTTTTTGGAATCTGCCATATTGGTCTGATTTGTTGGTCCGACACAAATTGGATGTCATGAATATTGAGAAGAACTGTTTGGATAATTTATTTCATATAGTTTTGGATACCCTGGGTAAAACCAAAGATAATGTAAATGCAGGATTAGATCTTGCCCAAATTTGCAGGCGACCAGAACTTAAATTGTTTGAAAATATCAGATCACAAAGATTAATGAATCCAAAAGTAGCCTATACACTAACCAAAGAGATTCACTTATTATTTTGTCAGTGGATTGCATATTTGAGACTTCCAGATGGCTATGCTTCCATCTTGGGCAGATGTGTTAAAAATGGTCATATTATCGGATTAAAAAGTCATGAATGTCATGTTATAATGGAAAGACTTATGCCTATTGGATTAAGAGGTTTCTGGAATTCTATGATTTGGGATTCGATAATAGATAAATCATATTTTTTCCGAGACATGTGTGTGGTGACAATAGACTATGATACACTAAGCAAAATGGAAGAAGTTGTTGTTGTAATTATATGAAAACTGGAAAAAATATTTCTGCTGGCTTTCTTTGACTCAATGGAACATTTTATATTACATTTGAAACATGAAGCAAAATGTGGAGTTCCGGTTCAATTTTGATGGATTTACCCATTTTATAGATGCATGCATAAATTGAAGAAAAAAGTACGTAACAAAGAATCAGTTGAAGGCTCAAGTGCTGAAGATTATTTGCAAGAGTAAATTGCTTTATTCTGCTCCCATTATTTTGAATCTGAATAAACCTCAAAATTTAACAGCATGGGACGGAATGAGGGGAATGTTGATGATGATATGAACAATCAATTATCAGTTGTCAATCAGCCCAAACTTGACTTTGGTGGAGTTCATGATAGATGGATTTCAGATGATGAACGTCATAGAGCTCATACATATGTTCTACTCAACTATGAAGAAATGTCACCAGTTGTACGGTGAGTGATCCTATCCCTTATTCTATAGATTCTGTTACAATAAATTAATCATATTGTATTTGTAGGTTATAGGATGATCATATCAAGAAAAAATTTCCACAAATTACATCAGCTGGATTAGAAGAACATCGGCAAAAATAAGTTTCCTATTGGATTCAAAAACTGGTAACATACATTCTTTTTTGGTTTTTCATATTAAATCAATTTGTTACATGTAATAGTGATAAATTTTTTACAAATTTTCAGGTATCTGTACATACTGATAACATTGATAGTCGATTTCATATATTGAGTATCCCACCATACAAAATGGTTAAATCTTATCATGCATATGTGGTGAATGGTTATCGCTTTCATACAAGTGAATATGGGGAATCAAAGAAAAAAAATGAATAGTATTGTTTGTTTGAAGTGATCACATCATAAGGATATAGAAGTGGACTTTTACGGCATGCTTGAAGAAATTATTGATCTGTGTTATTTGGGACAGAATTATTTAACAATGTTTAAATGTCGATGGCTGGATACTGAGAGAGGCTTGTGAATTCATCAGACTCATGGAATTATTTATATTAAACATAAAAGTCTTCTTATATTAAATGAACCATTTTATTGGCTCATCAGGCACATCAAATTTATTATGAAAAATATTATGCTACTGCAAAAGAGTTGGATGATTGGGGGAGTATAATAAAAGTTAAATCTTGAGAAAATTAGTTTACACAAACTGAATGTGGTTCCACTGAAGTGCAATGAAATGAAATTTTTCAGGACACTCCTCAAAACACATATTTTTCACAAAGAGTCATGAATATTGTTGATGACACCCCACAATTAAGGGTCGATGGTGACGATGTTGTCAATGATGTTACAACTGAATTTGAAATGAAAAGAGATAATGGCTGTGAAACTAATATGGAAATTGATGATGTTGATGTGGAAGATGAAGAAATTGACATTGAGAACTATGTAGATGTTGATGATGATGAACATTGAAACATTAAAATTTTGGTTAGAATCATAACATATATATATCTATACATAATAGTTATTTTCAACTGTTTGCTAATAAAAATTATTTCATGTTTCAGATGGACTCAAAAACGTATTGTCAGTTGCTAGTGGCTGATCTACCTATGGATGATGAGGTTCTTGAGTCATCTGACCCTCAGGCAATTCGCACTATAGGGAGCACTCGGAGGGGGCGTGGTCTTGCCAGACTGATGATTCCAGATCCTATCCCGGAGTGACGTCCAACCCTTGGATTCGATGCGCACATGCGGTGGTATGGTAACCTGTGTATTTTAGTTATCTTTCATTATAATTTATTTATATTATAATTGTTTTATTATTTGTTCTTTTTCCACAGTTTTTCGCATATAGCTATTGGACAAGGGAGCGCTATCTTGTGCAATTATTTTTCTCATCCCTGGCTTACATGGGATCTGATTCCCGCTGATGTGTAGGCCGCCATGTTCGATCATTGGATTGTACATAATTAAATATTATTTATTTTGAAATTTAATTCATTAATAACTTTATATTAGGGTTTATGGGATCCCATCAATGAGAGCATGCATGCCACTATCCACGCGACATGGGTGGTGTCTATGCGTGACCGTTTCCATATGTTTTTTCATAATTTGAGAAAGGTGGCTATGAGGAAAGATGGAGTGACAGAATTTGATGAGTCCTATAGAGCCCACCGACCAGAGTATATTTCACCTCATGTTTGGGATGTATTATGTACACACTGGTTGTGTGGTGGGTTTTAGAGGAGATTTGCATTGGGTCGATAGAATCGGGGGAGACAAGAGGTGACACATCGATCCGGTAGTCGTACATTCAGTGCGCATAGAGAACGTCTGGTAAGTACCTTCTTTTAATATTTTATACAACATTAAATATAAACAGTTTATTTTATATTCATATAGGAAGCTGAGCAGCCCGGTATTATGACGTACGACGTTTATCGGAGGATGTACACTGATCCGACTACTGGAGAGATTAGAGGTGACCGCCAGCGTCAGATTGTGGTCAGTATTATTTTCTTTTCATTTTGAAAATTAAATGCACATAATCTTTTCATTATTTTAATTTCTAATTGAAACTTAAGAAGTCATATGAGGCGACGACCTCTCAGACACAGGATGAGAGTCAAGACAAGACGGGTGATCAGACTAGTGCCCACAATTTTGATGAGACAACATGGATGCAGGCGCCCCAGTATGGCTTTGAAAAAGGCCGAGTAGTTGGTATCAGTTCTCATTTGAATCCTACTTCATATTATGGTACTACTGCGATGTCTGCGTCCATCTCAAGAGGAGATCGTGGAGAGAAATCATCTTCTGCCTCACTGTATTAGGAGCCGCTTCGTGCTTAGAGTCAGATTATAGAGGATTTGCGTTAGGGGAAAAATCAGATGCGTCAGCAGCACGATGAGGAGATGCGTCGATGGCAGGAGCAGATGTGTCAGCAGCAGGATGAGGAGAGGCGTCGATACGAGGAGAAACATCAGGAGTAGATGAGTATACGCGTCGTCTGACTCATAGTTTAGGGATAGAGTTTCCTCCACCACCTCATCTAGGTCCTCCAGATTATCCACCCCCATTGATTTTTTACATGTAATAAATATTTGAGTTCGTAGTTTATTGTCATATTAACTATTTACAATTCCTCTTTCGTATTGGAACAAATATTTCATAATTTAATTTGTTTTTATTTTTTTAATATTTTATTACTTATTAGTATTATTTTTAATGTCTGTTTATTTTAGTAATATTACTTTTAATATTTTATATTTATTGTTAATATTGAGAAGTTTATTATTTTATAATTTTATTAATCTTAATAATATTAATATTATTTTTTCATAAATATGTATGTTTATTTTAATAATATTATTATTAAATTATTTTTTTATATTATTAATATTTTTTTTATTATTATATAATATAATATTATTTTTATTCATATTATTTTTATTTTTTGATATTAATGTTTCATAATTACATTATATATTTTTTTTATTATTAATATTATAATAATATAATTTCTTTATATTATTATTAATATTATTATTGTTATTATTATATACATAATTTAATAATAATATTATTATATTAATTTTTTAAATTATTAATATTTGCATAATTATATAATATTATATTATTTATATTCACTTTATTTTTATTTTATATTAATATTTCATAATTATATTTTTTATATTTTTTATTTATATTATAATAATAGAATTTTTTTATATTATTAATATTATTATTATTTTTATATAATATTATACGATTTGTATTAATTATTTTATTTATTTTTATTTTTTTAGTATTTGCGACGGGTGTATTTGTGACGGGGTGTCCCATCGTAAATTTTTTTTTACTCTCACATTTGCGATGGGAAGAATAACTGTCGTAATAACAATTTCTGCGACGGTCCGTCGCAAATACCTACATCGCAAAAAAAAATTAAATTTCCCATTTGCGATGGTTCAGAAACCCGTTGCAAATAATATATATGTGACGGCCCGTCGCAAATACCCTTTTTATATATAAACAAAAACCAATTTGCGACGGGGGAAAAATACCGTCACAAATACTATTTTTGCGAAGAGACCGCCGCAAAAACACATATTTTTTATGCCGTTTTCGGCAACAGGCGATTTGCGACGGAGCCCCGTCGCAAATATTCCATTTTCCTGTAGTGTTCAAACAAGGTACAAGCATTACATGTTTACAGTAATTCCTTTTGGACTAACTAGTGCATCCTTTGTCTTCGTGGATCTAATGGATAGTGTTTTTAAGGAATATCTTGATGAATTTGTAGTGGTATTTATTGATGATATCTTGGTATAATCCAAAAAATACAAAGATCATGAAAATCACTCGCTTACTATTCTAAAGACTCTTAGAAGAAATTAATTATATGGAAAGTTTAGCATGTGTGAATTTTGGCATGGGGAGATTTATTTTCATGGCTATATTATCTCTAAGGATGGAATCGATCATTAAAAGACCAAGGGAATCCAAGAATGGCCAGTACTGACAATCATAACTGAGGTACGTAGATTTATTGGTTTATTAGGTTATTAACGCCATTTCATCCAGAAAATTTCCCAATTAGAAAACCTATTAACCAAGATCACACATAAAGGGGTCATTTTTTTTTGGAAAAAGAGTGTGAAGAATTTTTTGAATAACTAAAGAGAATATTAGTCATTGCTCCTATCTTAATTCAACCATCAGAGAAATGATGGGTTTGTTATTTATAGGGATGTATTAAAGAAAGGACTCGGTTGTGTCCTTATGGAGAATGATAGGGTCCTTTCTTATCCATCAGGGCAGCTAAATATTAATGAGCAAAACTATCCCACTCATGGTATTGAGTTAGCAGCTATTATCTTTGCTTTGAAGAGATGGAAACACTATCTCTATTGTAAAAATGTGAGATATATACCGATCACAAGTGTTTTAAGTATAGTTTCTCACAAAAATAACTCAAAATGAGGCAAAAAATGAGGGCTTGAACTTCTCAAGGATTATGATTTCACTATACACTACCACCCAGGGAAGGTAAATAAGGTGGCATATGCTTTGAGTAGAAAGGATCATGGTGTTTTGAACAAGATGAGAGTTGAAAGGTATCCTATGTTCATAGATCTAGTAAAGAATGATATGAGAATAATCATGGAAGGTGAAACATCAACACTTTTTCAAATGGTTTCCAAAACATATTTACTAGAAAAAATAAAAAGTTCTCAGACTGAAGATGAGGAGTTTCAAAATAAAATTAAAGTTGTGAACGATGGGATATTAATCGACATTGTATATGAAGATGGGATGTTGAAATTTGGGAAGAGACTTTGTGTTCCAAACATACCTGATCTTAAAACGGAATTCGTTGGACTCACCTATTTTGATTTTCCCAAATCATATTTTGATAATACAAATTTTTTTTTTCATTTAAGTGATAACCATGTTTTCATTCTATTCTAATTATGTTTCATTAATGTTTCATGCTTTTATAGAGTAATTTTCATATCCTCTCAATCTCACTTCTTGATTGGATAATCTTACAGTGTAGAATTTATCTATGTACAAAGTTCACTGATACAAAGGTCACTAATACAAGGTCAATGTAACAAGGTCACCATAATAAGGTAATTGCTACATGGTTACGGCTACAAGGTTCATGATACCAGAGAACAAGTGCAGAGAAATCGAACACCTCGTCTGGTGAATGTTCTATGGAGAAACCATAAGATGGAAGAGGCAATATGGAAACCTGAGGAACTTATGATGAAGAATCACCTGAATCTTTTTCAACTATAATATTCTAGAAATTTTGAGGATGAAATTATTTGAAATAGGGATGAATATAACACCCCAAGCTTCTATTGTACTCTTCTCATTGAATAATGATTGTGCTGTATGCAATTTTGAGTTTTAACACACCACAACTAATCAAAATATCCATTATAAATAGTAATACCCACTTTTTAAATTTTTATAAATTTTATTTTTCAAAATGGTCTTTATTTTTGAAATCAGAATATCAAAATTATCTTAGGGTGAATTTTTTGTTTTTTTAGAAAACATTCCATTTTTGATGAACAGTGAAAAACACTGCGTTATTGGTTAAAACAGACATTTTCGCTAAACAATTAGTTATTTTATTTAAATTTATATTAGGTAAAAATATATAAATAATACCTATTTATGTTCAATTTAATTCATTGGATTCATTTTATTGTAATATTTGATTTATAAAATTTTGTTGAACTTTTTACCATCTTTTACCCACCTTCTAGGCACATTTGTAAATTTTCATAAAACATAATTTTACCACTTCTATTAATTGAATTTAAAAATTACATGAGAAAAGGTTGACATTAGTATGTAAAATGTGGTTCAATATGATGAAAACAATTCTTGGTGGACAATATCTTTGGACTTTTATTTACCACTATTTAAAGTAAATAGGGTAACTAAAGGTGAAAATGATATTATAATTACCCTAACACATGTCCTAATTCTATTGGATAATTGTATTTCTACCAAAACCAACATTAGGAATTAAATATGATCCTTTATTTCCACTTGGATTAGATTAGGACATTTATTATTATTATTTTTAAAGAAGAGTTAAAATTGTTAAATTCAATGTTTAATAACTACAGCATTTTCAATATTGGGTTATACATAATATATATTCTATATTAAATATTTATTAGAAATATAAAAATATTTTCTACATAATTGTATTTTATTTATAATTTTTAGACCTTAAATAATTAAATTTATTTATGACACAATGATGATGTAGTAAATACCTTATTAATGAATGATTAAAACAATTGATATTATAAATATCCAAATAAATGTAAATTGAGACTTTTGATGAATTACTAGAATTTTATAAGTTAATATGACTTGTTATAGTTGATTAAATGAATTTTTTTCTAATTAATCAAGTTTTTAGGACTTAAAATAAAATAAAATACTAAATAGTGTCAAAATTGACATAATTGAGTTTTTAAAACAAATACTATATTATTAATTGATATAATATCACTAAAAATATAAGGTCTGTCCATAGGACATAGATAAGGTTATATATATTACTAATGAACCAATTTGGGTTCTATTTATTTTTTATAGTATGTTTATTAATAATTTCTTATAATAATACAAGAATACATGGTAAAAGTTAACCTATTTAAATAAGTGTAAAAACTAACAGATAAGGTTAATATGGTGACCTAAAACAATCAAAAACCTTTTTGTTGAGATTTTTGCGACCCATAACAACCTTATCCTAGAAATAAATCATTTTGGAGAAAATATATATGGAATATGATTGTATAATAAAATAATATTTGAAGCTCTTCCTAAAGTGACCCTCGCCTCTTTTATAAAAGGGTACTTCCCCTTATCTTAAAATCACACCTCCAATGCCATTTGGCTCATCCAAACCCTACTCAGATATCCTCCCAAATACCATCACATAAACCTAGTGGCCTTAATTTTATCAGAAACTCAGCCTAGGGATTCCTTTAGATCAACTCAAAAGGAAACCCCTGAAGAAGAGGTAATAATTTTACCACCTATTTCAAATATATTTTCTTCATCCATATCCTATTTTTGTTTCCATACCAAAATAATAACTCTAGTAATGTATACATTATGTGATGTTATTATATATATGGTACAACCATATTCATTAATATATCCATCCTATGAATGAAAAGTCACCATACATGCATATGTACGACTTACCGTCTCCACATCGTGGTGTAGTTCGTTATTCAAAAACATCATTATTTTTAGGGGTATAATACTGGGTATAAATAATTTAAATAATAAATATTAAATGTTAATTATTATCTATATATGATTTACCATCCAATTACATATTTCACCATGAGTAGAATGATATTGTCGCTCATGTGTACGTACGGATTAGCATCTCCATGAACATGATGAGATTCATTCCCCATCGTTACCATTCAAGAATAAATTTTATTTTATGATTAAAAAATAATGTTTATGAACTTAATATAATTCTGTAAATGAATCAAAAACATATTATCTTCAAGAAACATGACTTTAGTAACAAAACATATAAAGGAAAAAAAATCAGTTAACACCCAAAACGATGATACCAATAAAATATTATTAACAAATAAATATTAGAAGATCATATATGATATCATATTTAAGTATGCGGTTCTTGAATAATTTTATAAAAATTATTTAACTATTATAAAAGAGGATAACATACCATCCATCAAAAAAAATTACAATGTAAGGGTTAGTTAGACAATCTCTTCATTATCCAAGGTTGTTTATATTTGAGTATCTACTAGGACCTCTTTATCATCCACATCTGTGTTTCTTAAAAATGTATTTCAAAACATTTTTACAATTTCCTAGACTTTGGGTTAAAGTAATTTATTTATTTTTTAATTTTTATAATATCTTTATAAAATAAATATTTCTGTCGTTTTCCAAATAAGGTACTTTACGACCTTTTCAACAAAATTAAGGAAAGAATGTTTTTTAACTAATTCGACGGGTGATGATATTTTCTGCTATTATAACACCTTAGAAGCTTCCCGTACAAGCTTATAAGAATATTTTCAAAATAATTTTTTTCTTTTAAACTTAAATTTCTTTTAAATGATTTCAAAATAGAAATAGATATTTATCTCAGATAGTTTTGATTTCATCTACGTCAACATATTTTATTGAATTTTACACTTGTTTGAAGTTGTTTCATTATAATACATTATTCCATATTTTATTGAATGAGTTATGACATGTTTGACTATGGATGTGCTATTTTTATACCAATCATGTTTTATGGTTAAACTATTGACATTTTGTATGCTAGTTTTAATACGAACATTTATGTTATGTTTCAACCTTTTCATATGAGGAAATCATTACACTTAGTAAGTGATGGGTGGAGCTCACTATAGCTCCTCAATGCATTGGTTGGTCTAATTATTCAAACTAGTGTCTTAGCACAAGTCCTTGAAAAAAATCTTATTTTTAGTCTTGGAAAGAGGCCTTGACTATTTGGTTATGATATCCAGTATTATGCATTCCATCATTATGAAATTGGAAATTGATATTACATGTGATTATTCTACTAGTAGAATATCCAGGTGAATAAGTAAATAGAATTACTTGATTTATCTTTGCCATATTATAATGAATTTTATGTTTGAAAGTCATGTATTTTAGTCTTATACATTACCTTAAATTTTTGTGTCTATTTATAAAAGATTCCGCTATATTGTAATCCATATTGAGCATCTGAGCTCACGTCTTTATATGTTATATTTTTTCCAAGATGCAATGAAGTATATTATGACTGACCTACAAGGATATTCTAATGGATATAAATGTTTTCATAGGAGAGAATTTTGTTGTTTTTTTTATTTTATAATGTAATTTAAAACTTATATTTGTATCTAGTACTTACAAGGCTACTAAACTAATCGCTCTTTCGGGATATGATTCATTGTATCATGCCAATGTTATGTAATAATACACCGACTCTGTGTAACTGGGGTTGGGGTGTTAAAACAATAAACACATAGTCTAATGTTATATGGTAGGGATAGAACATAGGTATTTTAATGTTGTATGGTAAAGATTATGTATGGAATAGTTTAATGTCATATGATAATTACATTGCACATTGTTTATAGTCATACACCCTAGACCCTGTAAAATAGGTTAATGTTATATCACATGGAATGGGAACTCCTATTTTAAATTCTTAGAGATCAGACCATGATTGAGGGAAAATAACAAAGAAATCTAATGGTCCTAGGGCTTGGCCTAAGGTGGGATTCAAGGGCGTCGCTACATATCCCATATGTATGAGAATCAAGAAAAACAAATTTTAAAAACATGGCATGAAAAAAGGCCAATTCTATAGGGACAATGCCTTCTCAAATGAAGACATCATATGGTTGGGTAGTTATGAACACATAATATAGATGAAGAAGATGTAGTTTAACATCATTTAATAAGGACATAAGAGATCTTAGTTTATGACCATAGTGTTCAGACCTTGAGAAGTGTGGTTATTCCAGGAAGGCACAAACCTTAACCATATCCCTAAGTCCGGGTGAGCTATGTTCAGTGTGGGAAAAAACAGTGGAGATGATATTTACAACATATGGAATAATCAATAGGGGGAGATGGTGTGGAGTCTAATATGACCCCATGATTCTGATACGTCCTCTTAGTGTACAAAGGTGCATATAGGGATAACACCAAGCGTGTAAAAATTCCACTTGAACATGATAAAGCAGGAAGGGATGTGAATTAAGATTCCAAAATTTTGGGCACAATGGGGGTGGAATAATGTTGGAGGATAATTGTTGGGCTCGTTCGAAACACAACATCCATATCATGTGACTTGAAATGGGAAAACAAAAGAGGGTTGATTGTGGACCAAATCTGCTACATGGGACCTATCTCATAATGTCATTCGAAATTTTCTAGAGCATTGGCCTAATATAGTAGGCGATCCATAAGGTAGAGAATCCATACCATCCAGGGGTCCTTTAGGATGTGAAAGATGATGGGAACCCAATTAAAGGTATTCGTGAAGCATGGAAATGGATGAAAACATGTCCATGAAGAATCCAACTATCTATGTCCTAAACCACAATGAATCTAGGAACGTCGATGGGGGAAAAGGTATGAGGGGTCCAGATAAAGGTAGATGACATGAGGAGGTGACTGGATGAACAAGGAAAAAATATATCGATGAACATGGGGGTGGAACCAAAGACAAATTTCTAGGCATTCCAACTTATCATGTGAGGATGGGAATCAAGCCACATGTAGTTCTTTAATGTCGTGTAGTTTAACATCACGTGTTAAGGATTTATATAGAATGAGAGATCTATGAAGGGGACACATGATGGATTAGTTGTAAACCTACCATGAATAAGGGAAAAGAAGTCCCATCACACAATGACTACCAGTAGTAATCTCAGCCCAAGGGCCCAAAAAAGAGGATGAACTTGGGTCTTGACCGAAATATATTATGTCAAGGTGTTTCTACGTATCCCATGAGTATGGGAATCAAGCCACAAGTAGTTATTGAAATTCCATGCAGTTTAGCATCATGAGAAATGTATGTAAAAGATCATAGTTTATGGGCATGGATATTGGACTGTAAATTCCCGGTTTAATGTAATGTTCACAGGGCATGAGATAGAGAGCTCTCTAGAGAGGTACGTGGTGTGGTAGTTATAAACCCAACATAAATGAGGAAAAAATATCACACAATACCACACACCATCAAGAGAACATAGGAATGGAGTTCAAGTGATAGAGAAGGTTTTTAACGACTTGGGATGGGCTCGAAAATGAAATTCTGGGGTGTTCCTACGTATCCAGTGAGGGTAGGAAGCAATACACACGTAGTTATTAAAATATCGTGCAGTTTAACATCGTGCGGTAAGGATGATGATAAAGGGGCTATATTCACAAGGAGGTGATACGGTGTAGCTATTTGTAAACCCATAGTGAATAAGTACAGAAGAAGTCCACATCACACCATATGCATCCAAATGGGTTTCCGGGAAAATGGGCTAGTGAACCCAGGGCTGGACCCGAGAAAAAATTCCTGGGTATTCCAATGCATCCTAAGAGGGTAGAAATTGAGAAATAAATAGTTTTGAAATGCCATTCATTTTAACATAATGCAGTAAAGATGTTGATTAAGGTGTTATAAGGGAGTGTGCATGGTGTGATAAAACATACCCAACATGAATTAGGACAAGAGGAGTCCGCACTACACCACAAGAAATCCCAAGAGAGATCTTGGACTGAGTGGTTGGAAAGGTTGACGGACATGAGGCTGGTCTTGGAATGAATCGTTCGGGAATCCCTATTTATCTCATAAGTATGCGAATAAATCCACACGTAGTTATTTAAAATCCATACAGTTTAATAGTATGTGGTCATGACATAAAAGATCTTAGTTTATGGTCATAGAGATTGAACCAGAAGTGCCCAGTTTAATGTCATGTGAATGGGACAGAAGGGTGGAAAAGGGTGAATCACTGTACCTAATAATTGGAAGACCATGGGGATGGAGATAAAAATTGAGGGTAACTGCTAACCATGTTCAAAACACAGTACCCATATCGTGTTACCTGAAATGGAAACAGACAATTGAGGGTTGACTATTGACCATATTCGCAACGCAAGAACTATCTCATAATGTCATTTGAAATTATCCTGGGTATTGACCCAGAACAGTAATAGAGATAAAGTGGAATGTGAACCAGCTGTTAGGGGGTACTTTCAGATATTAATGGTGATAGAGGCCCAAATGAGGGGCATGCTTGAAGCTTGGTGGAACCCGTGCAGTTTAACGTCTTCTAGTAAGGACGAAAAATATATTAGTTATGGACATAAGGCTTAGACCATTTTGGTATTTATCATCATGTGGGATGACTGAAGAGTGCATTTATGTCCTTCATCCTTGATAGATCACACAGTTTAACATTGCATGGTAAGGAAAGAAGTAGGTATTCTTAAGATAAATACTACTTGTAAAATTTGGAATTGGTGGGAGGGGTAATGGGATCACCATCAATAGTTACTAGGGACTATGAGCCCTTTGGGTAATCCGTGATAATGGTTTATGGTCCCTCACACTAAGGATCCAACATTGGAAGCTTCCTTTCAGGTATCATTGGTTTTTGTTAGGGCCAGTATAGTTCATCTAGATGGACTTCTATTACCCTGTCTAGCATCTTATAATCATAGATTGTTGTGAGAAGAAATGGTAACTAAATCTCAATGGTAAGGACTGCCTCTGTTCTATACACTATGGAATATGGGGTCCCATGGGTGGAATTGTGAGTCGTCATCCAGTAAGATTGGAGAGCGTTGTGGAGTTTTTATGGACAACACTTACTGTTCTAACCAACCATCTTCTTCAATATGTTAGATAGGGTTTTATTGAACGTATTTATTTTCCCATTTTCATGTGCATGATAGTGAGAGGTGTGATTAAATTGGATATTGTATTTGGTGTATAGTTTCTTCATCTCAATTTCCCAGAAGTTGGTGTCGTTATCGGTGATGATGGAATGAGGGAATCTGAATCAGTGGATGATATTAGAGCTCATGAATTCAATGATGGAATGGGACGTAACCTCCTTGAGTGGGACTTCCTTTTCCCACTTGGAAAAAAATATTCATCAGTTAGGAAGAACCTACACTAGTGAGTTGTTGCTGGTGGATATGGTCCCATGACATTGAGTCCCCAGACCACAAAGGGTAAAGAGTACTTGTTAGTACGGAGAGTCTCCTGCAGCCGACGCACAAAATTTGCATAGATTTGGAATTTGTGGAACATATTGGAAAACTCAATGTAGTCATGCAACATGGTGGGAAAAGAGTATCCTAATATTCAGATCTGATGAGAGTGCTTTAGGCCGGCCGGATGAGCCCCACGGGAACTGGAAAGAACATCCTGCATAACATGGGGAATCTCATCTCTTTGAATGAAATGGAGGAGAAATCCATAGAATTCACATTTTTAGAGGGTCTAGTGAAGACTGGGACCACTCTAGAGGGTGAAATTTACTACGGGCCGATAGACTCGTTCACGCTGGAATCAGTCTACTAGAAGATTCCCAAGATAGATATTCTCGGTAAAGGGATTCCTCCGGTCAGGGGTCTTCTCCAATGCTATATAAAGGGGACCTAGAGGTACCTATGTGGATCCATTAGTGGTAAGGTGTCTTAATTGATGGTTATCATCGTCATCCAGGGTGATATTAGCAATGAATATTTTATGCACCACATGGATAATCAAATCATTTTGCTAGGCTCGGCAAGAGATATGGCCAGGCTAGCCAAGGTATCAGCTCGACCGTCATGCTATCGAGGGACATGAGTAACTTTGGGATGAGAAGGGAACTGGACCATCAGCTGATTAATACTCCCTAACAGAGGTATGAGCTGTGGCTTCCTCGAAACATAGTCATCATTGATCAGCTTGATGAAAGGATCAGAGTCCCCTTTCACATGAAAATGGGGCATCAATATCAAGGGTCAGCCCATGATTAGCGATGAGAGCCTGATACTCTTCCTTTTTGTTAGTACAACCTTTTTACAACAGTAATTAATAGGGAAAGGTAGATTTTTCATGCATGATGAAGGCGATACCCATGCCTACTCTATTGAGTCTGGGATAATTGACTCTCCTGTCAGTAAGGAATCTAGAAGCGCCATCAAATTGCGTTAGCCAACATGGTACAACTTAACCCACAAAAGGATGGATTTATTTGGGATTTCATGATCCAGATATAACACTATGGGGGCTGGATGGGGGTAAATATAGTTTTTCATCGCCTGCCCCTTGATGCCCTTCTAGGGGACAAACCAAATGTCAAACTATTGAGGTATGAATTCCCATCATGCTAGACAACTTTTTAACATGGGAAAATTCAGGTTGTACTCTAGTGGATCCACTAGGGACCCCAACTGTATCTCATGGTGCTATAAGTAATGTCTCAATTTATGAACTTGTGAATACCAGTGCAAGGAAGCTCTTCTCGATAGGGAAATATCTAGTCTCTATATCAAGAAGCATGTGTCTGAGATAATGTAAACTATTCCTTGTCTCTTCATTATTCTTTTGGATGATAAGGGATATGAGGGTTCATTTTTTGATGGTTACATAAAGGACCATGAGATTACCGAAGATAGATGGAATTAGAACCAAAGGATATAGCATTATGTGCTTTATTTCCTCAAAAGAAGTCTGACACTCCTCATCCCACTAATAATCGAATCCTTTCTTCATGAGCTAGGAAAAGGTCTAGCACTTTCCATCAATATTTGTGATGAATAGGTGTATGTTGGATAAGTGGCCTTGAAACCTTTGAGATCCTAAATATTACTTGGAGGAGGCATCTAACTGATGGAATTGATCTTTTATGAATCAATCTCAATGCTGTTATACCTGACAACAAATCCAAGAAAATAACCAGACGTGTCCCCAAAATCACACTTCAAGGGGTTCATTTTCAGATGGCAGGAACAAAGGAAGCCGAATAATTTCTTAAGATCCCTGAGATGGTCTTTATGTTAGCATTTTTTAAACACCAGATCATCCACATAGCATTCTACAGATGTTATAAGGATCGACATGAATATGTATTTCATGTCATGCTGATAGGTGGCTCATACATTATTCAGACTGAAAGGCATTTCCTGGTAATAGAATGTACCTTTCGGTGCTATGATGGTAGTGGAATATTAATACTCAAGGTCCAAATATATTTTATTATATTTGGAATACCCATCTATGAATTAGGGATTTTGGGAACTAGAAGTAGTGTCAATCAATAGCTCTATCACCAGAAGTGTAAAATCATCCTTCAGGAAGTGATAGTTGAGATTCCAGAGGTTGATGAAAACATAGATATGTATGTTCTTATTTCATATAGAAATGATGTTGGCTATCCATTTTGGGTATTATACATCCTTTATGAAGTTGGAATTACTGAACTTATCAACCTTAGCCTCAACCATGGAACATTGAAAATGGTGAATCTTTTTGGGAGGTTGTTTGAACTTGCGATGATTTACTGGGGAGTCGAGACTTTGGACGAAGACCTGAGGATCTATCATACAATCTCGTCGTAAATCTAGGGAAATGAATCATGATGTTTCTTTAGAAAATCCACATATCAGTGTATCTCTTCTTCAGTCATAGCTACGCTGATCAGTTTTGGTTTCAGATTTGTCCTGGTATCGAGGATCACCTTTACAAATTCATTGACTGTAGTGGAGACACCCTCTACAAATGCTGAAGGTATTTCTTCCAAATACTCTACTTCCTCCATGGTGAAAGGATCACCGATATAAGGCAAATCATCTAAGTTGATAGATCCTGATAAAATGCTGGTGTGGGCCTAAGCGGTGGTAGAATCTTCCCCAGAGGGATCCTGTATTACAGAAATCATGGAGAAGAAAGAATTTGACCTAATTACATTAGGACTTTGACCCAAGGAGACACGTTAGCTAATATCAATGAATTATTGGTTCATCATCTCAACCTGGTTCAACCCATCTTTATGGAACATACAAGTATGACATATTTCTATTTCTATTGGGAAAACAACCCGATATCTTATTAGAGTTGGGGGCTCTGGGATCACCTGATCTTGATTTTTGTAGGAATATGACGTGATATTCTAATAATCCTTAGACATGGAAATTTGCATCCCCCTCATTCCATATAAAACAAAAACATTTCCCAAGTCTAGGTTTGAGGCCTCCAATTGGTGAATCGGGAAAATATACCATTATCCAAGTCTTTCCATGGGTCGGTCGTAGCCATAGCATGCTCAACCCCATTAGCCTAGATATGAATTTCCTTTCTCTTGATGTATTCAGAATAAAGGTTGAAGGATTTTTAAGAGAAAAATGGAGACACTTCACATTGGAGTACACCTTATCTACCATTAAGGGAGTTCTTAAGGCATTGGTGATATGAGGAAGGGACTGCCACGTGTAACTGGATCCATGGTCATCCAATCAATGTCTTGTAAGTATTGTCTTGTGAGACAACCATGAACTCTGTGCTGGAAACTAGGAAACCGAACTGGGTCTTTAAGTAGATCATTCCAACTCTTGTCTTCTCCATCATGTCATAACCTTGAATCTTAAAGTCAAAGGGAATCAGATCTGTTTTGGATACCCTCATCTTACGGAGTGTCCAGGTTAGAAAAAGGATGATCCTAGAGCCTCTGTAAAAAATACAACAGCATACCTCCACACCATTAAAATAACAAGCGATTTAAAGAGGACATATCTTCCTTTCTATATGAGAACCTTCATCATCTCCATAGAAAGAAATGGTGGCCTGACATTCCTCATGCTAGACAGCCTCAATATGGAAGGCTTCTACGGCTGCTACTTCATCCTCAAACTAGAGGGGACTTCATAATGCCTCCATTGGGGATTCAAGGATATCTAATGATATTCATAGATCCCCAAGGATAGAGATCCTCACAAAAATTCTAGAAACATTCTTGATGAAATCATATTTCTATGCCAGACATACACCTCTACTGATAAGACGTCACTCTGTGACATGAGGTATAACGTACAGTACTGGTTGAACCAGTGGATTATGGATGGTGCTGGGAATATCCCACTACAAACTAGCCATACGACATAGATTATCTATGGGATGACGTCAAGAGGAATGAGGTCCATCCACAATAGAATGTGACTAATCATAACACAGTCATCGTGGATATTCCTGATTGAGCAATACAAGTGGTAGTGGAGGCGGATCTGATGAAATGAGATGAGAAGGTTGTGTGTGATGAGATCTACACTAGTTCTACTTTCTAATCTTAGTTCTATACATATCTTGTCTAGATGCACTGGCTAGTGCATTCTGATGATTAACATACCCAAGCCTTTGTCAACGCTGGTGTCGACTATGGATGTTGGGAAGGTCTACCTAGAACTCTTCGTTAGCAGGAACCATGTAAGGCTTTACCAGCTTGATGGTATTGACCAAAGAGTACCCCAGGTCATCGCTCGAAGAATCCCCCATCGTTGGGTGGATTCTATTTGGAATCACCATCCATGGGGTCATGAAATCGCTTAGAGTATGGGATAGATTTGGCACATGTGTAGTACTTCGATCTCCCATGCGTCATCGGTGCATACTCCCCCGAGAGTACATTTAATGAGATTTTTATACAGAGGTAGTATCATATGGTAGTGTAGCAACTTCTATAGGATCATTCCTATTTAAAAGTGCATGAATAATACCATGGGCACAGAAGACTACCATTTAATCCATCCAGTCATCATATTTTTGAGACCCATGTATAGAAACCTACTACCATTCACCCCCACTGTCGGTGTCAGTATTTATAAACACATACACCACCTGTTTCAGGGCTAGACCCAATATTCCTATATTTTTATTAACTTGGTCATCGAGCTAGTATTTAAACATATATCACTGCTTGAGGGTGTTCCCTAGGAACTGCTGAGAGGGGTTGTAATTGGGGTGATCAGTGAGATCATCTTCTTTGGGCCTCTTGCACTCCTCCAACAGCAGTATTCGCATGTCCTAGATTCTTCAGAAATATCCAAGAATCCATGCCTTGATAAATGAGTTGGCCTGGTTCATATGATCCTAGAAAGGTACTCTAGGAGGCTGTCCCTAATGAGGGGCTGTCATAGCCTATTGAGGAGGTGGAACCTGATTATCTCACCTATGTGGTAGCGGAATTTTATGTGGGGGGTACCTACCAATTTTGTGGTGGGATCTGCTGAGCTGAGGCTATGCCGGAGACGATGGGCCACAGAAAATATTTTGATTTTGCTTTTATGATAACATTTATAGGTTCATGGGTGCCTCTATTTGTTCTATTGCGGTGGTCTCGGCCTTGGCGGCTCTTCTTTCAATAACTACATGAGTGAATGGACAAGAATTCTTGGCTTTCTAAAAGGCTTCATCTAAACACTGATCTTTGTTAGAGAAATCATGGAACATGCTAGGGATGTTCTAAGTGATGAGAGAAGGGGCTAGTTTGGTCTTCAAATTCCACATGCACATCATTAGCAGCTATTCCTGGGTTAGAGAAATATTGAGCGAATATGTGAGGCCCTTCCACTTGGTGAAAAAGTATGTGACATCCTCATCAGGCCTATGAGTGCACTTGAAGATGTCATAAATACTTGTCTTTTGGGTCATGGAACTGATCTGGTAGAGAAACTGCCAATGAAGGTCCTCCCAATTGACTATTAACCAAATGGGTAACTATATTTATGAGACAAATGGGGGCCCTTCTACTGTATGTACAATTCATATTACTGTATCATGAAATAATGTGGGCCAGATGCTGTAATGGATCGCTTGAACCTTTAAATGAGAGAAGGTAGGATTCCCCAAATCTAGGGGTATAGGCATATCGTTCACCCATGCTGGATATGATTTTCTATCAGGAAGGATTGCCACCTATTGAATTTTCAAAGCCTTAAGGCGAGCAATAAGCATTTCCATCAGATCATCTGGATGAGGATTTTGATCTTGATAAGGGTCCCTGACCACCAACGTTTTGACAGGTTCTTGAACATGGTAGGAAGTCTGAGTGGATCATGGGGTCATTGGAATAATTACTCATGGAGATGGGGGAATAACCTATATAGTGGTCAGTGGGACCTGTGGAGCAGGCGGAGAAACCTGAGTCGGGTTCTGATGTAGTTCATTGCATAGCTTAGGCAGATTTGGCGATGTATATCCCAACTGATTGCCATAAACACTGACCTCTACCCTGTCTAGATGGGCAGTATTGTCGAGATCACCTAGAGGAAACTCACAAGAGAAAGAGGAACCTTCTCCTACTGCCCTAGTAGAGGGTTATCGTAATCAGGTCGTCGTTCTGTGGCTTTCTTGATGAGGATCTAGTTAACCATATTTTTTTTTGTTTAGTAAACTGTTGACGCAACACAACATTTTCAGGGTCATCTTACTTATTTTTTACTGATCTAGTCGATTCAGAGGGTTTGAAAGTCTCAATTGTCTCTTTTCTCACACTGGGGTCTTAACCAAGAGGTAATGAATCAAAAGGTGTAGAGAGTCCATGCAATGTTCTTTTATGATGAGTATGGATTCCTACAAGGTATTTCGGGTGTTGTACTACCACATTGGGTTGTTCCTATTCTTCGGTCCTTGTGCCAGTGTCCCCTTCCTTGTATATCTCAAGAACAACCAGGTTCATTATGATGATGCCTGGAAGCATATCCTTGAAATCACCAACTGAAACAGGCTAGCGGAGAATAGGGATGAAATTTAGGGAAGCATACTACCGTAGCCATGGATCAATACATGTGGGGAAGCCTCTTGATAATATTTTAAAGCATAGTGAAACTCTGAACACATTATTTATAGAGGGTCTGACGATAACAAGGTGCCTCAAAGAGCTGATCAATATAAAGTATGGACAACTCGACCAAGTGGCATTCTTGTCCAATGTCATCGTAGTGTTCCTAGATAATGGTGTAAGATAACTAATGATAATGGAGAAGTTAATGTGCCATACCTAATGTTTGGTGGATTCAAAAAACCCCAATCTAGATAAGGGGCTCTAGAATGTTGATGTTTGTAGTTGCAACTAACTATAACATCTCTGGGAAATGTTCCACTATGAGATGGTCCCACAAACATCACTGCTCAAGCATGGGATCCCTCCATTTATTTCCTCACATTTTTACTAGAGGTAGTTGTGGGATAGGTAACGACATTAAATTAGACCATCGTGGTAGTAGACTAGCAGGGGTAGAGTATGGCATGGAAGCTGAAAATCCACTGCATCTTGGGATGTCTTCCAAAGAATGCACTGATTGCACCACCAAATCCCTATAAGATGGACTAATGACCAGTGCATCCCATGCAGGGGTTGTGTTCATTGGTGGCGGTTCATCCTATTTCTCATCCTCTTTTACTCCCCAGAACAACTCTCTATGATCACTTGATGAAGTAGAGAATGATCCTATTGACAATAAGGTGGATTCCACAACAATTCCATGGAAATGAGCCAAATATTCCTCCTCTTGTATGTATATTCAGAGGGATGCAGGGATCTGGTAAACCACACTTTTCAGAAAGAAGCAGCTGATATGCCTTATTCTAACCCCATACCCTTATAGAAAGGATCAGGGTGAAGGTTCCATCATTGAATCTCACTCCACTTTATAATATGATAATCAGAAGAGTTTGATTGCAGATTGAAGCTTCTCAGGTTTCATCCTATGGTAGTGATAACCCACCCTCCTTCTCCAGTACGTTTCTTCAGGGAAGGGTAGATATTTTAAATGGGTAGTACCTCTACTTGGGTTGGTGCTGGAGCAGGGAGGAATTTCTCTTGGATAAACTGTAGTGTGGGGAGGACCTAGGAAAATGTCAAATGGAACTCGAGGAGGACCCCTGTGATTGTGGGTGATGGATTGGATAGTGTCTCTAATGTAGAAATAAAGCACATGAGGAGGACCTCCTTGGTAATAATACATAGTGTGAGTAGGACCACCATGTTAGCCATCTATACTAGTTGTGGTGTGAGGAGGGCCTTCGTAGTGACCATACAGGATATGGGAATGACCCTTGTAATGATTGTCGATGAATCAGGGAGGGCCTCTGTTGGACTCACGATCAAGGGGAGGACCACCATGCTGATGGGTGACTGGGAGAGGGGAACCATCATGTTGATAATGTTGTATGTGGTAAAATTTCATACTTGAGCTTACATGCATGGGGATGACCTTTGTTCCTGGTGTCAGGAAGATAAGGATGAACTCTTCTTGGACTGGGGATAGTGGCATGGGGAGGACCCCCATGCTAGATGCGGTTGTTGGGAGGGCCTTATGTTTGTCTGATGGTAGTATAGGGAGGGCCTCTACACTAAATTTGTTCATCATGGGTTTCCCTACGATGACAGATACTTTCCATGGAAACTGGGAGTGTCAACCCTCCATGCTCATAGGGTGGCTAGTACCGCAAACTTGACTAGGCATTGGAATTACCCTAGAACTATAATAGAACGGTACCCCTACTCTATAGTGACATGGTTCCAATGTCTTGAATAGATGGTGGTTTAGGCCACTGCTGTTGTGGAAGATGATTCCTCATGGCGAGCATCCTCCTGAGTCTATACCCGACGTTGAAATCGGGTTAGTTGAACTAGAGATAGCTATAAAGGGGTATGAACTACCAGCTCATTAGCCTGTAAGATAAGTTGGCAGTGTTGATGTGGCATGGTGGGAGCCCTCCTAGGTGGATCTTTGGCTGAAGTTAAAACTAGGGGGACTCTAGTGGCCCTTACATTGTCAGCATAAGCTAGTGAGTCGAAAAAAACCCCATGGAGAGGCTTCGATACTATTATAAAATGGAGTGGGGAGTAGCAGTTCCATGCATCGCCCTTGTGGGTAGCGGCGATTTTGAGTCACAGAAGCCTATAAATCTGGTCGAATCATGTCCTTGGTTGGGATGACCCCATCCTATTCATATCGAAAAAAGTGATTTAATAACCCTCCTTTGAATAAATTCAAACTGCGAGATCGGGCATGGGTGCCCAGTAGCCATGTTTGTGGGAGTCATTGCAGAAGAAGTGAGGCCAGGAGGGATTTCCACATTTTCATTTCCCCTACCCCTGCCCCTGCGTCTGTGGGTGGGTGATGATCGACTTCCTGCAACTGTAGGTTGGGTCTTTCAAAGAATGAACATTCATCCATCCACACATATAGTATGAAAGAAATGTACAGTTCCCCAAATTCATTCAGTCTTCCTTAGATGGATGGCAATATCAACACTGAAAACATTTCAGACTGGTTTCCCAATGATTAAATGCCCATGACTTTGTTGAGTTTCACGCAAGGCCCAATATTTGATCGGCGGGACACGGCACCGAATCGCTGGATATAGTAGCATGTTTATCTACTAATGTCTCGAACACTACTAATCTTCATGTTTAATAGAATAATTTTACATCGGGTTACCATTTTTATTTCTGATGCTTTCGCCGGGGCACACATGTCCGTATGTCGATAACACACTGCTGTAATTTTCTCGCATTCCCTCTTTCCAAAGGAAAGAGATATCTGTTACATAATTATCCATGTTTTTTCATTGAATGAAATTGGAAAATGGGATTTAGTTTTCTCCTTCCTTGGATTACTACTCATAATTTGTCACCTATTTAAGGACTCCCTTAAATATTAAGATATTGTTCGTCAAACCATTCTCGGTTCTATATCTTTGTGGATTCCAATTAATTACACCACATCAGTCAGGAAATTCCATGGGGTCAAGTCAGGATAGAACCTTCAGTCAGGGGAGTAGTCACGTTGGGAATCACTGGAATGTATGGACACTGAAGGGGTGAGGTATGGAAATAGGATGTACAGAAAGGAAAAAGTCCCAAAGACATGTTGGGGATTATTCTAGGATAGTTTTCCGAGTGCTGCTAGGATCTATGAGGAAGTGAGTTATATGATCTCAAAAGGATGTGGTAGCCCAGGTATAACCAGGATGTATGATGGTTGATTTGATGATGTAGATGAGACGAATGTGAATGAAATGACGTGAAGATGATGATGCTGTTAGGATTGAACCTCAGGGAGGCTTCTTATATATCCTATTGGGTGGGAATCAATGTCCATGTTGTTTGGTGGGGTGATGAGATACCTAAGGAAGCAGCTAATGAGAATAGACGCATGGAGGGGACCTAAAGCAAGTAGAACCTCTAGGCTGAGTCATGACCTCCCTGAAACACAATGGCTCTTGGGAGAGACCAAGATGGGACTTGGATGATGGGATTGAACCTCATGAGGCATCCTACTTATCATTCTCAAAAGGGGAAAGATCAAAGTACACGTATTTCAAGAATGGGGCATATATTTGGTGTGTACCCAAAAGACAACAACCCAAATTATTTCTAGGACTTATGTGTGGTCAGTAGCCCACTCCAAGAGGGACACACATAGTTGAATGTGTAAGGATTATGTATGGGGCTTAAACATGGTTATATTCCCCGAATCTTCTCAAACACCTTTAAGGGGTGGACCAAGGTTGTGGGTCCCAAGAAAGGGGATGCCAATGTTTAACCGTGTTTAGGGTTTGATCCTTAGGGAGTATTCTTATGTACCTTACTCAATAGTGGGTAAAGATCAAAACCCACATACATTGAAATCATAAAGATTAATGTCATGTGGGGAGAAATGGGGATACATTTTGATGTCATGCAGGATAAGGGTATGTCGATGTGAAGTGGTTGGGACCGATGGGTAATGGGATTTAACCTTAGGGAGGTTTCCAACATAACTTTCTTGAGGAGTAGAAAATATCAAAGTCCATTATGTTCAATAAGAAGGGGAAATTTGGATTAAACACTAAGTAATCTCATGATAATTTCAAGGTTGATGCTTACTCTAAGCTCATGTGAGTCATTCTTGGTGTGAGAAACAAGAGGAAAAAAATTCCTGAGGATTACATCGTAAAAGGTTCATCCACGTAGAATGGATATTGATTACACATAGTTATTAGCCCAAATAAATGAATGTTGGGAATTAGGTTAGGATGGAATCTCAATTAAGGGTCTAGATGTACGAGGATGATATTGAAACCATACATTGATAGCCCGTTCATGGAGTTTCGGGGCTTATGCAAGGGTTTCCCGAGACCGAAATGACGACAAAGTATATTAGGAGAGTAGAAGTGAGGGGCTAATAATGAACATTCCCATCATGGTCCCCCAAATATTTTCAATCATGTGGTGATATCATTTTAATTTCATGTGTTGTGTATGTGTATTCTTGTATGTTTAATGTCATGTAGCTCAGACAATGAGGATTCACTCCACACCACTAGGAATTACATAACTAGCGCACATTAACCCTTGTTGAAGGGAAGATGCCAGTAATGTAGTATGGAGATGGGGTTGTGTAATGATCCATTGAGGGGATAATGTTAGTGTGTCTATGATAAGAGTAAATATCCATTAGCTTGTCTTTTTGAAGAAGCACAAGGTAGGGAAACACCACATGGAGCACCACCCAATGTATTTTGACATCACTTTGTACAAGCCTGGAGGGCTGCACGGGAGAAGTATGTTCAAGACAAGGGTGTTACGTGTAAGAGGGGATTATACATGGTTAATTAGGTTAAGGATGGCACATGGATAACACAAGTAGGGTAACATGCAATATTGGAAGATTGCACACAAAATATTCTTCTTCCGCACAAGTTTTCTCTTCTGTCGTTCCAATCTTGTGCGCAGGGTTCCCCTTTGCACACATCCACTCATTTTTTACACAATCCATCAATCCTATGGGTTCCCCTCCTTGTGCACTCCATGTTTCATCCTTACACTAAGGCACCATTTCTAAGCCCCTATAACTTACAACACCCTTATCTTGTGCATACTTATCACATGCGACCTTCCAGGATTGTACGAAGTGAATTGAAAGTCACTTGGGAAGTGCTTCATGTGGTTTTTACATGCCTTGTACTTCTTCTCATAGGCATTGTATTTTCTATTGATTCATTACATATCCATGCTAACGTGATACCCTCAATGGATCACTCCACAACCCCATCTCCATATGGAATTGTTGGTGCCTTCCATTCAGCAAGGGTTATAGGGTGCAAGTTATGTAAGTCCTAGGGGTGAGAAATGAATCCTCAGTATTAAATCTGTAGGATGTTAAACATCCAAGCATCCTAGTCCTCAACATACAATCTAAGATTGTGATCACCACATGTGTGAAAATACCATGAGGACCACAAAGGGAATGTGCACAAGAACCCCCTCACATCTCTTCTCCCATTGTGCATTGTCAGCATGTGCGCCCTGGCCAGCCCTTGTGTATGACCTGACAGTCCTTGATAGGGTACTTCATGTATGGTGTCCATATCCTCCTCATACATATGGACACCTAATCGACCATCCTTCCTATAGTAATTCCCAACCCTCATTTCTTTGGGCCAATGGCTATTCATAAGCCCCTCTCCATTCTTAATAGACGTCCCTTTCACAACGTGATCCTCAATTATTTGTTGACTCTTGTTTCTCACACTATGCATAACTCATGTGGGCGTAGAGTAATCATCAAACATAAAATTCTCATGGTTCTACTTAGTGTGTAAGCCCAACCCACCCTTCTTCCTAAACTAAGCGGACTTTTATCTTTTCCCCTTTTCAATCAAGGTATGTTGGAAGCCTATTTTGGTTCAGTCCCATCACCCATCAGTCCCAAGCAATTCATGTTGGCTTACCCTCATCCCAAACAACGTTAAACAATATGCCCCATTCATTCCACATGATGTTAAGCTATATTCATTAAAACTAAGTGGGTTTTGATCTTTCCCCTTTGGAGAATGGTATGTAGGAAACCTCCATAAGGTTCAAACCCCATAAACCTGTAATCCTAGGAATCCCCTTTGTTGGGACCCGCATCCTTGGTCCACCCCTTATAGCTGTCAGACCATTTCCCTGGAAGGTAACCATGTGTAAGACCCACACTTATTCCATACTCTTCCAACCAATAGTTTCCCTCTTGTAGTGGTATGCTAACCACGTGTAAGTCCCAACATGTCTTTGGATTTATTTCCTTTGGGTACACCCCAAATTGGTGCCCCATTCTTGAACTATGGGGACTTTGATATTTTCTATTTTGAGAAAGGTACATAAGAATCCTCCCAAGGATCAATCCCATCATAAATGTCCCATCTTGGTCTCTCCCATCAGCATTTGGGTTATGGGGAGGTCATTCCTTAACCCGTAAGTTTTACTTCCTTCCAATCCCATTGATGCATCCATTCTCACAACCCACTTCCTCAGGTGTCTCATTGCCACACCAAACAACGTAGACTTTGATTATCACCGATTGGGATATGTAGGAAGGATCCCCAAGGTTCAAGACCAACATTGCCATAATATTCATGTCGGTTCCATCCCATTCATCTCATCCAAATCATAAAATCATCCATCATTCATCCTAGTTTTACCCGGGCTGCCACTTCTAGTTTAGATCAAGTCACCCACTTCCTTACCGCTCTTATGAGAACTCAAGAAATAACCATGCTTAAGCCATAGAATGCATTCAAGTTTTTGTCCTTTATATACACCATAATCCTATGCCTCAACCCTTTAAACTACATGTATTGTAATCACTTTATTCTACATACGGTACGTAAGAAGCCTCCATAAGGTTCAATCTGAACCAATGGTAAATATTGGTTCTCCCCTCCTAGGGGTAACCCATCCCCGATTTTCCCTTATTGGTGCCCCAATCAGCATTCACGGTGTGGCATATTCCCATTTTGGGACACACCACCCTAGCTCTTTCCTAATTGGGAATTCTGATACAGGAATCTGGTACTCCCTTTTTGGGATGTACCTCCACAGTGTGGCCTCTTCCCTTTTTTGGACGCATCACCATAGGTCCATCCTCATTGGGTGTTCTGATCCATCCATCTAGTACTCTATTTTTCAGATTTACCTCCATGGTGTGACATATTCCTTTTATGGGACACACCACCCTAGGTCCATCCTCATGTGGAGTTTTGATCCATCCATCTAGTATTCCCTTTTTGGGATGTATCTCTCTATTGTGACAACTTACCTTTATGGGATACACCACCCTGGGACCATCCTCATTGGGATCTCTGGTCCATCCATCTGGTAAACCTTCAAGGCACATCCTCCTAGGGATGTACCCACCAGATCCACTCTCATTAGTGTTCTGATCAGTTTGATTCATCTCTTCAAGATATTAAACTCATGTAATTCCCTATGCTAAATATGGGAAGATGATGAAATCCTTGTAGATAAAATTCTGGAATATAATTCACTTCATTTGATGTGGAATGCCTTAGTATTCTGCTCCCTCGAGAATCCCAATCATAAGGGGAATATATTTAGGTGTACTGGTCTTTCAATGTCCATACACGCTAGTGATGCCCAATGTGACAGCTCCCATGACTGAACTTTGGGCATCACTGGCATGTCTGGATGCTAAAACACATGTACACTAGGATTTATTCCCCTTATGATAGGGATTCTCAAGGGAATGAAGCCCGAGGAATCCCATGTTGAATAGGGGGAATTATATGCTAGAGTCACGTCTACATCATTTTCCATGGATTTCCATGTTTAACAAGGGGTATGTTGGAAGTTAAATTTCTAGTAGAGATTGATCAGAATGATCATAACACTGATGAGAGTAGACTCGGTCGGTACATCCCTTTAAGGATGTACCTGGATAGTTAACCATATGGATAGATTAGAACTCCCAATGAGGATGAACCAAATGTGTTGTCTCCCATAAAGGGAAGATGTCACACCGTGGAGGTACATCCTAAAAAAGGAGTTCTAGATGGACAGATTAGAACTCACAATGAGGATGGGCCTTCGGTGGTGTGTCCCATAGAGGGAATATGTCAGACTGTGAAGGTGCATCTCAAAAATAGAGTACTTGATGGATGGATCAGAATTCCCAATGGGGACGAACCACGGGTGGGGTGTCCCAAAAAGGGAAGATGTGACATAGTGGAGGTACATCCCAAAAAAGGAGTACCATATGGACGGATCAGAACAAACAATGAGGATGGACCCTAGGTTGTGTGTCCCAAAAGATAATATATCACACCGTTAATGATGATCTGGACACCACTGAGGGAGGATCAGGGATGGTGAACCTCTAGGAGGGGGGACCAATGTTTACCATTGGTTCAGATTGAACCTCGTAGATGTTTCCTATGTACCCTGTGAAGAATAATGGGATCAGAACCCACATAGTTCTATGGGGTGAGGCATAGGATCGAGGTGAACAAAAATAAAAAAATCTCAATAAATTTATGGGGGTATTCAAATGGTTAGATTTGAGTGTTTCTAGAAGCAGTGAGGAAGTGGGTGACATAATCTCGTTGTGATGTGGCGTCCCGGGTAAAAGCTGGATGGATTATGGGTGATTTGATGATGTGGATGAGATGAATGAGATGGAACTGATGTGAAGATGATGATTGTTTTTTTATTGATCCTCAGGGAGGCTTCCTACATATCTTAGTGGGTGGGAATCAAAGTCCACATAGTTCGTTGGGGTGATGAGACACCTAAGGAAGCATCTCATGAGAATTGACGCATGGATGGGACCGGAAGGAAGTAGAAAATCCAAGTTGGGGAATGACCTCCTCGAAACACAAAGGCTCATGGGATTGACAAAGATGGGATATGATGATAGAATTGAATCACAAGATGCTTCCTATGTACCTTTCTAAAAAAAGGATCAAAGTCCACAAAGTTCAAGAATGATGCATAGGGTCGGGGCGTACACAAAGGACACCAACTTGAAGACATGTTGGGACTTACACATGGATAGATACACATTGTAAGAGGGAAACTCTTCTTTGTAAGAGTATGGATTAATGGTGGGGATTAAACATGGTTAGCTTTCTAGGAATAGGATTTCCACCTCTAAGGGGTGTACCAAGGATGTTGGTCCCAACAAAGGGGAAACTGATGTTTACTGGTGTTTGGGGTTTGAACCTCAGAGAGGCTTCCTGGGTACCTTGCTCAAAAGGGAGAAAAGATCAAAAACCAAATAGTTTTAAATCATATAGTTTAAAATCATTTGGGATGAAATGGGAATATAGTTTAACATTGTGCAGGATGGGGGTAACCCGACATGAAGTGGTTGGGACTGATGGATGGTGGGATTGAACCTTTGAAAGTATTTCTATGTACCTTGCTTGAAAAGGGGTCACGATCAATGTTTACATAGTTCATAAAGAAGGGATCATGGGGATTACAAACTAAGATGGACCATGAAAATTTCATGGTTGATGCTTACTCTATGACCATGTGAGTCATCCTTGGTTTGAGAAACAAGAGGCAACAATGAACTGAGGATCATGTTAGGAAAGGTTCATCTTCGAGGAATGGAGAGTGGCTTATGCGTAGTGAGCATCCCAAATAACTATATGTTAGGACATTCATTAGGAGGGAATCCCAAGTTGGGGTCCAGATGTATGAGGAGGATACAACCACTATACATGAATCACCCCATCTAGGAGTTCCAGGTCTTATGCAAGGGCTACCGGAGATGCACATCGAGACAAAGAGCAGTGGGAGAAGAGAAGTGTGGGGGGTGCTGGTGCACATTCCCTTCACATTCCCCATGGGCTAGTTACTCATGCAGTGATCATAGTTTAACACCATGTGTTGAGGACGTGGATTCTTGGTATTGTAACGTCCAACAACTCAGATGATGTGGATTCAAAACTCAGCCCTAGGACTTACATAATTGGTACTCTTTAACCCTTTCTAACGAGAAGGCATCAGAAATATCATATGGAGATGGGGTTGTGGAGTGATCCATTTAGGGGATCACGTCAGAATGTCTATGAAAATAAGAAATATCCATTTGTGTGCCAATGAGAAGAAGAACAAGGAAGTGGAACACCACTTGAATCAGCACCCAAGGGACTTTGAAATCACTCAGTACAAAACTAGAGGGCCGCACGAGTGAATTATTCACTAGACATGGGTGTTTCGCATAAGAGGGGCATAAGAATGGTTCCATAGGTTAAGGAAGACAAATTAAGTGCACTAGGAGGGGTGCACGCAAGATTCAAGTATTTCACACAAAATGAGTGACTGCGCACAAGGGGGGACCCTATGTGTAGGATTGCACGACTGAAGGGAAAACCTGTGCACAATAAGAAATGTTTGCAAGCAATTACCTTAGAGAAAATGGAAATGTGATAGGGTCAATCCCTATTGGGCCCACCTGATAATGGTCCCTTGGGAGACCTATCACATAAGATCTAGTACCTTGAGGCCTTGTCTTTCACACAGTTGTGGAACGGTCATCTTTCATGCAGATCTTGTGCACTAGCCAAATTTTTTCGCATTTCAGACATGTCTATTTTTTAGACAGTTGACGCAGAAGAATCTAGTTGACATTGCATTGGGCGCACAAGATCTTGAGCACAATTTGAAAACATGTGTGGCAACCTCGAATCATGCGCACACCTCCCTTGGGCATTTCCGGATTTTTTGATGATTCAAAATATGCCTATGGTTTTCTCAAAAATGTCTATTTATGGAGTTAATCAAAATTCGGCGCCAACAACCCTAAGAGGCCATGAAACCTAAAAAATCATAAAACCAAAAAATACATATAAACCCTAAAAAACCCTTAAACCTCTAAAAACTATGAAAACCCTAAAATGCATAAATCCCTAAAAATTGCTATAAACCATATAAACAATTGAAACCCCTAAAACTCTTACAAGACCAAGAAAGCTCTAAAAACACAAAAAAACCCAAAAAACCAATAAAAGACCCTAAACATATTTTAAATTCAAAAAATACCATAAAACCAATAAATGTTCCTAGAAACCCTAGAAACACTACAATACCCTAAATGGCTAAAATCACCTTAACTCACCCTATAAAAACCCCAAATACCCTAAATTCCACTAAACAACCAAGAAATTCTAAAATGTCCTAAAACCCCTAAATACTCCTAGAACCCCTACAAAACATTAAAACCCCTAAAACTCTTAAAAATACTAAGAACACTAAAAACCATAAAAATAAAAAAACCCTAAAACCTTGAAATACCAAAAAACCCTTAAAATCCTAAAAACCAACTAATTATTAAGAACTATAAAAACACTAAACACCCTGAAAACCCCAGAAATATGAAAAAATAAAAATATCCAAAAATAAATTTAAAAATCTATATAAAACCTATTAAATACTTAAAAATAATAAAATCCCAAAAATTATTTAAAACCAAAAAACATTATAACCCCGAAAAGACACTAAAAACCCTAAAAACAAAAAAAACAGGAAAACCATAAAAACACGAGAATACCTAAATAATATTATAAACCCCTACAAACCATATGTCACCTAAAGAACCCTAAAACCCAAAAAATATCCTTAAACCCCCTAAAATTCTTTAAAAACACTAAAAACACTTTAAACCCCTAAAAATCAAAAAAAAATGTAAAAATCCTTAAAACAACTAAATCACTAAAAACCCTAAAACTAATAAAAAATACCATAAGACAACTAAAAACCTAAACACATAAAACCCTATAAAAATACCATAAAAACTCTAAAACCCCTTAAAACCAAAAAATCCACTAAAACCCTTAAAACACATAGACACCTTAAAACCCCATAAAAACGTTAAAACCCCAAAAAAATACTACAAAACCCCTAAAATACTTAAAACCATAGAAAACATTAAAAAATGATGAAAACCCTGAAAAAAATCCAAAAATATAAAAATACAAAAAATCCCTAAATTCCCTTAAAACCCTGAAACACCCAAAAACCCAAGAAAACCCCAAAAAACACAAAAAACCCTAAAAACATTTAAACCTTAAAACCCATATAAAACATAATAATACATAAATCCATCAAAAAACAATAAAAAACAAAAATCCATTATACCCATAAATGATAATAAAAACCCTAAAATCCCTAATAACACTGAAAGACCCTAAAACCCGAAAAACATTAGAAGTCCCAATAAACCCAACTAAAACCTAAATATACCTAAATCCCCCCTTAAACAACCTAATCCCCTAAAACCCCTAAAAAATAAAAGTCCTTAAACCCCCTTTTATACCCTAAAAAATAATATAATCCCCTAAAAACCCCTAAAAATTCTAAATCCCCCCAAAAAACCTAAAAACAAAAAAAATCTCTAAAACCCCCAAAACCTAAAATAATTATAAAACTCTAAAACCCCTAAAATCACTAAAAACCCCAAAATACCTAAAAACCATAAATACCCAACCCCCCTCCCCATAAAATTATAAAAACTGTAAAAATGATAAAATCCATGAATACGACTAAAAAATCTAAAAAACATAAAAACCTTAAAAAAACCTAAAACCAAATTATAAACACTAACAACAATTAAAATACCTAAAACCCATTAAAATACCTAAAATTCCTTTAAAAACCTACAAACCAATAAATACATGAGAAATCCATTAAACACACAAAAATTACAAATACCCCTAAAAACCCTAAAACCCATAAAAAACAATAAACCCCAAACAACCCCCAAAACCCTAAAACCCCACCAAAATTCCCTAAAACTCGAAAAATATCCTAAAATCCATTATAGAAAATAAAAACCCAAAAAATCCATAATAATACCAATAAACTCTAAAAATAATAGAAAACCCTAAAAACTCTAACAAACACTACAAAACCAAAAAACCAGAAAATCCATAAAAAATATAAAAACCCTAAATAACAAAAAAAAACCCTAAAATCATTTTAACCCCAAATATCCCTAAGAGATCCCAAAAAATAATAAAAAATTTAAAAGTAACATAAACTCCTAAAAACCATTAATAATAATCAAAACCCAAAAACCACTAAAAATACTTGAAAAACTAAAGACCGTAAAACTAATAAAACCACTAAAACACCTTAAAACGCATAAATCCCCTTAACATAAAACAAAATGATAAATACATTAAAAACCTAAAAACAAAGTAAATATATAACACACATAAAAACTGAAATAACCATGAATCCTAATTAAAAAACCCTAAATAACTCTAAAAATACTAAAATAAACCGAAATCCCTAAAACACCTAATAATCCTAAAAATCAATAAAGGACAGAAAAAACCCCAAACACAGAAAATCAAATAAAACCCATAAAAATCCATAAAACCATAAAATCACTAATACCCTTAATACCCTAATAACCCTAAAAGAACTAAAATGAATTTGAAACCCTAAAAATGTGAAAACCCCTAAAAACCCATTAAACTATAAATAACCTTGAAAGACAATAAAGCCCCTAAATAAACCTAATAGACCCAAAACCCCCTAAAAACTCTAAAAAACCCTAAACACTAAAAAAATACTATAATAAACCTAAAAAACTAAAAACCCAAAAAATCAATAAAATCCCTTAAATCCTTAAAAAATACAAAATATCTACAAACCCTTATGAAATCCAAAAAACCCTGAAAAAATAAAATGAACCCTAAAACCACAATAACCCCCCAAAAGGACCCTAAAAGCCATAAAAACCCTTAAAAGACATAAAGACTTCTAAAAACATAAAAATTCTCCTAAACCCATAAAAATTCTCCTAAACCCAAAAAACCCTTAAAACCACAAAAAAACTCAAAAAACTCTAAAGATAATGAAAACCCTTAAGCCTCTTAAAGACCCCAAACCTTACAAAACCCTAAAAGACACAAAAAAGACCAAAACATCCTAAAATAACATAAAAATTCTCTAAAACTATGAAAACATGTCTTCCAGGGGCCCATTCTGTGACTAACTGAAGCCCGCCTTCAATAGGCCAGGGGATAGCGACTAGCACCGAGTACGCAGATCCCCAAAATGAGAGACATTTTACTAAGTACCATTACGCATGAACACAATCTCTATGCCTCAATAAATATGAAATATAAAAACACTACGTATACAATGCATGCATACACTAAGATACCAACCACAGAGTACAGTAGTATGAAACTAGAAAGTAAACTGGGATAGAATACAAGCCCACCAATGAAAGAGTCTGTAACAATGAATGCACAAGTTCTTGAACCTCATCGGTAAAAAACCCTACCCAAAGGGTAGGTGTAAAATAGTTGTTTGAAGCTATAAAAGGAAAATTCATCTGTCAGATCACTATAATAAAAACCTTGTCATGTTCCACCTAGATCTCCATCAAAGCATCGATCTCTTGATCAAGACATGACACATGCGGGAAAAGCCCGTGTAGGGGTGAGTAAAACTATACTTTGTATAACACCCTGAAACCACAATGGAAAACCAATATTAAATACCTGATGTAAATCACAATGATATAAATTAATTACACCTATAATAAATACAAAAATTATACCACAAATAAATACACCTTATACGATAAAGGAAACATACGAAGTATAGTCAGATCACGTAGGTATATTTCTATTGCCTAAAAAGTTGGGTTTTTAGATGTAGTCCATAGAACACCTAGTACCTATAACACACGGTGTGTCGATAACACCCGGAGTGTCGATAACACAATGAGTTTTTATAACACAGAGATTGTTGATAACACACAGATTTTCGATAATTCATGAAGCCCCCAAGTCACGTAGTCACTATGTTAGATATTCACTATGTCACATGGTTTCAAGATCACGTCCAGCCATAGGATTCTGCTTGTAGCAAGCTTGTTCTGGGAGAACCTACTCCTAAAACCAAAAGTTCATAAGAAAAAAACTACAAATACTCACATATCGTATTTCAAAAGGATCTTCTCATCACAAGGTTCCCAACACCTCAAATTTCTCATCAAATGGACACATGGATTGAATGTTACAGTTGTTTTAAAAAAAAAGGTCTGACATGGGTCGGGTCCATGTCAGACACTAATCGACTCACCAACCAGACCTGGTCCATTCGACTAGACCATATTTCAACCCCTAAATTACATACATTGATATTAAATCAAAATTGATGTATATTCATTTAAACATATAATAAATCCATGACAATACCATATAAGTATTATGTCTTTAGAAATGGGGGAACAAAAACAATTGGTTCATAAAACATGTACTTTGTCTCCCACTTATTTCTTCGTAAATAGACTCTTTTCTAACTTATCTTACATAATAACATTATTCACAACCCGGGGAAAATAAAATGTGAAATCAAATTCTCAGTAAGGGTATACAAGGGAATCATCAATCATATCATAATAATAAGACATAAGAACATAACATTTTGAAATATTATCCTATATACGAAATATCATGATATCATTTCATGGAATAAAAGTTCATAATAATTAATGGATATAAACCCAAAAGTCATAATGTAAGACATGATTTTTTTTGGAATACACATAAGCATATAAAAATAATTTTTTTATTCGAAAGGGTTCATAGCCAATACTATCATAGTGAACAAAGGCCATTACGGAACATGGTTAACTTTCCATTCCAACCCTGTATAACTGACCTGGATTTACATGTCCTTCCATTCTTTTCTATATCATGAGATATAAATATTTATCCAAAGAATTATTGGGATATTTAGGTCCCAGAAATCTCATAATGAAATCATTATTACATGTTCCACAAAATATAAATCATTCATCAGAGCATAACCCGTGAAAATAATGGTTTTCATAAACATTATTCCATTATAATCGATATAAAATAAATGGAATTAATAAAAATAATTACATCATAAAAACAATAAAATATAATAAATAATAGGTATAGAAACATAACCCTAATTTATATTAGATAGAAAATAATTTTGATAAACACTTGAACTTAATTCCTGAGGAAAAGATCCTTTCTTTTTCAAAAACGTTTTATTTTCTCAAAAAAAAATGTAATTTTAATATATATTTTTTTGAAAATAATCATTAACTAATTTAGAGGATTATTAATTTAAAAATGGTTTCATGAAACCGTAAAAATCGATTCATGTTGTTTATGTTAAAAAAAAATTCTCCTCGTACTTTTGCTAGAAAAGTCAAAAAGTAACTCAAATCAAATAACGACAAAATAATTTATTCATGATTTTTAATAAAATTATCCAATGGCTAAAATTATCATTAAATAATATAATAAGAATAGAAATAATATTACATAATTAGGAAACATGTATGTGGTTGATAAATATACCCTAGAAAATACTTACATATAAACAATCTCAAATAAAAATAAGATTGGAAAATAATCTCTTACCTTAGGCCTGATATCCTACGTATGTATCTAAACCTCGTTTATAATGATTTAATTATTGTTATTTACTTACTATAGAATCATAATATTTTTTATGACATCATATATTATTATATTATCATCCATTTATTAGTAACATTTCATTGTCACTCATTATTCAGATATTAACTACTTTATGTTATTACACAAGTTTTTTCGGGTAAGATCATGTTCCACATCTTAGGGTATAGTTATATCATTTAAATAATGTTATTAGAGTAATATATATCATATTTATTCATTACATTCATGTATATTATCATTGTTTAATGAGGTTCATGTATAATGAATCTCATCGCATCTTGGAGACTTTAGGTCGTATGTACGCACTTGCGACGATATCCTTCACATAATGGTTAAACAATATGGAATTTGATGGTATATTAATTATAATGAATAATTATCATCATATATTCATTATTCAAATCCAATATAATAATCATTATACCCATCCAAATAATGTATTGTTGAATAAAAAATTACACCACATTGTAGAGATGGTAAGCCGTACCTACGCACTCATGGTGATATTATTATTAATAAAATGGATAAAAAGATTTATAAGGTTGTAAAATAATTATAGTAAAATATATGATTGTATATGATACTGGATTTATTAAATTATTATAGAAATAACATAAGAAGAGTATGTAGAAGAAGAAAATAATTTTGAATGAGGTGATAAAACAATTTCATCTTTTTTGAGTATCTCTCTCTGATTAGCAAAAAAGGTCCCCCTAAGATGGATTTATTCCTAAGTTATATACTCTAGGATGAATTTAGTGATGTGGTTAGAGGAAACAGGTAGGTTTTGGCTGAGAAAAAGGTCTTTAGAGGTGTGATTAAAAAATAAGTATAGGGGACCTTTCATAAGAGAGGGGAGGTGCCCCTTTGGAAATAACAAAACTATTAAATTAATATAAATTAATTTTTAAATTAAAAATGCATCCAAATTGAAATTATTTCAAATATAATATTAGTATGGGTAGAAATCCTCTAAACTAGTAAAATTTGGATAAGTTTTTATTTTATTTTAAACCATATCATTTTTATTTAACACTATTTGATCTCTTTAATTTTAAATGTGGTAATAATATTCTAATTATTAAATGGATATTAATATTTACTTATGTGTGTAAAATTTCCCATAATTGTATGATTTATTAAATTTAAAAATTATAATTTTTTAACTTTATAATTTTTAAATATTTTGGTGATTTTTAAATAATTTAATAACATGTTATTTTTATAAAATACAAATAGTGACAATTTTGAAACTATTCATTTATTTGAATTTAAATAAAATCCAAAAAGAAGATAAATTCGATCCAATATATTTAATACACTAATAAAATGTTATATTATCATAAAATATTTGTGGATCACATTAATTAGTTGATATTATATTTTAAAAAAAAATTTAAAACCATTTATTTGATATTTTTATTAATAATATAATTTATGCATCACTATTGTGTTGTAATTAATAGTAATTATTTAGTCTCTAAAAATTATAAAATAATTCACATGATATATTTAATTTCATTATATTTATAGAGACTATTTATGATTAAATTTTTTATCAAGTTTATAACTACATTAAAGTTATTGTATTTATAATGTATAAGAGACTGACATGTTGTCAATTTATTTTGTTTTAATTATAATTACATCAATTTCTTGGAAAAAAGTCCATTAAATGAATCAATTCCGAACCTTAGGTGATATTGGTCTAATTTAATTCATCAATTAGGATTTTGGAAGGGTTTTGGGTATTTTTATTATCTTTATCATATTGTCTGTCCCCCCAATTAACCTGATTTACCTCTAACTGTGGAAAATAAAAATTACCGTAGTTACTCTTCATAATATCCCAAAAATAAATGTAACATATTAAAATAATTTTGACCCAATGATTCCAAATAATGAATTTATTTTTCAAAATTCAAAACACATAATTTGCATTGATTAATTTAAAAGTAATTCCTACTTTCAAAACTACAAAGAAGGTTTTTAAGAAATAAAAACTATCAAAAGATTGACATGTGTTTATGCCCAATTTAATTGTTAAATTACATAAAGTGACCAAAATTGGATTAAATTATGAAAAAAAATCAAATTAAACTTTAAAACTGATTGAAAATATTTTTTAACTAAATAATGTAATTAGATGAAAAGGAAAATTTGAATTAAAATACAGTATTTGTTTCACTATTCATTAAAATAGGAATTTAATCAGAAAATATGAAAATTTTAATAGAGGTAAATTTTGATATATGTATTCCAAATAATAAGATTATGATGTTAAAAAAACTTATAAAATTGTCAAAAACTAAATTTAAAAAGCATTGTCCATGAAAATGTGGTAAAATTGTCTGTTTTTTTTAAAAATACTTCTTTTCCTGAAAAAATTGAATTTATTCTTATATAATATCTATAAAACATATAAAATTAATTTAAAACAATAAATTTAATATATTACATATATATTTCACTAATAGAATCCATAAAGGGTGATTTTATTATTTTATAGACTCACTTATTTTCATTCGTATTGTTTTTTTATAAGGAAGTTAATTCTACTCATACCCACCACTATAATGAGTAGGTTATAATATGTAGTTATCACTTATACATGGTTTTGAAAAAAATTAATTATTTCAAAAATAACATTAAATTTTGTGTAACACAATCCATGAATAGTTTTGTGTATACTCCAAGCTATTACGGTGTTGCGTATAATGAAATCTAATCTTAGTGTAGCGTAGAAAAAAAGTAATCAATGAAATTAAAAAAATCTATCTCATAAAATCTCGTGGGGTTATAGACCCAACCCATTCTATTTGACCCGACCTGGCATATACCACTAGGTCGTTGGGATTGTCCCATTAGGCCTAGCATGGTGGGTTGCTAGAGTAGCCTGCTCCATCTAGCCCGCCCTGCTACATGAGGGCTAGACCACTTCTCCAACATGCGGCCAACCTGGCCACATGCACCTGGTCAACACAGTGTCATTGTATTGAATTCTAATGGACTTTGCATCCTCTCCCTCCCACACATCCACCACCATTGAGGGCCCTATTCGTTCCCTCCTTATTGTCGCGTCCCCGGTACCCACCAATGACCGCTATTGCTATGGGCTCCCAAGCAGTCCCTACTAGACTACATCATCATAACCTGCTACCAGCTACCCCACTAGTTGCTCATCTACCTTGTGCTCCACTTGTTTTGGCCCTCCATATGGCTATGTGCCACCTCCACCACTAGCTGCCCTTCCAGTGGCCTGCCGTCCACCTCGCACTCTGCCTGAACCCGGTTGGATCCACTACTATGGGAATCACTTTTAACCACTATAAACCACTTCCTCATATGATTTTTTTCATGCCTTCGCAATTGCACCTCTGTGATGTCTTTTTGGTTTTGGATCTGTGGTCTCAGATTGTTCCACCACAGATTGAAGGTACAACTATCCTTTGTTCATATTTCATGAAAAATGAGGAGTGAATAAAGATTGGGAGAAATATATAAATGCATTGGAACTCCCATAAAATGGAACTTTTCAATGTTCATGTTGTCCTTGATCCATTTAAGTTATAATTAAAATTGGATAGGGAATATAATAAATCTATAAAAAAAATCATCTCTTATAATCAACTCGTTTAAATTATTTATCCCTCAAGAATGATCCCACCATTGATCAAACTGTTTGTGGGATGTTCCGCATTCATCATTTAATTTCAAAAATAATGGGGAAAACATCAGGATGAAAAAAAACTCCCAACCTTGAGGTTGGATCAGTCATTTACAAGGAATGGATGCGTTGTCACCATTGATGAGATCCACCAACTTAGTTGGCATGAGGATCCAGAATCATATCTCCAATCAGTCGTCGTTTTCTAGAGAGGTTTCTTTCTCCATGATCTCCCTAGTGATTCTACAGCATTTCTAGGTTTATGCGGCTAACCCTATGACTTCTTCCTAAAGATGTTCTTAACAGAAATCATCATTGTTTCATGAAAATAATTTATCTTTATATTATATAATGACAATTATGTCATTATCGGAATTTTCCATAGAATAATCGTGCCGACTAATGTTAAGTAATTCCCTGGGAAAAAACCAAATTACAAACTCAATGGTGTATTTGGAATTCCAATCCGAGTCTTCATTCATGAGTTTATAGTATGTGAAAATAAAATAATTTTTATTTAATTATTTTATCTATGGTAACATCCAAAAATAATCTTTCACAGTTACCCTACATCGACCAATTATAGGATTTTCCAATCATAAAGCATATAATCTAAACATAATAGTACCCTCATATTTCTAATCTAGGCATCATTTTCATATTTATTTGACTTTTTTAGTAATGTTGTGTGTGTGTGTGCAATTAAAAACATAACATTTTTCGACGAACTTTTCTAGGCACACCGGGCCTCAAAAATCACACGCAATATCAGTTCATGGTTTCTTAATTTTCCCAAATAATTTCTAAAAATAGTTTTTGGAAAATCCTATCCCTTAGATTATCCCCACCAAAGTGATTTACATCCTTTAAAGTCAAAACAAGGGCTACCCAAAAATATGACGGTACTGAGAACGAATCTAAGACTCTTGTTCCCATGTGCACTCCAAGAGATTCCTATGTTAGCATAAAATTCATACTCAAGGAATTGATCACCTAAGAAGAATCTATTAAACTCCAGAAAAAATTCAAACATGAAATTCTTTATCATTCCCTACAGAACCTGAATGGTCCACTTTTTATGGCCACCCATCTATTGGTGAAATGCTGTGATAAATTGAATTTGAGTCCCAAAATGCTCCCACAATCCATTCCACAATGATGATGTATGGAGAGAATCATGATATGAAACTATAATTAAAGGGAATCCATGGAGTCAAACTATATCTTTCACATGAAGGTGTCCCAAGCTCTCTACTGAACTCTGCTCCCGAAATTTTTGGAAGTGGGATAACGTTGTGAGTCAGTCATTGACCACCCTGGTGGTATCGTGTATCTGGGATGTACATGGTAAACCCTTCATGATGTTTATTGATATCCCATCCCACTTCCTTTCTGGAACCTCTAGGTGTTGAGTCAACCCTAATGGTACCTAGTTTTTAACCTTCACTTGATGAAAAGTGAGGCATCGAATGACAAAGTATTCAACTCCCTTATTCATTTACGAACACGAGAACTAATGTCAGAGTTCTTGGTAGAACTTCTACACACCTAGATGTGCCTCTAAAGGGGACGTATGAAACACCATAAAAACCTCATCCCATAAACACATTGGTACTACTGTGTATCCTTTAAAAAGAACTATGTGCTCCCCACATTTTCAATATTCATATGCGGCATGCCCTGTGGACATCTAAGCATGAATAGAAGGGCTAGCCGATGTAGTCCATCGAACACCTAGTATCAGAAACACATGGAGTGTTGATAACACACATAGTTTTGATAACACACAGAGTGTAGATAACACATGTAGCATCGATAACACCTGGAGTGTCGATAACACCCAGAGTGTCGATATGTCATGTAGCCCCCATGTCATGTAGACACTAAGTCACATATTTACCAAGTCACATGGTTTAAAGATGAACTCCAACCACAAGATTCTTCTTATAGAATTATTGTTTTGGGAGAACATACTCCTCAAGATAATATTTCATAATCTAAACTCCATAAAGAATCACTTAGATTATTCCAAAAGGAATTTCTTATTGAAAGTGTCCTAGCACCGCAAAAGACTTGTAAAACGGAACTCAATTTGAATGTTACAGATGATTTCATAAAAATATCTGGCCGAGGTCTGATCTGTGTCTGACCTAATCAAATTGACCTGAACTGGTCTACTCAGTCCGAACGGACCTAGAAAATCCTTCTGGGTTATTGGTCCCATCTCATTGGGCCTAGACTGATGGTCCATGGTTCGTTGGACCGCCAGAACTAGCCCACCGGGCCACTGGAGTGGCCGGGTCCATCCAGCTCATCCTGCTCCATGCTGATTAGCCCCCTTCTCCCACACACAGTTAACCGATCCTCATTATCCCAATCAACACAGTGTTGTTTAGGTCAATGCGGATGACCACTGAGTCCCCAGCCTCCACCAGCATAGGCGTCACATGGACCAAGCTGCATATGAGGCTCCTCATCATCATGTCTGCAGTCACCATTTGCTGCCTGCACCGCCACAGCTGCCACATGGTCCTACCTGAACCGCGGCCTTGTGCTCCCTTTCCATATTGTCGATGACCCACCATCTACTTATCTCTCTACTAAAATATAGCTAGAACCACTATTTTAGGAACCGCCGTAAACTGCTGCCTCAAGTGATTCACATCACACCTTCTTCGTCTAAACTCAATGATGTCGTTGCGGAGTTGGATCCCCAGTCTCGAATCATTGAACCACATATCAAAGGCACAGAGATCATTTTTTCATATTTTTTGAGGATTGAGGATCAAAGAAAGATTAGGGGGAAAATATAAATGGAAAGAACACCCAAATAATGTATCATGGACTTTTTTTGTTGGTCCTGATCCATTCATGTTATAATGAAGAACGAATAGGGAATAAAATTAATCTCTAAATAGAATCATCCCTGATAATCAACCCTCATAAATTATCCATCGCACAAGATTGATTGAACCACGTATCAACCTATTTGTGGGTTGGTCCACGTTCATAATTTAATTTTAAAATGAATGGGGAAAATAAAATAAAGAAACAGAACATCCAACCTCATGTTTGCATCAGTCTTTGACGGGGAACGATTGCATTGTCATCATTGATGAGATCCTCCAACTCTATTGGTGAAACGATCCACGATCCGATCTCTAATCCGTCATTGTTCACTCAAGAAGATTTTTTCTCAAAGACCTCCATAGTCATTCTCCAAGGTTTCTATTGTTATGAAGCTAAACGTAGGATTTATGCATAAATATGTTCTTAATGTAAATCACGACGACATCAATAAAATAATTTATCTTTAAATTATTTAATTACGATTACATCCTTTTATGGTTTCTCTAAAAAATATTTGTGCCGATTAATGTTTAGTCAGGCGCAGGGAAAACACCAGATTAAAAACACACTGGTGGTCTCGTATTAACAATACAAGTCTCTATTCATGGGAATCAGGATTTTAAAATAAAATAACATTTATTGAATTATTTTATATATGGTTAGATCCGAAACCTATCTTTCACATCCGGCCCGCGTCGACTAATGTTAGGCCTCACCTAAGGTAAATTCATTGCTCTGATCACAACGGCGCCCTCGTATTTCTTATTCGAGCACCCATTTAAGAGTTATTGCAATTTTAAAGAAAACTGTGTATGTGTGTGTTATTAAAAACTTGAAGACTCCCTAAATTAATCTAAAACCCCAAAAGAACCCTAAATCCCCTAGTGTTTCGTAAAAACCTTAAAGGAGACAACATGAGCCAAAAACCCCTAAATGACCCTAAAAAATAAGAAAATACCCCCAAACCCTAAGAAACCTTAAATAATTGAAAACCTCTTAAAACCCCAAATAGATGATAGAAAATCCTAAAAACCCTAAATGACATTAAAACCCCCCATAAAACTAAAAAAAACCAAAAATGACCCTAAAAATCTTAAAACTCTAAAAAACCCTAAAAATACTAAAAATATTAATAGACCCTAAAAACATAAAAACCCGGAAACCCTAAAAGATCATAAATAACTCTAAAACTCCTAAAATGCGTAAAAACTCTATAAACAACGTAAAAAACCCAAAAGTATCTAATCGTTCCTAAAAACCTATAAAAACCTATAAAACCCATAAAATACCTAAAAACCCTAAAAAATAAAAAACCCAAGAAACAAAAAATACCATAAATCCCATAAAAACACTAAAAATGTTACAAATCCTAATAAATATTTTAAAACCCGAAAATCCAAAAAGGACCCTAAAACCATATAAAACTATAAGGACCCTAAAAGCCATAAATTTTTTAATGGATCCTTAAAACCCTAAAAGGCCTTAAACACCTAAAAACCCAAAAACGTTCCTAAAATCTCTAAAAATATAAAAATCCCCTAAATCTCAAAAAACCATAAAATTTTTCAAAACCTAAAAAACATATGAAATATTTTAAAAAAACCTAATAAACCCTCAAAACCATAAAAAAATATGAAGACTCAAAAACTATAAATAACAATTTAATAAATCAAAATCCCAAAACCCAAAAAACCCATAAAAATACAAATAACCATTATAACCTTGAAAACCCTAAAACCCCATAAAAACCAAAAAAAACTTAAAAAACACTAATATCACATAAAAACTCCAAATCGACTAAAAATCCTAAATTCCATAAATACCTTTAAAAAAACCTGAAACCATAAAACCACAAAAACCCTTAAAACCCCGATAACCCAAAAAACCAACAAAACGCTAAAAAGGATAAAAACCATAAAAACTGAATGCCCATAAAAACAATTAATAGCTCTAAAAGCCCTATGTACCCAAAATACTGCAAAAAACCTAAAAAAATAAAAAAACCAAAAACCCAAAAAACTCGAAAACCCATTAAGAACCCTTAAACCATAAAAAATCCTAAAAACCCTAAAACCCTTAAATGTCTAAAAAACATAAAGAACATAAAGTCAAAAAAACCATAAAAACCTATAAAACCCCTTAGAACCCATAACACACATAAACCCATAAAACACTAGAAAATATCTAAAAAACATAAAAACAACCCCCTAAAAAACCTTAAATACATTAAAAACCATACACACACTAAAATACACAAAATACCTTTAAAACCTATTTTTTTAAAAAACTCTGCTAAACACTAAAACCCCTTAAATCCTAAATCACCTAAAAACCAAAAAAAAAAGAGTAAAACCCCCAAAAACCATTAATCTAAAAAATAAAAAACTCCCCCTAAACCCCTATGAACTCTTAAAAACCCGAAAAACATGAAAAAAATAAAACCCTAATAAACCAAAATACTCTAATACCCCGAAAAAATAAAAAAAATCCCTAAAATCCTAAAAGACCCTAAAATCACATAAAACTAAAAAAACTAGAAACCATAAAATTATGAAAACACCTAAACACATAAAAAACATGAAATCCATAATAACACTAAATCATTAAAAAACATAAAGACCAATTAAAACTCCTAAAATCATAAAACCCTCAAAAAATCTAAAAACAATAAAAAACTATTAAAATAGTAAAATACCCTAAAACCCCTAAAAATTCTATAAACATTAAAAATCACTTGAAAACCCAAAAAATCCTAAAAACTCTAATAAAAATAAAACCCCTAAATACAATAAATAACCCTAAAACCCTAAACACTAAAAAATCCTTAAAAATCCAAAAAACATTGAAATACCTAAAAACACTAAAAAACCTAAAACCCCAAAACCCATAAAAATACTAAAACCCGAAATAAGCATTCATAACCACTACAAAACACTATAAATCCTAAAATACTGAAATAACCCATAAAACCCCCAAAAGTCCCTAAAAGGCCATAAAACATAAATACCCAAGAAGACCCTAACACCCTTACAAACCATAAAATTCTGTAAAAATTTTATAGAAACCCTAAAAGACCCATTAAAACCCTTAAACACCCAAAAATATCTAAAACATATGAATACCCAAAAAATAGAAAAAAAACTAAAATGCCCCAAAACAACCTAAAATCCCTAAATCCCACAAAATGTTGTAAAAATACATAATACAATAATAACCCATAAAAACAATTAGAATGATAAAAACCATAAAAATTGTAATATACCTAAAACCCCTAAAAATAAAAATAAAAACCATAATATAATAATACTCCCTAAAAACACAAAATAATCATAAAACCGCTAAATACCTTTCAAGACCCTAAAAAATCATAAAAACCCAATAAACATAAAAGCCCTATAACTACCCATAAAATACATAAAAACCCTTAAATCCTAAGAGAATGCTGAAAACCCCTAAAACCATAAAACCCTAAAATGCTTAAAAATCCTAAAACCCCCAAAAACATTAAAAACCCTGAAAAATTAATAATCACAAAACCCATAAAACCCTAGAAACCCTAAAATCCCCAAAAACCCTAATAACATTTAAAACCCATAATACTAAAAAAACATAGAAAATTCCTAAAAACCTAAAGTCCCTAAATGAATTATAAAACCCTAAATTTGATAAAAACCCTAAAAAATAGTAAAATATCCTAAAACCAAAAACTACCCTATGAACCCTATAACCCATAAAAGACCCAAAATACCAAAAAAATCCTTAATGATCCTAAAAGACCATAAAATCGTAAAAGATACCGAATACCCTATAAATAACACAAAATAACATAAAAATAATTAAACATAAAAAAAATCTAAAAACCCATTAAAACCCAAAAATCCAAAAAACCCCTAAATACCCTAAAAACCTTACAAAAATAGAAATCCACAAAACGCCAAAAAACCCAAAATCAATCTAAATAAAAAAAACTAAAAACCCATAAATAACCCTAAAAACCATAAATCCCTAAAAATCTAAAGACCCATAAACACCCTAAAAAACCCAAACCTAAAACCCCTAAAACCCTTAAAAACCCTAAAACCCATAAAAACATAAAAAGATTAAAAACCCTAGACCCCCCCCCCAAAAAAAAAACCATTCAAAACACTAAAAAGATAAAAAAACCTTTATGAATCCCGAAAAACCACTAATAACCCTAAAACAACAAAAAATTGAAAAACCATAAAACCCCTAAAAACCCTAAAATACAATAAAACCCTAAAACACTTAAAAACACAAAAAACCTCACAATACTTAAAATCCTCTAAAAGCCTGAAAACCCAAAAACTCCAAAAAAAAGAATATAAACACAAAAAAATAAAAGACCCTAAAACCCCTGAAATCCCTAAAAGATCCTAAAACCCATAAAATGTATAAATATGTCCTAAAAGACTCTAAAACCATAAAATCCATAAAAGAACCTAAATCCCTAGAACCCCTAAAAGGCCTTAAAATATCTTGAACACCCCTATAAGACTCTAAAAATCCAAAAAACCCTAAATGGTCCTAAAAACCCTAAAAAATTAAAATACATTAAAACCCATAAAATTAAAAAAGGACCCTAAAAATCCTAAAACCCCAAATGGCCAAAAATTACATAAAATATTAAGACCTAAAAATTGTGAAAAAATCATTAAAACCCAACAACCATTTAAAATCCAAAACCCTTAAAATTCTAAAACACCCAAAAACCCCACAAAAATCATAGACACCCTAAAAACCTAAATCACCAAAAACCCAAAAAACCCCTAAGGACTTTGAAATACCTTAAAATACCAGAAAAGACCCTAAAACCATAAAAACACAAAACCATAAATTTGATAAAAAAACCCTAAAACCATTAAATCCCCTAAAAAGTATAAGACCCCTCAAAACACTAAAACCAAAAAAAACCCTAAAACTCATAAACACCTAAAACTACTAAAAACTAAAAGCTACAGTAAGCTCTAGAACCATAAATCACCTAAAAACTATAAAACCACCAAAAATAATTAATCCCCCTTAAACACACTAAACACCAAAAACCCTTATGATAATAAAAATCACAAATCCCATAAAACTAAAACACCCCTTAGGCCCCCCTAAACCCCAAAACACTAAAAAATACTAAAAATAATAAATAATCATGAAAAAAATTAAATACATAAAATACAATAAGACCATTAAACCCAAAAACCCATTAAAACCAAAAAAAACCCTACAGGTCCTAAAACATCTAAAATCTCAAAAAAAAACTCCTTAAAACCCCTAAAAACCTAAAAATAATAAAACATAAACAAAACCTAAAACCCCTAAAATCCTTAGAACCACCTAAAAACCATAAAAACCCAAAAATAAATAATCCAAAAAACCAAGAAAATTCATAAAACACATAAAAACACCTATAACCTTAAAAAATATGCAACACCCAAAACTATAAAACTTACACCCTAAAATTTATACCCTACACTCTAAACCCTAGACCATAAAACATACACCTAAAACCCAAAACCCCACACCCTAAACATAAAACCATAAACCCTAAACACTAATACATAAACCTTGTACTCTAAACACTACACCTTACACCATAAATATTATATGATATACCCTTACACCTAAACCCAGCACCCTAAACCCTAAATCCGACAACTTGAACCACAAACCCTATATCCTGAACCATAAATAGTAAAACCTAAACTGCGAAAGACCCCAAACCACTATAAGGACCAAAAAACCCCTAAAATATCATAAAGAAATAATAAAGAACACATAAAAACCAAAAAATACCTAAAAACCTAAAATCACCATAAAACCCGTAAAAGACAATAAAAGACACTAAAATCCCAAAAAACCCTAAAAGACCCTATAAAAACATAAAAGACCTTAAAACCCCTAATCCCCTAAAATACCTAAAAACACAAAAAACCTAAAAAAATATCAAACGAAAAATAAAAAAACTATAAATGTAAAATGTCCTTAGACCCTAAAAACCCCTATAAACCATAAAACACTAAAAGACCATAAAACACCCTAAAAACATACCAACCCATAAAAATATCCTAAATCCTCTATAAAACACTAAAAGACCATAAAATCCTAAAAGAAACTGAAAAAAACACTAAAACAACTTGAAATTACTCTAAAACCCTAATAAATTTTAAAATACATACAACCCCTATAAGGCATAAAAACCCAAAACCCTAAAAATCCTTTAAAACAATAAACCCTACCTACACCTTAAACCAAAAACCCTATATGAACAACTCTTTACCATACACCACAAAACCTACACCATACACTCTCAACCCTATAGCATACTTTTTAAACCCTAAACCCATCACCCAAAACCTTAAATCAAAAAACCAACACCCTAAACCTTAAACCCTCTATGCTAAACCGTAAACCTGACACCCTAAAACCTATACCCAACACACTAAACGCTTAACTCTAAACCCTATACCATACACCCTAAACATTAAAACCAACACCCTAAAATCTATACCCTAAACGCTAAACCATGAACCCTAAATCCTAGTCCCACACCAAAACCTTTACCCTATGACCTAAACCATAAACCCTACACGCTAAAACGTACACCATACACCCCCTAAACCCCAAAAACTACAACCTACACCTGAAACCCAATACCATACTCATTAAACCCTAGAACAAAAAACCTAAACAAATACTACAAAATAGCCCTTTGACAGCACTGGTAAAGGGTATCCTTTATCAGTGCTTTATTTTTAGTGTTGGTAAGGAATATCCTTTACCATCTCTTTAATTTTAGCACTGATGAAGGGTACCCTTTATATGTTCTTTATTTTTATCACTGATAAATATTTATTTCATCAGTGCATTTTTAGCACTGATAAAAATTAGAATAAATAAAAAAATAATTTAATAAATAAAAATTAATAAACACATTTATTAAAAAAAATATTACAAATTTTATTAATTAAATAATTATTGATAAAAATTAATATTTTGATTATACGTTATTAAATAATTATTATTTTATTAATTAAATAATTATTAGAATTGATGTTATTAAATTGTATATATTTAATATATTGATATATATTAATGTATATAAATATGATTTATATATTACAAAATATTTATGCTCTTTAAATTAGTCATATATTTATCGAATAATTGTTTATAATTAAAAAGTAATATGAATTAATTTTTTTTACTAATTTCATAGTACTCGGTATATAATTGAATGTCGTTTGATTTTTTAATTTATTATAAATAAAATTTTTCTTATATTGATTTCAAATATACATAATTAATTCATTTAAATGTATTAAAATGCACAAAAACAAAACGTATCCATTTTTTCAATATTGTTAAAGTGTACTGATTCTTAAGTAATTCAAATGCACCCATTTTTAATGTGTATGCATGCACTTAAAATTAGATATTCATTAATGATGTTAAAAATATTGTTGTTAAAAAAATTATAAATAAATATATTTATCAATGTACATTTTCAATATTTATTCAACTATATATTTATAATTATAAATAAATATATTTATTTTTTAAAACTATTATATGATTATAAATAAATAATTATATATTTTTAAATAATTATTAAATATATAATAAATATAAATAAATAGTTAATATATTTAATATATATATATATATATATATTGAATATATATATATGTATAATTATATTAATATATATAATGATATAAAAGATATTTTTTAAAAATATTTAAATAATTATAAATAAATAATTTTTAAATTATAACAAATATATTTTAAAATAAATATATGTACTATATTTATATTAATATAAATTTATTAAGTGTATATAATTTTTTTTTAATACTTCATTTATAATTATAATTATAAATCCTTTACTAGTCTTTTAGTAATAAGTGCTGATAAAACCATATTTATCAGCGCTAAACAAAGAGCTGATAAAATTAATATTTTTCAGTTCTATAACATTGGGGCATATAAAGATTTATTTTATCGGCGCTTATTTGTATGACCTGATAAAACTGTCCCAATCTATTTTAAAAACCCTAACCATTTGCGAACTCATCAACTTATATAATCTTCCCATGGAAGCCACCCACTTCTAGCACTCCTCCTTAGTGAATCTAAGGTTGAATCACACCACTCGACTGGCTCTAGTTTCTCCATCATCTCATCCAACATCTGGTGTTTGATTGTAATTAGGGTTTCTAAAGAGGGTCTCATATTTTCTTCAACCTAGAGAGGTAGGCCTACCAATTTTCATTATGCATTTTTGGTTTCATTTTTGATTTCATATTCTATGATTTTTTATGATCCATTTTTTATGATTTTTTTGTGATAAATTGTTTAGGGAATGATTTCTGCTCCATTGTTTTTATTGACTACTTATGTATGATTCGTTGTTTATATCTGACACTAAACCTTGGATTTATTCATTGTTTTTACTGCAAGTTGTTGTATCTTCTTACTAAATATTTTTTTCCAATATGTATATAAATGTGTAGAAACTATCATGTATATTATTTTTTAAATATTGGGTAGAAGTACGAAAGTGGAACACAACATGACAAAGAATATATAGGTAAATTGCTATCCCGGGGACTTGACACTACAACCCTGTGAACATGCCCCAAACCCCTTCTCACTCTTATCACCGTAGTTGAGCACATGGGAAAAATTTTCATGTATATTCTTGTAAACATACTATTTATTTGAGGCACATTGGTGGTTCCTTAATTATTACGTATATGCTAACACCTTTCATGGAAAACTTAGCTGACATGTAGCTTCAAATGATATTTTTTATCAACCAAGTTAGTGGAGTGATGTATGTCCATCTATTAGTTATATGTATCATATGATATTGTTCCACATATATTTAACTATGGTTCTTAGTTCTCTTATAGAGAATATTCAAATGGTTCATCCCCAGTTAAGCACATGAGTTTTTATCAAAACAAGAAATCACTTTTTGAAACATTATGGTGACTTTATAGTTCTCATTCTAGTTTATTATTAGGTTTTTATCTATTTGATATTTCTTATAGACTATATGTGAGTTTTTATATTGGGACAAAATGTATGTGTGTCTATATAGAAATTCCATCATTTAGTTCCATAGTTTTTTGTCTAATATGTATGCCTATATCAGGTAATGATGGTTTTGGGTTTACATGTCCATTGACACCAAGGGTCATGCTAGGATTTCGTTCAACTTATGGTACTAACTGTTTCAATTTGTGGGAGACCAACTCCCATTTATGTTTTCTTTAACCCAATGTTTAAACCAGCCTTATGTTACATTGAGTTGTGTTAGAGGTCATAAGATTGTTTAACCTCTTGTTGTTTGGGTAACTCAAGCTAGGGTAATTACACTATCCAAATTTTTGTTCACACCTATAATGTTTATTGATAATATCATTTATTATTTATCGTTATCAACCTATATTTTTCCAAATTCCAACAATCCTTATTATTGGATTTGGAATGTCAGTGCGCACATATATTCTAGTAGAAATGATCCATATCTCTCTTTTAATAATTTTCTATAACATTAAATTTGGATAATGAATATATTATGTGTATTTATTTGTATATTATATAAAAACAATCTTTTATAAACCAAATAGGATGGATATGAATAGAAAAAGGATGAACTCAAATCATTTGACCAAAAAATATGACGATGGAGTTAAAGAGTTCATCAAGTTTGTAAGAGAGTATGAAAATTAAGCTTCTAAAATCATTTTTCTATGTTTATATTGTTGTTATTCTGGACAAATTAGTCCAGAAGAGTTGTAAGAACATTTTATTTTTCATGAAATATATCTAATCTATAAATAGTAGACCAGATCTGGGGAAAACATAATGTTGACATCGATTGGGATAATACTATGGTTTACGAATGATTTGAGAGGAATACCTTTGTAAAAGATGGTGGAGATCAGATGGAAGAAATGAAAATGGAAATAGAAGATGACCATCCTTATTATCCAAATATTTTTTACGAGTTATATAGATTTCCCAAGAAACCATTGTATACCATTTGTAACAAATAGACAACATTTTATACTTTATTGAAGTTATATAATTTGAAAGCTAAATGTGGATGGAGTGGAACCATATTAATAAAACTACTTGGTCTTCTGAAACATATTCTACTAGAAGAAAATTAAATTCCATGATTAACATATTATGATAAATGAATGTTATTTTCAATCAGAATTATCTCTAAAATATACATCTTCTCCAAATGATTTCATGTTGTTTCACAAGGACTATGAATCACTCGTAAAATGCCCTAAGTGTAGTGCAGATCGATACAAGAAAAATGAATAAGTCCTTAGAAATATCTTTGGTACTTTCCTATCATTATAGGGTTTATAAGAATATATGGATGCCAAGAAACCACAAGATAATTAACATGTCATGAAAATACATGAATTAAATATGGTTACCTTTGTCATCCAGCAGATTATCTTTAATAGAATAAAATTGATTATGAGTTACTTGAATTTGGAGATGAGCAGAGAAACATTAATCTTATGTTATATACATATTTATTAAATCATGTTTGTGTACATAGAAGTACTCACAATACATGGGGCATAATTTTGGTAAATTAAAACTTTTGTCCATTGTTATACATAAATCCCAAATACATTATGTTGTCTCTACTTATATTTAGACACAAGCTACCCTATAATGGTATTGAAGTCTATTTGGATCTATGGATCGATTATTTGAAATTGATGTGGGATAATGTTGTTACAATGTATGATTCTTATATAATTGAATAATTCACATTGAAGACCATGGTGTACAGAATGATAAATGACTTCCCCGCCTAAGGAAATTTTTTAGGATATAACATTAAAAGAATGTTGGTGTGTCCCATTTGTAGAAAATGCACAGAATCTTTTTTTTTTTTGAAAAAATTATCAAAGACTATGTTTTTAAAAAATCATAAATTTTTACCTCAATGACCTAAATAGAGATCCAGGAAAACAATATTAGATGGGATTATCAAACAAGGTACAACACCACCTCCAGCAATGGGTGATCAGCTGTACAAAAAATTAAAACAAATGACACTGTTTTTGTTAACCATTTTTAGAAAACTTGATAAAATAATGGTGGAAGAAGATAATGATTTTATTTGAATTATAGTACTGGAATTTTTTGTATGTCGGACATTTTCTTGATGTCATGCATGTAGAAAAAAATGTATTTGATAATTCTATTGGAACGTTACTAAATGTTCCTAGGAAAACAAAATATGGAATCAAGGATGGGATAGACATGATGAATATAGGGATATGGGATGATTTGGAACTAGTTAAGGGTAAAATGTAGAATTTTTAACCACAAAAAACTTACACTCTATCTAGAGAGAATTTTTCCTTTTCCTTACTAGTGTAAATGTTCTACATGTGTATTCATAAAATATAATGAATGTCGTGTCAATTACTAATTTGATGTTACAAGGACTAAAATCAAACGATTCACATGTTTTTATGAATGATTTAATGCCTATTAATTTTCATTTAATTATTTCTCAAAATGTATGATATAAATTTACCAGTATCTACTTCTTTTTCATATCAATATGTAGTAAAGTGGTAGAACCGGTGAAGTTTCCCATCATGAATAGGAAGAATTCAGTCATATTTTATGAATTAGATATGTTCTTCCCACCATAATTATTTGATATAAGGGTACACATGATGGTTCACCTACTCATAGCGGTACAAATATGTGGTCCTATCCATTACAAATGGATAAACCCCGTTGAATGGTATATAATTTTTTTGAAAGGGTATGTCAAGAATCAATGTCATCCAGAAATTTGTATTAGAGAACAATATATTACTGACGAAGATATTGAATTCTGTACTAATTAAAAATAACATGTTGAAATCATCACTCTCCTAATGTCTCTTGATAGTGAACACCTTACAGGTGAAAGGATTTGTGGAGTAGATGATGTTTAAATTTCCTTGACAGAGCGAGAGTAATCACATATTTATATATTACATAATAGTGAAGATGTTGATCCATACATTGAAGTCTAGAGTTAAATTATTAGATATTTGAATCCATCAAGGGATTAAGTATGGATATCAAATACACAAAATATATATTTTATAGGAATGTTTGTAGATCAAATTTATAATGAGTTATCTGAAAATCTGAATTCAATTGTCGAACAACGTTTATGTCTATCCAATGAACCGAATAAAAATGTTATATATTAAAGTGGTTTTGTAATTTATGGTTATACATTCTATACAAAATAACACTATTACTTCATTATGATGATAAATAGGGTGTTACTCTTGTGGAGGAAGTGATACACATATCTGGTTCCAAGGATAAAAATCTAATTTATCCAAATATGTCATGTTTTGGCATCATCGAGCAGATTTATGAGTTGGATTATACAACATTTCAAGTGCCACATTTTCCATTTATATTGGTTGACAATATATGTAACACCCCAAGAATTCATAGTATGTTATTTTTATTAAATTCAATAGCTTGTGATACACACAATACCGAGTTCGAGTGCAACACGACTTATCAAACTAGCCGTTAAAAAGTTGTTGTGAATAGTATTAACTGGATATTGAATTTTATATACTCCACATAATTTTAACTTATATATTATGTGTTTCTTAGAGATATTATAAGAACAAAATTCATATTTTCAGATAAAAAATGTATTTTTAAAAAAAATCTTTTTTTCCACCTTTTAACGGAGAACCCTTTTTAAATCCAATATTTGACCCTTTAAAATACACATTTTGACAAAATAAAATTCTTATTCATAATAGGGACATAAAAATATACTTTTCATGAAATTTTTGTATTTTTATAATAATATTCATTTTTTATGAATAGTGAGAAATACTGTATTTTAATTCAAATATTTATTTTAATCTAATTTATTTATATGGATAGATTATATTTCAAATTGTTTTTGAAGAGTTATTAGATTATAGTTTTTCCCTTTAATCCAATTTTTGTCATTGTAATTAATTTAACTTTGATATTATACATAAACAAGTGTCAAACTTTTGATAGTTATTTTTTTATAAAAACATGCTATTTGATTTGACAACGAGAATTAATTTTCAAGTAATTAAACCAACTTCTATGTTTTGAATATGGTAAAATATACATCCTTTTTTAATTTGGAATATCAAATATATCTTGGGCTAAATATTTGGTATTTTTCTGAAAAACATCATGTTTTAATGAATAGTGAAACATCTAAGTAGTAGTTTAAAATCTGACTTTTTCGTTTAAATGAAATTTTACTGCTTCTGTTAATTGATTTTAAAAAATATGAGATACATGGTTGTTATTATTATGTTAAATTTGATTCAATAAGGTGAAAATAATTTTTTGTGAATAGTAAATTTTTGACTTTTATTTACCGCGGTTAAAGATAAATATGGTAATTCAGGGTAAAAAGAATATTAAAATAATATAAAATTACCTTAACCCTTGTCCTAACCTAATTTTATGAGTTATGGGAGACCATGAGAATCCTTGGATCAATTTTGGGACCCTATGTAGCCACTTATGAATGATAATGACACTTTATTTTAATTAACTTAAAGAACAGACAAAAATGAAATTAACAAATAACTTTTGGTATATCAATTTTTACATGGGGTTATATAAGTCATATTTTCGACTATAAATAATCATTGGAAAGATAAAACTATTTCCTATATTAATGTAATTTTTTTAAAATTTTTAGACATCATATAAATTAAATTATTTATGACAAAATAATGATGTAGTATTTAACTCATTAGTATATGATTTAAATAAATACGATTATTAATATTAAAATAATATCCAAAACCTGTCCAATTATTATTGGATGATTTTATTTCGACCATGACTCATATTTTATTTGAATTTAATTAGTTTTGGATCTTTAGAAACTAAATATCACTATATAATAAAATAATATTTTTACACATTATTAAAGAGCCTCTCCTACCCCTTATAAAAGGACACAATTTATAACCCATTACACACACCTCTAAAACCCCATGTCTCATCCAAAACCTACACAAATAATATCTAAATATCCCCCTATTCTTCTTCAAATCCTTAAATTATGCATAAGGCACTTACATAAGACCTTTTGGTTTAAAACAAAAGAAGTTAGCCAAATTAAAGGTAACAATTTCTCTTAAATTCTTTTGTTTTATTTTGTTTTATTTTACTTCTCCAACCCCTAAAATCTTTTTATTATTTTATTTTATAACAAAAACAGTATCCTAAATATACTAGAATCTTGTTATGAGAATTATTCTATCCACACTTACACACACCTCCATCTAATAGATGAAGAACATATTGTTTCTGTGGATGGAAAACTAACGCCTCATGAAAAGATGATTGTTCGATTATCTCCTACCACCTATCATGGTGGCCATTAAAATGGAAATGTATTTATATATGATATATATATTATGTTTATTTTTTCCTTATGCTTCTGTATTTTACATTTAAATCATTATTTAATGGTTTCTATTATGGGTAAAACCTGATAATTTCATTTGATGATGTGCAGACTATCGCCCCCTCAAAATGATATGACTCAATAATACCTTATGTGGGATGTATAAAGGATTTATATAATGATATTATATATAATATTAAACTGGAAATATAACATACCTATGTATAATTATGTTTTAATTCCATTAAAATACAAAATAGAAATGAAAATAGTGTTAATGCGTACGCACGACTTACTATCTCCTTGAACGGTACATTTCATTTCTTATCACCAAATGTTATGTAATGTTATAAATACATATAAATACTAGGTAGATAATATATATATTATATCTAAATTATTTATATCATTCAGGAGATAATGGTATTTTTACCACATGGAAAAATTGTAATTATAACAAGTTCATTTTTTGACTCAAGTATCAAACATCGATAAAATATCCAATAATGAACTCAAATATTTAACTAATTGTTATAGTAAGGTAATAAGTGATATAAATGGAATAATAAACTTGAAAAATTTTCTTAATCAAGTATAAATTAACTTAATTTTATTATTCATGAAGAATAAGGAACACACAAGACAAGTCTAACTTGAGGTAAAGGGTTTATTATCTCACTTTAAATTCTGTGAGATTACCATTGTTCGCCACTTATTTATAGGATGTGGTGTATTTTATACTGAAATTTGATAAATATTATCATTATTCCTTTTATACTCATGGTATTTTAGTACTATTTTGGTGGTTATTAACATTTGTTCATATGACTCGATTTATTACAACAATGTAAGGGTTTTTCATCTCACATTTTATTCTCGTGAGATTCATGCTATAGCCACTATTTCATTTTGTGTGTTGTATGTACTTTCCATGATTGTATTATTGGTGTAATATACGTTAATTTATAGGTATTTAAAATTTCATTTAATGATACTTCAAACATGGTTTGTATGTTTCATAAGTTACCAAATCGGTAAGGGAATTTCAACTTTCAAATCCCACTCAGTGGGCTTTACGCATACTTCATTGATTATTTTACTCCAAGATTATATGTGGAATCACTATTTGTTATTTATGTAGTAATTTAGACTCCACTTTGTGTGGAAATACTTTTTAAACACATAATAACTCAATTGATAAATTCTCACTTTATTGATATAAACTTGATCTTAACACAATTTTCATTCATTGAGTTAAACATCCAAATCATTGTTGTTGTTTTTACAAGAATATGTGTGAATGTCCTCTAATTTATTTACACTTAATATACAATCATATATATTGTATTTATATTTTTCCCACATAATTATTTCATTGATTTATCCTTTACCTAAGGATACTATCTTTATACGGGATTTCATCTGAATTTACATTCCTTGGAGACTTCTTTGTTGTTATGCACCAATTCACTTTTATATGGTGTATATACTGTCCTTTGACATAGTATATAATGAAATCATTTATTCTCAAGATATTATAAAGTTTTTATTACCTCAATTATTTGTATTCAAGGGTCTCTCATTTGTTTAGGAACTCTTACTAAAAAATCATTTTAAATGATTTATAAATTTATTCTTCTAAATCATTCTCATTAATGTCCATGCATTTAAAATGGTTTTAAGGATTTATTTATATTAAAATTAATGTTTTAAAATTAAAATTCCTTTTAAATGTTTCAATGTGGTATAATAAACATTGATTCAACAGTCTATTTTTAAACGGCTTCTTGAAAAATACTTTGACTTTTAAATGTTTTCAAGAAAGAGGGGGATATTTATCTCAAATAGTTTTGATGATTATTTTATTCTATGTAAATATCATTCATTATTCTCAATTGATGTTAATCTGTTACAATAAAATATTCCATATTGTATAGAATGAGTTGTGTTTGACTATGGATGTGTTATTTTTATACCATTCATGGTTTGTGAATAAAGTATTGAAATTTTGTATGCTGGTTTTAAAATGAATGTTTATGTTATGTATAAAACCTTTCATATGAGGAATGAATTAGACTTATAATGTGATGGGTGGATCCCCATATAGCTCCTCGATGAATTGGTAGGTATCATGAGACAAACTAGTGTCTTGGCACAAGGCCTTGAAAAAATATTATTTGTAGTCTTGGAACAAGGCCTTGACTATGTGGTTATGATATCCAACATTTTGCATTCCATCATAATGAGATTATCTATTTATATTTCATGTAGTTATTCGACTAGTAGAATACCCATGACCATGTTTTATTGTGGCATTATTTACTCATCTCATATTCCTCCCATAAAGTGTTCATGTTTTTTTGTAAAGGCATATGTTTTCAGTTATTCACCATGCCTAATGTTTATGTTATATTCTGTTGTATTTCTTACTCTTACTATGCATTTGATCTCACCCCTTCCTCATGTTTCATTTTCCTAGGATATGAAGATGTTAGTTATGAGTGACTTGCAAGAATAATCATGGAATCTTGGATATTTCTAATGGAATAAATTAGTGATGTTTTTTTTCAAGTTGTAATGATAAACATATATATGTATATTGTTTCCAAGACTACAAAATCAATCGGTCCTTCAGGAATTGATTCCATGTAGTCATGAAAATGTTTTAAAATAATGCACTGGCTCTTGGATTCTGGGGTCAGGGCGTTACATTTGGTATCAGAGGAAGTTTAGTACAAAAATTGGAAACTAGATTTAGATAAACTCTGATTAGAGCACATTACCCTAAGATAGAATTTGAGGATTAGTATAAAAGAACATCCTAGAATCTTGTTAATGTAGAGATTTTGTGTATTTTTCGAGTAGTACATCCCTTTCTGGATAAGAGCAGGTAGAGGCTGCTCTGGAATAGATGTAACTAGGATTGAAAACACCGACCAGGAGTTTTGGGCTTGACCCAAGGTATCCAAGTACATGACAATTGTCCTTGCTGAACTCTTGGTTATGACCCTCCCAGGGGATATTCTTAGGGAAATTTACATTTTCATTATAAAAAGATGTGAAGAATTTTAATATAAGATGAGAATAAATGACCTTGGTTAATTTTAAGGTGTTTTAAATTGAAAATAAGGTGTCATTATATCATCTAAATGATTTTACGAATATTATTACTCACACAATTATTTCTAGTTTTAGTCAATGACTGGATTACAAGGAAGTCATTGTAACATTGAGCATGATGTACAAGGTTTGAACGGTGGTGGAAATTAGCAAAAAAATGGAATTTTGATAGGCGTAAAAAATATCGTGTTCATGACAAATCAGTTTTCAAAAAATATGATCAACAATATATAAATGAACCAACTCTCGGACTCAACAAGGAAGAGAAAAGTAATGAATGATCAGAGCTCCAGCAGTGAAGACCTTGGAGAAAAGAAAACTCAATTTTCATCATGCAGGAAATGTGTAAAGAGACACCTAGGAAGGTGTCTTAATGGAACAAAAAATTCTGTATGTGTGGGATAGAAGGTCATAAAGTAATGAATTTCCAAGGAAAAATGAAGAGTACTATGAAAGAAAATAAAAATGGTCAGAATAATTTATTTATAGTCATTTGCCGTAAATGTAGGGGACCTATCCATTACTCGAGTGAATGCCCTATTTTATAGGATATCCTCATTGGTCAAGGAAGAAGCTATGTAGAAATAAATGGATAGAAAAATGTTTAAAAAGTATTAGTGCTCTTTTTTGGTGGGATTACTTTGGAATAATTTCCTCTTGTATCTATAAGCCTTTAGTTTGTCATGTGAAAATGATATTTGAGGAAGAATTATATTTTCTCCTGTGGACATATTTATAAATAACCATTTGGTTTTATATGATAATTGAGATTGAAGCAGTTAAAAGTTATTAAATTTCTGAATGAAAATGTCATGTATGAGATAACATTTGTAATGAAATTATGTTATAGTTGTTTTGAGGAATCAATCTCATTTTTGGGAATATTATAAAATTATACAGTTTTTGAAAAATGACAACACGCAGACCGTGTGACAACTCGTAGTATCAGACAAAGCTGAAGGAATTGAACCCACAACCATAGTACGATTAGGATTTATCACCTACCACTGGACTTCGTGAAGTCCATGGTTAGTGTGACTAATTATTTTAAGTTAAAGGATTTTATTGATCAATAATAAGTTGATTTGGGATCTTACATCTTATCAAATGGATATACTTAGTATAAGAAAATGATTTGGTGATTAATTGATAAATGCTATTTTGGAAGATGTTCGATCTTGGGAATACATTATGCCTAAGGAAAATAGAATAATATAGGACTTCATTAGAAGAGTAACGATGTTTTTTTACCTATGTTTTTCTAGTGGATTTATAGTGATTCGGGTTATTTATGGAAATGATTAATCTATTCTTGAGAATATGTGATTAGGTTAATTACTATTAAGTATGTGACTTTAAGATTAGTTGATATTATTTGGAGATACTACATAATGTGGATAACTATGTATGAAAATTATTTTTTGTTTTGGGATTCAATACTAGTTGGATTATGTTAAAATATTTTAGGGACAATTGTTTATTGAATGGTATTTGTTTAACTTTGGGTATTGTTGGTTTAATTTTAAAAATTAATATTAGTATTTCTTTCTCTAAAGTATTATCATTTTTGGGGATCATATGATATTGTATTAACAATTTTTGTTTTGGTTAATCTCAAAAGACTAGGTAAATATATATAATTTAAACTTTTTAGATTATGTGATTCTAGCATTTCAGGTGTGACCAAGTCATCTTGAATAATCATCATTTAAAAAATGAGTTAGTGGTAGAAATTTATTAAAGGATGAAACTCTACTTAAAAAGTAATTTTATCTCTTTATGTTCTTAGTCAATATCATATATAAATTCCTCAACTTTATAAAATGGAACTTAAAAAAACATTATCCATTTACTTTTCTTAGTAGAAAACTAATAATCGTTTATCCCATCACAAGTTTGTGTTTTTCTTGTTGTTAACTTTCCCCTGATCTTATTTTATATCACTCTCCACTAGAAATTAACACTTAGATTATCTTCCATATCCATGTTTTCCTACATGGAATCCTAGTATGGGTTATCTCAGGTGACCTTGGTACTTCTCATTCTTTCTTTTAAAGATTTATTTTTATTGACTCCTTTTCTGATGTGGGACTTTCAATGAAGTTCCCAAGCCCAATTTTAAATTTATGAGGATGCAATTTTAAAAATGGGGGAAGAATAAACACCCCGAGATTTCATAGTAAGTTATTTTCATTAAATTTGATAGCTTGCGCTACACACAACACCGAGTTCGAGCTCCCCATGACTTACCAAACTAGCTGTTCAAAAGCATTTATGAATAGTATTAACTGGATTTTGAATTTTATATACTCCACATAATTTTAACTTAAGTATTATTTGTTTTTAAACATATTATAAGAACAAAATTCAATTTTTCAGATAAAAAATGTATTTTTCAGAAAAAACAATTTTACCATATTTCAATGGAGGACTCTTTTTAAATCAAATTTTTGACCCTTTTTCATATTTATTTTGACAAAATAAAATTCTTCTTTAGAATCGCGACATCAAAATTTACTTTGGATGAAATTTTGGTATTTTTCTAATAATATTCATTTTTTTATGAATAGTGTGATATAGTGTATTTTAATTCAAAACTTCATTTTAATATAATTTATTTATATAGTTAAATTATTTGTTAAACTGGTTTTCAAGTGTAATTAGAATATATTTTTACCCATTAATCAAATTTTGGTCATTGGAATTAATTTCACTTTGAAATTATACAAAAACAAGTGTCAATCTATTGATAGCTATTGTTTCTTAAAAACACACTATTTGTTTTGACAATAAGAATTAATTTTTATTTAATTAATCCAACTTCAAAATTTTGAATTTGGTAAAATATATATCAGGTTTGAATTCGGAATATCAAATATAGATTATGCTGAATTTTGGGTATTTTTCTGAAAAACATTCGTTTTTATGAATAGTGAAGCCACTAGGTAGTAGTTAAAAATCCATCTTTTTCATTTAAATGAAATCATACATCTTTTGTGAATTGAATTTTGAAAATCCAAGATGCATGGTTTTTATTAGTAAGTAAAATCTGATTCAATAAGATGAAAATATTTTTTTTGAATAGTAACTTTTGACTTTTATTTACAACAGTTAAAGGTAAATATGGTAATTCAAAGTAAAAAGAATATTATAATAATAAAAAATTACCTTAACACTTGTTCAACCCTTATTGTATGAGTCATGGCTAACCATGATCATCCTTGGGTAAATTTTGGGACCCCATAGAGCCACTTTAGAATGATATTGACGATTTATTTCAATTAACTTAAACAAAAGACAAAAATGACATTAACAAATAACTTTTAGTATATCAATTTTTACATGGGGTTATATAGGTCATCTTTTGAACTATAAATAATAATTGGAAAGATAAAAATATTTCCTACATGGTGATAAATTTATTATAAATTTTAGACATCAAATAAATTAAATTATTTCTAACAAAATAATGATGTAGTATTTACCTCGTTAGTAAATGATTTAAATAAATATGATTATTAATATTAAAATAATATACAAAACCTGTTCAATTATTATTGTATGATTTTATTTCTACCATGAGTCATCTTATATTCTACATTAATTAGTTTTGGACCTTTATAAACTGAATATCACTTTATACTAAAATAATATTTTCACACTTTCCAAAAGAGCCCCACCTACCCCTTATAAAAGGACACCACTTCTAACCCATTAGTCACACCTCTCAATACCCTTGTCTCATCCAAACCCTTCCTAAATAATCTCTCAATATCCCCATATTCCTTCTAGAAGCCTTACCTTAGGCAGAAGGCACTTCAAGATGTCCTTTTTGTTCAAACCCAAGGAAGTTACCCAAAATAAAGGAAACACTTTTTATTAAATTATTTTGTTTAATTTTGTATTATTATAATTTTCCAAACCCATAAACTCTTTTTATTAGTTTCTTTCATAACAAAACCAGTATACTATATATACTAGGATGTTTTTATGAGAATTATTTGAACCACACTTACACACACCTCCATCCAATGGTTGAAGAACATACTGTTTCTATGGATGGTGAACTAACGCCTCACGAAACGATGATAGTTCTATTATCTCCTTCCACCTACCATGATGGACATTGATATAGAACTATATTTATATATTATATATATATTATGTTAATTTTTTATTTATTCTTCTATATTTTCTATTTATATCATTATTTTATGGATTACATTGTGGGTAAAACACGATAATTTCATTTGAGGAAGTGCGGACTACCGCCCCCTCAAAATGATATGACTCGTTAATGCCTTATGTGGGAAGTATAAATAATGGATTTAATTATATTATATATTATTTTATAATGTAATTATAATTTAATTATGTGTCATTATGTTTTAATTCTGTTAAAATACAAAATAGAAATGAATGTAGCGTTCAAGCATATGTATGACTTACCGTCTCCATGAACGATAAATTTCATTTCTTATCTCCAAATGTTATGCACTATTATAAATACATATACTTACTAGATATATAATATATATATATATGATATCTAAATCATGTATATCATTCTGTAGATAATGGAATTTTGACCGAATGGAAAAATTGTAATTATAACAAGTTCATTTTTTACTCAAGTTTCGAAAATAAATAAAATACACAATATTGAACTCAAATAATTAACAAATTGTAATAAAAAGGTAATAAGTGATATATAATGAATAATAAACATGAAAAATGTTCTTAATAAATTATAAATTAACTTATGTTTATTATTCAGGAAGAACAAGGAACATATAAGACAAGTCGGACTTGAGGTAAGAGGTTTCTTATCTCACTTTTAATTCTGTGAGATTTCCATAGTTCGCCACTTATTTATTGGATGTGGTGAAGTATGTATGGAAATTTTATATATATTATCATGATTATATTTATATTCATGGTATTATGTGATTCATTTTTTGGTTATTAACTTTTGGTCGTATGACTCGATTGATTACAATGAAGTAAGGGTTTTTCATCTAACTTTTTATTTTCGGGAGATTCATGCTATATTTGCCACAATTTCATTTAGTGTGGCATATGTACTGTAAATGATTGAATTATTGGTGTAATATAATTTTATTTATGGTTATTTACATCTTTATTGTATGATCTTTCTTTCAAGGGTTGTATGTTTCATAAGTAACCAAATTGGTAAAGGAATTTCAAATTTCAATTTCAACTCAGTGGGCTTTACACATTCTTCATTGAATATTTTACGCCAATATTAAGTGTGGAATCACTATTTATTATTTATGTAGTAATTTAAACTACCCTTTGTATGGAAATACATTTGATACATATAATAACTCCTTTGATAATTTTTCAAGTCAATGGTATAAACTTGATCTTAACTCAATTTACGTTCACTAAGTTAAACATCCAATCCATTGGTGTTATTTTTACAAGAATATGTGTGAATGTCCAATGATTGATTTACACTGAATATACAATCATATTTGTGTATTTATATTTTTCACACATAATTATGTCATTGATTTATCCTTTACCTAATGATATTGTCTTTATAAGGGATTTCATCTCAATTTACATTCCTTTGAGATTTCTTTGTTGTTATGCACAAATTCACTTTTATATGGTGTATATACTATCCTTTGACAACGTATAAATCAAATCCTTTATTCTGTAGATATGGTAATGTTTTAATTACCTCAATTATTTGTATTCAAACGTCTCTCATTTGGTTAGGAACTCTAACTAAAATATCATTTTAAATGTTTCAAAAATTTATTCTTCTAAATATTTATCATTAATGTCAATGTATTAAAAATGGTTTTAAGGATTTATTTATATGAATATTAATATTTTAAAATTAAAATTCATTTTAAATTTTTAAAAGTTGTATGGGAAACTTTGATTCAGAAATATATTTTTAAATGGATTCTTGTCAAATAGTGTGACTTGTAAATGTTTTCAAGGAAAAGGAAGATATTTCTCTCAAATAGTTTTGATGATTATTTTTATCTTTGTAAATATCCTTCATTATTCTTGATTGAGGTTAATTTGTTACAATAAAATCTACCATATTGTATTTAATGAGTTACGTTTGACTGTGGATATGCTATTTTTATACCATTCAGTGTTTGTGTATAATGTATTTTCATTTCGTATGCTAGTTTTAATATGAATGTTTATTTTATGTTTCAAAATTTTCATATGAGGAATTAATTAGAATTAGTAAGTTACTGCTAGAGCATACTATAGCTCCTCGATGTATCGGTAGGTCTTATGTGAAAATCTACTATCTTGACACAAGGCCTTGACAAAATCTTATTTGTAGTCTTGGAACAAGGCCTTGACAATGTGGTTATGATGTCTGACATTATTTATTCCATCATTATGAGATTATATATTGATATTTCATGTGGTTATGAGACTATTAAAATACCCAGGACTATGTTTTATTATGGAATTATTTACTCAGCTCATATTTTTTCCATAAAGTGTTCATGTTTATTTTTTGTAAAGGCTTGTGTTTTCAGTTATTAACCATGCCTAATTTTTATGTTATCTTATGTTGTATTTCTTACTCTTACTGAGTGTTTGAGTTCACCCCTTTCTCATGTTTTAATTTCCCAGGATATGAAAAAGTTGGTTATGAGTGACTTATAGGAATAATCATGGAAGATTGGATGTTTCTAATGGGATAAATTAATGCAGTTTTTCATTTCATGTTGTAATGTTGAACTTATGTGTGTATCTTGTTTCCAAGACTACTAAACTAATCAGTGTTTCAGGACTTGATTACTTGTAATTATGCCAATGTATTAAAATAATGCACCGGATCTTGGATTCAAGGTTCGGGTTGTTACAATATAAATGGTGTGAATTTTGATTAAATGGGATTTTAGTATAGAAAGGGAAAAAGATAATCTGTTTATAATGGCCTCATAAGTAGTGATAGTATTTTATGTTTTTGAACCGAAAAAAATAATTGGACAATTGCCTTGATAGTGGCTCAAATATATGTTGAGCTAGATGAAAATTCAATTCAGGACAACCCTTTCATTGGGACATCAAAATCTATTCTTTCTGGTCCCAATGTAGACATTGTCTTTTATGTTATAGGGGACCATAATGAGGGGATTTGGATTCTTTAAAGAGGAACCCAATACATGAATCCATTAAAATATAATGAGGGTTCAATGAGAAGGTAAAATTTTATTCAATTATATTATGTATTACCTCATAATATTATATGTTTTATACTGTATTAACATAATATATTTTAATTGTTTGGTAACTAATGAAAACTTTTTCTTCTATGCGTGATGATGTTACCAATTCATTGGAAGAACTATCTATAATGAAGGAAACCATTTAGATAGATGAAAAGGTATTTTTAAAATATAAATTCATTATTTGAAGGAAGAATTATAAAATAGAACATTGATTTAATTTTCATTATTCCTTGTAGAGTTATTTTATATAAGAAGACTTTTGTCCATGTGTCATGACTTTTCAAGAACAGCAATGAAGTTGTCTCTACTCAATAATAGTGGAAATATTGATGTTTTCTTAGTAAAATCATTTTCCATAAAATTAATGTATTGTTTTATATTTATGTTTAAGTTATTTATATTTTGTATTACTCACATAATAATTTCTTTCTTATATAGATGGATTCTTTTGTTCAAGTTGGGGTTCTCTTTCCAAAATTCATGATCATTCTCCCCTAAAACATTTTCACCCCAAAAGTGGTGCATTTTCTCACTTTCCTTCTAGTTACCTCCACTGCCTTTACTAGAAGATAAATGATTCTTCCTCTACTCAATTAAATAGGCAATCTTGATGTTTTCACAGAAAAATATTGGTTTATAGAATTAATGTATGGTTCCATATGGATGTTTAATTTATTTATTTTTAGTATTACTCGCATAATAATTTTTTTCTTATACAGGTGGATTATTTTCATAGTGTTTGGGTGATCTATCCATCCTTCATCCCATTCAACACCAAAACATCTACATAATTATTCTCCCAAAAAACCTTTCACTCAAGTAGTGTCTATATTTATCACATTCCTTCAAGATCACTCCACTCCTCAATCACGGAGGCAATCATGATATTTGTACAATAAAATCATTTTCCATAGAATTGATGTATTATTTTACATTTATATTTAATTTATTTATTTTTAGAAATACTCATAATATTTTTTTGTATAGGTGGATTTTTTTCGAGTTTAGGTGGTTTATTTGAAACTACTCATGAATTATTGGAAAATCATCAAATAAAGTCAATGGAAATCGTTGTAGCATTAGAGGTTTGGACTATTTTTTAATGTATGTAATAATTTTTAATTATGAAATTTTATTAACCAATGGTTGAAATGTCTATAATATAGTGTTTTTTCTGTTATCTGTGTAGTAAATTTCATTTCTTTTAAATTCTATATTTGGAATTAAATTTGTTGATATCATGTGTATTTCTAGTGTTGTAGTGTGTTGTAATAGCGTACTTTATTATTTGAATTTATCTGATCATTTAGATGCACAGAAAAATAGGTCCTTTATAAGTTCTTATAAAATCTCTTATAAAAGGAATTTATCATTTTTCTCATAATAACTAATAAAAATCTATGGATTTTAACATCTATCACATAGTTTACACTTTTCTAGAACTGATAAAGGTTGTGTCTAGTGCTGTTAAAGGTCATTTTCTAGCACTGAACCCTATACATTGAGCCCTGAACCCTAAAACCTAATCCCTAAAAACAAAACCCCAAACAGGAAACCCTACTCCCTATTACATAAAACCTCACCCCTCAGCCTTAAAACCCAAAACATATAACCTAAACAATAAACCCTATGCCTTATACCGTAAACCATAAACCCTAAACCCTACACCCTAAACCCTATATCATACTCCCTAAACCCTAAACCCTACATCCTAAACCATAAAACCTACCCCTTAAACCCTAAACCATATAGCCTAAACCCCATACCGTATGACCAAAACCTTATACCCCATACCCTAAACATGATACCCATCACCCTAATAATTAAATTCAACAGCCTAAACCATAATCCCTACATTATACAGCATAAACACTATACCTACACCCAAAAACATAGACCCTACACCATAAATAAAATGACCTATAAAACCCTATATTCCATTAAAATCACGAAAACCCTAAAATAACCATTTAAAATTGTTTAAACCCCTAAAAACCTTAATTATACTAAAAATATTTAAATCCCTGAAACCCTAAAAAATGATAAAAACCAAAAAAAGGATAAAAAAAATAAGAACCCCAAAAACACAACAAAACCAAAAAACAATAAAACCCCCCTAAAACCCATTAAAACACTAAGAAAATGGGTTGCCTCTCTAAAGGGTGATGAATCATCCTTTGGAAAAGTGGATAGGGATGGTGAAAAATGGGCCTCAATTGTGGCCAATGACATTGTCCTCTATAGAAAGGGATCTCATGCAGATAGTTTCACCTTTGCCCCCCCCCCAAAGGAGGCAGAGGAGGGATTATTCTTCTCTCCCTTGACCCATGGTGACTCGGGATACCTGAAGGGTGAATAAGATGAAAATAAAATCCAACAAGTGGGAGTGGCCTCCATTCACCATATAGTAGGAGAGGCTTAGGGAGAAGTACCAAGCACTATTCTGACTACAATAGGACATTGAGTTGGGATGGGAATATATGGACAAGAGGGGTGGACTCAGACATATTATTTGCTGACTCAGTTTTTGGATATGGTGCAGATGATGACCCTTATGACATAGGATTGGTTCATGACGTTGGCAGTTACATTGATTGACTTGTTTCTTTTTGGTTTTTGGCTCTTTTGGGGTTTTGGTTTTTAGGGGGTGTTTTGGGTCTTATGGGTGTGGGTCATTTGATCTTGTCCCTCCCATTGATTGTGTTGAATTTTTTATTCTTATAATTGGGGGGGTCCATGGATATCCTGGTCCTGCACCTTCCTTTCAGTAATAGAACCCTAAACCCATAAAATACATAAAACCCCTAAAAACCATAAAAACGTGATAAATACACTATAAAACTCTCAAAATCCTTAAATCATAAAAATTATTTAATGGCCTAAAAATCCTAAAAAACCAAAAATACCTCAAAATTCATAAAAACCCAAAATACTTTAAATAGTATAAAACAAACATAAAACCCTACCCCCCAAACATGAATAGAACCATTAAAACTTGTAAAAAACCCCCAAAAATCCTAAAACATTTAAAAACCATCCTCACTATAAAAACCTCTAAAAAATAAAAAAAAAATAAAAAATGATAAACACCCTAATGGATACTAAAAAACCTATAAAACTATAAAAACCCTAGACCCCTTAATAACCTTATGAAAATCCTAAAAACCCTATGAAAAAACCTCAAAATACTAAAAACCCTTAATCCCCTAAAAATCCTAAAATCAATAGAAAACCCAAAAAAATATGGAATCCCTAAAAACATAAACAACAATAAAAACACTATAAAAACCATAGAAAAACCTAAATACACTTAGAAATACTAGAAGACCATAAAAATCATACACAAGCCTAAAATTTCCAAAAAAAAGACTACAAAGACCGTAAAACCCCACAAATACCCTAAAACATCCTAGAAAACCATAAAATCTCTAAAATAATACTAAAAACCTTAAGATCCTAAAATAACACTGAAAAAAATCCATTAAAATAACCCAAACACCCCCCTAAAACCCAAAAAATCCATAAACCCCCTAAAAACCCAAAACCCCTAAAAACCCTAAAAATCCTAAAAAACTCATAGAACCCTAAAAAACATAAAAACCAAAACCCCTTAAAAGAAAAAAATCGTAAAACATTAGGAAGACACTAAAAACCCTAGAAATCCTAAAAATCCTAAAACTTTCTAAAACCAATAAAACAATAAATCCCCTAAAATATGAAAATAATCATAAGAAACCCTTCAACCCCTAAAACCCATAAAAATCATTAAAAAGGGGTCATCAAGTGCGTCATGCGAAAACATCTTATATGGGAAATAAGGTCAGGCTGATGGTTTCCCCCTCCCAAAGGAGACAGCAGATGGATTATTCTACTCTTCCTTGACCCATGACTAGCTAGTCTTCCTCAAAGGTGACTAAATAGAAAGTCAATGTTAAGGAGGGGAGTGGACTCTGTGCACCTCAAAGAAAGAATGACTTAGGGAGATGTATCAGGATCTCTTCAGTCTTTAGAAGGATATTGTGTCCGGATGTGAATCGATGGAAACAGGGGAAGACTCTGACTTCTACTTTTCTGATGCGTCTTTTGGCTATAGTGCTGATATTACCTTAAATACCACTAAAAGCCCCAAAAACCCATAAATGAGGATATTAACCTAAAAAATAAAACCCATATAATCCCTGAAAACTACAAAAACCTCTAAAACCCCCTAAAAAGATCTCCAATCACTATAAACATTAAAACCCCTCTAAAATGCCCTCTAAAACCCAAAATCACTATAAACCCAAAAAAAACATTTAAGGACCCAAGAAATATTTTAAACACTGAAAACTCTATAAAATCATGAAACCCTAAATCTATAAAAGATCCTTAAAGTCCATAAAAAATCTAAAAACATTAAAACACCTAAAAACCTAAAAACTCTTAAAATCCATAAAATTAAATAAAAACCTTTTAAAACCCTAAAAATTATAAAATCCTCTAATGTTATATAAAATCCCTAAAAACCCAAATAAAACTAAAAACCCCACAAACCCAAAATCCTTAAAACCCCTTAAAATCCAAAAAACCGAAAAATACAAAAAAGGATATAAACCCCTAAAAAACCTAAGAAACCTAAAAACTCTAAAAATACAAAAAAACAACCAAATATTTTAAAACCCTAAAAATCATAAAAACACTAAAAATTTCAAGACAACCCTAAAGCCATACAAACCAAAAAACCCTTAAAATCAACCAAACAAAACACTCTAAATCCCTAAAAGACACAAAACCCCTAAAAACTATAAAAAACATGAAAAAATTGATAATCCTAAAAACACTAAACAATCATAAAAACATTGAAATCATTAGAAATACTAAAAACCAGTCAAAAACTCTAAAACTCATGAAAACCCTAAAAAACATAAAACCCAAAAAAACCCCAAAAGGACCCTAAAAACTAATAAACCTAAATCCATAAAAACACTCTATAAACCATAAAAAGACTCTAATGCACCCTAAAACATAAAAACACAAAACCAATAATAACAATGTAAAACAATAGAACTCTCAAAGACCATAAACACCTCTAGAAGACACTAAAATCCATGAAAATCTAATAAATCCTAAAAGACCCCAGAAGACCCTAAAAATGATGAAACCCCTAATACACACTAAAAATACTAAATCCCTAAAAGATAAAGAACTATAAAACCCTTGAAACACCTAAAGAACCATAAAATTACAAAAGGTCCCTAAACCCCCTAAAAATGTACCCCCCCCCCAAACCAAAAAGACACTAAACCCCCCGTAAAACCATGAAAATATCGAAATCACAGTAAAACTGTAAAAGATCTTAAAACCCCCTAAAAATAACATAAAACACTAATAATACTAAAATTTCCTAAAAATTCGAAACAACCTAAAAATCATGAAGGACCGTAAATCCCTAAAACCCATAAAAAACCCTAAAACCACCAAAAACCAAGAATTCATAAAATCCCCAAAACCCTAAAAAAACCAAAAAAAATATTTAATCCCACTATAAATAACTAAAACCCCTAATAAGAATTAAAAAATATAATAATACAAAAAACCCCAAAGGACCCTAAAAACCCTAAATATCTATAAAAGTCTCTAAGATCTATAAACCCCATAGAACCCCCTAATATGCTTAAAATACCATAATACCCCTAAACATCCAAAAAAACCCCTAAAACACCTAAGAGACTATAAATAATCTAATAAAACCCCGAAAATACCCAAATATTACTTATACACCCAAAAACCATAAACCCCTTAAAACCATGACAATCCTAAAAAACTAAAAGCCCCTAAATATTCTAAAACACCTAAATCCACCAAAATATCATTACGAACTACTAAAAACCTAAAACTTAAAAAAACACTATAAACCCCATAAAACCCATAAAAACTCCAAAAAAACCAATTATATCCCCGAATAACCCAGAACACCTAGAATCCCCAAAACGCCCCTAAAACCCCCAAAACCATTAATCATTAAAACCCTTAAAACCACTATAAAAACATAAAAAATTTCAAAAATCCAATAAAACCCCATAAAATCCTAAAATACCTTAAGGAACCCTAAAAACCAAAAAAACACCAAAAAACACAAAACCCGTAAAAACCATTAAAACTCAAAAGGTGTTAAAAACCCTAGAAAACAATAGAAATATTAAATGGAAAAAAAACCTAAGAAAACTCTAAGAACCATAAAAATATTTAAAACCCATTAAAATCATAAAAAACCATTAAAAAACCACAAAAACCCAAACAAAACTTTAAAACACCCCTAAAACATCCTAAATCCCCTTAAAACCCCTAAATACCCCAAATATCCTTAATAACCCCTAAGACCCTAAAAAATTTAAAACATTTAATGTCGTTAAATCCCAATAAAATACCCTAGAACCTTATAAAAATATGAAAATATCCAAAAAACCCTTAACAACATTAAAAACTCATAAAATAACTAAAACCCTCGTAAAAACCCTAAAACCCTAAAATTTTTAAACCACTAAAATGACTAACTAACCATAAGAACAAAAATAAACCATGAAACTATAAGAAAACATAAGAAGAAGAAAAAACAATGAAAAATCCTAAAACCCAAAAATTCTATGAAACAACTCTAAAATCCTTAAAAAGAGAAAAACTGAAAAACACTAAAACCCTAAATACCATGAACCCATTAAAAACCTTAAAATAATAAAACCCTAAAAAACTATTAAAACTCCTAAAATATATAGTAACACTAAAAACCCTAAAACCCCTAAAAAACCTACAAACGTTAAAAACATAAAAAGATAAATACCACTAAAAACCCTAAAAATCTAAGAAAATATAAAAAAAATTATAAAACACTAAAAAGCCTATGTACAACTAAAACATTAAAACCCCAAAAAACCTTTGAAAAATCCAATAATAAAACCCTTGAAACCCCCTAAAAATCATAAAATAACCTTAATACTCCTAAATGAAAACATTAAACCCCTAAAAACCCTAAAACCTAAATATACTCTAAAAAAATAAATACATTTAAAATTCTAGAAACACATAAAACCCTAAAAGACACTAAAACCCTAAAAATCCTAAAAACCCTACCCCACCACATAAAAGCTATTAAACACCTTGATAACCCTAAAAACCCCTAAAACAACTTAAAAACTATAAACAACATCAAAATATCTAAAAATCCATAACATCCCAAATAATTCTTAAACCACCTAAAATCTATAATACCATAAAAACTTCTAACCAATTTAAAACCTCTAAAACCCATCAAAATAAACAAATACCTAAAAATCCCTATGATTCTTGAAACCCATAAAAATTTAAAAAAATCCTAAAAGAACCCTAAAAACCCAAAAAAAAACAATAAACACAAAAAAAACATTAGAAACCCTAAAAACACTAGTAACCCTAATATGAAACTGAAATCCTAAAATCCTAAAAACCATTAAAATCCTAAAAACCATAAAATCCTGAATTGTATAAAAAACATAAGACCCATAAAATACTTAGAAACCCTAAGAACCTTGTAAACCATAAATCCCTAAAAACTCTAAAAACCTAACCCCCCATAAGACCCTAAAATCATAAGAAAACCAAAATAACACTAAAACCCCTAGAAATAAAAATGACACTAAAACTATCTAAAAAATACAACCCCCCCCCAAACCCTTAAAATATTAAAAGGTCCATAAAACCCCAAAAAACCATAAAACACCCTAAAAATCTAAAAACCCTAAAAACACTAAAAACCCTAAAATATCTTAAAAATTCCTTAAAATTATTAAAACCTTTTGAAACCCTTTAACAACCAAAAAAACTCTAAAACCTGGAAAACCATAAGCGACACAAAAAACCCTATACAGGCCTAAAAGACCCATAAAACCCCTAAAATCCCTTTAAATCGTAAAAAACCCCTAAAAACAAAAAAAAACCCTAAAACCCTTAAAAGAACCCTAGAAAATAAAAAAATAGAAAACCATAAATAACCTATAATGCTTAAAAATCCTAAAATATCATAGAAAACCTAAGTACACTAAAAACACTAAATAATAAAAACCATTAAAAACCCTAAAATCCATAAAACCCCTCATAAACCTAAAACACGTAAGAAACCATAAAACCTCTAAAAATCATAAAAATATAAAAAACACCTATAACCCCTTAAAACCCATAAAAATATCTATTACCCTTAAAATACTAAAATCTATAAAAACCCTGAACCCCCCAAGACACAAAACACCATAAAATATTAGAAACTCTAAAAACACCGAAATGTCCTTAATGATCACAAAAAACCTAAACCCCTAAAAACCATAAAAGACATGAACACAATGAATAAACCATAAATACCCTAAAAACAATTTAAAAGAAAATAAAAACCCTAGAACCCATTAAGAGATCATAATATACCCGAAAACCAAAAAAGAAAATAAAATACCTAAAATCCCTGAAGGATCTTTAAAACCCATAAAACCCCTAAACACCTTAAAATCCCTGATAGACTGTAAAGGCCCTAAAACCCTAAAGGACCATTAAAAATCCTATAAATACCCTAAACAAACCTGAAAACCATGAAACCCTAATATACCCTAAAATAACTAAAACCTCATAATGGATCCTAAAAAACTTTAAAACCCAAACACCATTGAAGACCCTAAAAACCCCTAAAATACCTAAAAGATGCTAAAAATATCTAACAACCCTTAAAAACCCTAAATACACTTAAATCCCATAAGTTACCCCAAACAACCCCAAACCAACAGTAGAGTATAAAAATCATAGAAATCATAAAATTCCTTAAAACCCTAAATGTCACAAAAAATTACTAAAAACCATCAAAATATCTAAAAAATTATAAAAACCCCTACAAAATCAGAGGCAATAAAAATCCATAAAACCCATAAAAAACCTAAAAATCCTAACAACAATAAAAACATTAAAAACCAAAAAATACATAAAAACATGATAACCATAAAAACCCTTAAACCCCCAAAATTTATAAAAACTCTCAAAAACCAATAAACCCCAAAAAACCCAAGAAAAACATAAAAACCATTAGAACCTTAAAAACACTAAAAAAATAAAAAACCATTAGATCCAAAAAAACAATAAATACATAAAGGACTATAAAAACATCAAAACCCCTAAAGGACCCTAAAAATACTAATGGACCATACAAAACCCTAAAAACCACTAAAGCACCCTAAAACCACGAAAAATAATTAAATACCCTGAAAACCCTAAAAACCAAAAAACCCCTTTAGACTAATAAAACCCCAAAACCCTAAAAACCATAAAAAGAACTAAAAAATATAAAAAAATTTAACCCAAGACAACCCTAAAATACTGTTATAAACTCTTAAACACTCTAAAAACCCTAAAATCCCTTAAAACCCCTAAAACCCTAAAAACTATAGAAACCCTAACCCCCCCCCCCCCTAAAATCCATAAATCCCTGAAACCCTCCAGAAACACTAAATGCCATAAAACCCCTAAAACCACCTAAAACCACTAAAAACCCTCAAACAACCCTAATGAACTAGATATCCCAAAAATTATCTAAAAATCCTAAAAATAATAAAATACAAAAAAATACTAAAAATCCTGAAAACCCTCTAAAAGAACATAATAACCCTTAAGGCCCTAAAAACTTAAACAACACTAAAACACAATAATAAACTATAAAGCGTAACAACCCATAAAAACCTTAAAAACCGTATAAACCTAAAAAAATCAAAAAACTCAAAACATCTAAAAACCATAAAAAACAAATAAAAACACTACCACACTTATAAAATCCATAAAAAACTAATAAAACACAAAAAACATAAAAACATAAAAAGCCTAAATGATTAAAAATTCCATAAATACTATAAAAATTATAAAACCCATAAAACCCTAAAAAACTAAAAACCTTAAATGTACATGGAGAATCTTAAAACCCAAAAAGCCAAAAAATCCATAGAAACACTAAAAACCCTAACAATTCTAAAAACCATAAAAACCGTGAAAACCGCTAAAACCCCAAAAGACCATAAACCCCTTAAATCCCGAAATGTCCCTAAAAACAATAAACACACATAAAGGTCCCAAAAACTCTTAAATGAACTAAAAACCCCTAAAAACCACAAAAGTCCCTAAAACAATAAAATCCCTAAATCCCACTAAAACCCTTAAACGACACTAAATTGAAGAAAGAAAAGGAAGAGGATGGAGACTCTGGTGATTCTGGAGATTCTGGCGATCTGGCTCCCTCGCGATGGCGGTTTCCTTCCAGGTTGATGAAGATGGAAAATGAAGCGCCTCCCCCCACTCTACGGGGGAGGATCCTCTCATGGAGGACATTTCGTTGCTATCCTCTGCTGATTCGTTACCCTCCTTCCTGAGAACGGTGTTATGCCCGAAGGTTCCTGAGTTTTTTGAAGGTTGTCCGTAGCTTCCACTCTTGCTTCGGGAGTTTACTGAAGCTTCGTATTTTCACCGCTTGAATATGGTTTCATGCTTCCTGATGCGGCGACCCCCAGTTTCCACTTTTGACAGGTTCAATTTGGATTTCTGGAATCTTAGGGCTCGGGCAATTGTGGGCTTGATTGATAGATCCCACATCATGATTCGCTTTCCCACGGAGGAAGACCTGGTCTTAGCCTGGTCAGCAGCTCCTTGGTCATGAAACGACGCTCGTTTCTCCCTCTCTCGGTGGAGATTTGATTTTCATCTGAAGCATAGTTCCCTGATTGCTTGTACTTGGGTGAGATTTCCTGAGCTTCCCCTTCCATTTAAAAATATTTCCATTATCTCGATGCTTGGTAATTTGGTGGGGCGGTTCCTATGTGTGGATAGTATGACTAGGGCCCTTTCGCACCCGGTTACACCAAGGGATTTTGTTGAAATCGATGCTTCAAAGTCTCCTGTGGATGCTGTCTGGATTGCAGTGGGGGAACAACTGAGGTGGAGATAGCCTGTCATCTTCGAGAAATGGATGGTTTTCTGCTCATCTTGTTGGAGCTTTGGGCACAGTGATCACGCTGGAGGCTGCACTAGCACTGGCAGGGGTGGTATTTCTCTGGATCACATGTCTTCTAGGGAGATTAACCTCCCTCTGGTGGAGGTGAAGGGGACAAAGGGGGTGGATCCCTCCCAACCTCTGAGTACTGATTTTCCCAGTTCGTCTGCTGTGCTGGCTGGAAATGATTTAGAGGTGGCCCTGATGGATTAGGGTGGTTTCGTTGTGAGTCTGACTGGAGGTGCTGGTGTTTCGGGGAATGCTGATGAGGGAGAAGTGATGCTGGCAGAGAGGGAGAACCGGGCTTCTGCTAAATGGGCCCACGGGTACGGTGACTCCCCTAGGAGGAAGATAGGTGTAGGGAAAGCTATGGGGATGGGAATCAGGGAAGAAAATGTAGAGGAGGCATGTGCTCTAGATCTGGAATGAGATGTTATAGCTAGATTGAAGGTTGCAGTCTTGGATGAGCCTGCTGGGGAGGATGTGTGGATGGAAGATATCGTGAAGGAGGCATTGGTTGCTCAGGTCCTGAGGACTGGAGATGAGTGGAGCTTGTCTTCAGCTAAGGAAAGGTCCATGGTGGATGAACAGACCTGGATCCCCGCGGGGTCACACATGAACTGGCGTGATGCCCCTCTGGTTCTGTCTGGATGTCCAGGCGTGGGGGGACCTAACATGGGGACTGGATTATATCCCCCCTCTGACAGCACAAGCGATGCTGATGATCCTCCCAGTATGCCAGGAAATACTAGTGATACTGGTGCCATGGACCTGGAGAGGGCTATGGTCCTTCATGGTGTCCCCTCTGCTGAATCTTTTTGTGTGAATCTGCATGAGATGGTGTGGGTTGAACGGGGAAGTTTCTCACTTGAGGATGAAGCCGAGAGGCTCGGGGAATGGTTCTGTGATGCTGACCGCCAGATAAATGCTGTTATGGCTAGCCCAAAGGAGAAAAGAGGTGCTGAAACTCCTGGGACAAACTATAAGAAAGGGAAGGAAACATCGGTCAGTGATGGTATCGCTTGTGCGAAGACGGGTGGTGTAGCTGGATCCACATCTGCCCCTCCGAGATGACGACCGAGGAAGGATTACTCTGCTCTCCTGTGTACCATGGAAACTAGGGCCTCTTCACGAGATGTAAGAATTAATCTAAAGGTGAATAAGCAAGAGTAGATTTCAACTTCTGTAGAGCAAGAGATGGCTAGGATGAAGCTGCTATCCAGGCTTGGCATGCAAGAGGATTTTGAGTTTGGATGGGACTCAATGGACATGGGTGCTGAGTCCGATTTTATTTCTGTTAATGTGGGTGACGGATTTGTTGTGGGCATGGGGCTTCGAGGTGTAGAGCTAGAATATTTTGGTGGGGATGTTGACTGATCCTCCCCTTGTGTGCTTTTCTGTTTGAACCTTTTGACTTGTTTGTTTTGCTTTTGCTTTTCTTCCCCTCTTCTTGTGGCCTTTGGGCTGAGGTCGTAAGGGATTTTGGGTGTGGATCGGTGGATCCCCCCTCCCTTGTCTGCAGTGTCTGTGTCTTTTCTTTTAATAAATTTTTGGGGGGTCCCAGGAATAGCCTGGACCCGAGCCTTCCTTTCCTAAAATGACACTAAAACCCCTATAAAAACCATAAAATACACTAAAACCCATTAAAAACCATATAATTCATAAAATAACCTAAATAAACTAACAATTTTAAATCCTATAAAACCTCTAAAACCCAATAAAACACGAAAAAACCCTAAAACCATAAAAACTCTAAAAAACCCATAAACCACTAAAATCCTAAAACACGTAAATATAAAAAAACAATAAAAAACTGAAAACCCTTAAAACCCTTAAAACACTAAAAATACTAAAATCACTTAAAAATCTAAAACCCTTAAACCCATAAAAACTCTAAAACCCAAAAATCTCCAAAAAAAAACCAAGAAACCTAAAACCCCCTAAAACCCAAAAATCATAAAAGTCATAAAAACCCTATAAAATCTAAAGATCCTAAAACATCTTAAAACCCAAAAAACACTAAATGAACGTAAAACCGCTTAAAATAATGAAAAATACACAAAAACATAAAAACCTTAAAATACTATATAAACCCCTAAAATATTGAAAAGAATTACTAGCCCTAAAACACTGAAAACCTGAAAACCCTAAAACTCAAGAAACCCTAAAACTCTTAAAAACCCTAAACATTCCAAATTCACCTAAAAACCATAATAAAACATCAAAATATCTAAAACCCATAGAAAACCATTAAACCCCTAAATATAAAAATTCCTAAAATACCCCTAAATGACACTAAAATCAATAAAATCTCTAAAAGTCCCTAAAACCCCTAAAACCCAAAAGACCCTAAACCCTTAAAAACACTAAAAGAACCAGAATCCCAAAACCCCCCATAAAGTGGTCCAAAAACCTAATAGTCCCTAAAAACTATAAAAACCATAAAACCAAAGAAACCTAAATCCCCGAAAAAACTCTAAATTCCCTAAACCCCAAAAATACCATAAAAACATATAAATGTGCCTAAAAACCTTAATACACCATATAATAACCAAAAAAATCACAAAAAACCTAAAAATCCATAAAAACCCAAATAATATAAAAATACTAAAACCTCTAAAAACTAGAAAACCCTATATAATGTAAAAAACACCAAAAACCCTAAAACTGTAAAAACCCCTAAAACACTGAAAACCCTAAAAACATTAAAACACCCCTAAAAAGCCCTTAAAACATTAAAAGCCCTTAAAATTTCAAAAATTCCTCAAAAACTCTAATAGACCCAAAAAATATCTAAAAACCCTAAATGAAACGTAAAAACCCAAGAAACCCTAAAAGCCCCTAAAAACTCTAATATACACTAAAATTTATATAAAAAACCAAAATTTCCAAAAACACCATTAAAACCTGTAAAAACTCTATAAAACCTTAAAAACAATAAAAAATACTAGAAACCTAAAATCCCATAAAACATAAAACAAAACGTCCCCAAAAACCATATAAAATACAAAAATACCCCTAAACACCCATAAACCACAATTAATTCCCATAAATCTTTTAGAAACACCAAAAAACTAAATCTGAAAAAACCCTAAAAAACCAAAACATATTTAAAAACCCTAAAACCTTAAAAGCGATAAAAAACACTACAAAATCGTAAAACCCAAAAACCTCAAGAAAACCCTAAAACCCAAAAAAATTCCCTAAAATCTAAAAATACCAAAATCCCCTAAGAAAATCTATGAAATCTATAAAAACTCTAAAATCCATATAAACTCTAAAAACCAACAACCCCCCCCCCCCCAACCCGTAAAACCTGAAAACCCCCCAAAATCCTTATACACCCTAAAAATCTAGAACCACTTAAAATTTAATTAAATCCCCAAAAAACCCTAAAAACCATAATTGAATCCTAAAAAACCATAAAATAACATTAAAATCCCTAAAATCTTATAAAACCACTAAAAACCCTAAACCCCTAAAAACCCTAAAAACATTAAAAACCCTAAAAGACGCTAAAAACCCCTCAAAACAATAAAAACTCTGAAAGAACACTAAAAACCAAAAAAAACCGAAATCCCGTAAAACCCTAAAAACCAAAATAACATTAAAAAAATATAAAACCCTATAAAAGAAAAGAAAACTCCCTAAACCCCCCTAAAAGTTCCTCGGAAAACATCAAACTTCTAAAAACCCTACAAACCTTGAAACCCAAAAAAACCTAAAAATCCTATAAATACTAAAAGAATCCTAAAATTACCTAAAATACCACTAAACGCCTAAAAAACCTCTAATCCCAAACCCCCAAAAAAAAAATTACTAAAAATACTAAAAATAAAAAAGGCCATAAAAACGGAAACCCTTAAAAGACACTAAAACCCATAAATCCCCTAAAAACCCTAAGAACCCTAAGACCCCTAGAAATTGTAAAAAAAATTAAATCACTAAAACCACTAAAATTACAGAAAATCATAAGAAAACTAAAAACCAACTAAAAAAAGTAAAACCCCAAATACTCTGAAAAGATCCCAATACACCCTAAAATGATAAAAAATACTAAAACCCTAAAAGCACTTCAAAATAATAAAAATAAATATGAACCATAAAAATCATTAAATACCCAAAAAACGATAAAAACTATAAACCACTAGAAACATTAAAAACCTCAATCCACGAATCCATAATACACCTACCAAACCTAAAAACCCTTTAAAGATCTTTAAAACAACCTAAAACCCTTTAAAATCATCAAACCCCATAAAAACCCTAAAAAATGTAGTAACCCTTTACAAAGCCTAAAAATACCACAAAAACCTAAATACCCTAAAAATTACTAAACACCTTGAGTACCCCTAACCCCTATAAACCATTAAACCAAAAGGACCATTAAAAAACCTTTAAACCCCTAAAACCCCTAAAAATAAAAAACCACTAAAACCCTTAAAAATCCTCAAAAACTGTTAAACCCCCTAAAACCCCATGAATACATTAAAACCCCTTAAAAGACCCTAAAAACTCAAAAACAATTTCAAATACAAAAAATTCCAAAAATTCCTTAAAAACCTATAAAGGCTATAAGACCCTAAAACCCTTAAACGGACTAAAAACCTAACAACCATAAAACACCCTAAAAACATTGAACCCTATAAAACATAAAGAAACAATAATACCATAGAAAACTACAAAAAATAATAAAAACCCTAAAATAATCAGTTAACCCTAAAACCCTAAAAATGTAAAAAACCCCCAAAAACCTTAAAACTAATAAAAACCCCAAAAAATTTAAAAACCCCTAGGAAACCTAAAACCCCCAAATCTCTAAAAAACCCTAAAACCCCTGGAAACTCTAAAAATTCCTAAAAACAATTAAAATACATAACACCTTAAAATCCTAAAACATCTAAAAAACCAAAAACCCCTACGAACCCTAAAACTCCCTAAAAACTCTAAAAATCGAGAAAACAAATAAATACTATTAAAACACCAAAAAACCAAAAAATTCTAAAAACCATTAATCCCATAAAACCAATAAAAATCACTAACAACCAAATGAATATTAAAAACTAAAAAACCATTAAACCCCTAAAACCCTAAAAATCCCTAAAAACCCAATAAAACCAAAAATCCACATAATACCATAAAAATATTTAAAACCCGAAAACCACTAAAAACCAATAGAACCCCCCAAAATTAAAAGTCCTAAAAACCACTAAACCCCCCAAACCCCTAAAAATCCCATTAAAACACAGATACCCCTAAAAGGCCCACAATAAACCTAAACCTCGAAAAAAACTTTCTAAACCATGAATATATTAAAAATATTAAAAATCCTAAAACAAAACACTGATAAAACCCACAAACCCCTAAAACCCCTAAACAAACTTAGAACACCTAAAAACCCTAAAACACTAACCCCCCCCCCCCCCCCCCAACCCCATTAAAAATGATAAAACACTTAAAACCTCCAAAAATACATAACACTTTAAAATCACTAAAAAACTTACAAAAAACAAAAAACTAATAAATAACTTTAACATATCTAAATGACCCAAAAAACCTTAAAACCCCCAAAGAATTGAAAAACCATAAAAACACAAAAATACCCTAAATCCCCTATAAATATGCTAAAAACCATAAACACCCTAATACCCTAAAATAAACCAAAAAAATCCCAAAAAAACCCACATCACCATAAAGATCCCTAAAAATATCTAAAAACCCAACAAACACATTAAAATGATAAAACCCCTAAACAACCCTAAAATCCCAAGAAACATATAAATCCCTAAAAATCTAAAAAAACCCTTGATCACATAGAAACCCAAAAACTATAAAAACACTTAAAACACTAAAAACACCTTAACAAACACTAAAATCCATAAAACCATAAAACCCTTAAATGTACCTAAAACCCCTAAAAATAGTAAAAACCATAACCGAACCATAATGACTGAAAAACCCTAAGAAACCCCAAACACCGCTAAAAACAATAAAGACCCTAAAATCCTAGAAACCTTAAAAACCCTAAAACACTGAAAACCCATGAAAATTGTTTAAACACCTAAAACCACTTGAATTACAAAAAATACTAAAAACCTCTAAACCAATAAGAACCAATAAATACTTAAAACCCCTAAAATCCATACACACCTAAAATCCATAAAACCCATAAAAAGTCACAGAAAAACCATTAAACCCTAAAAATGGTAAAATATCCTTAAAACCCTAAAACACCCTTAAACCACCGGAAACCATAAATATCCTAAAACCCCGCAAAATTTCTAATGAATACAAAAAAACCAAAATTCTCAAAAAACACAAAAATAGTCCCAAAAACCATAAAAACCCTAAAAAACATGAAACCCATATGATATCCTAAAAATTCCTTAGAACCCTAAATCTATAAACACCCCTAAAAACATTGTGAAACACTAAAAACCCTAAAAACAATAAGAAACCATAAAAACCCAAAAAAAATTAAAAACCGAAAAACCCTAAAAGCCCCTAAAATAAGTAAAGCCCCTAAACCCCTAAAAACACTAAACAACCTAAATGACCCTAAAACCCTAAATGATCTTAAAAACATTAAAAGGCATAAAATACTCAAAAAAATGCTATAAAAACATGAAAGGACCCATAAACCCCCTTAAAACACTAAAAAACCGTAAAATCCAAAAAACCATAAAAACCATTAACACCAAAGAAATCCTTAAATTCATAAAACCCCATAAAATCCCATAAATCCTTAAAAACCTAAAAACCCTAAAAACCATAAAAGAAACCCCAAAACAACCTAAAAGCTCTCAAACCCGAGAAAATTCCTATAAACCCAAAAAAATTGATAGAACCCAAACACAACTAAAACCCCTAAGAAAAACCTAAAAAACATAAAAAGAGTAAGAAAACCATAAAACCCATAAGCCCCCTAAAAACCCAAAAAACACTAAAATAATAAATGATTTCTAAAAAATAACAACCGTAAAAACCGTAAAATTCAAAAAATATCCCTAAAACTGTAAAAATCTAAAAACACATAAAAATACTAAAAAAACAACCAAAACCCCGAAACCCCACCAAAAAACCCTAAACACCTTATAATACCATAAAAAACCAAAAATACCCTAAAACCCCTAAAACCTTTATAAAACCTATAAAACCCCTTAAAATCATTAAAACCCATAAAATATGGAAAACCATGAATTTACCTAAAATACCATAAAACAACAAAAATTCTATAAAAACACAAAAAACCCTAAAAATGTAATATACACAAAAAAACCCTCAAAACTCTCAAAGGATCATAAAGAACCTAAAACAAAAAAATAGACCATAAAAAACAATAAAAACATCAAAAAACACTAAAAACCATTTTAAACTCCTAAAATTCCCAAGAACACAAAAATTCCCCCAAAAACCTAAAAACACATAAACCCCCCAAAATCCCAAAATTCCCAATACCCTAAAAACACTAAATACACTAAAAACACTAAACACACTAAAAAATATGAAAGGACCTAAATACATAGAAACCCTAAAACCCCCTAAAATCAATAAACAACCCTAAACCCCCTAAAAATTAGTAAAAACCCTAACCGAACCTAAAAATCAGTAAAAACCAATAAATAACTTCAAAACCTCTAAAAACGTAATAAACCCTTTAAAATCAATATAAATACTAAAAATTCAAACAAAAACACTTTAATTTCTTATGATTTCATAAAAAATCCGAAAAACAAAAACACCCCAAAATAATAAAATACCTAAAAACATTAAAAAAATATTTAAAATCTTAAAAAATTTAAAAAATAATTAAGAAAACATAAAATCCCAAAAATAATATTTAAACCCCTAAATATAACTAAAAAACCCTAAAACAGAAGAAACCCTTTATAAACCTCAAAACCATAAAATACCATAATGACCATAAAACCTCCTAAAAAAACTAAAAAACCATAAACCCCCAAAAAATACTAAAACACATAAAAAACCTAAAACCCCTAAAATACATTAAACCATAAAAAATCTAAAAACCCATGAATCCCAAAAACACACAAAAATACTAAAAACATAAAAACTCTAAAAGAACAAGAAAAGCACTAAAAAATATATAATCACTAATACAACTAAAAATTCTGAAATCCAAAAACTTGTAAAACCCTCTAAAACATGTAAAACCCATAAATACCACTAAAATCCCCTAAAATCCTTCAAAAACCATAACACCACATAAAAACCATAAAATGCCAAGAAAACCCCAAGACCCCATCAAACCACTTAAAATATTAACACCCATAAAAACCCTAAAACCATAAAATTCCCAAAAACCCATTAAACCACCTAAAAATCATAAAAACATAAAAAAACTAAAGTACATATATTACCCTAAAATCTATAAATACCCTAAAACCCCCAAAAATCCTAAAACCAATAAAAAGGCTAAAAAACCCAAAAAAAACACTCTTAAACCCCCTAAAATACCCTAAAACCATAAAAAATGCTACAAACATAAAAGAACCTAAAACCACTAAATAAAACCCAAAAAAACAGACCCTTAAACACCCTAAAAACCCTAAACAACTCTAATATCCCTTAAACCATAAAAATCTTAAAACCCATAAACCCCTAAAAACACAAAAGAGCCTAAAAAATCCCTAATACACTAAAAAACAAAGAAAACTACAAACCCAAAAAAATGATGATGAACCCATAAAACCTTAACAACCTTGAAAAACTATAAAAACTATAAACCCCTAAAAATTTTAAAACCATAAAATAACCCTAAAAACACCTCTAAAAATCTAAGAACCTAAAAACACTAATAAACCTAAAAAAACTAAAAACCAAAAAATTTATAGAACCCCCAAAACTCACAAAATCCATAAAACCCTAAAAATAAAAAAATACCCTAAAACCATAAAAACCAAAAAAAACTCTTAAAACCCATAAAAATAATAAAAAACCAAAAAACCCTATAAACCATAAAATACGCTAAATTCTCTAAAAACCCTAAAACACTCAAAATGTCAATAAAAACCTTAAAAACCCAAGAAATCCTAAGAATCCAAAATATAATTAAAATAATTAAAACACAAAAATAAATAAAACCCCTAAAATAATAAAACCAATAAAACCCACTAAAACATTAAAAACAAAAAAAACCCCTAAAAATAAGTAAATCTTAAGACCCTTAGGCACATTCAAGTCCATAAAACCCCTTACAATTATAAAAACAATGAAATATTCATCAAAACCACACCAAATACCTAAATTCATAAAGAACCCAAAAACTATAAAACCAACCAAAATCAAAAAAAACCATCAAAACGCCTAAAAAGTCTTGAAACCCCCTAAAATCATTAAAAACACAATTAACTCCAAAAAACCCCCACCCCCTGCCGAAATCCATAAAACCCCATAAAACCTTGATAACTAACAAAAAGGGGAAAAATCACTAAAACCACATAAAAACGAACATACCCTATAACCTTAAAAACCCTAATAAATTTATAAATACTTTACAACCAAGAAAATCCTTACAAACGTTTGAAACCAAAAAAATACACTAAAAACCCTAAAAAACACAAAATAATATAAAAACCCATAAACACTAAAAATAATAAAAGACAATAAAACCGACAAAAAATCTAAAAACAATAAATTACACATAAAACCCCTAAAAAACTAAAAAGCACCTAATACCCATTAAAACCATTGAAAACATAACAAAACCCTAAAAACCATACAAACGTAAAAAATTATTATGAAATAAAAAATTCCCAAAAAGTCATAATACCCCTAAAACCCCAAAACCCATAAAAACTCAACAATATCCTAAAACCCATAAAAACCCTAAAAACTGCTAAAATGAAAAAAAACATAAAAACAAAAAAACAAAAATAAATCCTTAAAAATACTCAAAATAACCTAAATCCAATTAACCCTATAAAACACCTAAACCCCCTAAAACTATAATGACATAGATCCATATAACCTTATAAAATGAGAAGAAAACAAAAAATAACTTATGAAATCGATTTAAACTCCCTAAAAATCTCAAAAAACCCTAAAACAGATAAAAAAACCAAATCCATAAAATCCACAAAATGTAAAAAAATCATAAAATCTCTAAAAACCATAAACCACTAAAAACCCTAAAAACATTAAAATCTCTTAAAATCCCAAAAACCCAAAAACCCTATAAAACCCCATCAAACCCCTTAAAAACCCTAAAATCCAAAAAATCCTTAAAAATTATAAAATATACTAAAACTGTAGAAACTGTAAAAAAAATAGAAACACCTAAAATTCCTAAAAACCCTAATACCGTTGAAAAAAATCATAGAATACCCCAAACCATTTAACCCCAAAAAACCATGACCCATGTAAACTACAACCTAATCCTAAGACCTTAAAACCAATAACCAATACCATAAACTCTAAACCCTACACCCAAAACCCTAAACCCCAACTCCTAAACCCAATGCACGACACCCTAAACCCAAAACCCTACACACATAGCCATATACTCTAAAACCTAAACCCTAAACACCACAACTTACACCATAACCCCTAAAACATAAAACTTATACCCAACATCCTATACCCAATACCCTACACCCTAAACTCTATACCCCACATCTTAAACCATGAACTCTACACCCTATAACATGTACCATACACCTGAAAACCTAAACCCTAAACCATATACCCTACACCCTTCACCATAAACCCAAAATCATATACCCTTGACACAAAACACTAAACAATAAACCCCACACCCTAAACCCTTAACCTTATACCCTAATCCTTGTACCCTACTCCCAAACCCTAAACATGACAAACTATTACATATGCACTACACCCTAATCCCTAAACCCAACACCCTATACCGTAAAACCTATACCCCCACACCTAAAACTATATACCCTAACCGCTAAGCCCTATAAAAATCACTAAAAACCCTATATCCTACAATGCAATCCAAATAATCTACACCATAAACCTTATAACCTACAACTTAAATCATAAATCATACACCCTAAACTATATACGCTACACCGTAAACCCTAATTTCCACATCCAAAAATCATTATCATATATTATAGACATTATACCCTACACCTTAAACACTATACTCAACACCATCTACACTATACCAAACACCCTAAACCCTAAACCCCAAACCCTTCACCATAAAACCAAAACCATACAACCTTTAAAATAAACCATAAAACCAACTTCTTCAACCCTATACCATACAGAATAAACCGTATACCATAAATCCAAAACCCAATACCCTAAACTGTAAAACCTAAACTCTACACCCAAAATCCTCTTCCCTCCACTGTAACTGTAAACCCTAAACTAAAAACCACATATCCTATTCCCTAAAACCTAAATCCTACACCATAAAACCTAAATCCCACACTCTAAACCCTAAACACATTAAATTACACCTTAAATCCAAATCCAAATAGCATATTCCCTATATCATACACCCCAAACCCTAAACCATACACGATAAGACCTTTAGCCTACATCTTAAACCCTATACCAAACCCCATAAACCCAAAACCCTATACCCTCTAACCTATACAGTACACTCTAAATCCAATAGTCTAAACCCTAAAACCTACAACCTAAACCAGAAACCCCACAACTAGAATCCAATACCTTACACATTAATCCCCAAACCCAACACCCTATACCCTATACCCTACACCCTAAACGATTATCACTAAATCCAAAACCCTAAACTAGAAACACTAAAACCTACAACCTAAAACCAAACCCATACATCATAAACCCAATACCCTAAACCCAAAACCCATAACCCTATGTCGTAAACCATATAATCTACACCCTACACCCTAGAGCCAAAACCCAAACCCCACACCATACACCCTAAATAATATATCCAACACCCAAAACCCTAAACCATATACCAAAATCCCTATACCCTTCACTCTACACACTACTCTCTAAACCATTAACCCAACATCATAATCCCTATACCCTACACCCTAAACCATAAACCCAAAAAACGAACACCATAAACACTACACCCTATACCACAAACCCTACACCCTACATCCAATACCCTATACCGTTTACCCAACACCCTACACACTTCACCCTAAAAAATTTTCCATAAACCATTTACCCTTGACCATACACCCCAAATCCTAAATTATACACACTATAAAAAGTAGAATATTAGATGGGGTCATTTTTTAGATTGGAGGCGGTTATAACCCCCTCTAAAGGCATTAGTGGGGTTTGTTAAAACCCACTGTTAATGTGCCTGCATTATCATGTTAGAGGTGATTTTGGTGAACCACTGGTATGGTCTATGTAATTCTCATGGAAGTTATTTTAGCGGGAGTTATAACCCTCTATAGATTCACCTAAAAATTACCAAAATAGCTCAATTAGAGGAGGTTCAATCTACCTCTAAACTCTGTGCTAGTTTAGATGGGGTTTAAACCCCCTCAAATTTTAGATAAATATTCTAGATATAGATATTTAAAGGTTGTTAAAATTTGCCTTTAAATTAGAGAAATTTTAGGGGTGATTTAAAAAAACCCAATTTTTTTTCATTTTTTAAATCCCCCCAACTTGTCATCCAGTTCCCACTAAATCCTCCTATACCCCTATGGTTCCTCTCCCATCCGTGAGACCCCCCCCCCAAATTGAATCCTTGTTATACATTACCACTCCCAGTTCCCCTCCCACCTCCTCCTCCCAGCTGCCTCTGGTTCGTCCACTGATCCCTTCACTCCCACTTCTACGCTGCTCTCCTCATACCTCTAGTCACACAATTCCTCACCCGATAGTGTAAAACAACCATTATAGTTATTCGAACACATGATCAAAACCCCATCATTCGCTATTCCAGCACCCCTTAGCACTATTCCATATTTGTGTTCATCTTATAATACACCCATGAATATATTTAAATGTATATATTAAATTTTTTTAAAATAAATTTTATATGTATAATCTATTTAAATACATTAAAATATGTAACATATATATATATATACATATATATATGAGTTAGTCTATTCATCTTTTTATTTCATATTTATTTTATAATATATTTAAAATTCATGGATCAATATATCACACTTTGTATCCAAATAAATATTTATATACATACACATTTTTTTGATTGAATATATATATATATATACATATAAAAAATATATTTATACATATGCAACTCAAATATATATATATATAATATATATAATATATATATATATATTATCTATATTTATATGTATATACCGTTATATATTTCTATATTATAGGTTTATATATTACCCAAATATATTACACAAATACAAATATATATATATATATATTATCTACATACACTATTAAAATAATAATAATATATATTTCATATTTACATGAATAAAAATATATATTATATATTCTATAAATACATTTATATGTAAATAAAGATATGTTATATATTTATATATGTATAAAATTTAATATATTTGTATTATATTATATTTAATATGCATACAATTAATAAAATATATGTTTAAATTAATAATTTTATAGATATAATATTGCATTGTATATATTCATATAATATATTATAATATAATATTTCTATATAGATGAAATTTTATGTATATTTATATATAAACATATTTTACATATTAAATAGATTTATAATTATATATATTTATATTTATATTTATATTATGTATACAATAATATATTTAGTATATTAATTAATATACTTATTTTTATATTAAGATAAATCTATTCATTTAATTATATATTTTTATATATATATTTATTTTGATATTTTTATATATATTTATAATGTATTTAACTATTTGTTTGAATGTATTTGTATATAAGAATTATATTTCCACAATACATTTTTTTTATTTTATAAAAGCCACATTTTTCTTAAGCGGTAACCATACAGAAAGATCCACAACATCAAGAAAATCCTACTTAAAAATCAAACCACACCTTACCACATTCAAAGTTCAGAATTTAACATTCAAATTTCACAATAACGAAATTCAAAACTACCACCAACACCATGTCCATTTAGTCCACTCCACATTTCTTCCAATGAAACAAATCATCCATTTTAAATTACAAAATTAAAACAACAGTCATACCATCATCACTGCCTCTATCACCAAACAGCCCTGAGACCATCACATAGACATCAAATACATTGGCCTTTAGATCACAGTCAAGATCTATCCACTGTAAACCATTATCGTTGCCTTGAGCACTATCGTCGTCAATGTACAGCATCACCAAAAACCATCATTGGAATAGGTGAGAACACCATCATCACCATCACAAGACACTATATCTGTATACCATCAAAACCAAAAGATGAAGTAACTCCCCAGATATGCCACCATCCATCACCACTTGCACCTTCACTAGAAGAACCCGATGAACATAAAAATTTCGCCACTATTCTTATTGGTTGGAACCACATAATGCTCTCTTAAAACATCATAAAACCTCCTAGTTAACTATAGCACCCAAAAAACCTGGATGTGAGAAAAGAACCTGGAATCTAGAGCAGGAAGGATCAGCAATGAAGGGAGAAATAACATGCCGATAGATGGAAACCGTGAATAAATCCAAAAAAACCCTCAAATAAGAACCACCCTAGAATGAGAAATGGGAAATAGGGAATACCGCCATAAAGAAAACAAGAAAAGAGGGTAAAATAGGGTTGGAAACCCTATAAAAACCACTATTAAAAAATCAAGGGGAAACCAGGGATGAAACCATAGATGAATGAATAGAAAACTGGAATGAGAACAATGAAGCTAAGGCCGAAACCCTATGGGAAATAGGAACGAGAGGGAATCTTTAATGGATACCTAAATAAAAAAGACCAATCAAGAAGCAAATATTCAATGGGGCAAGAGAGAACAAGGTGGAAGGTTCCATCACTATCGGGGAGAGTGAGGTGCCATATATATGCAATATATCAAAAAAAATAGATAATTAAATTATTTTATAATATATATTATGCATAAAAATATATATAATATACATACAATCAAATATATTTTTCATATAATACATACTTGTTTATTTATATTCATGTGTGTGTATTTATCGGCATAATCCCTCTTTATTACTATATAAATAAAAAAATGTACAATGATTAAATATGAGAGATTTCATTAAATAATTGTATATATATTTAATTTTGTATTACCTTTTTTACTTTTATATTATAATTAAAATTATATGATATACCATTTTATATAAATAAATATATAAAAATGTAAGAATTATACAATTGTATTTATTTATACATATAAATATGATTAAATACAATCATATAAAATATTTATATAAATATATTTATAATATATTTTTATATAATGTATTTGAAGAGATTTATATATTTTTGCTTAATTATATTATATATATATATTATTGAATTTTTTAATGAAAATAATGGGGCTTCATGAACACCACTAATGTCATAAATTAAAGCGGGTTCAAAACCCCCTCTAATCAAATAGATTAGTTTCGGTTTATGAATCCCCTATAATTTCTTGTATTAGAGGTAATTGAGAACCCCCTGTAGTCTCATATATTAGAGGGCATTCAACCCCCCCCCCCCCCCAACCTCCTGTTTCTCAATTTAGAGGTGGTTCAAACCACCCTCTAACCTATGTTGTTAGTGGCAGTTCATGGACCTCCTCTAAAATCATAAATTATAGGGGGTTCAAAACCCCCTTATATCCAAGAGATTAGCAGGGGTTGTGAACCCCCGCAATTTCTTTAAACAAATTCCATTATACATAGACCTTAAAATTCAAATGAATATTATATGTATATATATCCTATAAATCGAAAAGAATATTATATATATATAACCTCTTAAATACCAACAAACATTTTGCACCAATAATTATTAAATAAGAGGCTTTTTTTGAAAAAACCACCTATAAAATCCAATAAATTATTAAAAAATAATGCAAAAAAATTTAGTGGGGGTTATGAACCCACTCTAAATTTGATGATTGTGGGGTTTTTCACAACCCCATATAATATTTATAAAAAATTTAATATATAGTGGGTCATTCATAACCCCCTCTAATCACCCTATTTTTTAGTGACACCCTATACCCTAGATCAAAAACACTATACCCTACATTGTAAACGCTAAACCCTATACACTAAACCCTATACCGTACACCCTAAACCCTATACCATACACCATTAACCCCAAACACTAGAACAAAAACCCTATACCTTACACCCCAAACCAAAATCCCTACACCCTAAACCCTATACCGTACATCCTAAACACTAAACCCAAAACCCAAAACCCATAACCCAAAACCCTAAACCCTAAACCATATACACTAAACCCTATTCCCTACATCCTATTCCCTAAAACATACACTCTAAACCATATACCCTACACACTAATCCCTAAACCGTACAAACTAAACCCTACACCTGAATCCCTAAAACCTAAACCATATAGCCTACACCCTATACTATATTCCTTAATCCTTAAACCCTGCACCCTAAACCTTATACCTTACACACTGAACCCTAAACCATACACTGTAAAACATATACCCTACACCCAAAATCATACACCTTACACCCTAAACACTAAACCCTGCACATTAAAAACTAGTACCATACACCCTAAACTCTATGCAATACACCCTAAACCCGAAACCCTAAAAAAATATTACAAAAACATTAATTTTTTTTTTAAAATCGGATAAAACTGTTTAAAACCCTTAAAACCTCTAAAAAAACTAAAAACCCATTAAAACACTATAATACATCAAAACACAATAAAAATACCAAAAAATGAAAATACCCATAAAACCCAAAAAACCATGAAAACTCTAAAAAAAATCTAAACATGCTAAAAACCCTAAAGAAAGGTTAAAACCACAAAAAACACAAAAAACATAAAAAACTAAACACCCCCTAAAATTATAAAAAAAATCCTACAAATCCATAAAAACATTAAAATACATACAAATCCCAAAATTTATTAAAAACCCAAATGAATTCAAAAAAACCCTAAGAACCTAAAAAATTATACAACACCCTAAAAAACCCTAAAAACACATAAAAACCATAAAACACCTAAAAACCCCTTAAAAACATAAAATCCTAAAATAACTCAACAAACTAAAAAAGAAACCTAAAGACCTCAAAACAACCATAAATTTAACAAAAAATTTATGAAAACCCTAAAGAACACTAAAATCACTAAAAACCTTAAAACCCTAAAAACCAAACACACCGAAAATCCCTAAATACCTTTAAAACCATAAAAACAATAAAACCTTAAAATATACTAAAATTCCTAAAACCCTAAATTACCATAAAATACATTAAACCTCAAAAGACTCTAAGACCCTTTAAACCACGTCAAATACCCTAAAAAGATTCAAATTGAAATAAAAATCTTCAAACCCCATAAACCACCTAAAAATAAAAAAAACCCAAAAAAAATAAATTCCATACCCCCCTTGAACTAAAAAACGACCATAAAACTCCATAAATACAACAAATTCCCTAAAAACCCATAAAACCATAAAAACCCTATAAACCCCTAAAAACCATAAAAAAGCTAACCACCACCCAAACCCCTAAAACCAAAAAAATCTCAAAAAACCCCTAAAATCTTTATAAACCTAAAAAACCCTGAACCCCACACCCCTAAAAGAAACTAAAACTGTAAAACACCCAAAAAAACATGTAGAAACCCCTATAAGACCCCCAAACACTATAAACCCTAAAAGAACATAAAAACCCTAAAACCCTAAATGACTCTAAACCCATATAAGAACTATAAAACCCTAAAAATCCTTACACCCCCTAAAAATTCTAATAACCCTTAGAAAACACAACAGGTCCATATAATCCCTAACCCCGTAAAACCCTCAAAAAACTCTAAAACCCCTAAAACCCCCAAAAACATGAGAAACACTAAAAACGCTAGAAAAACAAAAACAATCCTAAGAATCCCTAAAAACTCTAAAAACCTAAAAACACTGAAATCCCTAAAATCTGAAAAACACTTAAAATACTCAAAACACAAAAAACACTAAAACTCTTAATGGCCATAAAATATTAAATACATAAAAACCCCCTTAAATTCCCTAAAAGGCTATAAAAATAAGTAAAAACCCTAAAATCCCATGAAACCCTAAAAAACTATATAAAAAATCAAAAGTACCTTAAATATCTACAAAACCAAACAAACACTATAAGACCCCAAAAACACTAAACGACCGTTAACCCCCTAAATGTTATTAAAAGACCCTGAAAGCCTAAAAGCCTAAAAACCCCTAAGTAACTTAATGGAACATAGAAAGACATAAAAAACTAAATGAATCTAAATATCATAAAATGACCCTAAAAAATTCCAAAAAAACCCAAAAAAATCTAAAATCCATAAAAGATAGTAAATCCAAAAAAAATTAAAATACCCAAAATATCATAAAAGCTGTAAAAACTACAAATCCTTAAAACACATAAAAACGTTATAATTCACTACCCCCCCAACACATAATACCATAAAAACATAAGAACCATAAAAACATGAAGCCCCTAAAGATCTAAAATTTCAAAAACAACAAAAACCCTTAAGACCCAAAATCCACTAAAACCCTAAAACCCATAAAAACCCAAAAAATATTAACAGTATTAGAAAACCCTAAAAATCCTAAAACATGTAAATGACCCTAACAACCAAAAAACCATAAATAACCCTAAAAACCTAAAATCCCATGATGGATCCAAAAAACACTAAAACATATAAAGGTCCCTAAAAACCAAAAAAACTCCAAATAACAAAAAAAACCAAAAATATCAAAAAAACCCAAAATACGCCTTAAAATCCCTACAGGACCCTGAAAACCCAAACACCCCTAAACAACCCCCAAAAAACATTTCATTTCCTTAAACGACCATAACAACCCAAAAAACACCCAAAACCCCAAACAAGCCTAGATGACCCAAAAACATTAAAAGACCCAAAAATGGTAAAAACCCTAAAACCCATAAAATATGTAAAAAATTAAATGACCGTAAAACTCAAAAAAAACCATAAAATCATTTAAAATTCCTACACACCCCAAAAATTCTCAAAATACCTAAAAATAATTAACACATGTGAAAACCCCTAAAAACCTTAAAAACCTAAAGTCCCTAAAAACCCTAAAAACTAAAAACAACTCTAAAATCCATAAAAACCCTAAAACCCCAAAAAAACACAAAAAAATAAAAAATTATACTATCCTTAAAAATAAAAAAACACTAAAAACCATAAAAAACATAAAAACCCATGAGACCCTAAAAACCGCTAAAAACACTAAAAAACTCTAAGAACCATAAATCCTAAAATTGTAAAACCCTAAAAACCTAAAAAAACCCTAAGGCCCCTAAAACACTAAAAACACTAAAAACCCTAAAAACATTAAAAAATATTAAAAACCGTAAAAATCCTAAAAACCTAAAAAACCTAAAAAACATAAAACCCTAAAAATCCTTAAAATGTAAAATACCCAATAACAATAAAAAACCATTGAAAACCCTAAATATCCTAAAAACTCTAAAAATCCAAAGACCACTTTAATCCACAAAACCATTAAAAATCCAGAAAACCCTAAACACCTGAATACTCCACTAAAACCCAAACCCGTAAAACACCCAAAAATCTATAAAAATAACTAAAAACATAAAATCCTATAAAAACCCCAAAACCATATGAAACCCTAAAAACCCCCCCAAAACCATAAAAGACCATAAAATCCCTTTAGAATCCTCATATGACCATGAAAACTTTATAAACCCCTAAAAGCCTCATAAAACCTATTAAAACCTATAAAAACATAAAAACACTAAAAAAATGAAAACCCTAAAAACCCATAAGAGAGATTAAAAAACCTAAAAACACCAAAAACCTGACAAAACCCCTAAAAACCCTACAAAACCTCAAAACACCTAAAACACCCTAAAAACCCATAAATCCCATTAAAATGATAACTAACCTAAAATAACCCTAAAAGCATTTAAAACAATAAAAAAGTTATAAGTATGAAAAAACCAAAAAAACACTTAAATCCATAAAAACCATAAAAACATAAGAACCCTAAAATCATTTAAAAAAACCTCCAAATCCATAAAATCCCTAACAAACAAAAATTCCATAAAAAACCCTAAAACCCCAAAAAACTATAATAAAAACCATAAAACCCTAAAAACCTTTAAATACCCTAAAATCTATAAATCTTTAAAAATCCTAATAACAAAAAAACCTCAAAACATAAACAAAATCCTTAGAGAACATGAAAAATTATGTGAACCCCTATAACTGAAAACCCCTTGAAAACTCAAAGGATCCTAAAAACCCTAAAACTAATATAAAACCCAAAAAATCTAAATAAAAATAAAAACCTAAAACCACAAAATCTCTAAATCTCCTAAAATCCCAAAAACCCAAAAAATCCAAAAAAATCCTATAGCCTTTAAAAAGACTCCTATAAACCCAAGAAACCCAAGAAACCCTAAAAAAAATACTAAAAACCGTTATGAAAACCCTAAAAAACAAATTCCAATATCACCTAAAAGTCACTAAAAATTATAAAAGAAACAAAAAATCCTTAAAAATAACTAACATATCCAAGATATACAATAAAACCCTAAGGACCCATAAAACCCTTCAACACTCAAGGATGACCTTAAAACCCTAAAAATACAAAAAATTGAAAACAAAAACAAAAGAAAACCATAAAACCCTAAAAATCTTAAAATAATCTAAAACCCTACCAAACAATTAAAATGCTAAAAATCCTTTAACAACCCCAAAAACTACCCCAAAAACCCTAAAGACCCAAAAACACTAAAAAATGTAGAACCCCCTAAAAACATCACGAATACCATAAAGAACCCTAAATACTCCTAAAAACGTAAAAACACCTAAAAATATAAAAAATCATAAAGAAACTAAGTAACCTAAAATAACTAAAAACCCTAAAAACAATAAAAAAACAATAAAAACACTAAAATCCCAAATAAAACACTAAAAAAAGAATAACATAAAAACTCTAAAAAACCTAAAAAACCAATAAAACCCCAAAAATCCCTTAACATAGCTAAAAAATATAAAAACCCTAAAATGCTAAAAACCATGAGAGACACAAATATGACCCAAAAATATACCTAAAACCCTGAAACCCAAATCTTACACCCTATACACAACTCTGAAAACTATATACCCTACACATGAAACCATTTACCCAACCACTTAAACTATAAAGTCTATACTCTTAACATTATACCCTACACCCTAAACCCTAATCCCTACACCCTAACCCTAAACCCTACACTCTAAACCTTAAAAACAACAACATAAACCCAAAAACCAGCACATGTAACCCTAAAACATATAGCTTAAACAATAAACCAAACACTGCAAACCCTAAAGGACCCTAAATAATAAAAACTAAAATAACTTAAAAACCCAAAAAGGCACCAGACAACCTTAAAACGTATAAAATAGCCAAAAATAACCTAACCACCTTAAACCCATAGAATACCTTAGAAATCCCTAAAAGCCCAAAAATACCTTAAACACTCTAAAAATGCCTAAAAACCTCTAAACCCCAATAAAATTTTAAAATACCCTAAATTAAAATTTAATCCACTAAAAATCCCAATACGCCTTAAAATCCATGAAACCCCTAAAATCATAAAAACCCTAAAAATTCTAAAAATCCCTAAGAATTTGAAAAATCCCAATAAACCCCCAAAACCTATTAAAACCCCCAGGACCCCTAAACACCCTAGAACCCCTTTAAAACCCATAAAAATCTAAAAACCACCATAAGATCCATAAAACCCTTAAAACCTTTTATAAATTAAAAACCCTTAAAATTAATATAAATCTCAAAAGACCCTGAAACCATAAACCCCCTAAAAATTATCTAATAAACCATATAAAACTAAAATCCACTAAATACCCTAAAACCCTAAAAAGCCCCCCCCCCCCCCCCTAAAAAACCTAGGAAAATCATAAAACATATAAAACCCCTAAAATACCTAATGAGACCCTAAAATTACCTGACATACGCAAAAAATATAAAACCCCTAAAACCCTCATAAAACCATAAAACACAAAATAACCTAAAAAACTAAAAACATATAAAAATACTAAAAACCATACATACCTAAAAAAATCATGAAAACCCTTAAAAACCCAAAAAATACAAAAAAAACCCTCAAGAAAAAATATCCTTAAATACACAAAAGACACTAAAACCCTAAAGGACTGTAATCAAACCCTAAACAACCCTAAAATTCCCTAAACAATAAAAGAACTAAAAACATAAAAACTCTTTAACAGTCACAAATACCATTAAAACCCTAAAAACTCTAAAAACCTATAAGAACCCTAAATGCCCTAAAAAATATTAAAACCATAAAAACCATAAAAATCAAAAAGGAAAAAAATGCTTATAAAACCATAAAAACATAAAAAAACCCTTAAAACTAAAAAATCCATAAATTACTTAAGAATCCCTAAAACCAGAAAAACCCCTTAAAACCCACAACCCTGATAAATCCATTAAAATAATTAAAAATTCTAAAAGACCCTAAAACCCTTAAAAACATAAAATCCCTAAGAAAAAACTAAAGACCCTAAAAACCACTAAACCCACTAAAACCCTTAAATAACCTAAATATCAATTAATATTATAAAACCATAATAACCATAAAAACAAAAAAACCTTGAAACCCTAACATCCCAAAAAATACCCGAAAGTCCCCAGTGAAACCCTAAAGCCACATGAAATCCTTTAAAAACCCTAAAATATATAAAAACATAAAAATTCCCTTAAATACATAACAAACCTTACAAAACCTTAAAATTCCCTTCAAAACCCAAAAACCATAAAAAACTCCAAAACCCTACAAAACCATAAAAACCCCTAAATATAAAATACAACTAAAACCCCTAAAAGAACCCTAAAAGAAATCTCCAAACCCTAAAAAACCATAAAATATATTACAATGTCTTAAACACCCCTAAAACCGTAGAAAACCCTAAAAACTCTAAAAAACATAAAAACATAAAAACACCAGAAACACTAAAACCCCTAAACCCACTAAAAATCCCAAAAAATCTGTAAATCCCTAAACACCTGAAAGTCCAGAAACCAAAAACCCCAAATACTCACAAAAACATTAAACCCCTAAAAGGATCTAAAATAATAAAAAAATAATCTAGAAACAATAAAACAATAAAAGATCATTTAAAAACTTAAAAACGATAAAAACCCTAAAACCCTAAAGAACCTAAAAACCCAAAACCCTTAAAATCCTTAAATCCCATAAACACTATTAAAATATAAAAAATGGTAAAAGAAACAATAAAACCCTAAAACCCTAAAACTTATAAAATCCATTAAAAAACCAAAAACCTCTAAAACCCCCTAAAAACATTAAAAATCCTAAAACAACCCTAAAAATAAACCCCCCCCAAACCCTAAATACAACATAAAGAATGCTAAAAATTCCCGAAGACCCTTAAATATACTAAAACAATGGATTCCCAAATAAATCCTAAAATGCCCTAAAACAATAAAACCCCTAACACCCATAAAAAACCTACAAACTCTAAAACCCCCAAAAGGAATGAAAATGCATACAACCCAAAACAGCTCTAAAACCCTAAAAAACTAAATCCCCTAAAAACCCTAAAATATTTTAAAACACAAAAAATCCATTTCAACCCCTAAAACCCCTAAAAACCCATAAAATTCCATATAAATACATAATAACCACTAAAAATCGACATAATAATAAAAACCCAATAAAAGAAATAATCCCATAAAAACACTAATTAACCCTAGAAATCCTAGAAACCCATAAGAACTTATAAACCCATAAAATTCCTTAAAATATACAATCCTATAAAAACCCTAAAACCGTAAAAAACATAAAACACCCTAAAACCATGAGAAGCTTCAAACCCACTAAAATCCATAAAAACAGTAAAAAACCTAAAACCTCGAATAATAAAAATATAAACCTTAGAAAAACCTAATGACTCTAAAATTTTTAACATTAAAGTCCCCTTTAAACATCTAAAATAACCCTAAAAACCTAAAATCCAGAAAACCCCCAAAGTCTTTAAAAACCGAAAATCCATAAAATCCCTAAAAGCGCTAAAACCCCATAAACCCCTAGAAACACCTAAACAACCTGTAAAAAAATAAATGAATAATAACTCTCCCAAAACCTATTAATCCCTAAAAACACATAAACTTTTATAAACCCTTAAAATCCCCAAAGTCACCCACCCCCCCAGACCCTTAAAACCGTAAAACCACTAAAGGATCCATTAAAAACACATAAAACCCCCCAAACCCCAAAAAACTAAAAAATTACAAAAAATTATAAATCCATTAAAAACCATAATAACCATAAAATCTCCAAAAAATCTCTAAAACACTCAAGATCCTAAAAAACTAAAAGAATCTAGAAAATCACTAAAAGACCAAAAATTATCTTAATACCCATAAAATCCTCTAAAATCATAAAAACATTAAACACTAATAAATCCTATAAACCATAAAACACTGAAAATCCTAAAAAAAAAAGACCCTAAAAAGTAAAAAAATTCCCTAAAATAGTACAAAAACAATTAAAACCCCTAAAAGTCACTAAATCCCCTAAAAGAATAAAAATCCTAAAGCCCCTAAAATATTTAAAACCATTGTTATCTATAATGAAAATTAGATACTCTAAAACCCATTAATGGTCCTAAAAACCGCTATAACCTCAAACTACTGTAAAAACACTAAAAACCATAAAAGTTCCTAAAACCCTAAATAAATGTAAAGAACCCTAAAAACCTAATGGTCTTTAATTCCCCGAAACACTAAAAAACCAAAAAACCCCTAGAAGGCCCAAAAAAACAAAAAAAAACCTAAAGTACACTAAAAACCCTATAAACCCTATAAAACTCTAAAAGGACCAATAAACCCTAAAAACCCTAAAAACAAAAAAAAATTATAAAAACCCTAATCCTAATAAAATCACTAGGGTCCCCATAAAACAATAAAATATCCTAAAATCCTAAAAATTATAAATCTATAAAAGAACCTAAAAAATCTAAAACCCCAAAAACCCCTAAAAATATAAGACCCTAGAAAACCTAAAAACCCTTAACGACCTAAAACCCTGAAAAAATAAATACCCTAAACCCCTCTTCAAACTGCTAAATTCCATAAAAAATCTAACACCCCAAAAACCACAAAAAACATCAAAATCCTAAAACCCCATAATGGTCCTAATAACCACAAACACTCTAAAACCCTCAACACCCCCAATAAAACTATAAAAACTTGAAAAAAATTAAACCCTTAAAAACACTAAAACCTATAAAAACTTTAAAACCCCAAAAACTGTAAAATTCCTTAAAAAACAACAAAAACCTTAAAAATACCTAAAACCCTAAAATATCAGAAAAACCTTAAAACCCTTAACAACACTAGATGGCCCTAAAAATAGAAAAAACCTAAATGAACCTAAAAAAGTAAAACCATTAAAACATTAAAAACACTATAAAAACCTAAAAACCCTAAAAATCCCTAAGAATGATTTAAAATTATTTAACTGTAAAACCCATAAAATCCCAAAAGACCCAAAAACCCTTAAAAATTTGATAAAAATTATTGAAACTAAAAATTAAAAAAAACCATAAAAACATTTTAAATCCATAAATACCAACTAAAACATTATAAATTTCCAAAAACAAAAAACCCCTAAAAATCCTTGAAACCCCAAAAAAACCCAAAAATCCCCTAAAAACCGCATATGCCTAAAACTCTAAATACCCCTAAAACCCCTAAAATCACTAATAATTCAAATAAAAAAAATAGAACTAAAATAACTTAAAACCCCTAAAAACCCAAATAAACCCCCCAAAACCTAAAAACCCTAAAACCCATAAAACTCCCAAAATCTAAAAAACACAATTAAACCCCTAAAATTGAAAAAAACACACAAATTTCCTAAAATCCAAAAAACCCTAAAATCCTTAAACTTCTAAAAATACCTAAAAACCCTCAAAAAATAAAAACCTCAAAACAATTCAAAAACCCAGAAAACCCAAAAAATCCTTAAAACATCTTTAAAAGACTCTAAAAACCCTTAAACTGCTAAAAGAACATAAAGACCGCTAAAAACCCTAAACCATCGTATAAACCACCAACAAAACTTTTGGACCCTTAAAATGTAAAAGATTTTACTAAACCATATTGAAAACCAAAACATTACTTAAAAACTCCCAAAACCTGAGAAAACTATAAAAAAACCTTTCAAACCTAAAAAATCCAAAAACCCCTAAAAACATAATCATACCCTAAAACCCCAAAAGAACCAAACAAAACTATAACACACCCTAAAACATTGAAAACCCAAAAATAACTTAATAAACATAAAACAATCCAAAAAAACCAAGAAAACTAAAAAATCGTAAATCCATAAACCCCCTAAAAACCCTAAAAATAGCTAAAAACCATAAAAAACACTAAAAGCTTTTATATAGAAAAAAACAATTAAAAACCCTAAAATATTTAAAAACACTAAAAATAATTATAACACTAAGAACCCAAAAACCCTAAATATCCCTCGAATAGCATATAAGACTATAAAATCTTAATAAACTCCTTAAAACCCCTACAGAACCCGAAAATCATAAAAAAATTAAAACCCCTAACGAATCATAAAAAAAATAAAAATTACATTAAATCCCCTAAAATTTTTGAAAATCCCTAAAAACCCTAGAAAATCCTAAAAACATAAAAACCCTAACATAACCATAAAACACCATAAAAGAAACCAAAAACACTAAAAAATCCTAAAAACACTAAAACAAAAAGCCTAAAAAACACCAACACCCTATAAAAATACAAAACCAATAAAACCCATGAAAACCAAAAAACCCTTAAATAAACCCAAATTAATCTAAAAAAGTCTTAGAACCCAAAAACCAATAGAAATAATATAAATGTCAAAGAAAATAATAAACCATTAAAATCCCCTAAAAGTCCCTAAAACAGTGCTCAAAGACCCTAAAACCCATAAACACCTAAAAACCCTAAAACCATAAAAGTAACCAAAAACTCTAAAAAATCCTAAAAACCCATAATACATATAAAAACCATATAAATATCATAAAAACCTAATACCCCTAAGAACTATAAAACCCATAAAAATTATACCAAAAAAAAATAAAACCCCTAATAAATCCTAAAACACCCTAAAAACTTGAATCACCTTAGCAACCCCTAAAAACAATTTAAAACACTAAAAACCCGAAAAACTAAAACAACCTAGACCCTAAAACCCATAAAAATACCTAAAAGCATTAAAAATATACAATATCTAAAACCCTTAAAACTCCGAGTAATCCTAAGAAAACCATAGAAAGTGTTTTAAACCCTTAAACCCCTAAAAATCCTGTAATCCAACTACAATGGATAAAAACCCTTAAAAGGTAAAAGACATTGAAAATTCTAAAAGACTCTAAAAACCCTAAACAATCCTAAATCTTATCATACACATTAATAAACCTAATAATCTGAAATACCCTAGCAAAACCTAAGAACCATAAACCATCAGAAATCCAAAAAACCCAAAAAACCCCTAAAAACTCCAAAGACACACTAATGTCTTTAAAACCCATAAAACTATAAAACATTAGAAAACTATAAAAAACATTAAAAACAATAAAAAAAATAAAACCCATGAAAACCATAAACAAAACCAAAACCCCCCCTAAAAGGCCCTAAAAGAACTAAAATTACTAAAAACCTCTTAAAACCATTTAAAATTAAAAAACTCTAAAAAACCATACAAATATAAAAAATTATAATCCTAAAACACTAAAAAATCTAAAACCCTAGAATCCCTAGAATCATTTAATAACCCCAAAACCCATTAAAAATCCAAAAACATAAAAAACATAAAAATTTTCTATAAAAACATTAAAAATCATAAAAAATTTTAAAACACCTAAAAATCCATGAAAACCTCAATGAAACACTAAATCCCTTGAAAACCTAATACCAAAAAACCCATAAAAATCATTATAACCCCTAAAACCATATAAAACACAAATTTCCTTGAAATCCCTAAAAACCAAAAAAACCTCTACAAAAAATGAAAACTATAAAACCATAAAAAATAGTGAAATCCATAAAAACCAATAAAAACCCTAAAAGAAACATAAAACCCCTAAAAACCCATTAAAACCGTAAAAAACAAAAAATGTACCCTAAAAACCATAAAAACACCATAAAACTCATAAAACCCATTGATACCCTAAAATCATTAAACAGACAAAAACCCCAAATAACTAAAAATGCATAAATATACTAAAAACACCAAAAACCCTAAAAAAATAAATAACCTGAAAACCCTTAAAAACCTTTAAAAACAAAAAAGCCAAAAAAATCAAGAAACACCTTTAATATCCTTTGAACACCTAAAACCCATTAAAAATAAAAAAACATCCCCTCCTAACAACCTGGAAAACAATAAAACACTAAAAACATGAATATAATAATAAAAGACACTAAAACCCCTAAAGATTTCTAACATCATAAAATACCAAATACACCCAAAACCCCATAATGTCCCTAAAAACCCTAAAAACCATAAAATAAACTAAAAAACAAAAACCCCTACAATACCCTAAACCCCATAAACCCCTAAAACACCCTAAAAACTAAAAGAAATAAGTAAAACTAAAATTAAAAAACCCTAATAGACACTAAAATCCATAAAACCCACCAAATAAAATAAAATAACCATAAATCCTAAAAAAATATACAAACCATAAAAACTATAAAGGGACCAAAAATACCATTTACAACCATAAAAAATGAAACCCTAAAGGACCCTGATAAACCTAAAAACCCTAAAGGGCCTTATAACCCTAAAAATCCTAAATGACCTTAAAAAATATCAAAACCTCAAAAGGACCCAAAAATTTTAAAAAAACACTGAAGGAGCCAAAATAACCTTAAAACACTAAAAACATAAAGGAAACAAAAAACCCCGAACCCCATAAATGACCCTAAAAATCGAAAATACCCTTATATAACATTGAAAACCCTAAAAACACAAAAAATCATTAAAAACTATAAAACCACATAAAACCTTAAGACCCTTGAAAACTTTAAAAACTATGAATGGCCCTATAAACTATATGAGACGCTAAAAGGCCCTAAAAACCATAAACTCATAAAAACCCAATGAAATATAAAAAAAGAAACCCGCTAAAAAACCCAAGCCTCTAAGACCATATAAAAAATTCAAAACCCTAAATGGCCTAAAAATCATAAAAAATAAAAAAACATAAAACACCACAAGACCCAAAAAACCCAAAAATACACTGAAACACATAAAAACACTAAAACACCTTAAAACCCAAAAAAACATAAAAATCCACTAAAAATCAAAAAACTTTAAAAACCGTAAATGGCATAAGAACATTTAAACCCCCCCCAAACACCCCAAAATTGTAAAGGACCCTAAAAACTCAAAATAACCCTAAAAACCCAAAAATACATAATGGACCTTAAAAAAAATCCTAAAAGGACCTAAAATACCATAAAAACATTAAAAGCCTCTAAAACCCCTAAATGATTTTAAAACTCTAAAAATACATAAATGAACCTAAAGCTACTAAAACCTTAAAAGAACCTTGAAAATCCTAAAAAACATAAAAGACCCTAAAAAATCCTTAGCAACCTAAAAATACTAAAAACCATTAAAAAATGAGACCCCATAAAAATACATAGAACCCTAAAAAATTATAAATATCCCATAAAAGCACTAAAAACCCTGAACACCTTTAAAATATCAAAAAACACAGACACCCCTAGAAATCCTAAAAATCCCCATAATCCTTTAAAACACCTAAACCCCCCAAAAAACCCAAAAAAAACTCCTAAAATATTTTAATCCAATAAGAAAATAAAAACCCCTAAAATGCCTAAAATCTCTAAATACCTGTAAAACCATAAAAAAAAATAAAAAATCTAAAAACAATAAATAACACTAAAACCCATAGAAAACCCAGAAAACACTAAATAAAAATAAGAACCCCTAAAAATACTAAACAACCCATGAAAATAGTGAATGATATAAATAACTGAAAAACCATTAACAACCTAGACAATTTAAAGAATACCAGAAAACCATAAAAATCCCTAAACCGTAAAACACCCCCAAAAGATCTGAAAAGTCCTCAATCCCCATAAAAGGCCCTTAAAATACAAAAAACCATAAAACTCAAAAAAACACTAAATATCCTAAAATACTCTATAACCTCATTAAATCGATAAACGATAATAAAAACACCTTAAACACCCTAAAAAATAAAAAACCCTAAAAAATATTAAACCCACTAAAAACACATAAAACCACTGAAATTAAAAAACCCCTAAAACACCATAAAACCTCTAAAAGTCAAAACACCCTAATAAACCCTAAAAACATTATGAACCCAAAAACATCTATAAAAACAAAAAAATCAAAAACAATAAAAATAATAAAAACACTAAAAAGATTTAAAAACCATAATATCCTTTAAAAACCCTAAAAACCCTATACACTCTAAAAATAATAAAAACAAAGAGAAACTTAAAAATAAATGAAACCCTAAATATCTTAATAAAATCATTAAAAAAATACTAAATATAAATTGAAACTCTAAGAATATCCTAAAAACACTATATCCCAAAAAACCCTACAAACTCTAATACTCGTAAGACCCCAAAAAACCCTACAAAACCATACAAAACACTAAAAATAATAAGAACCCTGAAAGAACGCTATAAACATTACAAGAAACTTAAAAATCTTTATAAACCTAAAATCCCATAAAAATTCTTAAAACCATAAAATACCAATAATACACTATGTATTTTTTTTATTAATAAATTTAAGGGGGGTCGGGAATAGCCTAGCCACACACCTCTTCTACCCAATAATACACTAAAACCCATAAAAATACACTAAAACGCTAAAAACCCCTAAAGCCCATAAAAACATGAAAAAAGAAAAAATCATAGAAAACTCTAAAACCTCTAAAATCCATTAAAATACCTAGAAACACCTGAAATGTAAAAATCCCTAAAAACACTAAAAAAACTAGAAACCCTTATAACCTATAAAACCCTATATATCCCTATAAGCCATAAAAATCCTTAAAAACCCCTAAAAACCCTAAAACCCCAAAAAAGTCATAAAACCCCTAAAACCCTAAAAACCTAAAAGAACCTTAAAAAATTGAAATTAAAACCAAAAAAAATAATCCTTCAACACATTGAAAACCCTAAACAACCCCAAAACCCTTAAAAGACAAAAAAGACACTAAATACCACTAACCCCCCCCCCCCAAACCTAAAAAACTATGAACCTATAAAAAACACTAAAAACACAAAATAAACTGAAAATCCATAAAAAATGATAGAAAATCTAAAATCCCCAAAACACCAAAAAACCCCAAAATACCCAAAAAAATCATAAAATCTCTTAAACCCCCCTAAAAATCCCTTAAAATCCTAAATATACTAAATACCTTATAAACCCTAAAAAGACACTAAAATCCTAAAAATACATATAAAAACTCCAAAACCATTGAAAACCCTAAAAACATTAAAATATTAAAAGAGATAAAACCCTAAAAAATTCAAAAAACCCAAAAAAAAATCCCTAAAAGTTCCAAAAACCATAAAAACCCTAAAAAATTATGAAACTCCAAAAAACCCCGTAAAACCCCTAAAATGCTAAAAACCGATAAAACCCTATAATTATAAAATCCCATTAATCCAAAAAACCCCAAAACACTAAAAACTACAAAAATATGTTAAATACATAAAAAACATTGACAGAACAGAAAACCCTGAAACCTTGTAAAGAAAAAATTCCCTAAAACCCAAAAAACACTCAAAATACGAAAAACTATTAAAAACTCTTAAAACCCTTAAAAAATAATGACCCTAAAACCCTAAATACCATAAAAACCATAAAAATACTAAAAAACAAAAAACCCAAAAATTCATTAAATAAATTAAAACCTTAATATGCTTAAAAAACATAATAACCCATAAAACCATAAAAACATAAAAGCATCTATAAAACCCTAAAAACCCTAAAAACCTCTAAAATAACTAATGAAACCTAAATACCCCTAAAAACCATAAAACCCCTAAAAATCACTTGAAACACCTAAAAACCCTAAAAACCTAAAACACTAAAACTCTAAAAACCCAAGAAACACTAAAACTCGCAAAAAAAATATCGAAGAAATCTAAATGAAAATGATAAAAAAACCTATATACCCCATAAATGTCATAAAAATCATTAAATGAACCTAAAAACCATAAAAACCTAAAAACACTAAAAATCATAAAACCCCTAAATGACCATATAACACCCTAATAAACCTAAAAGACTCTAAAACTGCTTAAAACCCTAAAAGGTTTCTAAAATACCAAAAATAAAATAAAACCCTAAACCCCCATGAAGGACCATAACAATACCAAAAACCATAAAGGATGCAAAATGACCAAAAATCCCTAAATGACCATAAAAACCACTACAATACAAAATGACCCTAAAACCCCCTAAAACCCCAAATAATACATAAAAACTCTTAAATCACTCTAAAGGACCCTACATCCTTAAAAATATAAAGACCCTAATAAAACCCTAAAAATACTCAAAGAACATAAAAATACAAAAAACATTTAAACATTACCCCCCCACCAATAAATGTCCATATATAACACTAGAAAACCCAAAAAATACAATAAGACCCTAGGATTATAAAACCCCAAAAATGCATAAAAAAACTAGAAACCCAAAAAGAAACCAAAAAAACCCCATAAAACATAAGATTAGATAAATACCTCTAAAACTCCCAAACCTCCTAAAGACACTAAAACTCCTAAAAACCCTAAAAATACTAAAAATATAAAAAATATATATAATACTCTAAAACTCGTAATATACTATAAAAAACAAAAAATTTCTTAAAAACCACTAAAAACCATAAACACCCTCAAAATACATAAAACCTCCAAAAAACCTAAATACCTTTGAAAACCCTTGAAACCAATTTAATAATTCAAACCCCCTAAAATCTATGAATGATTCAAAAAACTCTAAAACCCCTGAAGAACCCTAAAAACACTAAATTTGTAATTGAACATAAAACCCTCATAAACCTCAATGCCCCTAAAACCCCTTAATGCACTAAAAGGCCCTAAAAACCGTAAATATTATAAAAATTCATATAACTCCCTAAAACCCAATGAATTACCCAAAAACCCTTCAAACTATAAATGAACATAAAAAACCAAAAACCCTAAAGAAACATAAATACCCCTATAAATAACTGAAAAGAACCTAAAACCCCATTAACACCCCCAAAAACCCTAAACCCCCAAAAACTCTAAGGCTGCATAACTTATCCTTGCCTCTCTCTGACACTCCAATCTATAGCTGACCATGAGATCTTGGGAGGTGTTGCAGGCTCATACAAATCTAGATGACCTTTTAGATCTTAAGGAGAATCTGGCTAGGAGCTAGTTCAACATGATATGGCTCAAGGATAGGGACTGGACTTCCTGGTTTTTTCACCAGTTACATAAGGAAAATAAGTCTAAGAGATGCATGAATGGTGTCTGCATACATGGGTCTACCTTCAACACTGAGTCTAAAATCCCCACTGCTGTGGTCGGGTACTTTCAGGGGCTATTCTCTGATACGCATGGAGAGTACTCTCTCCCTTTTACGGACTCCATTTTTCCTTGTGTTTATGACTAGCATAATAAGGACCTAATGACCGCTCCCTCTGCTAGGGATGTTAAATCTACTTTATTTTATAATAACATGGAATGTGTAGTGGGATCAGATGGATTTAGCAACATGTTATTTATGTTCTAGTGGGATTTCATGCATGTGGAAATCACTAATTCTCCCAAGGATGTTTTTTGATCACGCTATTTTATACATTGCACTAATTACAATTTCATTTCCTTGATTCCAGAGAATGAAAATGATCTTAACATTGGATACTTTCAGCCTATTTCCATTGGTAATACCATCCCCAAAAATTATCAACAAAATTATAGTTAAGAGGATGGGAGTTTTATGGTAGAGATTATTACCCCATAATAATTTGTTTTTGTTCTAGGGAGGAATATATAGAACTTATTATTCACATCCTTAGAGGGTATCAATATCATGAAGAAACATTTGAAGCCTGGAAACTTTACTTCAAATGGATATATCTATGGCCTTTGATACCATCAAGTGGAGGTTCATCTTCTAGGTGCTATCCACATATGGCTTCTCGGGCAGATTCATCATGATGGTGTCATCCATCTTGAGTAGTGCTATATTTTAGGTGCTCATCAATGGATCCCCTAAGGGGTTTTCCCATGTTCCCATGGTGTTAGGTAGGGGGATCCAATCTTGGGTATTTTCTTTGTAATTACCGAAGACTATTTGAGTAGATGCCTCATTGACCTCATGCAAGATGGTCTCCTCAAACCAATCATGGCAGGGAGAGTCTTCAGTGTGTCATAACATCTTTTTTATTCAAACGACATCCTCCTCTTTGGACAGGCTGACAAGAAGACACTATCCTCAATCCGAGTGATTTTTCATCGTTATGAATGAATGAAAGGACAATCCATTAGTTGGAATAAATTCTCTATCATCTTTGGGGAAGGGGTATCCCCCTATAGGAAGACTCTCACTGCCCTTTCCCTTGGGGTTATGAGGGGATATCTTCCCTTTATCTATTTGGGTGTTCCCATATTTTGGGGGCCGGTCAAGAGTAGTTACCTTGGGAACACGGTGAGAAGAATCACCCAAAAACTTACTTAGTGGAAAGGGAAGTGTCTTTCACAAGATGGGAGTGTCTGTCTTATCGATTTTATTATTACCTCTATGATACCTTATGCCTTCTCCAATTATAGATGGCCAGTTAATCTCAATAAAAATTTATAAGTGAATATTAGAAAATTTTCATGGATGGGCTGCATCAGCGAAAGAACAGTTGTTTTTGAAGCATGGATGTATTGCATAAAGCCCATTGAGTTGGGAGGGATTGGGATCAAAGAACTAAGGAAATTCAATGATGTCCTCTTCCCTATGTTCACCTAGGGTTTGTTTGACTTTAGTAATGATGGTATCAGATTCTTTAGGGAGAGGTTGACATTGAAACATTGGGATGGATTTTCTTGTTATTTTCCATGATCAGTTTGGCCAACAACCTGGGGCTCTTATAATGGAATTATGGACCACTCGAAGTGGATCATTTCAAATCATTTGGACCTGAATGTTTGGTCCACCACTTGGATTGATAGGCCAATATTGTATAGTGGGGATACCCCCACTTATTCAAGAAACATGTCAATTGTTGGTTTCATAAATCGACTGGAAGAGTTTCAAGTTCTCCATCTAGTTGGATCTTACATGAAGATTCAAGATCTCATCTTTGATGAGAGGTATTCCTTCATATAGAAGCCTAATATTGTTGGGAAACATAATGTGAAGGATTTTTATAGGTATAAATGTGCACAAGGCCCAGCTCCACCATCCTGACTTTCCAGATTTAAGAGGTCTTTTATCCATCCGGCTAACCATCTGCTGCACTTGAAGCTCCAGAAAAATTAGCTGCCGCTTTAAGGTAAACACCAATGGGCTAGACACAGCCTGGCCTCAGTCTGTTTCTTCTGTCTTGGTGCCAAGGAATCTATACATCATACATTCCTCTAATAAAAGTTTATAGTTGTTCTTCAGGACTACTTGCAGAAGATGTTCGAGTGCCCTTCCTTCTTGAGCAGGTCGTTGTTCGTGTAGCTGGATATCCTGGTGAATTGGCCTTCCATCAAGTATAATTCTAAACTCCTACTTGTTGTTGTTTCCCCTATTACTTATTACATCCGAGATTCCTGGAAAATGATTTCTTTTAATAGAAAAGTGACTCTCTTTCCATGGTAGATTCTTCTCCCTACAAAAGGTAGTTCATGCAGCATCTCACCTTCAGATAGGTCCAATGGAAAATTATGCTAATGATCTTATTCTCTTAAGGATTCTTGTAGTATCTAGCAAGATAAAAAACCACACGTACTCAATTTCATCCGTTGGATTCCCCCGATCACATCCTGGATCATGGTTAACGTGGATGGTACGGCACTGGGAGCATCAGTCCCCTCTGAGTGTGGCAGGGTCTTCCATACACATTGAGGTTTCTTCAAAAGATGATTTAAATAGTTTATTGGCAGTGGTTGCACCCTTGAAGCTTAATTTTGGGCCATGATGAAGGCGATTGAGTATGCTGTTCAATTTTTATGGAGACCTCTCTGGCTTGAATCGAACTCGATTCTTGTCATGGAGGTCCTAAAAACAAAATTGGGAGAGTCCCTTGGAGGATTCTTCCACAATGGATGGAATTCCTTAGACGTGGTTAAGGCCTCAATCTTCATGTCACAAATGCCTATCAAGAGGGGAACTCAGTTGTGGATTCCCTTTCCAAGTAGTTGATTGTAGAATTGGGATCGATGTGGTCTTTTATTGCTCCATCCTTCAGCAGTTGGTTTGTGGAGATTGATAGGAGGGGTGATCTGCACACCCATGATTATAATCCCTCCTTGTAACGTTTTGTTGGTTCTTTCTCTTTTTAAATAAATTTTGGGAACTAGGTTCACCTGGTCTCGAGCTTTCTTTACCCTAATACCCTAAAACCCCTAAAATCTATAAAACCCCTTAAAAACACTAAAAAATATTAGGACACAAACAACCTTAAAAAATAAATAACCCTAAAATCCTAAAATCAATAAAACCCTAAAAACATCTAAAACCCCACTAAAAAACACAAAACCACAAAAACACTAAAAACTCCAATAAACCCGAAAAATCCATAAAACCCTAAAGACAGTAAAACCCCAAAACCCCTAAAACCCCAAGGACTATAATCCCCCTAAAAACTATGTTAACCCTAAAAACTCTTAAAAATCATAGAAACATAAAAACCCTAAACCCCTAAAAGGCCACAAAAACATTAAAAACCCTTAAAACCACTAAAACCCCAAAAAGGATCTATGTCTCCTTAAAATTTTCCAAAAATCCAAAACCCATGAAAACACCACAAAACCCTAAAAAATGATAACAAATCCTTAAAACACTAAAAACCCTAAAAACTCTTAAAATCCTAAAAATCCCTAGAACCACTAGAAACTAGTAAAAACCCTAAAATACATAAAAATGTAAAAAAACCCAAACACCCATAAAAGACCCTAAAAAATATTAGAAACACTATAAACTCCTAAAAACCTAAAAAAATAATCCTAAAATATTGACACCCCTAAAACACCAAAAAAACCTAAAACCCCCAATGGACACAAAAACCCTATAAATTCCTAAAATCTCAAAAAATCCCTTTAAACCCTAAAAACACTGAACAATCCCAAAAAATCACATAAAAGCGAAAACCCATAAAATTACTAAAAACATACCAAACCGTTAAAATGAAATATCATCCAAAACCCCATTAAACCCCTAAAAGACCATAAAACACAAAAAATGCCTAAAACCCTAAAAAAAATAAAATACTCAATAAAATAAATACCCTAAAACCCTATAAAATCTTTAAATCATTAGATAATTATAAACCCATGAGAAATATAAAACCCCTAAAAACCTTAAAAACTGTAAAAGAACTTAAAAACACTACAAACCCTAAAAATATCACCACTAAAAATCCTTAAAACCCGTAAATGATCGCGAAAACAATAAATACCCCTAAATATGATAAAACCCGAAAAGAAACTAAAAACCTAAAAAAACATAAAAACCCTAAACCCCATAAAATACAATAAAATCCTATTAAACAAAAAAAGACTAAAAATCATTAAACACCTTAAAAAATTAAAAAAAATTAAACCCTAACATACCCTAAGAAAAATTAAAACACTCTAAAAACCTCTAAACCCCTAAAAACCCAAAAAGTCATTAAAAACTAAAAACATTAAAAAACAATTAAAAACTATGAGAACTGTAAAAGTACCACAAAAACACATTAAAGCCCACCTAAAACCCCTTTAAAACCCTTAAAACCTTTATGAATCCAAAAAATTCATAAAAAAACCAACAAACCCTTAAATCATTAAAAACCATTAAATCTGTAAAAACTCTAAAAAAACCCTAATAACTAAAAAACCATAAAACACATTAAAAATACTATGGAATTCACAAAATCCCAAAAACCCTAAGAGTCCCTAATAAAACCCCAAAACCCAAAAAATCCCTAAAAACACAAAAAACCCTTCAAATATTTAAAAAACCAATAAAACCATACAAAAATTTAAAAACCCTAGAAACTCTAATAGAAACATAAAAACACCAAAAATGCCGAAAAATTTATAAAATCCAAAAAACCTCTATAAAACAAAAATAATACAAATAGTAAACCACATAATGGAAACAATAAACCCAAAAAGACCATAAAACCCTTAAGATCCCAAAACCCATATAAAGAATTAAAATCCCTAAAACCCCTAAAAAACTTAAAACAACTAAAAACTCTTAGAGCACAAAAACCCCCTAAAAGAACCTGAAAACCCTTAAATACACTAAAACACCTAAAACCCTTAAAACCATTTAAACCCTAAAAATCCATAAACTCCCCAAAAGGTCATAAAAACCCCTAAAACCCCAAAAATACTTTAAACCCCTATAAAACCCTAAAATCCCAAAAAATCCCACAATTCCCCCAAAAGCATAATAATCCCTAAAAATCGATAAAAACCATAAAAACTATAAGTGAATTATAAAATAACCCTTCAACCCCTAAAAACCCAAAAGACACTACAAAACCTTTTAAACCCCTAAAATCACTAAAAACACTAAAAGTTTATAAAACCATTAAAAACCTAAAAACCCAAATTCCTTAACCCCCCCCACCCCCCACATCTAAAAACCTAAAAACCCTAAAAATACTCACCCCCAAGGACCCAACAATCATATAAAACATTAAAATACCCCAAAACCCATAAAACCCCTTCAAACCCCCTAAAAAATCTAAACATACTTAAAATTTAATAAAATCCCTAAAATCACTAATAAGACACAAAACCCATAAAATCACTCTAAAATCCTTGAAATCAATAATACCCCTAAAAACCACTAAAACCCTAAAACCCCTAAAATGCATTAAATACCAAAAACACCCTTTAAACCCCACAAAACCCTTTAAACCCCTAAAAACTATAAACATCATAAAAAATCTAAAACCCCATAAAAATAATAAAAACCCTAAGAAACACTTAAAACCATAAAAAATACCTAAACCCCCCTGAAAACCTTTACGAATCCCTAAAAATAAATTGAAATCTTAAACCCCCAAAAAAATACCTAAATATAGTAAATAAGTCTATATTAAACTAAAAATCCACAACCCACTAAGAATGATTAGAAACCCCTAAAAAATTAAAATGCCCTAAAACCCCTAAAAACTCTAAAAACCCTAAAAATCCTAAAAACCCTAAAAACCAAAAAAACCTAAAACCATCTATGAACCCTATATACCATAAATAAAAATAAATACCATAAAACCTCTAGTACCCTAAAACCCCATTAAACCCCATAAATCCTAAAAAACCATATAAAACGCCTAAAAGACCTAAAAACCCTAAAAACAAGAAAAACCCCATAAAAGTACCTAACAACATGATAATACAGAAAAGTCCCTAAAAACCCTCAAACACCCTAAATACATAAAAAAACATTATAAACCATAAAAACAAAAATGAAACTCTAAAAAATCTAAAAACACCTAAAACCTCTAAAACCCGTAAAACCCCTAAAGACCTCAAATCCCCTAAAACCATAAAAATGAAAAAACAATGTAAAAATAGAAAAAAAATCCTAAAAACTCTTAAATACCTAAATACACATAAAAAAATTAAACCTCATAAAATACCTTAAACCACTAAAAATCTCTAAAAACCCCCGCCAAACCCCAACAAATACATGAAAATCCTAAAACCATGTTGGGTCTTGAAATATTTTCAAAGGGAATGAAAATACTCTTACATGTTTGAAAAAAGGATTTGACTGAATATTTGAAGACTGATGTCAAATGAGTAAATTTTGGAAAAGGAAAACTAGGCACCACAAACTATAAAGACCTTCAATGACTGCTACATTGCATGGAGGTCCACGACCTTGAAAAACATCCATGAACCATATGGTTCATGGGACAGAGGAAAAAGATACATCCCCATTAACCATGCCATTGGTGAAATAGAGGTGGATATTTTTCCAACACATACCATCCTCGTGAACTAAATGGTTCATGGGGAGGCGAAGTCAACGGAGTCTGGAGAGCAAGATGAGTTCATTCACATGATTAAGGGGGTGATTGTCTCCCCCATGAACTGTAAGCCTTTGTTGACCCATTTTTCTGCAGGCCATGTGATTTCTCCTGGGATTTCAAAACAATTGTCATGTGATCTATAGATCCTGCTTCCCCGATATTCTATAAGAGGACCCCGAGGGGATTCGAGAGATTGTGGATTTTTCTGAAGAGGTTTGGGTTGAATTTTGAGACATATTTATGAATAGATTGATTGAAAAGGAACATACCTCTTTCTACAAATTATCATAGGTATAAAATCACTGCAAATATGAAAAATAATAAAAGAAACATAATAATTGGAAGACTAATAACCATGTCTCCATCATGGATGAAATTCCCACAAGGCACTGAATAAATTCCCCTTCTTCAATATGACACCCTATGTAGAACAAGGCTACGTGGGAGGAACTATGGACACTGTAGCACAACACTATGCGGACTGAACTCGGCACCACATATCATCTTACTACATGGAGGGAACCCGGTCCCACAATGAAAAAAACTACATGGACTGTATATAGGTCTATGTACCATTGTGATACGCAGATGGTCCCTCCAACCACATGACAAAATGCTAGGTGGGGAGGTCCCCATCCCCTATGATGAAACAGTATGTGGAATGGGGTACCCTCAGATGTTTCACTCTCTATATTCAATCATATCCATACATAACATTCGTACCCTCAATATCCCCTCCATGAACCAGACCAACAGTATCAGGCCAAAGCCTCTTTCAAATCCACCAAACTCGTATGATAAAACCATCGAGCGTATCATAACATCCATTTGAGTTTACATACCCATAGTAAGTAGGGACGTGTGGGTAATCCCTATAATGGCTTAGACCCCCAAAATGTACCTATGTTTACATCCCATGGTATCTTGGGGACTGAGCATGGGATACTCACATTTACCTCCTTATTCTAGGGACTAAGGGTAATCACTTGATTTTACATTCCAAGAGATCTAGTGATTGATAAAATAGGTCATGCTCGTGTTTCCTCTTTACAAGGAATGAAACGTCTCCACTTTCTCCTAAAACCATAAGGCAACTCTTCCTATGTTACTCCCCTTTATTTTTTTGTAGGAGGGGGTTCTTTTCCCCCTCTTCGCCTCAGCATGGGACATATTCAGATAAACTACCAGACATGACTATCTTGGATTTTCAAATAAAGAAGAAATTGGAACACTCAAATCCACATTCTCCCTCCCTATGGGATCTATTATCAACCTATTCTATTGACTTCATCCTCCGTTTCCATCAATGAAGAAGGAAATACGCATGGCTTGTTGAATCTTTAATGTCCTCTTATTTCTCACAACATGCATGAATCACATGGGATTATATGATTATGATGATTACAACAGCCACACAATTCATCAAGAAATGAAGTATTGGAAATTTGATTCCTACCCCAACCAGGATACATAGGATGCATGTATAATGGCCTAAGCTCAGTGGGAATTCTCCTCAAGGGTAAGCCCTAGACATACAATCCCAAACCACATCAGGTAGCCTTATTGTGTAATAACTCAAAATGAACTATGGGAACTCTGATTCATGCTCTGATCAAGGTATGTAGGATTCCTACCTATGGTCCGAGATTGAGGGAAATTCTCCTTGAATGTCATTCCTAGTAAAAATTCCCACGAACTCATGAGGGAATCATCTTTGGGAATAATCCCCTGTTTAATTATCTCAAATAGGGCCTCAATTATGGTATAACCCGAAACACAAACAAAACTATGGGAAATTTTATCCCCTACTAATGGAGATACATATGATTCCTCAATAAGGTCTAAATCTGACACCCAATTAACCATAATGTTCTCCAATAAATATCCCCAAAAGAGTCATATACACCCAGTAGACCATATATCTTTTGGGAATCGTAGGCCGCTTCGGCATAATTCCTTCCAGAAATCTTTACTAGGTATCTTTCACCTAAACTTCCTGACCATATGACGTTACCCTATATATATATATTCTTGTAATATGAAATTAATAGTGATGTGTGAAGTAAATAATCAATGAACTATTTGGAATGTAACTCCTCTCATGAGTATAAGTAGAAATCCCATCTTCTAGGATTGATCCTGATATCAAAATGATCTATGCCCCCTGGGTGACAATAACCTTTAGTTCACCTCATCACATGGATGAAATCATCATTTTCGTGGTAAAAAAAAATAGAATCATTAATGTTTCCATAAAAGGGTAACATTGATGATGATCCTTGGATACACAAAGATGACATCATCAGTAGAGAACCTCAGATAAATAAAGATGATTCTAAACCCATGCATATTTATTATTGATCTTGGGACAAAGTGGTAATCAATGGACCCATGCTTGGAAATGAACCATGTATTCACCAGAAAATGAACATTTCTAAAATCTATAAGAGAGTCCCGGAATAGGCCATAATCTCCCCAACCCCAAAGTGTGTGACGAACCAGACCTACCATACTCTCGACCAATAGAGTCCATTAGTTTAATTCTAAAAATCAACCAATGAGCACATGCCTCTGGAAATTAGGTCCATGAATCATGGATAAAAGGGTATTTGGGTGTTTCTGGCTCCACGAATAAACCTGCTGGAGACCATCTGAGGACATCATACCTGGTGTGTGTTGATTTTACAAACACATAACCTCCTTCAATTACTAGTAGGTACCAAAAGACTTTGGAACCTCCTTCATAATAAAATAATTATATACTACCCAGTATTAGTGGGACCATCTCACAGACCAAAAAGGGTAACAACATGAATCTGGTCGAACCAAAATGGTGAACCCTATATAAATCTATAACCATTCTAGAGGGTTACCCCACCTCATGTCCCTTTCGCATCCAAAAGGAAGATAGCCAAGAAAAATAATAAATTATACCTATGATTATTAGATGATAATTTTATGGGGGTTCTTTTTCTACTTTTCATATATTTTGCAGGTGATTCACAATGAAATCTTCAATCCAATGGCATCCTAAAAACATTCTCAAACATGCGCATCAGCAACTACACATGCGGTCAGGTCACCAAAAAAGAACAAGAATCCATTGCCTAGCCATCATATTCAACATTGGGTTTGAAATGAACTAATCAAAGAGTACCACCATAAGGACACTCCACCCATGATGGGGCTGCAAGATAGGTCATTCAATCGATAAATCTCTTCATCTTCCTCTTTAGCCGCAGTCAGAGTCCCAGCATAAGGTGGGACCACTGTCCATCTCCATTCACATCAAGAGAATGCCCTTGGAGAATTATAATGATTACCTCCCTTACCTTAGGTAGGTAGATTTTGATGTCACCAACAACTTTTTCCCTGCTGTAGTGGAGCCCTACTTGAGGGCCCCTGCTGGAGAACATCGCCGCTAGCACTACGTGACCCAATATCCTTTCTTTTAAGAGGATGTCATAAAATGGTCTCTAACTAATGTCCAATGGTCATTAGCTCCTCGAAAATCCCTCTGAGGGTGAAATTCTTATCACTAGGAACTTGTCATCACCCATGTTCCTGAGGAATATATTTGCCGAAAAAGAATGGTGGCAGACTACAGGGAGGCCATATCCTTGTCTCCTCTACTAAAGAATGCCATAAAAATATGGTGGGAACCTATAGAATGATGAATTTCCATGATCCGTATTATGAATCTGACCATGGAAACATGGTATAAAGTTATTATAAACTTCTTATTTATGTTAACATTCTCCTATCTCATCACACAATCAGGGTGGAAATTTTTGGCATATGAAAATCATTATCGACACACCAGAATCTTGACAACCAAATATTGCATCAATCTATGGGCAGTCTTACAACACTAACAACGCATATGAATCTTGTAAGCCAAATATCGTGGAAATCAATTGGAATATTCAAATTAATACCAAACAATAAAAATAACACTAATAAAATATAGGGTGATCAAATATAAGAAGAGTCAAATTCCTATGGATGCACAATAAGATTGTGAGGAAAATACAGTGGAAAACAAGAAGACATAAATTCCTTCTCACAAATATAAATCCCAAGAATCAAATATAGTGTATACTAGAGAATGTATCCATTTTATCATTACTACAAGTTGGAGGTAGTCTCATTCCTCTACCATGGAATAAGAGAACATTTAGTACCCACTACCAACACATAGATTACTAGAGTGGGAACAAACTCTTGCTTCGACATTGGAATGGGAATTTATACCCATTCCATCCAAATACATATCTTATCACATCTTGGCAATGATGGAGGATGAAACATAAATTCCAAACCATATCCTATAAACCTATCAAGACTTCATCACATCTGCGAAAAAAGTAAAGAGTCAGGCCCATGATCCCATCTCCTCAGGTGGGGTGATTCACCCACAAAATTAGAAGGTTTCTACGGATCAGAAATACATCCCTTCTCTGTTACTGGAGGGCCAACGACTACATTCCACTATAGAATGATAACCGTATCAAGAATAAATACCATTTCTAACTAGGGGGGACACCAATCCAATGTGGTGACTACACTAGGGTAGGCATATATCCCTACAAGAACTTAAGATGCTCATCGGTGTATCCCATCGACAACACAAGAACCAACAAAATAGGGACCCATATATGAAGGTTGATACCAATATCAAGTGGCCCCAGTTTCCTACAAATGAGATCCAAAAAACTAATGGCACCAAAGGAATCTACAAATTGAAGGGAACATTCATGAATCCACTCTACTAGAAGATGGAGTTCTTGATTCTATAAGACATCTATCAATAGAGGATCAAGATTCTGTTGATCCATTTCCAAATTATTGAAGTTTCTGTATTAATTGAGAAGGTCCTCCCTAAAATATTAATACTCTATGTTCTGAAAGTCCTCGTTAGATTTCCCACGGGGGCTTACTCCGTGGCCCTGATATGATCAATCTCAAGCGCCTGTCTTTTGATGCGTGTTAGGGTATCCCTCACCTTGAAATGAATATTAAATAGTAAGAAAGTCCTACCTTTAATTTCATCAAACCTAATGGTCCTTCATTGGGTGTAAAATTTAGATTTTATTCTCTCTATAGTCATACATTAGGCTATGGTGTCATTTCTTACCATTATGACAGTCACTGAGAAGGCCCTCTCTATAGTGAACTAAAGAAACAAGAAGACCCTCCCCTCATTAAAGTACATCCAGAAGGACCTCCACATATTGTAAACTACCAATATTCTCCCTAAAAATAGACAGAAATCCATTACAGTATCCCTCTCTATGATGGAAGTCATTGGAAATGTCCTCCCAATAAGGACAACAAACAGCAAGAATGTCCTCCCCTTGCTGTGGTCCTCCCTGAAGTTCCTTCCCATGGTACATGCCATGGAAAATCTCCCTATGTTCAGATGCTAAGCAATTTTGGTGGTCCTTTCCACCACAACCTCAAATATGAAGCTTCTCCCTGCATACCAAATTCACATATGAAAAATGGTTCTCCCCCACCATTCCAAATACGAGAAAGCCCCCATATTCTGAGTTGCTTGGAAAGATGGGGTGAGATATTCTAGAAACATTGTCAATGAAAAGTGACATCCTTTTAATACATGAGATGGACCGAGCCATAATCATCTTTAGATCCACATCTGTACCATTCATGCATCAATAAAATCCCTACTTTCCCTACTACTCATGATGAAAACATCAAAAAGCATCCAAGTTGGGCACAATAAGTATAGGAAGCCCTAGTAGAAGAATAACATAATTTGTTTATCATGAAAATATTGGTAGACATGGATGACATAGTAATTATGATATTTCCCATAGACACATCTAAGTTCAGTATTCCAAAATATTTATCTGAATAATGTATAATTTTTTTTTCCTTAATGTCTATACAACTCTCCTCAAGTTGAAAATGTAACATCTTCCCTATGATGGGTATGCATACCATGTCAATATATTGGAAGAGATTCTCCAAAAAATTGAACTAGAATCCATTTCATCTATAAGATAGACATGATAATATTAGAAAAAATAATAACCTTGAAATTTATTGCCTCCATGTGGTGAAACAATTGTGTTTCCTCATTGGTGATGCCACATCTGCTGTTCATACCTGCGGTTGGGAAGAACATGGAGCTCTACACTTCACCCCAAGTCATATCTAATAGAAACCACTAGAAATGTAATCTTTCAATGTCAACAACCCAAGAAAGTAGCCAGATGAAATATATATTCAAGAAAAGGGTCCTGCATGATACGAACTAGCCCTGAGTAAGTCTCAAAAGCATTAGGCTTGACGAGATAAAGACATAAAAAACTTCTAAACTCGGCCAATGGGAACATTCAATTGGTTTCTCACCTATGGGAAGCCAACCAATGATCACTGATTATCTCCTAGAATGAAAATAATAAATATGTAGATTTGAAACAACATCTAGCTCATGCCCACATTGGAATGCATGAGATCATAAAGATGGTGATAATAGCAGCAACCGCCGTAGTACATGATCAACCCCAGCTCACTAGGATGTGGGTAATTTTAACCAAAATGACCCCCATATGACCAATAAATCTAGGATTAGACACATCAATAGAATATTGTTAGAAACCCCATCCCATAGAGATGGGGGCAGTTTTACTTCAACCAACAAACCAGTGGAATTTAGTCTTTTCCCACCTAGGGAGGAAAACAAATAGAGAGGATACTCGTTATATACCATCTCACGACTCATATCCCATAAGGTGGAGGCATACTTCTAGGTCATTTCAAGGCTATCATCGAGTCACTCTATTCCACAAAACTCGCATAGGGTCTTAGAATGGAAGGATAAGATCTTGCAAGGGACACAATACACCATTCTACAATTTGATACCCAATATGCCACATGTAATGTGGTATGAATTAGTAAAAATTGTTTATATTAGCCCCACAAATCAAACAGAAAACAATACCAACAATGATGATGGAAGAGAATATGGTTCCCATTAGGAGGTGTTGTATAGAGAGCCTGAAGGTGTGCATACCCAGAACTAATGAGATACCCTAAACATGGGCACTCCTTCAGCCAATCCGTCATTAGTACCTTTGTGAATCGATAATATGAAGAAGAATGAAAACATGGTCATGCATGACCTACCACCTCCTCCTCATAAAAACGCACCTCTAATGTTCAAGGGGAGATTCTCTCATTTGGATGATTAAATGAAAGTTGTATGGAGAATAAACACTGAGATACTTCATGAAATCCATCGTACTGGATATGTTCCTCAGGAAGAAGGTCAATATGCACTCCCAACAGAGGTTCCCCTTCCATGAGGTCTCCCCTAAGAAAATGTAATCAATTGCCGGATGCTTTTCCAGTGTGGCATCAGGACCACCAATCTATTTGAATCTAGCAATGGGAGGATTCTAAGATTTTCCTCCATTGAGGAAGAAACAAAAGAGGATCCAGTATAATCCCCAAAGGATGGCCCCGGCCAGGTATATGATTCAGGTAACAGTAGATATTGAACACCCAATCGTCCCCCTACTGTACCCATGTAGGGTCATGAAAATTAAACAAGGGGGAAATACAATTATCCCAAGACTCAAGAAAGGACCTAACCGGTCTGCGTACCGACTCCCAACAAGAATACGCAACCGGTTCGGCGAACTGCAATCCTGCACACCGCGCCACTCAAGAAACGGAGGAAAAATCCATATGCGGCCACGAACCTCATCGCTCGCAAAATGGAAGCGAACCCCATATGTGGATGAAAACCTCATTTTTCTTGGAACAGAAGGGGAGAGGTGCATGTCCGTAGAGAAATTCCGTGAATCTCGGTTCCAAAAATCCTTGGTTGACTGAGTCGTCTGTGGGTGGGGATTCCTTCAGGGGCTTCTGCAAAAAGTTTCGTGTTCCCATGAATAAATCCTCTGTGCAACTCTATAAATAGTCACTATGGGGCACAAAAAATGGAGAGGAAAGGATAGGTGAAACCATTTGGGGAGATGTTGGTTAAATCACTACCAGTGGTAAAGTTCTGTGACTATCCGCGGATGCCATATCGTTTGTGGATGCACTCTTCTGTATAGAGGAGAAACCAAACCGATAACCAAATGTGGAAAGCTTTTCCGTGGCTAGCCATTAGCAGAAATTTCCTTCACAAACATCCTAGGAAGCCAACTTCTACATGGACCACCTCTTCTGTGGCCCTCTCATCCATGGAAACCCTTCGCAGATACCCTCCGCGTCCATATCCTATACGGCCAGCTCCTCCACGGCCATCTCATCCGCGGACACCCTTCAACCCCACCCCCCCCCCCCCCCGCTCTATGGCTGCTCTTATATGGCCAGCTCCTCCAGGGATACCCTCTGTGACTATCTCCTTTGTGGCTAGCTCCTTCACGGCTCACTCTTCCATGGACACCCTATGCAGCCAACTCTGCCGTGACCAGTCCCTCGCAACCAACTCTCAGCGGACAGCTCCTACGTGGCCCACCCCCTGCGAAAAACCTCATGCACTCGCAGGTCCATACCGTGGGGGCTGCGCCCCCTCACCCCTACTCGGGGTCACTGTCGGGCTGTAGTCCCAGCCCTCCGGGCTGGTCCCTTAGCCACCGTCACTGACCCCCATGAAAAATGGATACTCCCACCTCGGACTTTTCAGGGTGGGTCAACAATATTTTACATTGCACCCTTACACCACCCCAACATCCTTCTTATGAATTCCATGAGTCATGCTACTCATCATGACTCTCCTATAACCCCATTACCGAGAACCTTTTTCTAGGTTCATCCAGAAAGGGCCGCCCTTGAATAAGTCCCACACCAATCATTTCTAGGTATCTCATACCTAGTCATCCTGACTACATAACATTAAACTATATGTACCTCATCCTATTCATATGAAATTAAAATATATGGAAATATTCCCTACAACATGACATTAAACTGTGATTCCATAGTCCTCTCTATATGACTATAAACTATAGTACACCCAGTCTTCCAAACAAAGGATTCATCTTTCTCTATACGAGAGATGCCTTATGCCCCATGCATGAGATGCCAATAGTCCTATCTAATGACCATAAACTGTTGTTCACCCTATGTTCCTATCATAGGATGCCTATTAATCAATATAAGAGAGGCCTTATGCTTCAATAATGAGATGTCAACCGTCCTCTCTACATGACTATAAACTGTAGTATGCCCTATCATTCAACAATAGGATGCCTCTTCTTCCCAACAAGAGACGCCTTATCCTCCATGAATAAGATTTCTCATGCCATTATTATAGTGGAGTAATTTCAAGAGAATTGGAATCCATTAAAACATTCCATCACGGAACCTCATGCTTTGCATGTCCTTCATTCAGATCCTCATACACATTCATGTCTGAAAGGATGCCATAACAGCCCGGTCCCATGCCACCTCAGCTCACCAACTATCCTGGGCCAACACCCTGGAAGACATTAGACAACACTTCGAGTCAGGTCATGTGTTTAAAACACGATCAATAGTCGAACCTCACTTGTTTGTCCCCATTTCAGGCTAACGTGATATGGATGTTGTGTTCCGAACACAGTCAACAGCTATCCTCTATCGTCACACCACCTTCACTGTGTTCCAAATGTTGGGTATGTGATTCACCATTTTCATCTCCCTTGTTTGGAATAATTCCAATGCCCTTGGCATTGTACCTCTTGTGCACTAGCGCAAAGGTGAAGGCCTCAACCCACTAGTGGGTTGGGATGCCCTCATGACCAGACATGAGGAAGACATTATGGGAATCCCTCCTGGAGTAACCCCCCACACCATCCTCACTAAAAGCCATTGGCCCTTCCCCTCTCATCACAGAAGTTTCATTGCTCCGCTGCCTAACTCTTACCTTCCTCTAACACCAGGGAGAAGCAGAGTCCAGTGGTCCCGACCTTCTCCGCCTCTCATTGTCTTCCACCACTTTTCATAGTAGGGAGAAAGTCTAAGGCTCGCAAAGTCTGTTAAATTCTCTTGTTTCTCACACTGATCATGACTCACATGGGCTTATAGATTTTTTATGGTCACTGCATCCACACGATGGAAGTGGTTGAACAAACTACGTGGGTTTTGATCCCTGTTTCCTAAGAAAGTTACATAGTAAGCCTCCCCAAGGTTCAATCCCAATTCGGGCCACTAACCATGTGTAGGTACCAATCATGCCCCACAGAACGAACTATGGGGACTTTGATCCATGTCAAGGCATGGTACATAAGAATCCTCCATGAGGTTCAATCCCACTTACCATCGGACCCCCCCCCCCCCGAGTCCACATTCAGATCAGTTCTATGAAAATCTACCGAACTACATTGATTTTGATTCCTCTCACGAGGATATGTGGGAAGCTCATATCACGGGTTCGATCCAAACGCTCAATTCATTATCTGTTCCCCCTGGATGACAAGAAACTCTAGAGCGCCCAGTTATGAGGCTTTAAACAAGCATCTTCCCAATGATTCCAAACTCCTCGGAGTCATTAATCCAATGAGGGATGGTAAACCTCGGGTTTAAATGATTCTAAATCCCTATGTTTAGCTGACCATCACCAACAAAGAGTAATCTGTGGACACTATTCTTGGGTATAATCCAAATATTCGCGAACATATTAATACATATTAAATCTATGAGAGAGTCCCAGAACAGGCAATAATTCCTCCCAAAAAGGGTACGATGAGCTTTAATTACCATCCTCTCAACCAATGTGAGTTCTTAAGCATCGCTGGCCAAATAACCCAGTGAACACCTTCCTTTGGAATGTAGGTCCACACATCATCGGATACGGAACCGTTGGGCATTTTGAACCAATTCGAAACAAAAAATGGTGAACCTGATGTGAATCTATAACAAAAAATGATTGATTTAACCTAATCCCACTCAGTTCCCACTTATACTCATAAAAAGGGCCAAGAAAGGTCATTAATTACGCATGGGATCATGAGATGCATCTTTGACGGGTTTGCTGTTTGTATTTGTTAAAATATTTTACAGGTACCACTCAGAACTCCCATAGATCCAATTGAATCATGGAGGAACTCATGGACGCATACATCGAACTACTCAATGACCGGATATCCTCACCAACAATTGACCCTATCACCTACCCAACTTCTTTAACACTGGGCCTTGGATGCATTGATCTGAGAGTACCACTTGAATGGTACTCTCCCAATGGTGGAGACGACCATGCACGCCCTTCAATCTGCTAAAAACGATGGTCTCCTGCCCCACAATAGCCGCGAAAGCAGATCTAGATGTGTCTTGTTGCCGTCTCAAACCGTTTCGGGTGTCTATCCCCAGAACCAGACAACACGTACCTCCCATACCATAGGGAGGCGGATGAGTTCGAAACTGAGGACTCCATCCTCGCTGAATGGGGGTTCTTCTCTAATGCCCCCATCATAAGATGTATTCACAGTTATGCCACAACTCAATATCCTCATGCTAAATAGGATTTCTCCCCAAGGATTGAGGCCCATGCTCCCCTAGCTCTGGCCCCTCGGACCGCCCGACAAGGGCGGAAAACGTACAACCAGGGACCAGTCATCACCTGTGTACCTAAGGAGGAGATTTGTTTCCTAGTCATGGTGAAGTATCTCAAGTAGGCACATACACCTAACTGCTCATCCAAAGCCCTCCATCAAGACATAGCAGCATCATAAGAGCAGGCGTGCATCCCGGCTGAGCATCGTCAGGCCGGTCACTCACACAGGACAACACCTAACCGGCATGCACCACTCCCTGCCCAAGGTCGTGAATCCCACCAACCATACATAGTGGAGACCCAGTTTCTGCAGGACCAGCTCCTAGAAAGTGTTCCGGATGTCTACCATCCTGATGTGGTGGTAATCAGTAACGTTTTCCATCCATATGTGGTGGAAATTAATAGGCCAGCACGTCACCCAGCCATCAAAGGCCACCGACTCGATACGGTGGGAAACCAACATATGCAGGACCATCACCATTTGGATGCAAGTAATGTCTGTGATCCTGATGTGGTGGAAAATGGAGAGATAAACCGAAATATCCCAGTATAGGGGCAGACTCGTTCACTTGCCCCGACATAGGAGAATTGTCAATACCCACTGACCACCAGAGGACCAGGGCAGGATATTCCTACTCCAATAATGAAATGGGCCTTCATACCCATTCCATCCAAAGATATATATCTGCATATCATGGAAATGATGGAGAAGTAGGTATATATCCCAGATCATATCTTGCAGACTTGCCAGAATGTAATTTCATCAGTAGCAACCGCAAGGACTTGGGACCGTGAGCCCATCTCCCAAATTTAGGTGACTCATATAAGAGATTATATAGCTACCTCAGAGCAGATATGAATCCCTAATTCTTCTCAGGAGGGTCATTGGACATATTCTGTGATACAAGGGAAACCGGATCGAGCATCTTCACTCATTCCATCTGGGGGACACCCTTCCATCATGGTGGATTCTCCAGAGTAGGCATATATACCGGCTAAAAGTCAAGATGTTCATCGGTATATCCCAACAGCATCACGGGACCCAATTAGAAAGGGACCCGATGGTGAAGGCCGTTATCAATAGCAGACCGTCCCTGATGCCCTCAAGAAAGCACCCCGAACGCGCCAAAGGAAACCGGAAATTAAGAGCGGGTTCATTAATCCGCTCTGCTAGAAGCTGGGGTTACCAATGCCTCTAAGAACTTATCAAAGGCTCAGAACCATGCCCAAACATTTCCATGTTATGGGAGTGGCAGTAGCAGTGGCGAAGGTCCTCTCCACAATTTCACTTCCAGCAGCTATGAAGGTCCTCCCTAGAGCACCCACAGGGGCCTCCCCCACGGGCATATAACTTTCGATCATGAGGGATTATCTTATGATGCAATTCATAGAAGCCCTCCATGTAACCAGAAGATTGAGAAACAAGAAGTCCCTCCACTTGTTGCGGTCCACCTTGAAGGTCCTCCCCGGGGTATACACTACAAACACTCTCCATGTAGTGGGACCACATATTATGATAGTAGTCCTCTCTATCGTAGTCGCAACTGTGGAGGTCCTCCCCACAATGATGTCTCATCAGGACAAGAAGGCCCTCCCATTGTCGTGGCCTTCCCTAAAGGTCATCTCCAGGGGTTACTTTTCAACGAAACTCCGCTCAACTAGGTATCAGATCACTGTGGTAGTCCTCGCCAATCTAATAACAGACTTCCTCCTCATAGAGACTTGAATCAATGAGAAGGCCCTCCCCTCGTTGCGGTACATTCTGACACCCCCCCTAGAGTGTAACCCTCAAAAATTCTCCCTGCGGCAGATGTGATGGTAGTCCTCGCCACCATGGCCACCATTGCGAAGGTCCTCCCCGCAATGTCCCCAAAAGACAAGACGGTCCTCCCCTTGTCGCAGTGTGTCTTGAAAGTCCTCCCTAGGATACACATAGAATTTCAAACCATGATGGTCATCCTCTCCATGATGGCAGTTGTTGCGAAGGCCCTCCCCTTAATAATTCAATACAGCCAGAAGGTCCTCCACTCACTGTGATACGCCTTGGAGGTCCTCCCTAGGGTATTCACTACAAAATTCCTCTATGTGGTGAGGCATAAAGTAGTAATGGTATCCCTCACCATTACAAAACAGATAGCAGAGGACCTCCTCGCCTAGACTTCAAGCTATGAGAAGGCCCTCCCCTCATTGCGGTTCACCCCGAATGTCCTCCCTGGGGTATACACTGCAAACACTCTATGTGTAGTGGGACCACATATTGTGATAGTAGACCTCGCTATCGTAGTCGAAACTGTAGAGGCCCTCCCCGCAGTGAAGTCTCATCACGACAAGAAGGTCCTCCCCTTGTTGTGGCCTACCATGAAGTTCCTCCCTAGGGGTTATGTTGAAACCACACTCTGCACAGCCATGCATCAGATCGCGGTGGTAGTCCTCGCCACTATGATAATGGAGGTTCTCCCCGTATAGACATCATGGAACGAGAAGGCCCTCCCCTCATTGTGGTTCATTATGAAGGCCCTCTCTAGGGTGTACCCCATTTACATTCTCCCTATGGAAACTGTGATGGTAACCCTCACCACCACGACTGCCATTGTGAAGGTCCTCCCGCAATGGACCCAAGCAACAAAAAGTTCCTCCCCTTATTGCAGTGTGTCTTAAATGTCCTCCACAGGATATACATCGAATGTAGAATCATGATGGTCATCCTCACCATGATGGAAGTTGATGCAAAGGCCCTCCCTGTAACAATTTTATGCATCCAAAAGGTCCTCCCCTTGCTGCGATATGCCTTGGGGGTCCTCCCCAAGGTATGCACTGCAAAGGTCCTCTCTGCAGTGAGGTGTCAAGTAGTAATGTTAGCCCTTGCCATTACAACACCGATAGCGGAGGCCCTCCCCTCCTAGACATCATGCAACGAGAAGGCCCTCCCCTCATTGTGGTACATTCTTAGAGCCCTCTCTAGGGTGTACCCCGTGGGTTATCTCCATGTGGCTGTGGTAATGGTAGTCCTCGCCATTGCAGCCGCCATTACAAAGGTTCTCCCCGTAGTGACATATTATATCGATAGGAAGGTCCTCCCGCTGCCGATTCAAACACAGAAAAGCCCTCATATGCTGAGGCACTCAGAAGGATGGGATCAAGCATATCAGATTCCCAGCTAGTCACAAACTACACCCTTCTTCAATTAGGAGATTCCCTGGGCCACGTTCATCTTCTGGACCACCTCGGAATCGCCCACATTATAATTCAATACCCATCGGCCCCACTACCTCTGACCACACTATCAATTAGAATCTTCGTTGGGCAGACCAGGTAGAGGAATCACTAGTCGAGGAGTATGATGACATGTTTCCCCTTAGGAAACAACTGACTGGAGATGATGTACTAGTTATGTTTTGGCCCACGGCCACCTCTCAATTCGACATACTCGGAAAGTTGTTAGAAGAATGTGTGAACGACATCCGCTCCAAAATTTGGAAAACCCTCCATCAGCTGAAATCATGCTTCCTGGCATACGATGGGTATGCAGACCATTTAAAAAAATATGAGACCTCCTGCATCACATCGACCTGGAAGCTCTTCCTTCGGTGTGGCAACAGCGACCCGAGAGGCGTAAAAGGAACATTGAGATAGCCTGCCTCCGTGCACTGCACCAACTACGCCGCCTCATTGGCGACGCTCCGAAGGGAGTCCATTTCAGAGGATGGGGAGAACATGGAGCTCTAAATTTCACTCCGCTCCCCACCCAGAAGAACCCGTTCAGCATAATGTCTTGCAACGTCATCACATCAAGGCAGAAATCGAGTGGGGTCCCTGTTCAAGAAAGGCAACTCACCCAACAGAGAAAGGCTTTGACTAATTCCTAGAAGTGTCAGGCCCGATGGGAAAAAGCCATTCAAGAACTCCTAAATCATTCCACCGAAAGAATACAATATTACTATCACTTAAAAGAGGCCAATCAACGGTAATTTCCTGCCTCCCCGGAGGGGATTGATTCACATGTGAACTCAGCATCAAATCCAATTCACCCCAGAATGGGGGCACAAAATATCAAGAAGGTAGTGATAGCGGCATACACTGTCACAATCTAAGGTCAACCCCACCTGCAGGGCTGTGGGAATTTTTAACAAAAAATGCTCCCATAAGACTAATAAAAATTGAAAGAGACTCAACGTTACAGGAATAGAGCCAACCCCAGCCCTCAGGGCTGGGGGCATTTTTACTACCTCAACAACAACCTCCCCCATGAGAAAAAGTATTTTATCATCTAGGGAGGACAGTCATAAGAGGTGGTTCCTACCCTATCCATTCCTTTGAATCATCATCCCCTTCAAGAGGGAGGCACACAGAAAAGACGCATCAAAGAACTCTCTGTGTAACCCTTCATCAAGGAGTCTGAAAGCAATATAGGGAGTAGAAGGCGAAGACCAGTAAAAGGAGCGGGAGATCCTCTTTCTATTTGGAAGATGAAATCTCCTTCACACCATGATATGCATCCATCAACACCATAGAGGTTAACCTCATGGGTGACACCAGAGATGATGCAAATCTTGATGGATCAAGAGATGATGGTTCCAATCTGGCTGTTACTCACAAAAAACCACTAGGAGTGCACACCCAGAACCAGAGGGCCAACCTAAATATAGCTTCCCTTCTAGCCAAACCTCCTCCACTTACCCTACGAGCTCCCAACAAGGATAATAACAAAGGACCCGTTAACCATAACCCATCACGTTCTCTCGATAAAAACGATCCACGTATGCTCGAAGAGAGATTCTCTTGACATGAATAAGAAATGAAAGAATTGAGGTAGTTTAAAGCCGAGCTACTCCAGAGGAACCATCTTATTGAAAACTCTTCCCAAGAAGAGCCACACCTTGCACTCTTAAAAGGTGCACCTCAATGACCAAGGTTTTCCCCGGAAAATGAGGAACTGTCACGTCCCACGCCCAATGAGGCGCCCGACCCATCCAAGTACCTAAATATGGATTTGGTTGAATACCAAGACTTCTCTCCACTCAAAAAGCAACCAGAGTGAGTGTGTTTTATCCCTCTGAAGGTACCACAAATGGCTTATTCACCCTTGATGTCGGCTGAGCCAGATCCTCCAGAAATACCTCTGGCTACACATGCCCAAGACTGGGACCAACAAGATGTAAACCAGGGTCTCACCAACACCGTCGAGGCACTGACAGCATTACTGGAAGCAATGGAAGGTTGACACACTCCGATACAGCCAGAGAGGAAGGCCTACCCAGATTGGGTGAGAAACACGACACCCCCACCCAATTTTTGGAGCCCTGTATTTCCTATTTTCAAAGGATCAGACGATCCGGAATAGGATTTTATGCATTACACCTCTTATTGCGACCCTATGATGGGAACTACAAAAAACAAGAAGCAGTGAAACTCAGATATTTCGTGCAGACCTTGCATGGACCTGCCATCGTTTAGTATATGAATTGGCCAGCACAGTCAATAAAAAGCTGTGAAGACCTTCGACAACATTTCATGTTCCACTTTAGCTCAACACTACCTAAAACAACGGTCAATGACCTCATGAACTGAAAACAGAGGGAGAACTAGAGGGTCTCAGATTTCATTGTCAAATGGAAGGGTATGACCTACTCTCTGAACATGAAAATTACCCATGATGATATGCTTTCCATATGCATCAATAACCTTTAGGGTGAGCTTTGAACACTTCTCATACTAGTGGAGTTCACCACTGGCTTCCGCAATATCTCTGACATTGCCCATAGAATTGAAGACTCCCGGCAGCAGACTAATCTGAAGTCCTGAATATCCTCATAGGATCTTGCAAAGAGAATAATTAGAGCTGAAGCATCCTCTGTCACGCTCAAGCTAGATCCTATTCCTACTCCACCGCTTAGGCCTTCACCCAATTGTCAAGGCCCCCCTATGTATCAGCGGCCACCTCCGCCCCAGCGGGATGAGGAGAGAGGATAGAAGCAAAACCAGTTCGAGGAACGAAGTCACAAAGTATAATTGTTCCGAGTGGACCAAGTCCATGTTTACTTCATTGCCACCATGAATTGCAATTTTCTCCACCTATTGGAACCAAGGAAGCTCTAGGAAGTTGTCTGTGATGATAGGCCAGATTACTGTCCCTACCAACAAATGTTGGGGCACAATATTCAGGAATGCTTTGTCTTCAAAGTCCTCCTGCAAAGGATAATAGACTCCGGGCAGGACGAGCTGAGACCACACATAGCACATGTGACATTTATTTCTACCACTTCTCTGATAAAGGGGAGGGGTGGTAGGAATTCACTAGAAAGAACGGAAAAATTTTTATGGTTGGATGACTCGGAAGACAGTCAATCGAGATCAGGGCATACTCTGAGATCAATTACAGTAGCCGGTGTTGCCGCCAATAACCCCTAATGCTGCACAGCCAACAATATCGGCCTCACAACACTCCACGAGCCTTTCATCCATGTGTAATCAAAAAGGGAGGAGACAAGCGCAAGAGGAGCAGTCCACAATGAGGACAAAGATAGCCCCGAAACTGTTGGATTTTATGCCCCAAAACATGACACCATGGGTACCAACCTACCAAATTGCACCATCAAAATCAACCAACCCGGTTGAGATATTAAAAGACGAGGAGATAATTTTTGGTTATGTCCACATCATCCATTTAATGGAATTGTTCCCTGACGAAGGTTATGGTTATAGAACTGAGTTCCCCACATAGGGGGCTGGGAGGAGGAATCGCAGAGGCAAGGGATACCGGGGAAGGTGCAGTCGCAGCCAGAACCAACACTATGGGTTTACCCCAGCCCCAACCTTTAATATAACAGAAACCCATGGGAGAGCTCTTCAACAGACTCAGCAAGAGAAAGAATATCCATCCGCCTCCACAAGCATCCACTCTGGGCCTGTCATTCTGCGACATCCACTAGAGGAGGAACAAGTTTCTATCCACCTAGTGCACACAAAAAACCCGGCTGGGCCGAGTCCCTAAAATGTGGGAACACCATCGAACTCCGGGCCCGCGGCCGATCCCTCCTCGTCAAATACTACATCACCTATAGTACCAGATAAAAATCTCCCACCAACGGAGAAGCATTGGCCACTGGCACAGAAATACGATATCCTTAAATAGATGGCATCGGTACCATCCAAACAGTCAATCCTAGATGCCCTTAGTTTGTCAGTAGATCTCAAGGAGGCACTTGTAGAAGCCTTTCTCATCCCCCATGAGTTTCATGCTGAGGTGGCCACCGCCAAGATTTACTGGATAGAGACTGGCCCGACTGAGTGAAATTCAGTGATTTCCTTCACCGATCAAGATGAATATGACATCATGAAAGGACACATGAAACAACTATATGTGTCTGGTACATTAAATGATGTTGAGATCCAGAAAGTCTATATTGACAATGGCTCTGGAGTTAAACTCCTTCCCCTACGGACAGTTCATAAGTTGGACTAGAGTGAGGATGATCTAATACCCTCAACCACAACTTTGTTGGGTTATGACAATAGTGAATAGATGCCAATGGGGAAAATCGAGCTAAAAAACCCATTTTGGCTACGTTTTTGTCTACTCGGAATTCCTAGTGGTCCGACAGAACACAACGTTCAACTCCCTACTGGGAAGGCCATGGATCCATAAGCACATGGACATTATTTCATCCTACCACTAGTGTATTATGTATTGCGTAAATGGAAAAAATGGTACATTACATGCTAACAAGGCCCCTTTAATGATCTCTGAGTCACACTACATTGATGCCAGGTTTTATGAGCAAAAGAAGAAGAAGCCTTTAGTTAATGGTTTTGAATAGATCCCAACTCCAAATGTCCTGGAAATGGTTCCTGATGACCCCCTCAAGTAGCTCAACAGAGACTATGTACTACCCATCAACCATGTTGAGATCAGGGGTTTATGTCTATACATGCACTCGGATGTCCTCATTACTTCATCCATAACGGCGGAGCGTGACAATGTGGAAACGTCCACTAACCCTCAATTTGGGGGAGAATACTTTAGCGGGGACGACCATGATGCCTCACCTCTAGACTCCCAAGAGCCCATGCTGGGAACTATCCCCCCGTCGGATCAAGAAGATGAGAATGTGGGGGAAGAAGAGGAGGAAGATCTCAGGGATGCACCTCCTACATTTGAGGAAGGTATCTCTACCATTGTGGATGAGCTTAGGAAAATAAACCTGGGTACCGAAGAAGACCCGAGGCCCACTCTCATTAGTGCATCCATGTCTCCTGAGGACCACAAGGTATATACCCATTTCCGGAGGAAACATCGAGATGTTTTTGCCTGGAATTACATGGAACTTCCGGGACTCGATCCCAAAGTGGCAACGCACCACGTAGGTCTGCCAAAAGACCATTGGGGCTATAAACAAGCTGCCAGAAGAACGCACCCCTCAAATGATTCCAAAATAGAGGCTAAAGTCAATATGATGATAAAAGCATGCTTCATTCGGGAGGTCCAATACCACATATGGTTGTCCAACATTGAACCAGTCACGAAAATGAATAGAAAAATCTGTGTCTGCATCGATTTCAGAGATCTCAATCGGCATTGTCCGAAAGTTGATTTCCCAGTACCGATTACCGAGTTATTAATTGACACAAATGTCGGGTATGAGGCTCTATCCTTTATGGACAGTTATTATGGGTATAATCAAATCCAGATGGCCTGAGAGGATGAAGAAGCCACTACCTTCAGATCCCCTCAATGAATATTATGCTACAGGGTCATGTCCTTTGGTCTCAAGAATGCCGACGTCGCATATCAATGCACCATGCATTGCATTTTTAAACCATTCCTGGGGATATTCGTCGAATGCTATGTGGATGAAATGGTTTTCAAATAAGGACATCACTCAAATCACCTTTCAGACCTGGAAACCATCTTCAACAAACATTGACAACATAACCTGAAGATGAATCCCTTGAAATGTGCCTTCAGGGTTACCTAAGGGAAATACATTGTCTTCATCGTACGCCATCATGGCATCGAAGTCGACCCTGAAAATACAAAGGCTATCTTTGCCATGCCACCTCCCTGCAATCTCACTGAGTTGAGAGGATTCAAAGGACACTTGGCCTACATTAGGTGGTTCATAGCCATCCTAGAAAGAAAATGTTTTCCCTTTAACAGGTTAACGAAAAAGGGGGTTATGTACCAATGGAAAGATGAGTTCCAAGAGGCATTCGACGGCCTAAAGAAGTACATATTAAGCCTTCTGGTGCTCATGACCCCGGTTGAAGGGAGTCCTCTTATCCTATATATGATGGCCCTAGAGAGATTACTAGGAGCCTTACTCATGCAGAAAAAAGACACTGATAGTGAAAACAATCTCTATTACCTCATTCGAACCATGATAGATGTTGAAACTCAATACTCAAACATCGAGAAGATCTGTTTGGCCTTGGTATTTGCAGTTCAAAAATTGCGACATTATCTATAGCATCATGAATTCCATTTGGTCTCATTTAGTAACCCACTCATATACATCCTCAGCCGCCCAATGATGACAGCGCACCAATCCCGATGGGCAGTCATCCTGCAACAGTTTGACATTCGGTTTCTGCTTTAGAAATCCATCAATGTCCAATCCTTAGTATATTTTCTAGCAGAGCAGCCCTCGATAGGGACCACTACATCAAACATCGATTTACCTGCTGAAGAAATATTCTCGATTCAAGAGGATCTCCCAACATGGGAAATGTACTTCGACAGAGCATCCTGAAGCCTGATACAGAAAAGAATGGAGGATCCCAGATTTAACAAGGTGGGTTTAGGGATAATACTCATGACCCCAGAAAAGGCAGTCTTTCCATGTTCCTTCCTTCTGTTAGAAGGATGCACAAACATTGAGGTGGAGTATTAAGCCATCATTTTAGGCTTGGAGCTCGCACTCCAGGCACAAGTACCACACCTTAAGGTAAGATGTGACTCGGAAATTGTCATCAAGCAAGTCAATGGTGACTATGATATTAAAAAGGAAGAGCTGATTCCCCTATTCGACCATGTATGAGGGTTAATGGCGGAATTATCCACAGAACCGACATTGACCTATATTCTCTAGCATCAGAATGCCTAGGCCGATGCATTAGATAACGCAGCCATAGCCCTAGGAGACCCGGACCGGGATAAAAGAATTATCATTATTTCTCATCATTGAATGGTATTTCCATTTGTTAAGACTAAGATGGAAGAAATCAACGAAGTGAGTCCTATCCATAAGCCATACACTCCTGCCACCGGCTGGATGACCCCCATTGCAAACTACCTTCAAAGGGGAGAGCTTCCATCATACATGGCTGAACGAGAGAAAATATGTAGAAGGGAAATCAACTTTGTCCTATATGGCGGCACAGGTCAGCAAGAGGTCCTCTACAAATGAGGCCTCGATGGATTCATCCTCAGATGCATTGATTGTGAAGAAACCACTGCTGTCATAAATGAAGTGCATGCCAGAGTATGTCGAGTACACAAGTCAGGGCCACGCATTCCCATCTGGTTCGAAGGCTTGGGTACTATTGGCCCACTGTGGCACGAGACTACGAGCACTTTACTGCAAAATGCCACTCATGCCAAATTCGTTCCAACTTCATACACTAACCCCTGGAGTTACTTCATCAAGATAAGTACTCCTGGACATTTTACATAGGGGGAATGGACGTTGTGAGACCATATCCTCCCACAACGGCCAAACAATTGATGAATATCCTCACAACAACCAACTTCTTTTCATAATGGGAATAAGCTGTACCCCTCAAGGAATTAGGTGCAGGAAACATTTTCATATTTGTGAAAGCCAATATCATCACCATATTTGGCATCCCTCATACCATACTGACAGACAATGACACCAATTTTTTCTCTACTGAATTGGAGAAACTGTATCGAGAATATGGTATCAGGGCTAACCACTCTTCCAGCTACCATGTAGTGGCCAATGGAAAGATAGAGGCTTTCAACAAGACCCTGTCCAACATTCTATATAAAATGGAGGACAAAGACAAGAAATCATGTTCGGATAAACATCTTCATGCATTATGGGCTTATCGAATGACAATACACACCGCTAATCAGGCTACTCTATACTCATTGGTATACGGAGCAGAAGTGGTCCTGTCCATTGAGCTTCAATTACCCTCACTCGGTGTTTCCATTTGCGATCAATTATCTAACGATGAGAAATCTGAAAAATGGATAGGTGAATTGGAATAGCTGGATGAGAAGTGGTTTCACACTTTTCACCATCAGGAAGTATATAAAAACTGGGTCACATGAGCCTTCAATAAAAAGGTTTGTCTTCGGTCTTTCTTGGAGGGAGAATTGGTGTTGGTCCTCCGGACCCCAATGATACCTGAAAATAAACCTCCAAAGATGGATCCTAAGTGGGAGGGACCATATTTTATACACAAGGTCTACTCCAACAGAGTATATTCCCTGATCTCTATGGACGGGTATTTCACTACCGCTTTTACAAATGCGAGATTTTTCAAGAAGTATTTCACATAATCAAAAGCAGTTTTCGTCCAGGCTATAGGATGTTAAACTACCAAGCGCCAACAATCCAAACACTATGACCCTAAAAAAAGAGTATTTCGCCATCACCACATGATGTTAAACAACATGGATTTCATAGAACTACGTACGGATTGATTCCTGCCTTTGCAGCAAACACAGCGATTCCAGGGTCACATATCCTGGCCCAGCCACCCCCAAATGAAAAAAAACATACATTCCCTTTTCCCACGTGTACAAACTAGACCCACACGGGGTGTATTCCCCCAATAGAACTACGTATGGTTGGATTCCAACCCTCGCAGGATATGTAGCCATTCTAGGATTCTATATCCTGGCCCAGCCATCCCCAAATAAAGATAAAAATGCCCTTTTCCCCCATGTACGGACCAACCCTGCAAGGGGTGTATTTGTCATCCTTATTGCAAAACATTAAACTGCATGGATAAGAAGGATTAAAAATGCCATTTTCCCCCATGTAATGACCAAACCTGCACGAGGTGTATTATCTTCAAGAGAACTATGTACGGCTTGATTCCTACCTTCGCAGGATACATGGCGATGCTAGGATTCTATATTCTGGCCCAACCATCCCCCAATAAAGTTAAAAATACCCTTTTCCCCTATGTATGGAGAAACCCTGCATGGGTTCTATTCCTTGTCCTTACCGCATGATGTTAAAATGCATGGATAAGAAGGATTGAAAATGCCTTTTTCCCCCGTGTATGGACCAGTCCTGCACGGGGTGTATTATCTTCTAGAGAACTACGTACGGCTTGATTCCTACCCTTGCAGGATACGTAGAAACGTCGAGATTCTATATCCTATCCCAACCATCCCCAAATAAAGATAAAAATTACCTTCTCCCCCATGTACAAACCAACCCTGCACATGGTGTATTCCTCATCCTTACCGCATGACACAAAAATGCATGGATAAGAAGGATTGAAAATGCCATTTTCCCCCATGTACGGACCAAACCTGGCCGAGGTGTATTTTCATCTAAAGAACTACATACATATTGATTCTTTCCCTTGTGTGATACTTAGTGATCCAAGAATTCCACATCCTGGACCATCTACCCCAAATAAATCTAAAAATACCCCCTTTCTTCAGTACGTACCAAACCCGCACGAGGAGTATTCCCCAAAAAAGAACTACATGAGGCTTGATTCCTGCCCTCACAGGATACATAGTGACACCGGGATCTTACCTCCCAGTCCAGCCTCCAATGAATGAAAATACAAGTATATATACCCCTCGTCCTTACCGCATGATGTTAAACTACAAGGAATCCCCTTTTCACGTCTTTTATCCTTCGTCCTCACTGTACGACATTAAAACTACATGGACTTTGTCCTCACCACACGACGTTAAACTGCACGGACTTTGTCACAACCCACCCAAGATATATGGTGAAACAAGATTGGAATACTTCTTCTGCATTTGGATGCATCCTCTCCATACATCAGGCTCCACGACCCTGATAATTGTGGATATTCATAACCATTCATGGATGTCAGAAGTGAAAAGTTATTGACCCGTGGACACCTTTTCATGACTATTTATACCATTCCCTCACCATCTCTGCATATTTATATCCCCTGGCCCGTATACCAAATGCAATATTTCCTCAGGTGTTACTCTTCCAATCTCCGTACGCTCACCGCCTCAAAGCCCCCATATCATATCTTCCAATCCAAAAATTTATAGAGCAGTGGTTTACAAGTTCATACCCCTCTCACATCCAAACATTGCCAGGGTATCCCTACCAGGTTATCCTATGTATCCACCTACTGTTAACATGATGATCTGCATTAACAAACATCAAGTCAGGGCTAGGCTACTTTGAATCGATGGGCATTTGCGGTGAAGATGTTTCTTGTATGCTTGGACACCATTATCCCCATATGTCGATCTCTGTGCTATGAGAAATCCCAGATTTTCATAATCATCCATGGCCATCAAGAGTGGAAAGTCATCGACCCGTGGACACCTTTGTATGACTATGCATACCATGCCCTCAGTGGCTCCGCATACTGATATCCCCTGTCCCATCTACCAAATGAAATATTTCCTCAGGCGATACTCGTCCTAGATCTGTATGCTTACTCGAATTAGAGCCCCCATACCATATCTCCTAATCCGAGAAACCTCAGAGTTACAGTTTACACCCCCATTCCCTCACACCTGTTCAGAGTATACAAGAGAATCCTAACTCAATTTCCCTCTAGGGGATTGTAGTGATAGTCACCCAATGGTCTGAATTCTATGACTGTTAAACTATGTGTACTTCCTCCTTACCGTACGATGGTAAACGACATGGAGTAAAGGTACACCCCATGCACAAGATAAATCAGCACAAGGAACTCTTCGAGTTTTAACAACAACCAAGGACGAATATCCCCAGCATGTCCAGATATTTCTTTACCAAACTGTAGACCTCGTGGCCTAGACAATCATAGATCTTCATAATCATTCGTGGCCATTGGGAGTGGAAAGTAATCAACCCATGGACACCTTTGCATTAATATGCATACCATTCCCTCAGCGGCTCTACATATTGATAGCCCTTGGCCCGTCTACCAAAAGAGAGATTTCCTTAGGCGATACTCTTCCTATCCCCATACACCAACCGGTCTCAGAGCCCCCATATCATCTCTCATGATCCAAGAATCCCTAGAACAACAATTTACACCATCAAACCCTCTCCGTGTCTTAGACATGTCGAGATATCCAAGCCCAGTTACATTTTAATCAAGAGTGGACTTTGCATCTACGTCCTTACCGCATGATGGTTAAAACGGCATGGAACGTGTCTTTTCCACTTGGCATGAAAGTGAAGATACTAAGCATTAAACATCCAGGGAAATTCCTCCAACTACATGCATTTTTCACAGATGTAAAAAAGCCCCCCGTCCTTAACGCATGATGTTAAACTACATGGAAACCGTCCTTATCGCATGACGTTAAACTGCACGAAAACCATCCTTACTACATGACATTAAACTGCACAGAATTTAAAATGTACTCCATCCTCACTACATGATGTTAAACTACATGGTTGAGCTCTTCACGGGTTCAATTAGGAATTGAGGTTTTCTTTTTTCCTTCAATGCACGTTCCAGACCTGCATAAACCACTCTCTAACTCCAGCGTGAGAAGGGATAACTTTACCCATTCTAGGTCAATTTAGTCTAGATGTTTCTCCCTTATCCAGGAATCCTCTCCTCATAAACCATACTCTGTACCCAGAAAGAGTCAAACCCTTGTAAGCCACCCCGGGTGGTCCCGAATCTCAACATCCCTGAAGTTTCTCGGCTATTAGGAGAATGCAATAATTAACATAAGGACACCTTTGAATGACTATGCATACCATGCCCTCAGTGGCTCTGCATATTGATCACCTCTGGCCTGTCTACCAAAGGCATGATTTCCTCAAGCAGTTCTTCTCTCCGTGTGCCTTTAGGCCTCTGAACCCCCATATCCATCCCAGGACTCGGAAACCCTCTAAGCTGTATTTTACCAACCTCTTTCACAACCCTTCCTTAATATGCTAGAACGTATCTGAAGAGATTACCAAGAACCAAGAGAAGTCTTTAATTTTTTTAAAGAATGTCTCAGCTGCATGAATTTAAACTGCTCCTAGCTCTAACTGTCCTTTACGTTGACTAAATGCATTGGACAAGGACCCATTGTCAATATTCCTGATTCACGTAGATGTTCCAAAACCCTTTTAGACGTCACATACCATTTCTGAGAAACCCCTGGACGTTTCTCATAATTATTCAAGCCTCCCATGGTGGTTTCTATAATCCAGACTTCTATGAAGTCCTCAGGCTATCAGAAATGGACAGTAATTGCCTTAATGACACCTTTGCACAACTATGCATAACATACCCTCAGCGGCTCTGCATATTTATTTCCCCTAGCCCGTCTAACAAAGGAAAGTATTTATTCGGTATTTCTTTCCTACTTCTTCACTTCGATGTGGCTCCCATGCCTTGAGACATGCCCAGCATGTTGTTCAAATATAAACATGTTCTCCCCACGTGCATCTGAAATGTATTGATACATATTATAATCAACCAAACCTTGTCAGGGCCCTTGCCCTACCATATTTGGTCAAAGTTGTTTGACCTAAAACATTAGTAATGATAGTCTTTTTGGAAAGACATTAAACCACTCACAAAAAGAGGCGCAAAGCCCGTTAGGCCAAAAACCCGAAAAGGGCAACCTAAGAAAAAGTCGAGCCATACCCGATGGCTCCACACCAAATGGGACCAGGGAAAATTATGGTATTGACGGAAAAGAAAAAAAATTTGTGGGGTTTTTCTATAAAAGCATGGAAAAAGTTAAATTGTGCTCACTGAGTCCTTTGGCTCAGGAAAAATTTAGAGCATTATCCAATCACTCATCGATTCTCAAGACCACTCTATATCAGAATAGCATCCTCTTCATTCCGATCGGACCCCATTACGATGGGGGGAATTTGTAGGGTCCTGAAAATTCCTCAAGGGAGAAATCCTATTATCCCAAGACTCAGGAAAGGACCGAACCGGTCTGTGTACCAGCTCCTAGAAACAGTACGCGACCAGTTCGGTGAACCACAATCCCACGCATCGTGCCTCTCGCGAAACGGAGGTAGATGCCATATGTGGCCGCGGACCTCATCTCTCGCAAAACGGAGGTGGAAGTCATATGTGGCTGTGAACGTCATCTTTCGCGGAACAGAAGCGGAGAGGTGCATGGCCGCAGAGGAATTCTATGAATCTCGGTTCCAAAAATCCCTGGTTGATTGAGTCGTCCGTGGGTGCGGATTCCTTCATGGGTTTTACAAAAAGTTCGGTGTGCCCATCAATACAGCCTATTCGCCACTCTATAAATAGTCACTGAGGGGCACCAAAAATGGATAGAAAAGGTTGGGTGAAAACCCATGGGGGGACGCTGGATAAATCGCTACTAGTGGTAATGTTCCGCAACCATCTGCGGACCCCATATCATCAGCGGATGCACTCTTCTGCATAGAGGAGAAACCAAACTTGCAGCCACATGCGGCCAGGTTTTCTACAGCTAGCCATTAGTGGATATTTCCTTCATAGATATCCTAGGAGGCTAGCTTCTACATGTCCCACATCCTCCGTGGCCCTCTCATCCGCAGACACCCTTCACGAATACCCTCCGTGGAAATATTCTATGCAGCCAGCTCTTCCGCGACCATCTCATCAGTGGAAACCCTTCGTGGAAAGCCACTCCACGGCTGCTCTTACGCAGCCAGATCCTCCAAGAATACCCTCCATGACCATCTCCTATGCTACCAGCTCCTACGTAGCTCGCTCCTCCGTGGACACCCTACACGGCCATCTCTGCCGCGACCAATCCCTCATGGCCAACTCTCCACGGCCAGCTCCTACGAGGCACGCCCCATGTAGAAAACCCCATGCACTCAAAGGTCTATACCGTGGGGGTTGTGCCCCTGATCTCCCACTCAGACTCACTGCTGACCTATGGTCCCAGCCCTCCGGACCAGTCCCTTCGCTACATTCACTAACCCACATGAAAAATGGAGAGTGGAACCATGAACTTTTTGGGGTGGGTCAACAATATTTTACATTGCACCCTTACACCGCCCCAACATCCTTATTATGAATTCCATTAGTCGAGATACTCATTATGACTCTCCTATATCCCCATTACCTAGCACCTTTTTCTAGGTTCATCCAGAAAGGGACTCCATTGTGTAGGTCCACACCAACCATTGATAGGTATCTCCTACCTAGTCATCCTTACCACATGATGTTAAACTGTATGGCCCTCATCCTATCCATATGACGTTAAACTATATAGAAATAGTCCCTACAACATGACATTGATGTGTGATTCCATAGTCCTCTCTTCATGACTATAAATTGTAGTACTCCCTATGTTCCAAACATAGGATGCCTCTTGCTCTATAAGAGAGATGCCTTATACCACATGCATGAGATTCCAAAACTTCTATCTACTTGACCATAAACTGTAGTTCACCCTATGTGCCTAACATAGGATGCCTCTTACTCAATATAAGATATGACTTATTCTCCAACCATGAGATGTCAACAGTCCTCTCTACATGATATTAAACTGTAGTATGCCCTATCAATCAATAATAGGATGCCTCGTCTTCCAAAAAAGAGATGTCTTATGCTCCAAGCATAACAAGCCTCATTCCATGATTACAGTGGCATAATTTCAAGAGAGTTGTAATCCATAAAAACATTCAATCACTACACCTCATGATTTTCATGTACTTCATTCGGATCCTCATCCTCTTTCATGTCTGAAGGGACCCCCTAACGGCATGGTCCCATGTCGCCTCGGCTCACCTACCGTCCTAGGCCAATGCCCCGGAATACATTAGACAACACTTCGAGTCAGGTCCTATGTTTCGAACACTATCAACAGTTGACCCTCACTTGTTAGTCCCCATTTCAGGCTAACACGATATGGATGTTGTGTTTTGAACACGTTCAATAACTATCCTCCATCATCATGCCACCTTCACCATGTTCCGAATGTTGGGCATTTTATTCACACTTTTCATCTCCCTTTGTTTGGAATAATTCCAATTCCCTTAGCATTATCCCTCTTGTGCACTAGCGCAAAGGTGAAGGCCTCAACCCACAAGTGGGTTGGGATTCCCTCATGACCAGACATGAGGAAGACAATATGGGAATTCCTCCTGGAGTAGGCATCAAACCATCCTTGCTGGAAGCCAATGGGCCTTCCCCTCTCATCACAGAAGGTTCATTTCTCCACTGCCCGAATCCTACCTTCCTCCAACACTAGGGAGAAGGAGAGTCCAGTGGCCCCTACCTTCTCCTATGCTCATTGTCTTCCTCCCCTTCTCTCAGTAGGGAGAAAGTGTGAGGCTCACCAAGTCTGTTGAATTCTCTTGTTTCTCACACCGAGCATGACTCACGTGGGCTTAGAGATTTGTGATGGTCACAACATCTACACGATGGCGGTGGTTAAACAAACTACGTGGGTTTTGATCCCTGTTTCCTAAGCAGGGTACGTAGGAAGCCTCCTCAAGGTTTAATCCAAATTTGGGCCACCTGCCATGTGTAAGTCCCAATCATGCCCCTCAGAACGAACTATGAGGAATTTGATCCATGTCAAGGCATGGAACGTAAGAAGCCTCCACAAGGTTCAAGCCCACATACCATCGGACCCCCATGTCCACATTCATGTCGGTTATCCAACAATCTACCAAACTAATTGGATTCTGATTCCTCTCACGAGGATACGTAGGAATCTTGTATCACAAGTTCAATCCAAATGCTCAAGTCATTATATATACCCCTAGATGATAATAAACTCTAGAGAACCCAGTTATGAGGCTTTAAACCAACGTCATCCCAATGATTCCAAACTCCTTGGAGTCATTAATCCAATGAGGGATGGTAAAACCTAGTCTTAAATGATTTTGAATCCCTTCATTTAGATGATCATCACCAACAAAGAGTAATCCATGGGTACTATACTTAGGTAAAAACCAATGATTCACAATCATATGGATACGTCTTAAATCTATGAGAGAGTCCTAGAACAAGAAATAATTCCCCCTAAAAAGGGTGCGAAGAGCCCGACATCCCATCCTATCTACCAATGTGAGTTCTTAAGAATCAGTGGCCAAATCACCCAGCGAATGCTAGCCTTTGGAAAGTAGGTCCACGCATCATCAGATACAGAACCGTTGGGAATTTCAGACCGATTTGAAACAACCCACCAATGCTCAAGTCCAACAAGATTGGTAGTAGGGGCTCATGAGTATAATTTAATCATTAACATCTCAAATGGAAGTGATGGATGGGAGGTGTGCTCTAATATAGCCATAACAGAAACCTTAACCAGGATAGTTAAGAAACATTTTCCCACCGCCAAATTTCTGGAACCTAGTGCTTTTAGTGTTCAACAGCTCAGGTGACCTGTAGAAACACCAAATGCACTACTTGTCTTACTTTTATCCCATAATGGGAACCACAGAGAAAAAAGAAGCAATGAAACATAGATTATTTTTGTGAACTCTGTATGTTTTAGAGTTTGTGTGGTACACCAATTTTCTAGCTAACTCAATAACAGGATGGGAGGATCTTGGACTCCAATTATAATTCTAGTTTAGCTCAACATTACTAAAAACAACAGTCAGCGGACTCATGAACTTAAAACAATGAGACAATGATAGTGCTTTTAGGCTTCATTTCCATATGTAAGGGTCTAACATACTACATGATCTGGCCACTCCACCAAGATGAGATGTTGTCCATGTTCATCGACAACCTCCATGATGAGTTGTGAAAACCTATTATTATGTTGGAATATAAAAGTGGGTTCTGAGAATTCTCTTCCATCACTCATAGGATAGATGATTACACGAAATCTACTAATCTAAGGACTGAGACAGTCCCGTTATCCCTAGTAAAAAGACTATTAAGTGTTGAAAGGATTTCTATAATGCTTATGCCACCCCTGACACTGGCTCCGGCTCCTAGGCTAGATTCAAATCATGTCTGTCCCATGGGTATCAGTAGCCACCCCTACCACATCAGGATGAGAAAAGAGAAACTAGGTGAAATCAATTACAAGAATGGTACAATAATGTTTACTCATTCTAAGATGACCAAGTCCGTGGCTACATCGTAGTAACCATGAATTGCTACATGATCTACCTCCCAATGCTAAAGAGGGGTGATGAAGTAGGTCTTGATGACCAGATGGATTACTATCCCTTCCACTGGATATCGGGGTACTATATCTTGGAGTGATTTGAACTCAACAACCTCTTAAAATGAATGATTGATTCTAGACAATTCATGTAGGGTCTACAGCTAGCGTAAGTGGGATTTGATTCCACCATAGACACTGACGAATTAGGGGAGTGAGAAAAAGTTATTAAAAAAATAATAAAAATTTAAATAGTTAGATGACTCAGAAAACAATAAACCAATCCCACAATATCCTACAAGTGATATTAAAAAATCAATTATGCCCCCAACAACTCCTTATGTGGTATAACCAATATCCACATCCCTACAATCCTTAATGGGTTGAGATGATCAAGTTAAATAAATTGAATATGTAGAAAGGAAATTTTGACTTTGACACTATTAGATTTCATGCCATCATATATGAAGATATGGGTACCATCCCACCAAATGGTACAATGGGCACCGCCTTTACAAATGGCATCACCAGAGGTAGGTGATGAGTTAGAGTCATCTTTAGAAGAGAAGCTGATTTTTGTCTCCTTCCATTCCATCCACTTAATGGAACCCTTATCCAATGATGAATATGGTTATCAACCAAAATTATCCATGCCCATTTGGGGGGCTAGAGGAAGAATCCCCAGAATCTAGGGATATCAAGGGAGATAGAACCTTGGAAGAAATCCTGATTATAGTTTCACCCCTGCGCAAACAGTATATGTTCCAGAAAATTGCATAAGTAACCTCCTGTAGTTCCAACAAGGATAAGAAAATTATCCTTTCTCTATTAGAAGCCACCCTTGTCTAATCATTCCGGAATGTCCATCAGAGGAATAACATGTGAATAATATCCCTTGGTAGGTGAATAGACCAACCTGACCTAATCCACAAAGGTAAGAAGCTCCGTCGGATCATATTCCAAGGGCCTACCCATCATCATCAAAAAAGTACAAGACCCTAATGGGAGTTTGAAAGAGCATCCTCGAGCTGGGAAGAACCAGCCTTTAGATAAGAAATAAGATATTCAGAATGAATTAGCTTTGGTAACAGCCAATAGGACAATCATGGATGCACTGAATCTTTCAATAGATATAAGGGAAGCACTCATCTAAGATTTGTTAAATCCCCATGATTTTGAATCTGAGGTAGAAGATTATGAAGTCTAATGGACATAGATCAATCCTATAGAATACCATGCAGTTATCTTCGTCACAAATTAATATAAATATTCCATCATGCAAGGACATATGAAACCCTTATATGTGTCTAGAAAGATAAATGGTGTCCATATCTAAAATGTCTTCATTGGCATTAGATCTAGAATTTATCTCCTCCCACTGCGGACACTCTGTCGGCTAGGCTACAATGAGGATGATCTGATTCCCTGCACCATGACTCTGTTGGGCTATGAAAAAAGTGAGTAGATGATGTTAGGACAAATTAAGCATGAATCACAGTTCAGTGACCTCATAGTTCACCCGGAATTTCCAGTGGTCTAAAATAATAAGACCTCTACAACCCTCCTAGGAAGGCCCTGACTACATCAACATGAAAAAATACCCTACTCTTACCATCATTGCCTCAAATATAGAATTAATGGATATATTAGGACACTGCATGCCGGTAATCCACCATTCAACCTCTATGAATCACATTATATTGATGCGGGGTTGTACGAGCTATAGGGTAAGTAACTTCTAGTCAATGATTTTGATTGGATTGCCACCCCAAAGGATTAGAAATTCTTCACGCTAATCCTATCATACATCTCGGGGAATAATATGTATTTACCATCAATTATATTGAGTGTAAAAGTCCAAATTTAAATGTGTATTTTGCAATCCTTAGTATTTTCATCTTGACCTCTGAGCATGATATTATGCAAAAATCACACAAACTCCCAAGAGAATTGTGAGGTTTTAGATAAAAATTTCCCCTAACCATAACTAATTTACCATAAAATCCATTCCTCAACCACTGTGGTAGGAGGAAGTGTCTCATGACTTAAAGAAGATGAGTAATCTCTTTTACCCATCATTGCATCTTCTCTGGAGGATCCTCCACCAATGACCAATGAAGAAGTGGCAGATTCACCTCACAGAAACCAAAATAGACACACATACCAAATGTATGGAATTATCATATCATGAATTGTTTCCCTATTAGAAGATGATTACGATGATAGTGAGGATAAATAGGAGGTAGAAGAAGACTGAGGGGATGTCCCTCCATCATTTGAGGAAGGATTCTATACCACCATTGATGAACTCCAGGTAATCATCATGGGTATGGAAAAAGACCAGTGAACAACTCTGTTTAGTACGTCCATGCATTCCAATGAGAAAGAGGTATTCAACTCTTTCCTGAATCATAATCATGATGTTTTCTCCTATAATTATAGAGAACTCCCACCCCTTGATCCAATGTTGGACACTCACATCCTGGGCCTACAAGAAGACCAATGTGGTTATAGGAAAGCCTCAGAAAAATTCACCCAATAGATGCTAAAAAATTGAGAATGAACTCGACAAGATCACCATATCCAACTTCATTCAATAAGTCTAATACTCCATTTGGATAGAAAATATTGTCCCCGTAAAAAATAAAAGTAGGAATATTATAGTCTTTTTCATTTTTAAGGATCTCAACCAGTATTACCCGAAAGATGATTTCCTAGTCCTGATCATAAAATTTCTAATCGATGCATCTATCAGATATGAGGTCCCCTCTTTCATGAATGCTATTCAGGATATAATAAAATCCAAAAGGCCCATGAAGATGAATAATCCAGATTATTCAGGGCTCACCAAGGAGTGTTTTTATATTATGGAATTCCTCTTGGTTTGAAAAATGTCATTGCAACATATCAATGTACCATGAATCTCATTTTCAAACCCTTATTGGGAATGTTTATCTAATTATATACTAATGATCTAGTGGTTAAATCACAACAAAACTCGGAACACCTGGATAGTCTTGAAATGATCTAAAATAAACTACGACAATGTAGTCTAAAAAAGAACCCCTTAAAGTGTGATTTCAGTGTCACCTCAAGGAAATTCATCGGTGTCATCTTACGCCACTATGGCATCAAAGTCAAACCTGAGAAGAAAATGGCCATATTTGGAATGTCACATCCTCACACCCACAGGAAGTTGAGGTGACTTCAATGAACTTTGGAAAAAATTTGGCACCTTATATCCAACCATGTAGTCAAGTGTTTTCCTTTCACTAGTTTGATGATATAAGGGGTCACATATCAATGGACACAATATTTCAAAGAAGCATTCAAAAACCTCTTGAAATACCTCTCGATCCCACCAGTTCTAATGCCACCTGTGGATGGAATACGAATTATTCTTTACGTGACCACCTTGGAGTAATCACTTGGTGGCTTCCTTGCACATAAGAATGTTTTTAGCAGTGAAAATAGCCTCTATTATCTTATCTGAACCATGATTAGCACTGAGACTCACTATTCAAAAATTACTAAGAGTTGTTTGACCCTAATCTCTGCCGTTCAAAAGGTGAGACACTATCTACATCACCATGATGTTCATATGATCACTCTTAGCAATCCACTCAAGTACACTCTTAGTAATCAGATGTTTAATGTAAACTTTTAATGATGATAGGTCATTCTATAGTAGTTATACATATGATTCATGCCTTAGAAATCCCTCAAAATTATGCCTTAGAAAACTTTCTAGAAGAGCACCCTCTAGTAGACATGATGTCGTTGGATGATGAACTATCCAATGAAAAGGTATTATCTATTCAAGAGGGTTCCTATATATGGTATATGTGTTTCGACGGTTCATCCAAATGTATGATATGGAAAAGGATGGAATACCCAATGTTCAACAAAGTGTGGTTGGGATTCAGACTTATATCTTAATAAAAGGCATCACTACCTTACTCCTTCTTACTATTTGAAGGACGAACAAACAATGAAGTAGTGTAAGAGAACCTCATTGTAGGACTAGAGGTGTCACTTCAAGCAAAAGAAGAGAATTTAACGGTAAAACTTTACTCAAAACTAGTCATCAAGTAAGAAAATGGTGACTAAACTATCATAAAAGTGGTTATAATCCATTTGATGAACAATGTTCTAGAATTGATGGAGGAATTTCCATCAGATATGACATAAAATCCTATTCCCCGGTCAAAAAATGCACAAGCTGATGTGTTAGAAAATATAGCCACAACTTTTGCTGACCTAGATCAAGACGAGATAGTTATCAGCAATGCCCTCTATCAAATTGTCCTACCATTTTTTCAGACCAAGATGGAGGAAATGATTGAGATTAGTCCCATCACTAAACCATACTATCTTACCTCTGGATGGATGAATCCAATTGAGAATTGCATTCAAAGATAATAACTCCCACCAAATAGTGATTTAAGGGAGAAAATCTAGAAACGTGCAACTATCTTAATGATGTATGATAGAATGAACCTTCAAAAGGTCTTTCATAATAGAGGATTTGACGGGATACTCCTTAGGTGCATTGATAGGAAGAGTCCACTATCGTGATGAAATAAGTACATGTTGAAACTTATGATGCACATCATCTAGTATCAATGCTCTCTCATCAAATTCATAGGCATAGATACTATTAGCCCACTATGACACATGATTACACCAAATTCACAAAAAAAGTTCCATTGATGTCAAGTTCAAGCTAATTTCATCTACAATCCCCTAAAGTTACTTCATAGAGACAAGAACTTCTGGCCATTTTCCATATGGGGAATGGATATCACGGGACCATATCCTCCTGCTATAGCCAAATAATTTAAATATATTATCATAGAGACTGACTTTTTTTACAAATGGGAATAATCTGAACCCCTCAATGAAGTCAGAGAAAGAATCATTGACAGCTTTGTGGAATCCATCATCATCACTAGATTTGGTGTCCCTCATACAATACTGATGAACAATGGAACCAATTTAAGTTTTGTTCAATTGGATTGTATATATCAAGAATATGACATCAAAGACAACTATTCATCCTTCTATCATAAAACAACCAACAGTTAGATAGTGGACTTTAGTAAGACCTAATATAAAATTCTCCAAAAACTGATAGACAAAGACAAGAAATCATTAATGGAAAATATCTTATATGATCTGTGGTTACACCAAACCACGACCTGCACCTCCACATAAGAAACCCCATACTCAATTGTATACTACACAAAGGTGGTCCTTCCCATCAAATTCAAGCTTCCATCACTCCACATAGATATTTTTTTATCAAAAATCCACAGATGAGTAGTCCCATAAATGGTTTGATTAGTTGGAGTGGTTGGATGAGAAAATATTTCACACTATTCAGAAGTTTGAATCTTACTAGAACTAGATTGCATGAGACATTAATAAAATGGTTCACCTTCGGTCTTTCCTTGAAGGAGAAATGGTTTCGGTCCTAAGCCATCTGTTGATACTCAGAAATAAACCTCCAAAATTAGAGCCAAAATGGTAAGGACCATATTTTATACACATGTAATACTCTAATGGAGAATATTCCTCAATTTCAATGGATAGATAGCTCGCCGTTTCTCCCATCAATGTGCGGTTCCTGAAGAAGTACATTGTGTAATCATATAATATTCATCTTAGATTAAATATGTTAAACTGAAAAACTCCATATGAATCCATGTTGTACAACATTAAACTTCATAGAATTATGTTCCTTACTGCATGATGTTATACTTCATGGTTATCATTGTGTCCTAAACAACGATTCTTTGCAAATGGGTCAGATCTATGTGATGGAAAGACAACATGCCCCTATTCCTACATGCAAGTCATATCCACTTGGGAACTCTTTTTATCCAGAACAACGTGTGGTTTGATTCTTACCCACACAGGATATGTAGTGACTCACGTATCATTCATCCTGGACTAGCCTCTATTCAATAAAAAGTGTCCCCCTGCGTATGGGTTAGACCATCATCGGGGAAATTCAAGAATTACGTATGGATTTATTCCTACCCTCATTGGATACATAGAGAAACATGAACCTATGTCTTGTTCCAGCCACCATTTGATAAAAATACCCCCCTCTTGTTGCATAGGTTAGACTAGAACATTGAGTTTTCAAGAACTATGTTTGGCTTGATTCCTACCCTTGCATGATACATAGTGACACCCAGATCCATTATCCTGGTCCATCCATCATTCAAAAATAATTCCCCCCTCTACACAAGTTAGACTGGTACATGGAACTTGTGGTCATAACTATGTGGACTTTGATTCCCAACTAAATATGATATGTAGGATAAATCCCTGAGTTTTAGTCCTGACACTTCATCCCCCTCTTCTTTTTCACACAGGTCCACTCTCTTCCTTACCATATGATGTTCAAATATATGGGATAACAGAACTACTTGTGACTGCATTCCTATCATCATAGGATACATAGTGACACCTAGATTCTATATCTTGGCCCATCCACCATTCAAAAATAAAATTTTTCCCCTTTACACATATCAGACTAGTACAGGGAACATGTTTTTAGAACTACGTGTGAATTGAATCCTTCCTTTGCAGGATATGTAGTGATTCCCATAGCATTCATCCTAGCCCAACCTTTATGGTAAACAATGAATTACCCTATGAATTGTTCAGTCTTGTGCATGGAAATTCTTGAGTCCTAACCACACGACGTTAAACTTCATGGCCAAATAAGTCCTTACCACACAACATTAAAATTTAAGGTATCTAAAGAACTATGAGTGGCATAATTCTTGTTATAAAAAGATATGTTGTGAAACTTTTTCCTTCACGAGTCCTACTACCTGGAAAAAATGTCTCCATTTTCTATATGAGAATGTAAATCTATGCATAAGATTCTAAACCATGATTACCATAATAACAATTAGTCAAAAGATGATGCCCCATAACATATGAATTAGATCTTTGTAGAGGATATCGTACCTCATAACTAATCACATATTATATTTTTCTCATGTACCAATATATCCCCTTTTCATCCGTCAAAATCCTTGACCTAGGAAATCCCAAATCTACATAATCACCCACGACTATTAGAAATGGATGGTCGGTGTTTAGTGGAAACCTTTGTTTGCTTATGCACACTATCCCCCTATGGCTCTGTATACATTTCCCACAAAATAGAATGTCATCCAAATTAAAATTCATCCATGGGAGTGGATTTTTATAATTTTGTATGTCTATTGTCTCTTAGACCTCGAATCATCCTTCTTGATTCGAGGGATTCCAGAATCCTGGTTTACACTTTCTTCCCCTACTCACAACTTGAGCATACTAGGGATATCCTAGCCTGATTATATAGTATTGATGCATGATTTTTTTGATATTTAATCCATAAAACACGATGTTAAACAATTATGTCAACACCTTTTTTGAAATACTTAAAAATGCATGGACTCAAAACACGTATCTTGTTCACATCGAGCCACCCACATCCTCACCTCATGATGTTAAACTGAATGGTTGAACAATGATCCCTTTTTTATCCTTCAATATCAATGTTGGGGATTTAAACCCTTACCTCCCTTTGTTTCTCACACTAATTATAGCTCACATGGGCTTAAGAATTTTGGTCACGGATTCCCTATAGAGCCAGAGAAATCAATCCATAATACTGATTCTACTGGAACAAATTTAAAAAAGAATATAAGAGTTTTTAACTCCAAGATGGGAAACATAAAGTACCAACCATTTTAAATTAAACTATAAGGTACACCAAATATAGCTAAAATTTCCTACTACCTATGCGTGGTCCAAACCTATACAGCGAGCCTAATTTCAGGACACCCAAATCGTCAAATTCAGGCTCCATTCTAGTAAGGGAATAAAAATTCCCCACCCTGCATGTGATCTATATTTATGTAAGAGATTTCCCAACTATATTGGTTGTACTGACCCAAATGTTTCTAACATATCAAGACACAGTTGTTCATCTATCAAACTCCGTGCTTCGAGTGATTTCAGATCCTCATATACCTCCCTGGCCCTCAGATATGGTAGGCCAGTGTCCTATGGAAACCATTTTTTTCCTATGCACATAATGTCATGATGAATCTGCATATGTTTCCAACAAAAATGGATTGTCAATTAAAGGAAAATTCTTCATCGGGAGAGTCTTTTCTTATTACAGTATGATCAATGGATTTCTAGCCTTGTATCATCTCTCCTGATCCAAGATCCCTTGAAGCTGTGGCTTTTACTTTTCTCCCTATCCATGTCTTGAACATGTTGTAAAACTATGGTTTGACCATTAATCAGTTATTCACAGCTTCTACATCAATGTATTAATAACATGACATTAAAAATACATGAAGATTGGAAATCAATTATCATTCTTGGTCCCTAACATGCCAATGAATGTCCTCCCTTACGTTTTTATGCATGAAAAGAATCCACATAAGACCATTCATTGTTGGTCCCACTTAATTTTTAACCCCATGTGAAAAAATCCCCCATTAATATGCGCTAACTAGATCCTTATACGGAAAAACCTTAAAATAACTATGTCAGGCATGATTCTTATCATCATAGGATATGTAGTGACACATGACTCATATTTTAGGGCCATCCAAGAAATAGAATTGTCCCACTCATTCTCACTCAAGGGTCCAAACTACATGGGGAACCTCCACACCCCAATATGGGAATCACTTCTTCACCTATTCCCAGGAGACTTCAGCCTACAATTCCCCCATTTCATGTTCAAGAATTCTTCTTAATACACCTTACTCTATGTCCAGAATGGTCTGAATCCCTATAATCCTCAATGGATATTGATGAAGGAAGGTCAGTGTCTTGAGGAAACATTTTTTGTAATATGCACACAATGCCTAGTGGCCATGTATAAACTACCTACAAAAAATCATGTCATCCAAACGAAAATTTTTCCTCATGAGAGGATTTTCGTGTTTCTGTAGACCCAAAGAATTTTACAACTCATATAGTTCCTCGGATTTGGTAACCCCAAAAATTAAAATTTACACACTTTCCCCCCTCTCACATATAAATATTATGGATCATTTATGGTCAAACTATAATGGAAGGGATGAGTCATTTATAGCTCTTTTTAGTCAGGGTAAGGTGACATTAAATCACAAGTCTCAAAATGTCCCAGTTTCACGACATTAAACGAGAAAATTATTTAACCACCTCTTAAACAAGTCAAATTCATGTGCTAGTGCCATTATCATTTAAAAACTCTAAAATTTAACTCATCCATGAAGACATCATCCCCTCAATATACCACCCATAGTGTTTTATGACAAAAAAACAAATACAATCTTCCATAAAATTTCCTATCAATTGAAAATTGGAGGCCAGTGTCCTACAAAATCCTTTGTTTGACTAACGTGAATAATTCCATGATGACTCTGAATAAATGGCCTAAAAATAGCATGTCAACCAAAGGAAAAATCCTCTTTAGGAGAGGCCTCTCCCATCCCTATATTCCCATGGATTATATGCTTCGTGTTATATCCCATTTCCAAAAATTACAAATTCAGTGTTAAGAAAAAATCATCATCTATATATGAAAATTATTGAGACATCCTTAATCCATAAACCCTTATTGCGTCCCTCGCATTGAAAATCATTGTCAAAGTTGTTCGACCTAAAACATCATTCTTGTTCAAAGCTGTTCTACCAAAAAAAATCAATCCTGATAGCCTATTTACAAAACTCTAAATTTCCCACCAATAGAGACATGGAACATTCCATGATGATAACCCTAAAGGGAATCGTGGAGAATAGTTGAGTACTATAATTATAAACCTATTCTATATATGGGTTTTAATCAATATTGAGAAATCATAAAAAATTTAAATATACACAAATATTCTTGGGTCAAAAACCCACAAAGGGAGGCCTAATATAAAGAAAAATTATACCTTCTAAGTCCATTCCCCAACCCGATTAGGAAAAATAGGGTAATATATAAAAAGAAAAAAATATAGTAGTGTTATACATGTAACCTTTAAAATATTCAAAAAAAAATTCATCGAGTCCATTGGGTCAATAAAAAATTATAGCATTATTTGATCATTCAAATAGGGACTAATTATACATCAGAATAGTCTCTTCTTCATCCTAATTGGAACCCTTTCCGATTAGGAGAACTTGTTGGGTGATGATAACTTTTGAAAGGGAAATAAAATTCTACCAAAATTTTGACAAAGGATTAGACATGAGATTTTATGACTGATGTTGAAGGTGTCAATTTTGGAAAATGAAAACTAGGCACCACAGACCATTAATACCTTTGAATACTAAATCTTCACATGGTGGTCTACGAATTCAAAAAACCTCCATGAACCAAATGGTTCAATGGACAGAGGCAATAGCATAGACACTATGAACTACATCATTAGTGAAATAAAGGAAGATAAATATGCCCCCACATACCGTCCTTGTAAACCATGTCATTAGAGAAATAGAGGTGATGAATTCTTCCCACTCATATTATCCCCACAATCTAAAAGTTTTGTAGGTGAGGAAAATCTTGTGGCATCCTACATGTGATATGAGGTTGTTCATAGGATTGAGATAGTGATTTTATGAATCAAGAACCACAAGACATTCTTGACCAAGTCATCAATGGGACAGGTGATTACCCGTGGACTTCCGAAAAATATTCTTGTGTGGTCCATATATCCATGCTCTCTAAAATTATATAAATGGAATCTGAGGGGTTCTGAGAGATGGGGGTTTTTTAGAGAGGATTGGACATAATTTTTGAGAAGGATTTTTTATGATACTGATAGATGAGGTAAAAACCTCTTCCAATTAATTTCTGAAGGTTTAAACTCTCCACATAGAGGAAAAATAATGAAAGAAACATAATAATTGGAACTCCATGTAGCATGTTTCCTTCATGGATGAAATTCCTGCATGAAACTGACCAATGTCCCTTATTCACTTTGGCACCTCACGTAGCACAAGGATACATGAGTGAAAAACTCCACCGCATAGCACTACGCTATGTGGACATAACTCAGTGCCACATATTATCTTTCTACATGGATGGAAGCTAGTACCATGTAGAAAAATAATATGAAAACCACATGCAGGTCTGTGTACCATCATGGTATGCATATGGTCCCTCCACCCGCATATCAACACGCTATGCGGGGAGTACAACAACCCAAATGAAAAATGATACATGGAATGGGGTACTATCGGATTTTCCACTCTCCATATTCTATAATCTTCTTCCATTTACATCATACCCTCTACAACCCCTCCATTAACCAGTCCCACAACATCAGTCCAAAACCTCTTCTAAATCCACTAGACTGGTATGGTAAAACTACTAGATGTATCTGCACACCCTTTTGAGTTTACATACCCATGGTAAGCGGGGATATGTAGGTAATCCCTTCAATGTCATAGACCCTTCGAATGTCCAAAAGATTACATTCCCATGTTAATACAGTGAACAAACTTTGGATAATCACTTGTACTTCCCTATTCTAGGGACTAATAGGAATTTATAGATTTTCCATTCCATGAGACATGGTGATAAAAAAAGATATCATGATCACATTTCTTCTTGATGAGGAATGACGCTTCTCCATTTTCTCATAAAAACAGAAGGGACTCCTCTTAAAGTAAACACCTAGTCTTTCTTGGAGGAGGTGGTGCCCTCCCCCCTCTTCGCCTCGGCCCGAGACACATGTCGATAAACCACCAGATGTGACTATCCTAGATATCAAAACAAGGGAGGAAATTTGAACACTCAAATCCCCCCACTCTCTCCCTTTGGGTTCTTTCCCTGACCTCTTACGTCATTGTCCCCCTCCATTTCCATCAATGAAGATGGAAAGAAGTGTGGCTTGTTGAATCTTTCACATACTCTTATTTCTCACTCCGAACATGACTCACATGGGATTAGAGGCATAATATGATTACAACATATACACAATTAATCATGCAATGAACTAATAAAACTATGATTCTTGATCCTACCAGGATATATAAGATTCCATTCTAAAGGCCAGAGCTTAGTGGTAATTTTCATCAGGGGTAATTCCCAGACATACCAACCCAAACCACATCAGGAAGCCTTAATGCGTAAGACCTAAAAATGAACTATGAGAACTCTGATTCCTACTCTAATCAATATATATAGGATGACTACCAATTTCCTAAGCTCGAGGGGCATTATCCTAGACAATCAGTACCAGTAAAAATCCCCCCCCCCCAAACTCACTAGGGAATCTTCTTCATGAATATGTCTCGATATAATTCTCTCAAACTAGGCCTCCTCTACAATATAATCCCCAACATAAACTAAAATATGAGGAATTTTAATCCAAACTAACTATGATATGTGGGAAGCCTCTCTGACATCCAAAACCATCATAAAAATCACCCTAATGTTATCATGGAATTATCCCGCGTAGGTTCATATCCACCATGGAGACCTTTTTTTGGGAATCTTGGGCCGATTCAGCATAATCCCCACCAAAATCTTGACTATAAAGCTTCCACCAAGATGTCGTCACCTACTAGAACCAGTTTCACTGGGCTTCCATCTTGGTATAAGCCCCTCACGTTCACCCCTTCTTTCTTACATTGGACCCTTGTCCAATGTAAATAGAACATAGGGAAGGCTCGTCACCTCGCCCTCTTCCATGGTCGACGCACCCTCTTCCATCATCATGGGGGAAAATTTTGAAACTGTGATGTACCATTTTTGAATCTTTTACATCCTCTTGTTTATCACACTAAGCATGAATCATGTGGGATTAGAGATACATGATGGTTACAACATGTGCACAAACACTCATTGGAAGGAACTACGAGAAATCTGATTCTTATTCATACTAGGATATGTAGGAAGCCCTTTCAGGACCCGAGGTCACTGGATATCCTCCATAGGAATCCAACAATAATTTCCACAATTTAAGCATCCTCCTTAAGAAATAATCCTTAAATTAAATACACATATCATAAAGGCATCTTTTTCAGGAAGTAATCCCAAACTCATCTCTCTCAGAGAAGTATACCCTCCTATGAGATTTATCTAACTATGTGGAATTTGAATCTTATCCATATGGGATGTGTAGGAAGCCTCTGGGAGGTTCAACCAAAATACTTCAAATCAATCCCAATCTCCTCAGGCCATATTCCCAATAGGGTTTGATCCTACTTGGAAACTCATATCCTTTACAAATTCCTCAGGCCGATTCAGCGTATATCCCATACAAAGTTTTAACTAAACACCTTTTTCGTTGAGGTCCTAATCACATGACATTAAAATGTATGATATTTTATATTAAGTGGAACTAAAGTACGAGGGTTTTGATTCCTTTCACAAGGATACATAGGTAGCTCATTTTATGAGCACGATCCCAAGATTAAAACAAACCTTTGTCTCCCTGGATGACAATAAATTCCAGAGTGCCCCACTGAGTGGCTTAAAAACTAGTATCATCATAATGATTATTAAAATAATATCTAATTGGTATATTAGAGGATAATATTGATGGAAAACCTTAAATACATACATATGTTTCCATTAATGAAGAACCTTGAATGCATACTGATGATTCTAAACTTTACACATGTTAATAAGTTATTGAAAATTCCAAGGGATGCTTATGATTTAATTGGTGAATTAATACAGATTCAAGAAAATATTTTAATTTTACAAAGAGAGTCCCATAGTAGATAAAAATTCCTTAGAAATGGGTGTGATGAGTTCGACCTCCCATCCTCTCGACCAATGCATGTTCTTATGTATCATATAGTTAAAAACATAACGAACACATAGATTTGGAAAGCAGGTCCTCTTTCGATAAATAACTATTGAATGTTTCTAGTTCCATGAATAAATCCAATGGAAACCACTTGGAAATGGTGTTTCTTAAATCTAGAACACTTGTTTCAAGGAACTACGTAAAAAAATGGCGAACACAGCATGAATGCTTAACCATGATAATAATTTTACCCACCTATTTGGACCCTATCAATTGATAAGGGAAGGCCATATAAAAGAATTAATCACTCATGTATCAATCTAGAAAAATAATTCTTTATAGATCTTGTTGTTGTCTCAGTTTTCCATAATATTATCTTCAATCCAAATAATGGCTATATCCAAAACAACATCTATGAATTTACCTACTACTACTCAATCTGTATCTCCATCCACGAGAAGGATGTTATCACCAACCCGAAATCTTCAATGCTGGGTCTCTAATGTGCCGATGAAGGAATATAGCCAACACGGTATAATCCCAACTTTGGAGGCTACTCGACAGACCCTCTAGGTAAACAATAATACTCGATCATCGGGTCAATGATGACCAATGATCAAGAAGAAGATGGTGAAAACCACCGTCTCCAACGGTTTTGGGTCCTTATTACAGAAACTCAACAACCAGTCCCTCCCATATTATAGGGAGTTGGATCAAGAGGTCACCCAAGGAATAAATTCAAGAATGCAGGAGTCCTTCCTATGGACTCCCACCAGCAATCACTACAAAAATAATACAGTAGTGAACCCCCAAAATGATGGGGGTTTTGCCTCTAGAAATTAGGCCCAGGTCTCTCAAACCTGGGAACGCAAGATGAACCGCCAGGGAAAATGTCTGGTTAATAGGGAGCAGGTTATCACCTATGCCTCCACTAAAAAATCCCATCAATTTAACTTGATGGAAAACAACGAGTATGAACAAACAGCCGTCTGTCCTAATTTTTTTGCTCAACAGTCTCTTATGACAACAAACCACCAATCCAACCAGATAAACTCGGTAGAGTACCGTGATCAGACACATACAACTTCTCAGAAGTTAGCATCCAGTCAGCAGGTTCATCTAATGATATTTAAAGAAGCCCTCCAATCTAATACGGTGGAAACTGGTAAACAAGAACACACATCTATTTACAATCAACAACTCTGTCATCAGTCTCGAATGCCAGTATTGAAGGTAGTCTGTCAACCATACTTCATGGAAAATAGCCAGCAGACACATACACCTTCCAATATTCATCAAGCCTTCCAACAGTCTAATTTGGTAGCACTCGGAGATGTAAATAGGAATGCTCCGATGACAAATTTAGGGCAGAGCCAACTCTCTTCCCCCATGCATGAGTACTGTCAATATCCATTTACAGGAAAATATGGACAGAAGAATGTACATACACCTACTCCAGATACAGAATGGACGTATATTCCTATTCGGTCCGCTGAAGTCACCATACACATCTTATCAATGGTGAAAGGGAACACACATATCACTGCCCATATTCTGGAAGAATGCCAGGATATTTTAATGACTACTTTAGCAGTATTAGGAGAACAAACATATAAATTTGTCCCCACACATAGGATGACACATCAGTATGCCATCCTAGAGCAGATACACACCTCTGTTCAAGTCTGGGAGGGTCATGGGGCACATTCCCCATATCATACGGACAACATGATCGAGAACATACACCCTTTCCAATTGGAGTTAATCACTCTATTTCAGTAACTACTTCAAGGAAGGCACATACACCTTCCAATTATAACAACTTATCTAAGCAGGTGTCCCCAACTAAGTGTAATAGAACATCCAAATGGAAGTCTCTCCAAACACCGTTGGAAAATCAAGAGTCAAGATGTGATTTAGCTTCTCTTAATGCTAGAGTTCTTGAAGACCTTGGACATTTATCTATTGCAGCTGAAGATACTATCTTATCATTACTAAATTTTGGGAGTGGTAGTTGTAATTATGATGTTCCACATTATACATTTCATCATGAAGGATTTCATCATAAATATTCGGTCAATCCAGAGTGTCTATCTTCGGATGAGAGCCACTGCAACCCTCAGTGTGGCCAGAAGACCATGGAGAAAGATGATTTATCCCTTTCTGCATTCCACCATGGTGATCCTACCCATGATGGAATTCGATGCGAAATTCCTCTATGCAGCAGTATTTCTCATTGTCAAAATGATTCCATAATTGAAAATATTTTAACAAGAAAGCCCTCTTGTCTCGAGGCACTTGAAAGCACAAGGCCTGTCATGTCTGATGCCTTGTCATTGATGGGTGAAACACTTTATCAACCAGAATACATCTTAAGAGAACAATCATTCTCTGAACCTCTTTTAGATCATTTATCTTCTAATAAAGAGCATCATATCTAGTCCGATCACGTGGAGAAACATGTTGTGAAAGATGATGAAGATGTGTTAAACATGAGGAAAGAATTAACTGAAGAAGAAATACCAGTCATGTTATCACCTTCGGAAAATTCTTAGTTTGATATTACAGAATTGATGATAGAAGATTGCATTCATGACATTCATCTAAACTTATGGAAAACTATTCATCATTTGAAAACTAAAGTCTTACCATATGATAAATATAAAAATAATGTAAAGGTAATAGAAGGTTTATAGTGCCAAATTGACTTAGAATCTCTCTCAGTTTCCCAACATCCAAAGGTTGAAAAACAATAGAGAAACATTTAGCATGCATGTATCAATCCTCTAAAGAGGCTACACCAATTAATTTCTGATTCCCCATCAAGTGTTTGCATTAGAGGATGAGGTGCATATGGAGCATTTCATTTCACTGCACTCCAAAATCAGCAAAGTCCGCCAAAAGTGATATCATGTAATGTTATTGCCCACATCCATCCCTAGTCAATAGGTTTTGTATGTAGTCAAATGTATGCTCATGAATAGGCCTCAACCAATTCTCATCAGAATCAATCCAAAGAAAAGATGTCATTCAACTACATTTACATCAAGCATCTAAGAATCTTGTGTAGGCGTCCCATTTAGAGTATTTCAGGCATCATAGGATGAAATTTTTTAAAATAGAACAATAATCTTCTAAAACTGGTGATTTAAGTGATTTTTGGATAATGCACCAAGCTAATGTCCAAACCAAAATTGGCAAAATTAGAATAACAGTTCCCTGAATTTCAGCCACAGCAGTTCAAGAATCACCCGAGCTTACCAAGCTGGGGGATCATTTAATTCAACCTTCAAATTCATTAATCAATGTTAAAATATTTAAAGAAGAAGAATAGGATCAACCCCAGCCTACAAGGCTGGGGGATTTTTCACAACTATAATACCCTCCTCAACAGATGTCAGTTTTCTACAGATTAGGGAAGAATCCACAAGGAAAGTATACAATTGAACTATCCAATGATTACCTTAATTTTACTGTCCTCCAAATAGTTCCAGGGAATTATTCATATTGGATAAAAAAGTTTTGTGAAAGGAAAAAAGGGAGATGATCTTGTAGAAACACTGACAGAATTCCATCAATGCATTATGAGTCAGTAAATGTTTTCAAAACCATTGCAGAAGATACTCCAGAAAATATGTACAGTTTAGGGGAATCCGAATATTATGTTCTTATACACAATACAGTACACACCGAGGAAAATAAATAAGGTTTTTATACCTGAAATTAGAGACTTACCTATAATTTAGGTATACCATAAAAAACCAACTTCCCCCTCTCTGAAAGGCATCTAACAAGTAAAAAGTAAAAAGTCATATTACATCTCACTTTTCCACTGGAGAAGGTTAGTATCTATCACTTGAAGAGAGATTTTCACATCACGAAGAGGAAATGAAGGAGTTTAAAAGAATCAACATAGAGTTAATTCGAAACAGCATTTTTTCTAGGTGGTATCCCCAAGAATGTATTCAACATTCAAATCCTATAGAATCTCCTCAATAAAGGGGATTTTTAGTAACTATATATGTGAATAATGAATTCCCTCTATTAGGTACACAATCAAGATAGTATCATAAACATAATGATAGACATGTTCCCATGGGATATCTAGGGTAGATATCAGCACCACCATCATTGGTCTTACCGGTTGTTTCACTCGCTCAAACTCTGGATGCTATACATACACAGAATCTAGATCATCTGGATATTCCCCAAATTCTTATGAATACAATTGAGGCATTAACGACTCGGTTGGAATCTATGGAGGAACTACATGCACAAATTTAGAGGGAAAATAAATCTTACCCTAAATGGGTGGATAAAATTTCTCCCCCACCAAATTTTGTGAATACCATATTCTCAATTTTTAATGGTTTGGGAGATGGAGAACAACACATAACACATTTTGTTTCTCATTGTGATCCTATTATTGTAACTTCTCAATAACAATAAGCGGTAAATATTGGGTGTTTTTTTCAGTCATTACAATGACCAAATTTTGTATGGTATACAAGTTTGCAATCTCGATCAATTACTGGGTGGGAAGATCTCCGTTAGAAATTCCTTTTTCAATTAAGATCAATATTACCAAATACAACAGTTTCTTATCATACTAATTGTAAAAAAAAGGAGAATGAAAGAGTTTCAGATTTCTTGCTCGATGGAAGGGATTAACATATTCCTTATGTTTAGAACTCTATCAAGAAGATTTGTTGCCAATCTATGTGGAAAATAATAGTGATGAATTACGCACACAATTTATCCCTGTGAAGTACATTGGAGGGTTTTGAGACCTTACTTATATCACTCTGTAGATAGAAGACTCTATTATAGATTCTATGGCTAAAACTCATGTAATTCCATCAGTTCCAGGAAGGTGAATAAAAAAGGTAGAAGCTGCTACAGTCACACACAAATAGGTACCTATACCTGCTTCTACTTCAAGACATTCATCATAGTGAAGGGCTCTGATTCCTGAGTATCAGCCGCAACAACCACCACATCAATATTATCAAAGAGATCAAAGCCACAAATTGTTTTAGGAATTAAAGAATAATGGTTATTCATTCAGGAATAAACAAGTTTCTGATTACTTCATCTCTACCTTAGAAAACCATTTGGTTCAGTTGCCAAGGCCAAAGAAGCCAAATAAAGATGGAGATAAATATCATCCAAATTATTATCCATTTCATATGATATTGGGACACCACATTCAGAAGTTCATTGTTTTCAAAGACCTTTTGAGAAATATGGTAGACTCTAGACAAGTTAAAATGAAAAGTTCATCAGCTCAAGTAGCATGTGTTATAGCTACCGATCCAAAGGAAGAGGGAGAATGTCAAGAGGTTAAAATTAAAAGTGAGCATAAATATGATGATTTTATGATCATGAAAATGATCTACCAGAATCATGATATTTAACGAACATATTTGAAACAACCAATTGTGTATTCTACCACTCCCGCTATAGAAAAACCATATTCCTCAAAAGGCCATTCCTCTACGAAACAAAGTTGTCATAAGGATTAAGAGCAATCAAAAGAAGACGAACTCATGTCACGACCAAAGTTGTCCTTAACCCTGGTAGATTTTATGCCATCTGCTTCAAAATCAAGGGCACCACACCACCAAAAGGTACAACCAGAAATAATTTTTCAGCCAGAATCCTCATCAGATGAATAATTGATCTTTGGTTCTGTTAATGTTTTCCATTTAATGGATCCTTCTTCCAATGGTGATTCTAATTGTATTGAACCAGAATTCCATATGCCTAATTGGGGAACTAGAGGAAGAGGCCAAGGTCAAGGGTATAGGGGAAGACATGGGAATTCGAGAAACCACCATTTGATCTCTACCCCAGCTGAAACCATATATGCGGCAGAAACTCGGGGAAGATCCCTTCTACGATCCCAACAAGAACAAAGAGTTTCTTCCATGAAAAACATGTCAAGATATAGCACAATTATTTGGGAAGACGGATTAGATGCCACACCATCTTCTTCTCAGTAGATGAATAGACTTAGTCAGTCTAATTTAAAAATGAAAGCAGTATTTCCAACCTCTATTTCAACATAGAATAAATCAACAGCATAAGAATCAACATCCAAAGAACCTGTATAACCACATCTCCATGCTGGGAAATGAATAACTTTGGATAAAAAGTATGATGTTTTGAAACAATTGTCCCATTTAATGACCATGTTGTCAATTCTAGATTCTTTGAATCTATCAAAAGGTCTTCCAGAGGAACTCATTGAGGCTTTGTCAAGCCCTCAAAATTTCGAAACCGAAGTTGCTGCTCCTGAGATTTACCGTATAGAGAATGATCTTTTAGAATGTCACACAGTCATATATTTTATACATGAAGATCAAGACCATGTGGTACATGGTCATATCAAACCTTTCTATCTGTCTAGCAAGGTCAATGACATAGATATTCGACAAGCCTTCATTGATAATGGCTCCGGGGTCATCCTCATTCTCGTTCGTAATCTTTTTTGATTGGGCCTAACTGAATATTACTTATCTCCTTCAACATTAATGTTTCAAGGATATGAAAATAATGAACAAGAACCTCTGGGTGAAATTGCACTCAAAATTTAGTTTGGAGATCTTGTGTCTAATTTAGATTTCATTGTTGTCTGTCAGGGCACAACCTTCAATATTTTTCTTGTAAGGCCTTGGTTGCGTCAACATGTAGCCATACCTTCATCATACCTACAATGTCTGAAATACTGTTTTAATGGTAAAATCAGAACATTGTATAGTGAAAAGGCTCTATTCAAAACATGTGAATATCAATACATTGAGGCAGAGTTTTATCACATAAAAGGAATGAAGTCTCTAACGAAGGAGATAGCCAGAGTAAATGATTCAAATGGGATGGAAAATATTCCAGCATATCCATTCATAAATTTGAGTACAAGTTATGTGCTACCCATCAATCAAATTGAAAGGGTAAAACCAAATCCATGCACTTATCTCGTAATATTCACAATTTCAATTATGACAATTGAGTCTGACAACATGGGAGAAATTACTGATACACAAAGTAATGATGGAAGATTGAATGGAGATGTTTTCATTTCATCTATTGAACTAAAATAAACCTTTACTTCATCAATAATAATAGAAGAAATTGTATAAATTTTAGAGGAAGAAAAAGTTGTTGATTCTCAATCCATCAATCCCTATTTACCACAGGAAGACCCTTCTTCATTATTAGGGTCAGATATGGTGGCTTCTTCTTCGGGTTGTTCAAATACTGACTCCTCCCCTAACTCTGTGGGGTTTTCCATGTAATCTACAATGAAAATGGAAACATAAGAGGTAACACATAATTAATAAGAAGAGGAAGATCTCAGGGATGCTCCTAAAACATTTGAGGAAGGTGTCTCTACCACCAAGGATAAACATAGAGAAATAAATCTGGGTACAGGAGAAGATCCACACCCCACTCTAATTAGGGAATCCATGACCACTGAAGAGAAAGAGGTGTATACTTCCTTTCTAAAGAAAAATCGAGATATATTTTCATGGAATTATACAGAGATTCCATGTGTTAATCTTGATGTATCCACCGATCACTTGGGTTTTCCAGAAGAACATCGTGGATTCATGCAAGCAGCAAGGAGAACACACCCAACTCATCCCTCTAAAATTTAAGCTGAAGTTGATAAGATTATAAATTATAACATTTTCAGGGAAGTTAAGTGTGCCAAATGGATGGCCAATATTGTCCCAGTGAAAAAGAATAATGGGAAAATTAGAGTCTTCATTGATTTCAGAGATCTTAACTGGCATTGTCCTAAAGATTATTTTCCAGTCCCGATTACATAACATCAAATTGATTCATCAACTGACTATGAATCTCTTTCCTTCATAGTTGGATACTATTGGTATAATCAAATTCGAATGGCCATAGAGGATGTAGAATCTACAGCCTTTAGAGCTCCCCATGGTGTGTTTTTCTATTGGGTAATGCCCTTTGGCTTAAAGAATGCAGGAGAAACATACCAATGTGCCATGAACCATATCTTCAAAAACATCTTAGGGAAATTTTTTAATGTTATGTTGATGATTTGGAAGTAAAATCCAAACAGTGTTCCAATCACTTGGCTGATTTGGAAACCATATTTCACAAACTTCGGCAACATAATTTGAAGATGAACCCCATAAAATGGGCTTTTGGGGTAACCTCATGAAAATTAAATTTCTTTTATGTACGCCGTCATGGTATCAAAGTTGATCCTAAGAAAAACAAATCAATACTTTGTATCTCACCTCCTTAAAATTTGAAAGAATTTAGAGGACTTCAAGGCCACTTGACCTATATTCAGCGATTTATCGCCAATTTGGTAGGAAAATGTTTACCCTTCACCATATTAATGATGAAGGGACTCAATTATTAATGGATTGAGGATTAATAAGAAGCATTTGATATAATCAAGAAATATCTCTTTAGTCTACCAGTAATTATTCCACCTGTTGAAGGAATACCACTTATTCTCTATGTGAAAACATTAGAGCGATCACTAGGTGCCTTTATAGCCCAAAAGAATGATGCTAGGAATGAAAATATCTTTTACTATCTCTGTAACACTATGCTTGATGTGGAAACTCAGTATTCATGTACTGAGAAGTGTATCCTAGCATTAATTTTTGCACTTTAGAAATTCAGGCACAACCTGCAACATCATGAGGTCCAATTGGAATCTCGTAATAACACACTAAAATTTATCCCTAGTATCCCTATGCTTAAAGAACATCTAGAATGGTGGGATGTTATTTTGCAGTTGTTTGATTTCTAGTTTATGCCTCAAAAGGAAATAAAAGTCTAATCTCTGGCTGATTTCCTTGATGATCACCCATCTGTGGAAGACACATCATTTAATACTGAACAACTTGTTGAAGGGGTCTTCTCTATTCAAGATAATTATCAAACATGGGAAATTTATTTTTATGGTGCTTCTATAAGTCCAACAGGGATGAAACTGGAAAAATCCAAAACACAACAAGGTTGGATTAGGAATAGTTCTTATTTCCCCAGAAAAGGAAGTATTTCCTTATTTTTTCCTATTATCGGAATGTGGTACCAATAATGAAGCATAATATCAAGCTCTCATCACAGGTTTGGAATTTTCCTTTTAGGTGAAAATGTATCATTTAAAGGTAAAAGGTGATTTGGAATTGGTAATCAAACAAATCAATGGGGAATATTCTATTAGAAATGAATAGTTAATCTCTTTGTGTGATTACGTCAGAGAGATAATGGAAGAATTTCACTCAGAGCCAATATTTTTCTATGTCCCGCGATCAAAAAATGACCAAGAAGATGCACTGGCTAGTGCATATATAGACTTGGCCGATCCAAATCGAGATAAGACAGTTATAATCATAACCCATCAGCATGTGGTCTTTCCTTTTTTCAAACCAGAATAAAGGAAATTAATGAAATTTTCCAAATTTTTGATCCATATGGTCATACCATGGGATGTAGAACATCCATTATGGAATATCTTCAAAATGGGGTACTTCCACCAAATAGAGCTGAGAAGGAGCAGATCCAGCGATGATCATCTATGTTTTCTCTTTATGATAGTCCCGACCACCAAAAGATCCTTTAAAATCGGAGATTTGATGGAATTATCTTCAGATGTATTGATGGAGAAGAGGCCACAACTGTCATGAAAAAAGTACATTCATGAGCTTGTGGTGCCCACCAATCTGGGCACAGACTCTCTGATCAGATCCGAAGGCTTGGATACTTTTGGCCTTCAATGATACAAGATTGTACAGTTTTCACTAAAAAGTTTATCCCTGTCATGTGCTTTCCAACTTCATTCATCAACCCCCATAGTTTCTACAATTAGATAAATACTCTTGAACATTTTCCACATGGGGAATAGATGTAGTATGGCCTTATCCTCCATCCACTGCTAAGTATTTCATTTATATTCTCACTACTACTGATTTATTCTCTAAATGGGCTGATGCAATACCTCTCATGGAAGTTGGAGAAAACATTATTATTATTTTTTTTCAAAACTAATATCATCACTAGATTTGGCATCCCTCATACTATTTTTATGGAAAATGGCAGCAATTTCAGTTCTACTGGAGTAAAAAGGTTATATTAGTAATATAATACCAAATCCATCCATTCATATCTCTATCATGCGGCAGCCAATGGACAGATAAAGGCTTTCACCAAAACCATATCAAATATACTCCAGAAGATAGTGGATAAAGATAAGAATTCATGGCCTGGTAAACTTTTGAATTCTATTTGGGATTTTTCATAAAACTACCTGTATTTCTACCCAAGAAACTTCTTATTCATTGGTTGATGGAACTGGAGTATCATTTCCAATTGAAATACAATGTCCATTTCATAGAGTTTCAATCTATGATCAGTTTTCTATAGATGAAAAATCTCAAAAACGATTCATTGATTAAGAATTATTAGATGCTAAAATATTGCATACTTTTCATCATCTAGAAGTCTATCAGAATAGAATAGTGTCAGCATTTATTAAGAATGTTCGCCTTCATTCATTCCTACAATGAGAATTTGAATTAGTCTTTTGGACTCCAAAGATACTAGGAAAGAAACCTCCAAAACATGAACCCAAATGGGAAGTACCTTATTCCATACATAAGGTATTTTCAAATGGAGCTTCTGCATTAATCTCAATGGATGGAGAGATCATTACATCTCCATACAATGTGATATTTTTTAAAAAAATACTTTGTGTAATTACACAACATTAGTCATTACTGCACGACTTTAAACTACACAGTACAATATCTTTGCTGCAAGACATAAAACAACACAGCCTCCATGTCCTAGTTGCAAGACATTAGAATACATAACAACCATAAGCATCCATGCTGCATGACGTTAAAGTGTGTATCATATTCATCCTTATCGCATGACGTTAAACTGCATGACATCATATGTAAAACTAATATTTTCTCTATTTGACATTAAAATATTCCATAATAAAGTGTCATTGACATCATAACTACTTATTAGTCATACATGAGTCCCTCTCTTTCCTATGTTGGATTAATATATGCATAGAAACCAAGTTTCAAGAACTATGTATGGCTTGATTCTCATTTTCAATGAGATACGTAGAGACTTCTTCTTCTCTAATTCTGGGCCCATCCATAATCACAATCTTTAAAATCTTTTCTTTTTCTCCACCTATCTAAGAATCAGATCTATGCAGAGAATTTCCTTACGACATATGATTTGGTCCTTATACCATTCTATATTTTATGATTTACTGTTCTCCCAGAACGTGTAGAGAAGTCACCAGTATTCTTGTCAAACTCCATTAGCATGAGGAATGATTGTTTCAAGAACTATGTATGGATTGATTCTCATTTTCAATGAGATATGTAGAGATTCCTAAATCTCTAATATTGGGCCTAGCCACTCAATATAAAAATATCTTTATTTCTTATATAAAAAAATAAAATCTACATAGGGAATGTTTTAAAAACTATGTATGACTTGATTCTTTCCACAGCAAGGAATATAACGAAACTTGGGTTTTAACCCGTAATCTAGTTACAATATGTCTTTCCTTTCATATCAGGTCATTTTCATCCTTACCAGATGACGTTAAACTTCATGGAAGTTTAATATCCCTATTCTTCATTTGAATCACCTTTGCATTATAAATGAAACCCTTACCTCTCCTTTTTTCTCACACCGAGCACAGCACATGTGGTCTTAGGAATTGGGTAAATGGATTCTTTATATAAGGTGTCTTAACTTCTTATAGAGTTAATAATGTCCTCACTGCATGACTTAAAATAGAATAGTAAAATTTCCTTATGGAAGGAATTAAAAATACACATCACGATATTCATTCAAAGGAAAAAAATAAAGTCTCTATTTTACATATGAGATAGATCTATGTAAAGAACATAAAACTCATAAACAATATTGAATCAAACATTTCTCATGTGCATTAATAAAATACCTCCTTCCACATTTCACACTCTTAATCTTGAATATTTCCATATTCTCATAATCCTCCTTACGGATTCTGGTGACAAAGTTTCTATGATTTAGGAGCTCTTTTGCCTAACTGTGATACACGTTCCCTTAGGCGGCCTTGCATAGGTTGCCTACATAAGAAGCATATCTGTAAAAAGTTGCCACTATTTGGATTTGCGCCTTATGCCCTAGTTGGCCCTGCATAATACAGACCCATAATGGGTTTTTCAAGTAATGGTAATTTTGTTTTTGGTTATAGTATCTTTGACCCCTTCAAACTTTGATGACAATATATAAAAATCTGTATTTTAAAATATTCATTCAAGTATACATGTCCCGTTTTCTTTCTCACAATATGAAAATATTCAAGACCATGGTTTACACATTTCCTTCACCATGTGTTCTATGCACTAGGAAATAACCTTGAATTCACATGGCCACATATCATATATTGTTTCCATTTCTGGTCCTAGTTGTATGTCCTAAAACTACAGACACCATATCATTTACATTTGGGAAAGACCTTCATAAATGAAAGGTTCCTCTGATTCGTTGGATATCTTGATTGGAAATACCCTTCCCATAATTAGGTAACTTTCTCCATAAATCAAAATCTATGATTTAGAATATCTAAATAACCACAAAATTTCTCTGAATATTAGCAATATAATGTCAAAATTATGAGAGATATTTTGCATGACTATGTAGCATGTGCCCTTAGGAAGTCTTGCATAAGTTTCCTACACAACAGGCCTATCAGTTAAAAGATGCCACTATTTGGCTATGTAGCTTATGACCCAGTTTTCCATGCATAATACATCCCCCACAATAGGTTTGTTATGTAATTATAATTTCAATATTAGAAAAGACTTTCTCTAATGATTTTAGCTTTTTTCTCATATCATTCCTCGGTTCCTGAAATTCCAAAATCACAGTTTACAGTTTTCCCTTCCATACATGAATATGAGAGTATTATTCCAACAGAATTTTAAAAAAAATTGGGAACATTTTCTCCTACCCTTGGTCAAAGATATTCGACCCTAAATATTATCTCTTTATAGTTCAACATGCATTACTTAAAACTAACAAAACCAAATTCCTCACTGCATGACATAAAACTGCACAGTACCAATGCCCTCACTCCATGACTTAAAACTGCACAGTACCAACTCCCTCACTACATGACTTAAAATTGCATAGTGCGATATCAAAAATATCCCCTTTTCTGATAAATTTTTTACCATTATGCATACTCCAAATTTTTATAAAAATGGTTTTCCTATTAATGACTTATGTTGTTCTAAAATATCCCTTTTTCATTCATAAAATTCATTTCCTTGGCAAAACCACATACTGTGGTCTTAAGTCACCCAAATCTTATTTCCCCCAATATATCAGCAAAAAATGTTAAATTCCTAAAGATCTCTTTTGCCTGACTATGTAACACATGACATTAGGAATCCTTTCATAATTTTCCTACATAACAGACCTACCAGTCAAAAGATACAACTATTTGGCTATATAGAATATTTCCCAGTTGGCCCTGTATAATACAGCCCCCATAATAGGTTTTTTAAATAATGGTAACGTCAGTCCTGGAAAAGACATACCTTATGTTGATACAGGTTTTATATTTGGTGACCATAATAATCATGACTCAATATTCCCTTTGGAAATGTTTAAAGAATATTAAAGCAATTATTACCCACTGATTCTTTTATGGGATCTAATTCTAAATTTATGTTCAAAGCTATTCAACCCTAAATATTAACTCATAACATTCTAACATGCATGACTCTAAACTGCCAATAAGAAAATACTCGGTACTCATTAGATTGAGAAGCAAAAAAGGGAACTCTAAACGAAATTCGAGTCCCAGCTCACTAAACATACATTTTTTATGATTTAGGTAATATAGATAAATAAAAAAGGAAGTCAAAAGATACAAATTTGTGGGGTTATCCATATAACCCTAGAAACAGTCAAATTGTGCTCATTAGGTCCCTTGGCTTAATAAGAAAATTTTGAGCACTTCATTATTATTATTATAATAATGATTATTTAATATAAATAAATCATTATCATCATTTACCATTCATATTGCAATCATCAAAAATAGGAATGAATATTTTTTATGATTGAAAACAAAATTTCTTTTATTCATATGAAAATAGAGGGCCACCTAAAAAATGTATAATCTCTATCATGTTTTATAATAAACACTCAACATGATTTTTCATTTGTTGGACTGCTTAATAAGCCCTATCAGCTTCTTATTGATGTTGAGATAGTTGAGAAACTTTAGTCTCCTCACCCTGATGAAGTGCTTCCTTAGTAGTTGAAATGGCAGTTATTCCCTCTAATTGGGCTTCTCTCATTGTCTGATTTAACCTCTCAATCTTTTTATGAACAATATATTATATTTGTTGAAGATACAACAACTCATTCATGGTATCTTTGATTTGTTGGCTGATTTCGAGTGATTTCTTATTATGATTTACCTCCACCTCAATTACTGCAGCTTGAAAGATCATAATATTGATTCGTCATTTAGCCTATTAAAAATATTTTCATAGCTTATTCTCCTTCTCTCATTGGAAAATAGTCTATTTCATGGCATCATAGAATGACCGATAATTAAATCCACCAAATCCCAATACGCAGAATAGTGTTTGGAGTTTTGAAAATTTGAACAACAATACATCTAAATGATTTTCGGAAAATTATGCTCCAGATTTTCCGCCATGTCTTCTAACATGCCATACCAATAGAATATTTCATCTCTAAGTCTGAATCTGAGTCGCTACCATGAGGTAAAACATACTCTGGAAATAGGTCACTTAAAGAGCTACCTTGCTCTACTTCTCTTGGGATAATTGAATATTCACCTTCTGATCTAGGAGCTAATAACACTAAATTATAAATCAAGGTCATTATTAGTTTAAAATGGGGGAAGAAAATATTATTAAAATAGATAATTATATATACTCAATAATAAGACAGTTACTTGATTGGATTCGTCCCCTGTATTCTCAACTCCACTATTTTGAGCAGATGTTTCTTGAGAAAGGGAATTTCCTTGAATTTTCTCAGTTATGACATTTCATGGATATAGAACATCTCTTGATGAAGGATCATATATAGGTATTTCCCCAGCTCTAGTAAAAGTATAATGTCAAATACCTCATTCCCAATGAGTCTTTGCGAAATATTCTACAGATAAAGTTGGATAAGGTGAACTTTGATGTAATGAATCAAGTTAAAGAATAAATTATTTATGGAAAATGAAATAATAGGGGCTTATTACCTGGAAATTCCTAATTAAAATCCCTAAACTCTTTGATTGAACTTGGAATATCAATATTTTGATTAAGGGTGTCCATCCTTTCTGTGTATACAACATGAAATGTTACAACACCCTCACAATTTATGGTATCCAACAAAGGTTGGTTGATGCCCAAATTGGCACCACTGGAATTTTGTTTTATTGGCTCTTCAATTGGTATGCCAACATTAGGTCATTCTAGGTTTGGGTAAACATTAGTATTTGTCTTAAATTTCCCTTGATCTTCATTCCTTTCTTATGAAGCAATAGGAATATCAGCGTTGATTATTTCATGATACATTGATAAAAGCATCTAAAGAATGTAATTAATATTACCATGAATTTACTCTCCCTTAGTAGAGCCAAGAGTAGGTATAGCTGAATATTTGGACGATTTATCTACTAAAATTTCATATTCATCAGTATGAACCTGAGTTTCCCATAGGGACTCTTTTTCTGGTCTTGAAGAATCAGATCTTATTCCCTTCAGAGAGGAGAGAGATATATATCCTAGAAGATGATAAAACATGGTTACCAAAATATATTGAGAATGTTGTATCCCCTAAAGATCATATAAATACTTACTCCTTTGGCGAATGCTTCGAATCAATCTCATTGCTCTCTTTCGCTTTTGTTCAAAAGCTTGGGGAGATATTTAAATACTCTTCTTAGTAGGGGAAACTTGACGTAATGGTTAATGATTATCTGCCTCCATTACCCCATTCATGATTCTTGATCATGGAAAATGTTCTGGAGACCTGGGGGGATCAGTTTTCACGTTAATAAGAGATCCTATAGGAATATAATAAGGCGATTCAAGAATTGGTTACGATCTTCTTTCTCTACCATAAAGCTACAAAATACATTTTTTAACAAGATTAATGATGATAAATGGTAAATCATAGTCGAGAATAAAGAAAAATAGAAATAAATTCTCAGTATTAACATAAATATCCAAATCCTCCCAAGAGTTGATAATTACCCCTTCGCGGACTCCTAAGTCCAACATATGAGATACTCGTTTAGAGGGAGGGATTTCTTCATCAGTTTCATATATAAATGTCTCCAGCTCCACAATATACATATTTACATAAGACAAGTTATTATATAGTTTTTAATCAGAAGGTTCCTTGATATCACCAATATCTGGTATTCGAATGCCATGCTGGAGAAATGCCTATGCGTCCCTAAGATCCTAGGTTACACTCTCCTAATGATGAATGGATAAAGGTTGCACAAAATTCAATTGTATTATGCTTGAATGTGGAGGAGTTTAAACACATTCCGATTGGATACCTTCTTCATGCCTATCTTAATCATAAAGTTCAACAGATGGAATAAGAATCTCTATTTTATGGTGGCGACTAGATCACCTTGTTGTTGGAGGTTTTTCCCCTTTGGCCCTGGTTTTCCTTGTATACTTCCTGTGAAGAACTTTTGAGGGCTCTGAAACCTCTAAAACATCTGTGTCATCTCTGACCTTGGAAATATTACCACGATTTCCATGCTCAACAATCGTTGTATCCACCACTAGATTTATTCCTTTTGTCAGATCCCTTTGAGGATATGAAGAAACCCATGCTTTGGCATAGACAGCTTCCTATCTGATGGATGTATCTTTTGGAGGTAAAGTAATAGAAAATTTGAATACCTCTAAATTTGTTAGAATCCATAATTTTCAAGCTACCATTGGGTTCTTCTCATGTCTGACATATGTGGGAGGAAAAGTTCTTGATTGTTGAAGACATCTGAACTGACGATAAAAACTGTAGGGGACGTAAGCCTCACAGATAATTTCACCATCAGTCCTGGTTGATAATACTCCATCCCTGAATTCCATCATATAAGATCTTAGGTCATAATTATTTTCATTACCATTATGAATAAATGTTCTAGTTGGTGGGTTACAAAAAGGAAAGAAGATATATTCTCCTGAGACATTCAATTCCTTCAGCATCTCATCAGGCCTATTGTTTAAAGGCTTAATTCCAGAAACTTTGTGTAAAAATGGGATGAATTGATCATTGGGAACTCTAACTAAATTCAGAACTGAGTATGAAGAAAAATGTTCTACAATCTAGCCCCACAACACTTGGAATGACCCTGTAATCCTAAATGGATGCTTCCAATTGTATAAATGCATTAGGAGATGGTAATTTCATGCTAATACAGGGGTTGATAGAACAATATACTTCCCCTCTAACAATCTAGCTGCAATGATGAAATTACCCGATCTTACACCACCTCCGAATTCATATACTGGAAGCAAATAAACACTAAGCAACATAGCATGGAATGAATTTAAGCATACTTTTTCATCTATATTGGGTTTGAAGTTATATCCCCAGTGCTTATAATTGCCTCTTTCCAACATTGGACAATATGTGAATGAACTACCTAGGTTATCTGTAGAAGGAAAAACAGTAGTACATCCACAGGTTAGAACTTCCTCTATTGTTGGTTCTATGAATGCTTCCATCCACACTCTAGCATGAATATCATTTTTGTCATCAGGTAAATTCTTCGCTATCTGAAATAATTCATGATCTAGTGGTGGTGTTCTAGAATCATTACCCCATGTTTTAGTAGGTGGAGTTTATTTATTATACATTTCACAAAGAATGGGAACATCAGCTATTTGGTTAATGTTCCAGAGACTAATACCAAATTCAATGTGCATCAAATGAATATAATTCATTTGTGGACTCCATTGGATCAGTAATTCAGGAACAAATTCATTTTTTGTAAACACAACTTTTCCCCATCTAGACAGCTTCATAGATATGAATGTCTGATAATTGTTTTCTGAATTCTGCACAAGTCCGACATACCTAGAATGCCCACATCTACTCAGGTTTTACACCCCCTCAAGAACGAAGGTCCCAATAACTTATCCCAATATTATATTGATCTATTTGAGAAGCCCGAAAAGTGTAATCATAAAAATGTGGTATTTTTTTAACAACCTGATATTTCATAGTGGGAGTGAAATTGCTATGATGAAGGATTCTGCTAATAGGGAATGTTCCTTTTTTTACTGGAACCCCCCTTTCACTAATATTCATGCAGTTACAGTTGGATTAATGAAGAATCCAATTATTTGGAATGTACTTCTTAAGATATGGAAAATGGGCATCTTCCAAAACCCCATTCCTGTACAAAGGTAAATAAGGACTTTGTGCGTAGTCACATTGGTATGGAATTTGACCCTTCCATAGCCCAGGAAGAGTACTCTCAAAAATGTAATAATAGTCATGTCTGACGATCTTCATCATTTCATTTTAGAAAGATTTAGCTTCTTCAATATGAGTCCTCAAAAGAGTCATTCTTTCCTGCAAAATAATTACCAAAATTCCAGGTCAGAATTTTAAAAATAAAATCAATTTTTTTTGGAAAAGGACACAGTTCGCGTAGCTCCTTCAACGAGGTCTGTTGCATAGATCCATTGACAAGGCCTATCGCATCTGTCCTTCGATGAGGTACATCACGTATAACCTTCTCCATGTATCCTAGCGCAACCCTATCAATGAAGTCCTTTGGAGTAGCTCCATCGTGTAATTCATTTTACCTTGAAAATAAGTTACGCGAGAGCACAATGCAATAAGTGCTGGGAAAACGAGCTACGCAAGTAGTGCTTCAACATTTTAGAGAAATCATTGGTGAAGAAAAAAACCATGAAAGGTGAGACCTATTTATAAGAAAATTATGTCCTACATGTCCAGATAGTGTACAACCTCTTCGCTCCATACCTCTATGAAGCAGCTTTGTGGTAAAGCTGTGTGGTAAACCAGCATTGTTTGGAAACCTTCACCCTAGGACTCGACCCTCTTTGTAAATTTTAGATCCAATCCTAAGGGGGGGGGGATTTTTTGACACTACATGCGAAATTAACCAAAAATATTATGAATACAAACTCCAAATATTTCAAATCCCAAATTAAGATTCAATGAGTACAAAAAAAACAACAACACTCCCAAAGAACTTCGCGATGGAGCAGCTTCACGGATCTGCGCGGCTGAGCTACGTGGCTGACCTCCGTGGTCGAGCTACGCGGAGGACCTCCATTGCCGACCTACGAGGCCAACCTACATGTATGACCTCCACACCAGAAGATGTTTTATGTCCCTTCACAGAGAACCTGTGCAGCGGAGCTACACGAAGTACCTGTGCGGGCAACATCTCTTCGACCAGGCCCATCCGTGCCTATAAATGGAGCCCTTGGGCACCCCATTTTGGGATTGAAAAAAAAGTGAATGACTCTGTGAAGCTCCCATTTCATATCTCTTCTTCCTAGATATCTCCAATTGTCTCAGTTAGCTCTCCATACAACAACATATGAGATAATAAAATGGGATAACCATGTTTTGATGTTCTTCATATTCTGTAGTCATCATCCATACATGCGTGGTATATTTGCACGTCATACCTGCGCGATAAAACATTGAGGGGTACCTACATGACATACTTGCGTGAGTGAACTACACGGACAACTCAAGTGCCCTTTTTAATAGCCATTCATGGTAGGGTATCTCCTTCTTTGGTTCCATTAATTGAAACTGACTAAATTGAAGCCTCCAACAAAACCTCTAGACTTATCAAACCTTTGGGAATGGCACATCAGTGTGTATCCTATTTGGGATTGTATGTCCATAGTCAAAGGTTTCCCACATTCATTTCACAATGGGGATAAGATTCATGGGATGTTTGTGAGTTTTTATATCCGCAGTCAGATGGACCTTTCTCCCAGAAACAGTGTTGGGAAGTTCCTAGTTTAGGGGAGGGTTGGTTACCTGCCTCTCCCTTTTTAAAGAGGTGACCTGGAACCTTAGGTCTCTGGTAGAGAAGGCACACCTAGCACTGTCTATTCCATGAAAGAATTGGAGAAGTATCACTCCCCTACCATAACCAGTTTCACTGGGCATCCATCTTTGTATAATCCCCTCACCTTGACCCCTTCATTCATACATTGGACCCATGTCCAATGTAAATAGAATAGAGGGAAGGCTCATCACCTCTCCCTCTTCCACGGTCGACGTTCCCTCTTCCATCAGCACAGAGAAAAAATTTGGAAGTGTGAAGTGCTATTTTTGAATCTTTCACATCCTCTTGTTTATCACATCGAGCATGACTCGTGTGGGCTTAGAGATACATGATGGTTACAACATGTGCACAAACACTCATTGATAGGAACTACAAGAACTCTGATTCTTATTCAAACTATGATATGTATGAAGCTCTTTCAGGGCCCGAGCTCACTGGATATCCTCATTAGGAATCCAACCCTAATTCCCCCAATTTGGGCATCCTCCATTGAAAATAAGCCCCAAATTCAATCCTCAAATCATCAAGGCATGCTTTTCAAAAAGTAATCCTAAACTCGTCTATCTTAGAGGACTATACTCTCTTATGAGATTTATTGAACTATGTGGGTTTTTATTCCCATCCATATGGGATCCGTAGGAAGCCTCTTTGATGTACAAACCCAACAATTCAAATCAACCCAATTTTACTTGGGCCATATCCCCAATAGGGTCTGATCCTACTTGGAAACTCAAATCCTTTCCAAATTCCTTGGGCAGATTCAGCGTAAGTCCCATAAAAAGTTTTGACTAAACACATTTTGATTATAGGTCCTTATCACATGACCTTAAAAGTTATGATGTGTCCTATTAAGTGGCACCGAACTACGAGGGTTCTGATTCCTTTCACAAGGATATGTACGTAGATCATTTTATGAGCACGATCCAATGATTAAAACAATCCTTCATCTCCATGGATGACAATAAATTCTAAAGTTCCCCACTGAGTGGATTAAAAACCAGTATCATCATAATGATGATTAAAAGAATCACTAATCAGTATATTAGAGGATACCATTGATGGAAAACCTTTAATACATACAAATGTTTCCATTGATGAAGAACTTTGAATGCGTACATATGATTCTAAATATTACACATGTTAATAAGGGATTTCAAATTACAAGGGATACTTATGATATACATGGTGAATTAATAACGATTCATGAATATATTTTAATTTTACAAAGAGTGTCCTGGAGGAGACAATAATTCTAACCAAAAGGATGTGATGAGTCCAACCTACCACCCTCTCGACCAATGCACGTTCTTAAGTATCGTAAAGTTCATAACATAACGAACACCTGTCTTTGGAAATCAGGTCCTCTTTGGATAATGAACTATTGGAAGTTTCCAGTTCCATGAATAAATCCAATGGAAACAGCCCGTAAACAGTGATTCTTAGATTTAGAACACATGCTTCAAGGAACTATGAAACAGTGCCTCATCACATGAATTAAATAATCTTTTTCTTGGTAAATTACTAGAGAATCATTAATGTGTCTAGAAAAGGGTAACATTGATGAAGAACCTCAGATACACCTAGATGTCTTCATCAATAGAGATCCTCAGATACATATAGATGATTCCAAACACATGCATATTTCTGATTGTTTTTGTGACCTAGGGGTAATTCACGGACACAATCTTGGGAATAATCCAAGGATTTATGAAAATATTTACATTTATTAAATATATAGGGGAGTCCCAGAATAGGAAATAGTCCCCCCCCAAATTGGTGTGATTAGCTAGTCCTCCCATCCTCTTGAGCAATGGTGTCTTTAAGTGTTCTTGTCCCAATCTTCCAATGAGTTCCTTCCTTTGGAAATCATGTCCAGAAATAATGGATAAAAGGTCCGTTTCATGTTTCTTGCTCCACGAATAACCCCACTGAAGACCATCAGAGGACATTGTACCCAGCGTGGGATAATTTCACAAACACCGAACCACCTTGCAATCACCTACTGGGATAACTCTACTATGAACATCATTCATAATACAAGAAGGATATAATGCCCAGTCCTAGTGTGACCATCTCACCCACCAAAAAGGTTCATGATGTGAATTGGGTCGAAAGAAACCCTAAAATCCCCTAAAACCCAAAAAACACTAAAAACCCTAAAAACATTAAGATCCCCAAAATACATAAAATCCAAAAAACCATAAAAATACTTGAAAACCCAAAAAACAACTAAAAATTATAAAACCTCTAAAATCTATAAAATCCCTAAAACCCTAAACAACATTAATGTCCTTAAAAACTCATAAACCACAAAAAAACCTTAAATCCCCATAAAACCAAAAAACACACAATAAAATTTAAAAACCATAAAAAAGTAAAAACCTCTAAAAATACATGAAACACACTAAAACCCCTAAAAACCTAAAAAACACATGAAACACCTAAAAAATAAAATGTCACTTTAAATCCCTCGACAACCATAAACCCCCCCAAAGTTTTCTAAATGGATCTAAACCCCATAAATACCATAACATTCAATAAAATTCCTTAAAAACCTAAAATACCCTAACTACAATAAAACCGTAAAACCCCTTAAACCCCCTAATAACCCTTAAATCCATTAAAAACTTATAATTCCCATTTAAAAAAACTCTAAAAAATTTTAAAAACCATAAATATCCATAAAACTCCCTTAAATCCCTAAAATCCATAAAACTGCTAAAACCCATAAAACCCCTAAATTCATAGAAAACCATTAAAACACTAATGCTCCCTAAAATCGTAAAAATAATAAAATCCAAAAAACTCTAAAAAACACTAAATCTCTAAAAACAAAAAAAACTCTCACAGACTCTAAAAGACACTAAAACCCTTAAAAATTGTGAGAGAGAAAAAAACCCTCTAAAATATCTTCAAAATCCAAAAACCCTAAAAGATACTAGTATCCCAAAAAAACATTAAAGAACCCAAACCCATTACAAACTCGTAAAAGAATCTAAATATACTCACATTCCTTATAATTCCTAAAACATAAGAAAACCCATGAAGGGACCCAAAAATCCTAAATACCATTAAACAACTCTAAAAATTCTATTAAAACATTTATTACCCTAAAAACCCTAAGGGTCCAAAAAACACTAAAATCTTAAATGACCCTAGAAACATTAAACAACCCTCAATAGACCTAAAAACCATAAAACACTTGAAACACCCAAAAAACCTAAAACCCCTAATACCATATAAAAACCCTAAAATAACCATGAAACCCCAAAAACCCTAAGTCTCCCTAAAAATTATAAAATCCCATAATACCCTAAAAGCCCTAGAGAAACACATAACAGACCCTAGAAACAACTAAAAACTTTTAAAACCCCAAAAATCATAAAAAACCCTAGAACCCCTAAAAGATCCTAATAAAATATAAAAATACGAAAAATCCATAAATTTTTTAAAAAAATGTAAAAAGTAAAATTCATTAAAAATCGATAAAACATTATAAAATTCTTATAAAATCCAAAAAAACTAAAAACCCATAAAACACTAAAAACCATTAAAATACCTAAAATTTATAAAACCCTAATAAACATAATCCCCTACAAAACATAAAAACACTAAACCCCCTAAAGGCCATTAAAACATTAAATCACCTAAAAGTCATTAAAAATACCTTAAAACTATAAAGGGTCATAAAAACCTAAACCCCCCTAAAAGACCCTATAAAATCCTTACAACCCTAAAAGACTAGAGAGTATTAATAAAATTAAAACCCCTAAGGCACCATAAAACCCATATAAGACCCTAAAATCCTAAAAACTAAAAAATGTCTGTTAAAACCTCAAAAGTCCAAAAAAACACAAACACCAAAAACCTAAAGAAACCTCTAAAAGACTTTAAAACATTAAATGTCCCCAAAATCATAGAAAATCTTAAAACCTATAAAAACCTTAAAATACACTAATAAACCCTAAAAAAATATAATACTTTAAAAAACCTAAAAAATAAAAAGCCAAAAAACTCATAAAAAGCCTTTAAAACCCCAGATACACCCTAAACAACCAAAACCACTAAAACCCTAAATCCCTAAAAAACCAAAAAAAACATAAACACAATTACACCCATAATATCAATAAAACTTAAAAAAACCTAAAAACATCAACCCTCCCAAACTCTATCAATCCTAAAAATAATAAAAACCACAAACCCCTAAAAACCGTAAAAACCCTAAAGACCCTGAAAACATGTAAAACCCCTAAGAACCTAGACCTGAAACAACCCTAAAACCCCCAAAACCCGCATAATACCCTTAAAACACTAAAAACCATAACCCACTAAAAAATAAAAAACCTTTTAAAACCCTAGTAACATTAAAAACACTAAAACCCCCTAAAAGGCATAAAACCCTGAAATACCCAAAACACCAATAAGCCCATAAAACCCTTAACACACTAAAAACTCTAAAAAACCTGAAAACCCTAAAGTCACCTAAAACTCCAAAAATCCTAAAACCATTAAGACTAGTAAAAACCCTAAACCCCATTAAAACCTCTAAAGATAATTAAAAACCCAAAAAACCCCTAAAACAGCCTAAAAACACTATAAACTCCAAAAATCTCTAAAACCCTTTAAAATATCTAAAAGACCATAGAAGGAGTTTAAAATCCATAATACACCCTAACACCCCTATAAAAACCCTAAAGGACCCCTCAACACCCAAATACCCTAAAAACACTAACAACCCCAGAAAACCTAAAAACCTTAAAAACCCCTAAAAATAACAAATTTCCCTAAAAGTGCCCTAAAACACCATAAAACCATAAAAATTCCTAAAGACACTTAAAATTAAAAAAAAATATTTAAACAACCATAACACCCCTAAAACCACTAAAAATATGAAAAAACCCCTAAAACCCCTAAAACCCCTAAAACCCCTAAAACCCATAAAATCATAAAAACCTTTTAAAACCCCATGAAAACCCTAAAACTATGAAAAACCCTTAAATCCCCAAAAAAACACTTGAAAATTGAAAAAAGAGTAAAAACCCTATAATACTCAAAAAAACACAAAACCCCCAAAAAAATCTAAACCGCCCAACTAAACCCTTGAGAACCTAAAACACCAAAACCCCTTAAAGCCAAAAAATATAAAAAATCCATAATATAAACTAGAACACAATAAAAACATAAAAACTCTATTTCACTAAAAACTATAAATTCCCTAAAAATACTAAAACATTAAAAATTCTTAACAACTGAAAAACCCCAGAAAACCAAAAAACAAAAAAAATAGACTAAATCCCCTAAGAAACTAAAAACCCACAAAAAACGTTAAACCCCCCTAAACCCCCCAAAAATCCTAAAAATTATTAAAACTGAAAAACCCCATATAAGAAACTAAATAACCATATGGCTCCAAAAACACCTTAACCCCATAAAAACCCTAAAACCTTGAAAACCTCTAAAAACCCTTAAAAACCCTTAAACTCCTAAAATACCTAAAAACATAAAAGATCTTTAAAATGCCCAAAAACTTTAACAACACTAAAAACCACTAAAAACCATAAGAAAATCCAAAAAAAATAATAAAAACCAATAAATCCCTTAAAAACCCCAAAAACCGCTATAAAACCCAAAAAACCTAAAGAAAACCCTAAATCCCCTAAAAATAAAAAAATCATTAAGAACCATAAAAACCCCTAACACCCAAAAAAACCCTAAATCCCTAAATTCCCTAAACCAGTAAAAACTGAAAAACACATTAAATCCCCTAAAAACAAAAGTCCAAATTAAAAACCTAAAAACCCCTGAAAAAATCCTCAAAATTCTAAAACCCTACAACACTAAAAACATAAGATACCATATATACCCTTAAATTACCAAAAACCCATAAAATAGTAAAAACCATAAAACCCATAAAAATCGTGGATGCCCAAAAGACTTTAAAACCCCCTAAAACCACTATAAATCTGTAAAAACCAAAAAAAAAATCTTAAATCACATACAAATTCCTAAATATCCTTGAAGACCCTCAAAAAATACAGAAACACCTAAAAACCCTAAAACCCTCCAAAAGAACCCAAAAATCATTAAAAACCATAAAAACCATAAAAATCTATAAAATCACTAAATAAACCCTAAGTCACTAAAACCCATTAAAAATCAGAAAAATTCTCTATAACCTATAAAATTTCTAATGAAATACATAAGATACTCTTAAAATAAATAAAACCCCTAAGATACACAAAAATCCCCAAGAACTATAATAAATAAGAAAACCCTTTAAAAATCAAATAACACTAAAAACACCATAAAATCCCATAAAACAAACAAAAACCCACTGAAAACACATAATCCCTTAAAAATAAAATAAAATAACTCTAAAAACCCCTAAAAACCATGAAAAACTTTATAAAAATAATAAACCTAAAAACTAATAAAATCCCTAGAAACCCTAAACCCCGAAGAAACCCTAGAATTATGAAAATATCACAATAGACCCCATTCCACTAAAAGATACTAAAACCCCTAAAAAGCACCTTAAGAGATCCTAATACACATAAAATCCTTACAAGATATCAAAACCATAAAGAACCTTAAAAGTAACTAAAAACCATACAAATACCTAAAATACCGTATAATAACCAAAAACCTTATAATATTATAAAAACCCTAAAACCCTTAATGGATCCTAAAGCCTCTAAAAATCCCAAAAACCCCAAGAAACCATAAAGGACCCTGGAACCCCTAAAAACCTGGAAGGAACATAAGAACCCTAAAAATTATAAATGACACTAAAACCCCAAAAGGGACCTAAAACCCCTTAAAACCAAAATGTCACTAAAACGCTATAAAACCCTAAAAGGCCACAGAAAAATGAAAAAATATTAAAAACCATAATACCCACTGAATATCTAGTGAACCTAAAACCCCATAAAAATACCAAACAACCTAAATACCCATAAAAGACCTTATAAAACCCTAATGACCCTAAATAAATAAAAAACCTCAAAATACTATTAAAACCAATAAAAAGTTTAAAAGTACCTAAAAACAATTAAAATACTACATACCATAAAAGACCATAGAAACCAAAAAAATATAAAGACCCTAAAACCCTAAAAACACATAAACCCATAAAAAATAAAACCAAAACAAACTCTATAAATCCTAAAATATAATAATAAGCACTAAGACCCCTAAAAACCTAGAACCCCCCAAAACCTAAAAAACATAAAAAAAATTAAGAACCCTAAAAAAATTAAAACCCTCAAAAACCTAAAAAAACCATAAAGGACCCTAAAAACAAAAAAACCCTAAAAATCCAGAAAACCATAAAAGACCCTAAAAACCATAAAAATCCTAATGACCCTAAAACCCTAAAAATCCTAAAGAACCTAAAGACCATAAAAACTTCAAAAGACCCAAAATATATAAAATACCCCCCAAACCCAAAAACAACATTAAAACCCCTAAAACCAAGAAAAGGCACTAAATAATCCACAAGTCCCTAAAAAAATATAAAACTCCAAAGACCCCTAAAACCCTAAAAGACCCAAAAATCACCTAAAAACCATTAAACCCCTAAAAAAACAAAAGCCCTAAAATCCTAAAAATCTTCTATAAACCTAAATACCCTTATAACCATAAAAACCCTAATATCCTAAAACCCCATAAAAACCCATGAAAACCCAAAAACCTAAAAACTATAATAAATCCAAAATCATCTCAAAACCATAAAAACCCATAACCCCCAACACCTTAAAAACCATTTGAAACCCAGAAACCCCTAAAAACTTTATTAACCCTTAAGAATATTTAATTCCTCCTAAACACCTAGGAAACCCCCATAAACCCCTATAAAATCCTAGAAACCTTAAAAACCTCCCAAAATACCATAAATCTTCCATAAAATACTAAAAACCCAAAAAATATTAAAAACCATAAAAAACTAAAAATCCCTAAAAACACTAAAAACCATAAAATCCCGAAAAATCCCTAAAACCCCAAGAAAATCAATAAAAACCATAATATCAATAGAAACCTATAAAACTATATGAACCCTAAAAATCCTTTAATCCCAGAAAACACTATGAAACCCTAAAACCCAAAAATACCTAAAAAATCCTATAACCACTAATACCTAAAAAAAGTCTTTAAAACCCTAAAAACACATAAATATCCAAGGACCCCTATAAAAATACAAATAAACCAACAAGGCCATAAAACCCTAAAACTCCAAAAGTCCATAAAACCCTAAAACAACATAAAAGTCCATAAAACCAAATAAAAATTCTAACATACCCATAAAAACCTTTAAGGCTTTAAAAAACGCTAAAACAACAAAAAAACACTAAAAAACACTAAAATTCTTAAAAACCCTAAAAAACTCTAAAAACTAAATAACCATTCAAAATTCCAAAAACCATAAAATTCCGAAAAATTATGAAAATCTCTTTAATCCCATAAAAGAACACATATACCCCTAAAACCGTAAAGAACCTGTAAATCCATTAGAAGACATTGAAAACCCTAAAATTTCTTTTAAATACCCTAAAATCATAAAACACCCTAAAACCCTAAAAACCATAAAATCCTAAGAAAACGAAAAACGTAATGAAAATAAAAACCATAACACCTTCATAGCATTAAAAAACCTCGAAACCCAGAGAACCATAAAATCCACTAAAAACCATAAAACCCCAAAATCCCCTAAAAATGATTAAAAACAGTAGAAAAAAAAAACCTACAGAATTCTAAGAACCCAAAAAACCCCAAAAACACTAAAAAAAATCCCTAAAACCATAAAAAACCCAAATGAGAAAAATTTAACCATTAAAAATTCCTAAAAGAATCCTTAAAAAATAAAAAAAAATCCAAAATATCACTAAAAGGACCTGAAACCCCTTAATGACCCTAAAAACCATAAAAGTATAATACCCCTAAGAAAACTAAACACTCCAAACAATTCCTAAAAGCTGAAAAACACAAAAAAAACTTAAAAAACCTAGAACATTAAAATACAAAAACCCCTATAAAACTATAAAACAAACTCAAATAGTATAAAAACTTAAGAAACACAAAAAACACTAAAAGTCTCTAAAAATCATAAAAACCCTAAAAACCCTAAAAATCATAAAAACTCTAAAAATGTGTAAAACCCCTAAAAGATCCTAAAAATACCTAAAACCCTTACATACCATAAAAATATAAAAGATCCTAAACCCTTATAAAATCAATAAATGTATTATAAAAACATTAAGCATCATAAAACCCATAAATAAAAATGAAACCCCCTAAAGCCCATAAAACCGATAAAAACCGAATATCCTAAAAAACCTGAGAAACCCTTAAAACCTTAAATAACTCTAAAAACTGTATAAGATCCATAAAACCCACAAAAACCACAAAAAACATTAAAGACACCCAAAATACAAGAAAAAAAAACCTAAAACTCCAAAACCCATCAAACCCATAAAAACACTATGAAAACACAAAAAACCATATGAAAAACATTAAACCCTAAAAAACACTAAAACCCTAAAATATCCAGAGAACACCATAAAACCTCTAAAATCAGTAAAACCCCTTAAAACACAAAAATAACCCCAAACCCCTAAAAACCAAATAAACACTGAAACTCATAAAAACTCTAAAAACCAATAAAAACATTAAACACGTAAAACACCATAAAATCCCCAAAACCATAAAAAACTCTAAATGTTTCGAAAAATCAAAAAAACCCCCAAAAAATTCCAACAGACCCTAAAAATCCCTAAAAGACCCTAAAATCCAAAAATACCCTAAAAGGACCATAGAATTCATTAAAAACCCTAAAATTCATAAAAACTATAAAAACAATAAAAATCCCTCGAGACACTAGAAACAAAAAAAATCCCTAAAAATGATAAATTCCCTAAAAATCCTTAAAACCTGCTAAAAATGAAAAAAAAACAAAACACCCCAAAAACCCAAAAACCCTAGAAGGTCCAAAAATCCAAAAAACCATACAAAACGATAAAATCCTATTAATTCCTTCAAAATTAATAAAAACCCTAAAATACCTAAAAACCTGAAAAACCCTAAAACCCAAAAAATCCTAAAACACTGAAAAACCTAAACACCTAAAAAGTCCTAAAAATACATAAATAATATAAAGTCCAAAATCCCCTTAAAAACCTAAAAATACAAAATCATCTGAAAACCCTAAAAACCCCGAAAACCAAAAAACCCATAGAAAAAATCTTAACCCCATAAAGAGCTCCAAAAACCCAAAAACCCCTAAAAAATAAAAATCCATTTAAAACCATAAAAAATATTAAAAGATTAAAAATCATAGAAACAGAAATCTAAAAACCCTAAATTATAGTAAAAACCCTAAAACCCATAAAATCCAAAAAACACAAAAAAAACCCTAAAACCCTTTAATGACCCAAAAAACACACAAAAATCCGAACCAAATATTAAAAAATGTAAAACCCATAAAATACCTAAAACACTAAAAACACTAAAAACACTAAAAAACCCTAAATCCCTAAAAATTAACAAAAACCTAAAAGCCCAATAAGACACTTAAGTGCAATAAAGGTATAAAACCCCAACAAAAACAATTAAAACTCTTTATAACCCCTAAAAAACAAAAAACTATAAAATCTCCAAAATAACCTAGAAATACCCAATTCCATAAATCCCCCTAACATTGAAAACACAATAAAACATCTAAAAATCACCAAATCAATAAAAAACCACAAAAACCCTAAAACCACCAAACATTCTAAAAACCTAAAAACCCTAAAACCCCTATAAAACCTATGAAAACAAAAAATAAATCTAAAAACCCAAAGATGACTCTTGAAACCCTAAAACCCAATAAAAATACCAAAACCCAAACACCCCTAAAAACCATGAAAACAAAGAAAACCCTGAAAAAAAATGCTAAAACCCATACTACCCTTCAACCCTAAAAAAACTAAAAACCATTAAAAACATTTTGACACTAAAAACCCCAAAATTAACTACACCCCTAAAACCCTAAAACCCCATAAATCCATAAAATAATTAAAATATATCAAAAATCACTTAAGTACACTAAACCTCTAAAAATCCCTGAACCCAAAAAACCCAAAAAACAACTAAAAATCCCAAACCCTTAAAAACCCAAAAAACTAAACCCAACACCATATACCCCAAACCCTACACCCCAAACCCTATACCATACCCCATAAAAGTATATACACTTTAAACACTAAACTTGACACAGTTTACTATAAACCCTACACCTAACACCCAAAACCGAAATCCACAAACCCTTAGACCTACACCCAAAATAGTATACCCAAACCCTGAACCCTACACCCTATACCTTATACAATACACCCTAAACCCTAACCCTACTCCCTAAACCTTATAACGTACAACCTAAACCCAATAACCTACACCCTTAACAATATACCCTATGCCAAAAACACAGTTCCCTTCACCCTATACCATATTCACTACACCCTAAACAATACACCCTACACCCTAAACCCTAAACCCTACAACACAAACCAAAAAACCTAAACCCTATACCCATTACCCTATACCCTAACCCCTAAAAAATACAACCTAATCTGTACACCCTACACCATAAACCCAAAAACATACACCCTAGACCCTATACCCTACAACCTAAACCCTAAAATATACACCCTAAAACCAACACATCACACCCTAAACCCTGTAACCTACACCGTAAAACCAATACCCTACACCCAAAACCTTAAAACCGAATCTATAAAACATATTCCCTTAACCAAAAACCAAAAACCCCACACCCTAATTCAGATACCCTATACATTTATCCCAAAACCCTACACCCATTACCCTATACCATACACCCTAAATCTTATACACTAAACCAAAAACCTTATACCCTGTACAATATACCATAAACCATAAATCATGCACATGAACCCTATACCCTACACTATAAACCCTAAACCATACACACTAAACACTATACCCTACACCCAAAACAATAAACTATACAACACAAACCCTATACCCTGCACCCTAAAGCCACATCACTAAACCCTAAAACATACACATTAAACCATATATTTTTCACCGAGGACCCTATACCCTAAACTATAAACCATAAACCTACTCACTAAACCCTTTAACCTACACCCAAAACCCTAAACCTCACACCACAAACCCTATACCCAACACCCAATAACTATTCATTACACCTTAAACCCAGTACCCTACAAAATAAACCCTAAATCCTACACCCTAAACCCTATCTCAATATACATAAACCCTAATCCCTACACACAAAACCCCATACCCACCACTATAATCCCTATACACTATCCACTAAACCCCATAACCTACACCCTAAAACCTGAACCACATACCCAAGACCCTATACACTACATCATAAACCCTTTACCATACACCCTAAACACTGTACCTGAAAACCAAAACCCATTTCCAAACTATACACCCCACACCATAAACACAAAATACTACATAATAAAAACCTATACACTAAACTGAAACCTAAAATGGTCTACACCCTAAAACATACCCCTTGCACCCTAAACCCAAACCATACCCCCTAAACCTCATACCCTAGACCGTAATCCATAATCCAGAAACCCTTAACCCAAACCCTACACCCTAAACCATATAACCTGTACACTAATCTCTAAGCCATACTCACCAAAACCTGTTGCCTACAACTCAAACCCAAATCCCTTATCCCTACACCCTAAACATAAACCCTACACCCTAAATGCTATGACCTACACATGAATCCCAAAACCCCACACTCTAAAACTTAAACCCTAGACATGAAACCCAAAACATTACACCGTAAAACCTATACCATACACCATAAAACATAAACCCTATACCATAAACCATATAACCTACACCATATTCCCTAAACCCCAATCCATAAATCCAATAACCTACACCCTAAACCCTAAACCCTATACACTAAACACTATGCCAATCCCCCTAAACACTAAAAAATTGTCTAAACTATATACCATACACCCTAAACGCTATAATATTCACCTTAAACCCTATACCATATTATCTAAACTCTAATCCATGTACCCTAAACCCTATACCATACACCCAAAACACTATAATCTTCACCCTACACCCTAAACTCTATACCCTACACCCTAAACCCTAAAACCTAAAACATAACCCCTATACCCCACAAACTATACCCTATACCCTAAAACCTAAACCTTATACCCTATACCCAAAACCATAAACCTTTCACCAAAAACCATATTCCCCAATACCGAAACCCTACATTCTAGGCCCTATAACGTTGTTGGCGCACACCAAATTGGTAGTAGAAAAAATCACAAATGAAGAAATACCTGAACATGGGTATTATCATTCCCATTAAAGCAATAGAGAAGATGTTGGTAGGAGACTTGTAGAGCACCTAAAAGTCTCATGATCGTATTACCACCTCCAGGTCACACGAAGTATCTATAAATGGAACATAGAACAAAACAAGCCATATGAAAAAATTCTTATCAAGCCCCCTTGCTTTTCAGAAACCTAATGGTCAAGTATGGATGAGCATCCCCTGAGGATGTGCAGTTTGTCAATGGAAGGTTCCTGAAAAATTTTCTGAAATCTTTGAAAAATCATGGGAAGAGACATCCCAATGACGATACCATTTTTAGTCACAAATATAATATTCCAAATCATCATTCAGAAGGATAAAATCCCTAGATGATATACAATCCCTCTAAGAAGACCTCTGAGCCTTCGTCACATAGAACGAATGAGATAAAGAAGAGGAGGCGATAAGGGCACATAGTCGCTGGAGGATATGTGGTGCGCCCCTAAATAAATGCGACACATGACAACCTGTCTCGTGTGTCTCATAGATCCCCTTAGGCTCTTCATCCATGTCACTTGGGAACCGCCTGACAACTCTACGATTATATATGAAAAAATGCAATGTTTTGGCCATAATACTTACACACTCTCATATAATTGAAATTTTCCATGCAAGATACCACCAAAAATTCGAGTAAAAATGATGTATATTACCCAATAAAAATCACTTACCTCCCATGATTTTTCAAATGAAACAAAGGGAACTAAAAGGGAGGAGGAGATTGGTGTCTGGGGTCACTAAAATACATCAAACACATGCCCTGAGTGACCGGTGAGACATCACAAGACATTAGTGTCCTGGAAACCTCGCATCATGAGGTCTCTCTAGCTTGTCAGTTTCACTGCACAAAAGACCTAGCACATGTCTTGGAAACCCCGTGGTGATCCTAGGAGTAAAAAAGTAGGTTTTCCCTAATATACATATACATAAATATGTGACATATATTGGTCATGAAAATCATCTCCAAAAAACGGAATCTCCCTCAGTGAAAAACATGGAATCCTGTTTGACTCCTGACATTCATAACATAAAACAACGTAGATGGAAAAGGTGGAAGTGAGCAAGGATCAAGGTCGTTAAAGGACATGTTACACATCTAGTTCACCCATGGAAAGGAACACAAGTCCCAATGATAGGTTATAATAGGACTCACAAGTTCCCTCCAATAGACACATGGATCTCGTGAAGACCCTAGGACATTTTGAAATGATGGATTGGAAGCCCTTCAAGGCATGATTATTCAATAATCGGAAATAATAGGATAAATCCCAGACATGACCATGATCAGAGAAAATCTGGCAGTGCTCTAGGCATGGTCCACCGTTGAAACTCAGAAAACCAGTAACACTAGACCCCATGTCGACTCCTTCCAAGACTCACATTAGACTCTCCACACAAACCGGTGAGTACGTAGGGTAGCTGTGACTATAAATTCTATAATCCAACTCAAAAAAATGGATGGTTAACATGTTTCTTGGTGTTTTGGTCAATTATTGGATTCTAGAGTGTACTAACGTCATCAATAAGATATTGGGATTCTGTGCACATATGATCATGCAATTGACCAAGTTTCCACCAGGTAATAAACTAGCAGACCACCATAGCAGTCATGCTTCAAGATTGAATTCATTCACATGAAAAATAAAATATTAGGAAAAGGAATCCCCGAGAGATATTATAATTCCACATCACATGTCTTCTAGAACAAGTGATACCCAAATAAGATGACACTGAACTAAGACAAGGCACTCGCAATACAGTGGAATAATCTGGGATTATATGTTGAAAACTCATGAGAAGTACATAATCTCGAACCAATATTGTCTGTGTGTGTTCCATATGAAGAAATGAGACAACAACATAGACCACAACCTAGATCTCACTAAATCCTTTCATCATGTCAACTCCGAAATAAGGAATTCGACACACATGTTGGTACAGGTCTTGCGAACCATCTGCGAGCACCACTCCAATCCCGAAAACCCTCTTGGTTTGTCACCCTGGATTTGTGATTTAATTCAGATGTATCTCCTGAATCATATTAGGATTCTTACTCATGTCATCCGAGTATCATCGACACATTTGGACATCGCCACTTTGCTCCCACAACACCCCCCTTGAATGAGTCATTTAAGACTCACGACTCCTCTGGACATGCCAAATAGGTCTCGTGATGTCTCCTAGACAAGTGAAATCTCTAGACATGCCATCTTGGACTCACGATCTCTCCCCGAGGTGTCGTCCATGACATGTGGAACACCTCTGAACATGCCGATGTGGACTCACAATTTCTCCTTGAGGTGTCAGCTAAGACATGCTACACCCTACGAACCGTGTCACCATGGATCTTGTGACACCCACAAAATGTGTTGAGCCAGGTCACACGAAGATCATGGGGTATGTCAACTGGATCACAATACACCTTCAATATATTATGGCCCATTCATTTGGGAAGCCTCAGTGTGTAATTCCCAACCTCAATGAACTACGAGGAATCTGATTTTCACCATAACAGGGATACACATGACTAATCCTTAATGGATTGAGTTCCACATCAAATATCGCAATGACTACCCAATATAAAGATCTCATATCCACAATCCATGATGTTGATCATGCACTCCCTTTTTTTTTCTCAAAACATGTATGGATCACATTGGCTTAGGGGGATTCAATGAACAAATCATTAGGCTTCATAGATAGGGCATCCTCAATGAGTAAGTCCAAACACCAATCAAACTACATGGGTTTTGATTATTGAAATAACAAGGATAGATAGGATGCCTCATAATGGCTCAATCCCATCCTCATAATATCAACCGCCTCCACATATGGTATCATAACTCGAAGCACATGGTCATGTGACTTCAACACATAAGCGATTTCACACTATTGGATAAGGATGGAGAACCTCAGATACATACAGATGAATCATGGACTATTATACACAAAAGGGAACTAACCCAAAACCATTTTTAGGGAAACTAGTCATGTATTGGGATTAGGGATAGATTCACGAACATGTATAAAATCTTTAAGAGTGACCCGGAGTAGGCAACAATTTCTCTTAAAAGGGTGTGATGAGCCCAACCTCCCATCCTCTCAACCAATGCAAGTTCCCCAGACTAGCTGGGCCTAAAAACTCATATGATCACTAGCCTTTAGAAAGTAGGTATGTACTCAGCTACATATTGGGGAACCATTAGGAGTTTCTGGGGAAAGTGAAATGGTAACGTGATGAATAAAACCCATTCCTGCCAAAAATTCCCTCGGAAACAAAAATGGTGAACCCGAAATGAATCTATGAAATAACATAATAATCGGTTTATAATCCATTGAGCCATGTTTCATTTCCCTCACAGGCGAACGACATTGAAATGCTTGACATGAACCTATTGGGACACTTTTTGTGTATCTTATTTACAAGAAAATCATAAAAACCACCGTAAAATGAGATTCCTATATGTACAACCCCATGTTGATGAGTCAACGTGACTAGAATGGACTGAAAGGGAATACAGGAAAATTGTGTTTACCATGAATATCTGATTGGGAATCATCATTCATATGACATGGCATTGACTGGTGAACGTTTTCCTTGTTTTCTTCATGATTTTAGACTCCTGATTCGGGAAAATGTATTCATCTTCCAGCACCTGTTTCGGGACATCATCCACTGTCATGACCCCCGTGGGTCGTAAAACGAATTATCCTATTAAAATTCCCAAGAAAAAGGTTGAAAACATGATGATACAAGAGTACCACTGATATTACATGATCCTAACTATAAAATTTTCTTGTGAGATTTCACAAGCGTGGTAGCCGGTGAGTCCACATCACTCAATGAATGTCACCACTAGGCAAATGGGCCCTATCGTCACGACCAATCACTTTGAGATCCAATCCTCAAATCATGACAATTTCCACCATTCATACCTAATGAAGGTGGAAAAAGAGGCCTTATCTAGCTCTCCAATGGAAAATTCCCCACTTAGGAGAGCACCAGCTAACCATCATCACCAACATCATCATACTGGTACCTATAAGCCACATGCTGAGGGAACCTTTTGAAAGATAGCAATCTCAGACGCCCATGCACAGCCTCCACCAAGAAAGACACAACAATGGAAGAAGACGTTGGATCCCCAGGAGGGTGAGAATATCCCTAATCCTACCGATAATGCTTGCCACCATACTCTGGTAGGGACTAGCAAATAGGATCATATTCATGCTCACATTAAACTTATCTATGGGAATATTCCTACAACAAACATGGGATAGGCTGACACTCCTACTCCCATACATGAATCCCATGGGCAAATCCCAATGGCACATAGAGGCCATAAGTGGGAACATATCCTCGCTTCAATGTAAGACATCTATAAGAAAGTTACAGAAACGGAGGACGTGTGGGATTATATTCATACAAAAACATTGCTAAAGCGTCATTACATTTTTAAAAAATTCTAAGAACTCCTCCATCATATTCTGATAATTTTTAAGATTAATGGGTAGGGGTATAATCCTATCTCTATAGCCAAGATGAATAAACACTATGATCATCGTGATCATGTGGTTGTATCAGAGAAAGCACACATTCTTTATCCCACATGGGAGGAATATCAATTTATCATGATGAAGGGAGAGGCATTGGACTGGGCTCCTAATCCCATTCCAACTAAGGCCAACAAGGTGAGAGTGGAACACACCTCAGGACAGGGTAACATACCTATCGAAAAATCTTATGGGATGACCTGAAGGCCCATGATCAGGCCCATATCCCTGTTATGGTTGAGGCGAACCAAGTAAGAGTGGCATAATCCTTGGGATATTCTGATATTTCTATCAGTTAACCTACTTGGAATACTCTAGTAGGTGAAAAAATCAAGGTGTGTATTCCTTCTTCTACTAATGAATGACAACACCACCATCGTTCTGAGGAAAAACTATAAGAGGATCGTATTCCTTCTCCCATTCTGAAGGACCATCAACATATTCTGGTGGGGAATGCATATTCGGACAAGGCGTATATTCTTGATCCAAATAGGGATAACCAATTGAGAGTGGAATACACCTTAGTTTATGATAATATCCTTGTTAACAATGAGGTAAAACACCATCATATTTTGACAACTCCTTAGTATTGGTCTTATATCCCCCCAACACCAGGAAGTTATATGAAAATTATAGAAATAGTCATCAAACAGTCATGTATCCCTACACAAGAACCAATGGTAGGTCGACATATTCAGAACACAACATAGAACATGAATCATATTTCTAATCTACACATTTCCAGTATCCTTGAAGTTGTTCGATACACACACTCAACACCATATGTCTATTCCAACTCTTTTATCAAAGATGAAGTAAGAGATGTTCATTAAAGTTATAGTCATCCTCATGGTAATGTGGAGGTGGATCACATTAACTCTACTCCTTATATACATATTGGTTAACATCCCCATGACAATATCTTCAATAGGCAAGTACGTCCTAGAATTTTCTAGACACCTCCGTAGAGAGATGTGATCCAAACATTGACACCATTGTATAGAGAGGTACTCAAAATGTCAGGAACCACTATATATAGTTCCCATCATTTTTTAGCAGAACTCAACCCATCAACAGGTGACCATCACATTCAAATTATGTGTTATAACTGGATAGAGGTGATTATGTATAACAAAGAAGAGGCCGATATTGACATATGCAGAGATTTACCTATAAATAGCCTAACTATCATTTTCTGGACCCATTATACTTCTATCTATGAGATCCCAGATGATCTATAAAAGTAGTGAATTCCATATCTATACTATAATATATTGGCCACTCATCAGTGATTGAAGGATTGACATCTCCTTAATCTAGGATACAAGGGTCACTTATAGACCATATAGATACTTTGTTGCCGACTCGAACTAGCAACTATCACCATGGACTATGATCTAAATCTAGAAAAGAATAGCACAAATTTTAAACACACTTTCTTCCATTCAGTCATGTCACTTCAATGGATTATCTTTGAATCCACATCAGGCATCCGAATTCAAGGAAGAGGAAAATATGGAGCATTTAAATTCACCACTTACCTGGAAAAGAGGATCCCATTGAATAGGGAATCATATAATGTTATAGCCTATGGAGAATTCAGAGGATCGATGAATTCTCAAGGTAGTTGGTCAATGCAACCGAATTCCCACATTACAAAAATGGCCAGACATCACAGATGGGGACAGAGGATAGCCAAAAATAATTAAAATTGGTCCCCTCAATATAATATGAGGAGATTTATTGACAATATGATCAATGTTGTGATCACCTGGACAACTAACTGTAAGGATTGATCCTTATCATGATCTTCCATCACACCCAGCTCTCATGAAAGCATAAATGTGCCACATCATAGAGACAACAGTAGCAGTTGATGTGGTATCCATCCAGGAGAGAACTCGGCCCCTTGGGCCAGGAGAAACCTTTTCACCACCTCCACCTCTCGGGTCATAAATCCATGAGAAAATTCAGGACATGTTTACAATAGTCACATGAAAACCATAGCCCATAGGGTAGGAGACATTTATATCTCAATAGCCACCTCCAAATTCATTATCCCCTAAAAGGGCCTATGAGACATCAATATGGAATCCTGATCAACCCCATCCCATAGGGCTTGGGGATATTTTTTCATCAACACCACCACAAAAGGAATCAGTATTCTCTTGGTTTAGAGGATAAGAATGATGGTCGGTGTACCACTAGTTCCTCCCATTGCATGATAAACCTTAGTTGGTCAGCTCTCGTTTGGAAACCCTAACAAGAAACTACCTCATGGTCACCATTCATAAACCAAGAGAAGGGGATCATATGGTGAAATAATTGAGGCCTCGCTAGGGCCGCATGCCAAAATGGATCAGTAAGGCCAAGGGATTTAGTACCTCTTTAATGAAATCCTTGTAGAGTCGGCTTTCCATATGGGAAGATATGGAAGAACCAACATTACATGATATTCCATTATGAATGTTGTCATTGTGTAAACAATATCAAGATCAAAATGTAGAGGATTACAACAAGGAATACATAACCCAAGAGGAGGGTGATTTGGTACACCAAATGAGGGTGTTTCCTCTTAAAATCAAAGAAGGATCTAGAATTTGGAACCACCTAATAATGGGTTTCCACCTCTTCGGCGGAACACCTCTAAAGATAAACGAAAATAAGTTGTCATGTCTCATTTCCCATATTTAGAATAGCAATTGTCACAATATGAGAGTGAGATTTGAGATCTCTAATATCTCCATGAGGAGCTACATATGGGAAATATTCCTACTAGATATCATCTCGATATAAAAACAGAAATTTATGCTCTTATAGATGATCCACCTGCAAGAAAAACATCTAGAATTTAAATTGGATCTAGGTCAAGACAACCCATCCACATAAACGAGGAAGTCAAAAAGGAGTAGGACTTATCTCTGCTATGGAGACAACCTCTCCCTCGGTAGGGTAACTCCTCAGTCATAGGAATGTTATATGATTAATGATAGATGATTTTGGGGGCACCTCATGATCCCCCACCAAATCCTTATGGACATGAAGATAGTCAGATGGAAGTTCCCCTAGATTTGAGAACTTCTATTGAATCCCTAGCTACTCAGATGGATTCCATAAATGAGAGATGCATGCTAGTGCATCCTGAGAAGAATAAATACCATGAATGGGTAGTTGATAACCCTCCTTTGGACAATTTATAAAATCATACCTTCTCCACATTCAACGGTGTAGGAGATCCTGAGAAAACATCTCACGCACATTGTGTATCGATGTGGGATGATGATGGGCCAATAAGACCAGCATGACGTGACCAAACTGAGGTGTTTTGTACATATATTGATATGGATAGCCCTCGTATAGTATATTAGTATTCCCACTGGGTCTATCATAGGATTGGAAGACATTCTTCATCAGTTCTTTTACCAATTCATTTCAATACTAAGGAAGACGAAGATCATTGACCAGATAAACTATAAGAACCATGAGAATGAGAGGGTATATTACTTCGTAAAAAGGAGTAAGGGTCTGACATATTTTCTCAACATCCCTCTCTCATCAGAAAAACTCGTAGAACATTGTTCTGAAAATATCAAGGATGATCTATAGACACCACTAATCCCTATGAAATATCTAGGTGGATTTTGGGAATTCACTAAAATAGCACAAAATTTTGAAGAAGCTATCCAGTGAACCCGATCAAAGTCATGGATCATGCTTAGTGTGGGGAAAAAATTCATGAAAAAGTGGAAGTTGTTTTTGTCATCATCAATCCCACAATGGTCCAAGAACCCATGAATGCACCGAACTGCCCAGCACGCTTGCTGACTAGTAGAAAACCAAGAAAATGACCCCGGCTAGATGCACAAATAATCCAGGTCTTCCCGGGATTTCAGGACTAGATTAATAAGGAAAACTCCTTAAAAATGATAAATTGTCAGGCTACATCTTGGTAGCCATGGACAACAACTTGTTCTTGCTTCCATAGACCAATAATCCCCATGATGTCAATATTACTGACTGTCCTAATTACTGACATTTATACAGAAGGTTGGGTCATAATATTCATAACTATTTCTTGTTTAAGGACATACTTCCTTGTATGATCGACTCTACACATGTGATATTAGGCGATTCTCTAGAAAATGTGGCTTGCATTAAGATTTCTAAGTCAGATAAAGAGGAAGGATGGTAGAAAATGTCTACCAGCCAAGCACAATAGTTATACCACAATAAAAATTGTAAAATATTTGATTGAGTCCATGGGGCCCTCAAAGTGCAGTTCTGAAAAATTACAACAGATCCACCACAAAAAAAAGGAGAAGTATGATGTACCTACCAAGGGTGGGTGTGAACATAAAAAGTAAGAAAAAACAGAGTAGGTAGAGTTATATTCTTCTCCAAAGTAGGCTCTAACTTTCATATACTTCTTCCCTACAACAACTATAGCACATGATCTACCCCACCCAATGGAATCCACATCTAGTGAAGAACTCATATTCAGTTCTATAAACATGATTCATTTAAAGAACTACTTATTTGATGAAGATTATGACCCTGAATAAGTATTTCCTATATATAATAGGGGAACGAGAGTATGCATGCACTAAAGCTGAAGATATAGGGGACAACACAGATATGGACTGAGTCGGTATCCTAGTCATATCTATACAATGGACTCATATAAATATATGACTCATGGTAAAGTACTCTACCATACTCGAAAGAGGTAGGGAGGTGAATCAGAGACCTCCAGTAGCCTCCCACATCTAATTGTCTTGCGTGATCTTTTAGAAGGGGTTCAACCTAATCAACCCAAACAATAGGAAAGGCTAGAATGACATATGCAACTAGTTGTGGATTTGACATCAACCTATGCGCATGCACTAGGTACATTGACCATAGCCGCTCTAGATCTACCGCTGCATGCCCAGAAGAATCCCCATTCTGGGAGGTGGTATCCTCTGGCGTTGAAAGTATGATTTTTTGAAATAGCTAGTCATGGTCCTATCCAAGCTATCAATACATTATACACTTTATCGTTCCAAATAAATCAGGGAGGCACTTTTTGGAGACCTCTGAATCCCACAAGAATTTGAAATAGAAGATGATGTAGCTGATATCTATCGAGCGGAAACCATGTCCTTACGATGTCATGTCGACATTTCATTCACAAACCAAGATCAGTAAGAGGCCATGTAGGGACACATATGACCCTTGTATACCTCGTGAAGACTGAATAATGTCGATGTCCAAATGGTGTTGATAGATAATGGATCTACTATAAATCACATCCCAACCCAAACCCTCCGGCGTTTAGGGTATAGCGAAGAGGAACTATCTTCTAGAAAGCTAACCATTCATGGTTATGATAAGCGTGATCAATGTACCCTAAATAAGATTAATCTAGATACCCAATTTGGGAAACTCACCTCTGATGTTGAGTTCATGCATATCAAAAAAGACACCTCATACATTATCTTTCTGGGAAGGGATTGGTTCTATAACAACTCGATTGTCCCGTCAACATTCCTTCATTGTTTTTAGAACCCCAAAAATGGAATGGTTGACATACTACCTAATGAAAATTACCCATAAGAATCATTTGGAGTTGTATATGCTGAAGTGGAATTCTACAAGAACAGAGGAAAATAGAAAATAGTGGATGATGATATACAGGTTACTTACCCCAATGGATTGGTGACCAACCTTATAAATCCAAGGATCATTCTTGATGCTGAATATGTTCTCCCCATAAATATGATCGAAATGGAAATCCCAGTTCTACTGGTCCAACCCTTTCATTTCCCCAGCAACATTCACCCTTAACATCTCTCTCCTGTATCCCAAATGATGGGAGATGATGAAATTTCTTTTGTTAATCTCCCTCACCGTGATAGTGATGGAGAGTCCTCGAAACACAAATCTTCACCTGGAGTTGTCCCCATGGAATCATGAATAGAAGAATATAAGGATGATCTCAAAAAATCCCTAACAACATTAGAGGAAGGTATTGCCACCACCATAGATTATCTATTTTAGATAATCCTATTTAAAAAATAATATCAAGAACCTACTTTGATTTGTGCCACCATACCTCATGAGAAGCATGATATGTACATCACATTCTTTAAGAAACACTTATATGTGTTTTCCTAAAACTATACATAAATCCCTAAATTGAATCTATATATAGATATACAATAACTTAGTCTACCCGAATATCATTGTGGCCTCAAGTATGTATCTAGAACAAAGAATCCTTTACATTCCCCAAATGTATAGGTAGTGGTCGACAAGTTGCTCAACGACAACCTCATCCGAGAGGATTAATATGCCAAATGGATTTCCAACCTCATCCCCTTCAAGAAAAAAAACAAACAGATCATCATTTTCATTGATTTCATAGACCTTAATCAGCATTTCCCAAAAGGAGATTTTCCATTTCCAATCATAGAATTATTGATCAATACAACTACTAGTTTCCAAGAACTTCCCATAATGGATAGGTACTTAGATTATTATAAGATCAAAATGGTTCTTGAGGATAAAGGGGAAAATTCCTTTAGGGTTCCCTAGGGGATCTTCTACTACCAGGCCATGCCCATCAGATTAAAGAACACTCGTGCCACATATCAGCTCACCATGCATTGCATATTTAATCCATTCTTGGGGAGGATATATGAGTTTTATGTCAATGAACATGTTATCAAATATCGACAACAATGTGATCACTTCAAGGATCTCCAAGAAATAATATACAAATTTCTATAGCATAGTCTAATGATGAATTCGTTGGGGTGAGATTTTGGGGAAACATCAGGAAAGTTCCTTGGATTTGTGGTACACCATCATGGCATAGAGGTTGATCCAAAGAATAAAAGTGATATCATAGAATTTCCCCCCTAGAAACCTCAATTAACTGAGGGGTCTCCATGGTCACCTCACCTACATTTGGTTATTCATATCCAAAATATCCAAAAAAGCCCTCCCCATCAAAAGGCTCATGAAGAAGGGAGTCACCTACCAATGGGATGATGATTTCCAAATATCCTTTGATAATATCATGAATTATCTACTAACACCACTTGTTTTTATGCCTCTATGGAGGGGAGGCCACTCATCTTATATGTGGTCACCATGGAATGCTCAATGGGAACCCTTCTCACTCAAACAAACAATATAGGGAGCGAGAATTTCTTCTACTACCTCACACATACTATGATGGTTTTCATGATAAGATATTGTGATGTCAAAAATAACTACCTTGAACTCATCTATATAGTGAAAAAGTATAGGCATTACTTGCAGCACTATGAGATCTAGCTGGTCTCTTGTATTGACACAATCAAGTACATCCTTGGCCACCCTATGTTGATCAGGGTTTGGCTCGGTGGGTGGTCATCCTACAGAAATATGACATCTAGTTCATATCCATGAAGTCATTTAAAGTTAAATACCTCATTGAATTCCACACAGCACATACCACTCTAGAAAATTCTTTGAAGAACACTGAACTCCCTGATAAAGAGGTTTTCTATACCCATGACACTCCTCAGACATGGTAGATGTATTTTGATGGCTCCTCTTAGAGTCATATCAGTACAATAACGGAGAGCCCTAAGTTAAACCAGGTTGCCTTAAGGGTCATATTTTTGTCCCTAGATAAATCAGTTCCGCCATATTATTTCTCACTGTCTGAAGGGATGAACGAACAATGTGGATGAATATAAATCCCTAATCACTGGGATGGAACTAGAATTACAGTTGCACATTTTCTAACTAAACATCAAAGGGGATTCAAAGCTGCTGATAAAGAAAATCAATGATGAATATTCCATCAAAAAGGAAGAAATAGCCCCTCTTAATGGATTGTTAAGTGGAATAATGTAGAAATCTCCCTTTGTTCCCACATTTCATTATATCTCTCGATCACATATTGCTCGTTTCGATTCACTGGCTAATGCAGTAGCTGTCTTGATAGACCCTAATATAGAGGAAGCAACCTTCTACATAACACATCTAAGAATGGTATCACCGATCATCATACATGATACAAATGAAATTTAACATATCAATACCAACAAAGAGCATGATGAACCAGAAGCCACATCTAGATGGATAAATCCCATAATGAACTATCTTTTGGATGAGACTCTCCTAACAGATCAAGCTAGAAAGGAGAAAATCTGGTGCCGAGCAGCAAACTTAACCTTACAAGATAGTCCAAATGATCATAAAATCCTATAACTGTGTTGATTCAATGAAATTCTCCTCAAATGCATATTCCAAGGAAAAATTCATTAATCATTGGAGATGTCAATGTGGGATCTAGAAGCATCCACTAATATGGAACTAGGATCTACCACCAAATCAGAAATCTAGGGAATTACTAGAAAACCATGATACAAGACTGCGTGTAATTGACCAGAAAATTTCGTCTGTGCCAGATTAAAGCATACCTCATCCATCATCACCCATAATTATAGCACAATAGCTAAATTATCTTAGCCATTCTCTATTTGGGTGACTATTGTTGTGGGGCCATATCCCCCATCCATAGCCAAGCAGTTCAATTATATCATTAATGATACCGAATTATTCTCAAAATGGGATGAGGCGATACCACTCAAGGATGTCAAGACAAAAAATATCATAAACTTCATAAACTCCGACATCATCACAAGGTTTGGAGTCCCTCACACTATATTGATGAACAACAACACCAAATTCTGTTATATAGAGTTGGAAAAGTTATATCATGAGTTTAACATCGAATCCAATCACTCATCACCCTATCATTTAGAAAAAAATGGAATGATAAAGGAATTTAATAAGACTCTATTGAATATACTTCATAATATTGTGGACAAGGATAGGAATGGATGGCTAGAAAAACTCCTCAATGATTTATGGGCCTACTGTATAACCAGTTGTACTACTACACAATCAATGCCATACTCATCGGTGTATGGGACCGGAGATGTGATACCTATAGAGGTCCAGATTCCCTCTCTCTGAATCACCATTTTAGGGAAACTCTCAGATGATGAACTATCTCAGAAATGGATGGATGAGTAGGATTATCTAGATGAGAAGAGGTTTCACACACTACACAAACTTAAACCCACCAGAACTAGATGAAAAAAGATAGTAATAAAACAGTTCACCTCCATTAATTCCTCCAAGGGGAATTAGTTATTGCTCTTAGAACCCCGATGATACCATGGAAGAAGTCCCCAGAGTAGGAACCCAAGTCGAAGGGACCCTATATCATACCTAATGTCTATAATAATAGAGCACATTCAATGGTCACCAGGGATGGAGAGCATTTCAAACCACCCACCAATGTGAGATTTCTCAAGAAATACCTCGCATAATTACTAGAAATAAGACATTAATGTGGGTGTATGACTCACACTCTTACTTTTCGTATGATGTTAAATGACATGGAATGTCTTCCCCACAACTATAAATTATGGAAATAAATCATCATCAAATAATGTTAAACTATAAAGTCTTTCTAGAACTACATAGACCTTGATTCAAATTCTTGATGAGATATGTAAATACACCTTGATATTATATCTTGGGCCATATACCACATGATTTAAAATACTCACATCATATCCTATATGCCTCTGAATATATTGAGGGGTCCTTTTCATTCCTTGTATCTTACATCAAGCATAGCTCACAAAGGCTTACAATTTTCATCAAGGGTTTCCCCACACAAAATAGGGTGTGAAGGCTTCAGATGAACCCATCGTCATTCTAAATATATGGAGATAGGGGGATTCCTTGAGTCATTGAAAAAAAGATGTCAAACTAAACAGTCAATGTCCCCTACACAACATGGAAATGTATGCTCCTACGGACCTCGTCTGAGAGGAACACCATAACTGGCACTGGTCTCCTACTACACCAATATTTCAAGAACTACATGTGGCTTGATTCTCATTATAAATGAGATACGTAGTGAATCCTAAATCCTTATTTCTAGGTCCATCCATAGGATTATCTTCCATTCACATAAGGTGATCCAATGTCATTCCTGTCGGGTGACCTCGACCCCCCTACATGACGTTGAACCGAATAGAATATAAAGAGGAACATGTGTCTTTATTCACATCCTCCCGGAAATTGTTGGAACACCTGGGAATTTTTCCTCAGGTCTAGCCCTAGGCCCCTTGGCCTATGTCTCCTACTATGAGTGTGTGGTGTGGTGTAGACTCCTTTTGTCTCCATTTACATTAAACTTGTTTTTACCAAGCCTCGTGCATCCCTTTTAGAGAACTATCTCCTCTATTTTCTCCTAACTTCATGATAATTAACAACATTGGCACCCATCATCCTTACCACATGATTTTAAATAGCATGGAACCTTAGATAATTATGTATGTCTTGATTCCTACCCACAGAGGACAAGTAAGAATGCCCAAACATTTTGTCTTCAGGTCTGGCCTCATGCACCATAAATCATTCCATCTCCTTTTTAGCTTCTTGTCCTGTGTCCTCTATAGAAAATCACATGTTGTGGTGTGGAACTATTTTTTCCTCATTCACATCGGGTATATTCAACCATGCCATGTGCATTATTCTTTGGGACATTATCCCGCTGGTGTCCTAGAAATATGAAAATAAAAAATGTCGTAACTTATATCCCCACTACATGAAGTTAAATTGCATGGTCCTCTAATAACTATGTAAACTTTGATTTCCAACCTGTTGGGATATGTAGTAAACCCCCTCATGGTTCAATCCCAATACTTCAGAAACCTCATACATTTCTATTCATTCACTTCAGTCATCCCTCATCCTTACCACATGATGTTAAACTAAATATGTCCTCACCACAAGACATTAATATATAGGGAATCATGTTTCACTACATGTCAATAATCTATGAAGGTTATCATCCATCACCCTTCCTTATCAAAGGACCTCAAGAGCCTTACCGACCAACAAGATAATAGAGTGATTCCATCATCATTTTAAGACCCTCTATTCATCTTGCACACTTCATGTCTCAAGCATCTTGGGTCATCACACACCTTCCACTACCATTGAAAATGAAAAGATATCTCTCATCTTTGAAACTATATTGATCCATGGTATTATACCCACCAATAAAAGACATCTTGACCCCACGTAAAGGGAATTCTGATTCATGTGTTCCAGACATCACCACGCTGGATTGCAACACCCAATTTTGTTATAGGTTACCCCAAAATGATTATCCCATATCATCGATCCTAACCTGAGAACCTTGATCCATGATTTATGATATCTCCTCCACCCACTCAAAAGGATGTTGGAGTACTCTTGACCCTGGGTATCCTAATAAACCTCTTGTCTAACATCCCCATTCTGGGTCCAAGTGGTATGAGATTAAACTTCTCAAACCTTGGTCAAAGTAGTATGAACTCAAACTCTAGCACATAATGGTACAAATCAAAAGACCTTTTACTACTAATAAAAGATACACAAAACTTGTCAAGTCAAAAACCTATAAAGGGTGACCTAACAAAAAGTCGAGTCTCTAACCACTAAACTCATCATTTCCATAGTTAATGAAAAAATTAGAGCACAAATAAATGAGGAATTAACCACATAGTGTCTATTATATAGCCCTAGTAAAATCCAAGCTATGCTCACTAGACCCCCTGGTCTAGGAAAAAAATAGGATCAATGATTCTTCACATCTCTTAAGTAGGATAATAAGTTTGATAGTTGGTGGAACAACTTCTAGGGTACTCGAATGCCTATTGGATCTTACATTTTCCATATATCCCACATCATGATATGATACATCTCAAGACATAAGAAAATTTTCATTTCCCCTAAAGAGGAAAAAGGATCTCTCTTCATGTCGATGATATCGAGTCAAGGACTCTGTCCCACAAACAAGAGACATCTTGTCACAGTTTAAAGGGCCTTCGGATTCTCGTGAGCCTGATGTCATCAAAGTGGACCCCAACACCCCATTATGTTATAGGTTACCCCAGAATGATTGTCCCATACTTTCCTCATAACCTAAGCCCTTTTTCCTATGATTTACAGTCTCCACATTAGACTATCCAAGTAGATCAAATATCCTCAATGTTGCTTCACCATGTTTTGTACCCATTCTCAAAGATGGAATATTGACCTTAATTCTTGAAATATTTGATGGAAAACTTCTTGTGAATTGAATCCACACGGCATTTGGCTCAGGCTAGTCAATGTTGATCTATGATTCCATAGGGTTCCATAACGCTTCATGGATATCCTTCCCTCTATACCCAACATCATCATCTGGATGTTTGATCCTTCATAAAAATCTCATATCCCTGTAAAGAAAAACAGATCTATCCACTGATCCATTCTACTAATGTAGAAGGTATGATACCCATTGACATGTGATATATTGACCCATCATTAAGGGAATCCTAATCCTTTTGAGCCTTAATGACATAGTGGGGGAACCTGACACCCCCATAGTGTCAAGGTAAATACCCAACATGTCTACCCCATTCCATATCATGGGGATCAATCTTTCAGATTTTTATTTATCCCACACACATTCCAACTATCTAGGTGGGCCTAGCGTCCCTAGTATAGTTCCATCAATGATGTTCACCCCACAAACCATCCATATCCCTGGTAACTCTTATCCTCATGAGACCTATCAATATCATAGAGGAACTCAACATCCCATAATATTTTTAGTCAATTTTCACATGTTGACCACATATCCAATAGATGGTCTTAGCTAAAAGACCCTAAACTAAAGCAACAGATGGTCCGAGCTAAAAGACCCTAAACTAATGCAAGAGATGGTTTGAGCTAAAAGGTTATAAACTAAAGAAACATATGGTCCAGGATAAATGACCCTAAACTAAATAAATAGATGTTCTGAGCTAAAATACCCTAATCTAAATCAGTAGATGTACTGAGCTAAAAGACCGTAAACTAAAATAACAGATGTTCTAAGAAAAAACCCTAAAATTAAGAAATAGATTGTCCAAGATAAAAGATCTGAAACTAAAGAAATATATGGTCCAATATAAAAGACCATAAACTATAGAAATAGACGGTCCATGATAAAAGACCCTTAACTAACGAATCATATGGTCAAGCTAAAAAACCCTAAACTTAGGTAACTGATGGTCTATAATAAAATACCCTAAACTAAAGCAACAAATTTTCCAAGCTAAAAGACTCTAAACTAAAGAAACAGGTGGTTCATGATAAAAGAACCGAAACTAAAGAATGTGATAGTTTTCGTGAGTCTTGGTATATGGACCTGTCACACTCAATATTATCTCCATAGATTTTCAAGGCACTCATCATTCGAGACACATCTCCCACCCTGATGATCTCCATTCACATATAACATTCTCTATCAAATGTCGCAATGAAAGGAATGGACACATACAAATATTATTATTGTATTATAACTAAAAAGAATTATAAAAATAATATTATTGGATAATAGGCCATGCTCATCCATTCATGGTTGGGAAAGGGGGGAGGAATCTCCACATTTTTGTGTCCCTCAAAAACCCTCAACAAAAAACCTGATGTTGTGCAATAATTTGGAATGAATTATAAGGGAAATGAATTCTAGAAAAACATGTTCATTAGCACTAGAATTATTACCAAGGTTTTTGTGGGTTGCATCAATTGAGCGGTGATGTGTCACTATCCCTTCTTTCTCTACCTTTGTCATAGGACCAAGAAATTCGACTAGAGTAGTCAGCTCCTCTACCCACCATTGAGAAGTGGTCAATGAGGATGATGATGTCAAGAGATAAAACATCATATGAGAAATTTACTCTTTGTACCTCCATATCTACCCCATCCAAGCATCCCTCTAAGATTTCAATTTAGACAATACTTGAAGACCCTTCTCCAAGTCCTCTGTCGCCTCTTCTAGTTTCTTAGAGAAGAAGGCCTCGATTGAAAAATGACGTACGATCCAATCCTATGCAGCCAAGTCTCTTCAGAATAGGATGGTCTATTTAATAATATAAAATAGTTTCTACCAATCAAAACCTCCTTCCCTTGCTCATGGATTAATTGGTGATGACTCTCCCCATGATGAACTGAGGCTCCTATAGGGGTCTTAGTAATTAAGTCCTAGATACGCTCTTATAACGGCCTATAACACCACCAAGACTCAGCAACTAATGAAGTATGTATAGAAGGAAAATTTATAACTAGGAAAATAAATGATGAAATAGGAGATAAATATCCAAAAATCTCCATTTCAACAGGTGAATCATCTTTAGAACACATGGGTGAATTGAGTTCTTCAAGGAAATCTAGTCCGCTATCCAAACAGTTGTCATCAGAATGAGGACGCTTCCTGGAGGCCTCGCCCACATCCTCAGTTAGGTCTATTGATACTATGGATAGATTAATCAGTAGTGCATGAGTCGTATCCACATGATTGACGAGTTTTCCCAAAAAACATAGAGATAGGCCATCATCCATGCTCGGTCAAAATCATGAGTCATGTAGGCCGGAGCATCGGAAGGGGTAAATATAAGAATATCCCACGTTTCTTCATGAGATAACATCTTCAAAAATTGGGAGATTATGCTAGGATGTCTTTCCTCACAGAGAATGGAAATGAAAATGGGTAAACCCTCTGCAAAAATCCAAATTATCAAGAAACAAAATTCAGTGAAGATGGTTCACGGATAACAAGCTTGTCCACCCTATCCATAAGGACCCCATCCTGAAAGGAGACCATATAAGATCTCTCATAAAGAGAGAATATAGAATAATTAATTATTGAACCATTAGACATATGTAAATTAGAAAAGTAGAAGCTATTAGACTAGCACAGAAAACCATTGACCTTCACCGGGGTTAGGGACATAGGCCCGACTCTAGATATGTACAACAGTATGGGGTAGGATATGGGATATGGAATGTGGGATGTATTTTAGTACTCATATCCATGAATGTGGTCCCCCATGAAACCCAATATGAATTGAATAGGACCATCAATTTTTTAAGGAGTGTTATCTTGTTGGATATGGTCCAACATCTGGTAAAGGCATGAAATGACTAGTACCACCAAATTGAGGTGTCTCCCCTCTTCAAGTAATGACACCATCACCAATGTGTTAACACATAATCCTGAGAATACATCCCCAACTGGATAAATCTATATATTTATAAACATAATAAGAAACCGTACTGGCCTGAGGTATAGAGTAAATTCATGGTTTACTTGATAGCCCCATGAAGTATAGTCCCTAGTTTCTAGAATGGCCCAATATGTGCTCGCATCGTTGAGAACCTACTGGGAGTGGAACTAATGAGGGAGAATAATGCTTGGTTTATCCCCATTTCTACATAGTAATATATTGATTCAATCAGTGAAGGAGATGATCAAGCACACTGTGAGATCTCTACCTAATTCTATGCTTGAAAGGATGATCATCCCTTTTTCTGAATTCAGATTTTATAGGAGATCATCCCAAACATTTTTAGCATTGTAAAACTCTTCATAAATCTATACAAGAGGATGAATACCACCCAACTAATGGATATCCCATAGTCTAATACCCAATTCACCATGGGGAAGATGGGATGTGTTTCTCTTAGGGAAAAAACATCTGATGATTTCCCGGAGGAGTTCAAGTGGGTGGTAGACGATGAATTGAGATATCCACATGGATTCATTAATATGAATCCTATATGAATATTCATTGAATTACATATATCTTTTTCATACCTATAATGTCCATGCCCATTCATCATAGAAAATTCCACTGGGTTTAAGGTCCCACTATGTATACCTCATGCTTCTAGTAAAGTTCAGGGAGGAGAGAAATATGATTGAATAGATCTGGGTGATAGGATTCGAATGAGATCATGACCATCTTGGCTCAGGGAGAGTTCTCTAGTAGATAGAAAAATCCCTAAGGTTTGGTAGATGGAAACTGGTCATCCTCAGTAATTGACATCTAAACACAGTCAGAGAAACTAAATACCCAACGCGATGGTATATTGAATCTCGGGGAGGTAATAACTATGTCATCCATCAGAACAAACTCATATAATGGAATCCAATCTGATAGTGGATAATCCTGTAGGCCAGGGGAATGTAACATCCAAAAATTCTCAATATCATAATTCACACAAGAGCGATGGTTGACATTATGATTCTGGGCTATCAACACCCTTTGATTATATACAACTTTGGAACCTTTATGGGATCCAAGATCCATTTTAGAAATAAGTAAGTGGAATATATAGGACAAAAAAATATAAATTCTTGACAAAATAAAAGGCTTGAAAATTTCCCAATGAACACATGTGCATCACATGACTTAGCCAAGGGTTTGCAAACCACATTGAGGAGCTCATGAACCCCCTAGACATTAGAGGACTAGTGGGGAGAATAACCACTACGAGGCCCCAAGTGGATCCCCTGAACTCCTTGAAGGCTTGAAATCACGTGTCCTGGACGTGGTCACACAAATCAACTGAGAGGATGAGCTTGACTGTGAGCCCAATCAGTGTTTGAGCAGGAAGTATTCTTTCACAAGAGTTGGGCTCACAGTCAAGACTCACAATAGAGTCTCATGGATTGGGATCGTGAGCAGGGTTTGCGGTGAAGGATTTCGACATGGAAGTAGAGAGTCCACTCTCAATAATATTGTAGTTAGTGGAATGAAATTTCCTCCACCCCCTATATATAGGTAGCTCATAGAATACCAAAAGCCACCTGGTGAACCAAAAAATTTGTTAAAGCACCAGTTCATGACACCGCCAAGGACTCAAGTGGGAATCTAGTTTTTCCTAAGCATGAGTCCTTTTCCCCTCATATGTTGCACCAATGGGGCAGATTTTTTGAATCCCTCCAAATGAGAAACAACAAAAAAAATCACAAAGGAAGAAATAACTAAACATAGGTATTATCATTCCCATGAAAGTAAGGGAGAAGAGGATGGAATAAGAATTGTGGAGGAACTAAAAGGCTTACAATCACCAGACCAATTCAAGGTCACGTGGAGTCTCTATACATGGGGTTTAGACCCTATAAATACCTATTCAACCCTCTCAATTGAGCCCCCTTTCTCTCCAGAAACTGAGCGGTGAAGGCAAGATGAGTGTCCCCTGATGTTGTGCAGGTTTTCATTGGAACGTTCCTAAAAAACTGTCTAAAATCCCCCAAAAATAAACGTAAGAAACATACCATGGAATATACCCCTATTAGTCATAATGATCATGTTATAATAAATACTTGGAAAGAATAAAATCCCTTGATGATGTCCAAGACATCTCATGAGACCTCTGCGACTTCCTCGTATAGAATAATGTAGATAAAGAAGAGGAGGTGAGAGGGGTCACCAGTCATTGGAGGACATGGGAGGCACCCCTGAAGACACACAATGCACCCTAACCTATCTGGTGCATCTCACAGAGCCCCTTCACCTTGTCAACTACTTCAAATGGGAACCTCCAGAAAACTCTGTGGCACTCTATGGACAAATGCATAGTTTTGGCCACAATACTTTGACACTGTCATATAATCTACATGGTTCATGCAATAAATCACCATAAAATCTGGTAAAACCCATGGATATTACCCAAGAAAACTCACGTACCTCCCAACCTTTGTCAAATAAATCCAATGGAATCAAAAGGGAGGAGGTGAGTGGTGTTTGCGGTCATTGAAGAACATGCGATGCGCACCCTGAGTGACCCGCCTGACACCACGTGACCTCAGTGTCAAGATCGCCTTGCCATGTGAGGTCCCTATGTCTTGTAGGTTTCACCACACGAAAGAACTATCACCTCTATAGGCAACCCCACAGTTCTCTATGGAAGAAAGGAGAGGATTTTCCATGAAATACATAATAATCACCATGTGGACCATATCTGTCACATGACTCATCTCTGAAAAATAGAGGAAGGACCCTCAATGGAATATATGTAATCACGCTAGACTCCAGACATTTGTCACAGAAAACGAAGGATATGGAAAAGTGAGAGGTGATAAGGGTTTGCAGTCATTGATGGAAACATGACGCGTCCAGCGCACCCTCAACAAGGACAACAAGAACCTGAGATAGAGAATCCAAGGATTCATGAATTCCCCCTAATAGGCATTTGGATCTTGCAAATAACCTTGGACATGTCTACATGACGGCATGAAATCCCTTCAATGTGTGAGTCTTAAATATATGGAAATAATACGATAAAGGACAGATTGGTCCATGACTATTAAAAATCAGGCAGCGCCCCAGACGCGGTCCATAGCTGTGACTCATGAAACTGCGTAATGCCATACCCGGTGTCAATACTATCCTAGACTCACATCAGATGCCCCACAAAAACCGGTGTGTATGCGAGATGAATTTGCCAATAAATTCTCTAATACAACATGAAAAAAGTATTGTTTGGCTAATCAATTTTTGCATTGGTCGTTTGAATGGATGCAAGAGGCTACGCATGCCGGTGATTAGATCATGGGATTATGCACACATCCAATCAAGAAAGCGACCATCTTTCACCAAGTGATACAATGGTGGAATTTCAATGTATACATGTGACAAGCATGAAGTCCTTCATGTGACCAATTAAAGATCATGCAATGTACTCCTAGCGAGACATGTGAAGTCCACATCACATGTCTTCCAGATCACAGGAGACCCAAATAAACTAACACTAAACCAAGATGAGGAACTCACAATACAAGATAAAATCCAGGATTCAAAGTGAAAAACTCAATCAGAGGACACACTTTCAAACCTCTATGGGCTTACTGGGTTCCATATGAAGACATCCGATAGCACAAAGTCACACCACCTAGATCTTGTGAAATCCCTTCTTCATGACATCTAGGACATGTGGAATGCTCCGGACATGCCGGGGCAGGTCTTGAGAACCTTCTGTGAGCACCACCTAGATCCCACAAACCCTCAGAGGTTGTCACCCTAGACTTTTGACGTCCTTCAGATGCATCACCTGACTCATATGATGGTGTTACTCACGTCAACTGAGTTTTTCAACACATTAGACATGGTAATCCATCTCTCATGCCCCCCTGAATTTGTCATCTAAGACCCACGACACCTCTGGACATGCCAACCTGGTCTCACGGTGTAACCTAGACAAGTCATCCAAGACGCATGACACCTATGGAAATGCTGGCATGAACTCGCGATGTCTCCCGAGGTGTCATCCAATACATGAGGTACACCTCTAGATGTGTTGGAATGGAATCACGATGTCTTCCTGAGGTGTCAACCAAGACATGCGACGACCCCCCCCCCCCCCCCAGACCACATCACCATGGATCTCACAACACCCCTCGTATGTGTCAAGTCAGGTTACAAAATGACCACTAGGGTATGCTGATAGGGTCATGAGACTCCTTCTTGATATGAATGCCCATTCATCAGGGAAGCCTCAGTGTGTAAGCCCTTGACTTAACGAACTATGTGGAATCTGATTCCTTTCATAATAAGGATACGTAGGACACCTCCATGATGTCTCAAGGTCCACATCAAATATATCAAGGACTAATCCAATATGTAGATTCCATATCCACATGCCATGTGGCTGATCATGCACACCCTCTTGTTTCTCACAATGATTATGGATTACATGGTCTTGGGGGGATGCAATGAACACCTCATTAGGCATCATAAATTGGACAACCTCAGTGTGTAAGTCCTAATTACAGTAGAACTATGTGGGATTTTATTCCTGTAATAACCAAGAAATGTAGGAATCCTTATAATGGATCAATCCCATCCTCAGAATATCAACGGCCTCCACACATGGGAGTATAGAACGAGAAATGTGGTTGTTTGACATCAACACATAAGCGATTTCCCACTATTAGAAAATTATGGAAAACCTCAAATATATACAAATTAATCCTGGTATGTTATAAATAAAATCGAATCGACCCATAATCATTTTTAGGGTAACCGGCCCTGTATCGGGATTAGAGAGGGGTTCATAATCATGTATGAAATCTATAAGAGAGTCTTGGAGTATGAAACAATTCCTCCCAAAAGGATGCGGTGAGCTTGAACTCCCATCCTCTCGACAAATGTTCATCGCTAAGAGTTGTTGTGCATGAAAACCTAGATGACTGTCATCCTTTGGAATAAAAGTCCTTACTCAACTACGGATGGGGGAACGATTGGGAGTTTATGGGAAAATTGAAATTGTAACGTGATGAGAAAAACCCATCCCATAACACGAAATCCCTCTAAAACAAACCCACACCAAAAACATTAAACACTACACCCTAAAAACTAAACCCTAAACCCTAAACCCTAAACCATAAACCCTAAACCCTAAACCCCAAACCTTATACCATAAACCCCATACACTACACCCTAAATCCTAAACACTACATTATAAAACAATTACCCTACACCCTACACCATAAACCCTATACCTTACACCATAAAGCATAAAACCTAAACTCTAAACCCTATACCCTACACCCAAAATCATATACCCTATACTGTAAATAGTAAACCCTAATCCTGAAACCCTTTGCCTAACACCCGAAAACGTAAACCTGACACCCTAAACCCTATACACTAGACCACAAACCCTAAACACAAGACTGTAAACCCTATACCCTACACAGTAAACCATAAACCATACACCCTTTACACTACACCCTAAATCTTAAATCCTACACCCTAAATCCTCTACTCTACACCCTAAACACCAAACCCTAAACCCTACACCGAAACCCTAAAACCTAAACCCTAAACCCTAAACCGAGCACCCTAACCCTTTAACACACAACATAAACCATAAACACTTATCCCTAAACCCAATACCATACACCCTAAACACTAAACTTTACACCATAAACCCTATACCTTACGCCTTAAACCCTATACCCTACACCCTACACCATAAACCCTACTCCCAACACCCTAAATGCTAACCCTACACCAGAAATGCGATACCCTACACCATTAACAGTAGTCCTTACACACTAACCCTATAACCTACACCCAAAACCCTATACATTACTCCATTAACCCTATACACTCTATACTAAATAGTATACCCTAATCCCTAAACCCTATTCTCTACACCATAAACACAATACCCTATACCCTAAACTCTATACCCTACACCCTTCATTGTAAACGATATAACCTATAAAATAAAATCTAAACCCAACATTATAATCTATATAACATAAACATCAATCCCCAAATCCTACACCCTAAACCGAAAACCGTACACCCAAAACCCTAGACCCTACACCCTATAACCTATACCCTACACACCAAACCCAATACCCTACACCCTAAATTGTAAATCCTAAACCATATACGCTATATCCTACACCCTAAAAATTATACCTAATAACCTAACTCTAAACCCTACACAAAATTCTCTACACCATAAATAGTAATCCTTATATCCTACACCATAACCCATATACCCTACACCCTAAACCCTAAACCCTTCACCCAAAACCCAAACCCCAATACCCTAAACCCTTTAACCACAAACCATAAGACATAAACCCCAATCCCTAACCTATGCAACCGTAATACACTAATAACCCTAAAATCATTAAAAACCCAAAATACCCTAAAACCCTAAAAAATTAAAAACAATAGAACTACCCTAAAATTATTAAAAAAACATACACCCCCTGTAAAACCATAAAAACCTACCTTGCCTCTAGAAAAAACCAAAAAAAATAGTGAAAACCCTTAAACCCCTAAAAACACTACAACCCATCAAAAACAATAAAAAACCCCCAAACCCCCAAAAATCCTAAAAAATTGTAATCATGAAAATTCACAAGAATCCCTGAAACCCTAAATATCCCACACAACCCAAATAATCCTAAAACCCCTAAAACACTTAAATAACCCTATAAACCTAAAACTGTAAAAAAACATAACATAATAAAAACCTACAAAAACCGAAAAACCCTGAAACCCTATTAAAACACTAAAAACCCTTCCAAATTAATTTAATCCATAAACCCTTAAAAACTATAAAACCCCATAAAACCCTAAAAACCTATAAAAATCATAAAACCCAAAAATACCATAAAGACCCTAAAACCACTAAATAACCAAAAAACCCTAAAACATCATAAAAGACCATAAAACCCCTATAAAAACCAAAAAACCCCCTAAAACCCCTTAAACACCCTAAAAACCTTAAAACCCTTAAAAACCTAAAATATAATAACAACCATAAAAATCCATAGAAACCTGTTAAAACCATAATAACATAAAACCCCCTAAAAATCCTCAAAATCCAAAAAAACCTTACAAGTATAAAAATCCCTAAGAACCCATAAAATACTAAAAACCCTAGAATTATCCAAAAATTGTAAAACCCCAAATTATTATGAATTAAATAACTAACCATATAAACAATAAAAGTCCAAAAAACATGGAAATCCCTAATAAGCGAACAAATTCTCTAAAAACACTAAAACCATTAAAAAACTAAAAACCCAAAAATCCTATAAAACACTACGAGCCCTTACAAACCCCTATAAAGATTTGAAAAACTAAAAACCGAATAAATAAAAACACAATTAAAAACCCAAGAAAACTGAACCCCCCTAAAAAAACCTCCAAAACACTAAAAACCATAAAAATCCTAAGAACTGTAAAAAATCTAAAAAATCCTCAAAACCCCTAAAAACACAAAAACTACATAAAACCATAAAAAACGTAAAAGACCCTAAATACCAAGAAATAGATAAAGTCCATAAAGCCCTAATAAAAACAATAAAGACCAATAAAACCCTTCTAGACCCTAAAAATAAAAAAACTCCCAATGTCCCTAAAATCCTAAAAAACCATAAAAACCATAAAAAAAGACCATAAAATAATATGAAAACATCAAAATACCCTAAAACCCATAAAAACACAAAAAAACACCTAAAATCACTAAAAACAAAAAAAAAACCAATACACTAAAACTGTATAAAAATCATTAAAAACCATAAAAACACAAAAAAACACTAAAAAATCATAATAAACCATTAACCCATAAAAACACATTGGATATCGTGGCGTAGAGATGGATGATTATGGTGGTGAGATTGAATGATCCTCCCCTTGTGTGCCTTTCCTTTTGAACTCTTTTGGCGTGTGTTTTTTGCTTTTTTTTCTTCCTTCCTTTCTTTTTGGGGCCTTTGGGCTGGGGTCGTAAGTGGTTTTGGGTGTGGGTCATTTGATCCCTCCCCTACCTTTTCTGTAGTGTCTTTGTGTCTTTTTATAATAAATTTTGGGTGGTGCCAAGAATAGCTTAGACCCTAGCCTTCCTTGCCATAAAACCCGAAAAATCCTTAAAAATAATAGAACCAAACCCACCCTTCAAACCTACAAAATACCTAAAACCTTGAAAACCCTAAAAGCCTAAAAACTTCAAAAAACTCTTAAAAACTCTTAAATGACCTTAAAAGAAACTGAAACCCTAAAAACCCTTAAAGGACCCACAAATACCCTAAAACACACTAAAACCTAAAAAACCCCAAAAACATATAAATCCCTAATAACCGTTACAAAACATTAAATAACCCTAAAATTATTTAAAAACAATAAAATCCATAGAAACTATAAAATCTATAAAAATCCTAATGTCCATCAAAACCCTAAAATCCCTAAAAACCCTAAAAACATAAAAATATCTAAGAACAAATAAAACCATAGAACCCCTATGAAATCCCTAAGACTGTTATTAGGCTTAGAAAACCCTAAAAACTGTAAAACCATAAAAACCCTAAAAGGATGTATTACCCAAAAATAAACCTAAAACCCTAAAACCCCCTAAAAACAATAAAAATATTTTAAAAACCCTATAAAACATAAAACCCTAAAAACCTAAAAAACCCTTAATATTCCTATAAACAAATTAAAATGTTAAATACCCAAAACCCCCATAAAAACAAATAATACACAAAAAACACCAAAAACACAAAAAAAATCTAAAAAAACCCAAAAAACCCATAACAACCCTAAAACCCTAAATAACCTAAAACATTAAACCCCTCAAAAACCTAAAAACCCTAAAAACCCGAAAATATGAAACCCCTAAAAGACAATAAAACAATATAAATACTGTAAAATTCCCTCAAAAACCCTAAAACTCCATAAATCCCCCAAAATACCAAAATATTTGAAAACCCTAAACCCCATAAACAAAATATGTATATATAAACCCTAAAACCCATAGAGTGTCCCTCGATGAGCGGCTACAATTTGGTCTCCCCCCCCGAGGGTTTCTTCAAGATTAATATAGATGATATTGTCTCTTCTAATTCAAGGGTCGATATTGGGCCCATTTCTCATAATAGTTTTTGCCATATTGTGGAAGTTCAGTGTAGGGTAGTGCATAACTCATGGAGCCCTGTGGTGGCAGAGGCCTCGACCATCCTCTAGGGGATTCTTTTTTCCCGTCCAAAATTTTGGTCCGAGATTCTACTCGAATCAGACTTCTCAAAGTGGTGAACGCTCTCTCAACAAAAGATGAGGATTCACAGCATTTTGGCCTCATCTTGAAGAAGATCAGGTCCCAGACCGATGGATTCGATGCATGAAAATTTTCATTCATCAAAAGAGATGGTAATCTAAAATCCCATCGTTTGGCTTGTTTTGGGAAACAATGGGGTGATCATTGTTGGGTGAACTCGTTCCCTGATTGACATTGTAATCCTGGTTCCCTTAGTAATTAATTTATCATTTCCATAAAAAAAATATAAACCCTAAAACCCCAAATAATCCTAAAAACCCCTAAAACCACTAAAAACCCTAAAAACCCCAAAAAACCTAAAAACAAAAAAACCCCAAAAAAATATTAAAACCCCTAAAATCCCTTAAAACACCTAAAAATTATTAAACACCTAAAAACCCTAAAAAATGCTAAAAAACAAAAAACCTAACAACCCTTAAATAATCCATTAAAAACCTGAAGTCCCGTAAAACACTAAAAACCATAAAAACCCAAAATGATCATAAACATCACAAAACCTCCAAAACCCCTAAAAACTCCTTTAACCTATCAAAATACATAAAAACCCAAATCCCAAAAAAATCAAAACCATTAAAACCTTAAAAACAATAAAAACCTATAACCATTAAAAAAACACCAATAAACTATTAAAATGTTGAAATCAATAAAAACTATAAAAATAATAAATAAAACTAAACAACATAAAAAAATTAAAACCCTTAAAAACCCTAAAAACTGTATAGAGCTAAAAAAAATAGAATCCTTAAAAAACCTTGAACAACAAAAAACCCCTAAAACCCTAAAACCCTAAAAACTGTAAAAAACACCTTAAAAATAATTAAACCCATGAAAAACCAAAAAATAGTACAAAACCATTAAAACATCCATAAACCCTAAAATTTCTAAAACCACTAAAACCCCTAAAACAAAATAATACCCTAAAAAATCCAAAACCCTAAAAAATCCCAAAGAACTATAAAAAACTACAATACCCCATAAAACCATAAAAACCCTAAACCCCCATAAAAACCATAAAACTCCAAAAATCCAAAAAACACTAAAAATCAAAAAAACCATAAACCCAAGAAAACTCTTATAAAACAAAAAATACCAAAAACAATAGGAAAACTCTAATAACCTTTAAAATACAACAAAGCCTATAAACCCTATAAAACCTAAAAACACTAAAAATACTAAAACACAGAAAACCCTCAACCCCCCTAAAAGCCTAAAAACCCAAAACCCGAAAAAATTAATAAGAACCATAAAATGGTAAAAAAAACCCCCCTTAAACCCTTAAATATCCATAAAATCCTAAAACCCCATAATAGGAATAAATACCCCAAAACCCTTTAAACACTAGAAACCCATTAAAACCCGAAAGAACCATGGAAAGGACCTAAAACCCCAAAAATACCTAAAATACTAAAAACACTAAAAACGTAAAATACATAAATTTCCATAGGAAACCAAAGAAAATCCCAGAAAACCCAAAAAACCATAAAAAACAAAATAGCACAAAGAAAAACAACAACCAAAAACCCAAACACTACACCATATTCCCTAAACCTAACTCCCTAAAACATGTATCCTACACCCTAAACCACAATCCCTTCACCAAAAACCCAACACATTACTCACTAAACCCTAAAATGTAAATTTTATACCTTAAAGATTAAACCCTACAACTTAAACCCTATACCTAGAACCCTAAACCCTAAACCCTATACCATATACCAAAAACCCTAAACCAGACACCCTAAACACTATAACCAACACCCTAAACCCAAAAACCAACACCCTAATCCCTATACCATAGACCCCAAACCCGAAACTCTAATTCATATAGCATATTCCCTAAATTATATAAATTAAACACAATAACCTAAAACATATAATAAAAACCTTAAAAACTATACCATATTCCCTAGACCCTATATTTTACACCCTAAAACCTAAACCCTACAGTTTAAACCATCTATCCCACACCATAAACCGTATACCCTACACCACAAACCCTAATCCCAAAAACCTAAATCCTAGAACCTACCCCCTAAACCATAAACAATACACCCTAATTGTTATACCATAGAACTTAAACCCCAAACCATATACCAAAAAACACATACCCAGCACCCTAAATCTAAACCCTACAACATAAACCCCATCCACAACATCCAAAACCCAATACCAAACACCCCAAACCCCAATCATAAACCCTACACCCTATACCCAATAGCCTAAACCCTATACCCAACACCATACACCCTATAATCTCCACCCAAAACCCCATTCCCTACCCTAAAAAACCCCCAAACCGTACACTCTAACCCCATTACATTACATCCTTAACCCTAAACTATAAAACCTAAAAACAATACCATAAACCCTGAACCCTACACCCTACATCATAAACCCTAAATGTCAATACATATACTATATATTGTACACCTTAAACCGAAAAACCTACTCCCTAATCCCGATACTCTACACCAGAAACCCTAAACCCTATACTATACATCCTAAAACCTATATTCTACACCCTAAACCCTATATGGAACATGGTAAACCCTTTACCTCACTACCTAAACTATATACCATACATTGAAAACCCTATACCATACACCCTAAACCATATACACTACACAATAAACCCAAAAAACCCTAAATGATATACCCTACACCCAAAAACCTAAAACCAACACTCTACCCCCTTTACCTAAACCTTATGATACAATCCCAAGACCCTAAACCATACACCCAAAACTATATACCCTATAACCTAAAACCTAAACCCTTATAAACCCTATAACCAATACTATACACTATAGTACTTAAAACATAAACCATAATCCTAAGAACCTAAACCCTAAGTACTATACTATAAACCTGGCACCCTACTACATAAATCCTAAACCCTACTCCCAAAATCCTATATCCAACACCCTAAACCATAAACCCTACACACTAATCTCTATACCCTACACCCTAAACCTTACACCCTAAACCCAAAACCCCATACCCAACACCATATCACCTAAACCCAATACCATAATCCCTAAAAAAACACGTCAAAATTTACACTTACACCCTAAAATCTAAAACCTGCACCTTAAGCCATACACAATACAATGTGCACCCGAAACATGAAACCGTATAGCCTAATCCCTAAAACATTCACCCTAAACCATATACACTACACCCTAAATCCTATACACTGCACCATAAACCGTAAACCCTATAACCTAAACCTCATACCCCGCACCAAAATCCATTAACCCTAAACCCTGGACCCTATACATTATACCATAAACCCTAAACCCAAATATTTATTCCCTACAACCTAAAACTTAAACCTTATACACAAAAACCCATACCCTACACCATATTACCTATACCCAATACCTTAAACCCAAAACCTTATACCCTAAGTCCTAATACCCACACCTTAAACCCTATACCCAAAACCCTAAAACATAGACCCTATAGCCTAACCCAAAACCCTACCTCCTAAACCATAAACCCAACACCCCTAAACCCTAAACCATACACCATAAACCCTAAACCATGTAGCCTAAAACATATACCCCATTTCCTAAACCCTAAAAATTATTCCTCAAACCCTATACCCTACCCTATAAACCTGAAACCCAACACCCTAAATGATATAGCATTAACCCAAACCCTAATCCATAAAAACCAAAAAACCGCACTAATAACCATTAAAACCCTAAAAAACTAATAAATATGAAAACACCCAAAAAACTCTTAAAAACATAGAAACCCATAAAAACATAAAAATACATAAAAACAATTAAAACTCCTAAAAACCATAAAAACTATAAAATTTTGAAAATCCCTAAAAATAATAAAATCCATTAAAACCTCAAAAACCATTAAAACCCTAACAAAACAAGAAAAACCCCAAACGACCAAAGATACCACAACAAACCGACGAAACCCTAAAAACCTAAAAACTTTAAAAATTCATAAAAACACCTACAAAACCCTAAATTTCCTGAACGACCTAAAACAATAAGAAATCATAAAAATTAAGAAAACCCAAAAAATCCCTAAAAACCAAAAATATATAAAACCCCAAAAACTGTACAAAACCTTTAAAGACCCTAAACCCCTAAAATCCCCTAAAAACAATCCTAAAAACCCTTAATGAAGAATAACAAACAATATTACACCAAAAAAACCTAAAACCCCAGAAAAATCATAAAAACCCTAAAAACCCATAGAAAGCCTAAAACCCTAAAAAACCTTTTAGACCCTAAAATACCTAAAATCCCTAAAATCCTAAAAATCATAAAAACACTAAATATTCATTAAAAAGTCTAAAAAGACATTAAAACACAAAAAACCCAAAAAACCCAGAAAGACACAATCTAAACCCCTTAAAAGACCCTAAAAGGCCGATAAGAACCACTAAAATTACAATATCCCTAAAAAACAAAAAACATATATGTACAAAATAATATTAAAAACCCTACAAAACATTAAATCCCTAAAAGACTCTAAATACCCTCAAAATCAAAAAAAACCCCTAAAGGACCCCAAAATCCCTTAGAAACCCTAAATCCACCATTAAACCATAAAAAACCTAAAAACCCCTATGAACTCTAAAAACCAAAAAAAACCACTTAAACACTTAAACCTCATAAAATCCTACGTACCCCTAAAAGGCCCTAAAACACTAAAAACTCTTGAAGACCCTAAAAACCCCTAAAAACTAGGAAAGGATGAAAAAACCATTAAAATTTCTAAAAGACCCTAAAACTATATAACAATCCTAAAAGAGCAGAAAAACCCTTAAGCACCATACAAAATCCTAAAACACCTAAAACCCCTAAAAAACCAAAAAACGTTAAAGACGCACTAAATCACCTAAAACCGATTAAACCCCCTAAAAAACCTAAAAACTTCAAAATAATACCTAAACAGATGAAAAGTCTAAACACCCATAAACCCCTAAAACTATCCTATGGAACCTTAAAACACCCCAAAAGTAATAAAATCCCATCCAAAACCCTACAGATACACAGAAAAACCCTACAACCATTTAAAATCTATAAAAACCACACACAAAAACAAAAATCCCCATAATTCCATAAAAATCTAAAACCCCTAAAAAAATTTAGAAACACAAAACAACCCTAAAAATCCTAATTTTTTTAAAAGAACCTAAAAACACGAAAATCCTTACAAAACATAAAATCCCAAAAAAACCTAAAACCCTTAAAAGACCTTAAAATACTTAAAGATTACTTTAAACCCACAAACCAATCTAAACACCTAAAATTTATAAAGTTCATTAAAAAACCAAAAACCCATAAAATAACAAAAAATCCTAAAAAAAACCTAAAAACCATAAAAACCCCTACACCGCTAAATATTTATAAAAACCCTAAATCCCCTCAACAATATAAACACACACAATAACCCTAACACTCCTAAAACAAAATTAATCCCCTAAAACCATAAAAACCATAAAACAAAAAAAACACCCAAAAAAACAATAAAGCCTAGACCCCTTAAAATCCTAAAAACACTAATAACATTGGAAGACCCTAAAACCCTAAAACCCCCTAAAAGACTCTAAAAACCATAAAAACACAAAAAGACCCTAAAACACCCAAAAATAATTAATTACTAAAAACTCTAAAACACTTAAAGGAACCTAAAACCCCCCAAAACCCTAAAAGCCCATAAAAAATCATAAAACCCCTAAAACATGAAAAATACTAAAAAAATTACTATAACACATATAGCATCCTAAAAACTGTAAAAAACCCAAAAACCTTAAAAACACTAAACCCCTAAAACCCCATAAAAATCCTAAAAAAACAGAAAAACCCATAAATGTCTATAAAACCCTGAAACCTCTAAAATATCCTAAAACCATAAACACTAAAAAACCTAAAAGGCCCCTAAAACCATAAAAAAATAAAACCACCTAACCACATTTTATACTAAGAAAAATTAAAAAATACTAAAAAACTTTAAACCCCCCAAAAAACTGAAACATCCTATAACCCGAACAAACACCAAAAGAATAAGAACTCCTAAATACCCAAAACCCCTAAACGGCCATAAAAAATAATAAATGACCAAAAAACCCCCTAAAATTTATTAAAAACATAAAAAAAACTAAAAAACTAAAAACCAAAAAACCCAAATAAAACCCTAAAACCTTTTAAAATAATAAAAAACCAAAACCCCGTAAAACACAAAAAACCTTAAGGACCATTAACAAAATAAAACTCCTAAAAATAATAATTTCCCTAAAACCCAAAAAAAAATTAAAATCCATTAAAACCCCCCAAAAAACATAAAACTGCAAAACCCAAAAACCATGAAAGCATTAAAACCATAAAAAAACATTAAACCCATTAAAACCCCTAAAAACATGAAATCCCCTTAAAAGAGTAAAATCAACAAAACCATATAATTCAAAAAATATTTAAACACATATAACCCCTAAAAACCAATTAATATCATATAAACCCTTGTCTCCCATAAAAACCCTAAAAACAACAAAAAAACAAATACCCACAACCCCCTACAATCATTAAATACCTTGAAAAACTTGAAAACCCTTAAAACCAATGAAAACCCAAAAAACTCTAAAAAATGTGAAAACTCTAAAAAACCATAAAAAACTAAAAAACTCTTTAAGAACTATTAAAAATGTAAAACCTATAACAATTCAAAAAAACCTAAACACTATACCCTACAACCAAACCCTATATCTGACACCCTACACATTATACCCAAAACCATGTAATATGCACCCAAAACCATAAAATCTTCACCGAAAACCATATACCCTACACCCAAAACAAAAAAACCTATACCCTCAACCATATACCCTACACCCTAATCCCTAAACCATACATCCTAAACCTTATACCATGCACCATAAACCTTATACCTTATACCCTAAACCCTACACCTTAAACCCAAAACCCTACAGCATAAACACAAAATCCATTAACATAATCACATAAAGGAAAAAACACTAATTACACAAAATCATCCTTAAAACCCCAAAATACCACAAAAAACCATAAAACCACAAACACATATAATACCGTAAAAACACATAAAACCATCTAAAGTACCTAAAAACACTAAAAACTCCAAAAATAACCTAAAACCATAAAATCCCTTTAAACCCGAAATCCTAAAACAAAAAAAAAAACCCTAAAAACACAAAAAATTCCTAAAATCCACAACAAACCCTAATAACCCTAAGAATGTAAAAACCTAAAAAAACCAATAAAACTCTAAAAGACCCTAAAACCCAATGAAACCGCAAAAACATGAATAAACCATAAAAAATATCTTGTAAAATAATATAAAATCATAAAACAAAGTAAAACCACAAAAAAATCATAAAACCCTCAAAATAATAAAAACCCCATAAAAACCTAAAAAACCTTAATAACCATAAGACCCTTAAATACACAAAAAATATAATAAAAACCGTAAAAAACCCAAAATACTAAAAACCATAAAAGAGCCTAAAAGCCTCTAATAAGAATCTAAAAGGACCCAAAACACCCTAAATGCCCTAAAAAACATTTAAACCATAAAAATAATAAATCCCTAAAAACAGTTGAAACCCTAAAAAATATAAAAACACTAAGAAACCATAAAATTATAAAAATCCCTAAAAACCCTAAAACACCCCCACAAAAACCATAAATTTACAAAAAATACCTAAAACAATTAAAACCCTAAAAATCATTAAAGAACAATAAAACCTCTATTATAATCAAAAAAACCCAAAAAACACAAAAAACCCAAAAATAACATTAAATAATAAAATAAACCCTAACCCCTAAAACACCACTAAAATCCTAAAACATTCCTAAAAACACCAAAAACTAAAAAAACCCTGAAATCCCTAAAAATCTCTAAGACCCTAAAATCCCTAAAACTGAAAAAAAAAACATAAAGACCCCTAAACTAACTAAATCCTTTGAAACCCAAAAAAAATCTACAAAAAATTTTTAAATTTTTGAAAATCAATAAAAAATCAGAAAAACATAGAATCCTCTAAAAATACCTAAAACCTGGGAAATCCCTAAAAATAATAAAAACCCTAAAAACCATTATACCTATTTAAAAACCTAAAAATAACCTAAAAGTACCTAAAACCACTAAAAATATAATAAAATAGTAAAACTCATAAAACAAAAATATTAAATCATAAAACACAAAAAATACCATAACAATCCATAAAAACCAAAAATACCCAAAAAATCCAACAATACAATAAAATTCCAAAACCCCCAAAACACCCTGAAACCCCCAAAAAACCCAAAAATCCCAATAATATCTTAAATACCCTAAAATTATTAGAAACCCATAAAACCATTAAGAACCATAATTATTTCCAAACCCCCTAAAATTCATAAGAATCCCAAAAACCCAAAAACCCATTTTAACCCTCAAAACCCCTTTAAAAACCCTTAATGACACTAAAACCCTAAAAGAGCATAAAAACCCTAAAAAATACCCTAAAAACATTAAAAATATTTAAAAACCCTAAAAAATCATCAAACCCCTCAAAACCATCAAACCCTTAAAACAAATAAAACTCTAAATCCCCTAAAACCCAATAAAACCCCTAAAAACCCAAAAAAACATGAAAACCCCCTAAATACCCAAAATACCAAAAATACAAAAGCCCTTAAATCCACTAAAAATCCCTAAATACCCTAAAACCCTAAATAAATTAAAAACCATTTAAAATTCCAAAATTATAAACAACACTAAAAACCATAAAAAGAAACTAAAATCATAAAACTCCCAAAAATCCCCTATATCCCAAAAAGACTGTAAAAACAATAAGCACCGTAATCAATATACCCCATACCCTAAATGAATCCCCATAAACCATGTACTCTGCATAGTAAACTGTAAGCCCTACACTCAAGACCCTATACCATAACCCTTAACCCTATATCCTAAACCCTAAACCTAATACTCGACACCTAAAACCTTATGCCCTATATCCTAACCGTAAAAACTATACCATAAACTCTATACCATACACCTTTACCACTAAAACCTACACCCAAAAATCTACACAATAAAACACTAAATGACCATAAATATTAACATAACCTAAAAACTCTTAAGGACACTAAAATTTATTTCAATCCCAAACCCCCCTAAAACCTCTGAAACCCCCTAAAAACCCATAAAATACCCTAATAACACTAAATTACCCTAAAACCACTAAAACCCATAAACAACAACCCAAAAACTATACAAACAAATAAAATAACCTCAAAACCCTCAATAACATAAATCCCTTAAAACTCTATAAAAACCCTACAACAATAAAAATCATAAAAACCATAAAAACCATAAAAACCATAAAAACCCTAAACCCACTAATAATCCCTAAAAACCTGAAATAAACTATGAAACCCTACAAACATTAAAAAACCATAAGCCCATAAATAAAACATAAAACCCCTAAATAACCCATAAAATCAAACAAAAAACAAAAAATACCCTAAAACAAATATAATCCTAAAAATTCCCAAAAAACACTAATAAATACCAAACCCTAAAAAGATTTCAAAATTATATATACCCTAAAAGAAAATAAAAAACCCATAAACCTTAAAAAAAACTCTCATTACCCTATAAAACCTTAAAAACCCAAAAAAACCCATAAAACACAAATTACCCAAAGAAATGTTATACCCCCAAAGAAACCCAATGAGACCCTAATAATTTGTAAAAAATCTATAAAACCATTAAAAGACACCAAAACACAAAAGATAATATAAAACATCAAAACCCCATAAAATACTGAAACCCCTACACACTCAAAAAAACTGAAAACCTCTCAAAATCCAAGTGGAACACTAAAAAATATAAATACGTTAAACGGCCTTAAAATATAAATAGAATCCCCTTAAAAATTGTAAAAACCCAAAAATCCTCTGAAAATCATAAAAGCACTAAAATATCCAAAACCCCTAAAAGATCCTAATAAAGAACTAAAAGACCCTAAATGACCCCCAACACCATAAAAATCCCTAAAAAACTCTAAATACCTCTTAAATAATCATAAGAACATCTTAAATCCAAAATATAGTGAAAATCCAAAAAATTCAAAACCCCCCTAAACCCCCAAAATACATAATAACACCATAAAACACCTTAAACTCTCTAAAACCAATATCATTACATAAAATCCCATGAAACAAAAAAATAATATAGTAAACCCCTAAAATCTAAAAATCTGTAATAATCCCGAAAAACAAATAAAACCCATAAAAATAAACTCAAATCGTAAACACGCTAAAACCACTAAAAAGTCTAAAAATACCACAAGAACCCAAAAAACATAAAAACCATAGAAGACCCTAACACCAATTAAACCCCATATAAGATCCTAAAAACCATAAATGAAACAAAAATCCCTAAAACCCCCTAAAAACCATAAAACCCTTAAAACACATAAAAAAATAAAAACCCCTAAAAACATTAAAAACCATTAAAAAAATAAAAACCTTGAAATATTCTTGAATAACCCTAGAACCCCTAAAAATCCTACAAAACCCTAAAAACCTTAAAAACCAATTAAAACCCATAACAAACCCTAAAATAATATAAAACCCTAAAAACATTAAAAACCCTAAATACATTGAAAATAAAAAAACTAAAAAGTATTAAAAACCCCTAAAAACCTAGAAGAACTTTAGAATTCTAAAACCCATAAAAGAACCCCCCCAAACCCTAAACACTAAAATTTCATAAAATGATCCTAAAGACCCCTAAATCCTTATAAAACACTAAAAAGCCCAAAAATCCCTAAAACTACAAAAAAATGTCAAAACCCTTAAATATTTTAAATACATTTAAACCCATTTAAATTCCTAAGAATATAAAAAATATAAAAACTCCTAAAACCCCAAAACACCCAAAAATCCCCTAAAAGACCCTAAAAACTATAAAAACCCTAGATGATCCAAAAAACCTGAGTAAACCATGGATGTCCATAAAACCCCTAAAAACTTTTCAAACAACCTAAAACCCATAAAACCAAAACACCAAAAAACCAAAAAACCCTTAAAATCACTGAAACACATAAAAAAACTAAATTTCCAAAAATCAATAAAACCACATACAACCCTAAAAAACCTAAAAACAATAAAAACCCAAAAAACTCAAAAAATCCTTAAAAACCCTAACAAAAACCTAAAAAACCTAAAAACCATAAAAAAATCCCTGAAAATTAAAGGCCCTAATAAACCTTAAGAATCTTAAAACTCTTAAAAACCCTAAATACCCCTAATGACCGTAAATCCCTACCACCCAAAACTCCTAAATATCCCAATGAAAACCCTAAAAAAATAAATCCAAATAAAACCCCCCCAAAACCCATAGTAATCCTTAAAACCATTAAAACACTAAAAACAATAAAAACCTAAAACCCCAAAAAAATCCAAACAAATCCTAAAATCCCTAAAAATCTAAAAAACAAAACAAACTCCTAAAACCCTAAAAGTTATAAGTAAACTAAAACCACTAAAAACCCTTAAAACCTTAAACAACTTAAAATTATTTAAAGCCAATAAATTCTAAGAACAGTAATATATACAAAATATATAATAGACCCTAAAAGACCTAAAAAATTATACACTCCCTAAAAGGCCATAAAATACCTTAAACAACCAAAAAATCAAAAAAAAACCCTAAACCCTAAAAACCCAAATCACCCTAAAATCATAAACAACCCCAAAATCCCTCAAAACCGTAAATAACATAAAACCCTAAAACCATTAAAAATTAAGAAATGACCACAAAATCCAAAAACCCTGAAACCACAAAATCCCGAAATCCCAAAAAAGACCACCTAAAAAAATAATATTCCTTAAGAATCCCCTAAAAATACTAAAAACCCAAAAAACCTAAATTCCCTAAAAACCATTAATCATTAATAAATCCTAAAACAATTAAAAACAATAAACAACCTCAAAACCTCAAAACCCCAAAAATCTCTAAAATGCCAAAAAAAACCCCAAACACCCTAAAAGTACCTAAAAATCCCTAAAAGACCATAAAAATAAATAAACACTCTTACTAACCTTAAATTCCATGAAACTATAAGAATCCATAAAAACAAAACATAACCCTAAAGACACTAAATACTCTAAGAAATCTCAAACACAATAAAAACTCTAAAAACCCAAAATACCCAAAAAACATAAAAACCCAAAAAAAACATTAGAAATAGAAAAACAACCTTAAAAACTAAAAATCATGAAAAATACCTAAAACAACTAAAAATTATAATAACCCTTAAAACCCTAATAACTCCAAAAAAACAAAAAAAAACCCTAAATACCTTTAAAATATTGAAAAATAAAAAAACCCTAAAAAGAAATGAAAAACCCTCAAACCCAGGAAAATCCATAAAACCATAAAATACCATAAAAACCCAAACCCCCGAAAAACATTAAAACCCAAAAAAACCCATAAAACCCGTAAAACCTAAAACCACCTAAATGAACATAAAATTACTAACAATACCCTAAAAGTCTCTAAGACCATTCAACTCCCTAAAACATATTAAAATGATAAATATCCCTTAAAACCCTAAAACCCCTAAGAACCATAAAAATCCTAAAACCCTAATAACTCTAAAGACCAAAAAATCCATAAAACACCTAAAAACATGAAAAACCATAAAAACCCAAAAATTGATAAAACCATGAAAACCACGAAAAATCCTCAAAACCCCATGGAAATCTGTAAAACCCACTGAAACCCCTTAAAAACCCTAAAGCTCATAATCCCCTTAAAACCCATAAAACATAAAATAACCCTTATAACTCTAATAACACATAAAAACCTAAAATCCAAAAAAATCCTAGAAAACTATTAAAAACACTAAACCCCTAAAAACACTAAAATGCTCTAAAACCACTCACAAACCCTTAAAAGTCTTTAAACACCATAAAAACTAAACCCCCCATATAATCCATAAAACCCCTAAAATCCTAAAAAAACTATAAAAAGCCAAAAAAAAATATAAACCCTCAAACACTCAATAAAATTAATCACCAAAAAACCGTTAAAAACCTAACCCCCAAAGCTCTAAAAAACACAAAAAACCCAAAAACACACAAAAATCTATAAAAACTCTAAAAACCTAAAAAATTTCTAAAACTCTAAAAACCCATAAATCCATAAGAACCCAAAAAAACCAATTAAACCCTAGAAAACTAAAAAAATATTTCAAATACTATAACATAAAATACTCTAAGGAGCACTAAATTCAATAAAAATCATAAAAACATTTAAACCGCTAAACACACTAAATTCCATAAAACCCTAAAATGACTAAAAATACTATAATATCCCTAGTAAACATAAAACCATAAAATCCATTAAAAACCTAAAAGACCTTTAAATATTCTACAAATCCATAAAAACCCCTAAAATTGAAAAGGCACTAAAAACTATATAAATCCCTAAAAACTCCAAAAAAAACCTCTTAAAACACAAAAAACCCTACAAACCCAATAATAAGATGCTAAAATCCAAAAAACCCTAAAATTACTAAATAACCTAAAATCTTATTAATGTCCATAAAAACACCTAAAAACTATAATACCTCAAAAAACCCTAAAGATGCAGAATATCCATAAAAACCAAAAAATCCACAATAAAATAAAAACCCTAATAATTCTACAAAACGATAAGAACCATAAAACCCATAAAGCCCCTAAAAATAAAAAGAAATCCTAAAAACACATAGATATCATAAAACCCTCCAAATACCCTTATAAAACACTAAAAACCTATAAAATGATAAAAATTATAATAAAACCTAAAACCCATAAAAACCCCAAAAACTCTAAAACCACCTGAAATGATAATACCCATAAAATCTATAAAAATCCATAAAAACATGAAAAGAACCTAAAATCATGAAAGACCAAAAAAATGATAAAAAACCCTAAAAGTGCCAAATAATTCAAAAATCTATAATACCCTAAAACCCACTAAACCCCTTAGACAACCCTAAAACCCAAAAAATATCCTAAAATCCTAAAGACCCTTTTAAAACACCACAAAACCCTAAAACCCCTAAAAATCATAAAAAAATAAACAAACCATTTAAAATTTTAAAAACCCATTAAAACCCTATGAACCCCTAATGAAAATTAGAATCCCCTAAAAACCTTAAAAAACCCTAAAACCCCTAAAAATTCCAAAAACCCTAAAAACACTTAAAACAGTAAAATACCATTAAATCCCTAAAACATAAAATACCCTAAAACATCTATAACCCCTAAAAGACACTAAAACCACTAAAATGTCCCTAAATGACCATAAAACACCTTAAAACCCATAAAAGAGCATAAAGACAATAAAAAATCCTAAAACCACAAAAAATACAAAAAAATAAACATGGAACCCTAAAATATTATAAAATAACCTAAACCCTAAAAAAAATAAAAAAATACCATAAATAACCCCTAAAAGATCCTTAAAATCCCTAAACTTCTTAAAACCACTTAAAGGACCCAGAAACTCCAAAAACCCTAAAGGATCCTAAAAACCCAAAAAAACCAAGTGAAGCATTAAACCCCCATAAATACCCTAAATAATCCTAATAACCCTGATGGTCCGTAAAACACTAACTACTCTAAAGAAACCTAAAATTGAAAAAGGGCCTTAAAAACCCCAAAACATGTAAAAGAACCCAAAAACCCTAAATGACCCAAAAGACCCTAAAAGCCATAAAATATATTAAAACCCCTAAATACATAAAAAAACAACCTTAAAACAAATAAAAGACTCTAGAAAACCCTAAATACATAAATGACCCCTAAAATCTTGAAAGAACCTCAATTCCCCAAATAACTGTAAAAAAACATAAAACCCTAAAACCTTAAAAGACCCAAAAAAATTTAAGGACCGTAAAAATCGTAAAAACCCATAAAACCCCAAAATACCTTAAAAACAATAAAAATCCTATAAACCACAAATAACCATATAAAAACCCTCAAACACCTAAAAATCCTAGAATCCCTGAACCCCCTTAAAAGATAAAAAACCATTGAAATCCCTAAAACGCTCTAAAATCCCTACCCCTGAAACCTCAAATTCAGAAACCCCAAAAAACATAAAACCCTTAAAACCCTAAAAATATAAAAACCCCAAAAAACTCTTAAAACCACCCAACATAACCTAAAAGACCTTAAAACCCCTAACATCTCTAATGGTTCTTGAAAACCTTAAACAATCATGTAGGAACATAAATATTTTTGAAAATCATTAAAACCCCTGAAACCCAAAACTCCAAAAAACCCCATAAAAGACCACCAAAAACCTAAAACAACCCTAAAAACCCTAAAACCCCCGAAAATCCCTAAAATACCATAAAAAAATACCCCCATAAGAACAGAAAACATACAAAATCCTTAAAAACCCTAATCCCCTAAAAACCCTAAAACTTAAAACCCTAAAAACCATAAAACCCTAAAACTGTATAATACCATAAAAAACGATAAAACATTTAAAAACCATGATAAACAATAAAAACCATGATAAACAATAAAAACTGTAAAAACACTAAAACCATAAAAAATACTAAAACTCAAAATTACCCCATAAACCCCCTTAAAAATCGATAAAACTTGTAAAACCACCTAAAAATAATAAAAAACCCCCTAAAACCAATGAAACCATAAAATATCTTAAATACCAAAAAAATTATTAAATCATAAAACTCCCCAAAAAACTATAAATATCAAAAAAAATTCCTAAAAACACTAAAAACATGAAAAACCATAAAACCCTAAAACCACTGATAACACAGAAAACCCAAAATCCGAAAAATTCTAAAACACCAAAAGAACCCTAAACAAATATAAAACCCCTAAAGACCCTTAAACCCATAAAAACTATAAAACCCTAAGATCCTTTAATAAACAAAGAAACAATAAAAACACTAAAACATGAATGGTCCAAAAAACCCGTATCATCTCTCAAAACACATAAATCACCAAAAAAACCATGCCGACGAGCCTATACCCTAGTGGTACAGGCTCCTGCTTGGCATCCAAAAGACCCAGGATCAAACCCGGGTAGGGGAGAATTTCTCAGGTACTGTAGCAGTACTGTAGCAGGTATTGTTCCAGCAACGACACTGTAGCAGCAGCATCACTATAGCTGTGGAGGGACTGTAGCTGGTACTGTAGCAACGCGAGTACAATAGTAGTACTATTCACCGAGGGGTCCTTTGGGCCATTAAAATGGGCTTTCAAGCCTTGTATTCAGGCCACTTGCACTTGGGCCTTCGGGCTATGTAATGGGTCTCCCTCTACCTAGTTTAAAGAGGTCTTTGATTTCAAATAATAAATTGAGGCTTCATCCCCAACCTTTAAAAAAACATAAATAACCAAAAAACCAAAAAACCCCTAAAAACATTAAAAAAACAAAGAATACATAAAAAACCTTAAAACCACTAAAAACCATAAAAACAATTAAAATACTTAAAACACTCAAAACCCTAAAACTATTTAAAAAATACTAAAATCCTTAAACACCCCTAAATATAAGAAAAACCCCAAAATCACAAAAACCCTCTAAAGCCCTAAAAAACCTAAAACCCTTAAAGCCCTAAAAAACATAATAAGCCCTTAAATATCCAAAAAACCAGAAAACCCTTAAAATTATATTAAATAATTGAATAAATATAATAGAAACCCTTAAAATCCCTAAAACCCCAAAACCCAAAAAACATGAAAACCCCTTAAAAATTAAAAAATACTAAAAACTTTAACAACTATAAACCCCCTAAAACCATTTAAATACCCTAAAACACAAAAAGAACCTAAACCCCTCTAAAAACCCAAAAGGTCACTAAAAATTATAAAAACCCAACACAAAACTAAAATCCATAAACACTGAAGAAACAGTAAAACCCCTAAAAATTAAAAACCTCAAAAACTCTAAAACCCCTAAAAACCCCTGAAACCCCAAAAATACATTTAGAAACTTCTAAAATACCTAGAAAACCTAAAAACCTAAAAAAACCCTATAAACACAAAAAAAAATCTCATAAGATACTAAAAAAATAAAAAACACTAAAAGATCCTAAAAACACAAATACGCGTCAAGAGATCCTAAAAACCATAAAACCCCTTAAATATTCAAAAAACACTAAAGTCCCAAAAATTCCATAAAATACCCTTAGACCCCCTAAAGACTCTAAAAACCCCTAAAGGATTCTAAAAGATCCAAAATATGCAAATATACATTAAAAACTCAATGCCCCTTAGTTCCCTAAAAAATCTAAAGTACACTAAAAACCCTAAAGTACCATAAAGACCCTAAAACCCTTATGTGACTTTTAAAAACACTAAAACACAGTAAAGAACCCTAAAAGGCCCTTAAAAACTATAAAAGCTCATAATAATATTTAAATACCCCAAAAGGTTGAAAAATCTTAAAACTATAAATACCCTCCCCCCCAAGATTAAAATATCCTAAAAACCTAATCAACTTTAAAATTCCATAAAACCTAAACCCCAAAAAACCCAAATTCCCTTAAAAACACTTAAAATCCTATGAAACCTTAAAACCTTAAAACCCAAAAAAAATATAAAACCCTAAAACCATAAAAAAATTAGAAACTATAAGAACCCTAAAACCCCAAAAAACCATAAAACCCTTATGACCCCAAAATTTAAAAAAACCCTAAAAACCATAAATATTAGAAAATCTTAAAATATATATATAAAAAACCTAAACCCCCTAAAGAACCTAATACCGATAAAACCACTTAGAAGACCATAAATTACTAAAAACCTATAAATGGAGAAAAAATATTGATAAAAACCTAAAAAGAGACATAAAATCCCCTAAACATCCTAAAATACCTAAAAACTAAAAAAATAAAATCACATAAACCACTATAAATCCTAAAACCCCTAAAAGCACAAAAATATACTAAAACCACAACGACCCAAACCCCCATAAAATTTCAAAAACACAAAAACAATCCTAAAATCCATAAAAACCAAAATCCCCCTAAAATTAAAAAAACACTAAATACATTAAAAACAATAAAAAAAATAAAAACATTAATGAACCCTTATATCGCCAAAACCCCCTGGATAAACTTAAAAGAATAATAAAGTTCCTAAAAGAAATTAAAATAACTAATATCCAAAAAAACCCTACAAAACACAGAATACCCTAAAAATTCTATGAAAACTCTAAACCCAAAAGACCATAAAATGAATAAAAAAAATCCAAAAAACCAAAAAAACTCAAAAACTCAAAAACCCCCAAAACCCAACAATTCATAAACAAGAAAAAAACTTGAAAAACAAGAAAACCATAAACAACACTAAAAATTCCAAAACCACTTAAAATCATAAAACCCTAAGAACAATATACAAACCTAAATACATTAAAAATACAAAAAACCTAAAGAACCCTAACAAACCTGAAAACCCCTAAAATATAAAAAATACCTTAAAATCCTTATAAATAACATAATAACCCTAGAACCCCTAAAAACTCAAAAACCCCAAAAATCCCTTACTCGATAAAACCAATAAAACAATTAAAATCATAAAATAACATTAAAACCACTAAATCCCATAAAAACCCTAAAAACTATAAAAACCCTATTGTCCATAAAAAATATAAAATGATAAAAACCAAATAAAACTCCTAAATGAATGTAACATATCTAAAAAACTACAAACCCCTAAACCCGTTAAAAGACCAAATAAACCCTAAAATCTCTAAATTATTTTAAAAACCATAAAGGAATCTAAAATATATATAAAATGCTAAAATACCCATAAAAACCATTAAACACCCTAAGAACCATAAAAACCCTAAAAACTCTGAAAACAACGAAACCCATAAAACCATAAATTTGAAAATCTATAAAAACACAATAAATCAAGAAAAACAAAAAATGTTTATAACCTTAAAATGGATAAAAACCATGCAACACCTAAAAATCAAAAAAAGACCCCAGAACCCTAATATCCCTAAAACCCCTAAAAACCCAAACAAAACCCTCATTCCATGAAATCACTAAACCCCAAAAATTAATAAAACCCAAAAAATTCCCAAAAATATTTAAACCCTAAAACCCTAAAAATAGTAAAAACCATAAAATCATTTAAAATAACCTAAAAACATAAAGAAAAATAATTTTCTCAAGGAACTTTAATCCCCCAAAAAACATAAAACTCTAAAAAACCCTAAAAATACAAAAAACCATAAAAGAATAAAAATACTAAAAAACATAAAATACCCTAGAAACTTATAAAACCCCATAAAAAATCTAAAAACCAAAAATACATGAAAAAATATGAAGGCCCTAAAAACTCTAAAACCCCTAAAAGTCAATAAAAATTCTAAAACCCCTAAAAGAGCCTAAAAATTTCTAAAATCTCTAAATATCCACAAAGACCATAAAAACCCTAAAACCCCAAAAAAGACCCTAAGATCCTATAAAACCCTTATACTTTTCTTAACTCTGATAACCACCCTAGACACCATAAAACCCCAAAAATAAAAAACCCTTAAAAAGTCTAACAATCCCTACGAACCTTAAAAACCCTAAATATCCTAAAAATATTAAATACACTAAAAACTGTAAAAACATAAATCCCTCAAAACCCCAAAAACCACCAAAACTACTAAAACACCAAAAACTCATAAAAATAAATGAAAAAACTAAAAACCCATATAATTAAAGAAAACCCAAAAATAATCCTAAAACCCTTAAACCTTGAAAACCCTAAAAATAATAATAATCCCTAAAAATCATAAAATCCCTAAAAATACTAAAAACACTAGAAGCCACTAAAAATACGTGAAATCCCATAAAAACATGAAAAAAACTGAAAACCCTAAACCTTAAAAAACATATAAACAAAAACCCCCTACAACAACAAATAATCCCTAAAATTTCATGAAAAACCTAAAAAATCGAGAAATCCCTAAAACCTCTTAGGTGGCCTCAGAGAGATGGCTATCCTTCTTCCCTTGTCGCTCTAGGGATTCCCTTCAGTTCTTCCTCCTTCCCCCTCTGACGTGGTCTGGCCATGGTGTCCGTGGCTGCATCCTGGAATGTCGTCGATGACGGTTTTCCCCATGTGCATTTTCTTCGGTTTTTGATCTGGTGTTGTCTTTATCATGCCTTACAGCTTTGGGAACCTGATACAACTTTGGACTAGTCACTGATGGGTTTGGTTCAGTTGAAGTTGACTCTTTTTCCCTGTTTTAGATCCTCTTTCTTGCTTCGGTCTGCTCCTTGATTTTGGTTTCCGAGATCAGCGTTTGACTTTCTAGATCTATGTCCTTTTCAGGAGCTCGGTTTCGGGCTTGGTGCTCCTATCAGCTTCTTCGGTGATCCCCTATCCTCCGAATCTTTTCCCAGCTTCTTTGCACTCATCACTAAATCTAGCTGGTTTGTTTCAAGCTGCGGTGGGTTCATCCTCAGTCTCGAGATCTGGTCACGACTGTGGTGTTCTTGGCTTCTGGATCTGAGATCCCCGATTGAATTTTTCTCGGCCTGTTGACGGTCCTGGTGTGCTCCTGTCCTCTCAGGCTCAGCTCCATTTTCATGGAGGGAGGCCCTATTCTGTGATTCCCTTGTTTTTTTGTGGTTCTGGTCTTTTTTTGTTGGTGACTTGTTGTGGTATGTGATTTTGGTGTTTGATGCTGTTGGTTGCTGATGTGTGGGAAAGCGGTGATGTTACTTGATGGTGAATGTTGTGATGGTGTCTGGATTAGAGTTGCAAGAGGCGGTGTTTGTGGATTTGTGGTGCTGAAGCTGGGTTGATGAAGTTGCTATTTATGGTCTGGTGCTGCTGATTACGGGTTCTATTTGGTTTGGAGGTGACACTGGGATTTTTCCTTTTCTACATTGTTTCTTTTGTTTGCCTTTTGGTATTTTATTTTGGGTCCTTTAGGTTTGGGGCTGTTAGGGGTTTTCGGTGTGGGTTGTTTGACCACTCTCCTCCCTTGTCTGCTTCTTTTTTCTTTCTAATAAATTTGTGGGTTGGGAATAGCATGGCCTCTACATCTACCATTCCCTAAAACCCCTTAAAATGTTAAAACCCAAAAATACAAAAAATATCCTATAAACATTAAAAGCCATGTGAACACCATAAAACCCCAAAAAATAAAAAAAATTAAACTCAAAACCCCCAATAAAAAGATCCAAAAACATAAACTAGACGAAAAAATCCAAAACACTAAAAAACCCGGAAAATCTAAAAACCATAATGACCCTAAAAATCCTAAAATCCCTAAAAAACCAGAAAAACACAAAATAGTTAAACCCCCTTAAATTCAAAGAACCCAAAAAACCAAACTAATCCCTATAAACTCTTAAAACCCTAAAAACACATAAAATCTCTAAAAACCTTAAAAACTACACAAAACCCTAAAATCCCAAAAATCTCTAAAAACCTAGAAATGAATTGTAGTGTCTCAAAAAAATCACAACGAGAAGGAAATAATTCCACAAGCACTTTTGAAAAGGAAGAAAACGTTCCTACAAGTACAACAAGCTAAATTGATGAAAATTGGAATGAAAATTTGAGAAGAATCATGAAGAAACCAAATATTACAATAGTTTTTAGTGTACCACATACCATCACCAGAAACGGATTATGGGGCGCATGAACCGCAATGCATCGTTACGTGGAAGGACCTACAAGGTGCTGGCTCGTGGGGAAATGGCCAATAAATGTTGGACACTGTGAACCATGTCATATCTAGAATTGAAGGTAGAGATTCCATTCGTATACCATCCTATGAACTATGAAGTTCAGAGGTATAGCTAGTTGGTAGGGTTCTGCGGACTACGTCTCGTGAACCACAACCTTTGCAAACCCCATTTGATCGAGTCTTCCACACGTTAAGATATATCTAAATAGGAATCCACAAATGGTTACACATTCCCACTGATATGATTCCCCCAATGCTCTATAAAAGGAGCACAAGAGGAACTAAAAAAGGATGGGTGGAAGAGAGCACAAAAAAGACTCTAGAGGCTATAAGAGAGAATTCAAATATTATAAATATTATGACTTAAATTTTGAATCATCGACGAATGGAGAAACGAAATACACTTTTCTGCTGTTATAACCCCCAAGAATCAAAAAATAAAATTAATAAAAATTGGTGAAATTCGAACATAATCATTGAAATAGTGATAAAAAAATCCTCACGGATTAATTCCCTATTAACCACATGCTCCAGGACCCTTCTTCAATTTGGTGATCTACATTTTACATTACTATGTGGATCAAACCCTACCCTGCAAACTACATTATTATGAATATGGAATCCATATTGGTGTGGCAAACCACATCTATGACCACATACCACTTTGGTACGTAGTGGTCCATAACCTTTTCCACGTAGAAATACACTATGTGGGGCTTCCCCCATCCCGCATGGGAAAACAATATGTGGAATAGGGTGTCTTATGGTGTCCTTCCTTCCACCTCCAATCGTGGCCCTCCATTACTGTCCAATCCTCTATAGATTATCCACAAACCACTCCACCAACATTAGGCCAAAGCCTCATCCAAATCCATTGGACCATTATGATTAGATCATCAGGGGCACCCGAGGACCCTTCAGAGTCTACATACCTAAGGTAAGCCGATTAACAAAGGATGTCCCCACAATAGTTTGGACCCCAATAATTTCTCTGTGTCTACATTCCCAAGGTGACCCATGGACAGAATTTCATATAACAACGTGAACCTCCCCATTCTGGGGCATAGGGTTAACCATTGTCCATTCCTTTAAATGAGTGATAGTGATAAGAAAAAATTTCACTCTTTCCTTCCCCTTTAACTAGGGATGATGCTCCTCCCCCTTCCATGAACCCGTAATAGGGCACTCCTATGAAGGTAACCACTATACTTTTTCAATACGTATCACTCTTCATCCTCTTCACCTTATCTCAGGATGTGTCTGGATAGATCACTAAGATATTACTATCATATATATCAACATGAGTGATGGTTGAATGATTAAAGTTCCTCTTTCCCTCTCTTGTTGCTCGTGTAGACATGGCATCTTTTGATTTCATTAGTCACCTTTTCCATAAGTGGAGAAGAGAAAGTGTGCCTTTGTTTAATCTTTCACATCTTTTTGTTTATCACACCGAGCATGACTCAAGTGGTCATAAATGTTTGTGACAATACAACATTCTCCCACTCACAAATGAACCATGAGAACATTGATTCCCACATTAATTGTGATATTTAGGATGCCTACTTAAGGCCCGTTCTCAAAGAGGATATCTTTTTCAAATGGTTCCCCCAAAAAATGTCTAAAAAAGGGGCGTACTATTTAGGAGTAAGTATCAATTTGATTCACATAGATGGAAAGATCCAATGCACAACCCCCGATCAAGTCATGACTCATAAATGAACTACGAGAACTCTCATTCCCACAATAATTGGGATATGTAGGATTCCTGACCAAAGCCTGGTCTCAATGGACATTATCCTCAGAATACAGTCCTGATAAAATGTTCCCCCAAATTTGAAAGGCCTTTTTCTAGGTGTTTGTCCAGATAATTGAACTACACGAACTTTGATTCCCTATTTGACTGGTTTCTGTAGGAAGCCTCCCTGAGATCCAAATATGACCCTCAAATCAACTCTGATGTTCTCTAGGCAATATCCCCAGTTTGGTCATGTTGACCAAGAAGATCATATATTTTATTGGACCCTTGAACTACTTCAGTATAATCCCTACACCACATCTTGACTAGGCATCTTTCACTTTGATGTCCCCACCACATGATGTTAAACTACATGGATGAGGTCCCTGCCATATGACCTTAAATGGTTATGCGTCCATTCAAGAGACACCAAACAATGTGGGATCCGATTCCATTCCCAAGAATATGTAGGAAGCCCATCTTTTGGGTCTAAACCAAACATCGAACCACCATCCATCCCTCCTGGATGATGATAAACTCCAGATTGTCTAATTACATGGCTTAAGTCAGTATCATCTCCATAGAATCAAATCTATGTACATCCTTGATGATCTTACAACACAGGGGTGACCCAGGGGTATACTCTATGGGAATGAACTGAGGATTCCCAAAAATATTAACATAGATTAAATTTATAAGAGATTCCCATAGTAGGCAATATTCCTCCCCAAAGTGTGTAATGATCTTGACCTCCATCCTCTTGACCACTAGTGTCCTTAATTGTCGTTGGCTAAATCGTCATCCAATGAGAGCCTGCCTTTGGAAAGAAGGTACATGAATCATGGATAATAGGGCCGTTGGGGGTTTCTGGTTCCCTTAATAAACCCATTAGAGACCATCTGATAAAATCGTATCATAGGAGGACTGATTACAAAAATACATTACCCCATTAAATCGCATGTTGAGACCATTCAACTGTGGAACCTCCTTCATAATGAAAAAGGGATAAACAACCCATTCCACACAAAGCCATTCCAATTACCGCTAAAGGATAATGACTCAGATCTAGATGAAATGAAAATGGAGATGTGAATGTATCTATAATAACTGAAAAATGATTTTCACAAGTTAGACCATTTTTCATTCCCCCAAACACTCACCTCAGGTCGAAACAAAAATGGTGAACCCGATGTGAATCCTCAACCAAGGGGTAGTTTTACCCTAATAAATCTCATTCGCCTTATAAGAAAACAAGGTGGATAAGATGAATAGTCAATTATGAATATGATTAGAAGGTGCTACTTTAATAGGGTTATGTTGTCTATATATGTCACATATATTCTATAGGTTCCCATACCATCCTTGGATCCAAATGGCATCCTGAAAACCATAACATACAAACACCATAGTGATCCCATATGCATTGAGTGCCCAGATAAATACAAAACCCCCTCTTTGACCCAACACATTCAATCATAGTTATCCAACACACTAATTATAGAGTACCAAAAAATGGTACTCTCCCCATAGTGGAGGCTGCAAGACAAGCCATCCAATTTCTGAAAGCTCGCCAGTCACCTCCTTAGCCATGGATATCACCCCACCACAAGGAGGCCCCAGTGGTCATCTCTAACAGTTTTAGAAGACTATCCCTGGAACATGACAATAATCACCCCCTTATCTCAGGGAGGAAGATGATATCGATGCAGATGAATTCATTATAGCTTTACAAGGGTCTTACTCTTAGGCCCCTACTAGAGATCATCACTTCCAAGGTCGGGTGACCATGTATCCTCTCTATAGAGAAGATATCATGTAGAGGAAATCTGCTGAAGTCCAAAAGACAAGGGACCCTCATACCATCCGCTGAGGGCAGAAAACATACGATCAAGAACATGTAATCACCATGATTTCGAATGTAGAATCTTGTCGTTCAAATGCGATGACATTCAACAGGAATACATACAACTTTTCACACTCTAATCAATCCCACCATGGAAATAGGGTGGCACAATACGAGAATGTGAACGTTATTTCTAGTGCTCATTGGCCCCACCATGTAAATAGAGTGGTGAATTACATGCAGATGAAAATATATTCTAATGTGCAAGAATCTCGTTATCCAAATAGGATGAAAACCAACTACATGCAGACACAAACACCTGCTAATGTCTACCAATCCACCCATCCATATAGGGAAGAAAATTCTTATGGATGCGTAAATAATTCGTGAGATAAATATAGTGGTAAGAGATAATATGAAAATTTCTTCTCATATATATGAATCCCACCTATAAAATATTGTGGCATCAAGGGAAGAAAACTGGTGGCAGACTCATTCCTCTTTCCTAGCATCGGAGAACTGCCAATATCCACTGAAAACCTATGGAGTACCAGAGCATGCCCAAAACCCTACTCCAACTTCAATATGGGACTTCATACCCATTCCATCCAAATAAGTATCTAAAAAAATCTTTACCAAGATGGAAGATTAGATTTCGGTCATAGACTATATCCTCTAGACATGTCAAGACATCATTGAATTAGTGGAAAAAACAAGGAGTCGTGCCCATGGCCTAGTCCCCTCCGGTGGGGTGATTCATCAATAAAATCAATTAATCACCTCATAGTAGGTCCTTATCCCCAATTCGGTCCAAGAGGGTCTTTGATAATATCCCACAATACAAGGAAAACCGGATCAGGATCAAATACACATTCCAACAGGGGGATACTGGTCCAACATGCTGGACACTCCAAGGAAGGCATATATCTGTACCAAAACACAAGATGTCCATTTTCTTATCCCATTAGAATAACAGGAACCAATAAAATATGTAACCATATATGAATGTTGTTACCAACAATAGACGACCCCTGTTACCCACAAAAGGGTGCACAAAAACGAAATGTGCCAAAGGAAACCAGAAAATTAAGAGCAAATACATGATTCTACTATACTAAAAGTTGGAGTTTTAGACACCCTCACACATATATCAATATAAGATCAAGATCCCATCAGTCCATTACCAATGTATGGATGTTTTAGTAGAATTTGTGATTTCCCTCCCCTTAATGTAGCTTACAATTTCTCCAACTGACCTCCCTAGAGAACCTGCAAGGGCATACACTATGGGACAAGAATGATTGATCTTGAGAGCCTATATCCTGATGCATGTTAGGGTAGTCGTCCCCTTGACTATAAGATCATAAAGAAATATTTCCCTCCCCTTGATATCATCCAACCGAATTGTCCTCTTTAGGGTAAACACTGCAGATATAATTCTCCTTGTAATCGAACGTCACGTCATGATGGAAGTCCATTCCATAATGATATCCATTGTGAAGGCCCTCCCCAAAATTGAAGATATTGTAAAGGGACTTCCCATAGAAATATCAAACAAAGAGAAGGTCCTCCTCTCATTGGAGTACATCCTAAAGGCCCTCCCATGAATTTAAAATGTAGAAATTATCCCTGTAGCAATATATCAAGGTGTGATTGTAGTCCTCACCATCATAGTAGTCATCGAGATGGTCCTCCCCTCACTACTGTCTTCCCTGAAGGTCCTCCCTAGGTTATATTTAGTCAAGAAATTCCCCATGTTCGGGCATCAAGTTAAAATGGAAGCCATCACCATTATATCACCAATTATGAAGGTCCTCCACGCAGTCAAAACTCTCACCATCAAGAAGGTCATCCCATTTACTAATAAAATATAATAAATACAACCAATGCTGAGGTGCTCGGAAATATGGAGTCAGACAAGTCAGATTCTCTAACTAAAACTAGTGGTATCCTTTCTCAACTTGAAGATTCCCCAGGGATATGCTCATCTTCTTTTCCACCCCCATGCCTCTCACATATCAATGGAGATGTTACCAGCCTAGTTTCTTGGAATGAAATAAGTAAGAAGTAGTTAAGTTGGGAATATCATGTAGAAGAGTCTCCAGATGAACAAAAACATGATATGTTTCTCATGATTAGACAACTATATAGGGATGATATACGAGTGTTTTATTGGCCCATGACCACTCCTCACTTCGACATATCAACAGAGTTTTCTATGGAATAGATGCATAAAATTCACACTCATATCAAGAAAATTATGCTCCAGTTATCAAAAATGTTCATTCCCTATGAAGATTATTCATACCATGTCAACTTATTAGGAGATATTTTCCATCGAATCGACCTAGAAGCCCTCCAGTCTGCACGATAGCCATAGTAAGAAATCTGAAAGAAATACCTTGAACTGACCTACCTCCAAGCACTGCAATAGTTGTGTTTCCTCATTATTGAGTCCATGTTTGGAGTTCATATATGGGGATAGGTGGAACATGGAGATCTATAGTTCACCCCACATCCCATCCCATAGACCTCATCAGAAATGTCATGTTTTAATGTTATCACACAAAAGTTGAAATTATATGGAATATCTACTCAGGAAAGGTGAAATTATCAAAAAGAACTGACCTTGAGTAAGTCTCTAAAGCTTCAAGTTTGATGACAGATATCAATCAGAAGCTCCTGAATCCGGCCACCAAAAACATTCAGAAGGCTTCTCTCCCTAGGGAATCCAATAGAGGAGAAATTCTAATGTTCTCAAAAGAAAATAAATACAATGAAAACATAGTTCCATACCCATATCACACCCAGGAAGTAGTTCATGAAATGAAGAAGGAGTAAATAGCAACATCTACTATTGTAAAATAGGAATAGCCCCAACCCACAGGGCTGGGGGAATTTTTAACTCAAAATTCCCCAATAAGACCAATGAATCTAGGCCATATCACATCAACGGAAGAATAGGGGAAACACCAGCCCATAGGTCTGGGAGAATTTTACCTCAAATTCCCACATAGTGGATGCTTGTCCTCTCCCATATAAGAAGAATGATGAGTAGAGGGCTCACCCATTCAGTCTCATCTCATGGTATATACCCCCATGATAAAGGCATATTGCAGGGTCAGAACAGGGATCCATTCTCATCGCTCTATGCTAATAAATCGAAATAATACCACAAAATGGAAGGAGAAAGTCCAATAAAGGTTATAAAAAAGATCACATACCATTTGGCACCAGGTACACTGCCCCCGATGCGGTATGGATCAATTAACGCGGGGGACATCAACACCACAATACTTATAGAAAATGATAAAAATGGATAGGATTCAAGAGAAGATGGTTACATTCTAGAGATAGTCCACACCGAGCCTAGGGGTGTTCATACCCAGAACAAGAGAGGTGCCCAAAATTTGGGTACACCCTCAACAAACCTATTACTACCTCCCTCGTGAATCTTGAACCGTTTGAAGAATAAATCCAAGGACATATATAACCCATATCCTCCTCTCCATGAGAATGTGTCCCTCACACTCAAATAAAGATCCTCCAAGTAGGAGGAAGAAATGACAGAGCTCAGTCAAATCAATGTAAAGTTTCTTTGAGGAAGATATCTTGATGGGTTAGTTCTTGAAGTGGAACGTCAATAGGTGTTCCCAGAAGTGGGAACTCTAACAGAGGTAATCATCTAGGAAAATAAAACTAAGCTCAGATTCCTCTCCAATATAGCACCAGGACCATTGGTTTATAGAAATCCATCCTCAGAAGGATATCAAGACTTCCCTCCACAAGGTATGAAGCCATAATATATTCAAGAGAACACACAAAGTATACCCCTGCCTGGGTATCATCCCCAAATTTCAGTTGTTCTGACACATCTTGTTTTTCTCCTATAAAACCCAACCATGATCAAGTCTGATAGGATATTCATCAAGGGATCTCTAATATCTTCAATCAGTTGAAAGAACCACTGGATTCCAAGGAAGGGTGTCATGCTTTGATACAACCAGAAGGAAAACCTTACCCTAATTGGGTGAGCAACGTCACACCACTTCCAAACATCAGGAACCCCATATTCTCGGTGTTCAATGGTTGAAGAGACCAAAAAACATCTAATGCACTACGAATCCTAATGTGACCCCTTGAAGGGAACCCTAGAGAAATAAGAAGGAGTGAAAATATGGTGCTTCAGGAAAACTCTACATGGTTTCACCTTTGTTTGGTATACTTGTTTTCCATCTAACTCAATCACAGTCTGGGAGGACCTTTGGTGACAATTTCTCTTTTAATTCAGTTTGAAATTGCCTAAGAAAATAGTTAGTGAACTCATGAACTGTATGTAGTGAGATAATGTAGGATTTTCAGACTTCATCACTAGATGGAATTTCCTGACTAATTCCATGAACCAACCACTCCCTCATGATGAAATTCTTTCTATGTGAATCAATAATCTCTATGGTAAATTATGGATGCCACTCATACTAGTGAATTACACAAGTGGGTTGTGATATTTTTTCACCATTTACCAAAGGATAGAAGACTATTTTGAGCGAACAAATATTATATCCTGAGTGGCCCCATCAGCCCTAGGAAAAAGAACGGGAAAAGATGAAGTGGATTATATCACTCTAAATCCTCCCCCGACACCCACTCCAATTGTGAGACCTCCACCAGACCATGAAGGAAACCCGGAATTCCAAAAACCACCCCGATTTGGAAATATCAGTGAATGGGTGAAAAAGAAATCAGTTCTAGGAATGAAGAAATAAAGTCTACTTGTTTTGAGAAGACCAAGTCCATGGCTACTTTGTCGCCTCTATGAATTTCAACGTGCTCTGGATACTAGTGCCAAAGAGAGATGATGAAGTGGGTCTTGATGACCATAAAAATTATTTTCCCTACCACCAAATACCAGGACACACCATCCAGGAGTGCTTCATCTTCATGGATATCTTTCAAAATACAGTGGATTCCAGACAAGTCAAGTTAGGTCCACCACCAGCACAAGTGGAATATGTCTCCACCTTAGACCCAAGAGAGCAAGAGGTGTGGGAAATATTCACCAGAAAAAAAGGATAAAAAATTAGATAGTTGGATGAGTCAAAAAATAGTCATTTCAGCTCATGGAATCCTCTAGGAATAGTTTAAGCTACCAACAGTGCCCCCAAAATATCCTAATGCAACACAACCATTGTCCTGAGTCCCAAAATATTGAAGGATGAAAAGGGAGAAAGTAGGAGAAAATATACGAGCCTATACCAAATCCAAAATTATTCTTGACACATTCAGACTTTATGATAGTAGACATGAAATCATGGGAACCACCCTGCAAAATAGGGCAATAAGAACCACTCCTCCAAATGGGACAACATGCACTATCTCACCAAATCAGACAAAGAGCACCGCACCACTAAACAACACCATCGAAATAAGCATGCATATAGAATTATTTTCATATCAACAACTGACATTCAAATCCATTAATTTCATTCACTTAATGGACCCCTTCTATGATTGAGGCTATTTCTATGAGACTGAATTCAATACATACAACCAAAGAGATAGAGGAATAGGTTGGGGAGTCCAAGGGTTTCCCAGAAGCCATGATCATGGAAGGATTCAAATTCAATTCCACATCTTCACCCAAACTATTAATGTAATGAAAAATCACATAAGTACCCTCCAAAAAAGTACAACAGGACCTATCATCTCTTTTCATAGAGGCTGGACCATCCACGTCCAAAGATCAGGCCCCTAAAGAGCCCTGGAAAATGTGCCCCCATGTCGTGAAGCGCTGGGATTTAAAGATGAAATACAATATTCTAATGCAGCCAGACTTAGTATCGGAAAATATATTGATCCTAGATTCATTGAATATATCATCAAACTTTAGAGAGGAACTTACGGAAGCTTTACTAAATCCCTAGAAAATCACGGCCTAAGTAGCAGGTATTGAAGTCTTTCAGACCAGGACCAATCCCACAAAAAGGATATACTATCATATTCTTCATAGAATTGGAAGAGTACACTGTTGATGCGCCTTTCCAACACATAGTCTAACTACTGAAAAAGGAGAATACCTTCAGCACAGAGAGATTCATCCTTTGAAGAAACATCAAAAATTTACAAAGGCATGAACACGGATTTCTTTAAGCATGGGTCACTCAAGTTTCACTATGGTCACACAAGTATACTTGCATGCCACATATTGTTCATGTAGGTGAATTGTGCTCTCTATTTTATTTTAGCCCAAGGCCCTCAATAGCCTATAAATACGCCTTGTGGGCCCCCCATTTCGAGGAAGGAAAAATACAAAAGACATATTTAAGCTCTCCGCGCCCTAGTCTCTACTTGAAGTATTCCGAACACTTGTAAGGTAATTTCTTACCTAGAATGGAAGATATAAATAGGGGGAATAAGGCCTAAGTGTTTAAATTCATCAACACTTGCGCTCCTAAGTGTCTAACCCTTAAGGGAAATGGACACACTTACACGCCACCTGATCCATTCAATAAAATTTGTGTGCCACCCTTTTGGAAGCCTTTAGGGATAATACTGAGGGCTTGAGCCATGTCTCAGCCAAGTATTACCTTATGGGTTAACCTTCCCCCATGTACACATGTGTCGCGCAAGTATACTTGCACAACTAGGACTTGAGCACCCAAACACGACTTGCTTTCCTACCTCTTTTTGGGTGCCCCTCCTTCCTATTCAACCCTTTTCTTCAAATCCACATCTCCTATTCATGATTTTTCATTCAAATCCCTTTTCAAAGCCATTTATGGCATGGTTCTTTTGTTGGATTCCTTATCTGAAAGGAATTATGTAGAATATCTCTCCAAACCTCATGATTTACATATCTTTATGCCACTAAGGTTAGAGATTTCATCGATTCAACCTCATCCTTTAAGATGAGAAGATCTTTAATCTGAGCATCCTCTTTAGGAGTAATCCCCAAGTTCCCTGAGCTGGGCCTCCTTTTCAGGAGTAAGCCCCAGTCACAAGATTTATTAACCTGGGCATCCTCCTTAGAAGAAAGCCCCAAGTTCCATAATCTAGGCATCCTCCTTTGGAGTAAACCCAATCATAATTTTCCTTAACATGGGCCTCCTTCTTAGGAGTAAGCCCCAATTCTCAAGTCTCCTTAACCTGGGCCTCCTTCTTAGGAGTAATCCGTAGTCTTAATTTGTTTTGATTTGGGCTTCCTTCTCAGGAATAAAACCCAATCATAAGTTCCCTAATCTGGGCCTCCTTTTCAAGAGTAATCCCCAGTCATAATTTCCCTTAACCTAGGCTTCCTTCTCATGAGTAAGCCCCAGTCATAATTTAAAGTCCCATTTTATATGGGCATCCTCCTTAAGAGTAAGCCCCAATTTAGAGTATCCAAATATGCATAAAGCACATATACCTTTATGGAACCTGTTCTTGGGCTTCTTCTATGAAGTAAGTCCCGATCTTTATCTATATGGGAAATCATACATAAGTAAGACCCATATCATTCCTTGTGACTGCAAATTTCTTGGCACAAATCGTCTGGTTTACTGATACCTCTTGTTTCTCACACCGAACTTGACTCATATCAGATTAGAGTATAAAAGTAACCACGACACATCTCTTTGGGCCGTTAATCATACGTAATCCCCACAATTAATAATTAAACTACGTGGACTTTGATCTCTACCTTAAATGTAGAGTACATAGGAAGTATTTCTAAGGCTTAAGACCATCACCCATTAATTCTCACCTGTCCAATATGATGTTAAACTATATCTTAATACTTGAACTACGTGGGTTCTGATTCCTTTTCTAAACAAGGATACATAGGTAGCCCATATTTGGCTACGATCCCAACTCTAAAATAATCTATGTCATCCTGAACGACAATAAACTTCAAGTTCCCCACTTAGTGGATTTAAAACCAGTATGGTTATTATAATGACCAAGATATTTCTATATAATATGTTGAAGTATACCATTGAATAAGAGTTCATAATAAATACAGATGATTCTACATAGATAAATAACCTCAAATACATATAAAAGATTCCATAAATATCATACATATTAATCATTGATTGAAATATCTAAAGGAAAGCTCATTTTCATAGTTGGTAAATTAATAACGACTCTCAAACATAACTCAAATATATAAAGGGAGTCCCAGAGTAGACAATAATTCCCCCTAAAAAGGTGTGATGAGTCCTACCTCCCATCCTCTTGACCAATGATAATTCTTATGCCTCATCGGTCCACAAAAGATGAGCACCTACCTTTACAATGTTGGTCCAAATGGATATAGAATCATTGTATGTTTCCTGTTCTACAAATAAACCCATTTGAAACTGATTGAAATGTTTGATCCTTAAACAAACAAGGTCATCCCCATTTCCAGAAGAAACAAAAATGGTGAACCCAACCTGAATCCTTAACCAAGTTAAATGATGTTTTACATATTTGTTAGGCCCCTAATGTGAGGGACAACAATGCAATCGATAACATATGTGCTCATCCAAAAGATGTAGTGTCCGAAATTATCTTGATTATGTCTGTTGTATCAAATAGTAACTAGTTTCCATGATCTATCTGCATTACAGAAATGGCTTCTCTAAAGTTCACACATGTGAATGCATCTGCTGCTACTCCTGCTGAATGCTCGTCCGCTCTGAGGACGACATCACCTACTTAGCATCTTCAACACTGGGTATCTAATGCACTGATTATGAAATATCATCAACACCGTACCATTCCAACTCTGGAGGTTGCTCGACAAGCCCTACAAGTTAATAATTCACCATGGTTGTCCAGACAGCGACGATCCATGATTAAAAAGAAGGTGGTTCCAACCACCGTATCCAACCATTTCTGGCCATTATCCCAAGAACTCAATCACCAGTCCCATACATATTATGTGGAGGTGAATGAGAAGGTCACTTATGGCCTTAATTCAAAGAGACAAGAGTCCTTCCCGAGAGATCCCATCAACAATTGCCGCCAGACTCGTGCAACAGTGCACCCTCAACATGATGAGGGTACCACCTTTAGGGGTTCATCTCTGGTTCCTCAGACCTGAGCACAGAAGACGAACTACCAGAGGTGAAATCTAGTCAACATGGAGCATGTTCTTACTTATTCCCCCTCCAGAGAAGTCCATTAAGCCAACTTGATGGCAAATAATGAGAGGCCATATACACCCGTCTGTCCTGATGTTACTGCCTAGAAGACTCGTCTGGAAGTAACATGCAAGTCCTGTCATGAAATTCTGACAGAGTATTATAGGCTGGCATATACACCTATTTATAATTCATCAACCAGTCAGTAGGCTCGTATGACTGAACCCAAAGAAGCTCGCCAATCTAACATGGTGGCAACTGATAAGCAGGGTCATACACCTGTTTACAATCAAAAATTATGTCAGCAGTCTCATCTTTCAGTATTGAAGGAAATTCATCAACAATACATGATGAAAAATACATAGAAGGCACTTACACCTGCCAATGTTCATCAAGACTGCCAACAGTTTGCTTTGGTAGCATCCAGAGAAGTCAGCCGGAAATCTCCGATGACAAATTTGGAGCAGACTCAACTCTCTGCCCCTATGCATAAGTACTGTCAATATCCGTTGACAGGAAATGGATGATAAGAGTAGGCACATACAAATACTCTAGACATGGAATGGACGTATATTCCCGTTCGGGCAGCTGAGGTCACCAAGCACATTCTGACAATGGTGAAAGAGTTGATGCAAATCTTTTCTCATATTTTTGATGCCTGTCAGAATATTATAACAACTTCAAAAACATCACAGGGAATGAAATACAAATCTTTCCCTACGAGTGGAGTGACTCATCAACATATCACTCTGGTATAGATACACACCTCTGTTCCATTCCAAGAGGGTTGTGGGTAATACTCCCCCATGTCATACAGACAATCAAGTCAGGCACAAACACCTGATTTAAATGGAGATAATCAGCCTAGCCTAACCATTTCTCTTGAGCATACACATACACTTGCCCATAATAACCACTTTTGTAAACAATTGGTTCCCAAAGAATGTAAAGAGGCATCTAAGAAAAATACCCATCCAGCATCTTCAAGAAATCAAGATCCAATCTGTAAGAATGACTTTCTCGATGCTGGAGTTCTTGATGCACTCAGAAAATTATCTGTTGCAACTCATGATTATACTCTCTCATTTCCCAATAGTGGGAATGATAATTTCTAAGGTCTTCATTAGACACTTCTTCATGAAGTCTTTCTTCATTAAAATTCAGTCGATCCAGAAGTATCATCTCCAAATGAGAGCCATGATAACCCTTTGTGTGGCTAGATGATCAAGGAGAAAAAGGTTTCATCTTTTTTTGTAATCCACCATGGTGTTCCTCCCCATGATGATAAATTTAGCTATGAAATTACTCTCCGTAGTAGTAATTTGAATTTCCTCGAAAAGTCTTTAAAGGACAATGTAGTGAAGATAAAGCCCTCTTATCTTGAGGTTCTTGCAAATGTGAATCCAGTCATGTCTGAGGATTTACCACTATCATGTGAAATACTTTCTCAACCAGAATACAACTCAGGGTGTAGGTCATTCTCCAAACCACTCGTGGGTCATTCATTTTCTAGTTTGATAAATGAATTCTTTACCAATCTTGTTTATTATGAGGAAGAAACAATGAAGCACCAACATTGGTCTAATCAGGTAGAAGAATCCACATCGAATGGTAAGGAGGAAGTACTAAATATGTGAAAACAACTGGCTAAAGGTGAATTACCATTCATGTTTTGGCCTTTGGTTGACTCTCAGTATGATATTCCTGAAATGTTGACGGAAGATTGTTTTCATGATATTCATCTCATCATGTGAAAAAAACATTGTCAATTGAAAAAGAAAACATTGTCTTATGATGAATATGAAAATCATGTCAAGATAATAGAAGGGTTAAAATGCCAAATTGATTTGGAATCTCTTTATGTTTCCTGATATCCAAAGGTTGAAAAGTAGTAGAGAGCCCTTCAGCATTCATGCCTTGGTGCACTAAAAAGATTGAGCTAGTTAATTTCCAATTCCCCATCTTATATTCATATCAGGGGATGGGGTGTTCATGGAGAACTACATTTCACTATACTCTCTAGTCAACAAGGCCCGCCAAATTTTGTCTCATGTAATGTTGTTTCCCAGGGCTGGTCACATATAGCTGGTTTTGTGCATAATCAAAGGCTTCCTCCAGACCATGCCTCAACTAGTTCTGCTCAAAGTCAGACATACATAGAACAAGTTTTCGAATTACTCTTGCATTAGGAAAATGAGAATATCGAACAAAATTCTCCTTTAAAGCATGCACGTCATCAGGTGACAGAAGTGTCAGAAATAATCCAATAGTCATTTGAACCAAGTGATTTGAGTGGATGTAGGTTAATGCATCCAGCCAATTTTCATACTAAAGTCAGCAAGATCAGGAGAGCCTTTAAGAAGGTCTCATATGTAGCAGCTTAAGAGACACCTTAGTTTTCCAGGATGGGAATCTTTTAACCAAACCCTTATAATCAACAAATAGGATTCGGGGAGTTGAGCAGGAACCACAGGAACAGCCCCAGTCCACCAGACTAGGGACTTTTTCAAATCCTCAATCTCTTCCCCACCGAAAGTCAGTATTCTCTCGATTAGGGAAGAAGACACAAGAGGAACGTAGAGACGAATTATCAGGATATTCCCTCCAAATTAAGGTACATCAAAAATTTCTTGATGGGTCAACTCAAAAAAAGGCAATGTCTCTAAAGGACATGGAATAAGACAATATAACAGAAATGCCTATAAAAGGGATGCAATGCGTTATGCATCAATAAATGTCGTCAATTCCATTATTACTGATCCTCCAGAACATGATGCTCACTTAGAGGGATCAGATTAAGAATTTCATGCTCAAGAGGTTGTTCACACATAGGAAAATGAAGAAGGTGTTCATACACAAAATCAAAGGCTTACCCAGAATCTAGGTATTCCTTCAAATAACCAACTTCTCCCTCTCTGAAATGTGTCCAACAAGAGGAGAGGGAAGAATCATGTTACATTAAAACCTTCCTATGGAGAAGTACAATCACTCTCACTAGTTCAATGGTTCTCACAAAAAGAGGAATAAATGAAGGATTTAATGAGGTTGAATGCAGAACTACTTCGAGGTAGTCTTCCTCCTAAGTGTACTGAAGTCAGTCAGCCAAGGGAATTTGTTGCAGCTACTGATATGGATCAAGAATATCCTCCTTTACTAGTACACCCTCACAGGTCTAATCCTATGGGACATGCACAACAACAAGTGTTTGTGCTACCATCAGTCGTAGTACGAGTCACCACACCTGTCCAAGCTTCAGTTATTGCATCTGCTCAGGTCTAGGTTCAACCAGATGTTTCTCAAAAGTTAATAAATACCATTGAGTCATTAACAGCTCGGTTGGAAGCCATGGAGGGAAAACGTGCACAAATTCAACTAGAAAAGATATCTTATCCTGAATGGGTGGATGAAATTCCTCCCCCATCAAATTTTGTAGGTTCCACATTTCTGATGTTTAATGGTTGGGGAGATCAAGAACAACACTTAACAAATTTTGTTTCTCGTTGTGATCCTATGATGGTAACTCTTGAACAAAAAGAAGCAATTAAGCTCAGGTGTTTTGTACAATCATTACAAGGGCATGCTTTTTTTGGTATACAAGCCTGCAATCATGGTCAATTACAGGGAGGGGGGATCTCCATCAATGATTCCTTCTTCAATTTAGCTCAATATTTCCAAAGACAATAGTTTTTTATCTTAAAAATTATAAGAAAATGTAGAATGAAGGTGTTTCAGATTTCATTCCTTGCATGAAGGGATTACCATATTTCTTAAGCTTAGCACTCCCTCATGAAGAATTGTTTCCAATCTGTGTGGCAAATTTGCGTGATGGATAACACACACCGTTGATCTGTGTGAAATACACTGGAGGGTTTCGATATCTTACTTCAATAACTCAATATATTGAAGACTCTTTTAAAAATACTAAGGATAAAACTTGTGTAATTCTATATGCTCCAGGAAGAAGAATGGGTAAATAGAATACTACTATAGTTACGCTTAAACAAGAATTTTTACTTTCTTACAATTCAAAACCTTAATCTTATCGAAGGGATCTGCCTCTTGGGCATCAACCAGAGAGGTGGTTTCGTCAATATGATCAGAGACATCAGTGGCAAAAACAATTTGAGGAGTTAAAGAACTATTTTTATTCTTTTCTAAATGATCAAGATCCTGGTTAGTTCATTTTAGCTTTACAAAATAATTTTGTTCAGTTGCCAAGGCCTAAAAGGCCGAACAAGGAAGGAGATGAAAACCATCCCAACTATTTCCCATTTCATCAGTTGTTGGGGAATCCTATTCATGGTTTTTTTGTCTTTAAAGACCTCCTACAAAAGATGGTGGACTCGGGATAGGTAAAACCGAAAGGTTCTTTAGCTCAAGTAGCATGTGATACTGCTATAAATACAGAGGAAAAAGGCGAGTGGCAAGAAGTCAAAAGCAAAAATGCGTAGAAATATGATGATAGGATGGTCAGAAAAATGATCAATTGAACTCATTCCATTTTTAGGAATAAATTGAAGAAACCAATTGTGTCTTCGGCTATGAATGGCACAAAAAAACATCTTCATCAGAGGGAAAATCCTCGAAAAAGTGGCATAATTCAAAGAAAGGGGAACAGTCAGAAAAAGACGAGCTTGTGTCAAAGACCAAGTTGACATTTACTCTGGAATGTTTTATTCCATCTAATTCAAAGCCATGGGTACCGCCCCACCAAACAGAATAGCCTAAACCAGCTAATCAGGCAGAATCTTCATCAGATGAATAGCTGATCTTTGGTTCTGTCAATATGATTCTCTTAACTGGTCCATATGACAATCACAGTTTCGATCATGATGAGCCTGAGTTCCCTATATCAAATAGAGGAACTAGAGGGAGTTCTAGAGGTCTAGGATATAGAGGAAGATGTGGATATTCCAGAAGCCACTATTTAAATTCTACACCTGCTAGATTTGTATATGCAGAAGAAATTCATGGCAGAGCCCTTCAGCGGGCTCAACAGGATCAAGAAAGTTCTTCCACACATCGAAGATTCAGTCCTGGGACAATTATTCTAGAGGATCGGTTGGACATTAATCCTTATTCCTCTCAACAAATAAATAGTCCTGATAGATCTAATTTTCCAACACCAGGATTATTTCCAACTCCTACCCCGACACAAGATGCATCTACTTTCAAAGAATCAACTTCTAAAGAACCTACAAAACCACATGTTCCTGTTGCAAAACGCAGATCTTTGGATCAAAAATATGATGTCCTGAAACATTTGTCCAAATTTCCAGCCAAGTTATCAATTTTTGATGCTTTGAATCTGTCAAAGGATATTCGGGAGGCACTCATTGAGGCTTTGTAAAGTCCTCAGGAATTCAAAACTGAAATTTCTACGGCTGAATACTACCATGTAAGGAATGATCCTGCAGAATTCCATTCAGGGATATATTTTAGAGATGAATATGAAGATGATGTTGTGCATGGATATATTAGACCTTTTTATTTATCTGTCAAGGTCAATGATGTAGATATATGATGATATTTTATTGATAATGGTTTAGGAGTCAACCTCATCCCCATTCATACACTTCATCGATTGGGCCACACCGAATCTGATTTATCTCCTTCTACTTTGATGTTGCAAGCATATGAAAAAAATGAACAAGAACCTCTGGGAGAGATTAAACTCAGAACTATGTTTGGGGATCTTGTATCCAATTCAGATTTCATGGTTTTTCGTCATGATGCAACCTTCAACATTTTTCTTGGAAGGCATTGGCTACATCAACATGCGACTATACCTTCTTCATACCATCAATGTCTAAAATATTGTTTCAGTGGTCAAATTGGGAAATTGTGTGGTGATAAAGCCCCATTCAAAAGATGTGAATCTCAATACATTGAGGTAGAATTTTATCACATGGAGGGAAAGGAGGTATCTATGGAAAAAAGGTTACCAAGATTAATGCTCCATATGGTTTGTAAAAGATTCTAGTAAACCCATTCATACAAGTGAGTACAGATTATGTGTTGCCTATTAGTCAAATTGAGAGGATAGACCCAAATACCAATACTCTTATGGAAAGTTCCATAATATCAATTATGGAAAACCACACCAGACAGGATGGGAGAAATTGGTGATTCACCAAGAAAGGATGAAAGCTCAAATGGAGATGTCTTCATTTCATCCGCTGAAATACAGCAATTCTATAGTTCTTAAACTAGACCGGAAGAAGTTATAGCAATGTCAGAGTTGAACGATGATGTCGATTCTCAATCCAAAGTTTCATATTTATTACCCAAAGAAGACCCTTCATCATCAATAGGGTCAGAAATGGTAGCCTCTTCTTCAAGATGTTAAAATTTTAACATCTCTCTTGATCATTGAAATTATGCTTCATCATCTACTATGCAAGTATAAATAGAAGAAATAACACGTGTTGAAGAAGAAGAGGAAGATCATAGGGATTCTCCTCCAGAATTTGAAGAGGGTATCCCTACTAATATGGATGAACTCAGAGAAATAAATTTGCGTACAAAAGAAGATCTTCGCCCCACTTTTATTAGTGTGGCCATGACTCTTGAAGAGAAAGAAATTTATATTTCATTTTTAAAGAAAAATGGAGATGTATTTTCTCAGAATTATATAGAAATTATAGGGCTTGATCATGATGTTTCTACTCATCATTTGGGTTTTCCAGAAGAACATCGAGGATTCATGCAAGCCGCAAGAAGAACACACCCAACATATGATTCCAAAATTGAAGTTTAAGTGGATAAGATTATCAAAGCTAACATTATCAGAGAATTTCAATATCCCAAATGGTTGGATAATATTTTCCTTGTGAAAAATAAGAATGGACAAATTAGAGTTTGAATAGATTTCAGGGATCATAATCGGCATTATTCTAAGAATGATTTTCCCGTTCCGATCACAGAACTCTTAATTGATGCAACAACAGGCTATGATGCACTTTTTTCATGGATGGATATTCTGGGTATAATCAAATCTGAATGGCTCTAGAAGATTATAAATCAACAAATTTCAGATCCCCTCATGGTGTGTTTTGCTATCGGGTAATGTCCTTTGGCTTGAAGAATGCAGGTTCTACATATCAACGTACTATGCATTGTATCTTCAAACCCCTTTTAGGGAAATTTGTTGAATGTTTTGTGGTCGAGTTGGTGGTTAAATCCAGAAAACGTTCTAATCACTTGGCTGATTTGGAAATCATATTTCAAAAACATTGACAACACAATATGAAGATAAACCCCTTGAAATTTTCTTTTGGAGCAACCTTAGGGAAATTTATCTGCTTTGTTGTATGCCATAATGGTATCGAAGTCGATACTGAGAATAAAAAATCAATACTTGGTGTGTCACCTCTTCAAAATTTGAAATAATTGAGGTGACTTCAAGGACACTTGGCCTATATTTGGTGTTCCATCGCCAATATGGAAGACAAAAGTTTACCCTTCACTAAATTGATGAAGAAGGGAGTCACTTACCAGTGGACTCAAGAATTTCAAGAAGCATTCAATATTCCGCAGAAATATCTCTTGAGTCCACCGGTATTAATTCCACCTATTGAAGGAAGACAAAATATTATTTATGTGATTGCTTTAGAGTGGTCATTGGGTTCCTTCCTTTCCCAAAATAATGATGCTGAGAATGAAAACAGTCTTTACTATCTCAGTTGGAATATGCTAGAAGAAGAAACCTTATTTTAAATTATTGAAAAGTAATGCCTAGCGTTAATCTTTGTAGTTCAAAAATTGAGATAGTACCTTCAACATCATAAGGTCCAATTGGTATCTCACAATAACCCACTCAAATTCATCCTTAGTAGTCCAATGCTTACAGGATGTCTGGAAAGGTGGGCAATTATTTTGTAGCAATTTGATATCCAATATGTGTCTCATAAGGCAATAAAGGGCCATGCTCTATATGATTTCCTTTCTGAACATCCTTCAGTAGAAGATATATCATTCAATGCTGAACTTCTTGATGAGGTAGTCTTCTCTATTCAAGATAATCTTCAAACATGGGAAATGTACTTTGATAGTGCTTCTAGAAGTCCAACAGGGAAGAAAATGGAAGATCCTAAATTCAAAAAAGATGGGTTAGGAATTGTACTTATTTCCCAAAAAAAGGAAGTGCTACCCTATTCCGTATTATTTTTGAGAGGCGGTACAAATAATGAAGCAGAATATCAATCTATCGTCGCAGAATTGGAGTTGACGTTTCAAGCATAGGTGAATGATATAAAGGTGAAAGGTGATTCAGAACTGGTAATAAAACAATTCAATGGGGATTATGCCCTCAGAAAAGAAGAGTTAATCCTTTAGTATGATTACATCATAGAGTTAATGTCAAAATTTCCTTCGGAACCGACATATTCTTATGTCCCGCGATCACAAAATGCTCAAGCTGATACACTGTCTAATATAGCCACAGCTCTGGAAGATCCAAATTAGGATGAAACAATCATCAGTATTGCCCACCATTGTAAAATTTCACCTTATGACCAAACCCGAATAGAGGAAATCAATGAAATTAGTCTCATTTCTGAACTATATGGTCATACTACAGGATGGATGACACCTATCAGGGAATACCTTCAAAATTGAACACTCCTACCTGATAGAGCCGAGAAAGAACAAGTCTGGAGACATGTGGTCAATTTTACAATTTATGATATCCCAGATCACCTAGAGAAATTCTTTACAAAGGAGGTTTTGATGGAATTATCTTCATATGCATTGATGGTGAATAGACAATGGCTGTCGTTAAAGAAGTACAAGAAGGAGTCTGTGGTGCCCACCAGTCTGGACATAGACTGTCTGATCAAATTTGAAGGCTGGGATACTTTTGACCTTCAATGATATAAAATTGTGTTGATTTCACTAAGAAGTGTCATTATTTCCAAGTATATTCCATCTTCATTCATCAACCCCCTGAGTTTCTTCATACAGCTAAATACTCAAGCCCATTCACGACATGGGTAATTCATGTAGTAGGACCTTACCCTTCGGCTACATTTAAGCAGTTTAAATATATTTTTACTACAACTGAATTCTTTTCCAAATGGGCAGAGGAAATACCTCTCAAAAAAGTTAGTTCAAAAATCATTGTTATCTTCATCATGTCTAAAATCATTACCATATTTGGTGTCCCTCATACCATATTGACAGACAATGGCACCAACTTATGTTCATCCAAGATGAGGAAGTTGTATCAAGAATACAACATCAAATGAAACCATTCATCTTGGTATCATGAAGTATCCAATGGACAAATAATATCCTTCAACAAGACTCTCTACAAAATATTTAAAAAGATGGTGGATAAAGATAAGAAATCATGGTCAGATAAACATTTTCATGATTTATGGGCTTATCGAACCACCACCTGTACGGCTATGTAGTCAAATCCATATTCATTGGTATATGGAATAGAAGCAGTCTTTCCCATTGAGGTTCAATTAACCTCACTCAGAGTAGCCATTTGTGATCATCCATCTACCAATGAACAATCTCAAAAGTGATTCGATGAATTGGAATGATTATATGTGAAAAGATTGTGCACCCTGAACCACTTGGAAGTCTATCAGAATAAAATAGAATGAGCTTTCAACAAAAAATTTTATCTTCATTAATTCATTAAAGGAGAATTAGTATTGGTTCTCAGAAATCCAATGATACCAGGAAAGAAACCTCTTAATCTTGAGCCAAAGTGGGAAGGACGTTATTCAATACATAAGGTCTACTCCAATGGAGCTTATTCTTTAATTTCAATGGATGGAGAACTCATCATGACTCAAACCAATGAAACATTCTTGAAGATGTATTTTGTGTGACACAAATACAATATGTCCAGCAAGACGTTAAACTGCATAACCAACGTCCTAGATACATGACGCTAAACTGTACAACACTCTTTCGTCCAAAATGATGTTAAACTGTATTCCCCATCTTTCGTCCAACATGACGTTAAACTGTAATGTCCTTACTACATGACATTAAACTGTGTAGTCTCTCCATTGTCCAACATGACATTAAATAGTGTTCCTCCATCACCCAACATGATGTTAAATTGTGTCCCTATATTTGTCCTACATGAAGTTAAACTGTAATTCTCATTCATCTTACATTACGTTAAGCTATGAAAAAGTCCATAAATACGTCCAGCAAGACATTAAACTACATAACCATCGTCTTGGTTACACGATGTGAAACTGTACAACCCAACGTCATACATGACGTAAAACTGAAAAAAGTCCCTTAATACGTCCTACAAGTTTTTAAACTGTATTTTTTCCCTACTACATGACACTGAACTATGTAGCACCAATAGTCCTCACTACAATACTTTAAACTGCATAGTCCTTTCATTTTTCCAACATGACATTAAACTGTGTCATCTTTACTATACGAAATTAAACTATATAGTACCTCTTTCGTCCTTACTTCATGACATTAAACTAAATAGTCTCCTCCCTTATCCAACAAGACGTTAAACTGTGTTGTCCTAGATACATGCCAAAGAACTGTACAACATTGGTCCATGAAAATGACCTCAAACTATTTTAGTCCTTACTGCAAGACTTTAAACTGCACAGTCCCCATGGTCCTCACTGAAAGACTTTAAATTGCATAGTCCCTTCATTCTCCAACATGATGTTAAACTATGTCCAGTCCCTTACTATCCAAAATGACGTTATACAATGCATCATTAGGGTTGTTGTTACCTTTTGTTTCTCACACCGAGTATGACTCACGTGAGATTAGAGTAAACTTCAACCATAACACCCTCATTGGGCCGCTAATCACGTGTAAGTCCCAACACTATCTTCGTGTTGTCCTCAAGTACAACTTGATAACTAATTCATTCTTAATATAACTACGCGGACTTTGATCCTTGCCATCTAGGCTGGTTACGTAGGAAAACACTTGAGGATCAAGCCCAAAACCAATCTCTTCACGTCAGTTCACCTCCACCTCATATGATGTTGATTCGTGAAGCTACCCCCAAAAACAGAATTTTTTACACTGGTTCCCCATCATCATTGCTATATGGAGTTAAACTATTCACACCTTTTTTCATTTACGGCAATAAACTAAAACATTCATTGACACCCTCACCATAGAGGGAATCATTATTTACATTAATTTCCAATTATGCCATATTCCAAAGACTACGTGCATACATGGGAGTTCCCAAACATTTAATCTTGGGTCAAACCATCATTTCACTAAAGTCCCCTTTCACCCTTCACTTGTATGAACCAAATCTGTACATAGGGTATATTAAGAAATATGTGTGGCTTGATTACCATCCTTATGGGATACGTAGGAACGTTCGAGAGTCCCTCGAATCCAGCCCCAAGTATTTGGTCCTAACCCCCAATTCCACTTTCAGTCCCTTGGCTAAAAAGTCCCCCAATGAAAACATAAATGTGGTATGAAATCCCTGGTCTTCATTCACATCAGGTTTATAAAACACGCAATGTGTATTTATCATTCTAGTATGAGATCTGTGACCCTAAACTAAGATCTCCTACACTCTCATCCCACATGACGTTAAACTATATTTCAAGAACTATGTATGGCTTGATTCCCATCCTTATCGGATACGTAGTGAAGTCCAGCACCTCAATTCTGGACCTAACCATAACATGATTATGGTTTAGCATTGTCCTGTGTATCTCTTTCATGCATTGGACAATTCCCATTTTGATGTGTCATAATCCTAACCTTAAATACTTTCAGATCCCCAAAACACTTTTCTTGACATCTGGTCACAAAATTTCTGATATCCTAGAGTTATTTTGCTATACTATGAAGCATGTTCCCTTAGGCGGCCTTGCATAAACAGTCTATGTAACAGACATTTCTGACAAATGATACTATTATTTGACTATGCATCCAATGCCCTTAAATGACACTGCATAATTCAACCCCCTAACAGGTTTTTCAAATAGTGGTAACATCATTCTTGGGAGGAAAACCTCTTTTTTCCTTATTTGAATTAATGAAAATATGTAGGGATCCACAAAAATAACCATCCTTAACATAATTGTCCCATACTCTTTTTCATTATCTGAAAGTATTCAAGTCTATGGTTTAAATTTCCCTTCCCTATGTTTGGGTCAGACCTTCTTAGAAGTGACATTCATCCAATCTTATACAATCTTGATTGGAAATATCCTCTCCATATTTAAGTACCTCTCTCTATACAGCAGACTCTATGATTTGGAAAATTTGAATCTGCATAAACTTTCACTGGATTTTTAGAAATAGAAGAGTAAAAATTCTAAGAGTTCTTTTTCCAGACTTTTTAGCACGTTCCCTTAGGTGGCCTTGCGTATGTAGTCTACATAACAGACCTGTCAGCCAAAAGATACTATTATTTTACTATGCAGTCAATGCCCTTCAGCGGCCCTGCATAATTCAACCCCCTAACAGTTTTGTTAAATAATGGTAACTTCACTCTTTGGAAATACTTATTCTAATTCCTTTTAGCCCTTTTTTCATATCATTCCTCATATTCAAAATTTCATAAGTCATAGTTAACATGTTTTCCTCCATACTTGAATGTGGTAATATGTTTTTAGATAAATTATCAAGAAATTGAGTCAATTTTAATCTATTTGGTCAAAGCTATTCAACCTTAAACATTATCCCTTTTATGTTCGATGCGCATGACTTTAAAATACCCACAAAAGACAGGGAAACTCTGAACAAAAGTCAAATCCCAGCTCACTAAACATACATTTCGTATGATTTAGGTAGTATTGAGAAATTAAAACATGTAATGTTTGTATGGTTATTTTTTATATAATCCTAGAAACAAAAAAACTATTCTTACTAGGCCCATTGGCTTAGGTATAATTATTTAAAGCAGGTACACAAAGATTCCAGATCTCAAATGATTGAAGATGAAAGTGTTTTTCATTGATACACATGAGATAGAAGGACATCCATAGACTGAATTATCTTCTCTTTTTCTGGAATTACAAGTGGATTTCAACATAACTCTTCATTTGATTTATGGCATCCTGAGCTTCATCAGCAGCCACTAAGAATTAATTCAACCAACTGGATACAATAAGAGACGCAATGATACCAACTCTTCTTCGAACAATTATAAAGGAATGTTCTTGAGTGCGGTTTGAGAAAAAAAATTACCGATCAAAAAGTGATTTTGTTTCTTTCCAAGATACTTGGAAGAAGGATACATGGATTTGAGAATGGAGAATTGGAAGTAAGGAGCCATTTGGAGAGATTACTCTTTTCAGATATTGTTCTAACATCATGGTAGTCTTCTCTTTACCAACCGTCCGCGGAAAACATATCATCCCATCAGTTTTCCATTTTCATATCTGCACGGAAATGGCATGGAGGAAAAATTTGAAAGTTCATACCATTGTTGTTGCTCTTAATGCACAACATAACAAAAACAAAGGAGTACCAGTGCGGCTGCATCTCAGACATATAGTTCTTTTCATCTAGAACGTTGACTTCTTGTAGATTACTATGGCCATACAGAGGTAGGTAGATGCTCTATGGGAAACTAAGATGATATTTCTTTAAGTACTTGGCCAAATCAGGGAGAGTGCTATCTTAGATATTATAATACACATGGCCAAAGATGTTCATAATATCATCAATCCACTTTCTATCCAGTTCATTAGTCATTCCAATTCATCTTGGAGCCATTGAATCTGCACAAAGGTCAAATAATTAAATTTTAAGTAAGTTTATTTTTCATAAAATTTGAGAAGAATAATGAAAAAAATGGCTAAGGAATTAAGGCACGAAAGTCCCATGTTTGCACGCATATATAATCATGTCACGCATTTTTTGGTGCGCATGTATCACCATGTAAGTCCAAATACCTCTATAGAAGCATGACACAAAGAAGCAATAAATCGCGGACAATGCACTTGCGCTATGAGAGAAACCTGAGTGGCGAGAATATGGTGATTTGAAATCTGGTTTCTTTACACAAGAACAGAATGCATATTTAGAGGCAAAGTCATACCCCTGCGTGGAAAAGCTTGCATGGCTCGCACCTGCGCGCTGCTACCTACGTGCTCAACACCTGTGCACCCCAATTTCTTTGATTTCTCTTTTACCTCAGAGTCAAATCCTCCTTCCTTTTTCAGATCCTACTCTGAGGGGGGACTTTTGTTGACGCTCCTTTGCATCCCAGAGTCTAACGACTGAAAAAGGAGAATACCTATAGCAAAGAGAGATTCATCCTTTGAAGAAACATTAAAAATTGACAAAGGCATGAACAAGGATTTCTTTAAGCATGGGTCGCGCATGTTTCACTATGGTTGTGCATATATACTTGCATGTCACATATTGGTCGCTCAAGTGACTTGCGTGCCCTATTTTATTTTTTCCCAAGGCCCTCAATGGCCTATAAATACCCCTTGTGGGACTCCCCATTTCAAGGATGGAAAAATCAAAAATTCGGATTTAAGCCCTCGATGCCTTTGTCTCTACATTAAGTCTTCTGAACACTTATAAGGTAATTTCATACATATAATGGAAAATCTAAAGAGGGGGAACAAGGCCTCAGTGTTTAAATTCATCAACACTTTCACACCTAAGTGTCTAAACCTTAAGAGAATTGGCCACACTTGCGCGCCACCATATCCCTTCAATAAAAAGTGCACGCCACCCTTTTGGAAGACTTTAGGGATAATAGTAAGGGATTGATCCAAGTCTCACCCAAGTATTACCTTATGGGTTAACCGTCGGCCAAGTACACATGTGTCGCGCAAGTATACTTGCGCGACCAGGACTTGCGCGCCCAAATAGGACTTGCGCGCCTACCTTTTTTTGGGTGCCCCTCCAGCCTATTCATCACTTTTCATCAAATCAACCTCACATCATCAATATTTAGCCTTCAAAACCCTCTTCATAGCCATTTATGTAAAGGTTCCTTTGTTGGATTCCTTATCTAAAAAGAATTCTGTGGAATATCTCTCAAAAACTCATGATTTACATATCTTTATGTCACTAAGGATAGAGATTTCATCCATTCAACCTCATCTTTTAAGATGATAATATATTTAATATTGGAAACCTTTGTAAGAGTAATCCCCATGTTCCCTAACCTAGGCCTCCATTTCAAAATTAATCCCAAGTAAAAATATTCTTTAACCAGGGCATCCTCTTTAGGAGTAATCCACAAGTTCCCCAATCTTTGCATCCTCCTTTGGAGTAAACCCTAATCATAATTTTCCTTAACATGGGACTCCTTATTAGGATTAATCCCCAATAATCAAGTCTCCTTAACCTGGGCATCCTTCTAGGGACTAAGCCCCAGTCTTAATTTCATTTGATTTGGGCTTCCTTCTCAGGAATAAAACCCAATCATAAGTTCCCTAATATGGGCCTCCTTTTCAGGAGTAATCCCCAGTCATAATTTCTATTAACCTGGGCCTCCTTATCAGAAGTAAGCCCGAGTCATAATTTAAAGTCCCCTTTAATACGGACATCCTTCTTAGGAGTAAGCCCCAAGTTAGAGTATCCAAATCTCTATAATGCACATATACCTTTATGGACCCTATTCCTGAGATTCTTCTCTGAAGTAATTCATGATCTTTGCCTATTTGGGAAATCATACATACGTAAGCCCCATATCACTCCTTGTGACCACATCATTCGTAGCATAAATCATCAGGTTTACTGATACATATTGTTTCTCACACCGAGCATAAATATCGCGATCTTAGAGTGTAAAAGTAACCACGAAACATCTATTTGGGTTGTTAATGATACGTAATCCCCACAATTCTTAATTTAACTACCTGGAAATTGATATCTGCCTTAAAATTAGAGTACGTAGGAATCCTTTCTAAGGTTTAATCCCATCAACCATTAATTCTCATCAGTCCAATATGATGTTAAACTATATCTTAATACTCTAACTACGTGGGTCCTGATTCCTTTTCTAAACAAGGATACGTTGGTATCCCATCTGTAGGTATGATCCCAAATCTAACATAATCTATGTCCTTCTGAACAAAAATAAACTTCATGTGCCCCACTGAGTGGCTTTAAAACCAGTATGGTTATCATAATGACCAAGATATTTCTATATAATATGTTGAAGGATACCATTGTCTAAGAATATCTAATAAATACGGATTATTATCTATCGATGAAGAACCTCAAAGACATATAAAAGATTCTCTAAATTTCATACATATAAATCACTGATTGTAAGATCTAAAGGAAATCTCATATTCATACATGGTAAATTAATAAGGATTCACAAACATAACACAAATATATAAAGAGAGTCTCGGAGTAGGAAATAATTCCCCCCAAAAGGTGTGATGAGTACGACCTCCCATCCCCTCGACCATTGCAAATTCTTAAGACTTATCGGTCCACAACTGATGAGCACCTACATTTGGAAAGTAGATCCAAATAAGTATAGAATCATTGGATGTTTTCAGTTATATGATAAACCCATTAGAAACTGATTAGAATGTTTGAACCATAAACAAACAAGGTTATCCCCATTTCTAGAAGAAATAGACACCTTCACTAAAGGACACATCAAACAATTATATGTGTCTGGAAAGATAAATGGCATTGATTTTTGAAAAAAATTCTTCAGAAATGGATTTGGAATTTACCTCCTCTCACTGTGAAAAATTCATTGATTGGGCTACAGTGATGATGATATGACACCTTGCACCACAAATCTTCATTAATATGAAAAAAGTGAGAAGAATCTTTTGGGAAAAATCAAGATTAATACTTGGGTTTGTGACCTCATGTTTGATTTCGAGTTTCCAGTCATGCATAAAAATATGGCCTTAAACGTCCATTTGGGGAGGCCTTTACTGTAGAAGCATGCTAGAATTTCATCATCGTACCATCAATAAATCAAATATTGTGATAATTGGAAAAAGGGATGTCACACGCAGATAAATGCCCTATCGAATCATATGAGTCACATTACATCGAAGCAGGGATCTATGAACTGAAAGAAATGTAGTCTTTGGCTAATGACGTTGATTGGATCATTGCCCAAAAATATTGGAATTGGATCCCACTGATCCTCTCTAACATCTTGGGGAAGATTGTATATTACACATCAATCATGTTGAGTGCATAAGTTTAATCTTAGAAACAGACTCAACTGTCTGCATGTTCTCCTTTATGGCTACCAAGTCCAAGGATGTTAGAAAGTGTATTGACCCCCATTATGGCAGTGTGGGCACATACAAAAAATCTTCCATCCCATCATTGGGGCTTCAGAAAATTATCACCTTACTCACTAAGAAAGTAGATGATGTCCTGTCACTAGATGAGTGAAAGGAAACTCCACCACCCCTTATTCCATCCTCTGAAGAAGATTCCACATAGCCAGTTGGGGGTAAAAGGAGTTGTTTCCATTTACAAAAATTAGAGTTGTGATTCCTCTCCCAATATTGGAGAGTTCATATCGAGAATAATCTCCCCATCAGAAGAAAAAGACCATAACAAAGAGGGTAATGAATGAGATGAATAAGAAGAAGAATATCTCAACGATTCCCCTACCACATTTGAATAAGGCATCACCACCACCATTAATAAACTTGGGGAGATAACCCTGGGCACCAAATACGACCCTTTTCCAACTCTGATTAGCATGTCTATTCATTTTGATGAGAAAAAGGAATATACATCCTTCCTAAAGAAGAATTGAGATATTTTTTTGGAACTATGTAGAAATTCTAGGCCTTGATCCTATAGTCACCACTCATCACTTGGTTCTCCCAAAACACCATCGTGGTTACAAGAAGTCTTCCAAAAGGACCCACCAGACACATGCTGAAAAAATAGAGGCCAATGTTGACAAGATAATCAAAGATAACTTCATTCGATAAGTCCAATATTAGATATGGTTTGAAAACATAGACCCTATAAAAAATAAGATTGGACATATCAGATTATGCATTGACTATAGGGACTTCAATTGGAACTACCAAGAAGATGATTTCCTAGTGCTGATCATGGAATTGTTGATTGATGCGATAGCTGGATATGAGGGCCTCTATTTCAGTGATGGATACTCTAGATAAAACCTGATCCGAATGTATTGATAATATGAATACGAAACTTCCTCTAGGGACCCCAGGGAGTATTTTGTTATAAGGTAAGGTCATTTGGTTTGAAAAATGCCTTTTCTAAATATCAGTGTGCCATGCATCACATTTTTAGTCCCTTCCTGTGAAAAATAATCGAATTAAACATCGATGATCTGGTGGCTAAATCACGATAGCGCTCAAACAAGATAACATATCTTGAAACTATCTTCATTAAACTCTGAAAACATAGTCTAAAGATGAATCCCCTAAAGAATGTTTTAGGTGTTACCTCCTAGAAATTCCTTGTCTTCATCGTACGCCATCGCAACACCGAAGTTGTCTGTAAGAAGAAAAAATCCATCCATGGAATTCCACCACCTCACAACATCACAAAGTTGAGGGGTCTCTAGGGGAACCCGGCCAAAATTAGGTGCTTCATAGCCAAACTTGAAGGTAATTGATTTCCTTTAACCATGTTGATGAATAAGGGGGTCGATGAATAGAGGGATAATGATTATCAAGAAGAAATCACCAATATTAAAAGGTATCTACTAAGACCATCGATTCTGATGTCTCTAGTTGAGGGGAGACCACTCATTTGGTACATGAACACCTTGTAATGGTCACTACGTTCTTTCCTCATATATAATAATGATGCTGTTTGAAATAATAGTATCTATTACCTCATCTGAAAAATGATTGATGTTGAGGCTTGATATTCAGCAATTGAAAATAACTACCTAGCTCTAATCATTGATGTTCAAAAACATAGTCATTACCTACAACACCATGAGGTGCATCTAGGATCCTACTACAAACCTATCAAGTATATCCTCAGTTATCCTATGCTAATTGGATGGCTATCACGATGGGCAGTCATCCAAAAACACATTGACATAAGATACATTCCACAAAAATCCATCAAAGGCCTGGTGTTAGAAAATTTAATCACAGAGCACACCTTGGAGGAAATTACCCCATTGGATACTAAACATCCTGGTGAAGATGTATTCTTTATCCAAGAAGACCCGAAGGATTTAGAAATTTACTTTGATGGTGCCCCCAGAAGCCCGACCTGAAAGAAGATGGAGGAACCCAATATCAACAATGTGGGGCTAAGAATTATACTCATATCTCTAGAAAATGCAATCTTAAAATAATACTTCCTCCTTTTAGAGGGATTCAAAAATAATGAAGTTGAATACTATGCCCTCATTTTAGGTCTAGAGATAGAACTTCAGGCATAAGACAAACTCTTGAAGATAAATGGTGATTCAGAGCTATTCATAATGCTTGTCAATGGTGACTATTACATTAAGAAAGAATTGTTGGTTCTTTTGATGAACCATGTCTGAGAGATGATGCTAGAATTACCATTAGAACCAACACTGAATTATGTACCCCCAGTAACGAAATGCTCAAGCTGATACATTGGAAAATGTGTCACTTTCCCTAACTAATCCAGACCAGGATGAAACAGTCATCAACATTGCCAACTGTTGGATGGTATTCCCAATGATTTAAAATAACAAAGAAGAAATAAATGATATTATCCCCATTATTGATCCTTATAGTCACACCACTGGCTGGATGACTCCCTTTGAAATTTACCTCCAGAGGGGGGAACTCCTACCATATAGGGCTGGTAGAGAACAGATCTGGAGGCGAGCTATCAATTTTGTATTGTATGATGGGGATAACCAAGAAAAGGTTTTTTATAAGTGAGTACATGATGGAGTCCTTCCTAGGTGAATTAATTGAGAATATATTTTTGTCGTCATGAAATAGGTGCACACGAGAACTTGAGGAGCACACTAATCAGTAACTAATCTCTACCATCAAATTCGAAGGCTTGGATAATATTGGCCCACTATGATATAGGATTGTTCCACATTCACAAAAAATTTCCATCCCTACCTAGTTCATGCCAATTTTATTTAGAAAACCACAGAGCTACTTCACAAAACTAAGTACTCCTAGCTATTTTATATATGGGGAGTGGATGTTGTGGGACCATATCCTCTCGCAAAAGATAGGCAATTCAAGTTCATTCTCACTGCAACTTACTTATTCTCCAAATGGGTTGAAGAAATACTCCTCAATGAGAATGGGGAAAGAATAATTGTTGGAATTTTGAAATACAACATCATCATAAAAATTCTTTTCCCTCATACAATACTAATGGGAAATGGAACCAACATCTAGTCTGCTGAGTTAGAAAATCTATACTAGTAATATGGAATCAAAGACGACCATTCATCCTACTACCATGCAGTGGCCAACAGGAAGATATAGGCTTTCATCAAGACTCTTTCCAACATACTATAGAAGATGGTAGATAAGGACAATAAATTATTGCTGGATAAGCTCTACCATAATTTATGGGCTTACCAGACCATGACCAGCACTGGCCCCCAAGAAACCCTACACTAAATTGTATATGGGACAGAGCCAATTTTTCTCATTGAAGTTAAAGTGCCACTGCTCTGTGTTCCCATTTTTGATCATCTGTCCATGGATAAGCAATCCAAGAAATGGATTGATGAGATAGAGTGACTGGTTGAAAAAACATTGAACACTTTTCACCATTTGGAAATCTACCAAAATCAAATTGCACATGCCTTCAATAAAAAGGTCCGCCTTCAGTCTTTCCTTGAAGGAGAGATGGTGTTAGTCCCCTGATCCCTAATGATACTCAGAAAGAAATCCCCAAAGAATAATCCAAATTAGGGGAGGAAACTTAATACACAAGGTCTACTCTAAGGGAGCATCTTCCTTGATATCAATGGAAGGAATAATCATCAAAACTGAAAACAATGCAAGGTTTATGAATAAATATTTTTCATAATAGCAAAAAATATGACTCAGATGCAAGACGTCAAACTGCATAGCGACATAATCATCCTTATTTCATGATATGAAACTACATGATCAACTTCATCCCTACTTCCTGGCATTAAACTACTAGTCCAAAATCATCTTTGATGCATGACGCAAAACTGCAAGGAACCTTTGTCCTAATCGAATGATGATAAACATCATGATATATTCATCCATACCTCAAGATGTGAAATAACATGGTAGGTATTGTGTTCCAAATAGATATATGTCATGTATAAGTCAAATTCATCTGGGTCAAATATATAAATACATTCCCCCTTTCTCTGCACAGGTTAGAACAACATAAGAAGGGAATTCTAAAACCACAAATGGATTTATTCTCATTCATCAGTGGGATACCTAGAAATGCCTCGACCCTCGATCTTGGCCCATCCATCACATGATATTGAATTCCACTATTATATATTATATCATCCCATAATATGAGGGAAATCCTTGTCCCTCATTGTTTCTCAAATCGAGTATAACTCATCTGAAATTAAGATTAGTGGTATGGGTTCACATGCGTTAAAAACCCATAGAGTAATATGATAGACCAAACACCTGTAGGGGATGAAACCAAAATGACCCTACTCCTACTCCAGATTCAGATCGTTATAGGGAGGATATTGTGTGCAGAACTATATATGGCTTGATTCTTGTCATTAAATGATACATAGTCTCGGATTTTACATCATTTCCTAGCCACCAATCAAAGAAAAATTCCCACTCATTTCCCTACACATAGACTATACCGAGGTAGGGAACTTTTAGAACTATGTATGGGTTGATTCCTACCCTTGCATGACATGTAGTGATGATGGGAACATCTATCTTAGCCCTTCCATCAACACCCAATAAAAATTACCCCTCCCTATGTTTGGACTAGACCTATACATGGAGTGAATCTTATAGAACTATGTATGGCTTGATTCCTATCTCATTGGGATACGTAGTGATGCGTGGATCTCATATCCTAGTTTATCCATTATTTAAAATTCCTTCCCTGCCCCTATGCATGGACCTAGCCTTTATAGGGAGGATATGTCCAGTACAATGTGTGACTTAATTCCTACCCTTATAAAATACATAGTTACACCTTGACCCCAAATCATGGTCTAGCCACCAAGAAAAAAAATGCCTCTTTTCCCTACGTACGAGCCAGACCTATGTAGGGAATTCTTTCCAGAACTACGTGTGGCTTGATTCATGCCCTTGTTGAATACTTAGTGATGCCCAGATCCTCCATCCAAGTCTATACACAATTTAAAAAAACAAGGAAGTGAACCTTCCTCTGTGTATAGGTCAGACTTGCACAACGGAATCCAGGAAAGGTTCTAACCACATGAAATTAAACTGAATGGTTCCTCAAGAATCATGTGTGGATCGATTCATAGTGCTACGGGATCCTGAACATTCCCCCAATTTCCTTCACAAAAAAATTCAAAGAGATGGCGTAAATCCCGTTTCTGAATTCTAGCTAGAATTAGACAAAAGATCATACCAACCCCTACATATGAGTTATATATATGTAGAATATTCCGTAGTTCACATATTATCGTGGTCTAGATATCTATTATGTTACTTGAAACATATTTCTTGTTCATTAAACTCCACACTCTGGGAATGATTAGGTCCCCATAAATATTCATGGCCATCAAAAGCGGATGTTCAGTTTTCCGTGGAAACCTTTGTTTGACTGTGCAAATCATTCCCCAGTGGCACTACAAATGTTTCACAAAAATGTGCCTATTAATCAAAGACAAATTATTTATTAGGAGATGATTTTTCTTTTTTCATATTCCCAATGGAATATAAGCCTCATGTCATTCCACCGGATTCAAACCCCCCAAAAACTATGGTTTAAAACTTCTACCATCTCTCATGTCTAAGGAATATTAGAATATCATGGCCTGATTAACTAAAATCTATTTATGGTATTTGGGAAAAGATTTATATGCAACACGGAAGTAAACTATGATGAAAAATTCTATACTACATGACGTTAAACAACAAGTATAGAAGTTTCCTTACTTCTCTACATTAAACTGCACCACACAACGACAACGATTAGATGTTTATCTTATCTTGGCCTCACCAAACCAAATTCCATTCCTTCCAACATGTTGGACAGACCTCCTCAAGCACTAATTTAATTGGTTCCCCCCGATGGGATGCATGGTGATACTCAAATCAAATGATCCAGACATATCCACATAAAATATTAAAATGTCCCCTTCTCTGCGCACTAATTTAGTCAAGGAAGGGAATCCCCAGACAAGTCCTATTTACATGAATTATCAAGGGTAATTGTATTTACCTTCTTTCATATTGGATTTATGCTACATCCACACCACATGGTGATAAATTTTGTTGAATCCATCCTTGCTACAAGACATTGGTCTAAGCATAAAATGATCCTTACCATTGATTATTACATTCTTAAGTGGTGACCCAGAATCCTTTTCATCCCTTGTTTCTAACACCGAGCATAGCTCACGTGAGCTGAGGGACCTCAGTTGGGAATCCACCATGGAGTCATGGTAAATCAATCTAGGACACTGGTCCTAGAACCTGGACCCTATAAGGCATGTTGTGGTCCCACCCATAATAAAGAACCCCATGTCCTAACCATACGACGTTAAACTATAGGGTACTCCAAATATGGAACAGATGGATAAACCTAGGTATGAGTTAGATCTATATAGGTGATTATTTAGTCCCATAGACGAATAACTGCCTGGATGATTCTAATGTTTCTAGATACACTCTTGTCACACATCAAACTTAGTTTTTTGAGTAATCTTGGATCCACATAACCCTCCATAGCCATCAGAGATGGAAGGATAGTGTCATGAGGACACCTTTTTTTTAATATTCACATAATTCCCTTGTGGATCTGCATATATTGGCTATAAAATGAACATCAATAATGAAAAATTCATCCTCACGAGATTCCTCTTCTTCCTTGGTATGCCTAACAGCTCCAAAGCCGTGTTTCATCCCTCCAAATTCAAGAACCCCCAAAATCATGGTTTACATCCTCTTTCCTACCCACTTTTGAGATATATTAGAACAAAAAGGCCCGATTCACCTCTGTTATCCCAAGGCTACAACAAAATAAGGATTCCCCATCCATGTGCACGAAGATGATCTATGTATGAAAACTAAATTTTCTCCACTTAATTCTAGTTTTCCTAGTGATGTTCAACCAATGAAATTCCCCATTTCATATTTAGGCACACACCCTTCCATAATTAATACATTGTGTTCAGAATGGTCTAAATCTCCATAATCCTCCAAGCCATATGAAATGGAAGGCCAATATACTACAAAATCCTTTTTTGGACTATGCACATCATGCCCTGGTGGCTCTTCATATGTTTCCAACAAAACGACCATCAACCAAATGTAAAGTCATCCTCATGATATTCCTTTTCTATTTCCATATGCCTAAATGAAATTTATGTCCCATATCACTGCTCATATTCGGAAACCCTATGGATTAGAGTTTACATAATTTTCTATATTCATGTCCCTAAAAATGAAGAACATTTTTGGTCAAACTATTGAATCACTCTTCCATGTCTAGGTCACTGTAGAATGATTCCACAAAACAATATTTCTGAGCTATATGATGATAAAATACACCATACTTCTACCCTACCTTACTTAAAAAAGTTCATATAGGAGTAGCTTCTCATTCAAATCTGAGACAAATTTACCTAATACATTTAGACATCATCCCCCAGATAGGCCACCACTGTGGTCTTCAAGCGACAAAACAAATCCAAATTTTATATATATCTCCCATCCCATGAAAAATGGAGGGTCAGTATCCTGTGGACACCTTTGTTTGAATATGCACATCATTCCCCGGTGGCTCTGCATATTTTGGCTACAAAACGTCCTTCAAACAAAGGAAAATTCATCCTTAGAAGAGCCCTATCCTATAATCATACACCTAAAATGGATCCCTATCCCAATACACATCCTAAACTAACAAAGTCAAAGTCATGAAAAATACCTCATTCGTGACCGAAATATCTTAGGATATCCCCATCTGATGAATCCAAAATTGGACCCCTACCCCATTAATATTGGTCAACGAGGTTCAACCTGAAACACCAGTAATAAGCCTGATTGTAATGACTATAACCTACCAACAAAAAAAGGCACAATAAAAACTAGAGAAATAAACCACAATGGGAACCCCTAAATAAAAGACTAGTACCATGACTTTAAACCTATACTATGAATGGTTTTGGAAAAAATATCAATCAATCAAATATTCAAAAGTGACATAAATCGTGATTGGTCGAAAACCCCTAAATCCCGACCAAAGAAAAATTCATGCTATACCTGCTAATCCCCTACCAAATAGGATTAGGAAAAAATTAGGGTTATATCAATGAAAATGGAACAATGTTCATGAGGTTCTCCATATAACCTCAGTAATAACCAAAATATGCTCACTAAGTCCCTTGACTCAGATAAAAATTAGATCATAATTTTATTTACCAGTTCTGGATTAAAATAATACGTAGTCAAAATGATATTAATATGATCAATTTTTATGGATTGATGTTAAACAAAAAGAGGAAGAAAAAGGAACTATACAATAATCCGGATTCAATTCCATGAAATGAAAGGTAGAATCATCCCTAGTCTATAGTCTCTTCATGATATCAAAGAAAAAGAGGGGGGAATGGTATCGAGATAGTTTGGGGAAATCATAACGAAACCCATCTCACCCTTTCCAATTGATCAATAACTGTTTTAAATGAATCATCATGGTACCTATCTAACGTACCCCTCTATTTTGCTTAGACCTCAACCATTAGAAATGATTGATTTATAAAATCCCTAAGGTCTCACCCCTTCTGCTTAATGGATTAATAATTAACACTATAATATTCTAGTTGTGTCTTCATCTTGGACACATGAGCCTCACATTCATGCAGATCCTCTATATGATTGGTTACCAAATCATAATCTCTTGTATCCTGAGCCACTAGATGATTCAGTTCCTCAAGACCATATTAGAAGATCATTTCATAATGATTTGAATCGTTCAATTTTTCATGTTTGACCTCACAAGAAGTGAGTTCTTCATAGGCTATGACAACATGGTGTACAAGAATATGTAATCTACAGTGATCTATGCCACCCAAAACCAATTTAGTAGTCAATCACCAGAAGTTTTCCTCTTCTTCAGTGAATTTAGTATTAGGTGTTTCTGTAGCAAGGGCATATAATTGGCTCCCCACCTATTTTCACATGGATCGATGCTGCCTCATGGTGTTGCCTTTTTCCTCCATCTCTGATATGGGTATATGGATAGGAAGCACCATTGAGGAAATTTTAAGGGACCTAAGATAGGTTACCAAGGTAGGGGGAATCTCCCTCCTTACAGATGGTTCAGCCCTTAGAGCATGACACATGGGACTTCTCCTGATTTCTTGGATGTATGATGATACTTTTATAGGGTCATCCTCATTAGGACCCCAAACAATGTCCATAAGAGAATAATAGCATGAATCACTCCCAACAAAAATTGGATGTGCAGATGAAGCCCCTTCTAGACACATCTGATGGTTGATCGAGCATATTATAACTAAAGGAAGAGGAATAGATGATGCGTCCATCGTAGTCAATACAAGTGGGGTAGTTAATGTATTTTGGACCCATTGAGTTGGTCTTCCCTACACCCTATTGAGTTAACATTCCACCCACATTTGGTATACTCCAATGATAGAAATATGGATCCCACCATATTGGGGATGATGAACTCCATGGTAGCACCATCCAATATAACTATAATTCATAATTGGAAAAGAATTTCCAGATGAGATTATTCCATCAACTAAATGGTGGGAAGAAGCATAGTCTGTTGAAGGCATCTGAATTTCCTATAAAACTAGAAGGGGATGTATGGCTCACAAATAATCACTCGATCTATTCGATCAGTTAGCATCCCTTATCAATGGGTGATGATATATGATAACTCCTATAAATGACTTCTTCCAGCAACCATTACTGACCCATCAGAGGTAGGGTAAGGGGAAAATGAAATGTTAGAATTATCATTCAGTAGCCCGACTACATCTCTAATTCTTAAGGTCATTGGAAGAATAACAGAAAGGTTATAAAGGGTATGGTGAAAGTCATAATGAGGAAACCTTGATGTGTGTTGATATTCATAGAATGGTAAATGTTCTACAATCCACCAATATACAAAGTGAAATGGTCCGCTGAAATGATGTGGAGTTTTTCCTTCTTCTATATTCTTAAATAGGTCATAATTCCAAGAAAGAGTAGGAATGTTCAGATTGATTAGTTGACCGTCTGCTAACATAGATGCTATTATCAAAGTATAAAATCTGACCCTAGTATAAATTTCATGGGAGGGAATGATCCCTCCTCAAAAAACATGGTGAGGAAACCTACTAATATAAGATAAGGTGGCAGGACTAATCGAATCTTGTATCCCCAGGTATTGTATCATCTTTCTTCATTGGTGGCGCAATATGACCCTATAATTTTTCATGATTGTCTAGTTGGATGGGTCCGACTATAGAGGGCCCTTAGAAAAGGCCCATTCACCTGAAAAAAAGACCATATCCAATCCTCAAATGGGACACGGGAGTGAGCATGGAGGAGTTGATCAAGCATTTTTTATGCTACGATCAGTAGGATCTTGGCCAATAGGGACACCTAATAGGCATCGTCTGAAGAAGTGTCTTCTAGATGGAACTCATCATACATATTGCTGAGAATGGTGATCCCTCCAAGTTGATAGATGTCCCAAAAGATGATTTTCACCTCTCCATGTGATTAATGGAATGTATTGATACTTTAATTCTATTAGCTCAGCAGTTTGGGTTGGATTTTTCCTGGAAAGAAAACTAAAAATTGGGAGGCCCAAGCTTCCTGATATAAGTTCACCACTTCCAATGGATTTGGGGAATCCAACCATATTTGATGTACCCAAAATTCCCAATCCCATTCATTGGAAAAGTATATTCTAGCTCGCAAGTACCATTTGGTGCTCCAGCAACCATTAGTGTTTTATCGAGTAAGGTTTATAATATATGGGTACTCCTAGGTGAATAGTCTCAAGGAAGTGTTGTGACCACTATGAATTCTCTGAATCCACCCTGAGCCTCTTCGTGGGAACACATTCCCTTGAAATGGAGTAGTTATGATTTCTAATGTTAAATAAATATTGTCTTGGTTATTCCCTTTGGATGCTTCCATAAAAAATAAGGGAGTATTTTGGTCTGACAATGGAAAAGAGACTCTATTAGAAAGACCAAATATGTATAGTGGTTGATGCACAGAAAATGGGTAAGCAAGAAGCTCTAGCGTAGGAAGATATTTTAAGGTACTATCCTAACGAACAATGTAAGATTTAATATAGACCTCAGTGTCTTCAGTCACAGCTTCTCTCATCCTGGTTGATTCAATTGAGGACTGTGGAAGATCCATTACAGTATATACAAAAAGATCCAAAAGATCATAGAAAATCTATTCCAATGAGAAAGTTGTTTGATTAAGGATGTAAAAATGTCTTATGGACATAAAATAATATGGTCTGCATGGGGATCTATGTACTTCTCTTGGGAAAAGAATGTGGAATACATTTCTCATGTAGTTATTGGTACGCAGATGCAATTTCATATGTACTATAATGGTATTCATGAGCCATTTCTTATGTATGACCTCGGTATAAGGAATCCCCACTAGGTGTTAGGCCGCAGAGCGTTGATTAGTAAACATAGTGGGTTTTGGAACAAAGAAACTGAAAACTGAGGCCACTCTACTAAGATGTTCAAAGTTTTATAATTGAAATTTTTTACTTCGGTTTAACAAATTTTAATGTTCAGTTTTCCAGTTTGAAGTTCAGTATGCGGAACATGAAAATCATGTTGAATTTTCTGATATGGAGGTCAGGACTGAAGTTCTAAATTCTACATTGCAGTTTGTGGATTCAAAATTTGGTTTTCCAAAAAAAGAAATTGTGAGGAGTTCAGTTTGTGGAACCTATAGAGTGGTTTGTGAATACTGATTCCATAAAGGATTCAGTACATAGATTCCAAGGAAAACAAAGAGACGTTGAGGGTGATTTTTCACACAATAAATGGTAAAATAAAAATGACCTAGGCCCCTATAAATAGATGTGGTTACCCTATATAACCTACATGTTCTACTAAAAAACATCAGTTCAGAACCTCTTCTACATCATAATATTATCATCTTCATTCCGATATAACCCCATTCTGATGGGGGGAATTTATAGGGTACTTTAAAATTCAAGAACGAATGTAAACACTCCCACAAGCACTTTGAAGAAGGAATAAAACATTCCTTCTAGTCCAGCAAGGTAAATGGATTCAAATTGGATTGAAAATTTGAGATGAAACTTGGAGAAAAAAAAAATTTCATGTGTTTTTAATGTATCACGTACTATCATTGGGAATGGTTCAAGGGGTGCATGAATAATGAACTATCAGTACACAAAAGGACACGTGAGGTACTGGCCGATTGGGTGATTACTAGAAAACCCAAGATTTTGTGAACCATGTATTCAGTGGAATTGATTGTGAAAATTCCATCCGGATACCACCTCTCAAACTAAGTAGTTTGCAGATGAAGCAATATAGTAGGATTATATGAACCAAATCTTGTGAATGGAAACCCCTGTAAACCTCATTTGACCATGTCTTCAGTGGGTTGAGATATATCATCATGGGATTCAACAATTGTATACTCATTCCCACATAAATGATTTCCATCGTTCTGTAAAAAAGTAGCACAAGTGGAACTAAAAAAGAATTATTGTAAGAGATCATGAAAGAGACCCAAGAGGCTAGAAGCGAGAATTTGTATATAGAGAATATTATGACATCTGTTTCAAATCATTGATAAAGGGAGAACCATGAACCAATTTTCTATAGGAAAAACCTGACATGAACCACAAAAAAAGAACTTAATAATAATTGGTGAACCACAAACATAATCAGTGCAATCAAAAACCAAAAATACCTCATCGATGAATTCGCAACGAACTATTCTCCAGAAATATTCTTCAATTCGTTGCTCCACATAGCGCATCACTATATGGACCGGTATGATCTGATCATCCGACATATTTAGGTGTCCTTACCTCCATCTCCAATCTTTCCCCTTCATTACCTTCCAGTCCTCTATAGCTCCCCCAGAAACCAGTGCACTGACATCAGGCCAAAGCCTCCTCCAAAGCCACCCAACCAATACGATCAGATCATCAGGTTCAATAACATTCCTTTCTAAATCTACATACCTAATGTAAGTGGAGTCATGAATGATGTACCAAAAGTTTTTTGGACCCCCATAATGTCTCTATGACTACATTCCCAAGGTTACCTAAGGACTGACATTGGGATGCAAATTTGAACCTCCCCATTCTTGATCTTAGGGGTAACCAATGGCCTTTCCCTTCAACAATTGATAGTCACAAGTAGAAAAGGTCACTCTTTCCGTCCACTTTAACCAGGGATGATTCTCCTCCCCATTCCCAGAACATGTAAAAGGTCACTACTCCTAAGGTAATCTCCTAGCCTTTTGCGAGATGTTTCACTCTTCACCCTCTTCACCTAAGCTAGGGATGTTTCTAGATAGATCACCAAGATATGAAAATCCTAGATATCAAAACAGGTGAGGGATCCCTTCTTAAACACCTTCTTTCCCTCTCCCACCAGGCTCATATCCATGGCCTATTCCAATGTCATAATCCCCCTTTTCCATCTATGGAGAAGAGAGAGTGATACTGTTATGACTCTTCCACAATATCTCATTTCTCAAACCGATCATGAATCACATGGTATTAGGGGTTCGTGATGATACAACATTTTCCCACTCATAAATGAACTTCTATAACTCTAATTCCCACCATAATTAGGTTATGTAGGACACCCAGTTAAAGAATGAGCTCAAATAGGAACCCTTTTTCAAAAGGTTCACCTCAACAATTTCCCCAAAAAGTGTCGTCCTCTTAAGGAGAATATCCTGATTTGGTTTTATCTTATGGGTAGCTCCCATGCACAAGCCACAATCAAGTCATGAACCATAAATGATATATGAGAACTCTGACTCCCACCATAATTGGGATACATAGGATGTCTGACCGTGGAAAATCTCAAGAGATGTTCTCCTCCAAAGGCAATATCAAGAAAATGTTTTCCCAAATTTGAAAGGGATTTATCTTAGGTGTAAGTCTTGATAATTGAACAGTGCAGACTTGTATTCCCCATTTTATTGAGATATGTAGGAATCCTCCCTAAGGTCCAAATCTGAACCTCAAATCAACCCTCAGGTTATCTAGGCTATATCCCTAGTAGGGTCGTGTTCAACCAGATGATCATATCTTTTTTGGGACCCTTGGGAAACTTTAACATAATCCCCACCCCAAGTCTTAAATGGGAATATTTCACTTGGATGTCCTAGCCGAATGATGTTAAACTGAATGGATGGGTCCCCTTAACACTACCTTATAATGTGATGTGTCCCGTCATGTGACACCGAACATCGTGGACTCCAATTCATCTCGGGAGGATACATAGGAGTCCCTTATTATGGGTTTGAACCCAACATAAAACCACATTCCATCCCTCATAGATGAAGTAAACTCCAGAGCATCTCATTCGTGGCTGAAGTCATCATCATTTCCGTAGAATCAAATCCATGTATATCTATGATGACCCTACAACCAAGGGGTAACCTGTGGATACATACATCTAGAATGAACCAAATATTCATGAACATATGAACATGGATTAAATCTATAAGAGAGTCCCAGAGTAGGCAATAATTCTTATAAAAGGGTGTGATAAGCCCGACCTCTCATCCTCTCAACCAATAGAGTCCATAAGTGTCATCGTCCAAATCGTCGTCCAAAGAGCACATGCCTTTGGAAAGCATTACCAAGAATCATGGATACCAGGACTGTTGGTTTTTTTTTTGATCCATGAAGAAACACTTTGGAGACCATATGAGGAAATCATGTCCCTTGATGACTGATTGCCAAAATACTTAACCCCCTGTAATCTCCCACTGGGACCATTCAACTGTTGAACCTCCATCATTATGAAAAAGGGACAAACTGCCTAGTCCTCATGGAACCATTCCAATTACCACTAAAGGATATTGACGCAGGTCTGGCCAAAATGAAAACAGCGACGTGAAAGTCTCTATAATAATAGGCAGATGCTTGTCACCAGTCCGACCATTTTTCATTCCCCCAAATGCTCATCGCTAGTCAAAACACCCATAAAACCCCTATAAACCCCTAAAAACCCAAAACAACCTTAAAAACAACTAAAATCCCAAAACCCCTAAAAATAAAAAGAAACATAAAAACCCAATAAAACCATTGAAAACAACAAAGAAACCCTAAACACCGCCAAAAAACAATAAAACCCAAAAAAACAACAAAAACACCTGAAAAGACTAAAATCCCTAAAAAGCACTATGGAAACCCTAAAAACACTAAAAACCATAAAACACTATGAAACAACATGAAAATCATAAAAAAAAAATTAAAAATACCAAATAATATAAAATCAAAAACTCTAAAAATGTAAAAACCCTTATGAGACATTGAAATCCCCTGAATGACCCTAAAAACCTTAATCTCTTAATAAATTCCTTTAACCCATAAAAAACTAAAATTTTATAAAAAAAATATGAAAACTGAAACAGTCTTAAAAACACTAAAAACTATAACACTCTAAAAAATCCTAAAAACAATAAACCCCCAAAACAACCCTAAAACTACAATGAAATTTTATAACCTTGAAAACCATTAAGAACCCTAACCCCCTTGAAACCCTAAAAATGCTAAATAAGCCTAAGATACAATAAAGCCCTTTAAACACTAAAAACCATTTGAAACCCTAATAAACATAATGAACCTTAAAACCATTAAAAGTCCAAAAAATAATTAAAACCCTAAAAACCCTAAAACCATTACAATACCCTAAAAAAATTTACAAACATAAACTACCCTAAAACTCTTGATCCCTCCTCACACCCAAAAACCAATAAAACATCCAATGAACTAGACAGGACCCTAAAGATCTTTAAAACTCTAAAAAACCATTAAAGGCCCTAAAACCACAAACAATATTAAAAGACACGCAAAACCCCTAAAATACTAAAAGGCTATAAATTTACATAAACCCCTAAAATAATATAATTAATGCAGAAATCCATAAATTCCCTAAAAATCCTAAAATATAGTAAATAACCTAAAAAAATTTAGGACCTTAGAATCCCTAAAAACCCAAAAGGACCCGAAAAATCATAAACACCCTATACAAACTTAAAAACTCTAAATCACCATTAAACCCCAAAATAACTCTAAAAGACCGTAAAAACACTAAAACCTACTAAAGGACCCTAAAAACACCTAAAATACCCTAAAAACTAAAAAACATTAAAACCCACTAAAAAAAAAAAACATTCTCAAGAACCCTAAAAACACTAAATGAACATTAACCCCCCTAGGAACCATAAAACCCCTAAAATCCAATAAACCCCAAAAAATATAAATAAACATAAGAGCCCTAAACATAATTAAATACCCTAAAAACCGTAAAAACCATAAACCCATAAAAAATTCAAAAAGACCCTAAACACCCTTTAAAATCCTAAGGCACCTAACAACCACTAATATCATTAAAAACCATAAAACCCTCAAAACAAATAAAAACCCCAAAAACAATAAAATCATTAAAACCCCTAACATCCCTGAAACCTTAAAAATCTATAAAAAATTTAAAAACACAAAAATTTCCAAAAAAAAAATCCTAAAAACCCTTCACACCATATATAACACGAAAAACCAAAAAAAAACATTAAATCCCCCAAATCCCTTAAAAACCTTAAAATCCCTAAAGGACCCAAAAAACTAAAATAAACCGTAGATGAACCAAAAACCCGCCAAAACCCCTAAAATATCCAAAAAACCCTAAAAAACCTAAAAACACAAAATCCCAAAACACCCTAAAAACCCATAAACACACGAAAAAACTTGAATGACCCTAAAAAACGTAATGTATCCTAAAAACCCTTAAAATAGTACAAATTCTAAAACCTCATCAATAATCCTCAAAGTCCCTATAACACCCAAAAACATTATAAGTCCCTAAAACCCTTATAAGACTCTAAAACTATAAAAATCATAAAATAACGTGAACAACCCTAAAACCCACCAAAACCATAAAAACTAAAAACGATAAAATACCAAGAAAACCTCTAAAACCCCTCAAAATAATACATACCGTTTAAACCAATAATAACAATAAAAAATATAAAAACTAGAAAAAAACCCTAAAACCCCTAAAAATACTAAAAAACTCTAAAACACCAAATAAATCCCTAAAAACCCAAATCCCCTATAAAACTCACAAAACAATGAAACCCCCTAAAAATCATTAAATCCTCAAAAAATATTGAAAAAACTACCCCCTAAATCCATTAAAACTATAAAACCCCCTAAAAACCCTAAAACAGTCAAAAAACTATAAAACACCAAAAACACTCGGAACCCCCTAAAAACTAGAAAACCCTAAAAACCTATATAATTAAAAAAAATCCATAGAAACCCTAAAACCCATAAAACCCATAAAACCATATAAACCCAATAAACCCTAAAAATATTAAAATCCTTAGACCCTAAAAATCATCAAACCCTAAAAAACATAAAAAATTAAGAACCCCTGAAAATATATAAAAATTTAAAAAATCATAAACCCTAAAAACCTATAAAAAGCCTGAAACTTCTAAAACCCCTAAAAACACTAAAAACCTCTATATGATGATAAAACCCAAAAAACCCAAAAAGACACCATAAACCTGCAAACCAATAAAAGAACCATAAAACACCTAATCACCCTAAAAACCCTAAATATAATAAATCCCCTGAAACTATAAAAAAAATTAAAAGGTATAAAAAGTTCCAAAAAGTAGTAAAATCCCTAAAAACACTAAAATTCAAAAAATATTACCAAAATCCTTAAAACCCACTTCTATTGAAAAAAGAAAGAAAAATACTCTCAAAACACTTACACCCCCTAAAAATACCTACAACATTAAAAACCCTAAGACACTAAAACCCTAGAAACCCTAAAAATCCAAAAAAGACATTAAAACCCGTAAAAATCCTTAATACCCAAAACCCATCGAAAACCCTATAATAATTAAAATCCTAGAAAACCTAAAAAAAATTGAACCCCAAAACACAAAAGCCCAAAAAAATAGTAAAAAACATATATAAACTATTAAAATTCTGAAAACTGTAAAAAACATTAAACCCCTAAAAGTCCTAAACACCCCTAAAAACCTAAATAACTAAAAACACTAAAAATACTAAAAACCATAAAAACCTCGAAGAAACTAAAAGAACCCAAAAGACTCTAAGACCTTAAAAATCCATAAAAGTCCCTAGACACCAAATGGCACATAAATCCCTATAAAACCTATAAAAGACTCATAAAACCCTTAGACATCCTTAAATAACATAACCCCCCTAAAAACTATTAAAACCACTAAAACCTCTAAAATCCTAAAAAAACATAAACCCTTAAAACAACCAAAAAACCATAAAATAACCCTAAACCTCCAACACCCCCCCAAAACCCCGAATCACAAAAAAACTCAAAAAACTCTTAAATACGTAAAAAACCCTAAAAACAAAAAACAAAATAATATCCATAAAAACATGAAATAACACAAAATTAATCATTGACAACCCCTAAAACTCTATGAATCCACTAAAACCCCTAAAAACCTGATGCACTAAAACCCTAAGAAACCCTTAAACCCAAATAAAAATTGGAAAATAGAAAAAATCCTAAAAACCTAAAAACTTTACAGACCCGTAAACTGTAAAATAACCCTAATAAACCCTAAAAATACTAAAAAACTATAAATATCCATAAATACCTTTAAAATCCCCATAAATATTAAATCCTCTAAAATCCCTAAAATACCCTATAAGAGCCTAAAACCATAAAACCCGTAAAAGACCCATAAAAACCATTCAACAAAATGAAAGTCCATAAAACCCTTAGACAACTCCAAAAAATCCATAAAATTATACTAAATCCACTTAAAATCCCAAAAACAATAGAAAACTAAGAGAAACTCAAAAACCACTAAAACTCTCAAAACACTAAAAACCATCAAAAACCAAATGCCATCTAAAAATACATTTGAAAAGCATAAAAAAATTAAAAAAATTGGAAAAACCAATTAATCCTTTAAAAAACCATAAAACACAAAGAACAGCTAAAATCCCAAAAAAATATTAAAACTTAAATAAAATAAAACAACCATAAAACCCTAAACTCCCTAAAAACTAATGAAACCCCTAGAAGCTGTAAAACATTTTAAAACCCCCAAAACCAAACACTCATAAAGTATATTCAAAAACCATAAAACTGATAAAGGGACTTAAAAACTCTAAAAATACCTTATTGTCCCCAAAAAACCCTTAAAATGACTAAACACTCCTAAAACACTAAAAAGAACTATAATACGGTAAAAACTAAAAAAAAATCCTAAAACACCCTAAAAACCCTTAAAAGAATCTAAAAACCCTAGAAATCCCTAAATTAACTAAAAACACTATATGACTTAAGTAACCCTATTAAAACACTAGAAAACCATAAAACCCTCAAACAACATAAAAACCATAAAATCCATAAAAACACTAAAAACCATAAAACCCCGCTAAAATAATAAATACCTAAAAACCCTACCCCAAAGAACATAAAACCCTAAAACCATAAAATACCGAAAAAAACCCATGAACACCCAAAACACCTTATAAACCTAAAATGTCAAAATCCCTAAAAACTAAAAATAGTATGACCCCCTAAAAACACAATAAAAACCCTAAAATCATAAAAAACCAAAAGAAATGCTAATCCATAAAAATCATAAATATAATAGAATACATAAAATCCCTATTGAGACATAAAATCTTAAAAGAGCTTAAAATTCTTAAAACCCCTAAGAACCGAAAAATTATTAAAAATCACTAGAAACACTAGAAATCCTAAAAGAATCCACTAGACCATAAAAACCCTAAAACGTTCTAAAATATCAAAAATCCCTAAAAACCAAAAAACAATAAAAAATTACCAAAAACCTAAAACCCCTAAAACCATAAAAAGGTGAAGAAAACTTTAATACACCCCTAAAAGACCGTACAATAATTTAAATACAATAAAAGACCCCAAATTCACTCAAAACCGAACAGTCCCTAAAACCCCATAAAAGACCCAAAAACCCAAAAAACTCCAAGGACACTACAAACCCTATAATAACCCTAAAATTCCCAATAAACCATTTAAAACCATAAAACAACAAAACCACATAAATTCCCTAAAAACATAAAAACCCTAAAAATCATAAAAACCCTTAAAATCCATTAAACACCCAAAAACCCCTAAAATCCATTAAAGAATACTAAAAGTGTATAAAAACCCAAAAGATCCCTAAAACCCATAAAAACCCATAAAAATCTCTAAAACCATTAAAAATCCCTAAAACCCTATAAAAATCCTAAAAGCCCTAAAATCGTAAAAATCCCTAAAAGCTTAAATAATGTATGAACAACTATTACCCTTAAAGAACATTAAAAACTGTAAAAAACCTAAAAAATACTATGGTCCTAAAAACATAACACCCATAAAAACCCTCAAAAAACTAAAATACAATAAAAAACCTAAAACCCCATAAATGTCCCTAAAAGCCCAAAAATCATAAAGACATTGAAAAAAATACTAAAAGACTCAAAGACAATAAATACCCAAAAGGAACCAAAAATATTATAAAACCACTAAAATCCCAAAATAAACATTAAAAACTCTAAAAAACTAAAAAAAACCTAAAAATTAATTAAAATCCTACAAACAGTAAAAAACCATGAAAACCTAAAATAACTTCTAAAAACATTAAGAACCCTAAAAAATCCCAACAACCCTACAAACCCTAAAAACCAAAAAAATCCTAAAACACCTAAAATCATAATAACCAATGGAAAAACAATAAAACATATAAAAAAACCCTAAAAAATATAAAAAACCTAAAATACCCTAAAATAACTAAAACCATAAAACCATAAAAAATATAAAACACCTCAAAATCCTAAAACCCAAAACACTATGTAAATCCATAAAAACTATAAAACTCATATGAAACGTGAAGAAATCCCCAAAAACCCAAATAACCCCAATAACCCAAAAAACCCTTATTAACCCTAAAAATACCAAAAACCATAAAAATAAACTAAAGCCCTTAAAGATGAACAAAACCATAAAAACCATAAACCACAAAAAACTATTAAAAGCGTAGAAACCCTAACTCGCCTAACACGCCATATACCCCATTCAAAAACATAAAAATCATAAAAAGGATTAAAACCAATAAAAACCCTAAATCCCATAAAGCACTATTCGAAACTAAAAATACTAAAAACCCTAAAACCCCAAAGAAACCAAATCCCTACAATACTATTAAAATTGTATAATAACTTAAAAACTTAATAACCCAAAAACACTAAATGAATTCTAAATGAAAACTAAAACCCCTAAAAAACTAATATCCATAAACCCTAAAACCCCTAAAACACTAAAAATAATTAAAACCATAGAAATACCAAAAACCACAAAAAAATTTAAAATGACTCTAAAAACCCCCAAAACCCCTTGAAAAACACAGAATCCCAAAACACATAAAAACATTAAAAACTCTAAATATCTGAATAATAGTAAAAACTTTCTAAACCTCCCTAAAAACCCCTAAAAATAAAAAACAATTCCTAAAACCCACTAAAAATCTTTTAAAAACCTAAACCCTAAAACCCCAAAAAATCCTAAAAATTTGTAAAAATCCCTAAAATCCTTAAAAACCTAACACCTCCTAAAATACCCTGAAAACCTTATAAAACCCCAGAACCCCCTCAAAGCCAAATAAAACCCTAAAACCATAAAACTCTTAAAAACACTAAAATCCTATAAAAATCCCTACAACTTCTTAAAAATATTTAAAACTCTAAAACCCATAAGACACCTGAAAGAACACTAACACTACTACAAACACTAAAAACCATAAAAACACCTAAAATAACATAAAGAACACTAAAAACAATAAAAAATAGAAAAATCATAAACCACATATATCCAAAAAAAGACATTAAACCCACTAAAATACCTATAAAACACTATAAATCGAAGAACCCCTAAAATCACAAAAAACCAAAAAAATCCCCCCATAACCAAAAAACAATCCCTATAACACACCAAAAATAATAAATACTTTAAACCCCTAAAAAAACTCCTAAGGAACCAAAAAAACCTAAAACATTAAAAACAAACTAAAATCCCAACAAAAAATATCCCAAAACACTATAAAAACCATTAAACCCGCCAAAATACTCTAAAAATAAAAAACACCCGAAAGACCCCTAAACCCCCTATCATACAGAAAAACTGTAAAAACATCAAAAAATATAAAAAGTTATAAAAACAAGAAAATCCATTAAAATCCATAAAAATCCTAGAAACCCAAAAAACATTGGAAAACCCTGAATACCCAAAAATCCTAAAAGACACTAAAAAAGTCGTCAAAACCTTAAAAACCCTAAAACCCCTAAAAATTGAAAATAATCTCTAAAACCCTAAAAAATATAAAAAACCCTAAAAAACTCAACAATAACTGTAAGTAACCCTAAAAACCTAAAAAACCATACAAATCCCTAAAAACACATAAACCCCTTAAATCACTAAAGAACCCTTAAATCACTAAAAAGCATAAAACCCCTCACAACCCCTAAAATCCATAAAATAAAAATTACCCTAAAAGCCTCTAAAAAACCCTAAACCCCGAAAAACCATAACAAACACTAGATACCCTAAAAACCATAAACACCATAAAATTCATAAATATCCCAATAAAACCCTAAAAATGATAAAAACTAGAAAACCCTAAAAAACTCAAAAAACCCTTAAACCCATAAAATACCCTAAAAGACCCTCTAAAAACTAAAAACAGTAAAAGAAAGTTATAACACTAAAAATAAATAAAACATTAAAAAGACACTTAAACCCCCAAAAAACCCAAAAACATCTAAAACACTGAAAACCCAGATAATAAAAAAATTCCTAAATTCCAAAAATACCATTTAAAATGGTAAAAAACCCTAAAAAAGACATGAATAATACCTTTAATGCCTTAACCCATTAAAAATCATAAAACCCCTTAAACGACAATAAAAACTCTAAAATCACAACACCCTAAAAATCCATAGAAACTTAAAAAATACTAGAATATATTAAAAACCATTGTAACCATAAAAACAACATAAATCCCTAAAATCATAAAACCATTAAAAACACCCTAAAAACACTAAAACCCTAAAAAACTAAAAATCCTAATAAAAATTAAAAGTCATAAAACACTAAAAAAATTATAAAACCCCTAAAAAACACATAAGATCCTTTAAAACCCCTAAAAATGTTAAACCTTGGATATCCCCTATAATTAAAAAAACCCCTAGAAACCCAAAAAACACTAAAATATGTAAAAAACCCCTAAAACCCCCCAAAAATGTTTTAAAAATGTGTCAATACCCCAAAAGACCTTAAAGAAAACTAACAAACCAAAAAAACCATACAAACAATAAAACCCATAAACCCCCTGAAAACCCATTTAAACTTCTTAAAATGCTAAAAACCCATTAAACCCCTTAAACCAGAAAAAGTCCCAAAAACTCCAATAACCCCAAAAAAACTCTAAAACCCATAAAACATTAAATAACCTAAAACCACCAAAAACAATTCAAAATTTATATAAAACACTAAAAACCCTAAAAAGTATAATATCCCTAAAAACAGTAGAAAATTTAAAGGACCTAATAGACCCTAAAATGTTTAAAAACGTTATATACCACAGAAAATCCAAAAACCCCCTAAGGTCTCTAAAACCCTTTAACACCCTAAAATGTGTAAAATACCTTAAAACCCCTAAAACAAACTAAAAACCACTAACAACTCTAAAAGACCCTAAAAATTGTAATATATAATTTAAACCCTTTAAAGCCATAAAATAAAGAAGAACCCAAAAAACCATAATATACACTAAAAATTAACAAAAATCCTTAAATACCTTAAAATACCGCAAAAAATAAGAACCCTTAAAGGAAAATAAAACCCCTAGAAAACCAAAAGGACCCTAAAACACCATGAAACACTAAAGGATCCTAAAAACCCCTAATGGACACTAAAAAACTAAAATGTGACTAAAAACATTAAATGACCTTAAAACTCTTTAAGGACACTTAGAGTCCCCAAACACCATAAAGGACCATAACACCCTTAAAACCCCTAAAAGACCCAAAAAAAGGCCCAAAAGTTTTGTAAAATTTAAATTGTATAAACTCATTAAAAATACAAAATACACTAGAAAACATAACAAACCCTAGAAAACCCTAGAAAATCCTAAATACCCTAAAAAACAAAAATTATAAAAAACCTAAAACACTGAAAACCCCTAAAAACAATAAAAAATATATAATCCTTAAAACCCGTTAAACCCCTAAACTCATTAAAATGAAATGAAACATAAAATCCTTCAATACCCTAAAATCCCTAATAAGGAAAAACCCCTAAAAACCCAAAAAACCCGAAAACCCCTAAAATTCATAAAAACCCAAAACTCCATCATACCCCCTACAACACTAAAAACCATAAAAAACTAAAAGACACTATAATCACTAAAACAGATAAATTACCCATAAAATCAACTAAATGACCCTATAAAATCGACAGAGGAATCTAAAAATCATAAACACCCTAAATATCCTTGAAAACCCAAAAATAATGAAATCCTTAAAACCCCATAAAACCATAAAACTCAAATAAATTCTAAAACCACAAAAAACTAAAGCCCCAAAAATCCAAAAAATTACTAAAAACCCAAAAGAATAAAAACCCTAAAAAATAAAAAAAAACCCAAAAAATTCTTAAACCCTTTAAAAGATAAACCCCCCCACAAAAACCCTTTAAAACCCCTAGAAAAAAACGTCCCCAAAACCCAAAAACCCAAAAACACCTTAATCCCTAAAATTCGTAAAAGCCCAAAAGCCCTGAAACATTAAAATCCCCTAAAACAATAAAACCCAATAAGAATCTAAATAAATACTAAAGACCCTAATACCCTAAATAACCAAAAAGGTTGAAAAAAATTTAATACCCCTTAAAACCACTAAAAACCCAAAAAATCCCTAAATACCAAAAAGAACCCCTAAACCCTTACACACCAAAAACCCTAAAAACAAAAAAAACAATAAAAAATCCCAAAAACCCTAAAAATTCTAAAAAAAATATAGAGACCTTGAAACCCCTATCAAACCATTAAAAGATCCAAAGATCCCCTTAAACATCCAAAAAATACTAAAACACTCTAAAATTCCCTTTAATCCCCAAAATACATTAAAAACCCTAAAACCCAATAAACCCATCAAAACCCATAAAACACCTAAAAATATCGTATAAACAAAAAAAATAAACTAAATACCGAAAAAAGTCTACAATCCCTAAAAATCTCAAAAAATCTTTGCAATTAAAAAAACCTAAAATCAACTGAACCCCAAAAAACCAAAAAACAATAAATACAATAAACCCAAAAAGATTTAAAACCAAAAAACATAAAACCCCCCTTAAAAACTAAAAGAAATAAAAACCATAGGCAATCCAAAAAAACACTAAAACAAATTAAATCCCCCAAATACCCTAAAACATAAAATTCACTAAAGTCCGAAGTAGTCCCTAAAAAAAGTAACACAAAAATGTCACTAAAAACCCAATAAATCATAAAAACTATTAAAATCCTAAGAACCAATAAAAAATCCAATGAAAACTCTTAAATACCCTGAATAACTATTTAACACCATAAATTCCTAAAACCCCAAAAAACCCTAGAAATACTATAGACCCCTTACACACCTAAAACCACAAAAAACCCAAAAAACCCCTAAAAAACTAAAAACTTAAAAACCAAACAGACCACTAAAATATGGAACCCCTGAAATACCAAAAAAACCCATAAATCTCTAAAATACCCAGTAACCCCATAAATCTATAAAACCAAAAACTTGTAAAACACCCTAAAATCCCAAAGAGAACTCTAAAAGAACCTAAAACCCTTAGGGAACCCTGAAAAAAGAAACCAAATATCACCAAAACCCATAAAACCCCAAAAACATCCCTTTAAAACTCTAAAAATCCTATCAAGCACTAAAATAACTACAAAAACAAATATATAAAAAACCCTAAAAACCCTTCAAAGCCCTAAAAACCCTATACCCCATAAAATAAACCTAAAAATCCTAAATGACACATTGAAATCCATGAAAACCTTATAACCATAAAAACCCTAAAACCACGAAAAACATCAAAAATAATTGAAAACAATAAAAACAATAAAAAACATAGAAATTAACTAAAACCCATAAAAATATATCAAACCATTAAAACCCTAAAACCCCTAAAAGACCAAAACACCTTAAAAGACCCTGAACACTTATAAAACACCATAAACACCCTTAACACATTAAAATTATTAAAAATCCATAAATGAAACCAAATAAACCCAAAAAACATAAATACAAGCTAAAATATCAAACAAAAGCATATGAATCCACTAAAAATTATAAAAAGACAAAAAGAATACTAAAAGAACCAAAAAACCCCAAAAAACCCATAAAACCACAAGAAAGAAAAAAATAAAATAATATCTAAAAACCCATTAAAACAATTAAACACAAAAAAGACACTAAAACCCCTAAAATCCATATCCCCCAAACCCTAAAACCATTAAAACCATAAAAACTAAAGAATACAAAAAAACATCTAAAATAGTAAAAACCTCCTAAAAGAGCCTAAAATTTCTAAAACCCCTTAAAAGACCCTAAAACCATTAAACACCCTTAACATCCATAAAAACCCTAATAACCATAAAATATCTAATATCCATAAAAATTAATAAATAACCTTAAAAGACTAAAAAAGTACCTAAGAACCACAAAACCCATAAGTAATGTAAAAACCCTAAAAAATACAGTAAAATCCTATATATACCTACAAATAGTAATAATTGAAACAACAAAAAAACCCTCAAAACATATATAAAACAAAAAAACCCTAAAAACCCCAAACCCCTAAAATAAGTCTAAAAATACAAAAAACCTGAAAAAAATAAAAGTCACTAAAATCCTAAAACCACTAAAAACACAAGAAAACCATTAAAACCCGTAAACCCATAATCCACTAAAAACAATAAAAACCCCTAAAAACAAAAAAACCACTAAAACAAATAAATCATAAAACCCATATAATTATAAAACCCTCTAAACCCCCAAAACCCCGAGAAGTACTAAAAACACTAAAACCCTAAAAACCGTTAAAATGCCCTAAAATTGTAAACCCCCTAAAACTCTAAAAAACTCTAATGTACAAAAAACACCTAATAACCCTAAATACCATAAAACAACCCAAATATCCCTAAAACTCTTAAAAATCATAAAGATCATAAAATTGACATAAAACCCTAAAACCTATAAAATCCATAAAAACACTAAAATCCCAAAAAAAATAAAAATCCCTTAATGATCATAAAAATCCATAAAACAAAAAAAAAATCTAAAAATTGAATGAAAATCATAAAATATCAGAAAACACTAAAAACCTTACAACCCATAAGCACCCTAAACCCCCCCAAAAAAACATAAAAAACCCAAAAAACCCTTCAAAACGCAAACTAACCAAAAAAACCCCATAAAAATCCTAAAAACGCTAAATGATTTCCCAAAGAACCCTAAAAGTTATAAAAAATATAAAAAACCTATTGAGTAGAAAAAATAAAAAACCTTTAAACCCATTAAAACAAAAATACAAAAAAACCAATAAACCCCATAAATTCTTTAAAAACCTACAATCCCTTAAAAACCCCTAAAAACCACAAAACATTATAAATCCCTAAAACATCTATAAACACTAAAAACCCCTTAGATAACTTTGAAACCCCTTAAAATCCCATATAATCCCCTAAATCTCCTTCATACCCTAAAACTCCAAAATCCATAAAACCTTGGAAAATCTCAAAAAATACCTAAATGCCTAAATCATCATACAAAAAATAAAAATCACAATCACCCCTAAAACCCATAGAAACATATAAAAACCCTAAACCCCACTAAAACCATAAATCCCTTAAAAATATAATATCCCATCAAAATCCCTAAAATCCCTAAAAATATTTATATACTCAAAAACCATAAAATCCTTAAATACTCTAAAGACCCCTAAAAACAAAAAACCATAAAAACCATAAAAACACTAAAATCCTAAAACACCTTATTGACAAAAAAATCACCAAAAACACCTTAAATCAAAAAAAATATTTAAAAAAACATCATAAACCTAAAACCAATAAAACAATAAAAAACCTTAAGAACTCTGAAATCCAATAAAAACTAGAAAACACCTCAAAAAAACCTAAAAAAATTAAAAAATCGTAAAAAAACCAAAAAGTAAAAAAATACAAACACTATGAAACCTTAAAAAACCTAAAAACCAATTAAATCCATTAAAAACCTAAAAAAATATTGAACTCTAAAACCACTAAAATACCTAAAACCCTATAAACCCTCAAACCATGTTTCGACTTGATTTCTGTTGTGACACATTTTTGTGTGCAAGATAGTCACACTGGGAATGGGAAAAATATCCTTTCTGTATCTGGATGGAGGTTCCATGTTTGAGTGGCCCTAGTAGGAAATTTTCGTGGGGTTCAGTGTTTGTGCAATTATCCCCCATGGGTACAATGTCAACAAATGGTCTCCAGCAGGTTTATTCAAAGAACCAAAAATTCCCCAAAACCCTTTTATCCATGATTCGTGGACACAGTTTCCAAAGGCAGGAACTTGTTGGATGGTTTTTCCAATGAAACATAAGGACTCCATTGGTTGATAGGATGGGAGTTTGGTCTCATCCCACACTTTTTGGGGGTGAATTATTGGCTATTCTAGGGATCTCTTATATATTTAATCAATGTTCATATGTTAATGAATCCTTAGTTCATTTGAAAGTATGAGTCCACATTGTACCCCTAGGGTGGGAAAATATGTAAGAGGTTTTCATGGGTTTAGAATCATCTGTATGTATCCTAGGATCTCAATTGATGAATACATCTATATGTATTTGAGGTTCTTCATTGATTTTCCCCTTTTATGGACACATTAGGTAATGTTTTGTCTTTTGTTGAGTCAGATATGATTTAATCCATATGATTAACCGCTTTGGAGTTTATCATTATCCATGGGGATGAATTTTTTTTTGATTTCAATATAGAACCCATAAGATGGATTCCTGTGTATCCTTATCAGAGGAATAAGATTCCATGTAGTTCTGTGTCACTTAACCTAACACAAAACCTTTTATGGTTGTGTGAGAGGTACCCAACCATGAATTTTGACATCATGTGTTGTGGACCTGTAGGAAGAATATTTCTAGTCATGATTTGGCATGGGAATTATGCTGAGGGGGCCCAATATTCTCAGAAGAGGCATGGTCTCTATGGTGGATATAGCCCTATCCGGGATATGTCCCAGAGAACACTATGGTGATTTTGGTGTCAAGTATGGACCACAAGGAGTCTTTTTACATATCCCAATTAGGTGGGAATCAAAGCCCTTATAGTTTGGTTTATGTTAGATATTATACCATAGAGGAGGAACTGTTTGAGGGAATTAAATTAGATCTTATTCCTAAAGAAGATTACCCAGTGACTTGGGGTGAATTTTTAATGGGTTTGACATTCATGGAGAATGTTCCTCGAGCTCGGGCCTTAGGTAGGCATTCAACTTATCTTGATCAGAGCTGGAATCAGATTTCTCTTTGTTCATTTTACATTATTATGCCTTAATGATGCCTGATGTGGTTTGGGTTAGTATATCAGCAGATTACTCAAGAGGATAATTCCCACAAATCGCAGGACATTATATAGGTATCCTACATATCCTGGTTGGAGTAGGAATATGTGATCTCATAGTTCATTTCATTTCAGGATTAAACCTCTAGGCGGGGGCCCTTGCGTTGGGGTTATGTGGATTTCATGATCGTTTCCAACTTCTAAGCCCACATGATTCATGATTAGTGTGAGATACAAGAGGTGGAAGTGGATATGATGATTACACATCCCACATAATCTGCTGATATGTGGTATTGGATCCCAAAGATAGAGATATTGGGCTTTGAACATACCCATATCCTCTTTGTTTTCATAACCTTTTCAGTTATATTATCCTATACTGTTATGCCCTGGGTGGAGGTAGAGAGGAGCGCTAATTCAACCTCCTGTAAGAAAATATAGGGGCTTACCTCCATAGGAATAACCTTTTGAACATCATATGGTGTATACTATAGTTTAAGGTCTTATAGATTGGATGAGGATTAATTAGAGAATAATCATGATGGGATGTTCTGACATGCCTTGATCATGAGAGGTATGGTATGTGAAAACCATGATTCTAGAGGATCTCAGATCATAATAAATGAGACGAGGCATGGATGCCATTATGGGATACAATGGTAGGAAAAGCCTCTATTGAGAACTAATTTTCATTTTTATTACATGCCTTTTGTGTGGGAAACATATGCAAATCTGCCCAGGAATTGTGTGAATTGTCAAAAATATGTGTCCTCATGATACTAGACTTCCATTTCCAATCATCAAAGATGTTTATGAAGATCCAAAATTTCCTGGTATACAATAGTTTAAGGTCATATATCATGGATGATGGTATCATAGTCAAATGTCATGTTTTAGGAACTAATACCATTCTGTTTAATGTCATATGGTAAGGACGATAAATCATAGTTTAAGGTTATGGAGTTTGGGCCAATTTTTATAGAAACCATGATTAAATTGAGGATGCTTGGGTCAGGATGTTCTGACATGCCTCAAATATGAGAAGGAATGAAAGTGTAAACCATGATTCTAGTTATTCTTGGATCATGATAAATGAAAGGGGGCATGGAATCCATTAAGGTGTATGGAGGTAGGAAAATCCATTATTGCAGATAAATTTTATCTTGTGGAGGGGATTTTTTTGTGGGAAATGTATGTAGAGCTGTTGGGGAATTGTTTACATAGTCAACTAGAGGTGTCCCCATGATAATGACCTTCTATTTCTGATGGCTAGGAATGTTTAGGAATATCCGAAATAAATCCGTACATAGAGTATAAGGGATGGAAAAGGGTGTATGCAATCATGTAAGAATCATTAAAACCAGGATTTCCAATGGATTTTTGGAATAACCTAACATAAGAGGTAGGTGATAGGGTTATATGAGTCTTAGGGGGAGTATATTGACTGATGGTATTTTAGGGAAGGATGTTGGGGGTGTCATAAGAGTGCAATAGAAATTTGTCGATGTCCCGACCCAAAACGTTTATGGTGTGACACTCCATGTTTCATGGAGATCAGTTGTGGTAGTGAAGGGATGAGCTCGGAGGGTTGGGACAACAACCTGACAGTGATCCAAAGGAGAGGGTGGGGAAAAAATACCCTATGATATGGATAAATAGACACAAATATTTTTGCGCATATGGCTGGCCACATAGGAGCTGTCCGCGTAGGGCCGAACGTGTAGGAGTATCCATATAAGAGTGTCTGCCCAATGCTGTCTGCATACTGTATTCCACATAAGGGGGTCCCTTGTGAACTTTAATCCATGTAGGAGAATCAACATAGGGTCATCTGCATACAATTTTCAACATAGGATCCTCTATGACCAGTTTTCCTCCTAGGATCGTTGGTGAACTATTTTCTTTATTGGTTAGTGGGGTCATAAAATGACGCCTCGATTCTATGAATTGAACTACCTCAACATAATATCCATTGTGTTGGGTCTTCCACATATATTTCAGGGGTGTAGTTCTCTGAACGGCCACCCTCATTTGGTTTACATGATGGTTTCCACAAACTTTTTTCGGTGCAAGAGAAATTTCTCCCACACACTCTACATTTTATCCATGCTTCATCCCATTTTCCTCCCTTCCAAGAGAGCTTCTTTTTCTTCAAAACCATTTTGATATTCCTTGGGGTTATTTTATAGAGGATTATGGAAGTCCACACACCTTATTTTACAGAATCACATGGAGAACTCCTTGAACTGTTGATGAATTTTTCAGTGGGGACGTCATTTGCTGGTGCTGGTAATTAGACGTCACGTCATGAACCACTTAGTTCATGAGGAATCTTGTACGTGGGAGATGTCAAACATGGGGATGTAATTCTCCACCACTATTTTACCAATGTTACCATTCCCGAGAGTGGTCATCATCCACTCCATTCTGGGAACTGCTCATTTATCAGAGGGCCTTGGGAATCCGCAAACAACCATTCAGAGCGGTGGCCCATGAAGGAATTTGTATTTCCGTGTCTCCAATACTTTCATAATTTTTCATTAATATTATTTATAATATTATTTATTTCCTTTATCGAGTTCAATGGTATTTTCTTAATTTTGAATGTGGAATTTTTTGGATCATACAAACCCCCCCAAAAAAGACATAAATAATCCAAAAGGCCTTAAAACACAAGTAAATCCTAAAGATAGAATAATATCCCTAAAATACCCTGAAACACCCAATAATACCGTAAAAGACCCTAAAACCATTAAAAACCCGAAAACCCTTAAAAACAACACAAACCCTAAAAACAGAAAAAACCCGAAAACACTAGAAAATCCAAAAAACACATAAAAACCCAAAAATCTCTAAAACCTAGAAAGAAATCTAAAAACCCCCAAAACCCGAAAAAAAATTCATGCTAACCCTAAAACCCCCAAAAAATCACCCCCTCCACAACCACCACCGAAAAGAACCTATATATTATTAAAAACCATAAACTCCCCTAAAGGGCCCTAAAAATCCATAAAACCCATAACAACTCTAAAAATATCTAAAACCTTTGAAAACCATAAAAAATATTAAGAACCTTAAAAAATAGAAAATCTCTAAAAATATCGTTAAAACCCCTTAAAACTCAAAAAAAAATCATTAAAAAAATAAAATCTCAAAAAACCTTAAAACCCTAGAGACCCTACAAATCCTAAAAACCATATAACCCATAAAACATTAAAAATCCCTAAAAATCTTGATAACCCCTACAACCCTAAAAATAGTAAAAACCCTTAAAACCTCATGAAAACCCCTAAAAGAAACTAAAAAACATAAAACCCATAAATATCCAAAAAATACATTAAAACACAAAAATAATCTTAAATACCTAAAAATTCCAAAAATGACCTAAAAACCCTAAAAACCTATAAAAATAAAATCCATAAGAATCCTAAAATACATAATAACCAAAAAATAAAAATATTAAAACCCTAAAAGCACCATAATATACAAAATAAAAACCATAAAACTCATAAAAACATATTAATTCCATAAAAACATTAAAAACCCATAAAAACCCTTAAAAATCCTAAAACCCCCAAAAACCTAAATGAACCTAAAAATTGTAAAAAAAACTAATAAACATAAATCCCCTAAATTCACTTTAGAACTCTAAAGCCCGTAAAAACCCTAGAAACTCATACATGATCCCAAAATCCTAAAAACCATAAAACAACCCAAAAACCCAAGAATATAAACAAACACTAACAACCCTAAACCACCCTAAAACCCCTAAATCTGTAAAAGACCCAACAAACACTAAAAACCCAATATACCATGAAACCCCTAAAACCCCAAACGCTACAAAAGATACTAAAAAATCCATATATCAATAAGATACCATTGAATTCCCAAAACCCCTCAAATATTATAAAAACACCTAAAGATCTCTAAAGGACCATAAAAACCCAAATACACCATAATGACCCTAAAACCCTATAAATTATTAAAACCTCTTAAAACCCTAATGAACCAAAAAACGCTTAAATTCGTTAAATGAACCTCAAACCCTAAAGTTACCTAAAAACTATAAAAACTATAAATATCCCTAAAAACCCCAAAATGAAATTGAAACCATAAAATTCCCTAAAACCCAAAAAAACTAAAAACTATAAAACCACCTAAACCCCTAAAGACTCTGTAATACCCAAAAGAAACCCTAAATCACCCTGAAACCCTTAAAAAGACCTTAAAACCACTAAAACCCCTAAAAATCCCAAAAATTCCCTAAAACCCCAAAAAAACATTATAAAATATTAAACATCGTAAAAAACCCTAAAACCCATATAAGACCCTAAAAACTTTGAAGACCACATAAAACCCTTAAAACAAAAAAGAATATTTAAAAACTATAAAAAAATTAATAACCCTGTAAATCTCAAAAAATCCCAAAATACTAAAAAACCTTTACAGCCCCAAATCTCCAAACAAACGTAATAACACTAATAAACCTAAAAATCTTGGAAGAACATATAAACCCTAAATACCCTGAAAAACAATAAATTTCATAAATTCCCTAAAAGACACTAAAACGATTTCAAATCCCTAAAGGACCACAAAACCATCAAAGTATCTAAAAGAGCCTAAAAACCCTAAAACCCTAAAGGTCCCTAAAAACCATATAAACACTGAATGACTATTAGAACCCTAAAAACCATAAATATCCATTAACAACCTAAAACTAAATAGGAAACTAAAACTACTAAGAAACACCGAAAAACCTTAAAAACACTAAAAACCCAAAATGACCTTGAAATACCCTAAAAATCCAAAGAAACACCCAAAGATCATAAAAAAATTAAATTACCTATAGGAAAAGTTAAAACCCATAAAAACCCAAAAAAAACAATCAAAACCATTACAATCCCAAATAAACCCTAAACCCCTCTAAAACCCTAAAAATCCAAAAATCCAAAAAAAAAACTAAAATACATGAAACCCCTTGAAAATTCATAAAAACCCAAAAAACCCAAAAATCATACAACTCCCTAAAACCCAAAACACCCAAAACCATTAAAAACAAAAAAAAAACTCCAAAAACATAAAAAACCTAACCCCCCTCCAATCACAAAACCCCAAAAAAAAATTATAACCTTAAAACCACCAAAAAACAAGAAATTCCCCAAAACAATCCTGAAAACCCTAAATACCCTAAATAAATAAAACACTAAAAGCCCTTTAAAATAGATAATAAATAAACAAATAAATCTCTAAAAACACCAAAATAAATAGAAAAACATAAAAACTCTTAAAATGATAAAAAACAAAAAAAAAACAAAAAAAAACAAAAGACCAACCTAAAACCCCAAAACCCATAAGAATAGAAATAAAATCCAAAAACCCCTAAAAACCTTAAAACAGTGAGAACCCCTAAAAACCCTAAAAACCACAAAGCACATAAGAGACCCAAAACCCTTAAAATTCCCAAAAGATCATAAAACCCCATAAAAATTAAATGACCCATACAAACTTGAACATCATAAACCTCATAAGAAACCCAAAAGACCGTAATTACACAATAACCCCTAAAACCCCTACAAATTAAAAAAACACAAAAAAAACCTAAAACCCCAAAAGAACCATAAAACACTAAAAAACCATTGAAAAATCCTAAAACCCAAAAAATAATAAAAATAGTAAAAAACCCTAAAAACCATATAAAATTTGAAACCCCTAAAAATTTGAAGAGAACCCTAAAAACGATAAAAATCCCTACAAACACTAAAATCCATTAAAAAAATAAAATTTTCTAGACCCCTAGAAACTATAAAAAGCCTAATACCATAAAACCCAAAGAAACATAAGAAACCCCTTAAAACCATAAAAACCCATAACCCAATAAATAATAATTAAAACAATAAAATCAAAAAAAAACCCGAAACCCCTAAATACACCAAAACCCCTAAAATACAAAAAATAATAAAAAACCAAAAAAACCTTAAAATATTAAAAGTCCTAAAATTTTCCAAAATAACCTAAAATTAAAAAAATACCAATCAAAACCTCAAAAAAACCTAAAGAAATCCAAAATATTCTTAAAAACAACTAAAAAAATAGAAAACAAAAAACAAAAAATCACTGAAACCATAAATCCCCCATGAGAAACCCTAATAACGAAAAAATACCTAAAACCCCTAAAACCCTAGAAACCCCTTAAAAACCCTAAAACAACTTAAAATTTACAAAAGCCCTAAAACCCCTAAAATTCCATAAATACCATAAAAATGCAAAAAACACTAAAAATATAAAACCACGAAAAAACCATAAAAATCCTGAAAACCATAAAAACACTAAAAATAAGAAATACCTTAAGAAATACCTATACTTTTTAAAAATTAATAAAAACCACTAAAACCTTATAAATCATAAAAAATCCCTAAAACCCTTAAAACCCCTAAATATTTAAAAACCATAAAAACATTTAAAACCCCTTGAAACACAGAAAACAATCTAAAAATAAAACATAACCCTTTAATCACCTAAAATAAAAAAAGTAAACTCTAAGAGCACTAGAAACCCTAAAAATCATAGAAAAATATTAAAAAACCATACAACCCTAAAAAACCTAAAATCTTTTTTAAACACCAAATACCCATAAAAAACCTATACCCCCAAACCCCCCCCCCAAAACCCTAAACACCAAAGAGTCCATGAAAAATACAAAATCATTCAAAACCCTTTAATATCCTAAAAATATAAACTTGAACTAAAAATAAATAATAACCCTAAATCACCTAAAAACATTAAAAATAATTAAAAACCACCAACACCCTAAAAACTGAAAAACTCTAAAAAATCATATAACCTTAACAAACAAAAAACCCCCAAAACACTAAAAAAATAATACCATTAAAAACCATAAAATCGTAAAATACACCTAAAAATATTTAAAACAATTAGACACCTGTAAAAACCCTTAAACACTTAAATATTCCAAAGAAACCATAAAAGTAATAAAAAAATATAAATTCCAAAAACCCTAAAAACCTTGAAAATACTAAAGTACCCAAAAAATTAAAAAATCCTAAAAACACTAAAACCCATAAAACCCCATAAAATCTCTAAAATGATTATAAATGCTAAAAAATAAATTTAAAATCTAAAAATCCAAAAACCATAAAAATGCGTAAAACATTATAAAACTCAAAAAAATTACAAATACCCAAAAAACCGTATATATAAATAAAATCCCGAAGAGACCCTAGAAACTCAAAAGACCCTAAAAATAATTAGTTATCTTAGAAACACTAAACACACCATCGAAGTAACTAAAATCCATAAAACAACTAAAAGGTTTTGAAACCATAAATTACCCAAAAAGACAAAAAAAACACAATAAAACCCCTAAAAACCATAAAATACCCTAAACCTCTAAAAGACTATAAAAAACGTAGAAATCCTAAATAACAATTAAAACCCTTAAACCCATCAAGACCCACACCCCCAAACCCCAACCCAAAATGGGCCCTAAGACCCTTAATGGACCCTAAAAAACCAAAATACCCCTAAAGGAACGTAAAAACACATAAAAACCGAACGACGCAAAAACAACATAAAGGAATTGAAAACCCTAAACACCCTAAAAAACCAAAAGACACCAAATAACACTACAAACTCTAGAAAACCCTAGGGACCCTAAAACGCTAAAAAGGCCTAAAACCCAATAAAACCCTAAGAGACCCAAAAAACACATAAAAACCTAAAAACCTAAAATCCACAATGGCCTAAAAATTTATAAAAACCCTAAAAATCCAAAAATAACCATAACACCCCTATAATCCCTAAAAACATTAAAACATTAAAACCCCTAAAGGAGCCAAAAAAACACAAAGAATCATAATGGACCCACAAAACAAAAGTAAAATTTTGATAGATGTGAAAAAACAAAAAATCATTAAAGATCCTAAATAACCAAAAAACCCCTAAATCCACTAAAAAATAACCCCCCCATAAAACCTTAAATGATCATAGAAGCCCCAAATAGCCCTAAAAGACCGTAAAACCCCTAAACTACCCTAAATATTCTACGAACCCTAAAAACCTTAACAATCGTAAAAAAACCCTAAAACCCCTAAAAATATTAAAAGACCATAAATTCCATATAAAACCCTTAAAATCACTAAATTTACCTAAAACCTCGAAAGATCTAAAAATTATAAAATACCTAAAAATTATAAAAAAACCTAAAACACCTAAAAACAATTAAATCCATAGAAAACCTATAATAATAAATTCCCTTAGAACCTTTGAAACCCCTAAAATCCTAAAAACCCAAAAAAACTAAGAAAAACGAGAAAAACATTAGACCAACCCTGAAACCCTAAATCAATAAAACACTAAAAACACTAAAACCCACAAATTCTCCGAAAATTCCTAAATCCTCTAAAAACTCAAATCAACCCCTAAAAACACCCAAACCCCACCTAAAAACAAAAAAAATACCGTAAAACCAAAAAACCGGTAAAATGCCTAAAACCCCAAATAAGAAAAAAAAACCAACAAAAAATTTTTAAATTACAAAAACCCTAAAACGCTAAAAACCATAAAAAGTAATAACCAAAAAAACCCAAAAAAACCCAAAAAAATACCCCAATAACTAAAAAAATCCTAAAAATATATAAAAATACTTAAACCGTAAAATATTAAAAAACCCTAAAATCATGAAAATAGTAAAAAACCCTAAAACCCTAAAAACCCTAAAAACCCTAAAACCCTAAAAACCTAAAACCCCTATAAAACCCTAATCCCACTAAAACCATAAAAACACCAAATAAACAATAAAAACATAAAAAAATATAAAAACCATAACAAATATTAAAACACAGAAAATCTCAAATACCCGTTAAAATTACTAAAATCCACATAAAACACCTAAAACTAGAAAACCCCAAAAAACCATCAAAACCCATTAAAACCCTCCACTAATAACCCATAATAATCCCCTAAAATCCCTTAAAGGACCTAATATCCAAAAAACCGCCAAACCCTGAAAACCAATAAAACCCCCAAAAAAACCCTAAACACTGCTACGACCGTAAAAACACTAAAATAACCTAAAACAAAGAAAAATCAAGACCAAAAAAACTCTAAAAGACACTTAAAATCCCAGATACTGTAAAAACATTATGAACTCTCAAAACCATAAAATGCCTTAAAAATACTAAAATATCCAAAACCCCCTAAAACCTCAAAAAACCATAAGAAAAACCTGAAAACCAGAAAAAAACATAAAACCCTAAAAACAATTAAAAAATTAAAAACCGCCAAACCCCAAAAAAACATAAACCCCTACAAACACCTAAAAAAATAAAAATCATTAAAAACTCTACAACCTCTAAAAGACCCAAAACACCCTACCCCCAACAAAAAGTCACTAAAAAACATAAAACCATTAAAAACCAAAAAATCAATACGAAAACAATAAATGACCCATAAAAAATTAAATTCTATAAAAACCATAAAAAGCATAAAAAATCTAAAAACTCATCAAACCCCATAAAAACCCTAAAACCCCTGAAAAAGTAAAATAAACCCTACAAACCCTAAAAAGTATTTGATACATTAAATCAACCTAAAATCAAAAAAACAACCCTAAAAACACTAAAATACGTAAATATATGAAAAGGATGTAAAAACCATAAACACCCCCCCAAGACTCTAAAAGGAAATAAAAACACTCAAAACCCCAAACAAAATGATAAAACAATGGTTCGAATCCGCTCTGATGGCAATTCGGGAGCCTCTGGTGTCGTGCAAGGTTAGCGATGGTTTCCCCCCATTTTCATTGCTCCATCCTTCTCGCTGGAGGCGAGGTACCTGAAAGGGATCCTCGTGTGGCATCTAATGATGATATCAGTCTGTGGCGCTCCGTTAGGGTTTCTGTGGCCGCTGAGAGTGATTTTTCCTGTAGATCTTCATGCGAGTTGAAGACAGCAGCAGCGAGTGAATCTGTTGATGATCGCTGACCCTCCGTGCGTGTCGAGATGAAAGATCGGCGCTGGAATGCGGTGGTGAATGCTGAGAATGACAGATCCCATAGTTCTATGGGAGTTGACGCGAATATGGTGGGACTAGAAGAAGAGTATGATCATGGGATCCCGGTGGTGAATGCTGCACTCAATTGGCGACAGAATTCTGTTGTAGAAATGAATGGTGCTGCAGTAGTGATGGCTGATTTACAAGAGGACGACCAATCTGTGTGCAAGGCGACCGCGGTTTTCCCTTTGGATGAGTCAGATATGTCTCGACCTACAGTGGGGAGGGTGAGAAATCACCCTTTGGATAAGGTGGAGATAAGACCTCCATCTGGTAATTTGACAGATGCAGAGAACTCTAGTAGAGGCCTTAATGAAATTGAAAGGATTGGGGTTTCCAATAGACATTTCAATTCTGTGCATGATTGTGCTAGTGAGAGAATCATGAAAAAGGGTGACACTACCTGTGTTGTTGCCAGCAGGGAGGCTATTATTAGCAGATTTAATCTCTGTGAGAATTCAATAATCGTGAGACTTTTTCTTCCTATTGGAGGAAAAGTTTTGAAGATAGATGATTGTATTCAAAAGCTAAGTTCTATATGGGGGTTTTGTGATTGGAGATGTATACCTATGGGAAGAGGATTTTTTCACATTATTTTTTCATCGGAGGATCTGAAGCAAAGAGCTTGGGGGATCGGATCAATTGCTCTAAAGACAGGTATGATTTTCTTTTAGGAATTGGATTTCTGTTTCAATCGTTTCTCTTTAAAAAACACTCGAGCTCAATTCGGGGTCAAAATTTATTCTCTTCACTGGATCCTATGGCATCCTAAGATCCTTTTTGACATTGCTTCTGTTGTGGGTATTCCAATTAAAATGGATAGGACAACTGAGGGTGCAAAATTTGGTCATTATGCTAGAGTTCTGGTGGATGTTGATCTAAGTTCTTTCCTGATTCATAATATAGTTTTGTCTACATTGGATGATGATATCTCCCTAAAGGTGGAATATGAGAGATTACATGACTTTTGTAGTAACTTTAAAGTTATTGTCCATGATAAAGAGAAGTGTTTTAAAAATGTTTTATGCACTTTTTGTTCAGTAAAAGGGAATTTTGAGACTTCCTGTAGGAGGAAGATGAGGAGGCAAAAAACACAGCATCAGTCTGTTGGCAGAAGACAATCCCCTACTGATAGAGGTACTGATTACATGAGTACTAAAGTAGTGGATGATGCCTCCCAAGAGCTTGCACAAGATCCGTAAGTGGCAAAGGATACTGAACAATGTTTTCTAGTGCACACAGAGGAATGTAGGCCTGAGACTGGATCTGGGACAAGGGTGGCCCCGACTATAGCGCTTGAGCTTGGTGTGAATGTCTGAAAAGAGGGTAGCATGGAATCTGGAGTGATTTTGGAGAAGACACAGGCATGTGTTGGTCTTGTGATCGAGGAGGAACAATCTCCGAGTGATGGTGGAAATCTTTCACAAACTCAAGAAGAAATTATTAAACTAAAGGAGACAGAGGGCATCCATGGAAGGTGGGATGATGTAGAGGATGACTCTCCAAAAAAACCAACCTATAGTCAGGTTTTGTCCAAAGGAAAAAACATTGTTGTGGATGCTGATGATTTTCAACCTATTCCTCCTAAGAAAACAGGATGTAGGAAAGATTACTCATATCTGAAGCCAACTATGATTACCAGGTGTCATGGTCCTCTATATTATGATTAAGATTCGTATGGTGATTGTGAATGTTACTTTGACATTTGAGTTTCCTCTAGTTATGATTGGCACGACAACATGACTGCTTGTATGACCCCATCCATCTCTCTTTTTCTTTTTTTTCTTAATATAAAGGGCTCTACCCTAACATTTCTGCTGCTCAAAACCCCCAACAAAACCATAAAACCCAAAACAACCCTAAAAACTCTAATAAATAATTACCCCAGAAACCAAAAAATCCTTATAGCTTGAGAATCATTGAAAACCCATTAAAACCATGAAAAACATAAAAAATTTGAAAAGCACTAAAAATGCCTAAAAATATTGAAGCCCTTCAAAAACCAAAAAAAACTATAACGAACACTATAAACCCCATGAAACTGCTAACAATAAAAAAACATTAAAAATCACAAAAATTCCTAAAAACCATTAAAACGCTAAAATCCCTAGAAAACCAGAAAACCCTAAAATCTAGAAAACCCCATAAGAATTCCTCAAGATCCGTAAAAAACCGAAAAAACCCTAAGACCCCTAAAAACAACATAACCCCCCTAAAAACACCCTAATGTCCCTAAATCTGTTAAATACTTAAAACCCCTAAAAACCTGTTTAAAACCCCTAAAAACATTAGAAACCCTAAAAACCAAAAAAACACTAATAACACTAAAAAGACTAAAAGCACTATAAATCCTCCCCAAACGCTAAAAAATATAAAAACCCAAAAAACCCAAAAAATACTAAAACACCTAAATATCTTTATTACACATAAAACTCTAAAACCCTAAACGCCCTAAAACCCTTTAAAACACTAAAAGATCCTACTAAACCTAAAATATTAAAAAAGATCGTAAAACCCAATAAAAACCATAAAACACCCCTAAAAACCGTAAACACCTTAAAAACATTAAAAACCTTAAACAATTAAAAAAATAAAAACCATAACACCATAAAAATCATAAAATAACACTAAACCCCATAAAACCCCCAAAAACCATTAAAAACAATAGAAAACAAAAATCCCATAAAAACCCTAAAACCCCTTACAATACCCAAAACACCTAAAAACCATTTCAAAATCCTAAATATCTAAAATATTAAAAAAAACAGGAAAAAAACTATTAAAACATACAAAACCGAGAACCCATAAAAACCCTAAAATAACCAAAATACCCCTAAAACCCCAAAAAACCCCAAAACACTTAAAACCTCTAAAAATCTAAAAAATCTAAATAACCCTAAAAACCCTAAACCCCCAAATATCTAAAAACCCCTTAAAACGAAAAAACCTCCCCAAAAAAATATATATAGACCCTAAAATCCCATAAAAACCCTAAAACCCAAAAAACCATAAAATTCATAAAATACTTGGAAAAACCTAAAACCATAAAAGACCCTAAAACACCAAAAAACCCTAAAAGACCAAAAAAAACCATTTAAATTAAAAAAAGATGCAAAAACCCTATAAAATCACTAAAACACTCAAAAAACATAAACACCATAAAACACCTAAAATCGCAAAAAATAACCTAAATTACATTAAAAACCCTAAAACCCCTAAAATTTCGGAAACCCATCAAACCCCCTAAAACACTAAAAAACCTAAAAATAATAAAAACACTTAACACCCCTATAAAACACTTAACACCCCTATAAGACACTAAAAACCAAAAAGTAATCCTAAAAAACTCTAAAATACCTCAAAAAACTAAACACCCTAAAAACCCCTAAAAATCCACAAAAAACCTAAAACACAAAAATCTATAAAAAATTGCGGAAAAACCTAAAACTCCCTAAAAACACCAAAACCCCTAAATTACATAAAACCCCCTAAAACCCTAATAAAACATAAATATTCTAGTAGTCCTATAAAACCTAAAATCCATTAAAAATATAAGATCCCTAAAAATCATAAAAACCTTAAAATTTTCCAAACAAACTATTAACACTAAAAAACCTAGACAGGAAAACCCTTAAAACCCTAAAAACCCTAGAACCCTAAAAACCCTAAAAAACCCTATTGATACTAAAATTACTAATAACCCTAAAAAGGGTTGAAATCCCTAAAAAACAGTTACACCCTAAAAACCTCAAAAACCTATTAATGTAAAAAACCCTAAAAGCATTAATAACCCCATAAAAGCAATTAAAACCCTAAACCCCCCAAAAAAAATTACAACTCTGGAAAACACAAAAAGACCATAAAATAAAAAAAATCCCTAAGCCTCAAACCATAAATACCCATAAAAACAAATAAAATTTTGAAAACCCCACTATATAATAAAAATATATATAACCCCCTAAAACCAATAAAACTCCGAAAATCTACAAAAAACCCAAAATTACCCAAAATACCCATACAACAAAAAAATTTAAGAAACCCTAAAAACCCAATTAAAATGCAATATAACCCACAGAAAACTAAAAAACGTTAGAAATAAATAATAAAACCTTAAAAATACCAAAATTAAACCCTAAAACACATTTAAAGATCCTAAAATAATAAAAACCAAGAAACCCCTAAAAACATCTAAAAACACAAAAAAAATTATTAAAACCCCTAAAATTTATAAAACCCATAAAAACTATATAAAAACCTTAAAACCCCTAAAAACCACTTAAAACCATAACAAACACAAAAAACCACACAAAACTTTAAACAACTAAAACCAATAAAACACCAAAAATCCATACAACCTAAAAACCCCCTAAAACTCAAAAAACCGCAAGGTACATAAAAACAAATGAAACTCAAAAAAATTCCTAAAACCCTAAAATCATTAAAAACCCTAATAAACCCAAACCTTGAGCCCTAAAACTCAAACATTAAACCCTACGCCTCCCTAAACCCAAAAAACCAAACCCTACACCTTGAACCCTATAGGCAAGTCCCTAAATTTCAAACCCCCACCCTAAACCCCACACCATAAACACTATACCTCACACCCTAAACCATGAAAACTACACCCTAATCGTCATACCGTACACCCAAAACCCTACAACCAAAACCATATAACCTACACCCTTAACCCTAAACTCCATACTATAAACCCTATACCCTAAAACCTAAACCCTAAACCCTACCCCTGAAACCCTATTCTCAATAACAAAAACCCTAACACCTATATCCTAAAACCTAAAACCTACACCCTATACCATAAACCAAAAACACTAAGCCCTATACCCTACACCATAAACCCTTAACCCTACACAATAATCCTTACACACTACATGCTAAACCCTAAACCTTACCCCACAACTCTGCACCCTAAACCCTATACTCTACACCCAAAATCCTATACCCTAACCCTAAACCCCTATATCATACATTGTAAACCCTATACCCTACACCCAAATACCAATACCCTAATCCCTATACACTAAACCCTTCACCTTAAACCCTAAACCATATACCGTACACCTAAAACCCTAGACACAACACCCTAAACCTTGTATCCTATACCATAAACCCTATACCCTACACCCAAATACCTATAACCCCCACCTTAATTCCTAAACCATAAACCCTACACCCAAAACCAAAAACCATAAAATATATACCCAAAACCGAGAACACTAAACTCGTCACCATAAAACCGATATGAGAGATTATAAACCTTAATCCCTACACCCAAAATTCTATACCCGACATCCTAAACACTAAACCCTACACCCTATACCATAAACCCCATAGGCTACACCCTAAACCCTATAGCATACACTCTAAAACCTATAAACTACACCCTAGACCTTATACCCTACTCCCTAAACTCAAAACCTTGGACCCTAAACCCTATACCCTGCACCCTAAACCTAACACCCCACACACCAAACCTTATACCCTACACCCAAAACCCTAAACACTACACCCTAAACCATTTACAATACACCATACACCCTATATCCTACACCATAAACCCAATAACACACACATTACATGCTATACCCTACACCATGAACTGTACACCCTAATGAATATACCCTGCACCCAAAACCCTAAAACAATTTTCTAAACCATATTCCCTCCACCTTAAACCCTGATATCTACACCATAAACCCTGTCCCCCACTCTTCAGACCCTAAACATTAAGAACAATACCCTAAACTATAAATCTTATACCCTACACCGTAAACCCAAAACCCAAAACCCTACACCGTAGTCCCAAAACACAAAACCCTACACCCTAGACCCAAAAATCAAAACCCTACACCCAAAACCCTAAATCCTAAACCCTAAACCCTACACCCAAAACCCTAAACCTTACTCCCTGATCCATAAAATTAATTCACTACACCCTAGACCATAAACCCTACAATCTCCACCCTATGCCCTAAACCTAAAACCTATACTCTACACCTTGATCCCTATACCCTACACCGAAACCCAACACCTATACCCTATAACATACAGCCTAAACCCATACCCAACACCATAAACCCTGAACCTTATAACCTAAACACTAAACCCTAAACCCTAAATCGTACAACCTTCACCATAAACCGAACCCCATATTCCCCTAAACCTAGACCCTATACCCTAAAAAAATACCCTATAACTTAAACCATATTCCCTACTCCCTAAACCCAAATTCCTATGTCATACATACAAAAAATATATACACTACACCATAAACGATTAAACATTCACCCTAAACCCTATAGGATATAACATAATTCCTAAAACCTACACCCTAAACCCTGTACCCTACACCCCAAGCAATAATCCTGACCCCCTACTACCTAAATGTTAAACCTATACCCTAAACCCTAAAACCTTCACCCTGAACCCTACACATTACACCATAAACCCTATCCCAATCTACCTACACATTACACCCAACAAGCTCACCAAAATATTGAACATGAAAAGTCTTATAACCTTACCCTAAACCCAAAATTCTAAAACCCAACAAAATTGTAAAACCATAAAAATATATTAAGAAAAACAAAAAACAAGTAAAAACCCTTTAATATCCAAAAAACCAAGAATAATGTTTAAAACCCCAAAACACATTTAAAAAAGGAAAACATTAAAAACACTTGAGAAACATAAAAAATCAGAAAAATCCCTAAAAAACATAAAAACCATAAAAATATTAAAAACTTTAAAACACCTAAAACACTCTAAAAACCCTAGAAAACCCTGAAAACCCATAAAACACTAAGAAAGTAATAAAAACCCCATAATACCCTATAAAAACCATGAGAACCCTAAAATACCTAAAAACCCAATAACCATAAAAGTCATAAAATACCTAAAACACCTATAACCTCAAACAAATGCTAAAAACCCAACTGAACATTAGGAACTCTAAAAAAGGTAGAAACTCAAAAACTTCTAAAACACCCAAAACCCCAAAACACTAAAAGAACTATAAAATTATCCTAAAATCCATAAACAAGATAAAATCCTTAAAAACCCATAAAACGCCTACATAATTGAAAAAAAATAAAAATTACTACAATCCCTAACAACTATTAAAATACTAACAATTGTAAAATTATGGAAAAACACTAAAATCCCTTCAAAGCATTAAAAACCAAAAACCACTAAAAAGGCCTAGAATTTACTTAAATCCATATAAAAATTATAAAAACCCTAAAAAAATTAAAAAACCACAAAAACATAAAAAACTATATAAAATATAATAGACACTTAAGAACCCTAAAAGGCCCAAAAATCCAAAAAACATAAAGGTTCCTAAAATCTCTAAAATAACTTACAAATAAATAAAAACCTAACAACCCCAAGAAAACCCTAAGACCCCTAAGAACCCTAAATCTTCTAAATCCCCCTAAAAGACCCCAAACCATTAATAACATTTGGTGACCCTAAAAACTCTAAAAATACTAATAGATCTTAAAACTCCCTAAAACCCAAAAAAAACCCAAAACCCATAAAACTCATAAAAGACCCTACAAACCCGAAATGAATCTAAAACCCTTAATCAACCTAAATAACATAAAATTGAAAAAACCTCGACACCCTAAGAAAACCCTAAAATACCCTAAAAACCATAAGCACCATAAAATCCACACAAACCCCTAACAACTATAAAAAAACTAAAAATGATTTAAATTCCTAATCCCCTAAAATCAATAAAAACACAAAACCCCCTAAACCCCTAAAAATCCTAAAAAAGCCTACAAATTTGAAAAAAATATAAAACCCCTAAAAATAAAAAAAACCCTAGAAAACCTTAAGAACAATTAATACCCTTAGAAACTCCAAAAACCCCAAAAAAAATCCAAAAAACCAATAAAATGACTAAAACCCTAAAACCCTCTAAAACCCCTAAAAAGACATCAAAGGCCATTAAAACTCTGAATTTTTTTAAATGACCTTGAAACCCTAAAATCCTTAAAACCCCGGAAATACAAAAGGGCCAAAAATAAAAAAAAACAATAAAATACTCGTAAAATCCCATAGGAATCCCTTAAAACCCTTAAAATCTTAAACAACCAAAATACCATTTAAAACCATAAACAATACCAAAAACCCTAGAAACCCCAAATAACCTAAAAAAACATTAAACACCTCATGACGAAAAAAATCCCCAATGGATCCCCAAACCTAAAAAACACAAAAACCTAAAAGCCCTTAAAACACCTAAAAGACCGCAAAAATCCAAAAAACATAAAAACCCATAAAACCCTAAAAATACATCAAAACCATAAAAACCGTTAAATCCCAAAAGACCCTAAATCCCCAAAACCATAAAACCCTATAGACCCAAAAACAGTAAAAATCCTAAATGTCCCTAAAAATATGAGACCACTAAAACACCATTAATCACCCCAAAATCCCATAGAAGACTCTAAACCAAATAAAATCCCTAAAAGACAACAAAACCATAATATACTCTAAAATACATAAAAACCTAAATGTCCGTAAAACCCCAAAAAAAATATAAAATCCTAAAAAGCCTAAAAGTATAAAAAATACCATAAAAATTATAAAAATCCTAAAAAACCCTTAAATACTCAAAATAACCTAAAAACAAAAGTGACCCTAAAAATCCATTAAAACAAAAAAACCCTAACATCTCTAAAAACGTAAAATTACCAAAAAATAATAAAAAACACTAAAACCCATAAAAACTAAAAAAACTCCGAAAAAACTAATAAACCCGAAATCCATAAAGACTCAAAACATTCAAAACATCCAAAAATGCTAAAACCCATAAAACAGTAAAAACCTTAGAAAAAACTAAAAACATTAGACCCTAAAAAATGCTAAATAAGTTGATAATTCATTAAAATAGCATAAAATAATAAGAAAACACACGAAAATCTCTAAAACCCAAAAAACCCTAAAAACCATAGAAAATCTTAAACCCCTAAAACATTAAATAACAGTAAAAAACCTAAAAAAATAAATTTAAACCCTAAAAACCCATAATAACCAAAAAACATATAAAAACGTTTGAAATCCCTAAAAACCAGTAAAAACCCAATAAACACAAAAAATCCAAAAACCCCCAAAACCCAGAACAATCTCTTTCAAACCCTTAAAAACTCCAAAAATATCTAAAACATTAAAAAACTATAAAATATCCTTAAATACCCCTAAAACCCCATAAAACCCAAATCACCTTACGAACTGTAAAAACCCAAGAAACCATAATAACCGTTAAAAAAATAAAACCCCAAATACCATAAAAATGAAAAATTCTGTAAAACATTAAAAACCCTAAAAAACACCCAAAACACTAAAAACAATAAATCCCCAAAAACCATTAAAACCCATAATAAAGCTAGAAATTATTAAAACCTTCAAAACAAAAAAACCCCTAAAAACCAGAAAAACATAACAATCCATTAAAAAAATCCTAAATTCTAAAAACTAGTACACCCCATAAAAACCCAAAAACCCAAAAAATCCTTTATCCTACAAACAAAACCCGATAAACTAAATCCAATACCTTAAACCCTAAACACTAAACCCTACAACAGAAAAACTATACCATACACCATAAACATTATAACCTACGCCATAAACCCAAAACTTTACTCCTTTAACCATATACAATACAACCTATTCCTTAAACCGTACACCATAAACCATCCTCCTTAACCTCGAAACCCTAACCCTAAACCATAACCCATACACTCAAACCCTAAACCATACCAAAAACACTAAAAGAACATATATCCTTCTAAAGAACCTAAAAGACCTTATAAAACCCTAAAAACCCAAAAACCCCTAAAAAACGGAAAATATCCTTAAAACCCATTACACTCGCTCAGAGGCCCGGTAAACCCAAAAACCACACGAAGACCCCAAAATTTAAAAAATGGAACCTAAAAAAACAAACACATAAAAGACCCAAAAAACATAAAACTATAAAAAATCACTAAAACCCACTCAAAACAGTAAAACCACTAAAACCCTAAAATCCCTAAAACCCTAAAAACATAAAAAATCCTTAAAAACCCTAAAGAAACACAAAAAACCAAACCCCTTAAAACTCCCTAAAATTTGAAACACATTAAAAAACATAATAAATATGTAAAAAGAAAAAAAAACCTATAAAACCCAAAAAATGAACTAAAAACCCATTTAATTTACTAAATTCCCTAAAACGTTAAAAACCTTAGAAACCAAAAATTCCAACAAAAAAAACACAAAAAGCCTAAAAACAAAAAAAGAGCCCAAAACCTCTTAAAATACATAAAAACAGTAAAAAGAACCATAATGGCCCCTAAAACACAAGAAAAATCAGTAAAAATCCTTCAAAACCAGAACACCCCCAAACCCCATAAAAACCACAAAACCCTTAGAAACCATAAGAACCCAATACCGTAAAAACAATAAAAAGATATAAAAATACAAAAACAATATAATAATTTTATAAAAAAAATACTTAAAAACTTAAATAACTAATAAATCCATAAAACCAGAAAGTACCCTCAAACCCCTTAAAGTCCAAAAAAACCTGAATAAAACATAAAAGACCCTAAAATGCCCAAAAGCCCATAAAAACCTAAAACCCCAAAAAACCCTACAACAAGCCTAAAAACCATAAAACCACTAAAATTCCCCAAAAATTTTGAATAACCCTGTAACCTGTAATAACCCAAAAAACCCTTAAAAACCTAAAAAGTTTAAAAAACATAAAAACATTTAAACCCAAAAAAATTCCTAAACACACTAAAACCATGAAACATACGATAAATCCCTATAAACCCTGACAAATCTAGAAATCCTTCAAAACCATCACAACCCCTAAACCCCATTAAAAGCATAAAAATACCATGAATGGTGGTAGAAATCCCAAAAATCCACTAAAACTCCCTAATCCTAAAAGATACCCTAAAAAACATTAATAACCTCAAATCCTAAAAAGATTTTAAAAATCTTAAATACCCTAAAATACCCTAAAACCCGCTAAAAGACCCAAAACCCCCAAAAACCATAAAAACACTAAAAACTCTTCAAGCCACAAAAAACACTAAAAACCAAAAAAGTCCCAAAAAATCCAAAATGTCCGTATAATGAATAAAAACCCTATAACCCTTAAAAATGACTAAAATTCATTTTCAATCATAAAGGACAGTAAAAACCCTAGAAACCCCTAATAGAAACTAAAAACCCCAAAAACACTAAAATACCTTAAAACCGCACAATGATAAAAAAAACTCTAAAACCCCATAAAACCCCTAAAAGACCATAAACCCCAAAAATTGCTAATGTACCCGAAAAATCCTAAAATATCAAAAAACATAAAACCCATAAAATCAATTAAAATCTGCGAAATACTAAAAACCATGAAGACCATAAAACCACAAAAAACAATAAAACAATGTGAAACCATAAAAGTACTAAAAATCCTAGAAATCCAAAAAATACTAAAAACCCCCAAAAATTATAAAAACACAAATATTCCTGAAAACCCCAAAATACCCTAAAGCCCTAAAAACCATAAAATTACGAAAAATCCTAAATCCCTACTAAAACCCATAATATTTCTAAAAACTCTAAAACAACTAAAACCCCTAAAACACAACTAAAACCCCTAAAATCCCAAAAATTCCCAAAAAACTAAAAAACCACTAAAAACCATGAAAATAAAAAAATCCCAAAACTCCAAAAAAGAATATAACAAAAAAACACTGTAAAACCATAAAACCCCAAAGACCCTAAAATTACCTAAAAATACTATAAACGCAAAAAACAATTAAGAATCATTAAAACCTCTATGAAATCATAAAAACCCATTAATCCCTAAGGGAGAATAAAACCATAAACCCTTAAATCCCTTAAAACATATAAGAACCCTAAAATCCGTAAAAATACCTAAAAACCATAATCCCTAAACCCTACACCCTAAAACCAACCCATGACTCCTTAAACCAAAAGAACTGCACCTAAAACCCTATGCGCTACACTAAAAATACAAATCCCAACTCCCAAAACTATATAACCTACACTATAAACCCTAAACCATACTCCATAAACCCTAAAACCTACATAATAAACCTGAAAACCTATACCAGAAACTCTAAACCCTACACTTTAAACCCTAAACGCACCACACTAAACCCCAAACCCAACACACAAAACCCTATACCATACAATAGAAAACCAAAAGAACAAAAAACTCATAAAAATCAAAAAAGAAACAAAAAATGCCTAAATGACATTGAAAATCAAATGAATATGAAACAACCCAAAAATATCCGATAAATTGTAAAATGGTTTCAAAACGCTAAAAACATAAAAGACCCAAAAATCCATTAAAACATATGAAAGACCATGAATTTCATAAGACCCCTAATAACCATAAAAACCCTAAAAACCATTAAAAACCTTAAAAATAACACAAATCCCTACAAACCTAAAAACCCATAAAACCCCTAAACACCCTACAAGAAAATATTAAAAACCCTTAAAATCTCTAAAACCCTTAATAAAACATAAAACCTAAAATCCCAAACTAAATTTTAAAATTGTGAAATCCCTAAAAAGACCCCAAAACCCCCAAAAAACCGTTAAACCCCCAAAAATCATAAAAACACCCTAAACACCCAAAAACCATAAAAGACCCTAAACTGCCTAAAACCCATACAAAGAACCTATATACGCATTAAACCATGGAAACAAAAATAACCATAAACACCGTAAGCACTCAAAAATATGAAAAAAATTCCTAAAACCGCTAAAAATAACAAAAACCCATAAAAACCATAAAACCCACCAAAAGATAAAAAGTCCCTAAAAATACCCTAAAAACCTTAAAAATGAAAAAAGTAATAAAATACTAAAGATTTAATAAAAATATATATAAAAAAATCCCCTAAAATACCTAAATGAAATCTAAAACCCCTAAAAACCTAAAAACAATAAATATAAAAAAACCCTAAAAACTGAAAAAAAAAACTAAATACCTTAAGACCAAGAAAATATTGAAAGACCAAAAAACTTCCAAAATACCCTAAAAGAAAGTATAAAAACCCAAAATACCCTACAACAAAAAAAATCTGAAAAAGACAATAAAAACCCAAAAAATATCCAAAGAACCCCTAGAAATTTGAAAACCCCGAAAGTCCTTAAACACCCTAAAACACCTATCATAACTAAAACCCTCAAAACCCTAAAATATTATAAAACCCCAAAAAATATATAAACCCCCTAAATACTACAAAAATCACAATAAATCAGTCAAAAAAACCTTAAAACCAAAAAACCCCCCCTAAAACTCACATGAAAAACTAAAAACCCGAAAACCCTATAAAAAATAAAAAAAACTATTAATACCCTTAAAAAGTCCAAAAAAACCTAAATTTCCCTAAAACCTATAAAAATACCCTAAGACCCTAAAATAAATTTAAAAAATGTTAAAATAACCTAAAACCCTAAAAACACAAAAATCTTAATAGGCCCTAACCCCCCCCCCCCCAAATGCCATGATACCCTAAACCCCTAGAAAACCTTAAAAACTAGAATCCCATAAAATAAAAACCCCATAAACCACTTAAAATTTATAAAAATCACTAAAACCCCTAAAAAACATAAAATACATAATAAAAAAACCATAAAACCTCTATAGACCTTAAAACCCCAATAAAAATCCTAAAAAACCAAAAAAACCCAAAATACACTATAAAACCCCACAAAACCCTAAAACCCATAAAACTCTATAATATAGTAAAAGAACCCTAAAAACCTTATAAGAACCTGAAAAACCTAAAACCCCATAAATTAACCGCAAATCCCAATAATTCTCATAAGTGAATCCCAAAACCCCCCAAAATCCCGAAAAATCCAAAAATCCAAAAATCCAAAAAAATACCAATACACTAAAAAGCATAAAAACCTAAAACCATAGAAATAATTAAAACCCTAAAAAACACTAACACCCTAAAAATACCTAAGAAACTCATAAAATATGTGAATGGTCCTAAAAATCTCCAAATGGTCCCACGAATTTGATAATGAAAAAAAGTTGCATGTGGTGATGAAAATTTGAGGAAAAGATTGAAGAAATCCAATTTGGAAAAGGTCCCAAATAGTCAGCATACTAGTTATTAGGAAAGGTCTATGGAAGTTTCATAATAATTACCGAGTGGTATTCACACAACCTATGAAACACAGGCCCACAAAGCATTGGCCAGTGGACCAGCTATTCGTAGATGTGATGAAAATAGAAATCCAAGGCGCTGTGAACCATGTAGTTGGTAAAAATGTGACAGAGAAATAGGTCCATGCATACCATCCCCACTAATTGAGTAGTTTTCAGGTGAGGTGGGGCTAGAATAATCCCACGAACCATGTTGTTCATGGGATTTAGGTGGTGATATCCACGACCGTGAACTACATCACCCCGCAAACCTTGTTTGAACGAGTCATATGTGTGTTAGATGATCCCTCCTTGGTATTCATTAAAAGGATTCATGTGTCCATAGATACAGCTTCCTTGGAGCTCTATAAAATAATGAACATGGGAGAATATAAAAAAAAGGTGGACAATGGATGATTTTTGAAGAGATTTTTGTTCATGAATGAAAGATTTTGATGGAAAATTATGGAAGATGTATGATAGCATGAACGGTTTCCAGAAGGCTAAAACCCACTCCAAAACATAAAAGGGAGTAAAATTAATAATAATTAATAGTCCATGAACCTAATCGGTGAACCATGAACCATAGTACCTTCTTGGATGAGCTTCCCACAAACCACAGTCATAATACCCCTCCCTCAGACCGGAAAACTACATGGTGCATCATTACACAGAAAAGAAATTACGAAAAATAAAACCATGTATGTGGATGGAACGTGAGACCGCGTACCACCCTAGTATGCAACAAATCATATAGAGGTCCACATAATGAATTAGTATGTGGACAACCCTTCTATATGAATATCAATATGCAATGCGGGGAATCCCAAATACCACATTGAAAAATGGTATGTGGAATAGGGTGCCTTTTGGTTTACCACCTTCTAGCTCAAATCTTATCATTCTATTCATTTCACTCCATTCATGGACCCTCTACTAACTAGTCTAGCAGCATTAGGTCAAAGCCTCTTCCAAATCCATAGGACCTATATGAATAGACCATTGGGTGCATCCACACAACCTTCTGAGCCTTAAAACCCGAGGTAAGTGGAGGCGCACAAGCTGTTCCCACAGTGGTTTTGACCTCTAGGATGTCCTTCAGTCTACATTACTAAGGAAACTCAGATTCCAAAATTTTTAAGTTGATGTGAACCACCCCTTTCTACAAATAAAGGGTAATCACTGTATTTTCCCTTCGATGAGTTAAAATGATAATTCAAGGGGATCATGTTATCTTTCCCTATGACGAGGAGTAATGCTTCTCCGCTTTCCTTGAAAAAATTTCAAGGGACTCCGTATAAGGTAATCCCCTTGGCTTTTTTATGGGAGTTGGTTATTTCTCCCCTCTCCATACTGAGTTGGGATGTTTCTAGATAGCTCAACAGATGTGACTATCTTTTTTATTAACACGAGTGATGGGATGACATATTCAAATCCACGTTCCCTCTCCCGATGGGCTCATAAACATGCCCTATTCCACATCATCCCTCTTCATTTTCCCTCATTGGATAAGGGAAGGTGTGCCTTTATTGAATATTTATCATCATTTTGTTTCCCACAATGATCATGAATCACGTGTCCTTGGAGGTTTGTGATTATAAGACATTCACACAACCCAGCCATGAACTATGAGAAATTTGATTCCCAACACAGATGGGTTATGTATGAAGCATTTATCTAGGAAAGAGATCCAAATAATATCATACATGAAATGAGATTAGTTCCCCTTCAAATGGTCCACTCCCATATGTATGCCCTAATAATTTCCCAACACATCTATGAAATATAAGAACATTGATTCCTACCCTAAAATAGGATATGTAGGATGCATGTCTGAAGGTCAGATCCAAATGGGGATCCTTTTCAAGTGTTACGAACCAACTATACCCCAAAAACTGGGCATCATTTACAGTATAAGCCCAGATATATACAGAACTATGAGGGATTTATTCGTAGCTAATAGGGATACCTAGGAAGCCTCCATGAGGCCCAAACCCAACTCCAATACCTCCCTAGTGTTCACTAGGACATATCCCGTACCAGTCCATACCCACCTAGGAGATCATGACTCTCTTGAGCATCCTGGGCCGCTTTAGTGTATGTCCCACATGAAATATTAACTAGGCATCCTATGGCTAGATGTCCTTTCCACATGACACTAAACTGCATAGATGGGTCCCCATCACATGACCATAAAATATTTTGTTTCTAGTCAAGTGGAACCGAACTACGTGGGTTCTAATACCTCCCAAGAGGATATGTAGGAAGCATGTCCTATGGGTTTGATCATGTTATCAAAGAAAATTCCATCCTCACTAGATGATGATGGACTCTAGAGCACCTCATTGTAGGTAATAAAATAGCATCTTCTCTATAATTTCTAACCCTGACGTATAAATGGTAAACCTTACATGATAGGGGTAATATGTGGACACATGCTAGGGAAATAAACAAGGATTCAAAAACATTAGAACATTTTTTAAATCTATAAGAGAGTCCATGAGTAAGTATTAATTTTCACCAAAAGGGTGTGATGAGCCCGACCTTCGATCCTCTGGACCAATGGAAACCTTAAGTGTCGTTGGCCAAATTATCATCCACCAAGCACCTGCCTTTAGAAAGTTGGTTCATGAATCATGAATACACAAGTAGTTATGTGTTTCTAGATCCATGAATCAAATCATTGGAGACCATATGAGGATATCGTACTAGATGTGAAACCCATCATAATAATGAAAAATGGGTCACTATCTATTAGTCCATTCCATCATCCCCTGATGCGATACGTATCAGGTCGAAAAAAATTTGGGGAACCTGATGTGAATCCTTAACCAAGGTGGTGGTTAATCCCACCAAAATCCACATTCACATTCAAAAGAAATAGGGATGAAAAAGTTTACCAATCATCCAATTAATCATGAGATTCTACCTTGACAGAGTTTATTTGTCTGTGATTATTGCATGTATGGAATGTTTCACAGATCTCTCTTTAATATAAATGAGTTCTTCAAAAATTTCTCAGACCTGCGTGTCAGTTTCGGAACAGGTGATTATATCCCCAAAAAACTAGACTCTATCACCTACCCAGCATCATCAATGCTGGGTTTCAAACACAATTATCAAATAGTAGCACGAAAATATTTGTCTTCATATGGTGGAGGCAACAAGGCTGGCCCTCCAATTAGGGAAATATTGCCAGCCACCTCTTGAACCGTGGCTTGAAATCCGGTACTGGAGGGATCCTCTGGCCATCTAAAATAATTTCGGGAGCCTGAACCAGAATGTAATAATGAATACCTCCCTTATTATTGAGAGGTAGATGAGGTTAATGCTAATGAATTCATCCTAGAAGAATAGGAACCCTTATCAAGGCCTCATACTGGATGGCATCACCCCTAATGATATATGACCCAATATCCTCGCTCTGATGAGGATCCCATGCCGATGGCCCCTACTTATGTCTAATAGACACATGCCCCTCAGATTTCCCGCCGAGGGTGGAGAACTAATAATCGGAAGCAGGTTATCATCAAGGTTCCTAAATATGGGGGCCCCACACAAATGCATTGGCATATAATGGGAATGTGTAAAATTATACCCCTCCTATTGAATACCTCTATGGATATACAGTTTAAATATATGGTAAGATGCCTATCTCTACTCACTCCTATCAAGCCCACCAGGGAAATAGGGTGGAACAATATGAGAAAATTCATATTCCTTAATGTGCTCATCAGTCACGCCGCACAAATACAGTGTCCATCTATAGGTAGATACAAATCTTGACCATTGTGCAAGAATCCCACCACCAAAATAGGGAAGAAACTAGCTATAATAAGTTCTTATTTATTATTGACACAAAGCACACCCGCTATCTAAATAGGGAAGAAAATTATGTGGATCCATAAAACACTTCCAGTGCATATTAATCCCACCAGCAAAATATGGTGGAAATAAAATATGAGAAAAGTCTAATGCCTACGGATGAAAATCAATCCCATGAGACAAATAACACAACAAAAAAGCAAACAAAAATTCATAATCACAAATAAATAAACCACCAACAAAATATATTGGCAAGTAGAGAAAATAGATGGCATCATAGTCATTCCACTACCCCAACATATACGAACATCCAGTACAGACTAGAAACTCATGGAGGACCAAAGCAGTAACAAACTCATACTCTAACATCATAATGGGAATTCCTACCCATTCCATCCAAATACGTATCACATAACATCCTAGAGAAGATGGAGGATCAAATTTCAATCCCAGAAAAAATCTTCTAGACTTTTCAAGACATCATTATGTTGGAAAAAAATGTGAGCAGTTGGGCCCATGACTAGATCTCCCCGAACAGGGTGATTTATCAACCAAATCAGATAATCACTCCATAGAAGATCAACATCTATGCTCCAATCTAGGAGAATAAATGACCATATTATGTGATACATGGAGAATGAGATCATGAACAAATACCCATTCTATCTTGGGGGCACTGGTCCAACATGGTGGTTTCTCCAGGTCATGCATATCTCACTACCAAAACTCATGATATTCGTTAGTTTATTCCAACAACATCATTAGAAATATCTATATAGAGACCCTTATATGAAGATCATTACAAATAGCAGGGGGCCAGTTTCATGCAAGATAGTGCAAAAAACTATAAGGCGCCAAAGAAAACCCAAAAATGAAGAGCACATTCAAGATTCTTCTCTTCTAGATGCTGGAGTTCTTGATGCCATCAAACATATATCAACAACGGATCAATATATTACCAAATTATGGATGTTAAATTGGCAGTTAAGAAGACCCTCCCCATAATGATGCTACTATCGGAACTGAAGGTCCTCCCCATAGCACCCACATGGGAATAATCTATAGTCTAGAAACAATCGATCACGAGAACCTGTCTCATGATGCATTCTAGGGTAGCTATCCCTATGACTATAAGATCTTATAACAAGAAGGGCCTCCCCTTTCTGCAGTCCACACTGATGGTCCTCTCTTGGGTATACAATGCTTATATGTTTCTCCATGTAGTCAAACATCACGTTCTGATGGTAGTCATCTCCATGATAGAAATCACTACGAAGGCCCTCCCCATAGTGACACCATGCAAAAAATTAGGTCCTCCCCTCATTTCTATACATCATGGTGGCCCTCTCTGGGATGTACACTACAAATATTCTCCTTGAATCCATAGATTAGATGGTTTTCCTCACCATTATAGTAGTAATTACGAAGGCCCTCCCCTTAATGATTCCAAGTAGCAAGAAGGTCCTCCCCTTGCTTCGAACCACCCTAAAGGTCCTCTCTAGTGTATACACCAAATAAGTCCCCTCTATGTCCGGGAGCTATGTCACGATGGTAGTCATCAACATCACAACACCAACAATGAAGGTCCTTCCCATTGTCAAAATTTATGTTCATGATAATTTCCTCCCCTCATTGGATCTAATGAGAGAAAGCCCTCATATGTTGAGGTGCTTAAAAAATAGAGTATGACACATGGGATACTCCCTCTATGAAAAGTGGTATCCTTTCTCAAATAGAGGACTGACCAAGGAAATTATCATCCTTTGAGCAACCCATGTACTGTTCACATGTCAATAAGACTCCCACTAACCCCATGGCTTGGAATGAAATCATTATGGGGAAGTCAAACTAGGTGGATCAAGAAGAAGAGTTCTTGGAGGAACAACAACAAGATATGTTGCTTATGGGAAGAAAACAATCTTTGGATGATATAATAGTGATTTATTATCCTACAACCACTTCTCAATAGAATATACCAAGAGGGTTGTTAGAAGAATGAATAAATAACAATCATATTAATATCAGGACAACTCTCTACTAGATAAAAGAAAAATTTTCACCCAACGAATGGTATGCAGACCATGTTAATGTCTTGGAAGATCTTTTCCATCATGATGACATAGATGTCCTCCCATCTGCATGATTTACACAGTCATAAATAAAAATGAAATACCTTGGGCTAGCTTGCCTCTATGAGATGCACAAGTTGCACTACCTTATCAGGGATTCCCCATCTAGTGAGCATAAATGGGATGGGAAGAACATGGATATATACAATTCAATCCATGCCACATCTAATACAACCCATTATAAATGACATTATACAATTTCATCATCCCTAGAAGTTAATAAAATTAATTCCTAACTCAGGAAAGGTGTAACAGTCGACAAGAACCATCCTCGAGTAAGTCTCAGAAGCATCAGACCCGATGAGAGAAAGTCATCGAGAAGCTCCTGAACGAAGCCACTAACAACATCCAGAAGTATTCTTGCCTAAGGAAATCTAATCAACGAGCATAAATCATGTCATTAGATGCATGTAATTAATGTACTAACCTGACATGATATTCAACTCACACCCACATGGGAATGCATGAGATCAAGAGAGCAGAGATATAGGATGTAGACACCGCAATATAAGACCAGCCGCATCCCATAGGGATATAAAAATTTATAATTTAAAATTCCCCTATAAGACTTGAAAATCTGAGTCAAGGCATCTCAATCGAGGAAAGGGAGAAACCCCATCCCACAGGGTGGGAGGAATTTTTGCCTCAAATTCTCATTCAGCGGACATCTGTCTCATACCATATGGGGAGAAAAATGGATAAAGGGTTCATCAGTTCCATCCCATCCCATGACTCATGTCCAACGGGATTATGGCATACTAAAAGTCATATTAGGTCTCCCTTATAGATACATATTTTCTATGAAACCCAATGAGTGTTGCGGAATAGCCAATGAAGATCCAACAAAGGACGTAAGAAGTTATCATACAATTTAGATCCTAGTAAGACAACCCTAATGTGGTATGAATTCATGAAAAACATAAACATCAAACCTATAGACCTCACTAAAAATAATTCAAATAAAGAGGAAACCAGGGAATAAGGTCCCTACCAGAGAGGGTTCGCACTGAACATGGAGGGGTGCACACCAGAAGCCATAGAGTTTCCATAAATTTGGGCACCCCTTCAGTCAGTCCGCCACCACCTCCCATGTGAATCCCCATCAAATATATGAATAATAAGAAGGACAATGAACCACATCCTCTTTCTTGTGAAAAGGATTCACTAGTGCTTGAGGATAGATTCTCTTGATAGGAGTAAGAAATGAAATAGTTCTGGTGACTCAGCATTGAGCTACTATGAGCAATCCTTCCTATCAAGTATATTCCTCTAGTGGAGCATTAAAACATAGTTCCATCAGATGTACCCATTACTCACGGTCTCATTCAAACAAAGGAACAATGTTTGGAAATCTCATTTAAGGAATCTTTGGGTCTATCAGTCCACCTGAACCCAATCCCAATGGGATATCATGATTTCCCTCATTGGGAAAGAAACTGGAATAGATTCAGTAAAATCCCCAGAGGATTCCACTGGCTGGGTACCCACCACTTGTTCCATCAATGCTGACACATCCAATCCTTCCCCCTACTACACCCGCACATTCTTAGGTCCAACAACACTTGAATTAAGGGAACTTGAATACTAGAAAATTGTTAACAACATGAATGGAAGAAATTGAGAGACAATGTGCTCCAATACAACCAGAATTGAAACCTTACCTTGACTGGGTGAGCCACTTCCTACCTACTCGAAATTTTATAAATACCATATTTCCAATAATCAATGGGTCAGGGGACCCAGAGAAGAATCTAATACACTACTATTCATAATGTGATCCCATGATGGGAACCCGAGACCAATACGAATATGTGAAGCTTAGATGATTTGTGAAAAACCTGAAAGGTTTAGCCTTTTTGTGGTACACCATTTTCATGATAACTCTATAATAGGATGGGAGGATCTCCAGTGCCATTTCCTATTCAAATTCAGCTTGATATTGCAAAAAACAATTGTTAGTGATTTTATAATATACAAATAGTGAGAGAATGAGAGAGTCTCATACCTCATCACCTGATTGAAATGTCTGACTAACTCCTTGAATCAAATACACACCACAAGATGAGATATTGTCTATGGGAAATTATAATGTCTATAATGATCTAAAAACACCACTTATTCTGGTAAAATATATAAGTGGCTTTCAAGAATTCTCTTCCATCACTCAAAGGATGGATGATTTTTTTCGATATACTAATCTCAAATCTCGGGCAGCACTAAAATTCAATATAAAAAGATAAGGGAGGGATGAAGTGGCATTTTTCATGTTTAATAGACTCCTATTCTAGCTCAAGCTCCATGGCCCCCACAAAATCACGCAGGGCCCCCTAGACGTCCCCAGACACCCCTCATGTCAACCAGATGAACATCAAGGATCGAATATGAATCCATTTGAGGAATGTAGAAATAATGTGTACTCATTCTGAGATGATCAAGTCTGTGGATTCTTCATAGCCTCCCTTAAATACAAAATTCATTGGATACAAGATACTAAGAGGGATGGTGAAGTAGGTCTCTTTGACCAGAATAATTATTGTCCCTTCTACCAAATATTGGGACCCACCATCTAGGAGTGTTTTTTCTTCAACAACCAACTACAATGAATGGAAGATTCCAGATAGGTCATACTGGGACCAGCACTAATGCAATTGGCATACATTTCCACAACTAACCTGGAAAAAGAATGGGAATTGAAAAAAGTTGAGAGAAAAAGGAGGAAAATTTTGATAGTTTGATGACTCAGCAAACAGTCAACCGAGATCATGGAATCCTCTAGGTATAATAGAACCCTCCAATTATGCCTCCAATGCCTCCAGATGCAACATGGTCATCATCCTCATCCTAAAAATCCACCGAGGAATAGCCGCCTAAAAATAATTCCAATCAAAAGGGTGAAAATCAATGGTAGGGAGATGAAATTCCCTTAAAATTGATGTTGGATTTAACCCATTCAGATTTCATGCCATTGAATCTTAGGACATGGGCATCACCCCACCAATTGGAACAACAGGAACCACCCCAAAAAATGGAACCACCAGAGGCCAATGATAAATAAAAATTCATTATCAGAAGAGGATATGATTTTTGGCTTAATCAATGTCATCGAATTTATGGACCACTTCTCTGACGATGAATATGGCTATAAAAAAACTCTCTGCACAAAATTGGGATGTAGGAGGTAGAAAACATATAATCCAAGGGTATTATGGTAGAATAAACCATGTCATAAATCATGCTTATGGATGCACCATCTCTCATATTATCTGTGTGGAGAAAACCCGACGAAGGACCCTCAAGAGGTTTAAATATGAATAGGAAAATTATTCTACCCTACCAAGAATCCATCCCCATCCAATCATCTTAAAGTATCCATTAGAGGAAAAATAAATGACATGTATCCCTCAGCATAACAAACTACATACTCAGCCCAATCCACAAGGGATAGGAGATCCCTTATCTTTGATCCCAAGGGCTGACCCATCATCATCAAATGCTCAATCCCCAAAATCACTAATGAGAGAGAATCCCCAAGTATGTAAGCACCATCCTTGACTAGAATTATGACATTCTAAAGAAATTAGACTCAGTTCCATGAACTCTATCAATATTTTATGCACTGAACCTATCAATATATCTCATGGAAGAACTCATCAAATCTTTTCTGAGCACCATGAGTTTAAATATAAAGTAGCTACCACTATTGTCTACTATATAGAGACCAATTATACCGAATTCCACATAGTTGTCTCCATTATGGATCAAGATGAATACTCCACCATAAAAGGACACATCAATCCCTTATAAGGGTCTGGCATAATAAATGGAATCGATATCTAAAAAGTATTCATTGATAATAGATCTAGGGTTAATATCCTCCAACTTTGGTCACCTTGTTGGTTGGCATGCAATTAGTGTGATATGATGCCCTACAGCATAAAATTTTTGGTCAATGAAAAAATTGAGGAGAATCCATTGGGAAAAATTAAGGTCAAAATGCAGTTCAGTTACCTTATAGCTCACCCAGAATTTATGGTGGTTCAAAATAATATGGACTTCAACACCCTACTAGGAAGGCCCTGACTACCTTAACACATAGTAATCCCCTCCCCATACATCCAATGCCTGAAATATAGAATTAATTGATAGAGTGGGACACTACACACCGATAGGGATCCATTTGAATTATGTGAGTCATGCTATATTGATGTGGAGTTCTACGAACCAATGGGAAAACAACCCTCAGCTAATGGAATTGATTGGATTTCCACCCCAAAGGGTTTGTAAATGGTTCCCACTAATCCCCTCAAGCAGTTCATTGAGGAATATATACATCCTATCAATGAGATTAAGGGAACTAGTCCATGTTCATATGTATATTCATCTGTCCTCGTTATTTCATTTATAACATCCGAGATTGATAATGTCCAAAGGCTCATTGTCTCCCGAGACAATAGGAAAGTTTCATATAATATTTCCCCCAAAATATCATAAAACCCATTGGAAAACACTACCTCACCCACTGAGGAAATAGGAAGTATATCATCAGTCAAAGAAGACGAGGAATCTCTTTTACCATTCACTGCATCTTACCCGAAAAAGCCTCTGCATATGGTCGAGGTAGAAGTGGTGGCTTCGCCTCCCAGAAACCAAATTTTTTAATCTTCCTTCAATTATGGAACAATAATCTAAATAATTATTTTCCCATTAAAAGATGAGGAGGAAGTTGATGATTTTATAAAATAGGAAGAAGAAGAAGACTGGTTGGATTCCCCTATAACATTTGAGGAAGGCATATATACCACCATTGATGTATTCAATGAAATAAACATGGGTAAAGAGGAGGATCGACGTCCCACTCTGGTTAGTGTGAAAATACATTCTAATGAACAAGAGGAATAAATCACTTTCCTAAAATATAATGGAGAAATTTTTTCCTATGACTATACAGAAATTCTACACCTTGATTTTGAGGGGGAAGTCACCACTTGGGTCAGCTGAAAGAACATTGTGGATATAAGAAAGCTCCAAGAAGGACAAACTCGAAACATAATTCCAAAATAGAGGATAAATTTGAGATGATCATCAGAGAAAACTTCATTCAATATGTCGAATATCTGATATGGATAGAAATCATCATCCATTCCAAGAAGAAGGATGGAAAGATCATGGTCTTCATCGATTTCAAGGGCCTTAACCAGGACTACAAGAAAGATGACTTCCCAATCCCGATGAAATAATTTTTAATGAATGAAACTGACAGATATGAGGATTTCTCATTCATGTATGGTTATTTAGGATATAAATAGATCTAAATGTCCCATGAAGACGAATAATCCAATACCTTTAGTGCTCCCCATGGTATTTTTTTATACATGGTGATGCATTTTGGATTGAAAAATTCTAGCACCACATATCGGCATTCTATGCAATGAATTTTCAAACCCATCCAGGGAAAGTTTTTCAAACACAATGTTGATGACATGGTGGTAAAATAATGACAATGCTCAAACAATTTGGAAGATCATGAAACAATATTTAGTAAACTACGAAAACAAGGTCTAAAAATGAACCACATAAAATGTATTTTTGGGTTACCTCAAAGAAATTTCTTGTATAAATCATAAACCACCTTGTTATCAAAGAAAACCATGTGAAGAGAAATTATTTCCTTGGAATGTCACCACCTCTAAACTTCACTGAGCTGAGAGGACTCTATTGACACATGTCTTACATTTGGCACTTCATAGCCAAACTTATAGGAAAAGTTTTTCCCTTCACCAGGTGTATGAATAAAAGGGTAGAATACCACTACAATAACGATTATTAGAAATAATTCAATAATATCATGAAATATATCTTGAGTCCACTGGTGTTAATTCCTCATTTCTACGGAAGACAACTCATTTTGTACATAACCACCTTGGAGCGATCCCTAGGACCCTTCGTTGCACAAACGAATGATGGTGGAAGTGAGAATAGTATGTATTATCTTAGGTTCACCATGATTGATGCTGAGACACAATATTCAAAAATTGAGAAGAGTTTCCTAACCATAATCTATGAATTTGAAGAGTTGAGGCATTATCTACCGCACTACGAGGTATACTTGGTCTCTTGAAGAAAACATATCAAGTACATTCTATACCATACAATGCCGACTCGGCACCTATCACAGTTTGAAGTGATCTTGTAGTAGTTCGATATACATTTCATTCTATAGAAAGCTATCAAAGGATAGGTATTAGCATATTTCTTGGTAGAGTAACCCTCAACATAGGTAGACCCATTAGATACTAATCTACCTGATGAGGAAGTGTTCTCTATTAAATATATCTCCCTGATATGGGAAATGCACTTTTATGGTGCCTCTATAAGCATGATAATAAAAAGAATGGATGACCCTAGGCTCATCAAAGTGGGGATGGGAGTCGTACTTGAATAATAAAAAATGTCATTCATGCCTTACTCCTTCATAAATTCAGATGGGTGCCCAAAAAATGAAGTAGAATATCATCCCCTTATCGCAGGCCTGGAAGGAGCACATCAAGTGAAAGACAAACACATAATGATTAATGGTGATTCAAAACTAGTCTTGAAGCAATTAAATGGTGACTATGCTATAAATAAAGAGGATTTGATCCCTCTAATGAATCATGTTTCAGAATTGATGGATGAATTCCCATCAAAGTCTTCATTAACTTTTATACCCCAATCGAAAAATTTCAAAAGATGATGCAATTGAAAATGTAGCCACATCCCTAGACGGCCCAGATCAGAATGAAACAATCATCAGCATCACCCACTACCAAATGTTTTTTCCATATGTTTAGGGTGAGTTGAAAGAAATCAATAAGATCAGTCCCACCCCCGAGCGGCATGGTCATATCTCCAACTAGATGGCCCCCATTGTGAACTAGATTTAAAAAAATAACTCTCTCCATATAGGGATGGAAGGGAATAGATATGAAGATGAGCTGTCAAATTCATGTTGTACGATGAAAAAAAAAAGAAAAATTTCTTTCATAATCGATTCCTTGATGGATTCCTTCCCAATTTTAATGATGGAGAAGAAACTACTACCATCATGAAAGATGTGTATGCTGAAACTAGTAAGGTACACCAATTTGTGTCCAAAATCTTTTATAATATTTATAGGATAGGGTAATGTTGGCCCACCATAATGCAAGACGAGGCCAATTTCACTAAAATGTGTCATTCCTTCCAATTCCATGCCAATTTCATTCACCAACCCCCATAGAAACATTACACAACCAAGTACTTCTATCGATTAACCAAATGGGGCATGGATGTTGTGGGACCTTATCCTCCAACCATGGCCAGAAAATTTATGTTTATTCTCATAGAAAAGGCTTATATTCAAAATGGATAGATGCTTCAACCCTTAAATAATTTGGATCAAAACAATTTTAAACTTTGTGAAATACAATATCATCACTAGGTTTGGTGTCCCTCACACAATACTGACAGGCAATGAAACCAATTTTTGCTTTTTTGAATTGGAAAAACTATACCAAGAATACGGTATCAAAGCCAACTGTTCATCCCGCTACTATATAGAAACAAAAAGATAGATGTAGGAATTCCACAATACCCTATACAATATACTCTAAAAGATGGTAGACTGGGATAAGAAATCACATCCGGACATGCTCCTCCATGCACTTTGGGATTACCTAACCACAACCCACATTTAAACTCAAAGAAACCGGAACTTGTTAGTATAAGAGGTGGAGGTGGTTCTGCCCATTGAAATTAAACTCCCATCGCTCCACATTACCGTATGTGACCCAATATCTACAAAATAGAAATCCCAAAAATAGTTTTATGAGATAGTGTGGTTTGATGAGAAAATATTTCACACATTTCACAATTTGGAAGTTTACCAAAATCATATTTCACCAGCCATCAATAAGAACATTCTCCTCCAATATTTCTTTAATGGAGAAATGATGTTGGTCCTTAGAACCCCGATGGTACATTGGAAAAATTCTATAATGTTGGAGTCAATATGGTAAGGACCATATGTTATACAGAATGTTTAATCCAATGGATAATGTGCTTTAATTATAATAGATTGACATCTCACTATATCTTCCACCAATGCAGTGTTCCTGGAAAAATATTTCATGTATCCAAAATAATATTAATACATCCTTCCCACATGACATTAAAATGTATGGAAGTTTTCCATGATGCATGAAATTAAACTTTTTAGCATCTTCGCCCATCATGCATTGAATTAAACTACTTATCACTTTCATTCATACTATATGACGTTAAACTACACATCATCTCTGTCCATTCTACATGAAGTTAAACTACACAATATCTTCATACATGTTTCATGACTTTAAACTACTAAACATCTTCATCCTAACTATATTAAATTAAACTTCATTCTAATCAATGTTTCTTGAGCATTGAATTGTTGTGCATGGATCAGATCTGTGAAAAGAAAAAAAATACCCCCTCCTTGCATGTGGCCTGATCCCATGCAGGAAGGGCCTTTTACAGAAATATGTACGTCATGATTTCTATTTATCAAATAGATATTTAGAGACACCTTGACCTAAATTATTGGTCCATCCACCACATGAGATGGAATTCCTCAGTTATATCCTCTTTCATCCCTATACTAGAAGGAAACTCCTCGTCGTTCCTTGTTTCTCACACCGAGTATAACTCACGTGATCTTAGGATTGGAGGTTAGGATTTCCCCTGCATAGACAAAGAATAGAGAATTATAATAATCCCATCATATCAAAAGTAAGGTATAAATCCCCACCCCATCCGTGCACAAGGATGATTGGAATGGGGGGCCCTTAGAACTGTGTAAGTCTTGATTCCTACCCTTGTGAGATATGTAGTGACACCGAGATTCTACATTATGGTCCAGCCACCAGTCAAAATTAATAATTCACCTCTCCCTACACAAAAGATGTACTTACATGGGGAAAAATTTTCTCTTTACCAATCAACATTAAACTGCATGTTCCCAAAAATTTTCCCACCTTAGGAGACATTGCTAACTACATCGGTCACCTGCATGGCCAATCTACAAGAACTTTTTAAGGCTTCATTCCTATCTACTGATGGGAAATGTTGAGACACAAGGATCATCCATCCAAGTCTAGAATTCACAAAACAATTCCCACCTTTCTATGTATGTACCAAACCTATACATGGAGGCATCTCTAGAACTACGTGTGGATTGATTCCTAACCCTATAGGATATGTAGTGACGCCTGAATCTTCCATCCTGCTCCAACTGCCATCAAAATAAGAGAAATGTAAAATTACCACCCTCTGTGCATGGGACCAACCGGCATAGGTAAATCCATGAATTATGTGTGGCTTGATTCCTAATATCACATGATACATTGTGACACCTAAATTATTCATCATTTTCCAGCCAACGCCTAAAAATACAATTACCCTCCTCCATGTATATATATCTGACATATTTAGGTAATTTCCTTCAAGAAATATGTGTAATTTGATTCCCAACATACTGGGATACATAGAAAACCTCCATGACGTTCACGCAAGACACTTCACTCACCTCATTGTTTTCACATCAGTTCACATTTTTCTTTATCATACGATGTTAAACTACATAGGTTATCATAACTATGTGTGGCTTGATTCCCACCCACCAATGGGACATGTAGTGACACTTAGGCCTTCACGGTTCCAGTCTTCAGGAAGAAAATACCTCCCCTACATATAATATGAAAATTCAATGAGAAATTCAGGATTACGCACAGCATAATGTTAAACTGTATGGCCAAAGAAGTCCTAACAACATGAAATTAAACAATAAGGGGTCTCAAGAATGGTGTATGGATTGTTTCGCAGTATAATGAGATACCTAGTGAGGATGAATCTATAAATCATGAGTCTATCCATGTAGAATAAAAAATGAGGAAAATCCCCCAAACCCCACATGTGAAATGAAAACAGATGTAGGGGATTTTTGATTTGAATTATTACATCCTGAAAGTGTCAAGAGACCATTATTCCCCTTACATATGAATAAAATCTACATAAATGATATCTCACAACAAAACTAACCATGTTATGGATATTTTTAATGTACCCAGACATCGAATTTTAATCTGTCAAACTCCATGAATCAGGAAATATAAAATCACCATAATCTCCCAAAAATATATGAAATGGACGGCTAGTGCCTTGCATACACCTTTGTTTGACTATGCACATTATTCCCTACCGGCTCTGTATAAGTTTCCCAAAAAATTATGTGTTATCCAATGGAAAATTAATCCTCACAAGAGGTTGTTCCTACTTCTGTATGCTCATTGTCTCATAAGCCACACACCATTATTACCGACACAATGGCTCCCCAAATAATTGTTTACACATTCATGCACCGCTCATGTATGTGGTGTTCCAGGAATATCCCAGACTGATTATCTCATTTTAAGCATGATTCCATGGAAGTTTCATCCCAACAATAAGAAGTTTAAACTATCCTGTCAACTTCCTTTCCACACAATGTTAAACTGTACGAAATACGTCCTGGTAACATGACAATAAACTACAGGATGAATTCGTCAATGATACATGAACATAATCTAATTAGAATCTACACCCTCACATAATTAAGTTAAACTATATGGCCCAAAAATGATATTTAATTTTATCATGACATCCATAGATGATTTGGTGAAACCGTTACAACCCCATTTTTTCCCACACCAATAATAGATCATGGGGGCTTAGAAATTATGGCAGGGAACTCCCCAAAGGGCTAGGGTGAATCAATCTTCAATGACTGACCCTACTGGCATGATTTTGAGTGTAATATTTGGGTTTTACCCTCCATATTGGGAAACATAATGTCCTGTCTGTATGACATTAAATGACAAGGTATGATACACATTGAAAGAATGATCCTCCCCCTGACTAGGAATAAGACCCAGGAAGTATGTCCAATCTATGGATTCTAGGATCTCCTATCCTAGGACCCCCCCCCCCCCACTGAGGGATCTAAATTTACCCATGTATGAGTCTGATCTATGTGGGGGATTTCCAAACTCAATGGGTAAATCATAGACCGAATGCTTCTATTAAATACAAGAACACTCCCTCTATGTGTCGACCACTCTACATCGAGTGATATGAGATCCTCATAAACATTCAAAACTATCAGAAATGGAAGTCCTATGTCTTTATAACACCTTTCCTTGAATATTCATACAATTACCCAGTGGCCCTGTATATGTTTCCCACAAAAATGTCCTATCAACAAAAGGAAAATTCATCCCCAGGAGAGGATTTTCCTATTTTCGTATGCCTAATAGCTTTAAAGACCAATGTCATTCCTCAGGATAAGAACCCTAAAATCAATGGTTTACATTTTTTCCCTACTCATTCCCTGGACATGTTAGAACAACCCGACTCGATTAACCTCTGGTTACTTAGAGATTCTACATAGATATCCTGATCACATGACGTTTAAACAGGACGATACTTGATACCCCATATTCACCCTTAGGATATGTCACAAAAAAATTATTTAACCTCATGAACTTACATAAGATATTAATCTAAATAGGAAACGTCGACACAAACCACACCTCATTGGTGAACTCAGATAAAAAAAATACCCCATCCATATGTCTTAATCATATCCGCATAGGAATGATATTTAAAAGATTGTGTACAGATTAATTCCTATCATCAATGGTTACATAGTGACATACAAATCTCATATTTTAGAATCATCTATGAAATAAATGTGTCCCATACCTACCTACCCAAGGGTTAGACCTGTTTAAGGATACAACTCATACGGATAGGATAAAAATTCCTCCACTTATTCTTTGTATTACCTACAAATTTTTACCTGAAATTCCCCATTTTTAGGATCATAAAACCCTCCCCACGCACCATACTCTATGTAATGAGAGCTATGAATCCATGTAACCATCACTATCCCTAAAAATGGTTGGTTAGAGTCTTATAGACACCTATTTTCGACTATGCACACAATACCCTGATGGCTCTGCATTTGTTTCCCAAAAAAATAGTCTATCAACCAAAGGAAAATTCATCCTCAAGATAATATTTTCCTTTATTCGTACACCTCTATGACATATATTTCTCACATCATTCCCATGTTTTGGAAACTCCCCTGGTTATAATTTACATCTCCCCCCTCATTTCTGAAGGTGATAGAACATTGTTGGCTGAACTGTCATGAGAAAGGTACTGAATGTATGTTGTTAAACTGCAATACATAATAGCCCTCCTTTAGGCTAGTCATCATTTAGTAGTATTAGTTTCTAAACTTGAAGACATATGAATGCCATCGAACTTGAAGACATTATTCCCTTAATAATCCACCAAGTGTGGCCCTCCAAAGCAAAAAATAAAAATTTCTATGCAAATTTCCTAGATATCAAATTTATCTTGCTAGTGTCCTATGGACACATTTTCTAAAATATGCATAAAATTCCCTAGTGGCTCCACATATTTTTCCCACTAAAATGACCCATCATCCGAGGGAAAACTAATCCTCATGAGAATAATTCTCCCACTTCTGTATGCCCAGGGATTCCATGCCCCATATCATATCCCATATCTAGAAATCACAATTCAGGGTCATGAAATTTCCCTCATCCATTTCTAAAAGTCACTGGGAAATTCTTGGTAAATGAGTAGTGAATTGGGGCCATTTCCCCACACATCATGGTCAATGATACTTGAACTAAAACATCAGTAATGATAGTTTGATGGTCAAGACTCTAAACTGCCAAAGAAAAAGACACAAATTATCTCCAGGTTGAAATCCTAAAAAGGACAACCAATAAGAAATTCAAGTTCAAGATCGCTAAATCTATACAATATATTCTTTATGAAAAACATCTATAAATAAAAAAAATCCACAAGAGAAACAAATCATGTTAGGCCAAAAACCTACAAATGATGACCTGCAAAACAGTCAGTTTATACCGACTAAGCCCACACCATAACAGTATTAAGAAAAATTTAGGTTACTAATGAAAAAGACAAAATATTTTTAGGTTTTTCCATGTGACCCTAGAATGAGTGAAGCTTCACTTGTTGAGCCTCTCAGTTTTGGAAAAATCTAGAGTAGAAATTGATTATTCCTTCATATGAGATTATGACTAAAATTATAATATGGTTGAAATTATAATTTAAAATAAATTTGATCATTAATGAATGATATTTCAGTAAACGGATAAAGGAAGAGTATTATAGGGAAAAATATCTTCATCTCATTCAAATGGGATATGAAGGTCACCCATAATATGGAGCATCTCCATATGGGCATGACTAGACTATTTCAAAAAATGTTTGGTGGATTCACAGAGTTGCATCAGTGTATCATTTTAATATTCAATAGCATGACACAACCATAGAAAATTTGCAATATCATCATTTAATCCTTCCCACAATACCTCTTCCTTCTTCTCAACCTCAAGGCCTACCATTTCCCCTTCCTCTACTCACCCCTACCCTTCATCAACTACAGATGCACCATGATCATGTTCCTATTTGTGAACTATAATTCCTTGATAATTTGATCCAATTCATGGTCATGATATTCCACTAAATTAATATACTTCAGGATCTTTCTCTTTATCCTCACAACTGCACTAGCTTGATCGACATCCACATTCATAAGGATTTTCCTAGCAGTAGCAAGATGTTCTCCAGAATCTACAGTGGAAAGATATGATTTGATCATGAAAGTCACCTCCATGAAAACAACCATCCTTTCCAAAATGTTATATATTTCATGAAAATGAAATCCTATAAACCCCAAAACAACAAACTGGTGTTGTATCATTGGTAGCTTTGTCGGCATGTCAGCAAGTTGTGTTTGAGAAATTAACCTCAGTATATTTCCATGCCCTTTGGTGGATGGGTTGAATCCTAAACAGGTTCTCTTAATTGGTCATAGAATCACTCCCCAATGAAAAAATATATTCAGGATAAAATGTATGTAGGGTTGATGATTCAACAACTACAGCACGAATGGATCCCTCAATAGCATCATCCCTGATAGTTGTAACAATGTGTTGGATTGAGGCATCCATCGTAATCTCAAGTGCCTGCGGTGGCAATCCTAAAATTGTAATGGAATCAAGTAAACATCCACAATCCTTGAAAGAAAAAGGAAAGGGTGATAATGGATAAAGGTAGGAGGACTATAAAACTAACCTCCACCTACTAAAGCATCAATTCCCTGAGCCATCATGGTGAAATCATTACCCGAAAAATAGTGTACTATATACTTGAGAAGAAGTTGAAAACAAATGTCATTCAGAAGCATATGTGTCTCAAATTTATACCTATTCGGGCCAATAACCTTCGAGGTGGCCTCCATAAGATCATTTATTGAGATCAGGCATGTAGGTATAATCATCATAGAGAAACATATGATAGATGACCTAAACATTTTGGGGTCAAGATCTTGCTTTCTCTTTTGATTAGAAGAAATGTGACAATATCCTATTCTAAGTTCTCATGAGATGGGATAGAAACCTTCCCTTTGTTTGAAACATATAATGAAGTTGGATCATCTTCCTTGGATGATGTATCAACTTCAAAAGGTTTTCCCTCCGCAAGGATAGTTTCCATCTTGAGTGGAGTAGTAGAATACCTAGAAGTGGGAATATCTTCAATGTCCTGGGGTGATCAGCCATCCTCACAGAGCTCAGCTACTACTGTCAGGATTTTTCTGTATTCCTCTATGGTAGTGGGATTATCATGTCCATTCAAGACTTCCACATATAAATTTTCCTCCACCATTAGGATAGAAATTGTATGATCCAGAGAAGCCGTGGTTGTTGGGGGTCCTTCTGACATAGAAGGGATAAGAGAAGTAGATTCTTGGGATATTTCAGTTTAGTTACTTATTGGACCTACATTAAAATTTTCATGTGAAAACGGGTTATCAAGATAAAATTATATGGTATGATAACCATATAAATATGCATGATAATTAATTGTGATCCCCGTCTTGGCACGCTTTGATAGTTGAGATGCCTGTAGATATTTTTGGTGTGACATTGGGAAGGATATCTAGAAAGAATATCAAGTGTAGCCAGGGTAAGAAATTCCATGTAAGGGTCTGAAATGGCTACCTCTATATGTTTATAAGAACTTGGAGAACCTTCCCCAGCAACCCCTGCATCCAAAGCTACACACTCCCCAGCTACGGTGCCTCTGGGGGTGTATACTAGGGAAGGAACCATTTCCTGAGACTCAACGGGCTCTTATATAAGTAAAGGAGGGAATGTTTTGAATATTCATAGTAAATGGAATTAATTTCATGCTTCATATATCAAACTAACACTACTGTGATCATTGGTCCAAAGAGTACCACCATCCATGCCACCTCGTCAGACTAGTACGGTTTTTTCATGGGAGTATGAAGATATTTATCCATTTTTCTTAGGTGAACGACCACATTATCTGGATATTCTTCAAAAAAAATAAAGGTTTGGGTGATGGATCACTGAATACATGAGAGGTCGAAGAATCCTCCTTGAAGCAGACTCCTAATGTCTTCATTAGAGGCATTATCCCTCAATTCATCCCAGACCCTCGATGAATCTATAAAAGAGGTAGTACTAGTTACGACTACTGCAGGTGGGTCTTCTTGTAGAAGAGAAGTGGGTTTGATTAGTCATAGTTACTTCCGAGGTGCATTTTCAGTCCTAGAACCTTCATAAGATGAATGGATAGGGTGCTCTAGACACAAGCAAAGAGAATACCCTACCATGACTACAATATTCAAACAAATCGTATCATCACCCTCTCCATAGGATTCTAGTTTCATCATAGTAAATACCTTATGAGAGTATTTTTGTGAACATCTTGGGATAGATCATTGTTTTCAAGTCATGAAGGCGATGAACTACCCTCTTGGGATCATCCTCATAAGATATTTTAGTAATTGCTGACACATGGACAAGATCAGTATGTGAAACTGCCTTCTCTTAGTGGAACATCCACAAGGCATGAGGGGACTGATCACGAAAATACTAGAGACTCTTAAATATATCACATTGCTTCTAGGACACTGGAAAATCAACATCAGGCGGGATGTTGGTGGGTCTCTTGTCGAAACCTCGATAGCTATTGAGGTCACACCCTAAGGCCTCAAGACATTCCTCAGGGGAGGACCTAACAACATCCAAAGAACATTCCATGGTCGATTGTTCGCAGTAGCATCCTTCTGCTTCCCCTTCACCATATCATTATACTCCTTAGGAGTTGTGATATTGGGAAAGAAATTTGACCAATGAACAGCGGGATATTATTAAATTTGAAATTTAGTGTAACCTTTCATATGGAAAGGCATGTAACCCTCAAAAGCTAGGATATTAGCCTTGCACTGGGTGTCCTCCTGGGTGATCATTAGGCCCAATTGATGGGCCATCAAAAGATGTTTCTCATGACTTGTACTGTTAAGAGTTGGTGGACACAACATTTGAATATAGTTAAACTGACGACTAAGTTTTCAAGGCATGTATTCCTCATAGATAAGCTCCATATTATTATGTACAGCCATGATTCCATACGTTAAAAAAAGAGGTACCCTCAATTAAAACATTCTTTAGATTCATCACTAACAATGGAACTATTGGGGGAATCATAATGATGATAGGTGAAGTGATAATGGAAGCTGATTCAGACCATCATCTCTCGATATTTATTTTCAGTCTGGTCATCTTGTTTAGGACAACTTTCCAACATAAACCCATTGGTTCTAGGATGATATGGGTGGAGAACTGAGTAAGGAATTTGGTAAATTATGTATAAATGTATGGACTCCCATTTGGGCTCCTATCAAACCTAGAGGATTTGGAAGGGCCCTATCATCCATTAAGGTGACTTTCCATTACTAATCAGGCCCAGTAAGAATTAAAAATTTTCCACTACAAGAATTTATAGGTTGAAACATTTGTCGTTGTTTAGACAAGCTTCCATGAAAATGGTTGTGACTCTTACACCACCAGAATCACATACTGGAAAGATCCATCCACTAAAAAACATGGCTAAGAAATATGCTAATCCAAACAAATAGTCCACATCATGGATGATTTATCATCCCCATTTTCAGAATCGGCCCTCCTCCAAGATGGTCCAGTAGGTTCCTTCTTTCCATTGAGTTTCCTTGGATGGACATGACATGGGTCTATGCACATCAGGCTTTGGGCCACATTTCCTGGAGAAGTCATTAATCCACATCGAGAAGTAGATTTCATTTTTCAAACATGGGTAATTGTCCCCAGAAATTTTCTCTCATTGATCAATTAGCATTTTATCCAAAGAAAGAGTCCTCTACTCATCATCCCAAGTAGAATCAGGGGAAAAAACTATTCATACATATCCCCAATGATGGTGTCTCTTGAAAAAATCCAAACTTCATAGAGGATGATGTCAACCTCCCTATGGGTCAAATTGAAATTATTGGTGTCTAGATTCTACCTTCTCAAAAGATATGATATGAGGGCACTGGTTCGATGTGTTTATATTTGGGATAACCAAGAGGCATCATATTTCCTAATGGTCTATAATTTGATCTGGAATTATTCGCAGCATTGACGGACTGAGAAGGTACACCCCCAATCTAAACCTAATGAACCCCTAGAGGGAAGGTCCCTTTTGGAGGATGATCCATGTTGTTAATTTTCTATGGCCCTCCAGGAAATTATATAAAAACAATGGGTCTTCTTATCCAGCATTCGTTATTCCCCCTCCAAATTCGGAGGGGCATAGTTCAACAATGACCCAATAGAAGTATCCTTAAATATAAATCACCTTCTCAATGAGATGAGAGCCTTAGGAATGGTTCCACTAAATATCCAGGTGGATGTTTTTCGACAACACGTGCTTCTAGGATAGGTGTATTAGATAGTAGGCCGACTCCCTAAATGGGTATCCTTTTTGTGATCAGATATTGCCTTTGACCTGTAGTGTGTAATTTATCCAAAGGCTGATGTAGTGGGGAGACTGAGATTTTTTCATCAACAGCATTTTCGATAGCCTCTTTCCTTTCATTGTCATCTGAAAGGGGAGTGTTGAAACCTCAGCAACAATATCATCATCAGCAGTAGCTTGAGGGAGAGCCATGATGAGGTGCAAAAAAATACCATAGATAGGGTCAATCCAATTAAAATTCTTGTAAAAAATTCCAATAATGTAATAGGACCAAAGTGGTCCTCCAAAGAAAAGACTCCACGTACTAATGCCTAAGATCGGTTTGTGGGATGCATTCTATATGTACCGACAGTACACAAAATTCCCCAGAGGACCCTAGCCCATGAAACGTTGGCCAGTTAATTGATCAGTATGAAGAATGGGAAAGCTTCATATTGAGCCTCACTATGAGGATGTTCAAAGATCATAGTTCAAATACTTAAAAGGAAATTTTTGGAAATTTAATTTTCATTTCACTGGATTAATGTTAAATCTGTGAGATAGAACAGCCACACAACATCAATTGCGTGGAAGTTCAAACTCAAGTTTTAACCTTCCATGGTTCAGTTTTAGGATTCAAAGTTCCGTTCAAAGTCGAGGAAACTAAAAATAATAATTGGTTCATGTAAAACATGGCGTTGTTCGTGGATGTAGAATTTCATGAAGGATTTGGTGCACTGAATCAATGAAGTGGATAATGATTTGGTGAATTTTTTTCACCAGGAATCCAGGTAAAAGAAAAATGACATGGGCCCCTTATATATAGGTGTGTTCCCCCACACATGTCCACTTTTCTACTGAAAAAAATTTCAGTTCATGACAATTTTCTAAATTAGATTATCATCCTCTTTGTTCTGAAGAGATTCCATTCCTATGGGGAACATTTCTAGGGTCCTAAAAAATCTGCAAATTCTCTTAAAAAATTGATAAAGAAAAAATTATGCATCTGGGGTTGAAAATTTGAGGAAAACATTTGATGAAATATAATTTGGAAAAGGTCCCAAAATAGTCTATGTACTAGTTATCGGGAATGGTCTGTGGAAGGTGCAGTTCGCAAAGCATGTGGTACACACACAACCTATGAAATGTTGTCCTTTGAAGCATTGGCCAACAGACCAAGTAATTTTCGAATGGGGTGAAGATATCTACCCAGTGATTTTTGAACCATTTCGTTGGAGAAAAATCAATGGAGATATAAGTCCCTACATACCATCCCCATAGAAGGAGTTGTTTTCAAATGAGGCGGGATTGGAACCGTCCCATTAACTGCCTCATTCGCAGGATTGAGGCGATGATATCCACTGTTGTGAAATGCATCATCCTCTAACCCTCGGTTAACAAAGTCGTTCATGGGTCGGATTTTACCTCCATGGGAATCTACCAAAGGTGTCATGTTCCCATAGATATCTCTTTCCTAACACTATATAAAAGGATGAACTGGGAGAAAAAAAATGAGGACAGAGGAGGATGTTCAAAGAATTTGGTGTTTACGAATGAAAGACTTTGAAGGAAAATGATCGGAGAAGAATGAAGCTGAGATCAGATTCAAGAAGGTATAAACCTACCAAAACCCATAAAAGGGAGGAAAAATAATAATTACCAACTAGTTGCGAACCTAATTAAAAAACCACGAACTATAAGACCTTCATGGATGAACTTACTGTGAACAGTTGGAACAATTCACCTCATTCGGACCAACGAACAACGCCGTGCATAGATACGCGGACAAGACTCTACACCACAAAGCACCATGCTATACAGATAGAACCTTAGACCACATACCACTCTAGTTTGTAGTTTCTCGTATCCAGGTCTATGTTCCATATTGGTACACGGATTTCCCATCCACCCACATAGCAGTACACTATGTGAGGAAGCCCCTATCCCGTATGAGCAAATGGTACATGGGATGGGATGTCTTTAGGTTTTGTACCTTCAAGCTCAAATATTTTCCTTCCATTCCAATAATGCCCTTCATGGACCCTCTTCTAACCAAACCACTGCCCTCGGGAAAAAGCATCCTACAAGGCCACCAAACTCGTATGACCAAATCGTCAGGTGAATCATCATACCTTTCTGAGCATACATACCCGAGTTAAGCGGAGGCAGAAAGGCAATTCTGACATTTATTTGATCTTTCAAGTCTTCCTTAAGTCTACAGTCCGTAGCTAACCTGTAGTCCAACCATGGGACTCTGATGTAATCTTCCCAATTCTAAAGATCGAGGGTAATCACTGGATTTTCCATTCAATAAGGGATAGAGACAAGTTAAATTGATCGTTCCTTCTTTCCCTTTGACGAGAAGCAATGCTTCTCCCCTTACATAGAACTCATTTCTTGGCACTCCCCCGGAGGTAATCTCCTAGAAATTTTTACAGGAGGTGGTGATTTCTCCTCTCTCCACAATGACTTGGGATGTTTCTAGATTGATTACCAGATGTGACTATCCTAGATATCAAAAAGGGTGATGTGATGACACTTTCAAAGCCCCTTTTCCTCTCTCGATGGGCTCATAAACATGCCCCCATCCACAATCTCCCTCCTCCTATTCCCTCATCATATATGGGATGGATTTCCATTGTTGAATCTTTCACATCCTCTTGTTTCTCACAATGAGCATGAATCATGTGGGATTAGAGGTTTTGATGATATGACATTCTCACAACCCAACCAAGAACTATGAGAAATCTAATTCCCATCATAGCTAGGATGAATATGAAGCCTTTATCTTGGACCGATCTCTAAATCAACCCATCAATTAAATGAGAGATCATACCCCTTCAAATGGTCCGTTACCATGAGTAAGCCCTAATATAGTCACAAACTAGCTATGAACTATGAAAACTTTCATTCCTTCACTAAAATAGGATATGTAGGACCCCTATCAGAAGCCCCGAGCTCAAGGGGGGATCCTTTTCAATGGTTAATCACCAGCAACGCCCACCAAAAATTGGGTCGCCTTTATGGTATAAGCCCCAACAAAACAAAGCTATGAGGGATTTGATTCTCAGTTAACTGAGATATATCAGAAGCCTCATTGTGGTCCAAACCCAACACCCAGACCACCCTAGTGTCCACTGGGCCATACCCCTGATAGGGCCATACCCACCTAGGAGAAAATGACCCACTTGAGCATCCTAAGACACTTTGGTGTAAGTACCAGATGAAATTTTGACTAGGAATCCTCTACCTAGACGTCATTGCCACACAACACTAAACTGCATCTATGGGTCCCCATTACACAAACATAAAAGGTGATGTGTCCAGTTAAGTGGCATCAAACTACATGGTTTTTGATTCCTCACATGAGGATATATAGAAAACCCATCTTATGGGTTCGATCTCGATATCGAAGAAAGTTTTTTACTCTATGGATGATGATGGACTCCAAAGCGCCTCATCATAGGGATTAAATTAGAATTGTCTCACCCATGAGTATATATGGATAACCTTGCAACCTAGGGATAATCTACAGACACATTCTTGGGAAAGACCCAAGGATTCATGAACATATGAACACTGCTTAAATCTAAAAAATAGAGTCCATGAGTAGGTAATAATTACCCCCAAAAGTATTTGATGAGCCCGACCACGCATCCCCTTCACTAATTGATTACTTATGTTTGGTTGGAAAAATTTTCATCCAAGGATAGTCTACCTTTGGAAATAATGTTCGTGAATCATGAATACAAGGGCCATTGGTTGTTTCTAGCTCCATGAATAAACCTGTTGGAGACCACCTCCGGACATCTTACCGGATGTGAAGCCCTTAATAATAATGAACAAAGGGTCACTATATGTCGGTCCATTCCATCATCCCCCAATGCTATGCGAATTAGGTCAAAACGACATGATAAAACACCTAAAATATCCTAAAAACTCAAAAACTCATAAAATATCCAAACCCCTTTAAATTCCTAAATGACCCTAAAAACCATAAAAAATTCCTAAAAGACCCTAAAAACCGCAAAACCACCTAAAATCCCTAAAAACCTTAAAAACATGAGAAACTTTAAAACCCAAAAAAACCCAAATCCCCTTCAAATTTCTTTAAAAATCATAATACAAAAAAAATATAAATACCTTTAAACCCGTATAAAACCTAAAAATGAATGAATCTCCATAATCTACTATAAAAAACTAAATACCCCAAAAAACTAAAATAACCCAAAAACCCCTTTAAAAACTAAAAAACCTATACACTCCTAAAAACTCTTAAAACCAAAAAGAACATCAAAAATCCCCTAAAAACATAAAACACATAAATAGACATAAAAATACTAGAAAACCATAAAATAAAAAAACATAAGAAAACCCTAAAAACCCATAAATCCCTAAAAACCATTAAACCACTAAAAATCCAAAAACACCTAAAATAAAAAAACCACAGAAAACCCACCCCCTAAAACATTTAAAAACTATAAAAAACCCTAAGCCCCCCCCTAAAACACCTAAAAACCATTAAAATCCTAAAAATAATAAAACTTCTTAGAGACTGTAAAAAGGAATAACCACCGTAAAAACTCACTAGAACTCCCTAAAAACACTTAAACATCCAAAAAATTCAAAAAAAAACATAAAAACCATAAAATATCCTTAAACCTCAAAAGGCATAAAACCCTGAAACCCATAAAACCCTAAAAACAAAAAACCCAATAACCCATAAATACCCAAAAAACTCTGAAATTCCCAAGAAACACTACAAATCTTAAAAAACCCAAAACTCCCTAAAAACCATAAAACCCCCTTCAAACATCTAAAACCCCGAATAAACCCCTAAAAATCCACAAAAACCACAAAACCCCCCAAAATATCAGAATGATATTAAACCTAAGAAATAAATAAAAATCTATAATAAACCAACCCCGACAAACACATAAAACCCCTAAAACCCTAAAAACCATAGAAATCATAAAATCCATAAAAAGACTGTAATGAATCTAAAAACATAAAAAAATCTAAAACCCCTCAAATCCCAAAAAATAATCTCAAATCCCTAAATAGCCCTCATAAAAAAATCCTAAAACCTCTAAAAACAGTTCTAAAACCCCATAAAACTCTAAAATCCTTAAAATCATAAAACACTCCTAGAAGACCCTAATACCCTTAAAACCCCCAATTATCCTAAAACACCTAAAACCCTAAAAGATATTAACATAATAAAAACCATAAATAAACAATAAAAACACCTAAAAGACCCTAGAAAAACCAATAAAAACCCAAAAGACCATAAAACCCTAAAACACACTAAAAATTAAAAATAACCCCAAAACCATACAACCCTAAAAGTGTAAAAAACCCAAGAACCCTAAAAACCATAAAACACTCTAAAACACCCTAAAAACCTAAAAAATCTAAAAACCAAAAACCCTTAAAACCCAAGAATCCTTGAGAACTCTAAAACAACCCTAAAACCTGAAAAACCCCATTAAACCCCCAAAAATCTTTAAAAACACTAAAACCATAAAAATCATTAAAACATTAAAAATCCTAAAAACAATAAAAAACCCCAAAAACATTAAAATAATTTAAAATATATATAACACTAAAAACCGAGAAAAGTAAATAAAAACCATTAACACCCTAAAAACTGTAATACCCTAAATACAAGTAATACCATAAAACCCTTAACAATTCGTGAAACCCCAAAAGACCCTAAAATCATCAAAAGAATATAAAAACCCATAAAACAATTAAAATACATAAAACCAAAAAAATACCTAAAATCCCAAAAAATACTTAAAACCCTAAAAACCCAAAAGAACATAAATACCTAAAATTCCAAAAAATAACCAAAAACCATAAAAACATAAAACAATACCTAAAAACCCCAAAAAACGCATAAAAAACTAAAAATCAATAAAACCCACTAAAACCCTTGAAAAACCCCTAAAACAAATAAAAACTCTTAAATATGCCAAAAAAATTTAAAACCCCAAACCATCCAAAAACGCAAAAAACCCTATATAACCCTGAAAAACCTAAAACCCCCTAAAAAATTCTGGAAAACCTTCAAACACCTACTGAAAATAATAAAACCATAAAAATCCCAAAAAGTATAGAAAATCAATAATTTCCCAAGAATATTCTAAAAACCCACAATAGCCCTTGAAAATCCCTTAAAACAAAAAAAACATAAAAAATTTAAAACTCTAAAAATCCAAAAAATGAAAAAAATTATAACTATATACAATCCATAAAAAAACATAAAACCATAAAAATACTTAAACCAAAACAATCTAAAACCCATAAAAAAACTAATGACCCTAAAACTCTAAATACCCTAAAAGACATTAAAACCCTTGATAACTATAAAAATCCTAAAAACCATAAAAAGAAAAAAACCCAAAAAATAACACAACCATAGAACCACTAAAAATATTAAAAATCCCTAAACCCCCTAAAATCCAAAAAAATTCACCAAAAAACCAAAAAAATGGAAAAATCCAATATCCAAAGACCTAAAAACCCTAAATATTATATACTCTCTAAAACTACTGAAACCCATAAATATCAAAAAAAAATCATTGAAAACACATTAAAACCCCAAAACACATAAAAACCATAAAAACCATAAAATCCCTAAAACCCCTCATAATCCCTAAAAAATTGAAAAATACTATAAAAAACAATAAAAACTAGTAAATACCAAAAATACCCTAATAATCTCTAAAACCTGTAAAAAACCTTAAACACCTCTAAAAACCATATAACCCCCCCCCCACAAACCCTAAAAAACCCTAAAATCACTAAAAACCCAAAAACCCATAACAAAATCTAAAAAAAACTATAAATCTAAAAAACACTAAAAACATTAAAACACTAAAAAACCATTAAATCTCGAAAACCCTAAATCACAAGAGAAATACAAAAACCCTAAAAACCCTAAAAACCCAAAATAATTTAAAGCATTGAAAACCTAAAAAAATCCAGAAACCCCAAAAATCCCAAACAATAACCCAAAAACCTATAAAACCATAAGAATATCTAATATCGTAAAATTTTAAAAACCCTTTAAACCCAATAAACTATAAAATTCCCTGAAAACACTAAATTACAAAAAAAATCCTAAAATCATTAGAACCACTAAAATATCACTAAAAGGCATAAAAAACCATAAATAGATAAATATCCCTTTAAAACCCATATATGTTACTTCAAAAATCTCTAACAACATAAACAACTCTAAAGACATAAAGAACCCAGAAAATAAAAAACAAAAATTAGATATTCTAATAACTCAAAAAAATTCTAAAACCCCTTTAAATCCATTTGAAACACCTAAAGACCCAAAAAACACATAAAATATATTTAAACCCCCAGAAATCTCTTACAAAATCCTAAAAACAGGAAACAAATTTAAAAAAAATAAACAAATAAAAACCCAAATATATCCTAAAAATCTTTAAAAACAATAAAATCCCCTAAAACCATAAAACCCCTAAAACCCGTAAAAGGAAAAAAAATCCTAAAACCATAAATAAACCAAAAAAACTAAAAAACCTAAAAAATAAAAAAAATCCCCAAAATTACTTTAAAATCCCAAAAAATCCTAATTACTATAAAAACCTAGATGAACCCATACTAAAAAAACACCACAAACCCTTAAAGTTACAAAAAACATCTAAACCCTAAAAGGCGTTAAAAACCCATAAAAGTCCTAAAAACCCCATAAGAACCATAAAACCCAAAAAATCGTAAAATACATTAGATATTACTAAAAACAAAAAAAAAAGTAATTTTAGAACAATAAAACCCCTAATGGTCCACAAACCCCCTAAATTAAATTTAAAACCATAAATATCCTCAAAACCCAAAAAACAAGTAAATGACACAAAACCCATAAAATTACCCTAAGGTCACTAAATCCCCTAAAACACCTAAAAGACCATAAAAACCCTAAAAATTTACATAACACACTAATAACCCTAAAATAAAAAAAATACCCTAAATACATTAAGACTATAATACCCAAAATTTACCCTAAAAGACACCAAAGCTACTAAGATCACATAAAAGTCATATAATGTTTCAAAGAAAACAAAAAAAACAAAAAAATCCTAAAGGAAACTAAAAACCTGATAACCCCTATACATCCCAAAATATCATAAAGGAACCTAAAATCAATTAAAACCATCAAAGGTCCTTCAAACCACTAAATAACCCAAAAACCCAAAAAAAAAACTCTATAAGACCCTGAAATGCCTTAATACCCTTCTAAACCTTAAAACCACATTAAAAAACCTAAAAGTCCCTTGAAAACCCTAAAAACCCAAAAATACCATAAAAACCATAAAGGACCCTAAAAACCCAAAAGAACACTAACATCCATAATAGTCACTAAAAAGATAAAAGACCCTAAAAATACAACAATACCCAAAACCAATAAATTACCCTAAAAACATAAAATCCACTAAAATGATATAAAAAAACTTAAACCCAAAAATCCTAAAAAACTATATAGACCAACAAAAGACTAAAAACCCTAAAACCCTAAAAAACCCCAATAAACCCTTGCATAAGCTTAAAAACATTAAAGGCAACTACAACCCTCTAAAAAACCCTAAAACCCCTAAAGGACCCAAAAACTTCTAAAAAGATCATGAAAACACTAAAAACCCTAAAGAGGACCTAAAACCCTAAAAAAACCTCAAATACCCTAAAATACATTAAAAACCCTAAACCCTAAAACCCCTAGAACCCTAAAAGACTCTAAAAGTACTACAAATCCCTAAATGTCACTAAAAAACTAAAAAACCTAAAAGACCCTAAAACACCTAAAAACCCTGAAACACTAAAAAACTAAAAAACTATAGAGCCTCACAAACCATAAAAACCAAAAAACACCATGAGACCCTATAAAAAAAATCAAATCCTAAAACAAATTTTAAACCCATGAAAATTTTTAAGATCTATAAATTACTTAAAAAATCAAAAAACCTTAAATAAACCAAAAATTGAAAAACAACGTAAAATAACCAAAAAAACCCTAAAACCCTTAAAAACTATAATGACCCCAAAAACACTTAAAACCCATAACACCCCTAAAAACCATAAAACCTCATTAAACCCCCCTAAATAAGAGAAAAAATCCCAAAAAATCCCAAAACCCCTTATAATAATAAAAATCTATACAACACTAAAAACCCCAAAACCCTAAAAACCCCAAAACACTGCGAAAAGTATAAAAATCCTCTAAAAACACTAAAAAATAAAAAACCAGAAAACCCAAAAAATCCAAAAGAACCCTAAAACCCTAAAGAACCATAAAACCCCTAAAACCCAATATTTTTTTTAAAAAAAACTCATAAAACCATTAAAAATCAAAAAATACGTAAGAACCCCCAAATAATATAAAACCCTAAAAACGAAAAAAGACCAAAAATAATAAAAGAAAAAAATCCCAGTAAAACCCCCAAAAAATATTGTAAAACCCCTAAAACACTAAAATACCACGAACCCCTTAAAACAATAAAAACATTTAAAACCCAGATAAACACTAAACACCCTAAAAACACTAAAACCACTAAAAATTATAACAACTAAAAAACCCATAAAAACTAAAAAAAACTAGAAATCATGAATACCCAACAAAACCCACCAAATCATCATATAACTATAATACCCCTAAAAATCCCTAAAAAATCTATAAATCGATAAATAACACTACAAACTCTTAAAACCCTCCAAACCCATAATAACCTCAAAAAAATCCATAAATAACCTTAAAAATCCCTAAATCCTCAAAAAACCATAAAAACCCAATAGAACCGTAAAACCCCAAAACACTAAAAATATAAAAAGTCAAAAAATTCTAGAAAACCCTAAAAATCCCTAAAATTCAATGTAAACCTAAAACCCTAACAAAAACCAAAAACCACTACAAACCCTAAAAACACTTATGAACTCTTTAAATACCCATGAAACACAATGAAACCCTAAAAGACACTGTTGAATCTCAATAACCCCATATTAAAAAACCCCTATAAAACAATAAAACCAAATAAAACCCATTAAAAATCCTAGAAAACCCTAACCACGCTAAAAAATCTTAAAAAAGAAATAACATTAAATCCATAAAAACACTGAAAACATAAAACCCGAAAGAAACATCTAAAAAATTATAAAACCCCTTGAAAATCTAGAAACCCTAAAATCCCTAAAAACCCTAAAATATAATAAAATCTGAAAAACCCCCTAAAACCCAAAATCCATAAAAAGAAATTTAAGGTAATAAATACCCTAAACTCCAAGACACTGTAAAAACCTAAAAACCCCATAATAACCCTTTTAAAACATGAAAACTCAAGAAACCAAAAAGATGCTAACGAATCCCAAAGTCTCAAAAAACCCATACAACCCTAATGACATATGTGATCATCATTTGAAGATGGCGGCGCACTCTCCTGGACCTCTCTCCCGATCAGCGCTTCTTCAAGGGTTTCTCCTGGTTTCCGATTGGGGATTCGGTGTGTGATCTTTATCCTTTCCTGCTTGTGGACGGCGATCTCGACATCAGTGTGATTTGGATACCCTCTCTAGCTACAAGTCATTGGTGGTTTCCTATCTTCCTCAACTTCATCTTTCCTGAGTGGTGACTTTAAAGTCTTCGTCTTCAGATCTAATCAAGGTTTGTGTTTTTTTGCGACGGCTCTTTGGTGAGGAGTTTCTCTTGAGAGTCTCCAGCGCGACCTTCTTGTGTTGGATCTCGACTCTTAGGAGGAAGGTTTAGAGGATGGTTTTTTTTGTCTCAGGAGTGTGGATATGAGGATTCCACAGTCGGGTTATCGGTTGAATGGGTCTCAGCGGCAGACAAGGTCTCTTCGGCAGAGGGAGTTTTCCAATGCTTCGGTTGCTGTGGTGACTGGTCTCGGCTTAGGTGTGGAACGATGTTGCGGCTCTCTCCTTCTTATGTGTTGTATATGATTTCAGTTATGAGCTTTGGGGTTCTTTTTTGGATCATTTGGATTTTCGGCGGATGATGGTGTGTTTGGAAGATTTTGCTTCGGTTTTTTGGTGGCATGCATGGTTTTGTGGTGCGAACTCCCAGATCTGTCGGTCAGTGGTTTGTACCGAAGATGCAGCGATGTGGTGCGGGCATGAAAGATCTAGAATTTTCTTTTAGGGTTTCAAGATCTGCGAATCTAACAGTGGCGGTCCTCAATCATGGAGGCAAGGTTTGTGTCGGGACCTTCCTTGTCATTGATCTTGCGGCCCCTCCAAACCTATGTTCGGGAGGTCTGTGGTGGCTTTTCTGGTTTTTCTGGATCGGCGGCGGTCTTTGGAAGAACATAGGAGGGACATGGTGGCTTGGATTCTGGAAATTCAGGACTGATGCAAAGATACAAATTCATTTTCAACTCACTTCTTTTCATGCTGCTATCAAGCTTCCGGATTTTTGTTGTTTGCTGGATGCAATGTTGGACTTCGGAGGTTCTTTTTGTGTTCTTTTTTTCCGTTGTGGTGATGATGCTTGGTTTGGTTGTGAGTTATTTTTTCTGTTGGATCATGAATTTGTTGCAAGACTGGACTCTATTGGGGAGGATATGCTGGTTGCTGGAAAGGGTGTGAATGGAGGCTGGTTAGGGGAAGGCCACATTTATTACTGGTTGTTGAATGCTAATTGGGGGTTGATGCTTGTGGTTGTTTGGTTATTTTCTGCTTCTACAGATGAGTTCCCTTTTGTGCTTCTAGTTGCTGGTTCCTATTTGCTAGGAGGTGAGGATGGTTGCGTTTTGTTGTGGTGCTTGTGCTATGGTTTGATGATGCTGGTTGTGATTGGATGTGATGTCGGATTTGGTGTTGTTGGTTGCTGGGGCTGGTTGGTTTGAACGTGTTGCTGCTGCTGTGTGGCTGTGATGATTGGATGGGGTGCTGCTAGATGCTGGTACTGGCTGGATGTGACGTGATGATTCCACAGTTGTGTCTAGTTTTTGAGTCTTTTTCTTTATTTGTTTTTGTTTTTTTTGCGTGGGTTGTAAGGGGCTTTTGGGTGTGGGTCGTTTGACCCCTCCCCTCCCTTGTCTGTTGTGTCTTCTTTTTTTCTTTCTAATAAATTTGGGGGGGCCGGGAATAGCCCGACCCTCACATCTTCCTTTCCCCTAATGACATAAGAAAATCTATAGAAATGATAAAACCAAAAAATGTCCTAAAAACTCTATAACCCTAAAATAAAACAAAAAAATGAAAAAATATTGAAAAATATTTAAATAATTTAAAAATCTAAAATCCCAAAAGATTCCCTAAAAACACTAAAGCCCCCAGAAAACTGAAATAATACCTAAAACCACTTAAAAACGAAAACCTATGAAACACCTAAGAATAGAATAATAACCTAATGAAATCCCAAAAAACAATAAAAAATATAAAAATCTTATACACCAAAAAACATAAAAGGGATGAAACCCCCCGAAAAACCAAAAACCCTCGAAATCCTCTAAAAACCTCAAAACCCCTATCAAACCCCAAACCATGTAAAAAATCATAAAAAGATATATGAATCCATAAAACACCCTAAAACCCCTTAAAACCCCAATAATCCATAAAAAATATAAATAACCATAAAAATACAAAAAACCCTTAAACCGAAAAAAAATTAAGATACCTAAAACCCCTCAAACCCTTAAAAACCACAAACCTAAATAATAAAAAAACCCAAAAAAACCAAAAAATAAAATCATAAAACCCAAAAAACAATAAAAAACACCAAAACACTTGAAAACCTGAAAACCCCAAAGAACGTCCACAACCATAAAAACCGTAAAAACCTTGGAAACCCTAAAAACCCAAATAGCTTAAAAATTCATAAAAACGCTAAAAAAAGAAAAACCCTGAAACCCCTAAAAATATTTTAAAAAACCCCACACAATATTCCCTATAATGTAAAGCATAAACATTATACCCCATACCCCAGATAGAAAACCCTAAACCCTAAACCACGCATCCTAAACCCTACACCCTAGACCCTAAACCTAAAAACCAACTCCCTACACCCTATACCCTACACCCTAAACCCTAAACCCTAAACCCTAGAAACAAAATCCTAAACCAAAAACCAAAAACACAAAACCCTACACCATAGATCCTTCACCCTAAACCCTATAACCTACACCCTAAACCCAAAAAAAGATTCCTTAAACACTATACCATACAAAAAACCTAAAATCTAAACCTTAAATGCTACACCAAAACCCCTATATACTAAACCCCATATCCTAGACCCTAGAACATAAACACTACACCATAAATTGTATAACCTACACCATAATTCATAAATTCTATACCCTAAACCATATACCCTACACCCTAAACCAAAAACCCAACACCATAAACCCCCTACCCTACACCCTAAACCCTGGACCCTAAATCTTATATACAAAACCCTACACCCTATATCCTATACCATATATTCTAGACCCTATACCATATAACCTAAACCCCAAACCCTACACTCTAAACCTTATACAATACACCCTAATCTTGAAACCATAAACCCTAAAACTTACACCATAAAACCTACACCCTACCGCTTAAAACCTATACCCTACATCCTAAAACAAAAAACATTAACCTTGTACCCTACACCCTAAACATTATACCATAGAACCTTAACCATAAAACCTAATCTATAACACTAAACCCTAAACCCTAAACCCTACACCATAAACCTTGTACCGTACAACCTAAACTCTAAACCCTATAACTTATAAAACTACACCCTACACAATAAACCCTAAAATATACAACCTAAAAACAATACCCTATATCTTAAACCCTAAACCCAACACCCTAAAACCAATCACATACACCCTAATTCCTATAATCTACACACTTAACCCTAATCCATCCATCCTAATTCCTATATCCAACACCCAAAACCTTAAAATCTACACTAAAACCCCAGTCCCCAACACCTTAAACTCTAAACCCTACACCCTACTCCCAAAACCCTCTTCCCTACACCATAAACCCCACATCATAAACCTCATACACCACACCCTTAACCCTATACCTTACACCCTAAACCATATAACCTACACCCCAAACCCTATTCCCAACACCCCGAACCCTAAACCTTAAACAATAGTAAAAACACTGAAAATATGTAAAATACATAAAAACCATAAGAGCCGTAAAAATCATAAAAACATAAAAACATGTAAAAACACTAGATAACATAGAAACCCTAAAAATCACTAAAAATCACTGAAAACACCTAAAATCTCCCAATAACCAAAAAAACCCAAAAACCCCTGAAACTCTAAAAACCATAAACACCTAAAATGTTCAAAAAACAGTAAAAACCCTAATAATTTTATTATATAAAAAAACACCTAAACCATAAATAAAACCCTTAAAATAACAAAAAACCATAAAATCCCTAAAAACCCAAAAAAATCCCAAAAACCATAAAAACCGTTACAAGCATTAAAAACCCCAAAACCATAAAAAACCAGAAAAAACTCTAAAAAACAATAAAAACCCTAATAAATTGAATCAAAACCCTAAAAACCCTAAAAACCCAAAAAAGAACCATAAAACACTTAAAAATCCTAAAAAATAAAAAATACTACAATACCATAAAACCCCAAAAAACTCAAAAAAACACTAAAACCCCTAAAAACCATAACAACACTCAAATACCCAAGAAACACTTAATGTTCTAAAAGATTCTAAAACCTATAATATACGCAAAAAAATTTTAAACCCCATTAAAATCCTTAAAACATGATCAATCCTAAAACACCCTAAAAGACCCCAACATGGATTTAAAAACACTAAAATCATGGAAACACTGAAAACCCAAAGAAAACCGAAATAAATACACAAAACCCCTAAAAACCCTAAAAACCAAAAACACTAAACCACAAAAAACATAGAAAAACCTCAAAACCCCAAATAACCCTGAAAAAAATATAAAAGATATAAAAACCATTAAAAATCCTAATAAACGCTAAAGAAACCTGAAACTCATTACATACCAAAAAATAGAGGAACCCCTCAAAAACCAGATGAATCCATTAATCCTTTAGAACCCCAAAACCCCATAAAAACCAATGAAACCTTAAATATAGCTAAAAATAATAAAATACTAATAATAAATAAACTAAAAATTGATATCCTTCAAATTAATATCTCACCAAAAGAATCCCTAAATGTCACTAAAAGTACTGAAACCACTAAGAGAACCTCAAAACCCTTACAATTATTAAACAAATTAAAACATTCTAAATTCAAAAAAGTCCCCAAAACTCTTATGAAAACATTAAAAGTACGTAAAACCCTTAATCACCGTAAAATCCCAAAATACCCAAAAACCCATAAAACCAATTAAAACCCTATAAATTATATTGACCCTAATATCCCTTAATCCCCTAAATCCATTTAAACAATAAAAACCATAAAAACCCTGAATCCATTCAAACCCATAAAAACTCTAAAAACCATAATACTATCATAGAACCAAAAAAATCATATACATGAAAAAAACTAAAGACCATTAATAAAATATTTAAACCCCATAAAAGAGATAAAACCCCCTAAAAGAAACCCTAAAACACCCCTAAATCCATGAAAACCATAAAAAATTTCAAAAACCCAAAAATCCCAAAAACACCAAAAAACCCTAAACACCCCTAATAACATAAAATGACCTAAAATACTTAAAACCCATAAAACAATAAAAAAATTGAAGGACCCTAAAAAATCCAAAAAACACAAAAATCCCAAAACCCCTAAAACTCTATAAACTATAAAAACCCAAAAAAAATTCTTAAACCCTTGAAAAACCTAAAAAACACTAAAAACCCAAAAACCACTAAAACACTAAAAACCCACAAAACCCTAAAAACCCATAAAATCCCTAAACACCATATAAAAATTTAAAAACATAAAAACCCATTAAAAATTTTAAAATAGTTAAAATACCCAAGCAACACTAATAACACCACAAAATCCTAAAAGAAATAAAAACCCTAAAAACCCTAAATACCAAAAAATACACTGAAACCCTAAAAACCCATGAAGACACTAAAAATCCTAAAAACCGTGAGACTCTAAAATTCCATAAAACAATAAAGGTCTCTAACGCCTAAAGATCATAAAGGACCCAAAAAACCCAAAAAACCATGGAAGACCCTAAAAAGCCTAAAAATATTAAAGGGCCCTAAAAAGAACTAGAAACCATAAAAGACCATAAGAACTCTAAAAAATATTAATGGGTTATAAAAACCACTAAAACACTAAAACACATTGAAAGGCGAAAAAACTCTAAAGAACCCCAAAACACCATAAAAACCTAAACCCATAAAAACCCTAAAAATTGTAGAAACACTAAAAACCCTAAAAACCAAAACCACTAAAAAAAATCCAAAAAGATCATAAAAGGCCTTAACATACCCTAATAACTCTAAAAACATTAAAACACGAAAAAAAATAAAACCCCCTAAAAACCTTAAAATCTTAAAAAGGGTAACAAGCCTTGATGAACCAAATAAACACTAAAAAACCTAAAAACCAAAAAAAATAGTAAAAAATATAAAAACACTAAAAGAACATAAAAGACCTTAAAAGGCCCTAATAACTCTAAAAACATTAAAACACTAAAAAAATTTTAAAACCCCCAAATAACCATAAAATCCAGAAATTCTAATAAACCATAAAAAACTAAAAAGTCAAAAAAATAATAAAAAAACTAAAAACCCAAAAAATCAGATAAAATACATAGAAACTATAAAATACTAAGAAAATCATAAATCATAGAAATTATTAAAAATGATAAATACCTAAAATCCTTAAATACCATAAAAACCACAGCAAAAATTAATTTCCCCTAAAAACCCAAAAAACCTCCCAAAACACTAAAAACTATAAAAACACTAAAACCCCTAAAAACCATTAAAAACATAATACCCCTTAAAAATAACTAAACAGCATTAAAACCCCTTAATCCCCATAAAATCCATCAAAACCCCCTAAAAACCCTAAAATACATAATAGCCTAAAAAACCAACATGCCCTAAAAATCATAAAATCCTAAAAGACTAAAATAACATAAACCCTAAAAACTACCAAACCCCATAAAACCACTAGAAACCCTAAAACCATAAAATAACTCAAACCCAAAAACCCAGGAAACCCTAAAACCCTAAAACCCCTTAAAATACATAATCCATATACCCTACACCCTAAAAACTAAATGCTACACCCAAAACCCAAAACCCTATACCCTGAACCCTAAACCCCATACCCCATACCCTAAACCCACCACTTGAAACCCTAAATCGTAGACCCTAAACCCAAAACCCAAAACCCTAACCCATATTCCCTAAACACGAAACCCTACACCCTAAACCCTATATCATAATCCCAAACCCTACACCCTAGACCCTAGACCCTAAACCATAAACCATAAACCTTAAACCCTAAACACTAAAAACCTATACACTAATCCATAAAAGACCCTAAAAACTATAAAACTCCTAAAAGGATAAATAAACCAAAAAACTGTAGAACACCATAAAAATCATAATCACCCTAAAACCCCTAAATCCTGAAAAAACTGAAAAACAATACAATCCAAAAAATCCCCTAAAACTCAACAAAAATAACATAAAAGACATGAAATCCTTACAACCGTGACATCCCTAAAAGTCATTAAAATCCAAAATAACTCAAAAAAGACAATAAAAGGACAAAAAAAAACAAAAAAAATGTTTCTAAAAACCTATAAAATATTAATAAAAACTAAAAACCCTTATGAACTCTAAAAATTAAAAAAAAACTTGAAGAAACTAATATCTATAAAATTCCTAAAACCTCATAAAACATTAAAAATAAGTTATAACCCTAACACAAAAAAGTCTATAAAAAGCCTTATAAATACCTCTAGACACCTAAAATATCCTAAAAAATCATTAAACACACTAAAAAACCATAAAAATTTTAAAACCCAAAATAAACTCTAATGAGAAAAAAAGACACTCGAAAATTCTAAAAACACCAAAACCCCTAGAAATCTATAAAACCCTAATGAATCCTAAAAAACATAAAACCCATAAAAACAAAAAAAAATTAAAATACATAAAAACACCTAAAATACCATGAATCCCATTAAAAACTATAATACCCCATAAAAATACAAACTAGCCTAAAAACCCAAAAAACCCAAAAATCCTTAAAAATCGATAAAATACATTAAAATCCATAAAAATCCCTAAATATCCCTAAAACCCTAAAAAACATAATAAGTATTAAAAATCCTAAAACACTAAAAAAACACATTAAATTCCTAAAAATATAGTAAAAGGTGATACAACCCCTTAAAAGACACTAAATATAATAATAATACAAAAAAGATCCTAAAAGCTATAAAACCATAAAAATACCTAAAACCAAAAAAAAATTCAAGAACCTGATAGAGCCACTAGAAAATCTTAAAAACCCCTAAAAACAAAAAACAACTAAATACCTACAAAATATTAAAAACTCTAAAACACACCAAAACCCTAAAAGACCATTTAAACCCTATAAAAACCCTAACAAACATGAATACCCTATGTACCTCAAAAGAACCCTAAAACCCTTAATAACATTAAAATCCCAAGAAAACTATGATACAAATATAAAAAATAAAAACACTTAAAAGAACTCCAAAACCCCAATAATAGCCATAAAAGAACCCTAAAACTTATAAAAAATAGGAAAAAATCCTAGAAATCCCTAAAATAAAAAAATCCACTAAACCCAAAAACCATTAAAACCCAAAAAAACACTGAAAACCTCAAACCACTAAAAAGACACTAAAACCATAAAATCCATAAAAATCCCAAAAATACCTAAAATTCTAAAACCCATTAGAAAATATAAAAGTAACCTAAAGACCACAAAAATAAAATAACAACATAAAACCCTATAACCCCCCCATAAAATCACTAAAAACTACTAAAGCACTAAAAACACTTTAAACACCTAAAAACCATAAGATGCTGCTATACAAAGACACTTGTGTATCCCTTGATTGCAGAGGTGGGTCCACCCATCCCCCCCCCCCCCCCAATTAGGGGAGTGGTACTTTTACCCCATAAGGGTGATCATAATTGCTTTATTCCCTTCTCGATTCCCGAATTTCTCCCATTATTTCCCAGAATCTCAATTTTCCCAATGGTGATTGAGATTTTACAAGGGAATCCCCATATCACCATTTCTCTTCTAGAATTCAATGAGGATTATTATCGTATTCGATGGACATTGATTGTGAGATTAAAGAATTGACACCCCTCGGTGGATGAGTTTGATATATTTTTTCTTTCAGATCACCGATTCTAGAGGATCGGGCGATGCTGGGGCTGCTTGATAGTCATCATATGAAGATATGCTTTACCTAAAAAGTGGATATGATTCATCCATGGTCTTATTCACCTCACACTTTCCACAGACATAGGTGTTTCCTTCTCTGATGGAAGTAAAATTTTCAAAAGAAGAGGGAATCTCCCTCAATGTCCATATCAGTCAAATTCATAAAAATCCCTCTCTACTTAAAATATCCATCCATCATTTTCATGCAAGAAAAAGTGGTAGGATGATTCATTTTCTCAGATAACAAAACCAGATCAGTGTATCACCTGATTTACCCCAGTTATTGTGTTGATATTGATGTCTCATGTAAACCCATTTATTTTTTATGGATCTATGTGGGTGAAGAATTTCATTATAGACAATTGGTTATCCTTGAATCGTGGATAATTTTTTTCTATTTGTGTAAGAAACTAAGACATTAAATGAAGACCTGTAGGCACATAGGTAGGATCAAGGTTCATGAGAGAATGAAATTGAGAGAGGATGATTTTGTAGCAGGTTCAAAGGAAGTGAAAATTTCATGTTATTTAGGCCTTCGAATCATAACCCTGGAGGATGTGTGGGCTTAAGATTCAGTGGTTGAGGGGATAGAAAGTGTGGTATCAAGGGTTTTCATTCATCATAAGGATGTAGCCCCACTGTGCTCGAATCCAATGGAGACTACCCTATTTTCCCACTTGAGATGCTATCTGAATTTCTAGAACAATGATACATCAAGAAATAGAAAAGGCATTGTGGAATCTAGATATGGAAACATGGACAAGGAGGCTACTGTCACATGTGGGGATGAGTCTAATGTTTTTAGGACGAGTCCTCCCAATTTTTAGGTTACCTCGGGAAAATATTTAGGGCTTCAGAGGAGGGAAAAGCATTATAGAAGGGTTAGCATGGAAGGTTAATGATATCATCTTAATGCAGACAATATTTCATATCCAAATTTAAAATTGGTTTGAAGGTTTGGAGTCTGAGGTGTTGAGTCATGAGTAGAGATGTACACAAATGGAGTTGAATACTACAACAAATATATTCCTCATGAGAATGCCTCTATTGAAATGTCTGAATTGGGTATTTGTATGGGTATGAAGTTGGATGCAACTAACCAACACAATGAAATTGATGCTAATGAGGATGGTTTTGATGATCAATCCAATAGAGAGCATCATCAATGCTTGGCCTTGGTGGACACCAATAGGCATGATGGAGATCATAGGACTAGTATACCAGAAAAAAATATTCCGGAGGAGTTATATAAACTTTATGGTAATTGTCATACCTCTAATACAAGGGGGAATGTTTCTGATGATGATAAAGAGAATGACATTTGCACTCCCACATGCTTTGACAATGAAATATTCTGTAACATCATCGAGAATGAAAGAAAAAAGGGGGCTGATAGTGAGGAACACACCATTGCTCCACCAAATAGAAGGCTGAGGAAGGATTACTCCAAAAAGCCAAAGATTGTGTCTACCAGGTCATCCTCTAGGGATTCATGGTTGATGAATGTTGATCACAAAGGGGGGAAGGCCACCAAAAAATCTTTCAGAAATCGCCTTACATCATAAAAATTGAGGCTCCGGGAGAGGTACATTAAATTTCTCATTCAATACAACTCACAATCTGAATTGCAGTTGGCTGATGATGGTGCAATCCCTAATTTTGGCTATGGTGAGGATTTTGGATATGTAGTTGGTTCTTTGGATATGATTTTTTTTTGTCTATTTTCCTTGTTTTTTTCTCTACACTTTTATTTTATTAATAAATTTAGGGGACTGGTCACGCTTGGTCATGCGCCTTCTTTTCCATCAAAACCCTAAAAAACTAAAAACCAATAAGAAACCACAAAACCCCTAAAAACCTAAAAACATATAACACCTAAAAATTCTAAAAAACTAAAAACCCTAAAACCCATTAGAACTCTGAAAACACCTAAGAACCTTTTGATACTTAAAACCTCTATGAACTGGAGAGAAAACAATAAAAATCCCATACAACCTAAATAATTATAAAAACCCTTAAATCCACATAAAAGTACTTAAAAACTATAAAACCAAAAAATCCCTAAAAACTATAAAACCCCTAAAAATCTCAAAAACCCAAAAAGAAAAATAAAAAATCTAACAACTTTCAAATCCCTAGAAAACACAAAATCCTTTAAAAGCTTATAAAATATAAAATACTCTAAAACCCCCCAAAACCAAAAATAATGAAAATTCCTAAGGCCCCTAAAAACTCTAAAACCCAGATAATATCCTAAAATACCATAATCACTAAAAACCATAAAAAACCCTAAAATTTCATAGCATACCCTAAAAAAATTTTAAAAACCCATATGACCCTAAAATCACATAAACTCCCTAAAACACCTAAAGATTCCTAAAACCCAAAAACCACAAACTAGTTAAACCCAATAAGAACCCCAAATCCCTAAAACCCCAAAAAACCTAAAATCCTTTAAAACCCATTATACCATAAAAAATTAAAAAAATCTTAAACAATCCTAAAAACTCTTAATTACTTAATCCCCCAAAAAAACCTAGAAATGCCTAAAAGCACTAGGATCCTAAAATACCTAAAAACCCTGAAAAGCCTGTAAACCATAAAAAACCTAAAACCCAAAAAAATCAACAAAACATAAAATAAATAAAAAATTTAAAACCCTAAAAACTATAAAACACTTTAAAACCCATAATAAGTATAAATGTTCATAAAACACCAACAACTAATTTAAAATGATAAATCATCCTAAAAATCCTTAGAAACCCTATACACCCAAGAAAACATGAAACAACTAATATTAAACTAAAATCCATAAATAACCAATTAAAAACCTACAAATAGTTAAAAATAAAACAAACATAAAACCCTAAAACCACGAGAAACCCTAAAACCCTAAAAACCATAAAACTTCTTTAAACACTATAATACCTTTATATTCTACCGAACATCGTAAAAACCCTAAAAACATAAACACACTTAAATATCATAAAAAATCCTTAATTTCCATAAAAACACCAGAAAAAACACTTAGAAACCAAAACAGCCTTAAAACCCAAAACCCCCCAAAAAAATCCCTAAACACAGTAAGACTAAAAAAATCCTTATCTCCCTCAAAAAACAATAAAGCACTCTAAAACCAACTTAAACCCCATTAAACCCATAAAAACTAACCGATACCCAAAAACCATAAAGAACCTAAAACCCTAAAAACTCTTTAAGACCCTAAAAACTCTTAAAAAATCCAAAAATCCTAAAAACCATTAAAAAAACTAAAAAATCAAATTATTAACAAAAATATATAAAAAAAAACTAAAAATAAATAAACCCCTTAAAAGCATTAAACTCTATAAATGACTCTAAAAAACATAAATGATCCTAAAAATCATAAAAACCCCTAAACGTAGTAAGAAAACCCCAAAACCCCAAAAACACCACAAAACCCATAAAACCAAGAAGCTGAGCAAAAAACCCCAAAAGGCCATAAATAAATTAAAAACCTAAATTAAGATAAAAAAAACTAAAACCCAAAAAAGAAAATAAACGCCTTAAAATACTTCAAAACTATAAGGGATGTTAAAACCCTCCAAAAAACACCTAAGGACCCTAAAAACCCAAACATACCTAAAAAACCAAAAAAATGTCTATTCTCCTTAAAACAATAACGGATCTCAAAAACCCTCTATGGCCATGAAAACCCTAAAAATACATAAAATTATCTAAAAACTAAAAAACCCCTAAAATACCCTAAAAACCCTAAAAATATCTAAAATTACATGAAACCATTAAAAAACAAAAACCTCCCAAAAACCTATGAAAAAATCTATAATTACAAAAACCACCTAAAACCATAAAAGATGATAAATCCATAAAACCCTAAAAGTCCCTAATTCCCAAAAACCCCTAAATTAACAAAAAAACCAATAAATCCCTAAACACCCAAAAAACCCCAAAAGTCCCTAAAAATCATCAAAAAAATTAAAACAACCTGAAAATCCAAAAATATTTAAAAACCCTAAAAACAATAAATGACCATAAAACCAATAAAACCATTAAAACCATTAAAAACCCTAAAACCACACAAAAATAAAAAAACCCTGAAACCCAAAAAAAACCAAAAACCCCAAAAACCCCAAAAAACATTAAAAACCCACCAAAACCCTATAAACACATAAAAATCCATAAATTTTAAAGAACACTAAATTAACCTAAAACCCTAAAAGATCCTAAAACTATGGGGGTTCAAACCTGACCCAACCTGAGTAATCTGGGTCAGGTTGGGTTTGGTTACATTTGTAATTTTGGTGGGTCATGTTTTTACGGGTCGCGTAGGGTGTCGATTTGGAAAACTAATGACCCAACTTGACCTGCCAACCCAAAGTTGGCCTGTAATTATAATAAATGCCATTAGGATATTTTTTACTCAGTCATTTTGACATTGCCTCCATTCCATCTTACCCATCCCTAATATACCTACCTCTTACTCACTCCCTCTACCCCCACCCATCAAATTAGTCCAACCCTAATAATATCCCTTCCCTCCCCCCCAGTCACACTATTCATCCCTCCCTCATACTCGCTACCTCTCCCTCTATCACTCTCTCCATCTTTCTCCCTCCCATCCACCTATCAATCGAATTGAATGAACCTAAAAATTTAATTTACATCCCTCTCCCTCCAATCTCACAGTATCACATATGCACAACCTAGAGATATTAATATATCTATCCTTCCCTCTCCCTCACTCTCTTCTCTTTCAATTCCCTATAGTTGACCACCATCCCCCCTCCTTCAGTCAAAACTAGAGACTCATAACTCCCAGTGAGTGTGAGTCTCTCACAAACTCTACCTTTTCAATCATCCATGGAAGCTTATATATGTAAGAGGGATTATATCATATTATAAAAACATTTTAAAAATATATATCTTATTAATTTTCATTTTTATGGATTTAATATTTTCAAGGAATATTTTTATTATTAGTTCAGTATTTACTTTAGTATATTTATTTAGTATAAGTTGATTGTGGAAAAAAATTTACACATTATTATCCATTTCATGAAAGTTTTTACATATTTTATAAATTGATAGAGTTCAAACAATAATTAATTGAAATATTTAATGTAAAATAGAAGAATGAGAATAATTAAAAGAACGGAAAGAAGAATTATTATTAGATAATATGGGCATGATCTATAAAATAGAAAAAAGAAAAGCAATTCCAAGACTGATAATTTTCTTAATTGAAACTTTATATACCAAACAATTGCTTCCCTTTTTTACTACTACGTAAGTAAAATAGTATAGTGAAAAAGTAATTATGTAGTGAAAATTCTATTTTATTTGATGTTGGTATTTTTTTCATACATTTGTTATGAGATACATTATGTTGTATTATATTTTTATTTCTATGAAAACAAATACAAATTGAATTCTATTCTAATAAATGCATGAAAGGATGCAAAATATGATTTTTTATATAGTCTTAGCCTAAGAAATGCAATCTCACTCTTTTTTTGTTATTATATAATAGTGTTGTGTATATTCAAAAAACATTATATGCATTTTACCAAAATTTATTTTCAACTTTATATTGAGATAAATGAATTTAAAAATACATATTCCAAACTATACTTTCTAAACTATATTTTTTTAAACATTTTATTTTATGATTATTTATTTTCCAAACAATTTTTTTAGTTTTATTCAATACATTGTCTGTGTATATTTGGGAAAATGTATATTAAATTTTATTTCCAAAAATTATTTTTCTATTTATAATAACCATTTATATAAAATATAAAAATTTCCTATGCATTTGTTAGTCTCTAGTAATTTTATTCAACATACAGTATATAGTAAAGACTGTATTAGTAATACATATTGTATCTGAAAATTTTTTTATTGAAAAAATTGTATATACATTATTCATTATTATGTATTATTTTAAATATGTTCTTAGATTTCATGAATATATTATTCAAATAAACATTTTTCAAAAATGTCTCTAAACTGTATTTATTTTTTAAAATACTGTATTTTTTTTATTTTTTTCAATTAGTTATCATGATCTACCCAACCAAACATGACCCCACCCATTATGGGTGTTTTTGGTCGGGTATTTAGGATAGAATGATTGTAATGAGACCAAACTAGATCTATCATATATTAATTGGGATGAGTCAAAAATCCTTCGTAACTTGACCCAACTCGACCCATGGACACTGCTACCTAACACCCTAAAAACATTAAAACCCCTAAAATACCCTAAAACCCTAAATTACCTAAAAACCCTAAAATATTCCGAACTTGAAAAAACATAAAACCTTAATACCGATTTAAAACCCTAAACCCTTAAAAAATTTAAAACCCCGAAATGCACTAAAAATCCTAAAAAATTTAAAACCCTAAGAAATCTAAAAACACAAAAAGACCCTAATACCCTAAAGAACCCTTAAAAATTTATAAACCTTAAAAACCATAAAACTTGTAAAACCATTGAAATCCTTAAATATCATAAAAAACCTAAAACACCAAAAACCATAAAACCCCATGAAATCCATAAAACCCAAAAAAAATGAAATCCATAAAAATCCATAAACCCATGAAATTTAAAAAAAACCTAAAAAAACTTAAAACCATAAAGCATAAGAAGACCCTAAAAACCATTAAATTCTCAACGTCCCAAAAAGACTAAAACCACATAAAAGATCATAAAAATAAAAATAAAACATTTAAATGGCTCTAAACCATAAAAATACATAAAGACCCTAAAACCATAAAGAACCCTAATGACAATAAAACCCATAAAACCCCTTAATTAATTTAAAATATTTTAAAACCCCTAAAAGGATCCAAAAACACTGAAATCCCTAAAAGACCCTAAAATCCAAAATAACATTAAATAAATATAAAAACCTAGAGAAACTCTAAAGTACCTTAAAATGGTCCTAAAACCATAGAAATATTAAAAACCAAAAAGAACCCCTAAAAACCGTAAAAATCTCCATAAAATGATAAAAACACTAAACACCCAAAATATCCTAAAAATACTAAAAGTCCCTAAATCCATTAATCAACTCTAAATACCAAAAAGACCTTAAAGGGACCTAAAAGACCCTAAAACTAGTATAATGTTATAAATACTGTGAAAGATAAAAAAACCCGAAAAAACCTAAAAAGATACAATAAAAACCCTAAAAGAACATTAATGATCAAAAACCCTAGAAATGAAAAAAAACCCTAAATACCATAAAGACCTAAAAACCAAGAAAATCCAGAAACCCATAAGAACCATAAAAACTCTCAAAACCCCAAAAAATATAAAAATAAAAATATCCAGAAATACCCCTAAAACCCCTAAAACACTAAAAACTCATAAAACCCCAAAGAAATCATAAACCCACTAAAGGGACCTAAAATACCTAGAATCCCTAAAGGACCCTAAGAACACAAAAACGACTAAAAGATCCTTAAACGTCCTAAAACCCTGAGAAGACCCTAAAACCCCAAACCCCCCAAAAACTGCTTTAACAACATTAAAAACAAAATAAACCCTAAAAAGTATAAAAAACATAAAAGGACCAAAAAACCATGAATATATTAAAATATCCAAAAAAATATTTGAAAAACCTAAAACCGTAAAATTCTAAAAGAAAAAAAACCACTAAAACCCATAGAATTCTCTAAAAACCCTTAAAAACACAAACACCCCTAAAAACATCAATCCCCCCAAACAAATAAAACATTGGAGACTCCTAATTACCCAAAAAACCACAACAACTTTTAAAAACACTAAAAAATCTAAAAATTTAAAAAACACTACATACCACAAAATCCTGAAATATCCATAAAACCTATAAAACGGTTATACACATTAACCCCCCCCATTAAACACATAAACCCCAAAAATACCATCAAACAGACTATGTGAAAACACTCAAAAAAACATTTAAACCCTAAAAACCAAAACCCCTAAACCCCCATAAAATGAAAAAATACCTAAAAAAGTAGAAACCCCTAAAAACCCTAAAAACCCTAAAGCTCTAAAAACATAGAAAAACCTAAAATCCCTATAACCCCTAAAAACCACAAAAACAGTAAAGCCTGAAAACCCCTAAAAACATTAAAGCCTCTAAAATTTTTAAAAATCTAATCAAACCCTAAAACCGTAAAATATATATAAAATCCAAAAGCCCATAAAACCGCTAATACACCTCAAAACTCAAAAAAACTTAAAAACCATAAAACCCATCAAGAACACTAAAAACCCCTAAAGACCCTAAAACCCCTAAAAACCACTATAAGACCCTGAAACTATAATAACCCTAGAATACATAAAATTGTATAGAAACAGTAAAATACATAGAAAATCCTTAAACACCATAAGAACCATAAACCCACAAAACCCTAAAAAACCCCTTAAACATCATATAAACCCCAACATACCTAATAAAACCTAAAAAATACTTAAATACTAAAAACCCTAAACCAACCTAAAAAACTAAAGAATCAAAAAATTCCATAAAAATTGAAAAACAACTAAAAATATAAAAACCCTAAAAACCCTTATCAAACTCTAAAATTCGTAAAAACCTTTAAAAACCTTAACTACAATAAATCCCTAAAACGCAAAAAAACCATAACAAGACCCTCAATCCAAATTAAAATCTTAAAACCTTAATACAAATAATAAAACATGAAACTATAAAAAACCCAAAATACACTTGAGACACTAAAAAGCCCCAAAAACCATTAAAACCCTAAAAATAGTAAAAAACCCCACAACCCCTAACAAATAAAAACCTTAAAAACCAATAAAATTTCCTAGAATCCATAAAAATCATAAAACCATAAAATCACTAAAAACTCCATGAAACCATAAAAACACAAAAAATTCACAAAAATCCAAAAACCCTAAAAACAATAAAAAGACCGTAAATCCCCGGAAAACCCAAAGACCATACAATCCCTGAAAATCCTAAAAACCAAAAAATCCCATATAACCCCCAAAATAAAATTTACATCCCCTAAAACCCATAAAAGTCTTAAAACCCCTAAAACTCCCAAACCCCTAAAAACCTCTACAACCCAAAAGACACTAAAACCCTTAAAACCCCAAAACCCTAAATACTCAAACCCCCTTAAAACCATTAAAAACCTAGAATCCTTTTTAAAGACCATAAAGAGCATAAAAATTTTAAAAAACCAAAATAAAACTAAAACCATGAAAGACCCTAAGAACTATATAAATACACTAAAAGTGACACAAAACCCTTAGACACCCTAAAACCCATAAAACCTTAAAAACACTAAATACCATTGAAACCATAATACCCTAATATCCTTAAAGTCATGAAAACCCAAAAAATCCTGAAAACTATAAAAACCCTAGAAATGCTAAAAAACCCTTTAAAAACCCCAGAAATAACAAAAAAACATAAAACACAAAAACACCTAAAAGACCCCAAATGCATTAAAAATACATAAGAAAACCAAATAAAAGCAACCCCTCCCCCCAAATATCTAAAACCCTTAAAAATAATAAAAAAATAAAATATATTAAAACCCCTAAAACCCTAAACACCCTAAAAAACCTAAAATAACGAAAAGACCCATAAAACCCTAAAATCCAAAAAAAAACCCAAAAAACCTAGAAAACCTAAATACTAAAAAATCCATAAAACCCCTATAAAACCCTAAATGATCCTAGAAAACTAAAAAACATAATAGATTTGACAACCCAAAAAACACCAAAAATGATTTAAAACATTATTAAATCCCCAAAATACATTTAAAGGTCCTTAAACACCAAAAATCCCTAAAGACCAAAATTCAACATAAAACCATACAAATCCTAAAAACCAAGAAAACTCATAAACCCTAAAACCATTAAATGATCATAAAATACCTAAATACACTAAAACCCCTAAAATCCACAAACACACTAAAAATACTAAAAACCATAAAACCAATAAAACCCTAAAAAATAAAAAAACCCTGAAAACATAATGAAATCATAAAGAAAATAAAAACCCAAAAAGTCCCTACAAACCACTAAAACCCAAAAAAAAACCCATAAAACCCAAAAATTTACAAACAACCATAAATCTATAAAAAAACATAAAAATCCTTAAAACCCGAAAAACCCTAAAAAACCTAAAACCGATAAAACCCTAAAAGTTCAAAAACCACTTCAAAAAGAAATAATCTAAAACCCCACAAAACCCTAAAATTAAAAAATATTATAAAGAATATATAAATCATTAAAAACTCTAAAAATTGTAAAAATGCTAAAAAACTAAATAAAAATAAAACCCCTAAAATACTAAAAACCATTAAAATTCATAAAAACCCTAAAACCCTAAAAGACCATAATGACCCTATCACACTAAAATTCCTAAAAACATTAAAACCCTAAAAACATAAAAAAAAACCCATAAAATCCATAAAACCTTAAATACCACTAAAACAGTAAGAAAACACAAATAATCCTTGAAAAACTATAGACTCCTACAACCCAAAAACACATATTCCTCAAAACCCTCTAAAACAAATAAAAACCCTCGAAAACCTAAAAAATTTCAATTGACCATTAACAACCTAAATAAGGCAGAAAAACTCGAATAACCTCCTAAAATATCTACTGAACCCCAATAAACAACTAATACCCTAAAACCCTGAAACCTCAAAAATTTTAATTTGAAACCCTAAAAAATCTTTATAAATCCTAAAAAAACAAAAAATATAAAAAACCTAAAATCGTAAAAACCATAAAATCACCTAAAACCCTAAAAAAACTCCCTTAAAATTCCTAAAACCACCTAATATAATATAAAAACATAAAAATTTGTTAAACCCACTAAAATGAATAAAACTCATAAAACCCCTAAAAACCCATAAAACCACCAGAAAACACTGAAAACCCTGAAACCTTAAAAAACTCCAAAACCACTTAAAACCATAAAAATAAATAAAACCCCAAAATAACTAATGAAACCATAAAAACAATAAAATTTACTTAAAACTAACTAATAACCATAAACAACCCTAAAACCCTTCATATCCATAAAAAATTAAATACCCTAAAACCCTTATAAACCAAAAATCCTAAAAAAACATAAAAATCCAAAGAAATCTAAAAACACATTGAAATTATCGAAGACACTAGAAGATGAAAAAACATACAAAAACCCCAAAAAGCACTACAAAAGAACTAAAAAACTAAAGTCCCTAAAACAATAAAAAACTATAAAAGAAACTAAATCCCTAAAACCTTTAATGACTATAAAATACCGTAAAACCCCTAAAATAATCTAATCCCATTAAAATCCTAAAGGACACTAAAAACCCTACATACCCTAAAAGTCACTAAAACCCCCAAGAACCCCAAAAGGATCATAAAACCCATAAAGGACACTAAGAACCCCTAAAAATAGAAAATACCCAAAATTACCCTAAAAACAACAAAAAATACTAATGGACCATAAAATACTAAAAAACCCTTTGTACCATAAAACCCCTAAAGCAATCTAAAACCCCTAAAACCCTTAAAAACCCGAAATCCCCCAAAAACCCTAAAATCATCTAGAAAACATAAAAAATACTAAATGGTAATAAAAAACACAAAACACCCCAAAGTAAATAAAATGATAAAAACCCAAAATACCCTAAAAGACCTTAATATCCTCAAAGACCACTAAAAATAAAAAATATCATCAAACCATATAAAACAATTAAAAAATTAAAAACCCTTAATGACTAAAAAACCCTAAAAATCCTAAGACCCTAAAACCATAAAACATCTAATAACACTAAAAACCATAAAACCATAAAACCATATAAACCCTAAAAACCCTAACCCCCCCCCCCCCCAAAACATTACAGAACCCTAAACCCACTAAAAACAAAAAGAACCCAAAAAAACCAAAAAACCCAAAACACCCAAAAAAAACCCCGTAGAAATCCCAAAACAACGTAAAAACCTAAAAACCTCAAAAACATCCCAAACCTCTAAAAACCCTAAAGATCCCTAAAAGTCTTAAAATACCCAAAAATTCGTAAAAGAACCTAAAACCCCCCAAAACCCCTAAAAGAAGACAAAAATCTTAAATGACCCTAAAACCATAAACACACTAAAAACCCTAAAAGGTGTACAAAACCAAAACCATAAAAACCATATAAAACCATAAAAATCATATACAACCTAAAGACCCTAATACTGGTTAAAGTACTAAAATTCATAAAAACCATTAAAAAATAAAACCAGAAAAAACCAGAAAATCCATAAAATGAAAAAAAACCTTTAAAACCCCTAAAAACTCAAAGTACCCATGAAAACCCAAAAACACCTAAGACCCTAAAACTGATAAAACCAAAAAACCCTATGACAACACTATAAAACCTAAAAACCAAAAAACACTATAAACCCTTAAAAACCATATTACACATAAAAGTACGTAAAAAACCCTAAAACCCTAAAAAATATTAAGACCCCCCTAAAACCACAAAAAACCATTAAACATGCTAAAAACCCTAAAAACACTAAAATTTTCATAAAAACCTAAAACCCTAAAAACAATAAAACACCTAATATCACTAAAAACCCTAATCCCACTCAAAACCCTAAAAATATAAAAACCGTAAAAACTATAAAAACACCTAAAAACCTAAAAGTTTCTAAAACCCCAAAATACGCTAAAACCCTTAAAACTCCTACGAACCATAAAAATTTTAGAATACTAGAAAACTCCTAAAACCCAGAAAAACCGCTAACATTCCTAAAACCCCTATGTAACCCAAAACCAATAAAAGTCATTAAAAAACAAATAAAACACCTAAAGACACAAGAAACCCTAAAACCCCTAAAACTCCAAATCTATAAAACCCTAAAAACATAAAACACACAAAAATAATAAAAAACCGAAAAAAACACTAAAATCCCTAAAAAACATAGAAAACATAAAACTCCTTAAAACTCCTTAAAACCCTAAAAACCCACAAAACATTTAAAACCTAATAAAACCCTAAAAACCCTAAAACCATGAATACAGACGAAAAAAATATAATGAACATTAAAATCCCTAAAACACATAAAAACCATAAAAAAAATAAAATAGTAAAACATAAAAAACTCTTAAAACCCCTAAACAAATAAAAACCCCACAAAACCAAAAAACTCATAAAAAAGAAAAAAAAATAAAACACAAAAACACCATGAAGTCTGTAAAAAACCCTAAAACTTCTAAAACCCGATAACCCCTCACAAAAAATAGAAAATATCCAAAAACCCATAAAATCATAAAGAATCCTTGAGAAACAAAGAAAACCCTAAGAAGAACCTAAAACCTTAAAACACACTGAAACCATAAAAACCCCGTTAAGCACTTAAAACCGTAAAAGCTACATAAAACCCTAAACCCCCTTAAAACCCTAAAAATATAAAAAATCCTTAAAAAACATAATTCCCATAAAAATTAAAAAATGTCAAATCCTCGAAATACTCTTAAAAACATAAAATGAATAAATACAAAAAAACCCTATAAACACTAAAAGGCCATAAATACCTTGAAAACCAAAAAAATCCTAAAAATTATATAAAACCCCTTAAACACCATAAAAACCATAAAAACTATAAAACCCTAAAATCCAAAAGACCTGAAAACCCTTAAAAACCCTAAAATCATAAAATAAACGTGAAATCCCAAAAAAAGTGTAAAACCCCTCAAACACATAAAAACTCTAAAAAACATAAAAACCATAAAACCATAAAAGAAACCTTGAAAAACCTAAAACGCATTTATAGCCCAATAAAACTAGAATTCCTAAATAATTAAAAACCAAAAAATAGAAAAAACTAATAAAAACCCAAAGAAACCTCAAAAAGTCTGTAAGAACTGAAAGACCCTAAAAACATCAAAAAAATCGTAAAACCCCTAAAGGTAGTAAAAACCCTTGAAACACAAAACTAACCATAAAGAGATTATAAAAACACTTAAAAACTTTTAAACACCATAAAACCCCTTAAAAATCTAAAAATTCTTACAACTAAGAAATCCTAAAATCCTAAAATTCTTAAAAGACCCTAAGTGAACCATAAATCCTAAAATCCAAAAAAAATACATAAAATTCCCCTAAAACCTCAAACCACCCTAATAACCATAAAACCTCTAGAAACCAGAAAAAATATTCCTTAAAATGATAACAAACCCTATAACACCCTAAAAACATTAAATCCCTTAGAAGCCCCAAAATAACTTTGAAATCGCATAAAATCTCTAAAACCCATATAAGACAATAAAATCCTAAAATCTCAAAAAACCTAAAATATACTAAAGACCATATTAAACACCCAAAAACCTAAATCCCTTTGAAAAATATCAAAAAAATAAAAAACCCAAAAACCCAAATATCTTAATAACCCTAAAAACCCATAAAATCCCTAAACACCCAAAAAGGTGAAAATGACTCTAAAAAATAAGTAAGAACTCTTAAACATCCTAAAAATGCATAAAAACTCACTAATTACCCAAAAACCACTAAAACCTAAAAAAACCTTAAAACGAGTAAACCCCCTAAAAACTAAAAAACCTCAAAAAACAAAAAATTCCCTAAATTCCTTAAAATACCCTTAAAACCTATAAAACCCCTAAAATCATAAAATCCCTGAAATTCCCTACAACTCGATTAAAATCCTTGAAACACTATAAAAAACCTAATATTACTAAAAGATCCTAAAAATATAAAACCCTTAATACCCCCCCCCCCCCCAAATGCACCTAAAACTATAAAACCCATAAAGACCCTAAATCCCCCAAAAATATAAGAGACCCTAAACCCCTAAAAAACCTAAAAGACCCTTAAAAACCCTGAAAAAACGTAGGAACCCCTAAACACCCTAAAAACACTAAAATTCATAAAAACCATTTAATTTCTATAAAATCTAAAAACACTAAATCCATAAATACCCAAAAACCCCTGAAAACCTAAAAACATAAAAATAACTAAAAATCCTAAAAACCCCTAAAATCCCTAAAAATCATAAAACCCTAATATAATCCTATAAACCCTGAAACCCTAAAGTCCCCTAAAAATGCTTAAAAACCATAAAATACTAAATTCACTAAAACCATAACCCATAAAAAGATACGATAACCCATATAACACCTAAAAACCAAAAAAACCTATAAGAAACTCCAAAAATCCATGAGCACTAAAAACCCTAAAAGTAAAAAATACCCCTAAAGACTATAACCCATGAAACCCCTAAAACTCTGAAATGTACATAAAGATCTTAAAACCCATAAAATCCCTAAAACACACTAAATGTTTTTTAAAACCAATAAAATTAAAAAAACCCTAAAAACTATAAAAAATACAGAAACCCCTTAATAAAACCCTAAAACCCATTATAACCCTAATAAATATAAAAATTAATAAAACCCATAATAACCTAAAAACTCTTAAAAATAATAAATAAAACTAAAAACCTAAAACAATAAAAAAAATAAACATAAAAATCATATAATTATCTAATTTTCTCCTCATTTGACGAACTCTGTGAGCATTGGTTGATTGTTTATAGGGTCACATGAACAAAAATATACAAATTGTATGTATTTTATGTTATAGCACTAAATTTTTATGAAGTCCATTAAAATGCGTGATTAGAAGGAATAAGATGTATTTTTTATAGTCCACCCTTTGTGGGTTTTCTACCAAACAAGATTTATGATTCATTAATTTTTAATTTATTGAAATTTAGTGTAAAACATGAAAATCATAATTCTAGCGAGGTCATACTCTAATTTTACAATGAATTCCCATTGTAGTTTTCACCCTGATGAGTCTTGTGTCTCTATTCATGGGATGATTACATTATTGAAAATTTTACTAATGTCACTATCTTTTTATGTTGATTACGTTTTACCATAAATAATGGTGTGAGGACCCCAATGGGACTTATTTTTAGAGAAAGTCTCAATATTTGTCAAACATGAATGATGCATAATTTGTGAACCTATTTTTATGAATTATGAATATGAAATGAGATATGCGGTAAGTATATAATGAGTAACCATAAGAATGGTTTCTAATAGGATGTTTTTGGTGTGTAAAGTGGTAGTAAAATACTCTCCTGGGGATTGATTTTTCTTACGTTTACTAGACTTTTTTTGTTGGAAAATTATGCAGAGTTGGTTTGGGAATATTATGCATTGTTAAACAAATGTGTCCTCAAGACACTGAACATACATTTCTAATGGAAAATTAATTTTATGGAAATTTATATTTATCAAAACCAATATGGGTGTATTTTCAAGGGATTGATGTCTAAAAACTTAGAGGGAATTCCTATTTGATTTAATATTTAATGGGAATCCACTCCCACACAAATTTGGATTGTGTAAAGGAGTGTTGATGCATGGTTTTGTTTAACATTATAAAGTCCGGACATGGGTCGTTAAATTTAACACCATACAACTGGGATGTTTGGGATTTAAAATTTAAGATCACTTTAAAAAGACCAAGTGGAATACGATCTACCCTTTTCCTGGTAGAATGACTTGGAATGTTCTATCATCTCCAAGAATAAAGGGGGTGAAGTTTGTAAACATTATTTTGGTGTGTTTTTTCGAATCCAATGAGTGTTGTTAGACATAAAAGACATAGGGTTGTATGTAGTTATGAAAAACATATCATTCGGAATAATTTCCCCTTAGTTGGTAGGCCTTTTCTAGAGGAAACTTATGTAGATCTGACTGGTTCATGTTTTTAGAAGTCTAATAATGGTTTCCTCATGCCACTGTCCCTCCATTTTTGAGGGTTGAGGTAGTTTATGGGGATTCAGACATTTAAAAACTCATAATTTTTCTTGTGAAAGGATAGTTCCTGAACATGAAAGGGGATTTTCAAGTCTATATTTCTCAAGAATAAGTAGAGACGTCCCCCCTATATAGTTAAGAGGAATTTTACCACGTATGAATCACCCATGAATAGGGAAGAGGCAATTTTTTATTATGACTATACAAAAGGTTGAAGATATGTGCTTCACTACATATCATTTGATGATGATAATAAATCCATACATAGTTCTATAATACCTATTCATTTTAATGTAATGTAGAAAGGACATTACCCATGGAGCTTAATGTCTTATAGAAAGGGCATGGATCACCTGATGTGAAGGGAAATAGAAGTTGGGTCTGGGCCTATGACTAGAGGTCTGTGTATCACTATGTTTAATAATGAAGCATTGTAATGCTTTCTCTCAAAAATATTTATACTAAGTGAAGTTTAGTGGATGACCTATGTCGATATCTTAAGGATCCTTTTGCAGTCAATCACTCTATAATTCTAATTAAATATGTATATATATATATATATGAAATAAAAAGACCAGAAATTAGATTTTGGAATTGAAAATGCAAAATTAAAATTAAACATGCAAATTCAATGCAAACAGAATGAATGCAAACAGAATGATGTTAGACAGAAAGGATATATTCCTGAGAGAATCACCCAGATAAAACCTTCATCGTCACATTATTATTTTCCAATTTAATTAATAAACACACTCAATAATATGTGTTAATATCCTCTTCTATATGTGGTTGTGAATATAAGGTGCTCTCAACGATTGCCGAGAGACCTCACACCCACCTCCTTGATCAAGGGAAAATATTATAGAAGAGAAAGTTAAGTCTCGGGTGGCAAGTGGAGACACAAAGGTGCCTTACCCACTAATATCCCCCTTGAACTAACTCTAATAAAATATGAAACAATAAAATTTAATAATAAATGACTTGGGTTAAACAATAGATTGATCCCCTGGGAAGTTCCTCGGGTTAGTTACTCATGATCACGAGTATAAGAGATTACGGTGGAGAAGAATGGGGTGGAAAACAAAAGATAAAAAATGAGAATTATATGAAGAAGAGGAAAATATATTGAAAATTCATAATATTATTAAAATTTAAATAAACTACAATACATTTAAAAATGGACACACAGAAGTTCCAATACATTGAGAAGGGGTGAGGGTACATATTTATAGGGAGAGGAGGTGAAGAATTCACACTCAAAACTTTTAATCTGAAAGTTCCTGCGTGAATATGCCACTAAATGACTGAATTTGTTTTATGTGTATTCATGAATATTGTTACAAAATGTCTCATACTTTTTCTCTCAAACTACCAGCTTTATTTTACATCAGATGTAGATGTTATGACTGAGTTATTCGGAGATTTTTAATCTATACATTTGACTGGCCAAATTCAAATTCTTCAAATTACTTGGAAATTATGACTTTGAAACCTGTATATTTATTCCTTCCATCCTTAATAAATGTTTTTAAAAATATAATTTTTCATCCCTCCACAATATATGAGCCATTTTTGATGAATGGTAACGATTTTATGAATTTATTAATCAATGGAATGGTTTCTGCCTGGTGAGACGTTTCATCTTCTACATGTTGTGAGCATTCCCATAATACCTTCATGAGGGTATTTTGACTTTACATTCATCATGTAAACTCCATATTGAATCCAATTTCTTTTACAGATGGAATTAATTAATTTGGGGGTTTGTTCTCCGAGTTATGCATCTGTTACTTCAGTGGGGCCCATTCTGTCCTCCTGGAAAACTATTCAATTCCATTGAATTTTTACAGCCACTAGATGATCGATTCAGCACCTGGTCCAGAAGACAAAAATTAAGGACATTAAATAAGGATTAAAAAAATGAAACATAAAATATGGACATATATGTAATGATAAATTACCAAAATACCCTTGTGATAACAATCAGTTAAAATTGCAGAATTAGGCCATTTTTGAATTTATGCTCAAAATAACACTAAAACCTAAAAATGTGATAATTACCCATACAATAACACTGTAGTGGGGTTATAAAAAATGTTTTATAGTATAAAATATATGAAAATGTGAGCTTCATCATATTATTCAGTGGTAGAAATAATTCTATACATAGTTCTTACAAGTGTCCCCCACATGCAAATCAATCACTTTTATAGAAAAAGGGGAATTTACTTTTGGATATGAGCTCCTGAATACGGTGAGTCTCATATTGAATTTACTAATATGGATCTAGATCATGTATATGAGTGGGTATTTTTTTAATATGAGCTCACCTATGTGGCCAGGCGCATGTTAAACTCTACTATGCTGATCTATTTCATTAACAGGAACATATGGGGAAACATTAGTTTTTGTGTCTTGAAATTTCTCATGTTGTTATTACCCATACACAATAAAAGGGGGAAATTTTATTTCATGTCTAGAACAAAGATATGAGGTTGAGGTGTCAATACATATCCTTTGATGATAGGAATCGTGCCACCTGTAGTTCTCAATATCATGTAGTTTTAGTGTCATGTGATTATGATATTGGAAATTTAGTTTAATATTAATGTGGGGAGGAGGAAATGAGGTCTTAGAGTTTAAGATAATTAGGATAAGAACACCTATCACAGAAACCATGATTAACTAGTGGCTAAATGGTATGGGATGTTCCAAAATGCACCACAAGTGAGGGGGATAAAAAGTGTAAAGCATGGTTTTAAATATTCATAGATTAGGATAAATGATATGGGGAATTGAATCCATTAAGAAATATTGAGGTAGGAAATCCCTATCCTAGGTATGAATTTTCCTTTTATTGAAATGATTTTTTTTGGGAAAAAAATGAAAAGCCAATTAGTGAATTTATGCATAGTAAAAAAAGGTGTTTTCATGAAACTAAACCTCCACTTCAAATGATTGGGGAGGTTTATGAGGATTTGAAATTTCCTGAGGAACATAGTTTGATGAATTAAAGGGATGTGTCCCGGAATATAAGAAACATTCATTCTATGATTGTCTAGATAATTGGAAATTCCCTACATAGTTCTGACACATACGTAAGGGGGGTATTTGGTTTCTTAGATCGATCTCTGAATGAGGGACCAAAATTTGATATATCCTAAATAAATTATCATGAAGGATGTGGGTGAATTTTTCTTTTATTTTATTTTTAACCAGGGATAGGACTAGGGCACAGTTTCTTAATGTCACTATGTACCTTGTAAAAACAAGAATCAAGCCACATGTAGTTATTGAGGAGGGGAGTCACTATGGAGATCAGATTCATACACAATAAGGAGGGATTTTTTCATCATGGTTGGGCCCTAGATTAGAGATCTCGGAGTCATTATGTATTTTATGTGAACAGAAATCCGTCCATACATTGTTATCGAACACAAACTGGTGGGTTACTAATGTTGGGAGAGATTTACATTCAAGTGAGGGAATCATGATGGAACAATTTAGATTAATTTCACACAGTGAAAATGATGGGTAGTCCATAGTTTATCTTCGTATGGCTATGATGGCTGGTGCTATGGAGTTTATATATATACAACTATGACATTGGTAGAAAATTTTAACGTCATGTTGTGAAGATTTATAAAGAATAAGGGTTCCAAATAAAGGTTCACGGTGAATTCACTATGACATGATGTGAATGAGGATCTGAGAGGCCCTATGTCACACCATAGACTCCTAAAGGAGACTCAAGACAAGAGTCCATAAATTTGAACGAATTTATTGCTGGGCCAAAAGATATAATTTTTCGACATTGCTACATGTCCCATGTTAATATGAGTCAAACCATATCTATATCTTTAATTAATACTCCATGAATTAGTTAGTCCCAGATTCATGGTTGGAGAACATATTTTTTTATGGGATGCTAGACCTGAGATATTTCATCTAGGTTTTGCTATATATCCCATTTGAATAATAATCAAGCCATAAATAGTTCTTCCACATGTCATGGTAGATGAACGGTGTTGAAGGAATTTCCCTCTCAGATGAGGGTACCATAGTTTCATGTAGTTTAACATCATACAATGTTGTCATATGAAGATTATGAGTCTTTATACTTGTAAGAAACATAATTCTATCATGAAAATAAAATAAGGCCAAAGGATGGTAAAAAATAATCCCATGATAGAGGTAAATTTGAATTTGGGTCTGACATTCAAATTATAGTCATCACTACATATTATGTGATAACAGGAATCAATCCACCCTTAGTTTTGGATGGGAATTCTCCACATAGGTCATACCAATACAGAGGAAGAAATATTTCCCATTATTCTTGGATGGTCCGAAAACATAAGGAATGGGCATCACTATGTATCCTATTATGGAAGGAATAAAGAAACACATAGTTATAGAGAAGGATACTTCCTATGTTAATCTAGATCTAACATAGGAACATGGGAATTTCATATTTGTTCCATAAAGATCTGTCCCTTTGGAACCTAATTATTTATTGAAACAGTGATCGTCATGTAATTTAACATCATGTCTTGAGGACATTATCTCTTATTTTATGGTCATGGAGTTCATACCCTTTATGCTACACAGTTTAAAATCCAGAAGCTAATATGATGCTTCATGTAGTTTAACATCATGTGATCGGAACAATTGTAGCACATTTTTATTATCATGTTATAGGGGTGATCTCTGTATGGTTTAACATCATCTGGTCAGGATGATGTACTGTTTATTTTAACATCATGAAACCCTGACGAAGGTTACATGTAGTTTATCATTGTTTGGTTTGGATGATGTATATATAATTACATGAAATATTTCTTCTGGAACCTTGGGTTGGTGGGAGCCCTAGTAATTTTCCCATTCATTGAAATTATGGAATATTATCCGTTAGAGTGTAACTTATGTATGGAGTAAGGTACTAGCCATTTTTTTCTAGCTTGGGAGGTTTATTTGTGATAGTCATCAAAGTACTGAGAACAAACACCATCTCTCCTTCTAGAAAAGATAGGAGTAAAACCTTTTAGTCCAAGGCTTATGAAATATTGTTTTTGTGAAATTCAAAATAGTGAATTGTTTGAAATATATTTTCATTATGTCTCTTCAATTCATCCAAGATTTTCTGTAATTGATCACATGTGGATATCTAATCATAGGATGATGCATAGAGTGAGGGAAACTGAACTTCAATGGGTAGTAACTCTTATGTCCTATATACTAATGATTATTAGGATTCTTATGTGGCAGTGAAGGTTATGGTGTGGTAGTCCCAAAGAGTAGGGAGGATTTTTTTCCAACCATTAATTCTTATCCTTATCTACCATTTTTTGGAATATATTGGATATGGTTTTATTTAAGTCCTATATCTATATGATTTCCACTGAATGGTAGTGAGATAAATTATTGGACTTGATATCACACTATTGATAGAGTTATCTAAATCTATAGATAGGAATTGGTTTCATTTTCCATAAGTATTGCATAAGGGACCCTAAATATGCTAATGATGTTGGATTTAAAGAAGATGATAATGTTTCTTGACTCTCACTCTTTGATAGGTACAACTTCTTCCCCCTTGGAAAAGAAGTCAGTTTCTATGATAATATACTTGAATTTCATGGACATAGTAGCAGAATATGGTACCATGTCATCTATTCCCCATATGAATAATGGGAAAGAGTACTTGGTTGTGTGAAGTAACACAAAGGGTTAGTGGTAAAATATGAATAAACCTAGTAGGAATGGATATTTTTTGTGAATGTTGTAAATTCATGAATTATAGTGGGATATTAGTATCCATGCATTAGAATTTTATGGGAGAGATAGGAAATTGATTGATTGGAACCACTTGACTTAGTGTGCACTTCCTTGATGAATATTATGGTCTCTTATCTATAAATAACCCTGAGAAGGACCACATCTAGGATCTGATTATAGAGGAACATTTATTGATTTGTTCCATCATAGATAACAAAGTTAATTTCTCAAATCTATATTTTCTCCCTTCTTTCCTTATATGGTGGGAGATATCCCTTTTAATGGTAGTACCCAATGGGTGTCATCCAGGTTGTGGTAGGACTGTAAGGCTTAGGTAAAGGTATAATCTCGTCAATTTCTTCCATGTTTCCCTAAACTGACAATGACACCATACAATGGTGAAAAATGATGATGAATGTTTTATCCCATTCTAAATCATCTAGATTTGTGCCTGCCTTTTCCAATGAATTGGCCTAGGAAATTTGGGATCATGGGACATGAGTCAATGTCATCTCCAATGGGTATTCTACCCTTATTCCTATAATGTTGTTTAAAGGGGGGATTATATGCTATTTTTTGATATAAAAATAAATTTCAACCTTCTTGATGAACAGTCCCAATTCACCAATTATATTTATCTATTTTACATATACCTGAAGTTCTAGCTCCAACACTTCAATGGGAGGCTAATATTCTGCTTCATTGTTTGTGCAACCCTCCAACAATAGGACAGAGTATGTGAGGACTTCCTTTACTGGAGATATGAGTATGAATCTCATCCCCACTTTATTGATCTTGGGATCTTCCATCCCCATTCCTATTAAGCTCATATATGCACCATCAAAATTCATCTCCCAAATCTAGGGTCCTCTTAAGTAGTTAAATCCTCTTCATCTGGTAACTCAGTATCCAATGAACTCATTTCTACCAAAGATTGATATTCCAAAAAATATGCTAATTCCTGGACTTTAATTTCTTTTCGAGGAAAAAAATGAATGTCGAACTGCTATAGGATAACCGCTCACTATGACAAACCCCTAGTCAACATTTGATGGATGTAGATGTATTTTATTAGGTTTCTACAAGAGGTAAAATGGATCACATAATGATGTCAGAATGTCTCAATTTTTAAAATGCTAATATTAGTGCTAGAAATTTATTCTTGATTTCTGAGTAATGAGTCTCAACATCAATTATGGATTATCTGATATAATTAAGGCTATTTTCTCAACCAACATCAATATTTTTCACAAGTAATGCTCCTAGTGATTTCTCAATATTTTTCACAAACAAGATAAGTGGTCTTCCATTGACATATTGAATTAAAACTGACAATCTTAAGGGATACTTCTTGAGACTATCAATTTCGTTTTAACAATCATAAATGAACTTGTATGTAACTACCTTTTTAATCAACCTAGTAAATGGAACATATATTTATGAATGGTTGGTTTTTATGTTATGAATGTCAAATAAGTATACATTAAGTCCCCTCAACATAGTGTGGCTGTGAGGAGGTGACATGTCAAGGATGGCCTTTTTGTTATTGTGGTCATATTCAATTCCATGATGGTTTACGACGAAGCCAATAAACATCCTTGAGGTAATGCTTATGGAATGTTTTGATAGTTCATTTATATATTATGTTTTCATAGTTTGTTGAAAATGGTTACAAGATCTAGTAGGTGGTCTGATCACTCTCACGATTTAACCACAATGTCATCAACATAACATTCATCAAACATTCCTCGGATGGGATTGAAGATGTTATGCATGAATACTTTGTATGTACTTCCCATATTCTTCTTAACAAATGGAATTCAACAGTATAAAAATACACCCTGGTCCGAAAAGGTGGTGTATTTTTAATCTTCCTGGGACATTTTGATTTGGTTTTATCCAGAATAAAAATCTATTAAGGAGAGATCCCACTATTTTGTTGTTTCATCAATCAACATTTCTATGACTAGGACTGGGAAATAATTCCTCAGGTAGTGATAGTTGAGATCATTAAAATCGATGCACACTCTTATTTGTACATTCTTCTTTAATGGGTACTATATTGAACATACAATGAAGATATTGGAATTTATTAATCAATATTTATCTAATGATATTTTAAAATTTAGCCTCTTTATTGGATGCATGTATTGGGTGTCTCCTCAGGGAGGATTTTTTGTAACCCTGATGATCTTTTGGTAGGACCATGTGGGGAGTAGCCACCATGGGTTTGAGGCCTAGGATTTCTGTGTAGTTCTAGGAAAATAAATCTTTATATCACCTAAGGAAGGAGGTATATCCCTATATCTATTCAGAATACATGGCTTCACTAATCAACATTGGTCATGGATCCTCTTCTATACCTAGATATATTGTTCCCATGTTCATCAATGGTGGCAGAGACACACTCCTCAAATGATGGAGGGGTTTCCCTAAAGTCTTCATCATCTTCCTATTCCTCATATTCTTCTTGCCCTTATTTTTCTTCCTCCTCTTTTTAAGATGGGGAAACTAGTCCCAGGATGTGTTCTCCAATGTTTATAGAAGAGTCATGATCTTGTTATTCAGAATATGAAGCAACTTCAATTGACCCAATTGACAGTGTGGGGGGGGGGGGGGTTATAGAGAGGATAGAGTGGGGGATAGATGATATTACTCATCTTTTTTGGTTGACATGATGTCATATTCTATCTTATTGGTGAGGAATGACTTTTATGGAGTTCAGGTGATGGGTTAAAAGTAATTTCATTTGAGCATCTACCACTATATTAGATTCATTAAATTTTCCAATTCTGCTAGATATAGTGGTCATGAATGAAATCACGAGAAATGCTGAATATACATCTAAATTTGGATTTTCACACACAACCTACTTGATGAGAAACATGTATTCTTAACCAACCTAATTAAAGGGGACTACTGGTGTAATTTCCAAAAAAAGGTGGTGACCAATTCAACACCATCAACCAAAGGTTGTTTCCATTTCCCCTGATAGAATTTTTCATTGGTATAATGTGATTCATGGGATTCAAATGGGGCCTTATTTGTGTATAATGTTTCCATTTTTCCATTCATGTAGTATTAAATGCATAGATGGTATGAGGATATAATTGAAGTGTGATGGTGAAACTAGTTCTTTCCAAGAAAAAAATTTATGGTCATGTTTTTTCAAATGACCAAAAAGTTTGAGTCTCTGACAAGGTCTCAAAACTATGTCTTGAGATTGATTTGTCTCTACACTATATGTTGTCTTTTTTTCATATCTTTCAGTTTAATGGTGTAAGGTGCGGGATTATTTTCATCATATCCTAAACAGTGAATTGTTCATACTAGAATGTGATTTACACCAAAGCCATTATCAATGAAAATATTCCAGACATGGACACCATTTATCCAACGGAACGCATACAAGGTTCTCATGTTCCCCTGTATAATGGCACTAAAATCTTGATTTTTGAAAGAGATAACCACATGGAATTTTGCCGAATTTGTATCTTTCTGATAGACATAATCAATGGATAATTTAACTTCAAACTTCTAGGGTATTAGAAAAGAATCTTTGTGTTTTCCCCCAAGGTCTTTTGAAAAACTAATGCCCTACCGGATTGATCGTTTGTCTAGTAATGAGGTCAATTGTTTCAAGATATCATAATTTAGGAAAACATTCCACTGGTTCCTAGTAGAGATATTCTCTTTCACATTAAATTTAGGGGCTTGAGTATTAGATGATGTAGGATCGACCCTTGTGACAAGATATGGGTTTGTTCCCATTATTGGTGGGTTCGTTCAGGCAGGTTTGTCTAATCGCCATGTGATATTAGACACCTATTCATCTTCTGGGGGATATTCCAGAATAATCGGGTGAAAGTGGTTTCTAGAAATTGTAGGGTAATTTTAATATTTTCATTGGTTATCTTGAAGGTATCTTCCAGGGGTCTCAAAACCATTGATTGTTTGAGTAGGAGTACAGTCAGAAATTTAACTTCTTCTAGGGATGTTCCTTCTTGGGTATCATCGGCTCCTATAGCCTACTCCTATAGTTACCCAATAAGGTGGGGGTAACATGGGTTCATATCCATTCTAATAATCAAATAAGGGATTCAATAATTGAATGAAATTAATGGATATGACTATTAACACCTTATCTGATGATGACTCTTCTTAATTGACTTCTTATGGTGGTTCCATTTGGTGGGGTGATGCTTGTCCTTTCGTATCTATTGGCATGAAATCTGAGAGGCTCAAAACTAAATTTGGAATTGATACATGTTTATCTTTTTACATTGACTCCCTACCTTTATGGTCACACTTCTTTTAAGATGATCTTCTTCTAGAGGTATTTGGGACTGAGGATGTTGGTATGATTATAGAATGAGAATGTGGGGGATTATTGGTTGTTTCATATATGCCCTAATAATACCATGATGTTGGTTTATTGTCTTTCAGGTAATACAACTGTAAATCATTTTTTATCATCTACTGACAACTTTTTTCCACTAACCTTCTTCATCATGTTCCATAGTGGAAGCATAGTCTACTTGTGATGTAATTGGTACTAGTTTTTCCTCCCCAGAATCTATCATTTTCTATTGGATATAATTAATGATGAATCATTTATGTATAGTGTGTCCTAGTATCTGGTGAAAGAGGAAATAATCCAATCAGACATCATGACCGACCCCATCATCCCTTTTTAGCTCTGGTAGAATAAGTATATTATCATTCCCTGTGGTGATAAAATAGACACATACTTGATCATCTCATAATGAGTAAAATTTATTCCTTATTTCCTCGATTTGAATTCCATTGGCTCCCCGACACTCGTCTTGTTGAGGTGAGGGTTTTAGTTGATGCCCAAGGGGCGCATCATGATACAGTGCATTCCTTGGTGCTAGAGTAGGTTTAGGGGATGTTTTAAGTGTGATGGTGGCCAATTTATCATTTCACACAATTTTTCCAAGTATAAGTATAGTAACCCAAGACATCATCTAATTCATTTGTATGGAGTCTTTCATTCTTTTGGAAATATCATAGAAATCATAGAACCCACTTGTATACTTTACTAAGATGAAAAAAATTCATAGATCGTCATGGAGGTTATTAATGCACATGGAAAAAACCTCCTCCTCATGGAGTGTTAGGTTCAGAGAGTTGGTTATCCATTTCCATCTGGTAATAGATTCCGATGCTTTTTCATTATCTTAATATTGGTAATTTTAGAGGTCACTGGATTTTTACTTTGGTCTAATTTAGATGAAATAGAATATGAACTACTAATGAAGATCCCCCATCTTGTTATCAACTAAGATGAAAAAATGGTATACCTTACAAAATCTGACCCATGAAGTGTTTTTACAAAGTATCTTTGTTTCACTACTATTTTTTGGTGTTCCCTTGATAGGAGCACAATAATATTCATAGTGTATCAAAGGTTGATTCAGGTTTCCAACAATCAAATATTGAAAATGACGATCTCCAAAAATTTAGCGGTGGATGGGTATTGCTCACCCAATTTGGGTAAGGTTTCTATTCCAGTTGTACTGGTGAACACCACTCCACCATGGCATCCAAGAGAGGTAAAAATGACTTGATAGTGTTGATAAGGCCTTGATGAGTGTTTAGTTGAACGTGAGATTTGACAAGAGCAGCAATGTGATGTATTTGATGTGACAATTATATTACTATTTGATGAATATATCTAGTTGGGGACATATTGTTAGGATTTACCTAAACCTACTCTGGTTGTCTCTTAAATAGTGGAAAATTTTGATATCCATATGTGATCAGGTCTAAGAAGAATGATGGTATAAGCGCCATGTTAGGCAGATATTTGGGATTTTATTTAGTTACAATGAATAATACTTGAGGTTTATGTACATCTACTGGAAGTGTACATTGAGTCTCTACCCAGGGAGCATATTTGATAGGACAACTACCTTAGAGTATTTGAGAATTAATTCTCCATAACTATTTCATTTTTCCTTCCTTTTATGTGATTCATTAATTTATTTTAAGGGGATCATTCTCATCAAGAAGAGGTACTATGTTTTATATGACCTTAATTTTATTTTTCTCTTTGTTAGGTACTCAATGAAGAGAGGGTGGAGGATTGATCAGGGGAACACACAAATTCAATGTAATCTTATGGTTCCAGGTAATGACACTATCATTCTCATTGTGGATCAAATTTTGGGTGAAAAAATACTCTACATTATTTTCAAGATTTGTGTCATTTTCAGTGTGGTCCATAGTATTAACATACACAATGTCAAGGATATATAATGAATTATCGGTGGCGTAATAGTTTTTGAATGGTTGGAGGTCCATTTCAGTCCTTTATTGGATATCTTCCTTCCATTCTAGGATAATCTTCAAGATTATGGGCAAAGAGTAACTCTAAGGGAGATCATATAACAACTTTTTGTATGCCTCCCTTCTAAGGAAAATTAGTCATGATATGAGATGAAATGGGAGACCAATCTAATGATATTTATTCCTAAATAGAAAAATACATATTTATATTGAGGGGTGGTTGTGGTAAAATTTCCCCCAACCCTATAGGTTGGATTTCCTCCCATTCTCTTATTATGGTTCCTTGGAAAAAAAATTCATTATTATGATGGAATTTTGTATAAAAAATTCCCACAACCCTATGTTCTTGGTCTGATCATTTACTGCGGCCATTTCTGCTACTATCACTACTCTCTTTATATTTCAAATTCCCATCGGAATGTCATCAAGATATGGTACTCAGTTTTGAAGATAACTATTTATTTCATAAGACATTATGAGTGATTTATTATTGGATTCCCTTGGAAGATAATCCTACTGAATTTTCTCAATTACCTAGTTTAGAAGTTTTCTATTAATTTATCACACAGTGTTTGAGGATTTTGAGGCTTACTCAAGGATAGTTATTTTCAAACATACATCCTTTAATGAGTAGGGATTTTATTTAATTTCTTCCTTGGTATAGTGATATTAAATGATTCCATTTCAAATTGGTTCTACTAAATGGGTCATGAGTTAAAATTAAACATTCCTTTTTCTCCACATTCTAGAATATAAACACTAGGAGGGGCTTTTCCGATTAGATGACCCAACTTATGCAGTGCATTGTGAATGGTCTGTTAGATATGTTTCTTCCACCTATTTGACAATGGTCATCATACAAGGAAGATTAATTCCATGTCTATTTAATGATGAATATATCCTAATGTTTTGACATGGTATATGTACCCATTTTATGTAATTTTTTTATGTTTCAAAGAGTTTTCCAGATATTGAGATGAATGTTATGTTTTCATTCTTCTAAAAACCTTCTTGGTATGTCAACGGGAGATGTGATTGTGGTATAAATCATAACTGGCATGTCATAATTGTCCAATTGTTTTATCACTAGAAATATATCCCTTTATTTCCTCTACCAGGGAATCCTATACTTTATCTTCACAATTTTAACACTTTGTGATGATTTGGAAACAGGTTACGGGGCTAGTAGGGGTCTCTTTGATAGGCCAATGATCTAGGGGTAGCTGAGAAGATGGGAATTTCCATGACCATCTCTTGGTTGAGAAAGGATGTATCTTGTTATTTATATGGAATCTAACATATTTTCCCCTATCATTCCAAGTGCCTTAGAATATGATGGATTTCATGAATTTCACAAGGAAAGGGGAGGAACATCTTGCCAGCAGAAATTTGATTATAGGGAGGACCATCAAAACATGTTCTATCATAGATAGGGCTACCATCAAATCTTGATGTCTGACTTTAGTGATAATTTTTTTTGGAATATACCTCGGGGAGGAACATCGGGGTGGATGATATAATGGGGGACCTCTTTTCTAAAATGAGGTGTCATTTTGGTGAGGACATTCACAATGCTTGCTAAAATAATGAGGCCTACCATCAAAGCTTGATGTCCAACTGTAGGGAAAATTTATGTAATTTTTTATATAGGAAGGACCACCAGGGATGATGAAATCAAGGGGATTACCTTCTTTATAGAATGACGTGTAACTATGTGGAGGACCTTTACAGTGCATTCCACAATGGTGAGGACTACCATCATAACATGATGTTTGAATGTATGGAGAATTTTTGTAACATATAACCTGGGGATGACCATAATGTTAGGAAACAGAAAGTGGAGTTACTTATTTCTGAAATAAGTTTTCATTGTGGGGGGAACCTTTAGAGAACATGCCACAATAGAGAGGAATACCATCACTGCATGATGACTGACTGCAGGGAGAATTTTTGCAACGTATACCCTAGGTAGGACCATCTAGGCAGACAGTAGTAGGGGGGGACCTTCTTGCTGTAATGGGGTGCAACAATAGGGAGGACCTTATTAGCGAATGCCACAATGGTGAAGACTACCATCATTAATTTATGTCTGACTCTATGGATAAGTTCTATACAGTATAGCTCGGAGAGGACCTTCATGGTGGAAAATAGAATGTGGAGGACCTTGTTGCTGAAATAAGACAACACTGTGGGTAGGATGTCTAATTCATTTCCACAATGGTGAAGATTACCATCATATATTTATGTATGACTACAAGTGTAATTTCTGTAGTGTATAACTTTATGAGGGCCATCAATGCATATGAAAATAAGTGGAGTCACTTTTTTCTTCTTGATCTTCTAGCCATGAAGATAGATACCATGACGATCATTAGGAGACCGTATCTCATGATAAATCATTTCTCATTCATGAATTAAAACTTCATGGTTTGTGCTTTGGGGAGTAAAATCAAAGGTGTTAGTAGAAATTTTTTGGGGTGGCCCTACACAAATACTAAATCCACTTCTGTAATTTGGCATTGGATTAGCATGATCCTAATCCATCATTGATATGTGTTTCATGAAATCGTGATCTATGGATTTCAAGAGAGTAGGATCATGAATCATCTTTTCATTTTAAAGTTTACTTGGAGTGATGTTTTTGGGTTCTCCCTTGTGGGTGAATGGGGACACATGTTGTAGGTGGAAAACATCATATATGGGTGTTAGTTTGAGTGGCTACGTTGGTGCTACTGTGATATGCTATTAACCATCCTATGTTCAAAAAGGGATATATTCCCACCCTAGAGTAGCCACCATGGTGAACTGGTGTCCCCTAGTTGGAATGGATAATTTTCCCAATCCTGTATTCCATTTATCATGGAATATTGATGAGGTAATCCTTGATAGGAGTAGGGATGCATATATACACCATAGAGACCACCTAGTTTTGAGGATGAGTCACCACACTTGGGGAGGCAGGATTGTGGGCCCGACTCCTTTCTATTTATAAATATGTGAGAGATGAGTATATATGGAACATGAATATATACCAATTACAAAGTTGGAGTGGAATATGTGCATGCTCTGGTCCTCCATTTTCAACCAGTATGTACTAATAGTTCTCATGTTTGAGGGTAGATATATGAGTCCTCCTTTAGTTTATAGTTCAGATATTCCAATATGTTTCTCTAAATACCATATTATTTTACTGATGGGATTCATATTTATGAGTAGATATATGTTTATTCTCATTTTCCACCCTATTTGAATGATAGGAACGATATGTATCCACACAAATCTAACTTTACCAATATTTGGTTTCCACCACAATTGACTGGTGGGCTTCATGTTTGCGAGTAGGAATTTTTATATGATATTTTTTCATCCCATTTTAATAATGTGATTGATATGAATATATATGACTTTGAAACTTCCTATGTTTGGATTCCATTATATCTAACTAGTGTTCTTCATATTTTTGAGAAGGGATTTTGGTCTGATCATTTTCTACCCTATTTTTTATGACGATGTTGATATGAATCTGTATGAATTTTACTCAACCTATTGATAGTTTCTGCCTTATTTTAAATCATCCTTCATGTTAGATTGAAATGTTTTTTTAACCTATAATATTCTACCTGATTTTCATCGAAAACTAAGAATGTTGTAGTCAGAATTTGTATTTTCTTGTAATTTTCCATGATATTTAACTGATGATCTTCATAATACAGACCATAAATATATGATTTCCCATAATTTTTCACCATATTTTCATGGAGGGATTATTCATATGGAATGAGGGGGATGTCATATTCCTAATTATCTATTCGTCTCCCTTGTCAGAGCCTTCCTGGGGACCGGCGTCCTTTCGAATTAAGCAATAACCCTTGTAACGATATCCTCTTCATGGTTAGGATACCGTGTTTCCCAATATTGGTGGTGAATATTTCTAATAGGGACCCATGGAAGGTACCCCTACACTGTAAGGATGAAATTTTTGTTGATGAATTCATCATCTCGCCTATGTTAAGGGAGGTACAAATTATTGTTTCCATGGGATAGGATCTCGAAACGGTAGGAGATGGCTAGTGGAGACACATTTCTCTAGACCACTGACCATGGTGGGGTGGACAACATTTATTGTTACATGGACAAGAGGGACTATCTATCAACTTCCATGGCATGGAGAGTAATATTTTGATGATATTACCCAACCAAATCATTTCACACCCATAATTGGAGGTGTTGGGTGGGCAATGGATTCCTATGATTTGTTGAGGACTCGGTCTCCTATTCATTCGCCGACATGCATGTCTAAGAAAACTGTTAATATTTCATTGGTTAGAAGGATGATTTGAAGAGTGAAATTAATATATGTGACAGATACAGACTACAAAAGATCTTCAAAGTGTATATCATGACCACATTCATAATGGATGGTATTTTTTGTCCCTCTTCAATTTTGGATTTAAAAGGGTCCTGATGCGGGGAAACATCACCCCTTGCATCTTGAATCAAGTTGGGATCACCATTTTGTTTCCCTCAAGGAAGTTTCTTGGTCAGCAATGGTTGATTTTAAGGATTTTAAGGGTGTTAAATCTCTAATGGTTGGTAAGAGGTCTTGAAATGGTCCCTAGTGCGTTTTGTTCATGGAGATAAAAACACCCAATGTCTCTCATATCCATAATTCATGGACCTAATTCCCACAGGTAATTCTCATTGGGTAACTAGGAAAAGAACACTTGACAACTCACATTGGATGAGGGGATGGGAATTTAGTCTCATCAAACCATTTGGGGGGTGGGAACTATTTTTGATTCTAGTAATCTATTATATATTTAAGATATGTTCAAAAATCCTTGGTTCATTAACTAGTATCCATATGTGGGTCACCCTAAGGTAATGACTGATCATAAATACCCTTGGGTTCAGAACCATCTTTATGTATCTAAGGTTCTACATTAGTATTTCCCATTTATGGATAAATTGGAGATCCCTTATACATTTATTAGGAAAATGATGGTTTTAATCCATTTGGCGAGGCGTGATGGAGTATTCCATCATCCAGGTGGATGAGAGTTGTTTTGATGTTGGAATAAAACCGATTAAATGGGATTACTATGCATCCTTCTATGTGGAATTAGAACCCATGTAGTCCAGTGCATCTTAACCAGACAAATCACCTTATAAGGTATTGTGATGAGGACCAAACCATGCAATTTAAAGTCATCCAACTAGAATATTTAAGAAAAGGGTTCCTAGTTAGAGATGATGTGAGACTTATGATGTTGCAACCCAAGGTTCCTAGAAGAGATATAGTGTCATTGGTAGGGGAATAATATAACTAGGGATATGGTCTAATAGAAATCAGCATGAATGTGGATGTTAATTTTGGACATCAGGGAGGCTTCCTACTTGTCATCATTAGTTGGGAAACGAATTCCACCTATTTTGGTTAAAATTGGGGCATAAGCATGGGAGCCGACCATTTTATTAGGATATGATTAGGGATTATAATGTATAGGAGGGACATTTTATTTGGGGTCATGTATATTTCATAATCCCTACTAACCCCTAAGACCACATTAGTCATGCTTGGTGTGAAAGACAAGAGTAAGCAGTAGATCTGATGATGACCTGATCTTACCCTATCCACTAATGGATGGCGATGGAGTCCAAAGTGAGGGGGAAAGGGTCATTGAGTGTGCTTGTTTCCTCTATTTTTTTCATATCCAGGATCATCACATTCAGTGATCTATCTAGATATGTCTAGGGTGAAGGAGAATATGATAAATAGTCCCACCTAATATATGAAAGGTCAGAGGTTTACCTTAGGATGAGTGACCATAAATTGGTTTCGAGAAAGAGAGTAATGTTCAACAATGACCCTAATTGAAGGGAATGTATAGTGGTTTCCATAAATCCATAGAACGAGGAGGTTCACGTGAGTTCCCTAAAGTTAGAACCCTTATTACCTTAGGACTGTAAACCAGAAGTCATTTTGAGGATCCTCTGTATCTCTAGGGTATCCCAGGTAAATCCACTCTCCTTGGGTATGTAAACATGAAAGGGAACATGGATGTGCTCAATGATCTTATAAGATGTGATAGGTATCTTTGATACGGTCCAGGTCTATATTTTATTAGAATGTTTCACGGAGGGGTCAAAATTTTGAATGATGATACAAAAAAAGAGAGTGGTGTAAGCTGATGGGTATAATGCCCAAGGATTCCTCATTCTTAATAACATCTTCTTATGGTGAATAAGGTTCCCTCTATGTAGAATGTTCTTATGTGGGTAACAGGACAGTCATTGTATCATTGTGCTACATGGAACTGGGTTCTGACCATGAATAATTCTACATCTCGGAGTTTGGTTATACCCATATAGTGATTTTCTACATGGGTCCAAGTTCCCACACCCAATAGTGTTTTTCTACGCAAGACAGGGTTCTTCTCTCATAGTGTTTTCTATGATGGATTCATATTCTCAAAGGGGCCATCAGGTAGTGCCTCCTGGGATTGTGTATTCAAGGGGTATTTGGGTTTTCAAACCACCAAATGATTTATTGTTTCTTACTTAATTATATGTGGCGGTTTTTACATGAAGGGAATCACTGAAGGACTCTAGTTTTCGTGGGTCATTTCTTCAACTCTATTTAGTTCATACATCTAGGTGTTGCTCCTTTTTAGCCCCCCTTCATGGTAAATTTATAGAAGAGCGTAGGGACCAGATACCAGTGTTTCCAGTCATTCATTGTGGGCTATGTTCCTTCTTTAGTGGGAGCCAAGGAGAATTCCATGTCCCACGAATGACTTATTAAGTGGGGAAATCATTTCTGGGAGAATAAATTACCGCCTCGGTTCCTCAAATGACTTTGTCTAATTTTTGGGAACCGAAGACACCACAGTGTCCTGTGAACTATTTTTTTCATGATGAATTTTTGTTCATAGAGGCATAAATCACATCCTTCGTCCCATAAATGACATATGTTTAATTTCTGGGAACCTATGGCAGTACACCGTCTAAGAAACAACCTAGTTTTCTTGGGATGTTTATTTTTGGGGGCTTACATTACTGTCTCCCTCTCCCAAACAACATCAATTTCATTTGTGGGTACTGTCACCACCGTCTTCATCCAATGGACTATTTATTTTTTGGGGTGTTTTATGAAGCTGTAGATCTTCAGGCGGCCCAGTGGTTATCTATGGGATTCATGCATTGTGGTTGCATCCCATTCAGAATTTTGTTTAATTTTTTTTCTGGGTTTCCTTTCAATCTTTTTGCAAATAATTTGAACAATATATATCTTTTTTATAGTTTTCTCAAGACCCAAAAATCCTACAAAAACACGAAAAAAACAAAAATCATAAAAATACTAAAAAATCTTTATACCCCCTAGGATATCTAAATTTTCCTAACGAATCGATGAAATACCCTAAAAACCATAAAACTTATAAAATCACTAAAATCCTAAAAAATTCAAAATCCCTAAAAAATCCATGAAAAACCTATCCCACTAAAAATCCCTAACAACAATAAAAAATCATTAAAAACCTAAAACCCCAAAACCCCAAAACCCCCCAAAACCCCTCAAAACCCTTTAAAACCAAAAAAGTGCCCTAAAAACTATTAAAAACCCAAAACCCTTAAAACCACTAAAACATATTTAATAACCATTAAAAACCATAAAACTCTAAATAGACTAAAAACCCTTAAATCCAGTAAAAAACATAACACCATAAAAACCCTAATAACTATAGAAAACACTGAATAACTATAAAATCGTTAAAACCATAAAAACCCCTAAAAATCCTAAAAACACATAAAAATACAAAAATACACTAAAACCCATTGAAAACCCTACACCCTCTAAGAATACCTAAAACCCTTGAAAATGATAAAATATACCTAAATACCCAAGAAATCGAGAAAACCCTAAAAACTCTAAAAATCCCTAAAGGGCCCTAAAACCCAAAAAATTACAAAAACCAATAAAACCCTTAAAATTCATAAAAATATGAGATCCCTAAAACCCCCTAAAATAGATTTAGACCTTTAAACCCCCAAATACCCTAAAACCCACAAAAAATCCTAAAACCCATGAAAACCATTATGAATTCTAAAATCCCTAAACCCATAACCCCCTCCCCCAAACCTTAATAATCTTAAATACCCTAAATAACACTAAAAACCCCAAACCCCTAAAAACTCTACAACAACCAAAAAACACTAAAATCCATAAAAATTGAAAAACACTAAAAACCCATTAACCATCAGAACCTCTAAAAGACCCTAAAACCCTAAAACCCCTTATTGAACCACAAAAACCCAAAAACCCTCTAAATGAACCCAAAACCCCAATATAATCCCCAAACCACCCTAAAGACACTAAATACCCTAAAACCCATAAAACCCTAAGAATCCCATGAAACCATAACGGGACCTAAAACCCCATAAAACCTCTAAAGAAACTTAAAAAATCCTAAAACCCATAAACTACCCTATCACCATAAAATACCATAAAATAGTACAACCCCTTGAAAACACCTAAACCCCATAAAAACCAGAAAATATCCTTAAAAATCCAAAAAATCCTAATTGACCATAAAAGCCAGAAAATACCCTGAAACCCTAAAAAGAAACAAAAATACACTAAATCCCCCAAAACATTAAAATATCCTAAAACCGTAAGACACAAATACCCCCTAAAAACACTAAAAACAACATATATCCACTAAAATGATAAAAAAAACCCACAAAACCTATAGAAGCACTAAAATCCCTAATAACCTTTAAGACCCCTAAAATAATAAAAAACAATTTAAACCCTTGAAAATCTAGAGAAATCCAAAAATACCTAAAAACAAAAAAACCATAAAACTCCAAAAAATCCTAAAGCACTAAAATCCCTAAAAATGATTTAAAAAATTAAAACCCCTAAAGGAATATAAGAACCATAAAAACACATATGGACCCTAGAAACCCATAAAACCCCAAACAAGCCCAAAAACCTCTATAAATACCTAACGAAACCTAAAACCCAAAAAAACCCCAAAAGACCCCAAAATATCTAAATCCCTAGAAAACTCAAAATACTAAAACCCCCATAAATGACCTTAAAAACCATATATAACCTAAAAACCTTAAAAAATTTAAAAATAATAAACCAAAAAATGACCAAAAAACACAAAAAACTATTAAAACCCAAACACAATTAATTTTTTTTAAAAACCCTAATAAACACTTAAATCCATAAGCCCATAAAATCCCTAAAAACCCTAAACTCCTAAAAACCGTAACAACCGTAAATAAACCCAAACCCCCAAAAATAACTCTAAAACGTAAAAAACACTATATACCACAAAAACATAAACACATAATTGCCTAAAACCTGAAATCCTTGAATACCATAGAAACCCCTAAAACCACAAAACCCATAAAATAGAAAAAACATCAAAAAATAACTAATAACCCAAAACCCCCAAAACCCCTAATATCCCTAAAACCATCTCAAGACCATAATAACATATAAAACAATAAAAAATCCAAATACACTAAATAAATTTAAAACTCTAAAAATTCATAAAACCATAGAAAACCTAAAATCCCTAAAAACCCATAAAATCATAAAACCCTAAAAACCATAATGTCCTCTAAATCCCCAAAAACTGTAAAAAATTCCCAAACCTTCTAATAAAATACAAACCACAAACCAAAACCCCCATAAATACCCAAAAAGACCCTACAACCCTAGAGAACCCTAAAAATAATAAAATATCGTAAAGGACCTTAAAACCCCCCCTAAAACACTAAACAGTCCCTAAAACCACTAATGATTCTAAAAAACATAGAATATAAAAAAAACCCTAAGAACCCATAAACACCCTAAACACCCTAAAGATCCCTAAAAACCTAATAACCCCCTGAAACCCCCTAAAACACCATAATTCTCTAAAACCCAAAAGATTCAAAAACCCTTAAAACCATTAAAACATTTTATAAGCCCTGACAAACACTAAAATTCTTAAAAACCCTAAAAACATTAAAAATTCTAAAACACTAAAACCCTAATCATCAATTAAAACAATAAACCCCTAAAAATAGTAAAACCCCCAAAAAAACTAAGAGCACACGAAACCACTAAAAACCCCCAAAACCCCCAAAACCCCTAAAAACCCCCAATTCCCAAAAAACTCCAGAAAACTCTTACAATAATAAAACTCTTAAAACCCTCTAAAAGCCCTAAAAATCGAAAAAACATTTAACCCCTGAATATCCCAAAATAAAAAAACCCTTAAAAACCACTTAAATCCATTAAAAACACAAAAACTCTATAAAACCCATAAAAACCACGATAAACTGTAAATTCTCTAAAAACCCAAAATTCTAAAAAAACCACAAAAAACCCTAAAAACCACGAACACCCATAAAACAATAGTAATCCCTAAAATCCTAAAAAACCTAAAAACCTAAAAACCTAAAAACCTAAAAAACTAAAAACCTAAAAACCTAAAAACCCTATAATCCTTCAAAAATCCTAAAAACACTAAATCCCAATAGAAACTAAAAAAACATGGAAATCCCAAAAAACGCAAAAAACCTATTAACCCCCTAAAAACCTAGTAAACCTTAAAGAACCCTAAAACCCTAAGAAACCCAAAAACAAAAAATCCATAAAAACATAAAAAGTCCCTTCATCCCTTGAAATATCCTAAAAAACTAAAAAAATTACCAAAATGACGCAAAACCTAAAAGACCCTAAAAGAACCATAAAAAACATTAAACAACTTAAAAACCCATAATACCCTTAAAAATCCTATAAAACCAAAAAATCCATTTGAATCTAAAAAACCCTCAATCCCATAAAAACCAAAATAACATTAAACCATAATGCCCCTAAAATCCATAAAAATACATAAAAAACCAAAACCATCCTAAAAACCCCCAAAACCAATAAAACACATGAAAAATGATTAAATTATAATAACCCTAAAACAATCCAAGAAACACTCAAAACCCCTAAAACCCTTAAAAACCCTAAAAAATAAATCCCTTAGACCACTAAAATCTATTAAAACCATAAACCCTTTAAAAACTCATAAAAATAAAAAAACCTTAAAACCCCTAATATAACTAAATACTCTATAATACTAACAAAAAACTAATAAAATATTAAAATCCCTATGAAAACCTTAAAAACAAAAAAAACCCATAAAAACCCTAATACCCCTAAAAACCATAAAAAATTAAAAAAAACCGTAAACCCCCCTAAAATCTGTAAAACACATTAACAACTTAAAAACCTAAGAACAATAAAAAACTAAAAAGCTAAAATACCAAAAACACTTAATGTCCTTAGAAACCATAAAAACATAAAACCCTAAAAAATACCATAAACCCAATAATACCCTAAAAATCAATAAACACATAACAACAATAAAACCCATTAAAATACTAAAACACATTTTAACCCAAAAAAAACCCTAAAAAAACCTAATACCCTTAAACCCCTTAAAAATATTAAAGCCTCTAAAAAACTAAAAAAATATTTTCAAAAGCTAAACCCCCATAAAAAATTATAAAAATACTTAAAAACCCTAAACACCCTAAAACACCCAAGAACCATTCAAAACCCAAAACCCTTAATAACTAAAAATCATAAAATACACTAAAACCCGCCTAAACCCCTGAAAATCATAATACCCCTGAAAACCCTAAAAACCCTAAAACCTCAAAATAAACTATCATCCTATATAATTATTAAATCCCATAACTTAAAATCATAAAAATTGTAAACACCCAACAAACTCCTAAAAACATGGAAGTCATAAAACCCCTAAAAACCGTACGCCCCATAAAATACATTAAAAACACTAATAACCTTCTAAAACCAAAAACACCATAAATCCCAAAAAAATCATAAAAATTATAAGTCTATATAAAACCATTAAAACCCTATAAAGATCTTAAAAGCGATAACACCCCTAAAAACCCCTCAAACACCCTTCAAACTCCCTAAAAATCCATGAAAACCCCTTAAGAACCTTTAAAACCCTAAAAACCAAAAAAATTAAAAGTCATAATTTTTTTAAGAAAACAATAAACATCCATAAAACCCATAACATACCCTAAAGTTTCCAAAAAAACATAGAAACCACTAAAAAATGTAAAAATCCCAAAAATTCTTAAAATCCATAAAATCTATAAAACCCCAAAAGACCATAAAAACATAAAACCCAGAAAAACTAAAAAAACCTAAACCCCTAAAACCTCTTATACCCCTTAAAAATACAAAACCTCCATAAAGACCATAAAAACCATAAATCCCCTTTAAGACCCTAAAAGATACCGAAAACCATAAAACCATAAAAAACCATAAAAATCTTAAAAGACTAGAAAACCCATAAAAATCTCTAAAAGACCGTAAAACCCCTTAAACAACCTACATTCCATGAAACCCATATAAACTCTAAAAACCCCAAGAAAACCCTAGAACCATAAAATCCTAAAAAAACCCTAAAAACACTATAACCCCTAAAAACATATTTAAAACCCATAAACACTAGAAAAACCAAAAACCCCTATTAAACCCTAAAACTCATAAAACTCAATAAACCATAAAACAATCCTAGAAACCCCAAATAAATATGTAGAACCACTAAACACCCAAAAAACCTAGAAAACCCTACAATCCAAATAACCCTAAGAAACCCAAAAAGCCCCTAAATATCTCTAACCACCTAAAACCACTAGAAGACCCCAAAACCCCCAAAACCCCAATAAACCATAAAATTTTTATAACAACCTAACAAATCTGAAAATCCATAAAAGACCTCAAAATTAAAAAACATCCTAAAAACTCTAAAAACCCTGAAATTGTTTAGAAAACACTATAACCAAAGACACTAAAATCATTAAAACCACTAAAAAACCCTAAAAATTTAAAACAAACCTAAAACTACTAAAACATTCCACAAATCCACAAATCCCCCTAGAATCATAAAAAACGTTAAAAACCCTAAAAAGACCAAAAAATCCTTAAAAAACCTAAAATGAAAAAAATTCCATAAAACTGATGAAAACGCCTAAAACCCCTAAATTAACAAAAAATCATAAAATTTATAAAAACCTTAAAAATAGAAAAAACCCCAAAGCCTTCAAAAGCATAGAACCCATAAAAACATTAAAAATCTAAAAAACTATAAAAATTACTAAAAACCCTAAAAACCATAAAAAATATAAAATCCAATAAAAGACCCCAAAACCATAAAAACCCTAAATACACTACAATCCCCTAAAATACCCTAAGAAAAGTAAAACCTCTACATGAACCTAAAACAAAATTCAAAAATCCCAAAACCTTGAAAAACATAAAAAAACCTAAAATTCCTAAAAATCATTAAACCCAAAAACCCCCAAAAAACCATGAAACCCTAAAAAATCTAAAAAGAATAAAAATAAAGTAAATCTCAAAAAATCCCAAGAAATACTAAAATAGAAAAACACCAAAAGACCTTAAAAACCACAAATAACCCTAAATACCATAAAAATAACTAAAAATCATAAAAACCATAACCCTTGATAATAATTAAAATCACCAAAAAGGGCATGAAATACTATAAAAATCCTAGAAACCCCTAAAAATTCCGAAAACCCCAAAAGACCCTAAAATGAAAAAAAACCATGAAAACAAAAAAACCCTTAAAAAATATAGAAAACCTAATAAAACCCAGAAAAACCATAAAACCCATCTAAAAACCTAAAACCCATATAATCCCCTTTAAAATTCTAAGAAACCCTTAAAACCCTAAACCCTTCAAACCCCCATAAAATTCCATAAAATACCCTTAATAGAAAAAACCCTAAAAAATATCTTAAAAAAATAACGAATAGTAATGAACATTTAAAACCCTAAAACCCATAAAATGTAAAAACCCTAAAATCCCCACAAAACTCTGAAAACCATTCAAAACCCCTAAAAATAGTAAATAAAAAATATATCATAAAACCATATAAATACAATAAAAACCTAAAGAATATAAAAACCCCTAAAACACAAAAAAACCCTATTGGATTCTAGAAAATATTAAAATCCTAATACACTAAAAAAAATAAGAAATATAAAAACCCATAAAAGAGCCTAAAATTATAAAACCTTAAAACCCCTAAAAAATTAAAAAAACTATAAAGCATCCTAAATATCCAAAAACCATTTAAAGATAATGGATTCCTTAAAAACAAAAAATACTCCGAAATAACCCAAAAGACCTCAATGATCCTAAAACCATTTTTAACCCCTTAAAGACCATAACAACTCAAACAACCCTTAAAGACCTATGAAACAATAAATATATCTAATATCAACTAAAAACACTAAAACCCATAAAATCAATAAAATACCCTAAACCCTAAACTACTCTAAATACTCATACAACCCTAAAAGAATCTAAAAATCCTAATGAACCCCAAAAGCTATAAAAAACCGTAAAAAACCTAAAAAAGTAATAAAGAAAAAACTTCCCTAAAAACTAAAATCACCTACGAAAAATTCAAACATACTCTAAAACCCCTAAAACCCATAAATAACTTCAAGCCCCACTGATAATTAAATGACCATAAAACAAACAAGAATCCTAAAAACCCTAAACACCACAAACCCTTGAAAACCTTAAAAAACCCTAAAATTAGTAAAACAGAATAATAAAATAAAAAATACAAAATAATCTAAAACCATAAAAACTAAAAAGTCTATAAAAACCTTCAAAACCCAATAAAACCCTCAAGAACCTTTTAGAATATATCCAAACCCTAAAAAACCTAAAAATAAAAAAACATAAAACCCTTTAAAACCATAAAATATGCTAAAAATAAAAAAACCCCTAAAACACCTAATCCCTGAAATCATTCAAAAACCCTAAACACTCTAAAATATCTAAAAAATACTAAAAACCAAAAAAATCCCAAAATGAACCTAAAAACCAAAAAAACCCTCATCACCATAAAAAACCATAAAAACCCATAGAACACTAAAAACCTAAGAACACTAAAATCCCTAAATAACCCTAAAACACTAAAAACTCATAAATCTCTAAAAACAAAAAAAATGAAAAACCCAATAACCCCAAAAATCCTGAACAACTAAAAAAAATTATAAAACTATAAAAAACCAAAAACTATATAAACCTTTAAAAAAAACACATTAAAACCCCCCTAAAACCACAAAAACTCTAGGAACCCCCCAAAACTCATTGAACCCCTAAAACCCATAGAAACAGTAAAATGAATCTAAAACACTTAAAACCCACAACCCCCTTAAACCCCAAAAAACACCAAAAAACCCAATCACCCGAAAACTTCTAAAAACAAAAAGAAACCCACAAACCCATTTAAAACCTTTAAAACCCATAAGACCCCCTAATCCATAAAACCAGTAAAATCCTCAAATATTCTAAATACATAAAACTCATAATAGACTATAAAAACCTAAAACCCCTAAACCAGAAAAAACCCTAAAACCCTAAAAATCATAAAAAGACCCTAAAAATCATAACACCCATAAAAATTGCAAAGACAGATTAAAATCATTAAAAAACAAAAAACTCTAAAAAATCTAAAAATATGTAAAAATCCCAAAACACACAAAAAATAACCTAAAATCCCTTACAAAACTACATGACCCAAATCCCGTAAAACCCATCAATGACCATAAATAAGAAAAATAGAGTAAAGAAACTAAAAACCCATAAATACCCTAAAACCCTATTAATACTAAAAATCCCCTAAAACATTAAAACTCCAAAAGACTTTTAAAATCCTAAAAACCCATTTAAACCCCTAAAACCCATAAAATTGTAAAAAACTGTTACACAACTAAACACCCTAAACCCCTATTAATACTAAAATATTTAAACACCATAAAAACACTAAAAACCCTAAAACTCTAAAATACATTTATAATCCTAAACAAAAACTAACAAATTGAAAAAAGAAACCCAAAATCCCCTAAAAAACCTAAAAACTATAAAAATATATAATAAACCGTAAAATCCCTAAAAACCTAGAATCCTCTTAAAGTCACTAAATACGCAAAACCCGTAATAACCATATAAAATGCCAAAAAAGACTACAAAATCCTAAAAACATCATAAAAACAACAACAAAAACCCTACAACCCTACCACCAAAATACACCCAAAATACACTAAACCCCCTTAAAACCCAATAAAACCCATAAAAGCACAAAATACTAAAAACTTATAAAAATACCCAAAAAATAAAAAAAACTCTAAAGACCACCTAAAACCCCCAAAATCACTAAAAACCAAACAAACGCTTAAACAATAAAAACCCTAAATACATAAAAACAATAAAAACACTACAAACAAAATAAAAACTAAAAAAATCATAAAACAATAATATGATAAAAACCTTGGGCACCATGAAAACTATAAAGAACCCAAAAAAACCTAAAACCACTATTAAACCCAAAAAATCCCCAAAAGGCCATAAAACCATAAAACCCATAAATGAAACTGAAACCTCTATAAATATAAAAACCATTAAATCCTAGAAATCCCAAAATAACCCCTAAAAACCTAAAATATCCGAAAAAACCCATAAGACATCCTAAAAACCCTAAAAGACTCTAAAACCCCTAAATTCATTGGAAACCCGTAATAAAAACCTAAAATGATTAAAACACTATAAATACCTAAAGTATATTTAAAACCCTTAAAACCCTTTTAAGCTCATAAATACATAAGTATATATAAAAAAAATGTATCCCCCTAATACCATGAAAAATATAAAAATCCTAAAAACCATAAAAACATTCAGAACCACCTAAAAAACCCTAAATTCCAGTAAACTCCAAGAACCACAAAAAACATAAATTGAAAAAAAATCTATAATACCCTAAAAACCCTGAAAAACTCTAAAATATACTGAAACACTAAAAAACCTATTAAAACACTAAAATTAAAAATACCCAAAAACCCATAAAACACCTTAAATGAACTAAACACTCTAAAACCACTAAAAACATTACAAACACTAAAAACCCTTGAATACCCTCCAAACCCATGAAATCATTATTTCTGAAAAAATATTCATGATCTTGTATCATATGATGAGAACACTGATTAATGAATCATATCATACATTTATGGTATGATTGATTTTGGGGGTTTTAATGTATCAAAATAATTCATATTGATCTCACCATTCTTATCTCATAACGTCTTTTGATAGGTTGATTTCTAATGGAGTTTGGTTATAGAACTATAAAAACCCAACAATTCTTATATCTGTAAAGAATCATGGAAATTATTTCCAAAGTTAGGTGGTTAATGGGAAACATGGATAAAGATACTTAAGAACTCGCTTTGTTAAAGATGATGGGTATCCAGGCTCATCACACCCTTTGGGGATATCACTATTTCCAATTCCAAGAATCTCTAAAAGATTTAAGATATGTTAATGAATCCTTTTTTCATTCACAAGTATGATGTGGGTCACCTTTAATTAATGATAAATTATGAACATGAATGGGTATGGAATCATTTTAATGTATCTTCTATTCTCCAATGATGGAGGGATCAGTTGGTATCAATTTTTCTCTATCAATGGTACCTTCTCATATAGGGATTAGATATTCATTTTTTATTCATTAGGATGATGGTAGTTTTAAGAAATATGGTGGGTGGTCTAGATTTTATTTTCGTACTAGTAGATAGATGTTGTTTTGATATCAGTATTGAACCCAAAATATGGGCTTCCTATATATCCTCAAAAAAAGAATCAAAAACCATGATGTTTGGTGCCACTTAACAGGGCACAACACCATTTAAGGTCATGTGACAAAGTCCCATCCATGATGATTAATTTCATGTTGTGAGGAAATCTATAAATATGGTTCATGGATAAAGATGCTATGAGAATTACACTGCGCTAGCCTGAGGGAAAATGGAGAGATATAGTATCAATGGTGGGGGTATGATATTACTCAAGATATGACCCAATATGTATGGTGATGAAAGGGACTCATAAATAATGGGGGCCTCCAGGTTGGATATGACCCAATGAGAATGTGGCTCGAAAAACATTATGAATAATTTGGGTGTTGGGTTTGGACCTTAGTGAGGCTTCCTACATATAACAGTTAGTTAGAAATAAGATATCACATAGTGCTAAATGGGTTGGGGACTACACCGTTAGATGAGGACCATGTTTAAGGCACCCCTAATAAAGGGTTCGTCTTAGGGTTTTTTGGTGGTATTGATTGGTTCTTACACTAGGAAGGATGCCTAGTTAAGGGTTGGGATCATCTGGATGTCATGATCTCCACTAACCTCTAGGATCATATGAGCCATTATCATTTTTAGAAACAAGTGGAAGTATTAGATATGAAGATCACATGATCCACTTTTCCCATTCGTGGAATATTTTAGGGCCTAAGGGGAGAGGAGAAGAGAAATGGATTTGACGTTCATATACCCTCCCATAATTGTACCAAGGAATGGAGAAGAGGATTAGGAGTGTCACCTCCCATGATAAAGGCTATGGGCCTACTACAAGATCCATTACCTACCCCCAATTTCAGATTGAATGATAGAAGGATCCCACACTTTCCCTCATCATATGGAAAAACCAGTAGTATCCCTCAATCCCTAGAATAGGGAGGATCACATGAGAACCTCCATGGATGGAACCCTCTTTATTAGGGTAATGTATACTTGAAAACATTAAGAGGTTCTTCTTTATCAAGGAGGTTAACAGAAAAACTATTCTTATCATGGGTATGTAGACTCAAGGGGACACACTGATGTGTTCAATTATTTGATCAAATATATCGGGTGGTTCTGGATGATTCCTTGGCCTAATTCCATTACAATGGTTCATGTAAGGGCCTAAGTGAAGCCTAATGGAATGACAGAGGGATGTGATGTGAGGTAGAGAGTAGAAGACTTTTAGATGCCCAATTCTATATAGATTTTTCTAACGTGGGATGAGGTTCCCTCTGTGTGGCATGTTACCAGATGAGTAAGGAGGATGTTCATTGTTATATAAAAACCTATAATCTATCTATATTGCACGTTTCTATGTGGGTCTAGGTTACACTTTTATAGAATGTTTCTATGTGGTGTCCAGTTCTTTTAGTGTTGTTCTTTTCTATGTGGGAAAGCATTCCTCCCACATAGTATGATGCTACACGGGGGTAGGTTTGGAAGGATTATCATGCTTCTATGTGGTGTTGAGTTCCTCCCATGTAGTGTTTTTCAATGCAGAGCAAAGTTCTCCTACATAGAATTTTGAAATGTGGGGTTATGAACTACAAAGTGGAAATCCTTAATTTCCTAATAGAATGGTTTTTGAAATGTGTTCATAGTTTTATAGATGGATAGATGAATTTAATTTCCCCTTAATTCTATGCAGTGGATTTAACTCTTGAAAATAAAGGGATCTCTCCCAATTCTCCTTCATGAATCCACTCTTGCATCCATACATCCTCTATATCTTTTTTTTGTTCTCTTCAGAGTTTTTTTAGAATAATGGAAGAACTAGTTATTAGGATGTACAATCATCTATAGTGGTCTATAAGGATTCTTTTTTAGGATTTCAAAAAGGACACCCAGTCCCATGAAAGAATGGGCCTGAAAATGATTTTTTTCATGATATATGGAATAGAATGTTATCTCCTATGAATGATTTTAGTGTTTTGGTATGGTCATATGTGGAGGATGAAAATATTCTTCTATTCCTACAAATGACATCATTTCATTCACGGGGTCTGATGGTACCATATCGCCCAATGAAATATTTCATTCATGGGGTTTCATATAGTTCCATAGAATTAAATGTGGCGTGGAAGTACATGAATGGATTCTCACATCGTGGGATCAGGAATTCCTTCTTGGTTTCTCCCCCATTGAAATATTTCTTCAAAATATTTTGTAGATAAATTTTTGTTTTCCAAATTATAGGATTATTTTTCCTTTGTATGGGGAGTTTCAGGACCTAAAAAATTCCCCATGTCAGAATGGAATCCAATAAAGCTAAAGAGAAGTAATTTCTAATCAAGAAAGTAGTCATGTATTGAACCCGCATGCAAGAAGAAAGTGGACCCATAAGAGGGTACCATTTCTATAAATGGGATGCCTAGATAATTCTTAATTTAATGTATTTCTCGGAGAACTGAGTGCTCTGTGAAATAACATCTTCCATTCATTCTTTCAATAAGAATTCTCCCCTCATGGAGTAAATTTATAAGAACACTATTTTATAATCTTTGATTGTTAATTCTGATCACCTATATATAGATTCAGTCACTTGGATGTTTTACTCATAGTCTGAGTGATTTATGAACTGGGATCTGTATGGGATGAGCACCTCATTGGTTGAAGTACCTCATAGGTTGAGTTCCTCATGTTCTAAAGTATCACCATTTTTAAAAAATTTATATAAACTATTTTCAACAAATCTAACCCACTTTTTCTAAAAAAATTATATGGATAAAATGGATTTATCTTCCACCATGACAGCCACTATTAGGAGAAGTACTGTCATGATAAAGTGAATTGAAGACAATATTCAATATCAATTCATCCCTCATGAGGGTATTTTGAGTAACCAAATTCCATTATAACCCATAACTTACCCATTTTCAAACTGAATACCACTTTACAACATCAGAATTCTAGATAATTCTTCCCTTACACCTATTGATCTGAAACTCGCACCCGCTTGATTTGATATGTCTCTAGATTATCTCAAATTTAACATCTCTGTTGCAGGGAGGATTATTTCATGGTTAGATCAAGATAATGTATTTATTCTGAATGGTTTTATGTGGAATCAAAGAAACCAATATAGTCATTAAATATCCTTAAAAATCCAGAATTTAATATTACACATCCATTCTCAAACTATCATGAGTCAATCCGAATAGAGGTTGGAGATCCAAATGGGACTTGCGGTATAGATGGAGTCTCGCAGATGAATGGGATTGGGAGTCTTGGTGTAGAATTATTTTAGGCAATTTTCTAGACAACATGAATTCATTGGATTATATCATGCATTATAGGTTTCTCATTTTTTTAGTTTACTAAATGACTATGTAATTGCCTAAATTTATCAGTATCTTCTATTTGAGAACTAATAATTTCCACATCTCACATAGTGAAGTATGGGTCATCTTATGAGATACCTATGAATTATGTGGAATCCGCATTCTTGTTAATATTTACAATGAGTTCATTACATTAGATAAAACTTGAGAAAAACAATTAAGTGTACCTCATTTGGAGAGGACCTATTGGCCATGGTAGAGGGATTTGATGGTCATCCCCTCCATAACCTCTAACATATTGCATTAAATAACTAGATAAAGTTTTTTATGCAAGGTATCGGTCTATGGGAGAACGTTCTACAAAACAGAACTCATAAAACCAAATAGTTCCAAGGTAATTGGGGTTCATACAATGCTACTCCTAAAAAAGGACAACATACCATGTGGGGCTATATAATCTATCCAAACATATCTCTTAACATCATGTTGGTGGTATTTTTCACCATGTTAATAAGAGTATGTCTCTTTCCATATTATGATGTATATAAGGGTGTTTAAATATTTTCCTTAATTATGGTATCCACATTATTGGAAGGATTTCCTATCAACTTGGCTTTACCCACCCTTTCTCGTATTTATGAATTTTTAGGTCAAAAATAGGAGGGAAGACCCCCATATAACCTTAGAAGGACATTTCAATTCTTATTAGGTTCGGTGAAAGAATAATATAAATTCTACGAGTATCAACATACTACAAGAATACATCATTCCAAATTTTTTACATCCCCATTCAATATTGTGGATGCTCTCCTCAAATCCATATCCAATGATGGCATTGTAAAGTTGTCATATGATATTTCCAATTCTCATTCACACATTATCGAGGACTATATGGAACATTTATGGAAACTAGAAGGGTTTATGTAAAAAAATCTTCCTATATCATCTCATTGTGAGATGGGATTCTGACTGATTGGCTGGATGGTGTAACAATTTTTGAACATTACACTCCATATAGGTTTTCACGAAAACATGGATTCCTGTAATATATTGCATATTTCAGTATTATAAAAATACTTTATAATCCCATAGTTTTCATGTCATTTTTTTAGAAACCATGTGAAAATTTGGTAATATTAGTTTTTCAACATTGTTTTGTATTAACCAATGTAGAAAAGGAATTTTTCACATCAGTTGTACAAAAAATGATGGAAAAAATTCATTTTCACCACACTTTCATGAGAGTTCTATCATTTAACCAACTTGGAGTGATTTTTACATCAGTTATAATATAACCTATATGAAAAATTGTAATTTCACATTTGTTAAATCATAACCGAAGTAAAAAAATATTTTATAAATTTATGAATCAATGTAGGGTTCATTTCACAGTCTTCCATTATCATGATATGTGACTTGATTCTCTCTCTACCATTCCCTAACTCTCTAATTTCATTGATATGGGGCTCCAATATCATATTAAGATCTTAATCAATCCATAGGTTTCATCGAACTCATGTTACACATCAATGATATATATAAAGTAAGCCTAAAACATTGTAATTTCTCTCATTTCAGTCGTTATTTGTTGTAGAATCTCTAACCGATGATTGTTTGATCAAGTGGACTTCATTCTATCATTACTATCTTCAAACACACAACTTTATTCATATTCAGTATGCTGCACATGATTCTATATCTACTCATCTGTATCTAGTTCACTTGAAGGATTGAATATCTTTTATAATGTGTTAACTAGTTTTTCCTAATTTTTTTATTGTGTGAATTAGTTTTTCTCATTAAATATATTTCTCCTTGTTTGGATTACCTTAAAATTATTTTATATAATATGTCATTCTAAGGATTACTATCCATGAGATATGATAGGTGTATATTCCATGTTTTTACTTTTTCATTGAGGTCAATGAGTTGGGTTTTAAATTAATTTTGTGTTGATATCAGAGTGGGTTCATTTTAGTTTTGATAAATTTGGAACATGGGAGTGTTGTAAAATTCTCTTACATGTATTTTCACATCATGAGATGTTTTTTCTAATGGGTATTCTAATTTATTTTTTGTTTAATATATGGAATGTGTTTATTGTAGAATGGAATGGGAGTCTCTGTTAAAAATAGTGGGGATGGACCGATCGTGGGTGTGATGAACATAAAAAGAGTTTGAAATGGGTAATTAGTAGTGAAAAAAATTTGTAATGGATGATCAAGATTAATGGAATCATCATAGATGCTTCTTATTTATGAAAATACTTGTGGTGTGAAGATTATTATGCTTAGTGAGTCATTATATGTTAATCAATTTAGTGGGAGATTGAATTCCTTGAATTGAAGTAAGGGTGATTTGATAAATGGGACTCATTTGAGAATTTTGAGACTATGATCTTCTTTGGGTGGTATTTTTATGCACGATGATGTGTTTCAATGGTACTTTGGAGCATTTTAAAAGGGTTGAATGGTTATTGGGTCTATGTTTTTTATTAAAAGACCAACGAGGTACCCAATTTGTGAATATTATATACCATATGATGACCCATTAATCATGGATTAATGTGACATTTTTATAAATAAGGTCTCAATTTATGATTTGAATACATTTTTAATTACAAAAGAGAATAAATTATGTATTTTTTTAAATAATCCACTATTAATTAGTTATTATCATTCAAAATATTTTATATGGATATTGATATATGAAAATCACCGTACATAATTTTTAATAATTTCATATGGTTATATTCATTTATTTTTACTTGAGAAATTTTTTTAATCTATTTATTAATTCACTCCACATGAATGAATTTTATCATGGAAATTTTCTATTTTTCTTTTTAGGTTTCCATTTTGGATTATATATATATATATATATATAATTTCTGATCTAATATCATTATTTTATAAATTACTCCTTTTTTATATTTATTTTTGATATTTTTTAAAGATATAAATGAGTTAATGTTTTATTAATTCCCCTTGAATAGTTGAAAAATATGAGGAAGTTGTCAATGCTTCTTTTAAAAAATTTTAAATGAAATGTTCTATACAATGACAGGTTTTCTTATTCATGCATGAAATATTTATATTTGAAGAAGTTGGTAAGGTAGAAGATCAATGATCATTTTATTTTCAATTTTTTTAATTTGAGTTCAAGCCCTTGGATTTTGTATGGTGATACCGAAAATAAATTTAGTTCTAGTGATGATGGTGCTTTAAAAAATGATAAATCTGATCGACTTGATGATATGATTTGTGATATTGAATTATAAAAAATTGAGAAACAACTGAAAATTGAGAATTTATATCGTAATGATAAATAACCATTGTATATAGGTTGTATGAAACAGATTATTTTATCGATGGTGTTAAGATTAATTAACCTGAAGGTGAAACATGGATGGAGTGAGAAGATTTTTGCAGAGATGCTACAATTGTTGAAAGAAATTATTTCTAAAGACAATGATATTCTACATTCACATTATAAGTCTAGGAAAATATTACCTCTGATGGGATTGGGGTAAATGAAAATAAAATTCTTCTTGAATGGTGGTGTTCTATAAAAGAATGAATGAAAATTTATTTCATAATGTCCTAAATGTTGGACATCATAGTATATTTTGAAAGAAAAATAAAAGGTTAATTCAGATGTTAGAGAGACCCCATGTAAGGCATCATTGTATACATCTATAATTACTCATTTGAAACATTCATTTTATAATTCAAATGGTGAAAAAAGGTTACGCTTTCATACTGATTAGTGGAAATGTGATGGAAAAATATGTCATCTAAATGATTGTCCATAGTGGAAGAAAACTGATCACCAGTTTCATACATTCGGAAATGATTTTATAAATCTTAGACATGGATTATCCATGGATAGAATTAATCCATATCAAAACCTTAGTAGTACACATAGTTCACAGCCTGTTTTATTGATAATTTACAACCTATCTCCTAAATTTTTTATAATAAAAAAATAGGTCATGTTGAGTTTGACGATATGTGGACCAAGAAACCGAAAAATGATATTGACGTTTTATTTTCACTATTAATTGATTGGAAACTTTTATGGGATAAAGGTATTAGGGTGTATGATTCATATAAAATGAAATATTTACAACTCTATGAAATGATTCTATTAACTATAAATGAATTCCCAATATATGGAATTTTGTTTACTATAAAGATAAGGGGAGTACATATTGTCCATTTTGTGAACAATATACTTCATATTATCAATAGTATCATATGATAAAAGAATAATACATGGGTCATAGAATGTTTTTTCATATAGATAACTCTTATAGAAGATAAAAAATGATTTCAACAAATCATATGAATTTGATATTACTCCTAAACATTTATCCACTAATTGGTATTTTGAGAAGGTGAAAAACATTAACATGAGATTTATAAAGACACATAAATATTATAATGATAGAAATATTAAGAAGAAAATATTAATACATATTGAGGATATGAAGAGGAGAAAACTAACATTGTTTTCATGCATATGGAGAAGAATATCTTTGATTGTTTTATTGGAAATTTTTTAGATATTACAGGAAATACTAAAGATGGGTTGAATGCAAGAACTTATTTACTCTAAATGGGAATATTTTTGGAGTTGGCTCCCACTCCAGATGGAATTTGAATATCCCAACCCCTATCTTGTAATATCTTATCCAAGATGGAGAAAATTTTATTTTTTCAATTTCATAATTATATAAATGTTCCACTTGGTTATTCTTCAAATTTTAAATTTTTTCTTTCTTTTAGGGATTTGAAGTTGATAGGTATGAAATCTCATGACTATCACATCATGATGTAATAGATCCCACCAGTTCCATTGCATGGAATGTTTCCTACCCCCATTAGAATGAATATCATGAAAGTGTTTTATTTTTTAAATCAATTTTAAATATGGTGATTGATTTAAATTCATTGAACACATTGGATAACTAAGTGGTTTCTTTACTTTTTCAATTGGATGTGTATACCTGTCCATCTTTTTTTTATCCTGTGCATTTAATGGTTCATTTGGTGTAACAAAAAACGCTTTTAAACCATTATATATATGTTGAATTTATCTTTGGAAAGGTATATGATGATATTAAAGGGGTATGTTAAGAATCCATATCAACCTAAAGAATCCATTGTTGAGAAGTATATTTCCAAGGAGGTTGAAGAGTTTTGTACAAGTTATTTTTCTACAATTGAGCACATCTGTTTTCCTACAAACCACTAAGAACAAGTTAATTATCTGGGAAATGATATGTTTGGCTTGAATGTAAAATCGTTGATATGTGAACTAATAAAGAAGGTAGATTTGGGAATAATGTATAAAATATATGATTCTCAACCATATATAACATTACATATTATTTTTTTGATACAAATTTATCCAAATAAGAAATATATGTTGATTTTAAATGAACAGAAATTTTTTTCCCATGGTTTAAAGAGATAGTTCTTCAAAAACTAGATGCATCTGAAACATTGAGATGGTTAGTGGGAGGTCCTTGTTTAAATTTGATATCATGGTCAAAGTATGACATTTATGGAAATACATTTCACATGAAAGACCAGGATAATAGACGTATGTTTCAGAATAATAGTGTGTGGCTGTTCACAGAAGCAATGCATTTTTCAAATGCCAAATACAAAAAAAACAATATACACATCAGCTTCATAATATGGATTCATTATATAAATATGAGAAGTTTATTATATTAAATTTCAAGATCCATTATTAATGTCTAAATGGTTTATCCATAACAACAGTTTCTAACAAGATAAATTTTGAATTATACTAGTTAATATAAACAAATTGGAGTACAAAAATGATTCTTTTATCATAAAAAAATAGATAAAAAAATTATATTTTCTTGATCAATATGATATGAAGTGATATACTATTATACTTGTAAAAAAATAGTAAGTTCGTGATGAAAAAATTTATGAATATTCTTATTTATGAGAGATCCCTACTTCCATTGAACGATTAACAAACAATATTGATGACTATACTGTAGAAATGGTTTGAACAATATTAAATGATCATGATGAAGGAATTTGGGAAAAAAATATTTAATAAATTCCTAATATTATAGGTAATGAATGTTTAATTATGGTTTACTAATTTAAATTTCACATCCTAGATATTTTAATTTTATTTTCATCATTAAAAAACGTATTATTACTAATAATGTAAAGTGAATGTTTATATTAATTTATTTTTATATATTTTTTCTTGTTTACCCTTACATAACTTATATGTTAATTGATTTTCTTGAAAACCTGTTATTTAACATTTTACATTTTAAATAAAAACAAAATATTTTAAACAAGAGAATATTATAAAAAACATTTTTTAAATATGATTTATCATGTTTCTGAATTTCCACCATCTCTCTCCATATACCATTGATATTATCTAGTTTTCATTCATTTATATCATTTCATCTCTAATTAATACTATTAACATATGAGATAACTATTAAAAATAAAAATAAAAATGAGTTATGTTTAGTTTACTTTTTATTCTTTTTGATAATTTTTAATTTTTTGTTTATATTAGTTTTTAATTTTTGGAATTGTATATACATGTACAAATTGATGTTACCTTTATTTGTAGGATAATATCAGATCATTCCTATGATCAACCACATATTTCCAGAGATGATCATACTCATAACTCATGGGAGGAACGTACACATTCTCCTTTCGATGATCCTCCTCCTCCATTATTACATGATACATATACATCCATGACGAACAAAGACTTCATGCATTGGTAAACTTTTCGCCATCCGTTTACCAAAAATTATCCATTTCTCATAGCCAGGAATAGAGGATACCAATAGACGCTGATGGTAATGATATTCCGAGAGGAACAAATTCAAAAAAAATTAATACTTCTGTATCAATATAGAATAAAATAAATGTTAGTATTTTGTTTGATGATTGGAGAAGTGTTAAAATAGGGACATCATCACAACTATGGCAGAACGTTTTGGTTTGATTTTTTTTTATTTTACTAATCCTGATTTTTTTAGTAATATATTTTTTTCACATATAATTAGATAAGATATGATGTACCTTATATTGGAGGAGTCAGGAATAAATTTTTATCATTGGATATTAGAAGATGAATGGATTTTAAATCATCCCTCATAGCAGCGTTCATTTTTGGGAATAGGTAACCAAAAAACCAAGTGATAAATATCTATTTATAGATGAAGATGAATGGAACAAATTTGTGGAATGTAGATGAAGAGAATATTTTTTGGTAAGTGAAATGTTAATTTTTTTGAAGTTTATTTATATTAATGACCATGTTAATTATTTATTTATTTTTAATTCATAATTTTTAGAAATCAGAGAGATATCATTAGAATAATCAAACTAGAAATTTATACCCTCAATATGTTTTCTCAGGGAGGGTATAAGTAATTTTAAGAACACATGCAAGAAAAAAATCAAAAGTGGAGAAATGAATATGTAGGGTCTTTAGAGGTTTCCCCTCATTCCACGTACTAGAAATGAAAACCGGAAAAGGGGTCAGATGAGATAAAAAGAAAAATATATTTTAGAAGTGTCAATTATTGTAGCTCATTCAATTTTAGGATGATTTATTTATGTTAAATAAATTATTTTTATATTTTGAGTCATTATACATTTTTAAAAAATTTCAATATTGGATTGTATTGAGGAGAAGATCACACAAATGGTCTTTATTAAAGAGGATTGCAAGGATATATTATCAATATAATGAAGAAATACCAAACACCCAGGTCATGTACAAGGATACCTGATAGTTGTATCAGTAGGAAAAGTGTTTCCATGTTTGCAACCTTCTTCATAGGAGCATGTTTTTTAAGTAGAATATTTGGAGAAAAATGTTTAAGAGATCTATATAATGATGGAGGAAAGGATCATATCTTTAGTATTTCCTGTGTTTATAGACATGAAATGAAAATTTTTTCTGGCTGATCTGACTTCTCCACCTCCACTAGTAGATCCCACTCCTTTTTCTTATCCTACTCACACATTTCCTTTTCTAGACCCCACTCCTTATCCCACATCAATATCCATACTCCACATCTTCTAAGTTATTGTGAGTTATATGTTAATGATCTTCATCATATTGTTCCATATGGGATGATATATTATAACAATGTTACCATTAATCATCAGTAGATTGAGATAGGGAATCATAGGGTCACTATAAATAATATTATAGATAGATCAACAACAATACCATATCTTACAGATGATGTGTTTACAGTTGGAAAAGGTATCAGTATTTTTTTAGCTTGGAAATCTAGAGTGCTTCGACATATTACCATAGATATATGTAAATATTATATATTTTATTAAATTTTGATACTATTTATTCTCATTTTTAGTGTTTATATATTTATCTACTTTTTTACAAGAATACATTAATGGTAATGAAATACTGTATAAACAATAAAAAATTCAATGTACCACGACTATAAAGATATATTCTACTAGTGTTGATAGGTTTTCAGTATACTAAAATTTATTATTAGGAATATATGAGAATAAAATTTATGATTTTGTTTTTGGGCATACAATGAATGTGGAGATTTTGAAAAATTATATCATGGAGCTTTTATCTGGAGATCAAATAGGCATCAACACGATGTAATTTGTTTCCATGTAATTCGATTAGTTTTTTTTCTGTTCCATTAATTTATTGATAGATTATAATTATGCCTTGTTTTTATTAGGAATCTATATATAATTTTTCTACAAAATGAAAATATAGATGTATATTGATTTATGGACCCATAGTTTATTTCTCCTATTGCATTGAAAATGGACGATGCAGAAAGAACAATTTTTATAGTTGAAAGATTTCAGAAGAATTTTATCATTCATTGTTGGATGTTTCTATATCAAAAAGAATATGAAACTTTTTTTCTAAAAATGTTTTATATATAACATAAAATATTAATAAACCATATTAAAGTTTATATTATATATGTGGTCATTGGATGTAGGGTGTTTTTTTTCAAGAGAGAGAACATCGTACTAGCTATGCTCTATCCATGGTTAAGTGAGAGAGAATTTTCAGAATGTATTTAACAAGAAAGTTTTATTAATTTAATAATGGTTTATATTATAATTAATAAAAATCATTTTAATAATATTATTTTAAAACATTTCATGAAATTTATTTAGATATATGACAGTAAAGAGGAGATCCAATATCATATTTTTAAAAGGTAATGTGAATTTTTATTTATAATTACTGAATTTTGAATATATTACTTAAATGTATAATATTGAATTAAAATATCTTTGAAAAAGTGTCATAAATAAGAAGTTGTAAAATAATGTGGATATTATGTTTTAAGATTTAAGAATGAAATAATTTCAACTAGGATAGTTATATATTTTAATAAGGTAATATTTGTTTTTATAAATCATTACATAATATTTCAAATGTTTTGTTGAAAATCCATGTCAAATTCTTCCTATATTATTTTGTAGATTTTTGATAACCATTGACTATTTACTGTAGATGAGTTGATAGATTTACAAATTTAATGGGATAATCATTTTACAGCTTTAATTAATTATTATTTTATTTGTAATATACATTGTAAATTTGAAATTTTAATTGTAATTATCTTTTGATGGTTTTCTTCTGCCTTTTCTACTATTATGTTGCTTTTGGCTGCGACTATGGTGGAGGATGAATCAATGGCCAATTTTTTTCCAAATTTTTTTTGATGTCGGTTATTGAATAACCCATATGAAAAATAATGGGTTACTTTGTTTTTCTTGTCATTTATCTAATAACCAATCAGAACAATGGTTTTCCACGATGGTTATAGACTAACTAATGTAGAAAATCGATATGAGATGTGAATTTATATCATCAGTTTTATTTAATTTATTTGGAAAAAATATTTACATTGTTTCCAATAAAAATGTTTTTTAATAATCCACATGAATATTTATAGAAATTACGTGAGAAATCATTAATGCAGTAGTGTTTACCCATCAACCAGGTTAAAAGGTACTCAAACTCAATAATTCATCATTAATTGTCATTGATGTTGATGTATGTGGGTTCCAGTAAGAAAGTACTTTTACCTCCCATGGGAGCTTTAACGAACATATGATTAGTGTACTCCCAAATGTGGTTGGTGTACTATCTTGATGGAGTGTTGGGGAAATTAGTTTGATGGGTGCATAAACCATTGACCACTTTTATCCCTTTTCCTACTACACCATCTCTTCCCACTTCTATAGGAGAAAGACGTTTATCTAATCCTTATTCAAATTATGAGTTAGTTTCATCCACAATTCTTCCTTTTGGGTGGAGTGGTGTGGACACCATATTTGTTACCAGTACTATTGGAAATATCACTAAGGCTTTCCCAAGTGGGATATTAATGTGTATTCTAGTAACTAATGTCAACCCTATTTACCTTGATTCTGAGATTGAACTAGAAATACAGATAGAGGAATTTCTCACTTTGTTGTCTCAATATAGAGTGTTCTTTTTTTTCAAAAATGTAATCCTAGACTATATACCCATAATAGAAAATTAATAGGGCCAGGATCCCTATTCCACCACCAAACATTAGGTTATAGGGAAAATGGAATTGTCCCCAAATATACACTATCATAAAGGATACTCTCTTAGTGAAGGATGTTGATAATGTGGACACCCATTGTCTACAATTAATTATATTGGGAATAAGTGTCTTTGATTAAAGGAACACACAACCACCCACCCATATATATATTAATCCACCAATTTCTCATTACTCGAGAACAATTATGTAACACCCCAAGATTTCATAGTGTGTTATTTCTTTAAAATAATACAATAACTTCCACTACACGCAACACCGAGTTCAAGCACACCATGACTTACCAAACAAGCCGTTCAAAAGAGGTTATGAATAGTATTAACTAAATTTTAAACTTTATATAACCCTTATAATTTTAGAATCCATATTATGAGTTTCTTAGACATAATACAAGAACAGATTCATTTTCAGTATTGCACTTTTATCAACTTTTAATAGTGAAAACTTTTTAAATACAATATTTTAAACTTTTTGACTAAATGGGGACATCAAAAATATTTAAAATGAAACATCCCAAGCTTCCACGGTACGCTTTCCTTTGAATAATACAGTAGCGTGTGTTGTACGCAACTTCGAGTTCTAACACACCACAACCAATCAAACTAGCCGTTATGAATAGTAATACCTACTTTTTGAAATTATATATATTTTATATTTTAGAATGGACTTCATTTTTGGATTCATAATATCGAATTTAGCCTAAGGTGAAATTTTGGTACATTTCGGATAACTTTCATATTTTGATGAATAGTGAAAATTACTAAATTTTAATTAAAAACAACTTTTTAAATCAAAATAATTAATAGTGATAAATTATGAATTTAAGTGGTTTTAAAGTATATTTAGAATTTATTTTTACCATTTAATATAATTTTTGTCATTGGACATAATTTTACAATTAAACCGAACATAAACAGGTGTCAATCTTTTGATAGTTATTATCTCTTAAAAACACGCTTTTTGTTTTGAAAGCGGGAATTAATTTTAAATTAATTTCTGCCACTTCTGTGTTTTGAATTTATAAAAATGGATTCCATATTTGGAATCAGGATGTTCAAATTGTGTAAATAGGTAACTTTTATTTTTACACATTTTGAATAATTACTGCGGTAAATATTTTATTTACCATGGTTAAAGGGTAAATCTGGTAAATAAAGGTTACAAAATAATATTATAATAAAAAAAATTACCATAAAACGTGTCCTAACCTTATTGGTAGACACATACCCGACCATGGGCATCCTTGGGTCGATTTGGGGACCCCTTAGAGCCACTTGTATGTGGTAGGGACACATTATATTAATAAAGTTAAAATAAAAATAAAAATGGCATAAGCTTACATCTTTTAGAAGAACAATTTTTACATAAGGTTATAAATGTTGGATTTTCGATTATAAATATTCATTAGAATTCTAAAAAGATTTCCTACCAAATGATATTTTATTTATAATTTTTAGACATCAAATAATTTAAATTATTAATGACACAATAATGATTCAATTTTTACCTCATTAATAAATCATTTAAATAAATAAGATTATAATGATTAAAATATTATCTAAAACCTGTCCAATTCTTATTGGTTGATGTTATTTAGAAAATGAGTCATCTTATCTTCGACCTCAATGATTTTTGGACCATTATAAACCGAATATAATTATATTATAAAGCAATACTTTCACTCTCTCCTAAAGAGCCCCTCCTCTCCCTTATAAAAGGAGACCACTTCTACTCATTCCTCACACCTCTCAAGCCACTTGGCTCGTCCAAACCCTAGCCAAATACTCTCCCAACTTCCATCACTACAACCTAGAGGCCTTAGTTTGATTAGAAAGCCAACCTAAGGAGCCCTTTTGATCAAATCAAAAGGAAGAGCCCGAAGAAGAGGTAATGATTTCACCACCCTTTTCCAAGTTCATTTCTTCTTCCACTTCTTCTTCCTTTGTTGTTACCATTATAAAAAAATAAATCCAGTATCTCACATATACTGTGATGTTATTATAAATATGGTACAACCATATTCAGTATTCTATCCACCCTTTGAATAACATGTCACCATACGTGCGTACGTACGGCTTACCGTCTCCACGTCGTGGTGTAATTGTTATTCAATATATTATTATTTGGATGGGTATAATAATGATGTGAAACTCATGTAAATAATAAATATAACTTGTTAATTATTCTGTATATATGATATACCATTCATTTATATATTATTTTAATATCAAAAGAATGATATTGTCGCTCGTGCGTACGTACGGACTACCGTCTCCACGAACGCGATGAGATTCATTCTCCATCATATCCATTCAAGTATAATTATCATTTGCTGATTTAAAATTGATGTTTAAAGACATTATATAATTCTGGATATGAATAATATACAACCTATCCATTACAATCATGGATTACGTAATAAAACATATAAAAAGAAAATGAGTAAGTTAACACCCGAAACAACGATAATACTAAGACAATATTAACAAAGCAAAGTTAAAAGATCATATATGATATGATATTAATATATATGATTCTCGTATAATTTAATAACAATTATTTAAATATTATAAACGAGGTTAACCTACCCCAACCAAGTAAAAGTACAAGGTAAGGGATTTTCTTATCTCACATTCAATTCCGTGAGATTTCCATTATTCGCCACTAAATTATTGAAAGTGGTGTATTGTGTACTGGCATTTGATATATATTATCATGATTATCTTTATATTCTTGTTATTCTGTAAATAATTTGGTGGTTATTAACTTTTGGCCATATGACTCAGTTGATTAACGTGGTAAGGGGTTTTCATCTCACTCTTTATTTCCGTGAGATTTATGCCATATTTCCACTATTATCTTTTGTGTGGTGTATGTACTGCCCATAATTGTATTCTTTGTGTAATACACTTTAAATTATGTGTATTTACATTTTCATTGTATGATACCTCTTTCATGGGTTGTATGTTTCATAAGTTACCAAATTGATAAGGGTTTACTTCACAATCTCTTTAATATATGAGGTTGTCTTTACGTAAGTATCTATAGGGACATATTTACTATCCATGTCCATATTTCATAAAAGAGTTTTCAAAGGGATTATTTCTAAGGGAACTTTTACTAAAACATCATTTTAAATGTTTTAAATATTTATTCTTCTAAATCATCCTCATTTATGTCCACATTTTCAAAATGGTTTGTAAGGATTTATTTATATGAAAATGAATGTTTTAAAAGTGTTAATTCCATTCAAAAGTTTCAAAGTGGTATGGGACACTTTGATTCAAAAATGTATTTAAATGCCTTACTTTCTAAATTGTGTAACATTAAAATGTTTTCATGAAAAAGGGATATTTATCTCAATAATTTTTTTAAAAAAACATTTTCATCTATGTCAACATCCTTTTATGGATTTTAAGATTATTTGAAGTTGATTTATTATGATATAAAACATCCATATTGTAATGAAGTTTTGTGATATGTTTGACTGTAGATGTGTCATTTATATAGCATTCATGGTCTATGAGTAAAGTATTGACATTTCGTATGCTAGTTCCAATAAGAATGTTTATGTTATATTTCAACCTTTACTTCATATGAATGTGTTGGACAAGTATGTTCCAGGTTGGGGACTGGTTAAAGTAAGCCCTCCAGGTTGGGGACTGGTAAAAGTAAGCCCTCCAGGTTAGGGACTGGTAAAACTAAGCCCTCCGGTTTGGTCTCCGGTTATTAGAGGCACTCCGGGTTGGTGTCCGGTTATTAGAGGCACTCCGGGTTGGTGTCCGGTTATTAGAGGCACTCCGGGTTGGGTTCCGGTTACAATTAGCCCCAAGGTCTTGGGACGAGGCCTTGAAAAGAAATTAAAGTTTAGCATTATGCATTCCATCATTGTGAAAGTGGTTATTGATATTGCATGTGATTATTCGATTAGTAGAATATCCATGTGAACAAGTAAATGGAATTATTTCATTTTACTTTTGACATACTATGTTGAAGTTCAAGTTTAAGAGGCTTTTGTTTTAGTAATTCATTGCCTTAAATGTTTATGCTTATTTTTGAATGTTCCGCTATATTTTTATCCTTACTGGGCATTTGAGCTCACCCCTCTTCTATGTTTTATTTTTCCCAGGATGTGAAGAAGTAAGTTATGAATTACCTACATGGATATTATGAGGGGATATTAGTGTGGACTGTGGAGACATTATGTTGTTGTAGTAGTTTTTCATTTTATGATGTAATGTAAAACTTATGAATATATCTAGTGTTTCCAAGGCTACTAAACCAATCGGTCTTTCGAGATTTGATCTTTCTTGTGATCATGCCAATGTTATGTAATAATGCACCGACTCTGGGTAACTAGGGTTCGGTCGTTACAGTTGGTATCAGAGGAAGTTTAGTGCAAACCTTGGAAGCTAGATTTAGATAAAATCTGATTAGAGAACGTAGACCTAAGATAAACTTTGAGGATTAGTATAGAATAACTTCCTAGAATTTTGGTATTGTAGAGATTTTGTGAGTTTTCCGAGAAATACATCCCTGTCTGGATACGAGCAGGTAGTGGCGACTCTGGCACAGATGTACCTAGGGGTAAAACTCGAAAACACCGCTTTGAGCTAGACTCGAACGGGAACTGGTGCACGACAACGGGCCTTGATGCACTCTTGGTTACGACACTCCCGGGTGATATGATTAGGATAACTCTCATTTTCTTTACAAATCATTATGAAGGGTTTATGAGTATATATTTCCTCAAAGGAGACATTTTTATGATTATGGATTATATCCATAAACTATTTAATTTATATTATGTGTTTTAAATGTTTGGGATTAGGTATTGTTATTCATAAACTAATCTAGTGTATGCCAATGTTTAGAAATGGCGCCTAGTAGAAGGAATGAGAACTCCAGCAATGCACATGATACAAAGAGAAAGAAGGATCATATATTTTATGGTCTTAAGCCATAATTTACAAGAGAAATAGTCTCGCATGTATTATCATCATATGAAGAAATAATATCATGTGTTGATAAGATAAGTAAAGAGTTTACTGAGTCCTATGGCTTTGAAGGGAAGCAAGAGAAGAAAAGGGTGGAAGAGAGAAATATGGATAAAGGGAAGAGGAAAAAGAAGAATTTTCCCATATGTGGTAATTGTGGAAAGAAACACCCTGGAACTTGCCTGAAAGGAATAGGAGTTTGTTATAACTGTGGAGGAAAAGGGCACAAAGTACGTGACTGCAAGGGTAAGAAAATGGTTTCAAATGTACATTGCTTCATTTGCAAGGAGTTTGGACACTACGTGAACCTATGTCCCAGTCATCAGACTATGACGCAAATGATGCTATTGGATAATAATCAAGTTATGATACTACCACAGATGAAGAGGAATGATTAGAGTTCTTATGATGATTATGTCAATTGAGTGTTGTATCAACAATGTACTTGTTATAATAATTATGGAGTATATAAGGATTGTACTGCAGTACTATTTCATTAAGGACTTGAGATTGTGTGGAACAAAGAAAAGTGACTCAATAGAAGGTTAAATTTTTGGAAAATATATGGTTGAGAGAAAGATAAACCATAATATGGTTCTGATACCGAGGTAGTGATTTTAGAATAATACATGATTGATTTGGATAAATTATATTGGATATTCTTGACTACCTTGAAGCTGATTAATGATTTGTCTATTCCATCATTGTTAGGGTTTAAAACATTTTTGGATTGATGAAGTATATCCAGCATTCTATATGGAATAAGGGAGCATGAATGTAATCAATAAGGAATATGGTAATTCAGGATGTTTCAGTGTATTAAAAGAATACATGATGAAGGTATTCATATGCTATTACGTGGTAAAGAGGATCTACATTATGTTTAACTTCCTTATAAATGTTGGACTGTGGGTTTGGTCAGAAATATTTTGGATAAATTCTAGTTTGAGATTAATTTTGGATTTCCATAAAAGGACAACCCGGAGGTCGGGCGGCAACCCGTCGCGTCCGGCAAGGCCGCGAGACTTGACCCACAACCGAAGGGCGACAAGGGTGTATCACCTACCACTGTCCCAAGAGATGTCATGGATTAAATAATGTAGTTTTTTTTTAAAATATCTGGTAGATGAATTATAAATTCGTTTATTTTGGAACCCTGTACGAATAGTATCAATAGAATTTTTTTTACGAGTGAAAGATGAGTTTGTGGTAGAAATTTATTAATGGAAAAAACTCTAATTATAAAGTAAGTATATATCCTTATGATCTTATCCAATCTCATAAATAAATTCCTCAACATTAAGAAAAGGAACTTAGAACAAAAATGTTGTCCTAGATGGTACCTTAAATCATCACTAATTTATGGCTTTGTGATTGTTGGCCTTTTCATAGCCATGTTCTCTACCACTCTCCATCAGATAATTGATGGTTAGATTTCTCTTCCATATCCATATTTTCCTACATGGACCCCTAGTATGTGTTATTTTCGGTAATCTTCATACTTTCCACTCTTTATTTTAAATAGAGGCCTCATTAATTCATTTTTCGATGTGTGATTTCAACTAAGATATTTGGAAACGTCAAAAATGTGTTATCCTAATACCCTATGTTTTGTTGAACCGATGGTATTTCAAATCATCATAAATTGATGAGTTTATGGACCTCAATTTTATACTTGTTTGTGATTGATGACCTCAATCACTACCTATAAATATTTACGTTTTTCCTCCAATTATATGTCTCTAATTGCCACCAATGTTTTCCTAATCGAGATCATAATTTGGTGGTGACCCTTTCATTTCTCATTTCCTCATATTAAGACTAAATTTTAGTAACCCAATTTCCAATGTGGGTTTTCCCACAAAGATATTTTTTATTTTCAACCTTTTATTTTCGAAGAACAATTTCAAATTGCGAGGACGCAATTTATTGAAGGAGGGGAGAATGTAACAACCCAAGATTTCATAGTGTGTTATTTCTTTAAAATAATACAATAACTTCCACTACACGCAACACCGAGTTCAAGCACACCATGACTTACCAAACAATCCGTTCAAAAGAGGTTATGAATAGTATTAACTAAATTTTAAACTTTATATAATCCTTATAATTTTAGAATCCATATTATGAGTTTCTTAGACATAATACAAGAACAGATTCATTTTTAGTATTGCACTTTTATCAACTTTTAATAGTGAAACCTTTTTAAATACAATATTTTAAACTTTTTGACTAAATGGGGACATCAAAAAAATTTAAAATGAAACATCCCAAGCTTCCACGGTACGCTTTCCTTTGAATAATACTGTAGCGTGTGTTGTACGCAACTTCGAGTTCTAACACACCACAACCAATCAAACTAGCCGTTATGAATAGTAATACCTACTTTTTGAAATTATATATATTTTATATTTTATAATGGACTTCATTTTTGGATTCGTAATATCGAATTTAGCCTAAGGTGAAATTTTGGTACATTTCGGATAACTTTCATATTTTGATGAATAGTGAAAATTACTAAATTTTAATTAAAAACAACTTTTTTAATCAAAATAATTAATAGTGATAAATTATGAATTTAAGTGGTTTTAATGTATATTTAGAATGTATTTTTACCATTTAATATAATTTTGGTCATTGGGCATAATTTTACAATTAAACCGAACATAAACAAGTGTCAATCTTTTGATAGTTATTATCTCTTAAAAACACGCTTTTTGTTTTGACAGCGGGAATTAATTTTAAATTAATTTCTACCACTTATGTGTTTTGAATTTAGAAAAATGAATTCCATATTTGGAATCAGGATGTTCAAATTGTGTAAATAGGTAACTTTTATTTTTACACATTTTGAATAATTACTGCGGTAAATATTTTATTTACCATGGTTAAAGGGTAAATCCGGTAAATAAGGGTTAAACAATAATATTATAATAATAAAAAATTACCCTAAAACATGTCCTAACCTTATTGGTGGACACATACCCGACCATGTTCTTCCTTGGGACGATTTGGGGACCCCTTAGAGCCACTTGTATGTGGTAGGGACACATTATATTAATAAAGTTAAAATAAAAATTAAAATGGCATAAGCTTACATCTTTTAGAAGAACAATTTTTACATAGGGTTATACATGTTGTATTTTCGATTATAAATATTCCTTAGAAAGCTAAAAATATTTCCAACATAATGATATTTTATTTATAATTTGTAGACATCAAATAATTTAAATTATTAATGACACAATAATGATGAAATGTTTACCTCATTAATAAATCATTTAAATAAATAAGATTATAATGATTAAAATATTATCTAAAACTTGTCCAATTCTTATTGGTTGATGTTATTTAGAAAATGAGTCATCGTATCTTCGACCTCAATGATTTTTGGACCATTATAAACCGAATATAATTATATTATAAAGTAATACTTTCACTGTTTCCTAAAGAGCCCCTCCTCTCCCTTATAAAAGGAGACCACTTATACTCATTCCTCACACCTCTCAAGCCACTTGGCTCGTCCAAACCCTTCCAAAATACTCTCCCAACTTCCATCACTACAACCTAGAGGCCTTAGTTTGATTAGAAAGCCAACCTATGGAGCCCTTTTGATCAAATCAAAAGGAAGAGCCCGAAGAAGAGTTAATGATTTCACCACCCTTTTCCAAGTTCATTTCTTCTTCCACTTCTTCTTCCTTTGTTGTTACCATTCTAAAATAATAACTCCAGTATCTCACATATACTTTGATGTTATTATAAATATGGTACAACCATATTCAGTATTCTATCCACCCTTTGAATAACATGTCACCATACGTGCGTATGTACGGCTTACCATCTCCACGTCGTGGTGTAATTGTTATTCAATATATTATTATTTGGATGGGTATAATAATGATGTGAAACTCATGTAAATAATAAATATAACATGTTAATTATTCTTTATATATGATATACCATTCATTTATATATTATTTTAATATCAAAAGAATGATATTGTCGCTCGTGCGTACGTACGGACTACCGTCTCCACGAACGCGATGAGATTCATTGTCCATCATATCCATTCAAGTATAATTATCATTTTCTGATTTAAAAATGATGTTTAAGTACATTATATAATTCTGGATATGAATAATATACAACCCATCCATTACAAACATGGATTACGTAATAAAACATATAAAAGAAAATGAGTAAGTTAACACCCGAAACAATGATACTACTAAGACATTATTAACAAAGCAAAGTTAAAAGATAATATATGATATGATATTAATATATATGATTCTTGTATAATTTAATAACAATTATTTCAATATTATACAGGAGGTTAACCTACCCCAACCAAGTAAAAGTACAAGGTAAGGGATTTTCTTATCTCACATTCAATTCCGTGAGATTTCCATTATTCGCCACTAAATTATTGAATGTGGTGTATTGTGTATTGGCATTTGATATATATTATCATGATTATCTTTATATTCATGTTATTCTGTAAATAATTTGGTGGTTATTAACTTTTGGCCATACGACTCAGTTGATTAACGTGGTAAGGGGTTTTCATCTCACTCTTTATTTCCGTGAGATTCATGCCATACTTCCACTATTATCTTTTGTGTGGTGTATGTACTACCCATAATTGTATTCTTTGTGTAATACACTTTAACTTATGTGTATTTACATTTTCATTGTATGATACCTCTTTCATGGGTTGTATGTTTCATAAGTTACCAAATTGATAAGGGTTTACTTCACAATCTCTTTAATAACTGAGGTTGTCTTTACGTAAGTATCTATAGGGACATATTTACTATCCATGTCCATATTTCATAAAAGAGTTTTCAAAGGGATTATTTCTAAGGGAACTTTTACTAAAACATCATTTTAAATGTTTTAAATATTTATTCTTCTAAATCATCCTCATTTATGTCCACATTTTCAAAATGGTTTCTAAGGATTTATTTATATGAAAATGAATGTTTTAAAAGTGTTAATTCCATTCAAAAGTTTCAAAGTGGTATGGGACACTTTGATTCAAAAATGTATTTAAATGCCTTACTTTCTAAATTGTGTAACATTAAAATGTTTTCATGAAAAAGGGATATTTCTCTCAATAATTTTTTTAAAAACACATTTTTATCTATGTCAACATCCTTTTATGGATTTTAAGATTATTTGAAGTTGATTTATTATGATATAAAACTTCCATATTGTAATGAAGTTTTGTGATATGTTTGACTGTAGATGTGTCATTTATATAGCATTCATGGTTTATGAGTAAAGTATTGACATTTCGTATTCTAGTTCCAATAAGAATGTTTATGTTATATTTCAACCTTTACTTCATATGAATGTGTTGGACAAGTATGTTCCAGGTTGGGGAATGGTTAAAGTAAGCCCTCCAGGTTGGGGACTGGTAAAAGTAAGACCTCCAGATTAGGGACTGGTAAAAGTAAGCCCTCCGGTTTGGTCTCCGGTTATTAGAGGCACTACGGGTTGGTGTCCGGTTATTAGAGGCACTCCGGGTTGGTGTCTGGTTATTAGAGGCACTCCGGGTTGGGTTCCGGTTATAATTAGCCCCAAGGTCTTGGGATGAGGCCATGAAATGAAATTAAAGTTTAGCATTATGCATTCCATCATTGTGAATGTGGTTATTGATATTTCATGTGATTATTCGATTAGTAGAATATCCATGTGAACAAGTAAATGGAATTATTTCATTTTACTTTTGACATACTATGTTGAAGTTCAAGTTTAAAAGGCTTTTGTTTTAGTAATTCATTGCCTTAAATGTTTATGCTTATTTTTGAATGTTCCGCTATATTGTTATCCTTACTGGGCATTTGAGCTCACCCATCTTCTATGTTTTATTTTTCCCAGGATGTGAAGAAGTAAGTTATGAATGACCTGCAGGGATATTATGAGGGGATATTAGTGTGGACTGTGGAGACATTATGTTGTTGTAGTAGTTTTTCATTTTATGATGTAATGTAAAACTTATGAATATATCTAGTGTTTCCAAGGATACTAAACCAATCGGTCTTTCGAGATTTGATCTTTCTTGTGATCATGCCAATGTTATGTAATAATGCACCGACTCTGGGTAACTAGGGTCGGTGCGTTACAAATTAGCTACATGAAAATGAGAAATTGTACAATTTAATACCACTAAAAATTTGGAAAATGGTCTAAAGGAAGATTATACTAAGTAGTATCACTTAGATACAAAATAATAATAGGTTTATGATGAGATGATTTCAAAAACTATGGAGCTTTAAAATTGGGAGGCTCGCATATCTAGTTTATTGGTGTAGATATGATAAAAACTATTGAAATTGAAGCCTCCAAACATATAATTCAATAGAAAAGGTCCATAATTATAAAAATGATCCCACTAGTTGATTATGAAGTGAAGAAAGCAAACGATATTTGGTAGGTTCTTTATGGATCTGGTCAGACACTTGAAAATCTTCCGAATAGGGATGTCTGAGTTTTACTATATCCACTGTTTTTCTTCCTTTTCTAGAAACATGTGGGAGAGACTCTATGACAGGGATAATCCTCCATTGTTCCTATTCAATAAATCAATAAAAATTTGTTTGTATCCTAGAAAATATCCTTTATCTTATCCTACAATTCCAATCAATCATAATTGGTCACGAATTTAAATATAATCTCTTCTAAATAGAAGTAGAAATTACAAAAACGGATAACCAAATTAACATGATTATGTATTGATATAATTATATTCTGAGCTAAGGGACTCAATTGGAATTATTTCAACTATTTCTATGGTTACATGAAGAACCCTAATTTTTTTTTTATTTTTAGTTAGAACCCTAATTTTTTCCTAAGTTCACTGTGGTGTGGGCTTAGCAGGTGTCACTTGACATTTTATGTTTGGCCTCCCTTTGTAGGATTATGATCTAACAAATTTTGTGTCTCTTATTTTATTTACCAATTATTTCCTATAAAATGAAAAGTGATTGTTCAGTGAGCTTTTAATTGAATTTTAACTAGGGTTATCTTTGGGAGTTTTCAACCTGGAGATTACTATATCCTTTTCTTGGGGGGTATTTTTGATTCTTACAATCGAACATATGTGACTTATTTTCTAGGTCTAACATATTTAATATTTTATTATTTGGTAATGACCAAAATATGGATTACAGCCCGAGAATGAAACAATATTTTCCAAACATGAATCGGTGTTTTTTGACCCTAGTTTTGAGATTTATAAATCCAATATAATCTATGGGATAATACACGAGGAGTGAGCATAAAAAAATTTCCAGAAAGTTGTTGTTAGGGAATACAGAGATAAGAAAGAAATCTCCCAAGTTTATATTTTCCTTTTGTTGACATTGAATTTTTTGGGTGACTTATGTATAGACAATTGGGGAATATTTTGGATATCCAAATAAATGTGTCATGAATAAACTAACCCTCTATTTCCTATCACTATATATTTTGTGAAAATTAAAATTTCCCACGAACATGAAGTTTGGATTTTCAATGTAATGATGTCTAAAAATGACAATGACACCTTCACTAGATCTATCCACAAATGAGAAACCACTAACACAAAAATTTGTCTTCTGTAATGGATGATTGAAGTTTGTTGTAGTTTTAATGTGGTCTAACTAGGACATAGACTACACAATTTATAATCTTATGAAAAAGAAATTCAAAGGCTGATGTTTAATGTTTTTTATCTCTGATAGGGAGATAAATTATTTACCCTTTTCATAGAATTCAATCCCAAATTTTCCCATCATGTTCAAGAATGAAGGAGAAATGTTATAAATTGTAATATAGGGTATACTGAATATAATAATTAATATGTTACAAAAAATTCAACTGGGAATATAGAGATTGGAAAATATTATTCTAAAGCATAATATTCCTTTGGTTGATTGGCCTTTTTCCGGGAAACATATGAATATCCAACAAGGGAATATTTTGTATAGTCCAACAATGGTTTCCTCGGGACATTGACAATTCATTTCTGATGGCTAATGAGGTTTATAGAGATTCTTACTACCCCAGACATAGATTTTGGTCTATGAATGGGAATTACCTAAATATTAAAGGATCATTTCATGTAAAAACATTCCATGAATGGGTAGAAGTTGATTCTTTATGCAGGTCTAACCCATATATAAGAATGAATGATTATCTCTCTCTTCTTTTGTTATAGTTGGGCCCAAGATATAATGTTCAGGTGTCAATACGTATGTTTTCAAAATGAGAATCAATCCATACATAGTTTTGGGATGGTTTTATATGCAGGTTTGACTAGTTCACATGGAGGGGACATTTTTAAATTTTTTTCTCACTAGACAGAACATTAGAAATTTGAACATCACTGCATATCCTACGATAGATGGAATCAATCCATATATAGTTTTGGAAAGGTTTCCTAACATATCAATAAAAAAAATTATGGAAAAGGGGGAAAATTCATTCGAATATGGGATCATGAGTAGGGTGATACAAGTATTTGACCCACCTATGTTGATCTATCTCACGTTTAGGAAAGTAGGGGTATTATTTTTGTTGTGGTATGGCCCTGACATAAGATCTAGGTGTCACTAGATATCATGACAACGTGAGAATCAAGACATATTTATCCCTTGTGCTATAAACCTCCTATGCAGGTCTGACCCATACATAGAAAAAAGGAGAGAATTATGTTTCATTTATGGAGACATCATTTAAGATACAAGCATCACTATGTGTCTTGTGATTGTATGAATGAACCCATGTGTAGTTTTTAGTAATTGATCAGTTTAGTGTCAACAGACTAAGACATCATTGAAGATATTTATCTTTAGGCCATAAGGATAGATGGGGTCTCATAGTTTTAGGTCATATATCTTGGCATATATTTCATGGAAATGATGAATAATAAAAGGATCATTAGGACAAGATGTTATGATATGAATTATATGTAATGGGGAAAGAAAATGTAAACCATGATTATGGTTTTTATCTGATTTGGATAAAAAGTGTGGTAAATTTACATTTGGTCTTATAGAGATGAAAGATGTCTCTCATAGAGATGAATAATGGTTTGGTAAATAGTCCTTTTGTGTGGGAAACATATGCAGATCCAACATTGGAATATTGTTTATAGTCAAACAAACCTTTCCTCATGATACTGACCCTCTATCCTCGATGGAAAACGAAACATTTTGATGATCCAAAATTCCCTAGGAAATCATTTATAATAAATTAAGGAAATGAATTTGAGTATGTAATATGAATCCAAACAATTATTTTTATTGGTGTGTGAAGTTCCCTACATCGATCTGATTCATATTTAGGGGGAAATTTCTCTTCCCATGATGGATCCCTAAATAAGGAACTGAATTTTGAGATATATTGTAAATATATTTGTCTTTATATAAGGGATAGAGAAAAAAATTTCTTCTTATTTACCTCATGGATAATACTATAACATGAGTCCTAGGCATCACTATGTATCTCATCAAACCAATAATCAAGACCCATGTTGTCGTCGATGATACATGAAGTTTAATCTCATTAGGCAAGTACATTTTTCCATTAGTTTGATGTCATATTGTAAGAATTTTGGTTCCCTAATGTGAAGAGGATATATTATTGACAGAACTAAGATTGATGATCAGGGTACCACTATGTATCCTGTGATAGTTGGAATCAGGTTGCACTTATTTCTCAATCACTTTGTGACCATATAGTTTAACATTATGAAATAAGGACATCTAGTGTGTCTTTTGAGGTCTTGAGACTAAGAAAATAATAAACCTGATGTGAATTGATACACCTTTACCATGTAGGGAATCCCTTATGAAATCTCCTATGTTCATGTGATCTATGGTTAGTATTGTAAATAAAGGGTGGAAAAGTTTTACTCCACCACACATAGGTGAAAAAATGAAGGATATGGAAATTTTGTTTTTGAAGTGGATAAACCAGGATCAGAGATTTGGGTATAACTATCTATCGCATTAGAGTGAGAATAAAGTTGTACATAGTTCTAAAACATATTCTATATTATGTTCTGAACCAACATCAAGATGGGGGTTTTTTTCTCATTGACTGTTTTGATTATTGAGGCTGGAACTCGGATTGGAGACATAAGAATCACTACTTATCATGCATAAATATGAATCAATCTACATATTCTAATAGGGATTCATGTAGTTTAACTTCATGTATTGAGGATGAAGGTGATTCGATGTGAAATAGTGGGAATGTTGTAGGTGAACCTGACATTGGAGATATGGGCATCACTACGTATCATATGATATTAGGAATAAATCCACATGTGGTTAGTTATGGGAACTATCTATGCAGACCAAATCCATATATAGTGGGGGTTTGTTTCCCATATTTCAATGGTAGGCCCAGGACGAGGGGTTCGAGCATCACTACATATCCCATTTGAATGAGAATTAATCCACATAATGTTCATGAGGAACCATGTAGTTTAAGGTATGATTTCATGGACTTGGGTCACCCGATTTTGAAAAAAAAGGATTATTTTAGTTAGGCTCGAGATTAGAATGTTGGGCATCACTATGAATACTTTGATAGATGGAATCCACACAGACATAGTTCTTGAATACAGATTGGTAGATGACCAATTTTGGGGGATGATTCCATTCTCATGAGGACATCACGATGTTGTGAATTTTAACATCATATAGTTAGAACTTTGGTATCATACAGTTTATTATCTTCTGACCTATAAAAATATGTCATGAATTTTACGTTGACATGTCAAATAGCAACAACATAGTTTAACATCGTATAGTTGGGAAAATTTGCCATTCTGTTTAATTTCATTCCCTCATGAATAACTACCCATTTACTACAAAAAAAAATATTTCTTGGGGAACCTTACATCAGTGAGATACATGGTATGTTGTACATCCATCAATACCATGGAATAAGTTATACTGGAGTACACATTATATATGTTTTAAGGTCCCTCTAATTACTATTCCATCATAGGAGGTTTCTTTCAAGGTACCATTAGAGTACTAAGGACCAACACCATCTCTCCTTCATGGAATGATTAAAGGTGAACCTTTTTGTTAAAGGATCATTTGATCTAGTTTTGGTGGAGTTCTAAATGTTGAAAGGTATAAAATCTTTTCTTTTCCAATATCTATAATCCATCCAACCATTTCTAGGATTTATCATATATGGATAACTGATCACATATGGAAACACAGAGTGAGGTAAATTGAACATTGATTGGAAGGAATTCCTCTGTATCGTATATTAATTAGTATAGGGCCACCTGTGTTCTAGTGCGGGTCGTGGGTTGGTAATAAAATAAGGAATTCAAGACCTTGTTTGAACATGAATTATTATCCTTATTTACCATCACCATGATTATATTTGATAGGTTATTGTTGAAATCCTCTATCTATCAATTTGTTATTGTGTGGCAGTGGGATAAATGGGTGGACCTGACGTCATACTTCTGATATAGATTAATAAATTCACCAGAATAAAATTTGGAAACATTTTCCATTAGTATTGTATGAATTACAAGAAATATTGTGGGGATGTTGAATGTCACGAAGCCAAAAATGTTCTTTTCTCTGACTTCTTTGATGGGAATAGATTAGTCTCACATGGAGAAGAATTCGGTCAAAATAAGAATATACTTGAACTGATTGACAGTAGCAGGAGGATATAGTACCACGATATCCATTCTCCTCATGGAAAATATATAAGAGTACTTGGATGTGTGAAAAACATTGGGTGTTGTTTAATGATATTAGTATGATCCTGATAAGAATAGATCTTTTTGGTAATATTTTTTCATTATTCAGTTATATTGGGTTAATTGTACATAATACTTCAGATTCGATGGGAAATCATGAATCTTGACGGTGGGTGCCACAAGATCTAGTGTGAACCTCCTTCATAATAGTAGTAGTCTCTTTTCAATAAATGTACATATGAAAGACTACGGAAATTCCGCTATTATATAGAACCTTTTGATGATTTGTATTTTCATTCATAACATTGTTAATTTTTTATATTCTAATTTTATCTTTCCCAGTTCTATCCAGTGCGTGTTCTCCATTTTGAAGGTAGTCCACAATGGGTGTCATCTAGTAAGTGGTAGGACTGTATGGTCTAGGGATGAGACTAATTTCATTGATTTATTTATTGTAGGATTGAACAAAATGTGACACCATCCAGCGATGCAGAATTATAATGAATGTTCCATAACGGTTTGGATCTACTAGTTTTGTAGCCCTATTTTCTAGGGTGTCTTCTAGAATTTTTTTTGACCATGGGACATGTGTCAATGTTGATTACAAATATAATTCTTTATTATTCCAAAAAAAATATTTATTTGGAGAATTATCTCTATATGTTTTATGTAATAATATTTATTGACCCATTTAATGACAAATTCATAATCCCCTTTTACCATCAAGTGATTTACCTGTACTAGAAGTGACAAATTTATCTGTGTAATGATAGACTGATATTCTACTTCATCATTTGTACACCCTTCTGATATTAGGAATAAGTAATGCGGGACTTCAATTTCTAGAGAAATGATTATGATTCCAAGACCTACATTGTTAGGCTTGGGGTCTTCAATCTTTCTACTAGCCAGGATTCTAGATGCACTGTAAAAATACATCTCTCATATATGTGAGGCCTATTAAATAATAAAGTACTCTTCATCGATTAATTCATTATCCAATAAATTCATTTCAACCAAGGTGTTCCCTTCTATAAAACATAGTAATTTATGGCCATTGAAGACTTTGTAAGGCATGAACTTGAAGTCAAACTGCTATAGGATGACTACCCACCATGAAATACATTTATTCAGTATCAAACAATTGAGAATGTATTTTAGTGGGTTACTACAAGATACCTAACAAACCGTATGATGATGTAATTAGTTTCAATGATTATGGATGCAAATATTATTACCTGATAGCTCTTCCCAATATTTTAACAGTGAGTCTCGTCATTGAAGATGGTTTAAATGAGGTAATAATGTATGATTTAACTACTAGAATCATTGTTTTTCATGAGAAAAGAACCCAGTGATCCCTTTATGGATATCGAGTACTAAATAAGTGGCCACCCATTGATAGGAGTCATCAACATGGGTGGGATTAAGAGATGTTAAATCATATTGTCAAATGCTTCATGACAACCATCAGTCCATTGACAGGTAACCCTATGTTTCGACAACCAAGTAAAGGGTATGAATTTTCCTATAAAGATTTATAAAAAGAACTATATGTATGATTAGCTTCCATGATGTCCTCTCAACTATTTCAGGATGTGTGTAGGTTACATTCCAAGGATAGACTATGAATTAATGGGGTCTAATCTAATGCCCAGATGGAATCTGATGAAGCCATAAAATTTACTTATGGAAATGCTAAAAAACAATTCAAGGGGTTAATCATCACGCTCTACTATCACAATTTGTTGAAGAATGTTTTACGATCTTCCCCGTGGTCTGATAATTGTCACTATTTAACCACCATATCATCAATGTAAAATTCAATGAACTTTCCCATGAAGTGTTTGAAGATGTGATTCATCGCCCATTGGTTGGTAGCACCAAAATGCTTCAGGATAAATTTCATTACTTGAGAAAAAAACACTCCCTCAGGATGCATGCAAGTGATGGATATTTCATATTGCTAGGTAATTTTCATTTTATTGTATCCGGAATAGCCATCAATGAAGGAGAGAGACTAATAACCGGTTGTCGCATCACCCAATAGTTTTGGGATCAGGAGTGAGAAATCAACCATTTGAATGTTCCATTTATGATCTCCGAAACCGATACAGACTCTAATATTCATGTTATTATTCTTTAATGGGACTTTATTATCCATCCAATTAGTATATAGAACCTTCATAATGAATTTGGATTTAATAATCTCAATTTTTATCTCAATTTTTGTAGCGTGTGTTGGTTTTTCCCTTTTGGAAACCTCTTTATAGCCTTGGTGGTATTCTGGTAATCCTAAGTGATTATTAGACACACCACGGTTGAGCCACAACATTTTTGTTTAGTTACAGGTGAAAATACATTATTCTACTTTAGGAAGGAGGTATTCACCTCTATATCTTAAGAATACATTGATACACTAATCAAGGTGGGTCATGAGACTTCTTCTGTACCAAGATTTATTTCTTTATTTTCATAAATGGGTATATTCCCACTTCAAATATTAGAGAGGCATACATATGGTCCTCCTCTTTCTCTTAGTCATCCTCTTAATATTCCATTTATTCTATTAGAGGATAAATTTTGGACCAATCTCTCTTGAGATAGGAGAGGATTTTACATCTTAACATTGAAATAATGACCAAACATCTTCGGATCTAGGTAATAGTGTGGAATTTCATTGAATCGTTAGAGAGGATGGACGAGAAGAGTATTCATCTTATTTGGGTGATTATAGAAACTATTCTACATCAACTAGTGAGTCAGGGTATTCTTGGAAATCTCGGGATGTAATGATGTCATTTTTCTCCGAGCTTTCACAATTGTCTAGGGTGTTAGAAAACATTCCAGCACAATTGGAATCTGTGGTCATTACTGAAATTGTGAGGACCACTAAATATGAATCTTAACTTGGAATCATATGCTTTTTATGATTTATGGTAAATATATATTCCTCATCATGTTGTTTGAATAGGTTTTATGTGATTATTTCTAAACCATTTGGTGTGGTTACCTATGAAAAATCATCAACTATGAGATTTTTTCAATTCCCTTTGATAATATCCTGTATCAATGTAATACAACTCATAGAATATGAATGAGTATTTATCACCATGAAAATTCATGATTTTTACATTAATTCATAATTTGATTCATTGATTGTATGATTTTGAGATTACAACATGATGATGAAACTAGGGCCTTCCTAGAAATACATTGAGAGTCATATCCTACTAGATACCATAAATTATGAGTTGGGTATAATGTCTCTAAATTTATCCCTAATATTTATTTTTATTAGGTTCCTTTCATTAGTTTTTCATAGAACTATAGTTTGATAGTAGATGGTTCTAGGTTATTCTTATTGTTTCATATATGGTGTAGTGTCTATACTAGGATGATATTAACTCAAGATTCAATTTCAATGAAATATATTTAGGCATCCACATCATTTATCCTTCTAGACACGTATAGGGGTTGTATGTGTCCTTGAATAATGAAACATTCATCTTGATCAATGAAGAATATAACCACCTGAAATTCTAAAGGATCATTCACAGTCTGATAGACCATAGTGACCGGACCTTTAGATTCAATCACCTTGGATAATAGAAAAATCCTCTATGAGCGATTCCCTAAGGTCTTTTGAAAAGGATAGGGAATCCCGAATTGATATCTTGGCTATTAACATGACTATCTATTTCATGATTTCATTCTTCTGGCCTACAATCTTATGGTTCTCCATGTGGGGATACTATTTAAAAGGCTCATTAGTGTCTGGGGTAGTTTACATGGATGGATCATCCCTCACAGAAGGAGTTGGACGAGCTCTTATCCTTGGTGGATTGGGCTGGGTAGGTCTTCGTGTATGATAAGGATTATCTAACATATGTTCTCAATCCTATTAATATTCTATATTGATTCTGGTAGGGTTTCTTTTGGAAGGTGTAGGGGGGGTTCCATTTCATATAGAACCCATTCATGGGATCTTCCATGAGTTTCTACGACTTTGATAGTTTGAGTAGGGATCTAGCTAGAATTCTTGTTCCAACAGTGACTGCATCTTCCCCTATATCCTTGGATCATGTGGCCTATTATTCTAGTTACCTAATCGGTGTGGGGAAATTAGTTTTATATCCATAATCATCCTCAGATAAGGGAACCATTAAATGAATGAAATTAAAGGAACCTAAGATTAAATACTCATTTGATGATGAATTTACATGGATGATCATTTTTGGTGGTTTCATTTGGTGGGTTGGTTCATGTTGTTTAAAATATGATAGAATAAATTATGAGAGATTCAAATCCAGTGTTTCCATTAGTGAATGTTAATAATCCTACTCTTTATCCCTATATTTCTAGCTAGATTACTTTTTCACTGTCTTTATTTTATATGTTTTTTGGGTTGATGTCGTTGGTTGTGTTAGAGTGGAAGTAGATAGGGGAATATTTGGTTGTTTTAACTATTCCTGGTGAATACCTTGATTCTCATTGATTTTATTTTGATTCGCCAACTGTAAAAAAAATTCCCTCCTTCTAATGACTTCTTTCCATTCTTCTCCTCCCTCAGGGTTAGTAGAAGAAACATAAGCTAAATTTTATGGTCTCTCTCCCAACTTTACTTACCAAGAATCCACCATTTTCTATATGGAATATTTGAAGATGAATAATTCCTTATTGTTGTTCCCCAAAGTCTTATGGAAGGGTAAATAATATAGCTAGACTTTGAGAACTACTTGGTTGGGCCTCTTAAGCTCCAAACAACTGAGAAAATCATTGTACATAAAGTCTATAAAGTATCTATAGACCTGATCATCTCAAAACACGTAAAATTTGTTCCTTCAATCCTTGAAATTATTACACCTAGGTCCCCATCACTCATCCTGGAAAGGATGGTGTTTTGGTTTTTCTCAAGGGGAGCTGCATGATATGGTGTAGTTTTTGTAGTTGCGTTTGGTGAAGAGGCTCAATTGTGTGTGATAGATAATGGCTCAACATTTCTTATTCATTTACCTAATTTCAATGGAGATATTCGAGACATGAATTTAGTATAGTATATATAATCATCCATTCTCTGAAAAATGGTAGTGAAATATAAAAATACACATGAATATTTCAATACGATGAGAGGGATTCATAGCTCTTCATGAATTTCCACAATGTAGAGAGTGATTAAATCCTCATGGAGAAGCGGTAGGTTCATGTTCTAAGTCATCCCTTTCCATCTATAAGTGAAATACGAGGCTTTATCACTTTCTCGTTGTTTTTAATTCGAGAGTTCAAGGATTATTTTCTTTTTGAACATATATATTAATGAAAATATGAATTTACAATGGAGATCCTCCCATCCCATTATTGACCAAGCTAGTAAACTGGTGTACCATATAATGAATGGACCTTGTATGATCATCATGAAGTTTATGATTTCCACTTATTCTTATTGCTTAGTATTTCCCATCACGGGATCAGAATTGGACACAAAGTGCATTAGATGTTGTTTTGGTTCACCTAGTCCATTGAATTTCAGAAAGGTAGAACTCCTGATGTTTAGTGGGGCTGAGGTGTCTCCTACCCATTCAAGGTAAGGTTTCTATTATGGATGTATTGGTACCCGCCACCCCTCCATAACCTCTACTCAATATACCAATGACTCGATGGTGTTAATATTAACATAATGAATTTTATTTTTAATAGGATATTACATAGGTGCAACAATGTTCTAGACCTGATGCACCAGTTATTACATTATTTGTGTCAAATATCTAGCTAGGGACATATTTTTAGGATTATCCAAAACACTTTTTGGTTTTCTTCTTAATTGTGGGAAATTTTAATATTCATTCTTGATCGAGTCCAGGTAAATTGATAGGCAAAGCACTATGTTGGTAAAAATTCCTTGCCCTAATTAATTCACTAGGATTAACCCTTATTGAAGTAAAAATATTTAAGGTTTATGTTGAGGTTCTTCTTTTGGATCTTATACAATAGGAATACTACATTACAGAAATTTAGTGTTGGGTCTCCTCAACTCTTTCATTTTTTCTCATACTAGTTGAATCATAAATAGAGTGTAAGGAGATCATCCACATGGTGAGGATGCGGTGGGTTGTTTACATCCTTCACTTTATTAATTACTTTGGTAGATATTTTCTGAGGATGAAGCAAGGGATTGGTCAAGGGAGAACCCAAATTTAGGGTGATTCCATGATTTTGGGTATGCACACATTCTTGTGTCTTAGTGTGGACCATGTTTCAGATGGAACCATCTCATCCTTACTCTTCAATGTTTTCATCATTTTTTGTGCCTTAGACAATATTTAAATCCATGATGTTCACTGATTCATAATACATTGTGGGCATCGTACTGGATGTCTAATGATAGAAGGGTTGTTTTCATTATTTTTTTGATATCGTTCTTCTTTTCTGGGTTCTTCTTTGAGTTTCCTAATAAAGAGTGACTTGGAGGGAACCACTCTATATCATAATAATATAAATAATTTATAGGATAAATGGGTTTTATGGAGGGACAATATAGAAGACCTCTTCTTTTTTTGTCCTCCCTATACGGTAAAAGACTTATTTCCATCGAAGATGAGGTTGAGGAAAAAATCCTCCAACCCTGTAGGCTGGGGTTGTTCCTATTCTCTTATTTTATTCCTCATGAATCATTATTCCTCCTTATAGAGGAAATATATTTTCAAAATTACCCCATTCCTATAGAATAGGGATGATCCTTGATAGAAGTATCTACTATTACTTTCACCACTCTCTATTTCTTATTCCCCTTTGTTCAAGCGTGAGTCGATTTTAATTCTGAGTCTACATGCAGAATGATTTCTTTCAGGGGAATTTGTCCCGCCTTCATGATTGGATTCTATTAATATATAGTCCTTCATTATGGTTTTAGTTTCCTAGATTATAATATTTTCAATTTATTTCTCTCATTGGTTCTAACTATTTTCAGACTTATTCAATATTTATTCTTGCAGAATGTGTCATCTTCTTTGAGAAAGGATCCTTCTTGATAGTCACCTAGGAATAATGACATTACAAGATTTAATTTCCAATGGATTGTTATGAAAGTGGAATTGGGTGAAATAAAAAGCCCTATATTCCCCCATCCCTAGATCTGAACACACGGAAGGGCATAAATAATTAGACGATGCAACTCATGCAATGAATTTAGGAATTCTAATAAAAATAACTTCCTGTTAATCCTCTGATATTGGTATCCATGAAGATGGTAGGGAATACCAGTATATATGATATGAATTATATCCCAATATTTTTTATATAGTTTTCATACAAATATTATGTCATGAATTTTTCTTTTAGGTGGTAGATATTTTTTTAGATATTCTGATGGATGTTGTGTATGCATTCTTCTAAAAATTCTTTTGGAATGTCAAACTAAGAAGTGGCTGATAGAAAAAACCTAATTTTCATATAATACCTGCCCAATTGTATCCTAATGAGAAACATATCCTCACATTCTTCTACTAGATACTCCTAAAATTTATCATACCAACATGAGTGTTTCTTGGTGGGTTTTTTTGGAAAGTAGAGGGGCTATTGGAGGTATCATTGGCATGAGAACGGTTTGGGGATGGCTCTAAGGATGAGTATTTACCCAAACCATATTCTTGTTGGGAAATGTGTCACTTTCTTATTGATAGGATATCAATCATGTCTATTCCCATATTTATATGTGCCTCAACATATTAGGTCTTTCACACATTTGACTCGGCAAGGGGAGGACCTTCTTTCTGAAATGAGATGTCACTACAGGTAGGACCTTCTCATGGAATTTCATCATGGATAAAAACAAAATTATAGCTCGATGTATGAATGAATGGATAATTTATACATTTTATACCCTAGGGAATACCTTCTTGAAGGTTGGTTTCAAGGGGAGGCCTTTGTAATGAAATGGGATGTCACTGTAGGGAGGAATTTAGAAGAGAATTCCACCATGGAGAGGGCTACCATCGTAGCTCAATGTCTAACTACAGGGAGAATTTCTATAGAGTATACCTTGTGGAAGAGTTTTTGGGATGACAGTAGTAATGGCAATACCTTTTTTCTGAAATGAGATGTCACTATGGGGAGGACCTTCACTATGAATTCCATCATGGAGATGACTACCATCACACTTCAATGTCCGATTGTAGGGAAAATTCCTACAACATATACCGTAGGGAGGAACTATAAAGAGGATAATACTAATGTGACAAACTTATTTATTTTTGATATTCTGTCAGTGAAGCAGTCTACCTAGATTATCATCAGAAGATATGATCTCATGATCGATCATTTTCTGCCTATGAAGGAAGCCTTGTTGATAGATGGTCATGGTAGGACCTTCAGAACTATTGGTAATTATGTTGTGGGGAGGAAATTCGTAACTAATAATGTCACTATCATAATTTTTCAATGGATTAGTAGGATCCCAAACCACCACTAATTATTGTTTTATGTCTGTAATAACTCTAGCATCCGGTGAAAAAAGGTAAAGAGTCTTCTCTTCATTTTACAATTTCACTGTCTATAATTTCATTTTTAGGTTCTCACATTTGGTAGATTGGGGATGCTTGATATTAGTGATGGAAATAATATATGGGTGACTATTGAAGTTGATCGCATGGTTTTGTTAGCCTATGTATGAAATATACAAATGTTATGGAAGGGATATAAGCCTTCCTTGGAGAATCCACTGAAGTGGACCAAGGACCCCCTATTTGGAATTGGTATTGGTTCCCAACCCTATTTCCCATTTATCACTGAATGGTCGTGAAAACCGTCCTGGATGGGTGTAGGGATGCATATCATCTCCTCAGTGATCATATCATTGTGTAGATGAGTCACCCCACTAGGGGAGGTTGGGTCAGGGACCAATTTCCTCCCTATTTCCACTTATGTGATGAAGTCTTGGAAGGTATGTATGACTTGTTAGGAATTTATTTATAATCCTCCATGCTCTATAGTATTTGCAGAGAAACATTTGTGGTAAGAACATAAATATATTCCCATTGTAGTGTTAGGATAGGAATGTGATTTTATACTTGATTAGTAGCTGATATATTTCAACTGGATCCTCCTAGTGCTTCTATATTTTCATGTAAGTATTTATATACTAGAGAATGTATTTTTAACTTCATATTATTTTACATCATATTTTACTGATGCTCTTGATATGAATCTGTAGCAATTTTCATATTATTTTAGTTTTCCACTATATTTGATTTGTGGTCTTTATGTGAATGAGAAGGAATGTGTATCCTCTCATACATTTCGGCTGTTTTTGACTGGTGGTATTCTTTAGCTTGAACAAGGATAATGGATTGTTCTATATTGTTTGATCAACACACTCAATGATCTTCCCTAGTGGCTCTGTATTTTTTGACATTTTATGGGGACCATGTGGAGGAATCCACTTGAAGGCATGAATAATGATCCGCACAACATTGTTGTCAACGATTACTGATAGGGGCCCTTGGGAAGGAACTATATACTTTTGGTATGATTTCTTTTGAAACAACATCATAAACCACCCTAAGGTTAGGGAATAACTAGATATCACATTCTGAGGAAAGGATCCTAAAAGGATTACATATGGTGAATGGGGTCGTCTGGTTCTAGATTACTGGCCATCACTGGGTAGATGGATGGTTAGGATTCATAACCTGGAGGGCCTGTTGAGATGCCCCAATAATGGGGATAGTACATTTATTATGGTAAACCTTACAAATTGATTGAAAACACATCATTTAATATTATTGGTGGGTGATGGTGTCCTCTATTTGTTCAAGGACCCAACCTATGTAGTGGTTAATGCACATATTTGTGATATCTTGTGAGACACCATTGGGTTGAAGAGTGTTCTGGTTAAAAGTTAAATAAATATATAATGGAAAAACATATTTAATAATACCAAATGAATATCTAATCTTCAAAAAAGAACACCAGTTACATCAATCATTCTGTTAGGACCCTTTTATTTTGAGATGGAAATGGGCATGATGTGAGGTAATATTTCCCCCTAGGTTAAGGATTTAATATTAGGTTCACCATTTGTTCTGATAAAATTTTCATGGTGTTGGCCAATAAGATGGTAACTTAGATGAAAGAATCATAGATTACCATTATGGTTTGATTTACTATGGGGTTTTAAATGTTTCATATAATTCATATTAAGTTTACCATTCTTATCACACACCCACTTTTGATGGTTTAGTTTCCAACAGGGTTGGTTTATGGAACTAGAAATAGACAATGATTCTTATATATATGAAGACTCAGTGACCTATATTACAAAGGCATACAATCATTGGTTAAATTTGACAATGATACTTAAGAAATCCTACTAGTAAAGGGGATGGGATGTTGGGATCGTCACACCCTTTGGGGAGGACTATTTCCAGTTCCAGGATTCACTTATAGATCTATGATATTTTCATGAATCCTTTTTTAATTCACAAGTATTAGATGGATCACCCTGAATTAATGATCAATTATGATCATTCATGGGTTTAGAACCATCCATATGTATATAGGATCTCCACTGATGGAGGGATATGTATGTACCCTAGATTATCTATCAATGGTACATTTTCATACATAGATCATAGATTCTTTTTTCAGTAATTAGGATGATACTGGTTTTAATCTATGCATTGGGGTGTTCTGGATTTAATTCTCATCAAACCCATAAAACAACATTCCAAAGATATCATTGGGAAAGGAATTTGAACCCACATAGTTCGGTTCCACTTAGCAGGACACATACCCATTTATGTTCATATGAAGAGGACCCAACCATATAGTTTAAAATCATGTGGAAAGGAAGTCTACGAGAAAGGTTCTTTTCCATGGATGGTGTTGGAGTTAAGACGAGGAGGCTTAAGGGACTAGGGAGGGATGTGGTCTCCTAGGTGTGGGAATTATCTTACTAGGGATATGACCCAAAGAGGATGGTGATTAAAGGGGCCCAGAAGGAACGAGACCCTCTAAGTTAGATATGAACCTACCAGGAATATAGCCTGTAGAACCTTAGGGTTAATTTGGGTGATGAGTTTAGACATTATGGATGAAACCTACACATCCCAGTTAGATGGAAATCCAAGACCACATAGTTAAAAATGGGTTGGTCCATACACTTATTGAGGATGCCCATATTTTGAGAACCATGGGAAGGTATATAATCATGGTGCTATGGAGGATTCAATTGGGGAATACACAAGGAATGATTCCATGTTGAGGGTTGGGATCAGAAGTTTTTCATGATCGCAACTAACCACCATGCCCATGTGAGTAATTCATGGTGTGATAAATAAGATGAAGTCGTGGATCTAAAGATCACACAATCCACCTTTCTTTTTGGTGGAGAACGTCTGATCCCAAAGGGAGAGTGAAATAGAAATGGATTTTTTATTCCCATACCCTCCCATAATTGTACCCTGGGATGGTGTAGAGGAGAAAGAGTTCCTCATTCAGAAGAATGATTTGGGGCTTACTCTAGGAGGGATGGCCTACCCTCAAATTCAAAGAGGATGAGAGAAGGATCAATCACTAGCCCACATCGAAGGAAAATTCCAGTAGTCACCCAAAATCCCTAGAACGGGGAGGTTTACATGATCAGTTCTGAGGTTATGGAAACAATGAAGTTTGGTACCTTTGTTAGTAGTGGAATTTAGAAATGAAAACATTTTGTGTGTTGTCTTTGTCACTAAGTTAAAAAAATAGAATTCTGCTTACCATGAGTATGTAGACTTTAGAGGAAATATTGACCTGTCCAATTATTTGATCATACTTATCAGGGGGATATTGAAGTTTCCTTGGCCTAATACCATTAAAATGGTTCAAGGAGGGGTTGAAGTGAATCCCAATGGTACGATAGGGTGCAGATATTAGATCTGGATAGTAGAATATCCTAGGATTCCCCATTCTATATAACAGGTTCTTATACTATATGGGGTTACCTCTGCGTAGAATGTTTTTATGAAGGTGGGGGTCATCCATTTAGTGTTGTGCTACGTAGACCCATGTTCTATATGCATAGAGTGCTACTACGTAGGGATAGGTTCCACAAACATAGATTATTGCTACATTGGGAAGATTTCCCACATGTAGTGTTTTTCTATGATGGGAATTGTTCTTCCTACATAGTGTCTTTCTATGAGGGGATATGTTCCTCCCATATAGAATTTTGCTACATGGGGAAGAGTTCCTCTCGCATATTTTTTTTTCTACATGGTTACGGGTTACACCAGCATAGTGTTTTTATATGAGGGGTGCAATTCCTCCAAGGGGACATCTGTATATACCTCATAGGAAAGTTCCCATAAAGGGGTACTAGTTTTACAGACGACTAGATGAATATATTTTCTCATTAATGTAATGCAGTGGGTTTACCTACTGGGAATTGACGTCTTTCTCCCAACTCTATGCTGAGTCTTTACTCTTGTGTCCCTACATCCTCCGTTTCTTTTTCTTTTTTCCCTCGGTTCTCTTCAGTGTCTTTTTAAAAGAATAGAAGATCCAAATATCGAGAGAGTTGATCATTTTTAGTCGACCAATGGGATTAATTTTCAAGAACACCAAAAGGACACCCCGACCTATGAAGGCCTGAGCCTGTGAACAATTGTGTTAATTGGAGAAGGAAAACAACATCTGCAACAAAAAAAGGATTTTAGTTTGTTGGGTTTTCATTCTCAGTAGAAGGAAATAACCATCCATCCACACAAATGAGTTGGTTTAATTCATTGGGTTTGGTGGTAAAATCAATTACCTTGAATGATTTCATTTACAGGGTTCCTTACAAAGCAGTGAAACACCTTGCAGAGCAGTAGTCCTCGAAGCAATTTTCACTTAGTGGGATCATTATTTCCTTCACAGTCCCCCCCCCCCTTTGAACATTTTCATTAAAATATTATCTATATTTTTTCTTTTACTTTTCCAAATTCATGTAGTATTCTCTGCTTGCATTAAATTTTTTTAGGAACTAAAAATCCTAAAACCCCATAAAACTCGTAGATGACCCTAATAACCATAAACCCTAAAACCCCTAAAAACATAAAAATACTCTAGGAACCTTCAAAACCCCATATAAGACCCTAAAAGAACTATAAACATTATAAAAGACACTAGAAAACCCTCAAACAACCAAAAAACAAATAATACCAGAAAATCCTAAAAGACAAAAAATGAAAAAAAACCCAAAACCCCAAAAAAACAACAAAAAACCTAAAAACTATAAAAACCATAAAATACATAAAAACATTAAAAACCCTAAAAATCAATAAAATAAAAAAAATAAACCATAAAAAATTTCCAAATACCCAAAAAATCATAAAAAATCTAAAAACCCATAAAAACACTAAATAACCTAAAAAACTGTTAAAACCCCTAAATCCCTAAAAATTCAAAAAAGTCTCTAATACTCTTAAGAACCCTAAAATCCATAAAACCCATTAAAATCTTTTAATCCACTTTAGAAACTAAATGCTCATACAAATCATAAAAAAACTAAAAACCTAAAAAACCCTAAAACTCATAAAAACCTTAAAACAGCTAAAAATTATAAAAAACCCCAAAACCCTTTAAAAATCCTAAATAACCCTAAATTTTTAAAAACCCCCTTAATCTTTAAAAACCCCAAAAACCATCACAAATCCAAGAGAAATATAAAAAACATTTAAACCCATTAAATTCCTGAAACAACTGTAAAAATAAAAAAAAAATTAATTCCCATAAAAACTCTAAAACCCCCTAAAAGGATATGATAAAACCATCAAGACCCTAAAAACACTAAAAACCCTAAAAACTCTAAAACACATAAAATTCCTTAAACACCATAAAAACCATAAAACCAAAAAATAAAATAAAACCCCTAAAACATTGAAAAATAGAAAACCCATAAACCCCATAAAACCATAAAAATCATAAGAAATATTAAAAACCCCAAAATCCAAAAAAGTCTAAGATACCTAAAAACTATAAAAACACCAAAAAACCCAAAAAACAGAAAAATATATAAAAACCCTTAAAACCCATAAAATAATTAAAAACCATAAAGCCCATAATACCCTGATAAACCATTAAAACAAAAAAACATTGATGTACCAAAAAAATGGGCCTAAAACCCGTAGATATTCCTCAAATCCATGAAAACCCTGAAAAAAATAAAAACTCAAATAAAATGTAAAATCCCAAAAAAATAAACATAAAATTACATAAAATACCAAAAAACATAACAAACCCTAAAGGACGCCCAAACCCCTAAAAACCTAAAAATCCCAAAAGCCCCATAAAATACCCTAAAACTAAAAAAAATAAGAAAACCCTAAAATTTATAAATCACTAAATAAACCCCTAAAATCGTCAATGCCCCCAAAAAATAATAATAACCCATAAAAAGTCCAAATAACCCTAAAATCCATAAAACCCTAAATGGTCGTAAACCCAATAAAAACCATAAAAGACACCAAAAAAATTTAAAACATATATAAGACTGTAAAAAATTATATACCCAAAAGGCCCTAAAAATATAAAAACAAAAAAAGTGCCTAAAACCCCTAAAACCCCTATAAATCATGAAATTCACTAAAACCCCTAAAATAATAATAAAATCCTGAAAAATATAATGGTCAAAAACCCTAAACAACCCAAAAAATCCTTAAAAACCCCAAAAGGTCTGTAAAATCCCAAAAGGTTTTTAAAGACCCTAAAACCCATAAACATCCCTAATGTTTCTAAATGCCCTAAAGAACACAAAAAACCCATAATACCCTAAAGGACCCGAAAACACAAAAATGATTATAAAAATCCCTAAAAACCCAAAAAGACAATAAAACCCCTAAAAACCATTAAAACACCAAATGTCTTGAAAACCCTAAAAGGGCATAGAAAACATTAAAAACTCCTAAATGAAACTAAAAACCTTATAAATACCAAATAAATCCATAAAAACCATAACCCCCTCACCCCCAGAACCATTAAACCCTCTAAAAATCTAAAAATACTATGAAATAACCCTAAAGAAAATAAAAAAACATAAATAATCCTAAAATCACTAATATATAAAAAAAACCAATGAATACCCTTGAAACTATTAACACCCTATAAAAAAACTAAAAACCCTAAAAACACAAAATCCCTAAAAAAATTTAAAAACAAAAATCCCTAAAACCCCTAAACACTTAAAACCCCTAAAATCCCCCAATACCCTAAAAAAATTACACCACCAAACCTATCGAATATAAAGGATCCTTAAGACCATAAAATAATTAAGGGCCACAAACCCCTAAAACCCCCTAAAGGTCCTTAATGCCCTAAAAACACTAAAGGAACCTAAAACCCCTAAAACCCCTAAAATAAGCTAGAAACCCTAATTACCAAACCACACTGCATTCCAAAGAGAGAAAGGAGTAGTAAAAACATACCACGAACCATTTGCAATGGGAAACGATGGGAACTTCAATCAGCCCAACAACCAAAGGAGGACGAGTCATGTGTTAGAATGTCATGGGGGTTCTTTTTCAGAGTGGAAAGAGGTACCCAGTGGCACCAACTTCTACGATAATGTCCATGGCCTTAATATATATAATTACCACTATATATATATATATATAAGAACCGCCTTTTCATAAAAGGAAATTTGTTTGCTCTATTGGAAATGATGCTCGAATGAGGAGGTCTACAGAGCGATTGGGGATGCAAGACCGGTAGGTGCATAATGAGTGAAAAGATAGTATTCTAATCGAAACAACAGAACCATTAGAGAGGGTTTAACCACTCGAAACATCTCTACAGACAAGAAATTGCACAAGTATAGGTTTTTTCATTCCACTAGCAATCGAAAGGGATGAAAGGAGGGGAAAACACAATTGGAGTTGGACAATTTAACCTTCGATATATGTGCATCCCGAATAAACTATCATATAGAACTATTCCCATAAGTGCAATAGACAGTCCGGATTGAAATGCCATCTACAAACACAACAAGATTAGCTTGGGCAGTATGTGGGCGCCAAAATAGCCAGGTCAAAATGACAGCAGAACACCCAAAACCATAAAGACCATAAAAACTCAATAAATAATAAACGACAGTAAATTATATAAAACTTATAAAATACACTAAAAACCTTATAAAAATAGTAAAAGCCCCTAATACACTTCAGTAACAGAAAAAACCATAAAACACTAGAAATACATAAAAACCCTAAAAACCTTTTCAGAACCATAAAAACCATAAAAATGCTAAAAAAAACCCTAGAACCCATTAAAACCCTAAGACCCTTAAGAATCCTAAACCCCCTAAAACCCCTAAAACCCTTAAATATAATAAAAATCCATTTAAACAACTTAAATTCTCCAAAAACAACTAAAAACTACAAAAACATAAAAACCCTTAATAAAATAAAACCCCTTAAACCGTAAAAACCGTAAATAACCTAATATAATAAAATCCCTTATAACCAAAAAATCCATAAGACGCACAAAAACACCCCAAAATACCTAAAACTAAAAAAATATTAATGACCATTTAATCACATAAAACTTTGAAAAAACCCTAAAAACCCATAAAATACTTAAAAACCGTAATAAATCATATAAATCCAAAAAACAAAAAATCCCAAAATACGATTATAAACCCTAAAAACCCATAAAATTCCATAAAATTGCCTAAATATTATCAAATACATATAATAAAAAAACCATTAAAACCATAAAAGAAAATAAAACCCTTCAAATCAATAAAAACAATAAAAACCCCCAAAAATCCAAAAACTCTAAGAAAACCCTTACAATCCAAAAAAACTATAAAAACCATTAAAACCCCAAAAAACCCCAAAAAACCCCCAAAATGCCATTAAAACTCAAAAAAGACACTTATAACCCTAAATAGACTCCATAAAATAAAAACCCTACAGGATTCCAAAAACCCCAAAAACAACCCCTAAAACCCAAAGAACCCCTAAAAATCCCTAAAAATCCTGAAACCCTGAAAACAAAACAAAATATCTTGAAACCATTAAAAAATCTAAAAAATAATATATTTTATCAAACATACTAAAACATGAAAAATCATTAATATCTTTAAAAACACTAAAATACCAAAAACTCCAAAAAACCCTAAAAATATGAAACCCCCTAAGAAAATCCTAAAAACCCTAACAAACCCATTGATACCCAACAAAAACCCTTAAAACACAAAACAAAAAATTAAATAACCCTCAAAATAATAAGAACCCTTAAAACCCCTAAAAAACGCAAATTACCCTATAATACCATAAAGTCTCTTAATAAGGATAAATCATACTAAAACACCCTTAAAACACTAAAAATAGTAAAAACCCAAAATAATAAAAAAACATAAAAACCCCCTAAAATACCATTAATAACCCTAAAACCCATAGAAACCTAAAAAACATTGAAAAAACCCGAACAACCCCCCCCCATTCCTTAAGAAACCTAATAAATAATTATAAAATCTAAAAAATAAAACCCCAAAAAAACCCTACACCACCTAAACACCCATATAATCCATAAGATGGTAAAACCCAAAAAAATCATTTATTACCCCCAAAAATCCCAAAAAAAACATAAATCCTCTAAAAACCCTAAAACACTTAAATCATTAAAAACAAAAAGACCCTTAAAACCCCACAAAAAAAGCGAAAAACCCCTAAAACCTGCAAAAATGAGAAAAAACATAAAATCCATAGACCCCCCAAAAACACAAAAAATCCCAAAACCCTTAAAATATCAAAAAACTAAAAACCCCTAAAACCCGCATAAAAACCATTGAAATATAATAAACCGTAATAACACTAGGACAACCCTAAAAGACCATAAATCCCTTAAAAACCTAAAATAACCTAGATCACAAAAAACCTAAAAAGACACTATAAATCTAATAAAAACCCTAAAAGACCTTTTACCCCCTATATAAACACCGTATTTCCAAAGCTAGACCTACAACCAGTTGTCTTTCTTGGGGATGAGAATGATGAACACATAAGGCTTGGTGAAATCATTAGGGACCACAATGACCTTATGTAAGCTATATTGGATAAGACCAAGAGGTATAAAGCAATGATGGGTCTCTATGGCTCCTTTTTCTGTAATTAGAAGAGATGGTTGTGGTCTGATCCTGAATGTGGGAAGCATGGCAAAATGGTTGTGCCTACTGATACAGGCCACAGAAAGGCTAAGGTGACGAGTGACCCATCTAGTGAAACAGAGGGCTATGAGGGACCATTCCTCCCTACATTGGATAATGACTTATTGTTCCTCCTCTAAGGCTAGAAAAGTTGAAAGATCCAGACATGTTTGGGAAGACCAGGCTACCAATGTGAAGCCGGATGTGGAATTCATAATGTATTGTGAAGCCTTCCTCAAGAAATATGAATATTTGGAATTGGAGTCGGTGGACTTAGATGCTTCCTTGGCCTATGGTGCTGATGGAGACCCTTATGGGGATGGTGAATTTGGTATGTAGATGTCTCTCCTATTGTTTTCTTGGGTTTGTTCCACTTTCTTGGGTGGTGGAGTCAAGGGTTTTTGGGTGTGGGTTGATTGACATTGCCCCTCCTTTTTTTGTTTTGTCCCCTTTTCTAATAAATTTGGCTGGGTAGTAATAGCCTTTCCTCGCACCTTCCTTGCCCTATATAAACACTAAAAAGTAAAAAAACCCTTAAATACCCTAAAAACTCTTAAAAAACTAAAAAAATATAAAAACCCTAAAAACACAAAACACTCTAAAACCCCTAAAATCATAAATCCCTAAAACATCATCAAACACCCCAAAAAATTAGATATATAAAAATCATTTAAAAATCTAAAAACCCTTAAAGACATTAAAAACCCTAAAACAACCCTAGTATAATAAAAAAATTTAAAAACCCTTAAATTACTAAAAAAACCATAAATACCATAAAAACCCTAAAAAACAGAAAGCCCCCTAAAAATAAAAAAACCCCTAAAAACATAAAAAATTTTCCAAAAAACCCCTAAAAATCATAAAAACCTAAATAAAATCCTAAAAAATCAGAAAACAAAAAAAAACCCCTAAAATCTGTAATAACTCAACACAGCCCTGAAACACCTAAAACCACTAAATATATACAAACCCAAAAAAACCAACACTTCCTAAAAACCCATAAAAATCCTAAAAACATAAAGAACACTTAAAAATGTCCTAGTACCCTAAAAAGTCATAAAATAATAAAAAAAAGAAAGAATAAAAAATCAATAAAAACCCAAAACCATAAAAAACATAAAACCAAACAAACCCTAAAAAGACATTAGGTCCCACCAAAACCATAAAACCCATAAAACAAAAAACCCTATAGAATCCCATAAAATATTCTAAACCCCCCATAAATGACCCTTTGAATCCCTACAACCCCTTAAAAAAGCTAAAAACCCTAAAAACCCAAAATATCTCTAAAAATATCAAATGAAACCCAAACAATTTGAGAAATGCTCAAAACCCCAAAAAAATATCCAAAAACCCTAAAATCCTTAGAAACCCTTATAAACAATAAATATAACTAAAACCCCTAAAAACCCATTCCCCTAAACTTCTTGAATCCACTAAAAATATTGAAATCTATAAAACCCAAACAAACATAAAAACCCAAAAAACTAAAAAACATAAAAAACCCAAAAAAATAGCTAAAAACATAAAAAATCATTAAAATCTAAAAAAAACCTCGAAACCCATAAAATTTCTAAAACCATTAGAAAACTAAAATACCATTGATATACCTAAAATCTCTAAAAACCCAAAAAATGCTAAAAACTCTAAACACCACTAAAACCCTAAAAATACTTAAAACCATTTAAAACCCCCAAAACCAACCCCACACAAAACTGTAAAATTAAAAAACCTAAAATATATAAAAATCTTCAAGAACCATAAAAACCCTAAAATACCCTAAACCCCTAAAAGAACCTAAGAATCCAAAAAATATAAAAAGCATTAAAATACATAAAAATAAACTAAACAACCAAAAAATGCAAAAACCCTAAATAAACATGAAAGACCCTAAAAAATATAGAATGCCTAAAGAACCCCAAATATATTTTAGATCCATAAAAACATAAAACCCCAAAAGCCTAAAATACCTAAAAACCCAAAAAACACCAAAAAATCAGAAAACCCATAAAACACCTGAAACCCCTAAAATAAAAAAAAAGTACCATAAAAACCCTAAAATAGCCATAAAATTTATAAAACCATATTTACCCCTAAAAACCTAAAAAAACTAAATGAACTAAAAACCATAAAACCCTAAATACCAAAAAAGCCCCAAAAAATCCATTAAAGACCCAAAACACCCTAAAATACCATAAAAACCCAATAAGACAGTCAAAACTCAACAAAATTATAAAAGACCCCAAAACCCCATTGAAAAACCTAATATCCCTAAAAGCCAAAAAATACCTAAAATTCCTAAATTCCAAAAATCCACTTAGAATCGTAAAATCTCAAAAATCCCTAAGAAACTCAAACAAACATAAAAATCCATAAAAATAATATAAAATAATCTAAAAATCTTAAAAACCCTAAAACCCTAAAACCCCAAAAAAAACCTAAAAAACCCAAAACCCCCTTAAAATAACCCTAAAAACCTTTGTAAACACAAAATATATAAAAACAAATAAAATTCCATGATAACCCCTAAAGGCAATAAAAAACCTAAAACCCCCAAAAATTCTAAAACCTATAAAACCCTTAAATTTTTTAAAACTCCTTAGTCCAAAAAATAAATATAACTCCTGAAAGTAAAAAAACCCTAAAACCACCTTAATCCCCTAAATTTCTAGAAAACCATAAAAACACATAAAACCCTAAAAACCATAACAACCCATAAAACCCATAAAATAAAAAAAGATCCCAAAAACAATAAAAAACCCTAAAATCCTTAAAGACCATACACACAATAAAATAACTTTAAACCCATAAAAAACCTAAAACCCTAAAATACCAAAAACCATAAAAACAAAAAAAACTTAAACCCAATGAAATGCATAAAAAACATTACAACCTTAAATCCCAAAAAACCCAAAAAACTAAAAAACCCAAAAAACTAAAAAACCCTAAAAACCACGAAATAATATTAAAAACCCATATTCACCCCTAAACAACCTCAAAACCTAAGGTACCTTAACATTGTGAAAAACCTTAAAAACACCTAAGACCACACAAAAATATTCAAAACCCACTACCCCCCAAAAAACTATAAAATACTTCAATACCCTAAAAATACTAAAACCTATAAATAACCCTATAAACCCTATAAACCCAAAAAACCCCATAATGAAACTAAAAATTCTAAAATCCCACTAAATAACCAAAGCCCCTAAATAATCTAAACCCCTATAAATCTCTAAAAACCCTAAAAACAATAACATCCATTGAAACCCTAAAATTCCCTAAAATATCTAAAACCCTTAAAACCCTAAAAAGCCCTAAATCACCAAAACCCCCCTAAAACACAAAAACACTAAAAACCAATAAATACCCTATAAAAATTATTAATCCACAAACCCACTAAAGTACAATAAAACCCTAAAATCTCATAAAGGACCCTAAAAACTCTAAAAAACCATAATGGATCCTAAAAATAGAGGGGTCCTAAAAACTAAAAATACCAAAAAGACATTAAAAAACCTTAAAACCCAAAAAAACCCCAAAAATAGAAAATACCCTAAAAATTCAAAAAACTCTAAGAGACATTGTTCCCTCTGGAATTGGGGATGACCTATTTGATTGATGTTTCAAACATTGCAATCATTTCTAACGAGTTTGTTCGTAGAACCGGAAACATCCAATGATTCCATACCCATTTGGACCTACTTTCCAAAGGTAGGTTCTCGTTAGTTGTGGACTGATGAGGCTTATGAATTTACATTGGTAAAGAGGATGGAAGGTCAGACTCATCACACCTTTTTGAGGGGAATTATTGTCTACTCTGTGACTCTATTTATATATTTAAGTTATATTCATGAATCCTTATTACATTAAAAATTATAAAAAGAGCTTTCATTTTGATCTGATAATCAATGATTGATATGTGGGAAATTTAGAGAATATTTTATATGTATTTGAGGTTCTTCATTGATAGAGAATCATCTGTATTTGTTAGAGATTCTTAGTCAATAGTATCCTTCAATACATAAAAGTCTCTTGGTCATTATGATGACCATACTGGATTTAAAGTCACTCAGTGGGGCACTTGAAGTTTATTGTCATTCAGAAGGACATGGATTATTTCAGAGTTGGGATCATGCCCACAGATGGGTTACCTATGTATCCTTTATTTAGAGAAGGAATCAGAACCCACGTAGTTCGAGTAAGGGAGTGTGATGTTTATGCATGATTGATGGCTCAAAGAAAGATTTCATGATTACTTTTACACTCTAAGCTCTCGTGATTCATGCTCGGTGTGAGAAACAAGAGATATTGGTGAAACCAGACAATTCGTGCCATGAAAGATTCAATGATGTGGGGATTTTGTATGTATGAATACCCAAAATATATGAGGATTAAGATTTATTTCTGGAAATAAATCCATGAACAAGGTCCATAAAGGTATGTGTATTTCATTAAGATTTGGGTACTCTATCTTGGGGCTTACTCCTAAAGAAGATTCCCAAATTAAAAGGGGACTCCTGATTGGGTTTTACTCTTGAAAAGGAATCCCAGATCAAAAGGAAATTAAGATTGGTTAAGAGACATGTGAATGGGGCTTACTCCAAAGGAGGATGAAAAAATTAGGGGACTTGGGGATTACTCCTGAAAAGGAGGCCCAAATTAACGAGGACTTGGGGATTACTCCTAAGGGGGGTGCCCAAATTAATGAGAATTTGGACTGGGGATTACTCTTAAAAAGGAGGCCCATGTTAATGAGTACTTGGTGCTTACTCCTAAGGAGGATGCCCGAATTAATAAGAATTTGGACTGGGGCTTACATTTAAAAAGGAGGCCCAGGTTAAGGGAAATTTATGACTGGGGCTTACTCCTGAAAAGGAGGCCCAGGAGTATGATTCTCTCATCATGAAGGATGAGGTTGAATTAATGAAATCTCTAACTTTAGTGACCTAAATATGTTTAAATAACTATGTTTTGAGAGATGTTCCCTGGAATTCCTTTCGGATAAGGAAGTCAATCAAGAAAACATGCCATAAATGGCTTTGAAGAGTGTCTTGAATACTGAATCTTGAATAGGAGAAGTGGAATGGCATAAGAGAGGTGAAATGGGCAGGAAGGGAATCCAAAAGTAGAAGGGCGTGCAAGTCCTGGGGGGGCGCGCAGGTACTGCATGGGCATGTAAGTCTTGGTGGTGCAGGTATACCTGCACGACACATGGGTACTTACACGATTGTTAACTAGTAGGGTAACACTTGGGAGATCCTTGACCAAAGCCTTTAGAATTATCCCGAGGTACTTCCAGAATAGTGGCGCACAAGTTTCAATGAGTAGGTAAGGAGGTGTGCAAGTGTGTCCATGTCCCTTAAGGGTAAAACACTTAGTCATGCACTTGTTAGTGAATTATAACACTTAGAACTTATTCTTCTTGTTTAGACCCTCCATTCTAGGTAATTAATTACCTTACAAGTGTTCGGAAGACCTGAAGAAGAGACTTGGGCGTTCAGAGCTCGGTATATGAATTCTGGAAAAAAATCCTCCTCAATGGGGGGGGGCCACTGGTGGTATTTATAGGCTGTAGAAGACCATGGGTGGTTTTCAAAGAGGGCGCTCAAGTCACTTTCATGACCATTAGGTGGTGCACAAGTGTACTTGTGCGATAGTGAGGGAACTTGCACGATCCAAAGGTATTTGACTCCATTTTCATTCCTTTGTCGATTTTTAATGTTTTATTAAAAGGATGAATCAATTTGTGCTAAGGAATTTTCCTTTACATTCTTTTAAACTCTGTGATGAAAAAATAGCGTCAATAAAATTTCCCCCTCAGAGTTGGATATGGAGAGAAAAAAGGATTTGACTCTGAGGAAAAGAGAGAAACCATGGGTCTTTGTGGTTATTGGCAGTTTAAAGTCATGCATGTCAGACATAAAGAGGATAATGTTTATGTTCGAAATAGATTTGACCGAATTAATTAGAATTGACTCAATTCCTCGACAATTGATCTAAAAAATATATTACCATATTCAAGTATGAGGGAAAAAATGTAAACTATGACTTAAGAATATTTGAATCTGAGGAATGATATGAAAAAGAGATAAAAAGGAATTAGAAGAAGTAGTTACCAAGAATGAAGTTACAATTATTTAGAAAACCTGTTAGGGGGTTGAATTATGCAGGGACACCTAAAGACATTGGATGCATAGTCAAATAAATAGAATCTTTTGGCTGAAAGGTCCGTTATGTAGACTACTTCTGCAAGGCCGCTTAAGGGCACGTGCTGCATAGCCAGGCAAAATAACTCTGAGAAATTTACTTTTCAACTGATAAGAAGCAAGTGAAAGTTTATGGGGATTCAACTTTTCCAAAGTATAGAGTTTACTGTATGGAAAGAGGTACTTGAATATGGAGGAGATATTTTCAATCAATATTGTCTAAGAATTGGATGAATGTTGCTCCTACGAAGGTCTGACCCAAGCGTAGGGAAGGTAAATATAAACCATAGACTTGAATACTTTTAGATCATGAAAAAGAACATGAAATAAATATGTTAAGGATGGCTATTTTTTTATGGATCCTTACTTATTTTTGATAAGACCAATAAGGAAAAAAAGGATTTCTTCCCAAGAATGAAGTTACCAGTATCTGACAAACCCGTTACGGGGTTTAATTATGCAGGGCCACCTAAGGGCATTGGATGGATAGTCAAAAAATAGTATCTTTTGGCTGAAAAATCTGTTATGGAGACTGTTTATGCAAGGCCTCCTAAGGGCACATGCTGCATAGTCAGAAAAAAGAACACTCAGAAATATTACATTTTTGTGACCAGAAGTCAAGAAAAAGGGTTATGAAGAACTGGAAGTATTTAAGGACAGGATTATGACACATTAAAATGGGTATTGTCCAATGTATGTAGAGATACACAGATCAATTCTAACCACAATCATGTAGTGTATGGGCCCTAAATTGAAATATTAGACTTCACTACGTATCCCATAAGGATGGGAATCAATCCATACATAGTTCTTGAAATATAGTTTAACGTCGTGTGGGACGAAAGTATGAGAGATCTTAGTTAATGGTGACAGATCTCGAACCATTATATGACATACACAGTGTGTGTTTTCATGGGGACTTATCAGCTAGGGGAGTGAAAGTGGAATTTGGGGTTAGGCCCAAAAGACCTGGGGCTGGATTCGAGGGACACTCGAATGTTCCTACGTATCCCATAAGGATGGGAATCAAGCCCACGTAGTTCTTGAAATACCCTCTCTACAAATTTGGTTCGTACATGTGAAGGGTGAAAGGGGACTTTAGTGCAATAATTGTTTAACCCAAGATAAATGGTTCATGTATTTCCATGTATGCAAATAGTGTTTTGGAATATAATATGATTGAAAATAAATGTAAATAATGATTTCCTCTTAGGTGAGGGTATCAAAGAATATTGTAGTTTATTGTTGTACGAGACAAAAGTGTTGTACAGTTTAATGTCGTATAGCAAGGTTGAAGGTGAACCAATGTAATGATTTTGATTCCGGGGGAAGTTTCATGAATCAACATCATATGAGATTGAGGTGAACCGATGTAAAGAGATTGGTTTTGGGCTTGAACCTTGGGAGGTTTCCTACATACCTATCCTAGAAGGCAAGGATCAAAGTCCACATAGTTCAATTACAGAATGAATTAGTGGTCAAGATGTTTTTGGGGACAACGACCTAAAAATTATGTTGGGACTTACGCTTGGTTAGCGGTCCAAAGAGGGTGTTATGGTTGAAATTTACTCTCAGCTCACGTGAGTCATACTCGGTATGAAAAACAAGAGGTAACAACAACCTTAACGATGCACAGTTTAATGTCATGTAGGATATATTAAGGGGCTATGCAGTTTAAAGTCTTGCAGTTAGGACTATCAGTGCTTCACAGTTCAGTGTCATGTAGCAGGGAAAAAAATTCATTTTAACATCATGTATGACGTATTAGAGGATTTCTATACAGTTTAGCGTCATGTAATTAGGATGATGGGACAATACAGTTTAATGTCATGTTAGAAAAAAAGAGGGCTGTGCAGTTTAATGTCATGCAGTAAGGACAAAAAAGGACACATTTTAACGTCATGTTGGACGTATTAGGGGATTTTTCACAGTTTTCCGTCATGTTGGATGAAAAAAGGACGATACAGTTTAGCATCATGTTGGACGAATGTGCGAATAGTTTAAGGTCATATAAATGGACCGTTGGTTATTTAGTTTAATGTCTTGCTGGATGTAAGGAACTTATGTACAGTTTAGTGTCATGTAGTCTAGACGTCACAGTTTAACATCATGTTGCACAAAAAAATGACGATACAGTTTATCATCATGTTGGATGAAAGTGAGAATAGTTTAAGGTCATATGCATGGACCGTTGGTTATGTAGTTTAATGTCTTGCAGGACATAAGGAACTTCAGTACAGTTTAGCATCAGGTAGTCTGGACTTCACAGTTTAACGTCATGTTGGACAAAAAAAGGATGATACAGTTTAGCATCATGTTGGACGAAAGTGAGAATAGTTTAAGGTCATATGCATGGACTGTTGTTTATGCAGTTTAACGTCTTACTGGACGTAAGGAACTTCTGTACAGTTTAGTATCATGTAGTCTGGACATCACAGTTTAACGTCATGTTGGACATAATTGCCAATAGTTTAAAGTCATATGCATGGGCCCTGGATGGTGCAGTTTAACGTTGTGCTGGACGTAAGGGGTATGCACATATTTTAAGGTCATATGCATGGACCGATGATGGTGTATTTTGTATTTATACAAAATACTTCTTCAGAAATCTGGCATTGGTTGGAGTAGTGATGAGTTCTCCATCCATTGAGATTAAAGAATAAGCTCCATTAGAATAGACCTTACGTATTGAAGAAGGTCATTCCCATTTTGGTTTAAGTTTGGGAGGTTTCTTTCCCAATATCATTGGAGTTATGAGAACCAATACCAGTTCTCCCTGAATGAATGGATGAAGATGAACTTTTTTGTTGAAAGATCGTGCTATTTGATTCTGATAGACTTCCAAGTGGCGTAGAGTGCACAATATTTTCTCATCTAACCATTCCAATTCATTAAATCGCTTTTTAGATTGTCAATCTGTAGATGATTGATCACAAATGGCTACTCTGAGCAAAGGTAATTGACCTTCAATGGGAAATACTGCTTCCGTTCCATAAACTAGTGATTAAGGAGTTGACCGCGTTGCTGTGCGGGTGGTGGTCCGATAAGCCCATAAAGCATGAAAGAGTTTATCAAGCCATGACCTCTTATCTTTATCCACTATCTTTTTCAGTATATTTGATAGAGTCTTGTTGAAGGCTACTATCTGTCCATTGGCCGCTGTATGATACTGAGATGAATGATTGGATTTGATGTTGTATTCTTGATACAACTTCTTCACCTCGGATGAACAGAAGTTGGTTCCATTGTCTGTCAATATGGAATGAGGGACACCAAATCTAGTAATTATGTTAGACATTATAAAGCTAACAGTGCTTTTAGAACTAACTTTTTTGAGATGTATTGCATCTGCCCATATGGAAAAGAAGTCAGTAGTAGTAAAAATATACTTAAACTGCTTGGCCATAGCTGAAGGGTAAGGTCCCACCACATCCATTCCCCATGTGAAAAACGACCATGAGTATTTAGCTATGTGAAGAAACTCTGGAGGTTGATGAATGAAGTTGGCATGTACTTGTAATGAATGAAACTTCTTTGTGAAATCAACACAATCTTGTATCATTGAAGGCCAAAAATATCCTAGCCTTCAAATCTGATCAGACGGTCTATGTCAAGACTGGTGGGCACCACAGAATCTTGCATTCACTACATTCATGACAATCATTGTCTCTTCACCAGTAATGCATCTGAAGAGAACTCATTAAAAACCACGCTTGTAGAGAATTTTCTCTAGGTGATTTGAGCTACCATAAAGAGTAAAATTTACCACATGTCACCGGATTTGTTCTTTCCCGACTTTATCAGGTGGAAGTGTTCCATTTTAAGGTATTCCCTGATAGGTTTCATCCATCCTGTAGTATGACCATATGGTTCAGGAATGGGACTAATTTCATTGAACTCTTTTTTTATGGTTCGAACATAAGGTGAAATTGTACGACGGTGGGCAATACTGATGGTTGTTTTGTCCCGATTTGGATCTTCCAGAGCTGTGGCTATATTAGCCAGTACATCAGCTTGAGAATTTTGTGATCTTGGGACATAAGAAAATGTCAGTTCCGAAGGGAATTCTTCCATTAACTCTCTGACATAATCATACAAAGGGATTAGTTCTTTTTTTTTGTGACTGCATAATCTCCATTGACTTGTTTGATTACTAGCTCTGAATCACCTTTCACCTTTAATTGATTCACTTGTTCTTGAAGCGCCAACTCCAATCCTACAATAAGAGATTGATATTCCGCTTCATTAATTTTAACACCTCCCAAAAATGAGAAGGAATAATGTAACACTGCCTTTTCTAGAGAAATGAATACAATTCCTAAGCCAACTATTTTGAATTGAGGATTTTCCATATTCTTCCCTGTTGGACTTCTGGAAGCACCATCAAAGTACATTTCCCATACCTGAAGACTATCTTTAATAGAGAAGACTTCCTCATTAGGAAGTTCAATATATGAAGATGTGTCTTCCACTGAAGGGTGTTCAGCTAGGAAATTAGCCAGATCTTGGACCTTTATTTCCTTTTCAGACACAAACTAAATGCCGAACTGCTTCAAAATAACTGCCCACCTTTCCAGACATCCTGTAATCATTGGATGACTAAGGATTAATTTGAGTGGGTTATTGATAGATACCAATTGGACCTCTTGATGTTTTAGGTAGTGACTCAACTTTTGAACAGAAAAGATTAATGCTAGGCATCACTTCTCAATATTTGAGTATCAGGTTTCTGCTTCAAGCATAGTCCGACTGAGATAGTAGAGGAAGTTTTCATTACCAGCATCATTCTTTTGTGCAATAAAGGCACCCAATGATCACTCTAGATCTATCACATAGAGGATATGTGGTCTTCCTTCAACAGGTTTCATTAACACCGATGGAATTAAGAGATACTTCTTGAGAATATTGAATGCTTATTGACATTCTTTAGTCCACTTATAAGTGACTCCTTTCTTGATCAATTTGGTGGAGGGTAGACTTTTGCCTGCCAAATTGGAGATGAAACTCCAAATATAGGCTATGTGTCCTTGAATTCCTCTCAATTCTTTTATATTTCGATGACGTGACATACCAAGGATTGAATTTTTCTTCTCACGATTGACCTTGATACCACGATGGCGTACGACGAAGCAATGAAATTTTCCTGAGGTTACCCCAAAAGAACATTTTAAGGGGTTTATCTTCAAATTATGTTGCCGAAGTTTGTGGAATATGATTCCAAAATCTTCCAAGTGATTAGAATGTTGTTTGTATTTAACCACCATATAATCCACATAGCATTCGACAAACATACCTAAAAAGGGTTTAAAGATACGATGCATAGTAGACTGATATGTTGAGGCTACATTCTTTAATCCAAAGGGCATTATCCAATATAAAAACACACCCTGAGGGGCTCTGAAGGCTGTAGATTCTTCATATTCTAGATCCATCAAGATTTGGTTATATCCAGAATATCTATCCATGAAGTAAAGTGATTCATAGCCAGCTGTCGCATCAATTAAGAGTTCTGTAATTGGTACTGGAAAATCATCCTTAGGACAATACTGATTAAGATCTATGAAATCAATGAAAACTCTAATTTTCCCATTCCTCTTTTTCATTGGGACAATATTATCCAACCATTTAGGATTTTGATTTTCTTTGACGATGTTAACTTTGATGATATTATCCACTTCAACTTCAATTTTGGAAGCATAGGTTGGGTGTGTTCTTCTAGCGGATTTTTTGAATCCTCGATGTTCTTCTGGAAAACCCAAATGATGAGTGGCAACATCAGGATAAAGCCCTGGCATCTCTGTATAGTTCCAAGCAACTATATCTCGATTTTTCTTTAAAAAGGAAATATACATCTCTTGCTCTTCAAGAGTCATAGCCGCACAAATTAAATTGGGGTGTGGATCTTCTTTTGTACAAAAATTTATTTCTCTGAGTTCATCCACGGTAGTAGAGATACCCTCTTCAAATTTTGGAGGAGCATCCCTGAGATCTTCCTCTTCTTCTTAAACATGTTTTATTTCCTCTGTTTATACATGAATAGTAGATGATTAAGTAGAATTTTCATGACCATAAGAGCCTTCAAAATTTGCACATATTGAAGAAGAAGCTTTCGTTTCTGACCTGATTGATGATGAAGGGTCTTCTTTGGGTAAAAAAGAGGAGATGATGGATTGAAAATCGACATCACCGTTAACCTCTAACGTTGATATAACTTTTTCTGGACTAGTTGGCGAAGTATAGACTTGCTGGATTCCAGCAGATGAAATGAAAAAATATCCATTTGAGCTTTCATTATTTCTTGGTGGACCACCACTTTCTCCCATGCTTTCTGGCTTGATTACCATGATTGAAATTATGGAGGTTTCCATAAGTGTATTTTGATTTGGGTCTATCCTGTCAATTTGACTAATAGGCAACACATAATCTGCACTAACATGTGCTAATGGGTTTACTGTAATCTTTTCCAAACCATATGGAACATTAACTTTGGTAATATCCTTTTTTGTGGATTCCTCCTTTACCTTCATGTGGTATAATTCTGCCTCAATGTATTGAGATTCACATGTCGTTAACGGGGCCTTATCACCATATAATGTCCCAACTTGACCAACGAAACAATACTTGAGACAGTGATGGTATAATGAAGGGATAGTTGCATGATGATGTAGCCAAGGTCTTCCAAGAAAGATGTTGAAGGATGAATCTTGAACAAAAACCATGAAATATGAATTGGATACAAGATCCCCAAACCTAGTTCTGAGTGTAATCGCGCCCAGTGTTTCTTGTTCATTTTTATCATATATTTGTAACATGAAAGGTGAAGGAGATAAATCAGATTATGTGAGGCCCAATCGACGAAGTGTATGAATGAGGATGAGGTTGACTCCTGAACCATTATCAATTAAGACTCTTCAGAAATCTACACCATTGACCATTCCAGAAATGTATAAAGGATTGATATGTCCATGAACGACATCATCTTCATCTTCATCTGTGAAAGATATCACTACATGAAATTCTGCATGATTATTCTCAATATAGTAGGCTTCAACCGCAATAATTTCAGTTTCAAAATCCTGAGGACTTGAAAAATCCTTGATGAGTGCCTCCCGAAGATCTTTTGATAAATTCAAGGCATCCAAATTTGATAACTCGGCCAGTACATGGGCTAGGTGTTTCAATACATCATACTTTTGATCCATAGGTCTGTGTTTCCCAGTAGGAACATGTGGTTTAGCAGGTACCCTGGAAGTTGATTCTTATTATACCGGGATAGGAGTTGGCAACACTCTTGGATTTGGAAGATTAGACCGATTAGGTCTATTTACTTTCTCTGAGGAAGAAGATGGAATTCCCAACCGATCTTCCAGAATAACTGTGCTAGGGTTGAGTCTGCCTTATATGGAAGAACTTGCTTGTTCTTGTTGAGCTCGTTGAAGGGCCCTGCCATGAGTTTTTTCCGCATACATAGTTCTAGCAGGGGTAGAATCAGAATAGTGTCCTCTGAAAGATCCACGTCTTCCCCTGTTTCCTGAGCCTTTGGAACTACCACTGATTCCTCTATTTTATATAAGGAATTCGGGCTCATTAAAATCAAAACTGTGACTAGAATATGGATCTATTAATTGAATCATATTAACAGAACCAAAGATCAACTCTTCATCCGATCAGGACTCTGCCTGATTAGCCTGTTTTGGCCATGCTGTTTAGTGGGGTGGTACCCGTGGCTTTGAAGTAGATGGCATGAAGTCTTAGAGAGTCAAAGACAACTTAGGTTTTGACACATACTCATCTTCTTCGGATTCATCTTCTTTTTTTGAATCATGCCGTTTCATTGAGGATTTTCCCTCTGAGGAAGAGGGTTTTTCTCTGGCATTCATGGAAGAAGGTACAATTGGTTTCTTCAATTGTGTTCTCACAATGGCATGAGATCAGTTGATCATTTTTCTAACCATCCAATCATCATATTTTTTTGCATTTTTGTTCTTAACTTCCTGACCCTTGCCTTCCTCCTATGGAACTGTAGTAGTAACAGATGATACCTGGGATGAAGAGGCTTTTAGTTTGACTTGTCCTGAGTCAGACATCTTTTTCAGGAGGTCTTCTAAGACAAAACACTCATGAATGGGATGCCCCAACATTTGATGAAATGGAAAATAATTGGGATGGTCTTCATCTCCTTCATTGTTTGGCCTCTTGGGCCTTGGCAATTAGACCAAATTATTTTCCAGAGTTGAAATGAAATAACCAGGAACTTGTTCATTTTGGATAGAGTAAACTTTTCTCTTCAGATCCTCAAATTGTTTCTGTGTTTGATCTCTTTGGTCATCTTGACGAAATAGCCTTTGTTGTTGATGCTCAGGAGGTGGAGCCCTTTGGAAAGATGAAGGTTTTGAAGTAGAAGCAGGTACAGGTGCTTGTTTAAGCATAGCTATAGTAGTCTCTTCTTTACCAATTCTCCTTCCTGGAGCTGATGGAATTATACGAGCCTTATCCTTAGTCTTTATAAGAGAATCTTCAATCTGTTGTGTGATTGAAGTAAGGTCTCGAAACCCTCCTATGTATTTCACAGGGATCAGTGGCATGTGTAATTCTTCATCCAGATTTTCCACACAGATTGGAAACAATTATTCTTTAGGGAGTGCTAATCTTAGGGAATATGTTAATCCCTTTCAGCGAGAAATGAAATATGAAACCCTTTCATTCTCCCTTTTCTTACAGTTTGTAAGATCAAAAACTATTTTCTTTAGAAACGCTGAGCTGAACTGATGAATGAATTTTTGCGAAGATCCTCCCATCTGGTAATTGACAGGGATTTCAAGCTTGTGTACCAGACAAAAGCTGGTCCTTGGATGGGTCGCACAAAGAATATGAGTTTCACTACATCTTGCTGTTCCGGAGTTCCCATCATAGGATCGCAACAAGACACTTAATGCGTCAAATTCTATACAGGATCGCCCAATCCATTGAATATTGGGGATACAGGGTTCCCAAATCATGATGGGGGATGGATTGAATCTAACCATTTAGGGTAAACTCTCTTTTCTGGTTGAATTTGAGCACGCTTTCCCTCCATATCTTCCAACCGAGCGGTTAATGACTCAACACTAGTTATTAAATTTTGAGAAACATCTGGATGAGCTTGGACCTGAACAGGTGCAATAGCTGGAGCTGGTATAAATGTGGTGGCTAGTACTGCAACAGATGGTAGCACCACCGATTATTGTTGCACTTGACCCGTAAGATTAGACCTGTGAGGGTGTACTAATAGAGGAGGATATTATTGATCCATCTCCATAGCTGCAACAAATTCCCTTTGGCTGACTGACTCCAACACGCTTAAGAGGAAGACTACCCTGAAGTAGTTTTTCATTCATCCTCCTCAATTCCTTTATTTATTCCTCTTGTTGTGCAAATCTTTTCTCTAATGAGAGTGATTGGCCTTCTCCAGAGGAAGGGTATGTAACCTAGTTCTTTCCTCTCCCATTGTTGGATCCCATTTGGAGAGGGGGAAATGGGTTACTTGAAGGATTACCTAGATTCTGGGTAATCCATTGATTTCGTGTATGCACACCTTCTTCATTTGTGTCTGTGCATACAACTTCTTGAGCATGAACCTCTTCATCTGATCCCTCAGAGTGAGCCTCATATGGTGGATCAGCAACAACAAAATTAATGACATTAATTGATGCATAACGCATTTCATCCCTTTTATCAGCATTTCTGTGATATTATCTTCCGCCATACCCTTGACGAGACATCGCCTTTTGTTGATTTGATCCCTCATGAACTTCTCGACGAACCGTAATTTGGAGGGAATCTCCTAATAATTTGGCTCTTCGTTCCTCTTGAGGATTCGTCCCCAATCGAGAGAAGACTGACTTTCTCTGAGGGAGGGATTCAGGTTTTGAAAAAGTCTCCAATCCGGTTGACTGGGGTTGTTCTTATTGTCTTTGCTCAACTCCTCGAATCCTATTTGTTGATTCTGAGGTTTAGGTTAAAAGAGTCCCCAGTTTGGAAAGCTGGGGTGGTTCTTGACATACTATATCTGAGGCTTTTTTGAAATATCTCCTAATCATGAAGACCTTGTTATGAAAATTAGATGGATGTATCAATAGCCATCCAATTTTGTCACATGGATCAGAAGACCATTGGATGATTCTGACACTTATGTCACTTGGTGATGTGCTTTCTCCAAATGAGAGGCCTATTCAATATTCTCATTTTCTTGATGCAGGAGTAATTCAACAACTTCTTCTCTGTATGCTTGATTTTGAGAAGAACTAGTCGAGTCTTTTATTTCAGCGAGCTTTTGATTACACACAAAGCCAATTGGTGGTGGCCGGCTATGGGCAATAACATTCCATGAAACCATTTTCGGCGGGCTTTGCTGACTGAAGAGTAAAGTGAAATGTAGCACTCCATGAACACCCCTTCCCCTGATATGAATACTAGATGAGGCATTGGCAATTAACTGGCGCAATATTCTTAGTGCGCAAAGGCATGAATGCTGAAAGCCTCTTTACTGCTTTTCATCTTTCAGATATCGAGAAACTGAGAGACAGCAAGTCAATTTGGCGTTGTAACCCATATATTATCTTAACATGATTTTCATATTCATCATAAGATAATACTTTTCTTTGGAACTGAAAAATATTTTTCCATATGTTGAGATGAATATCAAGAATTCCATCTTCCGTCAACATCTCTAGAATGTAATACTGAGAGTCAGCCAGAGGCCAAAACATGACTGGAACTTCACCTTTCGCTAGTTGTTTCTCATGTTGAATACTTCCTCTTTATCATTCAATGGTGATTGTTCTACCTAATTAGACTAGAGATGGTGCTTACTTGTTGCTTCATCGGATTCAACAAGACTGGTAGAGAAATCAATGATCAAACTAGAAGATGAATGACTTAAGGGTGGTTCAAAGAATGACCTACACCCTAGGCTATATTTTTGTTGAGAATGTATTTCACCTTCTAATGGTAAAGAATCATACATGACCGGCTTCACATTTTCATGTTCCTCAAGATAAGAGGGCTTTCTCATCACTACATTGTCTATTGGAGAATTTTCCAAGAAATTTGAATCACTACTATGGAGAGGACTTTTGCAATGAAATTCATCATCATGGGGAGGACCACCATGGTGGGTTATAACAAAAGATGAAACATTTTGCACTTTGATCTTATGACCACACAGAGGGTTCTTGTGGTTCTCATCAGAAGATAAAACTTCGAGATGCACCAAATTGTCATGAATCAAGCCTCCATAAGGATGTTTCTGATGTAGACCTTCAGAATTAATGTCCCGACTATTGGGAACTGAGAGATCAGAATCTTGAGTTGCAACAGATTGTAGTATGAGTGTATTAAGAACTCCAGCACCAATAAGGTCTTGTTACAGATTTTCCCTTTATTTCTTCACTATGCTGGGCGGGTCTTCTTCTTAGACAGCTTCTTACTCAATTTGGAAGGTTTGTTTGTCTGCTGAAGAGAAATGATCAGGTTAGACTGATTATCTCCGCTCAAACTAGGTGTATGTACCTAACTTTGTTGGCTGTATGATATGGGGGAGTACGCCCCACAACCCTCTTGTACTAGAACACATGTTTGTGTCTGTTCCAGAGTGAATTGTTGATTTGTCACTCCACTGGTAGGGATAGATTTATGTGTGTTTCCCGGAGATGCAACTGAAGTTGTTATAATATCCTGGCAGGCATCCAGAATATGAGCAGGAATTTGCTTTTTCTCTTTCACCATTGATAGAATATGCTTGGTGACTTCAGCTATCGGAACGGGGATATACGTCCATTCCGTGCTTGGAGTAGGTGATTGTTTCTGCTCCTGTCCTCCTTTTCCTGTCAATGAATCCTGACAGTACTCATGTGTGGGGGCTGAGAGTTGAGTCTTCCACCTATTTGTTGCTGGAGCTTTCCGACTGACTTCTCCGATTGCTACCAAACGAGACTATTGGTAGACTTGATCAATACTAGCAGGTGTATGTGCCTACTGATTGCACTTCTCCGAATGTGGTTTATGAGCTCCATCATATGTAGTCAGATGAGCATGCTGACTAGCTGATGATTTATAAACAGGAGTGTGTTCCTGTCTATAGTACTCCACCGGAATTGCCTGGCGGGATTGGCGTGGTGCTGTCAGACGAGTCTGCTGTACAGCGGGATTAAAACAGATGTGTGTGTATGCCCGCTCATTACTTGCCACCAAGTTAGGTTGGTGGACTTCTCCGGAGATGGAAGAGATGAGAACCTACTCACTATTGACCGTTTTTTGCCTCTGGCGATTCGTCTTTCCATCTCAGGATCAAGGAACCTGAGCCGAACACTTAGAGTTGATACCCTCATCATGTTGAGGGCGCACTGACGCACGAGTCTGGCGACAATTGTTGATGGTATCCCTCGGTAAGGACTCATGTCTCCTTGAATTAAGGCCCTGAGGGACATGATCATTCACCTATTCAGAATATGGGAGTGAATGGTGATTGTGTTCCAGGGATAATGACCTGAAACGGTTAGAGACGGTGGTTAGCATCGCCTGCTTCTTGATCACTGGTTGTCGCTGTCCGGATGAACATGTTGGATTATTAACTTGGAGGTCTTGTCGAGTGGCCTCCAGAGTCGGAATAGTTCCGTTTTGACGTTACTATTTAACCAGTGCATTTGATACCCAGCGTTGAAGATGCTGAGTAGGTGATGTCATCCTCAGAGCAGACAATGATCCAACAGGAGTAGCAGCAGCGGCATTCGCAGTAGAGGTTTTCACAGCAGACATATTCACAGGTGTGAACTTAAGAGAAGCAAATTTGGAAATGCAGAAGATCCTGAAAAACAGTTCATGTTTGATATAACAGACATAATCAAGATAAGTCTTGCCACTACATCTTTTGTATGAGAAAATATGTTATTGATTTTTTTGTTGGCCCTCTCATTGAGTTTATATAGGGTCCTAACAAATAAGCCAAGCATCATTTTAACTTGGTTAAGGATTCACGTTGGATTCACCATTTTTTGTTCCCTCTATAATTGGGGATGACCTCGTTGATTAAAGGTTCAAACATTCCAATCGGTTTCTAACGGGTTTTTTTGTAGAACTGGAAACATCCAATGATTCCATATCCATTTAGACATACTTTCCAAAGGTATGCACTTTTTAGTTGTGGACTGATGAGGCTTAGGAATTTTCATTGGTCGAGAGGATGGGAGGTTGGACTCATCACACCTTTTTGAGGGGAATTATTGTCTACTCCGAGACTATCTTTATAGATTTAAGTTATGTCTGTGAATCCTTATTACATTAACAAGTATAAAATGAGCTTTCCTTTAGATCTGACAATCAATTATTGATATGTGGGAAATTTAGAAAATATTTTATATGTATATGAGGTTCTTCATCGATAAAGAATCATCTGTATTTGATAGAGATTCTTAGACAATGGTATCCTTCAATACATAAAAGTCTCTTGGTCATTATCATGACCAAAATGGTTTTAAATTCACTCAGTGGGTCACTTGAAGTTTATTGTCATTTAAAAGGACATGGATTATTTCAAAGTTGGGATCGTACCCGCAGATGGGTGACCTACATATCCTTTATTTAGAGAAGGAATCAGAACCCACGTAGTTCAAGTAAGGGAGTGTGATGTTTATGCATGATTGATGGCTCAAAGAAAGATGTCATGATTAATTTTACACTCTAAGATCATGTGAGTCATGATCAGTGTGAGAAACAAGAGATATTGGTGAAACTAGACAATTTGTGACATGAAAGATGCATTGTTGTCGGGCTTATGTATGTATGACTTCCCAAAATAGATGAGGATTAATATTTACTTCAGGGAATAAATTCAAGAACAAGGTCTATAAATTTATATGTAAATCATGGATATTTGGGTACTCTAACTTGGGGCTTACTCCTAAGGAAGATGCCCAAATTAGAAGGGGACTCATGATTGGGTTTTACTCCTAATAAGGAAGCCCATAACAAAAGTAAATTAAGACTGGTTAAGAGACATGTGACTGGGGATTACCCCTAAGGAGGATGCCCAAATTAGGGGACTTGGGGCTTACTCCTGAAAAAGAGGCCAAAATTAACAAGGACTTAGGGCTTACTCTTATGGAGGATGCCCAAATTAATGATAATTTGGACTGGGGATTACTCTTGAAAAGGAGGCCTAGGTTATTGAGGAGTTTGGGCATACTCCTAAAGAGGATGCCCAAATTAATGAGAATTTTAACAAGGGCTTACTCCTGAAAAGGAGGCCCAGGTTAAGGGAAATTTATGACTGGGGCTTACTCATGAAATAGAGGCCCAGGAGTAGGGTTCTCTCGTCTTAAAGGATGAGGTTGAATGAATGAAATCTCTAACTTTAGTGACCTAAAGATGTTTAAATCACTAAGTTTTGAGAGATGTTCCACAGAATTCCTTTCGGATAAGGATGTCAATAAAGAAAACATGCCATAAATGGCTTTGAAAAGTGTCTTGAAGACTGAATCATGAATAGGAGAGGTGGAATGGCACAAGAGAGGTGAAATGGGCAGGAAGGGCACCCAAAAGTAGAAGGGTGCGCAAGTCCTGGGGGGCGCACAGGTACTGTGTGGGTGCATAAGTCCTGGTCCCACAGGTATACCTACGCGACACATGGGTCCTTGCGCGATTGTTAACCAGTAGGGTAATACTTGGGAAATCCTTGACCAAAGCCTTTAGAATTATCCCGAGGTACTTCCAGAAGAGTGGCGCGCAAGTTTCAATGAGTAGGCAAGGAGGCGCACAAGTGTGTCAAATTCCCTTAAGGGTAAAACACTTAAGCGCGCAAGTGTTAGTGAATTCTAACACTTAGACCTTATTCTTCTTGTTTAGACCTTCCATTCTAGGTAAAGGATTACTTTAGAAGTGTTTAGAAGACTTGAAGAAGAGACTTGGGAGTTCAGAGCTCTGTATCTGAATTCTAGAAAACAATCCTCCGCAATGGGGGGGCCCACCAGGGTATTTATAGGCTGGAGAAGACCTTGGGCGGTTTTCAAAGAGGGTGCTCAAGTCACTTGCACGACCATTAGGCGGCGTGCAAGTGTACTTGCGAGATAGTGAGGGAACTTGCGCGACCCAAAGGTATTTGACTCCTTTTTCATTCCTTTGTCGATTTTTGATGTTTTCATTAAAGGATGAATCAATTTGTGCTAAGGAATTTCCCTTTGCATTCGTTCAGACTCTCTGACGAAAAAGGAGCATCAACAGACATGAAACCCCCTAATAAAACCAAAAATAACCCTAAATAACCCTATAAAAACCCTAAAAGGCCTAAAATCACATTAAACAACCTAAAATCCCCAAAACCCCACACCCCCTAAAACCATAAAACCCATAAAACCCATAAAACCCATAAAACCATATTATCCCTAAAAACCGTAAACCACATAAAACACCTAAAACCCGCTAAGAACTCAAAAAACCCCCTCAAATACAAAAAATTACTAAATCCCCAAACAAACCTAAAACTCCCCCCCCCCAAATATTAAAACTCCCCAAAAACACTTTAAACCCCTGAATCAATAAAATTCTAAAATCATAAAGACACAACAAACCAAAAAACACCAAAAAATACCTAAATATACTAAAACCCCAAAAAACCATAAAATCCCAAGAAACCCAAAAAACCCCTAAAACTTTACTAAAACTCCTTAAAACTCTAAAAGTCCGTAAATTTATAAAAAAATCATAAAAATAATAAAAATCCATCAAAGACTATCAAAACCCTAAAAACATAAAAACCTTAAGAAAATAAATAACCCTCAAATCCTAAAAAATTCTAAAAACTATAAGTACTCTAAAGAAAGCATAAAACCATAAACAATCATAAAATTACCTTAAAACAGCTAAAAAACAAGAAAAACCTATAAACCCTAAATTTTTTAAAAAACCATAAAATTCATTTTATGCCCCTAAAAAACCTAAAATATGTAACAGTCCCTTAAAATTAGAAAAAACATGAAATGTACAAAAAGGCCATAAAATCATAAAAACCATAAAAGTCCTATAAAATTCAAAAAATTCTAAAACCCATAAAAAACGGTACAAAACCAAAAATATACATAATACCACTAAAATTGCAATAAAACCCCAAAACCCCGAAAAACCATAAAACCCTTGAAAACATAAAATCCCCTAAAACCATTTAAACCTAAAAAATAAACTATATAAACCTAAATAGGAAAAACAACCGTAAAAAAATTCTAAACACTCTATAATAATAACAAAAATGCTAAAAGAGCACTAAAACACTAAAATTCCTAAAAACTGTAAAACCCCCTAAAACACCCTAAAAACGTAAAACCACTAACAACAATAAAAACCCTAAAATACTACCAACCATAAACAGACACAAAAAACCCAAAATCCAAATAATACCAAAAAACTGAAAAAAACTAAAACCCTAAATGAACTATAAAAACCCTAAAAATCCATACTAGTGCCTAAAAACGTTTAAATGGACCTAAAAACCCCAAAATACCATAAAACCAATAAAACACAATAAAACCCCTAACACCCCTGAAAAACCCTAAAACCCCTTAAAGATACCTCAAACCCGAAAAACATAAACAACTCTAAAACCACTTAAAAACCCTATCAAACCCTAAAACTTAAAAACCCTAAAACCCCTAGAAAACCCTAAAAAACATAAAAACATTACAAAACCGAAAAACCACCAAAACCCTAAAAGTTTCCAAAAACCCCTATAAAATATAAACAACACTAAAAACACTAAAAACGATAAAAATCCGAATAATACAAAACACAATAAAAAGTAATGAAAAATCCAAAAAATATCAAAAAACCCATAAAAATTCTAAAACCCCCAATAAACTAAAAATCCATAAACCCCCAAAAAACCTGAATACATAAAAAACACAAAAAAATATTAAAAGATATTTTAACCCATAAAACACCCTTTAAATGACTAAGACCCATAAATACACTTTAAATCCCTAAAAACCATAAACCCCCTAAAAATCCCTAAAAACCTAAAAGTACATAAAATCCCTAATAAAATCCTTAAATCCATAAAAACCCAAAATAAATGCACAAAAACCCTAAAATGAAAAAAACCCAATTCCCTAAAAAATATAAAATAACTAAAACCAGAAAACACCAAAAACTATCCCGAAATCCTTAACACCCCCTAAAATCCCTAAAACCTCTTAAAACTCTAAACGACCTACAAATCATAAAACCTGAACAAACTCAAAAAACCCTAGAAACCACAAAAGTTACTAAATACTGTAAAATGGAAAATTACTAAAACCAGTAAGAACCCCTAGAAAACCCTAATATCCTAAAAAATACAAAAAATTATAAAATCCTAAAACCCCCAAAAAACCAATAAAAACACTTAATACACAAAAAACCATAAAAATCCCTAAAACCCCTACGAAACCTAAAAAATCATAAACACATTTAAACCCATAAAATGAAATTAAACACACTAAAATAGCTAAAGGAAACCTAAAACTACTTAAAGAATACTAAAACCCCTAAAACACTAAAAACCCTAAAAACAAAAAAACCCTAAAAACCTAGACACACTAAAATATAGTTAATAAACCAAAAATAAAATCCCTAAACTAGAAAACCCTAGAATCCCTAAAAATACAAAAAAAACCCCAGAAGCCTAAAAATATGTAAAAATTACTAAAAACCATAAAGACCATAAAATCCACTAAAAGACTGTAAAAACTATAAAAACTTTTAATAGAATATGAAAACCCCTAAGACACCCTAAATCCCAAAAAAACGAGTAATTTCTAAAATCTCATGATCAGGACATCGTCGCTCCGGTTTTCCTCTCATCCATGCAAGATGTATGCTCCTTCCCTTTTGGTTAAATTAAAAAATGACCTTGGAGTCCTCCCTTCACCCTACTAGGGGGGGGGGGCTCCGCTGGTTCCCAATGAGGATCGCTCTATCACCCTGTTATCGTTCCCTGGTCTGCTTCCCTCTTTTATGAAAACATAGATTTTCCCAAAGGTGAAATATTACTTTAAAAAATGTTTTCAAATTATGCCCTCAATCCAGGAGTTCAATGAAGCCTCGACGCTTCATCGTCTAACTCTGATTGCAAGATTTATGAAGTGAAGCCCTCTGATGGACACTTTTGATAGTTTTGTTTTCGAACACTATGACCTTCATGATCGTGCAACGGTAGGGCTCATTGATAGTTACCACATCATGATTATCTTTACGTATGAGGAAGATCTCATTCTTGATTGGTCTGAAGCACCCCAAAGTTGCAATGGATCTCTCTTCCCCTTTTCCCGGTGGGATTTTGTTCTATATCTGATGTACGACTCCCCGATGTTTTTGAATTGGGTTACATTCCCTGAAATACCCCTCCCTTTACAATGTTTTTTTTAATTTCAATTCTTCGGAGTTTGGTGGGGTGGTTTCTATGTGTGAATAGTTGGACGAGGGATCTCTGTCATCCAGTTTCTTTAAGGGATTTTATTGAGGTTGATGTTTCTAAAGATCCATCAGGTTTTTTGTGGATTACTGTGGGTGAGGAGCTCTGCTGGAAGCAACCATTAGTGTTGGAATATTGGGCTGACTTCTATTATTCCTCTTGGATGTTTGGGAACTATAAAAAGAGTTGAGGTTGTGTCGCCAGGGATAGGGGTGGTGTACGTATTTCACATGCATGATATGGTGAGTACATCCAGGTAATGGTGGAGGTGAAATAGAGAACATGATTACTCGAGACCCTACCCTCCAACCCATCAGTTGCTACGGTTTTCGAGCCGCATAGAAAGTATCTAAAGGTCATGAGGGATTTGGGAGTTACAAGGGTGAATTTTGTTGGAATGAGTTTTAATTGGGTTGGGAATTGCTATGATTCGGGGGGGGGGTGATGTTGCTGAGGTGGTGTCCAATGATGAAGGGGTGGCACTAATTTGAAGCGGGGTGGGGGGATGAAAGTCGAGAGCTGATATAGAGGACATAAGTAGGGGGAGGATGTCGTGAATGGTGGAATGAATAAAAAAATCAACAAGGGAAGCCCCCTGATGCAATACTAGGATTGCATTGTTGTGTATTGGAGGAGGAGTAGAGGGCTGGTAGGAGGAAATCAGTTGCTAGTTTCTTCTGATGTTGCTTTGAATTACATGTTTTAACATTTGGCCTCAGCTGAGTTAGATGGTTTTGAGGCTGATTAGGGGGTGCCCAAGAAAGGAAAGGAGGATGGGTAGGTGAAGATAGCTGGGACTAGGCAAGTTATGTTTCTAGTTGGGAATGAGCTGATTTTGGTGGGGGAGCAGTTCAAGGAGGGATCTCTTTATTGGATCATGGATGACCCAGTGGTGTGGCATAATGAGGGTGGAGTTTTAGGAGGGTTGGTAAGGAGATATCTTCATTGCCTCATGGTGAGGTGGCTGTTGCAGATTGTGTGGTGGACCTGAGAAGGTGTCCAATACTAAGGATGTATAGAATAATTGGTGAAGGAGGCCTGGTCTCGGCCTTAAAGATGTCCATGGTGGTTCGTGGAGTCACTTTTGCTGAAGACCATTGGGTTTTTCTGCATGATATGGTGATAATGGAATGGAAAAGGTCCCCAAATGAGGATGAGGCAAGAAGATTAGGGGGATATTTGCTGATGATGACTAGAGGATAAATGCCAATGTGACCCAGTTCAGAGAAAGGGTTCATCATGGGAATGCCTCAAGAGAGTCTTCTGGAGGGTGCATGGATGGTGTGGCTAGTAACAGAGTTCTTTTTGAGATAGCAGCTGTTGTTGAAAATATCATATCATCCCTCGCAAAATGGATGTGAATGAGGGACTATTCATCTCTTCTGTGTAGCCTGGTAATCAGGGAGACCTCTAGGGTGGTGAAGTTGAAATAGAAAGTGAGCAGGGGGAGTGGCATTTGCACTTTTCTGAAAAGGAGAGGATTAGAGAGAAGTACTTTTCGTTGCATGGACTACGGGAGGATTTTGAATCGGGATGGGAATCCAAGGACATGATGGTTTATTTGCACTACTGCATTGCTGATGTGACTCCTGGATGGGACTCAAATGATGATCCTTACGATGTGGTCATAGTGCATGACTTTGGCAGCAACAGAGACTAATTTTCTCCTATTTTATGCCTCTATGTTTTTTGGATGGTTTAGGGTACTGGGTTTCTGGTGGGTGTGTTGGGGATTTTTGGTGTGGCTCATTTGACCCTGCCCCTCCATTTGTTTGTCTTGCGTTTATTTCCAATACATTTTTAAGGGACTAGGGGTAGCCTTACCCTATATCTTCCTTTCCCTAATAACCAATATTCCCAAAAATGGAAACCCCAAAAAATCATACAATCCTTAAAACAAAAAAAAATTCAACAAACTGAAGATACCCTAAAACTATAAAACTACTATAAAACACTAAGACCCCTAAATGAACCCCAAAACCCCAAAAAACTAAAACTCTCGAAAATCCTAAAAAGTTAAAAAAACACTAAAAACTATGAAAACCTTATAACATACTAAAAACCCTAAATAGACACTAAAACCCATAAAACCAAAGAAATAACCTAAACACTCAAAATACTACTAACATTCCCATAAAACCCCTTTAAATACCCCTAACCCCCTCAATACAACCACAATAATGGTAAAACCCCTAAATAATTTAAAACCCTAAAATCGGTAAAACCACTAAAAATGCACAAAAAACCCGAATAAAACTCTGAAAACCCCAAAAATATTGAATACCTTTAAAACACAGAAAACCCCTAAAAACACCATTAAAACGTAAGTAGAAAACAAGTCTCTAAAAAACCAAAAAAAATACCCTTAAAACCCCTAAAAACCTATAAAATCAAAAAAACCATAAAAATTATAAACAAATTCGAAAACCCTTAAAACCTAGAAATTCAATCAAAGACACTCAAAAACCTTCAAAAACATTAAATCCATTAAAAAATGAAAAGATTTAAACCTCCCTAAAAATCCCTAAAAACTCGGAAAACCGCAGAAAACCCCTAAACACACTAAAATTACTAAAACCCTATGAAAACACTAAAAACCATAAAAATCGAAAATATCCCAAAAACTGTTAAAGACCTTAAAAATGAAAAAAACACAACTACCCCTAAAATCCCTAAAAACAATTAAAACCCCAAAAAACACTTAAAATCCTTAAACCAACTGAAACCACTACAAACAATTAAACTCTTGAATGACCATAATAACCCTAAATATACTAAAAACATTAAAAGGCCCTAAATACCCTAAAATACTAAGAGACACTAGACAACCTAATCAAACCCCTAGTAGTCCTTAAAATCCATAAACAACCTAAAAACCCAAAATCATTTAAAAACGAATGTCCAAATAATCCCAAAAATATTTAAAATACCCTCAAACCATAAAAACCCTAAAAAATAATAAAAACCACAAAACACCATAAAGCGCTAAAAATTATAAAAACTCCAAAAAACCACTAAAACAATGAAAAACCGCAAAAAATACCTAAAAAGATTAAATCCCTATAGAACCATAAACCCATTAAAACCCTAAAAACCCATTAATAACCAAGAAAACCTAACTAAATCAATATTCCATGAATACCTTAAGAACCCAAAAATCCACCAAAACCCTTAAAACTCAATAAAATAATTAAAATCCTTGAAACCATAAAAACATTAAAAACCACTATAGGGCCATAGAAATCCACGAAATCTATAGAAACTATAAAAAGACAAAAAAACTAAAACCCAAAAAATAGTAAAATCAATAAAAACCCTAACCCCCCCCCAACCCTAAAAACTTGTTTAGAAAATCCTAAAAAACATTGAAATTCATAAGAGACCTTTCAAAAGCAATGAAAAATCCTAAATCTTCCAAAACCACCAAGAACCCAGAAACCCATAAGAACCCAAAAACACCTAAATGACTAAATACTATAAAACCCCTAAAATCCTTTAAAACCCTTAAAACTGTAAAAACACTAAAACCCAAAAAATTTATAAAACCCCAAAAAAGAAAAAAAATCCACTAAAAGAGCCCTAAACACCATGAAATAGTGAAAACAATAAAAAACCATAAAACAAATAAAAACCCTCACAATGCCTAAAAAGTAGAAAAAACCCAAAAACAAATAAAAATCCCTAAAACAATAAAAACCATAAGACTATAAAAATCCTAAAAACAAAAATAATCCTAGCAAACCAAAAACCTCGAAAGCACTTGAAAACTGTAAAATCTTTAAAAATTAAAAAACCATAAAACCCAGAAAATGTCAAAAATTTTTAGGGAACCCATAAAAACTATAAAAACCCACCGAGACTCCAAAAATCCATAAAAATCATAAATACCCAACAAAACCTTTAAAACTATAAAAACCCCGAATTGAACATAACAAGACTAAATAACCCTAAAATCCCGAAAGGGCCCTAAAAACCATAAGGATCCCAAAAAAGCCTAGATGACTTGAAAAACTCTTAAAACAATTTAGAAAAAACCCCATTAAAACCATAAAAGAGACAAGAATCCTAAACACACATAAAGTCTCTAGTAGCCTTAAAAGACCAAGAAAACTAATAAACCCCTAAAACCCCCAAAAACCCAAAAACACCCAAAAAACACTACATGATTTCAAATAATAAAAAAAATAAAAACCCAAAAATCCTCTAAGACACAAAATACACAAGAGACCATAAAAACTATAAAATCATTAAAATACTTTTAAACCCCTACAAATCCCTAAAAACCGAAAAAATTCTAAAAACCATGAAAATAATAAAATACTTTTAAAATCAAAAAAAAACTTTAAAAACCTAAAAAACATAAAAATCATAAAAAATCAAAAAACCCTACAACCCCCCCCCCCCCCCACATCCTAAAAACCCTAAAACCCCCAAACACCTAAAACCCTAAAAATCTAAAAAATCATAAACCATAAAAACCCCCAAACACCCTTAAAACCCTAAAAACCATAAATCCTTAAAAACTAAAAAAAAATTAAAAACCCTAAATTACCAAAAACCTAAAAACCACCTATACCACTAAAAACCTTAAAAAACTCCAAAACCGTAAAAACCGTAAAAACCCATAAAAACCCAAAAGACCACCCAAAAACACTATTAAACACCCTAAAACCCCTCTTAAACCTTTTAAACCTCTAATTTTTTTTAAATGATGAATACACTAAAACCCATGATACCTCTAATACCCCAAAAAACACTAAAAACCACTAAAAATCATAAAACCAGCAAAACCCTACTTTAAACTCAAAAACACTAAAAATGCCAAAAAAACACTAAAACCCCTAAATGATCATTGAATCTCATAGAAACCCTTAAAAACTCTAAAACTTCAAAAAATAATTAAAAATAATAAAAGAAATAAATACCAATAAAAATAACTAAAAACCCTTGAAACCCCTAAAATTCCATAAAACCCCAAAAAGTGTTAAAAGCACAAAAAAAACCTAAATCCAAACACCCCCCAAATAACGTAAAAACTATAAGACCCCAAAAATAATTAATACCTTAATAACCCTAAAAGTATATGAGAACCAATAAAACTGTTAAAATCATTAATAAAAATAAAACCCCTAAAAATCCCAAAAATCTCAAAGAACACAAAAAAGAACCCTAAAAACTCTAATGACCCTAAAACCCTTAAAAAACCCTAAAACCCAAAAAAATCATAAATAACCCTAAAAAACCTAAGAGACCCCAAAACTCTTAAAAATACAAAAGTCCCTAAAAATCATAATATCCCATAAACTCCCTTCAAAACCCCTAAAAATCTAACAAATATACAATTCTTTAATGGCCCTTAAAAACTATAAAACCTTTAAAATCCCCCCAAATGGCCCTATAAAACCCCTAAAAGCCCCTAAAAACAATAAAACACACTAAAAACTCTAAAACAAAAAAAAATTTATATCTAAAAACCCCTAAAAACACAAAAACCCCAAAAAATTCCCCTCAAACACCACAAATCCCCTAAAACCCCTTAAAACCCCTAAACTGACCGAATACATATAAAAACCCTAAAACCCCTAAAAACTATATGAACCCTAAAAATCATAAAAACACTAAAAAAACTGAAACGACACTAAAATATCCCAAAACCACTTAAAACCTTAAAACCCCTAAAAACTATAAAAATGATAAAACCCTAAATCTTATTAAAAACCTGAAACCCCATAAAAACAATAAAAAACATATAAACCCTAAAAAATCTTAAAAACATAAAAATCAAAAAACCACTATATTCCATATGAAAATCTATAAATATAATTAAAAACACTAATTACCCCTATGAAAACCCTAAAATCCATGAAAATACCAAAAAAAATGACAAAACTACTTAAAAACACTAAAAATTACAATATCATTAAACCCAAAAACAACAAAAGAACTATAAACCACTAAAAGTTCTCCAAAAACCAAAAACTCCTAAAAAACCCCTAAAATACACAAAAAACCCATTAACCCCCCCCCCAAACACCCTATAACCCATAAACCCCCTTAAAATCTCAAAATCCAAAAAATATAAAATGACCATAAAACCCAAAAAATACTAAATGACACTTTAAACTCATATAACAGTAAGAAGACCCTAAAATTCCGAACCACCATAAAACCGCTAAATCACCCTAAAAACTCTAAAATACACTAAAACCCCTTAATACCCAATAATCCCTTTAAAACCACATATTTTTATAAAAATAAATAAAATTGAAAAAAACCTTAAAACTATAAAACTGCTACAAATGATTTTTAAAAACCCTAAATACTATAGAACCCCTTAAAAAACATAAAATACATGAAAAATCCTAAAAACCTCAAAACCCTAAAAAACAATCACAAACCCTAAAATCCCATGAAATCCCTAAAAACACTAAAAATCTATAAAATCCCTTCAAACCACCAAAAACCCTGAAGAAAATCCTAAAATCCATCCCAGACCCTATAATCACAAGAAATCCCTAAAAACACTCAAAACGCATGAAGTACCTACAAACCTCTGAAAACCCCTACGAAAACCCAAAAATCCCTAAATCCCTAAAAACATTAAAAATCCGAACACCCCTAACAATCCCCAACAAACCCTAAATCCCATAAAAACCCTAAAGCATTAAAAATCATAAAAGCAATCCCCTAAAAGAATCCTTCAAACCTCTAGAAATTCATAAAATCACATTAAAAGCAAAAAACGAATTAAAATACCCTAGAAACACTAAAAACCCCTAAAATCCTAAAAACCATAAAAACCCGTGAACCCCTAAAAGCCCCTACAACCTATAAATTCATAAAACCCATTAATCCCCCTAAAACATTACAAAAATTTCGCTAACCCCTTAAAATAACTCTAAACCCTTTTAAAGACCTAAAACCTCCAAAACCCTAAAGCTCCCAAAATATCCATAAAACCCGTTAAAATTCTTAAATCTCTTGAAACCATAAAAACCCCATAAAACACAAAAAAAACCTAAAGCTCCTAAAACCCATAAAAATCCCTAAAAAGCCCAAAACAAATAAAAATATAAAAACCATTAAAACCTTAAAACACTAAAAACACACGAAATCCCAAAAAATTGTAAAAAATCCTAAAACCCTAAAATCAATTAAAACCACTAAAATCTCTTAAGACAACATAATCCCCTAAAACTCAAAAAACACTAATGAAACCCATAAAATGGTAAAAAATAGTTGAAACCTAAAAAACATAATACCCCTAAGACCCCAAAACCCATAAAACCGTAAACAACTCTAAAACCCTAAAGCACATGAAATCCATAAGAAGCCAATAAAACTCCAAAACACACCCAAACCCTTTAACAAAACTAATACAAAAAAAAACCAACGAGATTTTAAAACCCTAGAACCCCTAAAACCCCTAAATCCCCAAAACCCAAAAAAACCATAAAACAAAAAAATAGAACAAAAAACCGAAAAACCCGAGCTTGACCTGAAAAATCCTAAAAGACCCTAAAACCCATAAAGACTACAAAGTCCAGAAATAACCCTAAAAGACAAAAACAATACATAAAACCCATAAAATTCACAAAATACACAAAAAACGGCAAAAACAAGTGAAACCCTAAAAATACTAAATTACAATATAACCCTAAAAACGATAATAGACCCCCAAAACTCCCAAACCCCTCTCAAAATCCCTAAACCAATGAACATACCTAAATGAAACTAAACACCTTTAAAACATTAAAAACCCAAAAAACCTTAATGAACCCAAAAAATCAAAAAACCCAAAGAAACCCAATAAACCATATAACCCGTTAAAACCCATAAAAAGAACAAAACACTAAAAACCATAAAAACCCTAAAAATACAAAAACCCCAAAAAACTCTAAAAACCCCAGAACCCCAAAACCCCCATAAAACTCTAAAAACATAAAGGATTATAAAAGTACCAAAAAACATAAAATAACAAAGGACCCTAAACACCTGAAAACCCTAAAAGTACCCTAAAAACCCTAAATGTACCTAAAAACCCTAAAATAATAAAAGTACCTAAAACCCTAAAAGACCATAAATATTTATAAACACTGAAACCACTATAACCCTTTAATAACTAAAATGACGCTAAAATGTAAAAAAAGCCAAAACTTCCCTGAAACCCAGTAAAATTATAAAATACTAGAAAAATTCTAAAATACCTAAAAACCAAAACAACAATAAAACCCTTAAATTCCAAAAAAAAAATTAAAATACTATTAAAATAGTAAAAAACTAGAAAACTCTAAATACCAAAATATACTTTAAACCCCCTAAATACACTAAAAACTATCAAAACCTACACACCATAAAAAACCTAAAACCCCTATAAAAACCATAAAACACCAAAAATAACATTAAAAACCCAAAACCCCCTAAAATAAACTAAAAATACTCAAACCCCTAGGAACACTAAATGTTTTTACACAATGAAATACAATCCAGAACCTAAAACTCTCTACTACAAGCCTACCCACTGTTATTTCTCAACCTCTCCTTCACCTTGAGCACCCTACCATGTGATCATCACTAAATAAGAATTCATCATTATGAATCTCTTATTTTCTTGTACTTACATTTCCACTACAATTCCTAGAAATCTCTAAGCCTAAGATACATTAATCCACTGCTTCCACCTCCTTATCTTACCGAAATTTCAAGTCAATTTTCTGGAATTAAAAACATTCATTATCCTTTGGCTGGGAAAGAAACAGTAGAGGTTTCATCCCAGCGACCTCTTACACCTTCTCTAAATACGTACTCCCTTTACTGGACTCCACTGGATCAAGTTTCAAGACCCCACATTCCCTTTTACTACACTCAAAAAACAAATCACGAAGACCATGTTTCGAACAAGAGGAACAAAATTTGACACAAGACTCAAATATCATATCCCATGATCATGTCTCTATATGTTTCTAGAGATTATACACCCTCGGAAAGTAGCTTGGATGACTATTCTTTGCAGTTCTCTATTTGTGGTAGAAATTAGAGGGTTGGTCTGCTGGTTCTGAAATCATTTCACAAAGAATAGGTTGTTGAAGCATGTGCCGAGGATGTGTATGGACACATGATTCTTGAGAATGCTGGTATCCCTGGTGAGAAATGTATGAATCTGAACATGCATCTGGTCATGTTGTTGTGTGAGGGTGCCACTGCTGATGATCCCGGTTATGTGGTTTTGCAATATATGGTCATGGAGGAATGTCCAAGTCATCACGAACTAGTTGAAAATGATCTATGTGGGAAAGATACATTTTTTAAATATCAAAAAGTTCACTTTTAGGAGGATCATCAGAAGCATGACCATCAATTCCATTGGGATGTGGATGAGGATAGATTTTTAGGTGTGATTTTTTCTAATGGTGATAGTAGGATCAAATCCAATATGGCTCAGATTATGATGTATCGGGATATGTTTGGTGATTCCATTCCACATGGGAAAGAGAATAAATCTAAAATGTTCATTTCAACTCCCCAAAAGAGGAAGATGAGTTAGGACTACTAAAATCTTCCAAGGACTGTGTCTACTAGATCCTCCTCTAAGGACCCTATGATGAATTTCCCTAATAAGAATGGGAAACCATATACCATCATGATGTAGCTATCTATGGAGAAGCAAAGGCCCAAGGATATGTACACTACCCTGTCCACGAAGTATGAATGTGAGTGGGAGTTGGCGGATGCAGAAGCATCTTCTGGATATGGTTCTGATGGTGGCCCTTCTCATACTGCTTTTGACTATGACATATAGCGCTTTTTGGGTGTGGGTCGTTGGACCCTACCCCTCCCTTGTTTTCTTTTTACTTTTTTATAATAAATTTTTAGTGGCAATGATAAGCCTGGCCCTGCACCTTCTCTGACTTAGGAAACCAAAAAAAAAACCCATAAAAACCCATAAAAACCTGAAAAACCCTTTCATGTCCTCAATAAATCACAAAACCCCCAAAAAAACAACCCATAAACCCATAAAAATTCCAATACCTCTAAAATCCCTATATACCTTAAATCCCCATAAAGCATTAAAAACCCTAAAAAAGTAAAAACCCTAAAAACCATAAAACCCATAAAACCATAAAATATTTAAAAACCATACAACCCCTAATAACATAAAAGTCCCAAAAACCCTTAAAACACCTAAAAACCCAATGAAACCGCTAAAACCTAAACCCACCAAAAAACAGTTAGAACACACAAAATCCCTTAAACCCGTAAAACCCCCTAAAACTCTAGAAGAACCCTAGAAAGACCCTAAAAGCTATTAAATACGCTAAAAACCTAAAAATACTAAAATAAACTAAAACCCCTATCAAAACCCTAAAGGACCCCAAAAAAACATAAAACTACTAAAAACCATAAAACTACATAAAATCTCTAAAAAATATAAAAAACCCATATATCTATTAAAAACAAATAAACGCATTAAAAACCTGGGAAACACTAAAAAGTTTGAAAAAACACTATAACCCCTAAAAGACCCTAAACAAAAAAAAACCCAAACCCCCAAAAATCCCTAAAACAGAAAAAAAGGCCTTAAATCCTAAAAAGCATAAGGTAAAAAAATTTAAAAAACCATAAAAACCCATAATTCCCTAAAAATCACAAAATATTCCTAAATCCCTATAAACCCATAAAAATCCCCAAAACCTATATATATTTAAAAGCTATTAAAATATTGTGATACCTAAAACCCTAAATTGCTCTAAACCATCTAAAAAACTAAATAACCATATATCCCTAAAATATGTTACACCTTAAAACCCCAAAAAACAAAGTAAATCCTAAAAACTCTTATAGAACGCTAAAACCCTAAAATACCCTAAAATCATTAAAAGATCCTAAAAACACTAAAACCCCAAAACCCCCCAATATAAATTGATCACTAAATAATACTCAAGAACACTAAAAACAATAAAAACAACTTTAAAAATAAAAACTATAAAAACCCATAAAAATAATAAAAACCCATAATAACTCTAAAAACCCCTAAAACTTTAAATCAATAAAAATACATAAAAACCATAAAAAACATAAAAAAACATTTAATATTATAAAACACCTAAATGTCCTTAAAACACTATAAAAATCATTAAACACCATATATAACTCTAATCCCCCTAAAAACACTTAAAACCTTAAAACCCTTTGAAAACCCTAAAACCATTAGAAACCCCTGAAACTATAAAACCCTAAAACCCTAAAAACCTTTAAACCCCTTAAAATTCCTATAACCCTAAAAATCATTAAAACACTACATATCCGAAAACCCTAAGAAAACACTAAAAACCCAAAAACCCAATGAAAACTCAAATAACCCAAAAAACCCTAAAATTACATAAAATTATAAATCCCTAAAATCCAAAAACCCAAAATCCCCTAAAAACCCAAAAATAATAAAATACCTCCAAAACTTCTAAAACAACTAAAAACCTATAAAACCTAAAAACCCCTTAAAACATGGAAAACCACCTAAAACCCTAAACATCCATGAAACCATTAAAACCCTAAATAAATCTAAGACCCATAAAATTAATAAACCCCATAACATTGAAAAGTCATAAAACCCCTAAAAACCGAAAAATATAAAACCCCTAAAGACCTTAAACCCCCCAAAACCCCTAAACAACCAAAAAACCAAAAAACCTAAAAAATACATAAAATCAAATTACTACTACAAACTCTACAGAGCCTTGAAACCCCAAAAATTCCCCTACACTCCCTAAAAATAATAACCCTAAAACCCCAAAAGACCCTTAAAAACATCAAAATCGCTAAAATCCCTAAAACCCCACTGAATCCCTAAAAATACTAATTTATACATATAAGTAAATAAAAACTCAAAAAACCCAAATATAAACCATTGAAAATCCCTAAAACCATAAAAAAAACCCATAAAAACCTCTGAAACCCTAAAAACATAAAAATCCCTAAAAACCAATAAAAAGTAAAACCCTTAATATCCAAAAATACTAAAACCCCCAAAAACCTAAAAAACACAAAAATCCTAAAATTCCTAAAATTAATAAAACCCCAAAAGATCATTAAACCCCAAGAAACCCAAAAAACCCCTAAAAGAGACTAGAAACACCTAGAAGTCCTAAAAACACATCAAACCCTAAAAGTTAATAAATAACCCTATAAAAACCAAAAAAATACTCTAAAATAATTATACACCACAAAAAAAACCCTAAATTGCAAAACAACCCAATAAAATACTAAAAAACCTAAAAAAACAAAACACATAAAATTTCTATATGCGATTAGAAACCATAAAAACCAATAAAACCCCTAAAACACCCAAAAACCTCAAACACCCTTTAAATTATTAACAACTATTAAATAATACTTGAAAACTAGAAACCCTAAAAACCCCTAAAAATAATAAAAAACTAAAAACCCAATAAACTCTAAATAAATCCATGAGATCCCTAAGAACCCTAAAACCCTAAAATGCTAAATGTTCCCTAAAAAACTAAAACAAAAAAACCCCTAAAAGCCAAAAAATCCATAATACCACAAAAACAATAACATACATAAGACTCAAAAAATACATAAAACCAAAAAACCAAAAAAACCCATAATGAGTCCATAGAAACCTTAATAAATTCCTAAAAACCATAAATGATATTAAAAATAATAAAAAATAAAATTACTCAAAATCATAGAAAACTCCAAACCCGCCTAAAAGAAATTAAAAACCCAAAAAACACTGAAAAAATAATTAGAACGCCAAACAAACCAAAAAAACCAAAAAAACCTAAAATTCTTTTAATGTTGAAATACCACTTAAAACCACTAAAATCATAGAACCCCTTTAAAATACTAAATCCCTAGAAAACCCAATAAAACTATAAAACCATTAAAACCCATAAAATAAACATATCTCTAAACCCCCCAAAAAACTCCAATACCCATGAAAACACAAAATCACCCATAAAAGAACCTAAACCCACAAATCCCCAAAGAGACCGTAAAAATCAAAAAGTTCCAAAAAACTCAAAAACCCTAAAAGTCCCCAAAAACTGTAAGACACCATAAAATTCCCTTAAACCCAAAATACACCCTAAAAGATACTAAAATAACTAAAAATCCTAAAAATCTAAAACTCCCTAAAACTGAATGTACCATAAAAACCAACAAAACATTATAGGACCCTAAAACCCAAAAAAAATTAAAAAATGACCCTAAAAAAATCCCAAAAATCCCAAAACCCCCTAAAGAACACTGAGGGACCCTAAATGTTCCTACAAGAAAAAAGTATCCTAAAAACCCTAAAAGACATTAAAATCCCTAAAACCCCTAAAAGTCCCTAAAAACACTAAAAATCCAAATATCCCCCCAAACCCCTAAATGACTAAAAAACCAATAAAATACATTAGAAATCCTAAAAATTATATAATAACCTAAAAATCAATAAAACCCCTAAAAAATGTAAAAAAATAAAATTTATTAATAACCATAAATACATTAAACGAACCTAAAAATTGTAAAACCCCTTAAAACCCTAAAAACCATAAATGACCAAAAGAGAACCTAAAATTATAAAAACCATAAAACACTAAAAATATTTAACAAAACCTTGAAAATTATAAATCCCATTAATACCCCTAAATACCACTAAAACCCATCAATCTACCCAAAACTCTGAATACCCTATAAGTGCACAAAAACCCCTAAATACACTAAAAACCTGAAAACCCCTAAAAATATGAAAACCCCTAAGATCCATAAAACCCCTAATACACTTAAAAACGCCAAAAAACCCAAAAAACATAAAATCACAAAAAAATCCCCCATAAAAAAGCTAAAACAAATAAGAACACCTAAAACCGTAGAATGCCTAAAAACCATAAAAACCCTAAAACCCCAAAAAAGCATAAAAATTCTAACCCACCCCCCCCCAGAATCCAAAAAAACTCCCTAAAAGACCCTAAAACCTATAAAAAACATAAAATACCCTAAACCCCTAAACCCCTAAACCCCTAAAACCCTAAAATACCCTAAAATATACTAAAATCAACCAAAATACCTTAAGAACATAAAACCAGTTACACACCCTAAAAACCCATAAAACCCCTAAAACCCTAAATAATCACTAAAACCTAAACCCCCTAAAGATACTTAAAACTTTGAAAATACAAGAACCCCTAAAAACTAATAAAAAAACAAAAAACCCAAAAAACAACCCTAAATACACAAAAATCCCAAAAAAACCAAAAATGCCCAATAACCCCATTTTTTAAAATATCCTAGGAAACCATAATAAACCCTAAAAATATCAAACCCATAATAATTACTTAAATTCCTAAAATCCAAAAAAATACTAGAAAATTCGAACAATCCCTAAAATAATGAAAAAAATCATAAAACCCCTTATAATCCCAAAAGTCCTAAAATTATAAAAATCATGATAACACTACAAACCGACAAAAACATAATGAACTCAAAAAACAATACAAAATCCAATAACCCAAAAAAACCAAAAAACGCAAAAGATTTAAAAAGACCCTAAGAACTTTAAAAACTCAATAAAACCTCAAAAAACTCCTAAAGACCCTTAAAACTAAAGAAACTTGAAACCCTATTGCATACTACAAAAATACTAATCCTTGTATAATATGCCCTATATCCTAAACCCTAATTCAAAAATCATGCACCCTAAACCCCATACACTAAACCCTACACCATAATCCTTGCACACTAAACCCTAAACCCTAAACTCTACCCCCAAAACATTATACCTTAAACTGTAAAACATAATACCTATATCCTAAAACCTAAATTCTAAATCCTTCACCCTAAACCCTATACCCATCACTCTAAAAAGTAATACCCGCAACCTAAACCCTATGCCATATTCCGTAAAACCTAAACCCTAAATCGTAAACACAAAATTTAAAACCCTATAATTAACTCCCTAAAACCAAAACCAAACACTTTAAACCCAGTACCCTATACTAAAAAACACAAAACCAACACCCTAAAAAAATACCTTACAACCTAAACCCTACAATTTAAACATAATTTACAACACCCTAAACCCTACACCATAAAACCTAGACCCTAGACCCTACACCCTAAACACTACACCATGCACCCTATACCCTAAACCTTAAACCCTAAACCCCACAACCTAAACCAGATATCAAAAATCATAAACCTCAAACCCTAAAACCTAAACATTAAACTCTATACCATACACCCCATACCATACACCATAAACACTAAACCCTACACCTTAATCACTACACCATACACATAAACCTAAAACCTATACACTAAACCATATACCCCACAACCTAAACCCTATACCCTATACACTCTATATTAAACCCTATACCATATAACTTATAAACTACACCAAAAACACTAAAAATAATTTGTGACCTCAGTTTACCATCCATTATTCATTCCCTACATTACTAGAGACATTGTCAACTGAGAGACTAATTTGTAGTATATAATGACAAAAAAAATACTAAGATTCATATTCAATCATTGTTTCATAAACGACTTACATAAAATATGGGTTGAATACCTATAGTCCATTTTTTTCCTTCTTATACACTAATTAAAGGAAATTTAGGTGCTGGTGTTCTAAAATAGAAGAGTCAGACAGAAGCTTGTTTGGAATCCTATAGTGAGTGAAAGCTAATGGATCTATTTTATAATATACATCTTTTGATTTAGGTTCGTCACCATTAACATGTTATTTTTTATTTGGAAGTGACTTATTCACATTTTTATTTATTAAAAATGAGGTAAATTTTTAATCTTGAAGGATTATTCTAATGGGAAAGCATATTAGGTGAGGACCCACCACCTGGTTGGTTCATTGATGAGTATGAGATCTTGAAAATTCATGGGATTATTAGGGTAACTATGGACATGTAAGTTGAGATAATAAAACTTTCACATGAATATAAATGGGTAGTACTTCCTGGATTGACCAAGATATATCATAGCTTACACTGTTGGTATTGGTTGTTGGGAATGAAAAACCATATAGCATTTTCTGTTACTCAGTGTTCCATCTGTCAGGTGGTGATGGTGGAACACCAGTGGCATGTTGTTATTATAAACTGTATAAACATTAAAAAGTGTAAATGGGATAACATCACTATGATTTTGTGATGGTGATACCAAAATCACCTCAATTCAGTTTCATAATATGGGTTATTATAGACATGGTGATGAAGGTCTCCCAATCCATTCCTACCAGGGATACCTTCTTAGTGGAAGAAGTTGGCAGGCTTTACATCTAAAAGAATATATGCCTTCAAGGTATTTCTTATACCATAAGAACATTTAGGGACACTCAGTCCACGTCACTATTATGGTATGGGTTATAGATATCCTTGGGTTCATAGGTACGTCTGCGTACAATTTACCACCCTCGAACTACTCGTTCATTTGAGAATACTATTCAGGTGTTGGAGGACATGTTTACGGTATGCATACTAGATTTTGGAGGTCCTTGGGAAAAAATTTACCTCATGTTTAATTTTATTATAACAACAGTTTCCAATAGACTATAGAGATGTCTCCTTATGGGTACCTATACAATAGGTCATGTCATCCACTGATATGCTTGTTAGAGGAAGGGGATACTGCACTACGTGCCCCATGTCTTCTTCAAGAGATGTCAAATAAAGTACAACTAATAAGAATGTGAGTAGATATAGATCCGTATATAAAAAAGTCTTATTTTGACCATCATCAATAACATCTAGAGGATGGGATAAGATATTAGGTATTCTGTCATGTTTTTCCATGATTATTTCATCAATTAATTCATAAACAAGGAATGTTATAAATAAATTAGTCAGAACATTCAAAAATTTGGAGAGGATTAGAGTAGTGGATTACGAGACAACTCTTTAATAGGTATAAAGTTTTATGGATGATGTTTTTATGTCTCTCTTTTGTGACATTAATATTCAGACCCATATAATGCCCTTCAGTGTGATGAGTATGAGTTGAATGTTGATACTTCATTCAAAGAATGTCTCGTTCGTATTGGTGATCATAGACCAAATTCTCTTCAAGGTATGTTAGTTTATAATTTTTGGTAGCTATAGAAGCACAACCATGTACTGGAATAGATCTAGTAGAGTGAGTCTAATATATGTTCTTAGTGTTTATATTTATTATTGGATACAGATCTACCACACTCATAGAAACTCGGTGATGTTCTATTTTATAAAATGATGGCTGTAACAAACTAGATTTTCTATCATCTATAGATCCTTTTTTACATAGGTATTAATATTTATTTTTATTCTTATGAGAATTATGTTTGTGTTTATATAGGTTTCGAAAGAATTCTAGTTTTTTTTGGGCTTGAGGACCCGGTTTTTAGTGAAGAGTACTGAGGCGCAAGGTTAGCACATGGTTAGTACTAACCATGGGGCATAATCAGGCATCCTAGTGAGGCTGTGGAATGGTAATTTTAACCATGAATGAGGATGAAAATGGAAATGAAAACCCTATAATTTATTTCAGGTTATTTTATTATAGTTGTAACACTATTTCTTCTAATCATTTTCCTAGTCATATAAAGAGGTCACCTTGTGTACATGTTGTGCATGGTTGTCACACTACATGGACAATCATGAATCCAAACCACAAACCGCTTAAAATGTGGTGAAATGTCCAATTTTACGTTAAATAATTTAAACCTTTAAATCCCCTTCTCCTTTTTTTCACACACATCATCGATCCATCGAGAGAATCCCCTCATTATCACATATACTTTCAGAGATATCCTTTGTTTGAGCTCATAATCTATCATTCTTCACTTCGTTGGATCAACCTAGTTAGTCTATAAGTCTTTTTAACTCTATTATTATTATCTATTCTTATCTTTTATGTGATTTCCACGAGAGATAATATTCTAGGTTTTAATGTTTTTTCTAGTTTATCCAATTTCTCTCATTTTAGCACGGATATAATGTTGATATCAGAAGAGGAGTTGTCTACTTGAAAAATAAAGGTGGTCTAGTGAATATCCATTATATTATCCTTGTTTATATAATGATTTATTGTTCATAAAACCATAATTTCCACACATTTCCTTAAAAATGTGTAATTAGAAAATTAATTTGTCATACCATAACTGAGATACTCCGATAGACCCTTGACATCTTCATAGGTTGATGAACTTGACTCGAACCACCCCTTTTAGGTGTGTTTCTATATGTTCATTTAACACCTTCCCTATGATTTAGTGAAAAATAAGATCCTGCGGTGGGGTTTCCTTGTTATTTATGATTCAAATAAGTAAATGGAATTAATTAAAATATTAAATGAAACCAATGAAATGTGAATAGAAAATCCATATCACATGACCATTTTTTAATGATGAATTATGCCAAGGGATAAATTTGATTAAACTAATTGTGAAATGGTATAAATGTATTGCATGGACATGAAAAATTAAGAGTATTACTTGTATTTTTTAAGACCATTATATAATATTATAGGATGGCCATCCTTGATACATAATTAGACTCTCTATAAAAGTATTCCTTAGCTACCTAGAGGATGCCACCCGATTCATGGTTGTGTCTGAAAATAGTTAATAACCCTATTACATTTAATCCTTAACTTACATTGATGACATCCATGACATGAATTTGTGTACTTTTCTATTACTTTTTAAGGAATTAGAATAACTTAGACAATCTTCTTTTGATTTGGATTAATGTATTATGATGTGGACTTCCTAATATTATCTCATTGATCCCCAATAAACTCTATCCTTGGGCTACATTGGTAATGTTCCAAGGGATCCATAGTTTTTTAATTATATTAGTGAAATGTTGAGGGTTCACCACTGGATTAAACTCACCCCCTTATTTCCAGTGTCACCACTAATAGAAATGAGTTGGAATAACATTATATGGTCATGGTTTTTTTAATTATGAAATTATACTTAGACTATTTTAAAATTTCCTAAGCTCCTATCTTCTACAAACATGAATATATATACATATTTTTATATTACGATGTAATATGTTCAAAGACATTATGTCTTAGGATGAAGCAGGTAGAGCCAAATGGGTATCCTAATGGAACCCAAGATTATTGGTTTTAAATTTATTTTATAGTATTAATTTATCATTATACCGAAACAATGTTCATTTTATATACACTATATTGATTGTATAAGAAACTATTTGTGGTGGACTAATGAGTTTTACTAATATCTAGTTCAGGCCACTGATTCGTACCCAGACATACTTCAAGGATGCTTGTAGGAACAAAGGAAAACACCCAATTATGGATGCTTGATTTTCTATTCTAGGGTAGAGTATAGGGTAAGAGGACTAATACAGTTATTTTGATTCTATTGGATATTATATTTTGGAATTTTTCATATTTTTTTATATAACATATATTTAGTATTCCATCTTCCATTTTCCCTTTATTTCTTCATTTTTTATAGTGTCATGTCACCATCATTTTGTATTTGATAGTGGTGTTTATTATGTATTTCATTATTATATATGGATGGTTTATATTTTATTAATCCAGTAACATATTTTATTCCACCATTTTCTCATTATATTACTTCCCTAGTTTTATATATTCTTTTTCATTGTCATCCACTCTGAAAAGAGGGTTTAATCTCATTATTGTACCATAATGATCCCTCGTTGCTAGTTGGTAGCCACTGGTTTATGGGGAGCTAAACTTTAGGACATGTGGATATGAGTTCAGGTAACTTAAGAGTGGACCGAGTCTAATATTTCATAGAGACACCATAAACCATATACTACAAAACAAATAAAAACCATAAAAACACCAAAATTTCCTAACCCCCACCCACACAAAAATCTAAAACAACAATAAGAAACCTTTTGAAAATATAAAATCCTAAAAACCTAAAAGAAACATAAACCCATAATACACATAAAACCTAAAATACCTAAAAACCATAACAAAAACATAAACACTCTAAAACCCATAGAAGACTAAAAACCAATTAAAAAATCTAAGCAAATCCAAAGAAAACCCTAAAAACTGTAAAATCCCTAAATATTCTTCAAATAGCATATAATAACATAAATACCCCTTAAACTGTAAAAACTATATGAAACAAAACAAAAAACTATTAAAACCCCATAATAAAAGCTAAAAACCCATTAAACACAAAAAAATCCTACAAAACCATAACAATCCCTAGAAACCCTATATAACCTTAAAAATAGTAAAAACAAAAAAATAGAAAAACCTTAAAAAATCATAAAAGTTCCATAAAATTTTTAAAGAACCCTAAAACATTGAAAACCCACTAAAATTTCCTCAAAACCCTAAAATAATGATAAAATCCCTTAAACCCACTAAAAAACCTAAAACCCTTAAAAACTGTAAAACCCCAAAAAACACCTAAAATCACATAAAAACTTAACAAGCGATAAAAATAAATTAAAAATCTAAAAAATACAATGAAATGTATAAAAACATTATATAACATTATAACCTTAAGAATAATAAAAATACTTGCAAACCAAAAAATCCTAAAATATAACAAATAACCCAACGAACCCTAAAACCCTAAAAAACCTAAAAAACCCTAAAAATCTAAAAAAAAAACCCTAAAAAGAACCTAAAAATGTAATTAATATTAAAACCCAATAAAAGACTCCATAAACAATAAACCCCCCCTAAAAACCTTTAAAACTCTAAAAAACACCTAATAACCCTCAAACCCCTAAAACACCTAAAAATAATAAAAACCAGAAAACACCTAAAACCCTAAAATACACTCAAAACCCTAATAAACATAAAAAACTTAAAAATCCAAAAGTCCCAAAAAACCACTGAAATAAAAAATATCACAAAAGATATAAAAAACACTAAATACCACTAAAAATATAGTAAACCCATTGAAAATCCTTCAAACCATACAGATCCCTAAAAACCATGAAAACCATAAAACCCTCAAAATTCTTAAAACCCCATAAATCCCTTGAAATCCCATAAAAACCCCAAAGAAATCCAAAATAACCTAAAAATCCTTAAAACTCACAAAATTAAACTAAAAGACCCTAAAAACCCTCAAATCCTGGAAGAATTAAAAATCCAAAGAAACCCCAAATGACCCAAAAAAAACCCTAAAACGTTCAAAAGATCCCTGTAATATCCTTAAATGAACCTAAAAACCCTATTAAACCCCAAATGACTTCAAAACATATAAAAAAATTAAAATGCTAGAATCCCCTAAAAACATTAAAAATCCTAAAACCCAAAAAGTTCCCAAAAATAATAAAAACCATAAAACCATAAAAACCCATTTAAACCCCCTAAAACCCTACCCCCCAAACCCCTTAAAACACTAAAAACTCTAAAAATATAAAAATATCCTTAAAAATATTAAAAATCTTCTAAAAACATAAATAACCTAATGTCATTAATAATCCTTCAAAATCCATAAAAACATAAAAATCCCTAAGAACCATAAAAAAAATGCATAAAAATATCTTAAACCCATAATAACACTTAAAAACCTTAAGTAATAAAATCATTAAAGTCAAATAAAACCATAAAACCCCTAAAAATATAGAATATTACTTAAAACCCATAAAATCATTAAAACCCCATAAAATCCTTAAAACATTAAAATATGTAAAACCCCTAAACCCCCGAAAAATCCTAAAACCGTAAATAATCCTAAAAATAGAAAAGGACCCAAAGAACCCTAAAAACTTAAAAAAAATCTAAAACCCATAAAAATCTAAAAAAACCATAAAACCATAAAAACCATAAGAACCCAAAAATCATAAAAAAACCCAAAACCTACTAAAAATACCCTAAATCTGAGAAATCCCTAACGGAAACTAAAAAAATGAAAACCCTAAATGTCCCTACAAAACCATAAAACACAAAAAAAAACTGCTAAAACACCTTCAAAGCATAAATAACCCTAATACCATAAACACCCTAAAGACCCTAAAATCAATAATATTCCAAAATACATCAAAATCCTAAACCCATCCCCTCAAGAAGACCATAAAATAACCTAAAAACTCGAAATGACACTAAATTCCCTAAAAATCAAAAGGACCACAAAACCCTAAAACCCCTAAAGGCCATAAAATCAATAACAAATTCTGAGATGACCATAAAAACCCAAGTCCCTAAAATACTTAAAATCATTAAATACATAAAAATCAGAAAATTATATAAAGTTATTAGAAACCCTTAAGTCCAAAAAATACATGAATATCCAATGAAACCCATAAAACAATAAAATACCATAAACACCCTCAAAACAAAAAATGCACTAATAACGCTAAAACCAATAAAAACCCAAAAAAATAAAAAATAAACAAAACCACTAAAAGTCCATAAAAGAACCAAAAACACCCTAAAAACTCCTAAACCCCTAAAATCCCCTTAAAACCCCTAACAAACCCTTAAAAACAATAAAAACCCTAAAAACCCTAAAATTCATAATTAACCATAAATTCCCTATAAACCCTTCATACCCCTAAAAATACCTAAAACCATAAAACACTAAAAAAAATCTCCCAAAACACTGTGAAAAACTCCAAAAACCCCTTACACCCACAAAAACTACCTAAAATACTATAATATCAAAACCCCTAAAAACACTAAAATCCCCTATTACCATAAAAACCACATACAATACCAAAAAACTCTTAAAACCATAAAACCATAAAAAATCCCAAAAAAATATATTTACACCCTAAAATCCCCTAAAACCCGAAAAGTAAATAAAAGACAGAAAATGCCTAAAAACACTAAGATCCCATAAAACTCATAAAAAATGTAAAAACATTTAAGAACACTATACCCTATAACCTAATCCCTAAAATTTAATCCATGAACCATAAAAGCTATACCCTACACCCTAAACCTTAATCCTAACACCCGAAACCCTATACCCTACACCATAATCCCAAAACCCCAGACCAAAAACCATATACCATACACCATAGACCCTAAACCTTACACCTTAAACCCTATAACCATCACCATAAACCATAAATCATATACCATAATCCCTATAACTTATACTTTAATCACCAATCCCCAAAACCTATACCCAATACCCTATACCCTAAACCCTGAAAAATAGTAAAACACAGAAAGATCCAAAAACCCTAAAATGCAATACAAAACATTAAACACTAAAAACCTGAAAAAACAAAAAAATCATAAAACCCAGGAAAATTAAAAAAGCATCCACAACCTCTAAAACCTCTAAAAACCCTTAACCATAAAATCCATAAAGACCCAAAAACACCTAAAATCCACTAAAACCCAAAAATACGAAAATTCTCTAAAGACACTAAATATCCATAAAAATCCATAAACCACTTTAAACCCCTAAATAACATGAAAAACACTAAAATCCAAAAAAACATAATAATACACTAAGAATAAATAAATATAAAAAAATATTAAAAACCATATAGCCCCCCTTGAAAACCATTAAACCCTAAAAACCTTAATAACACCAAAAAACAATTAAACCCACAAATATACTAAAAAACACCGAAAAGATCATAAAACCATAATATACCATAGAACCATAAAAACTCTTAAAATATAGTTAAACCCCTAAAAACACAAAAAGTCACATTAAAAACTTCAAATCCCTAAAGACCTTACTGAAACACTAAAAACATAAAAACCAAAAAACCCCATAAAAACACTAAAAACCCTAAAATCCTAAAAAGACTAAAAACCCCAGAAACCCCTTTAAGACGTGAAAACCCTAAAAACCCTAATAAAACATATAAAAACCTTAAAAAAAAATCACCGAAACCCAATCAAACCCCTAAAAAGATAAAAAGAGTAAAAATAGTAAAACCTAATAAAATCCCTAGAAAACATTAAACCCTAATAATTTTTTTACCCTTGGATTGATGAGCCCATAAGGGGAACCACTCTCGGCTAGGGTTTCTCTCACGCCGCCTCCCTCATCTCGGATCTGCGCTCTTTCTTCCCTGGGTCGGTGGTTTAAGGTGGTGTTTTCTATACTGTCGCGACCTTGTATTGGCTCATCTTGCACGCATCGGGGTCTTCACGACTCGGTGTTGATTCTACGCCTGAGTCCTTGGTCCTATGGTTCGAGATCAGCACTTTGGCCATCAGTTTGGGTGTTTGGAGGTCAAGCGTTGCTTCTCTGGTTTTCTCGGATGGCGGCGTTGGGAGCTTGGATTGTTTCGAGATGATGAAGATGACGTCGGGAGGATTTTTCTGACAAAATATTGTTCTTGGAGTTCGGTGTGTGTTCGTTTGAAGCTGGTATTTGCTTGAATCTGGTGATTTTCTATGCTGTTTGTTCGTTTTGATTTTATTTTTTGGGTAATTTCTGGGTTTCTGGTGATGTTCTTCCTCTCGCAATCTTCTATGCGAGTGATTTTTTGGATTTAACGGATGGAAAGGGATGGGTTTTGGGTCGTGAATGTGGCCGTTTTCTGGCCACGACGATGGTTTGTGAAGATGGTGGCGGGGTCGGAACTCTCTCCAGGGTCCTCGCTCGCCGAATCTGTTGGTTTCATGGTGTTGCCGGAGGATTTCTCACAGGCGTTGAATGATGGTGGTGACATTGATGGGTTCTATGCTCGAGGGTGTGAGCGGATCGAGGATGCATGGAAAGGTGTGCGGATTGATGGCGTGCAGATCGAGGATAGTTGTCTGGTTTACTTGAGTGTGAAATTTGAAATGTGAATTTGACTGGATGTTGTAACGTTGTATTTGGAACCGGTGATGTTTTGTATCGGGTACCGGAAACCCTCAAACCGACCAGGAGAAAATGGAAAAAAGAAATTTGCAGGCCTAATAATTTTTTTACCCTAAATATCCTGAAAACCCTAAAACCATTAAATCCCCTCAAACACTAAAAACATTTAAGATAACAAAAAACCATAAAATCCATAAAATTTCATTATGCTGTAATCCCCCCAAAAATATTAAAATATTAAAAAAACATAAGAAACACAGAAAAACCTCAAAACCCAAAAGACCATAAAGGACGAAAAATCAATAAAATATTTAAACCCCACTAAAATACCCTAAAAATAATTAAATACCTCATGGTCCATAAAAACCATAAAACCCTAAAATACCCTAAAACCACCTAAAACCAAAAAAGACCATAAAACCATATAAAAACCCTAAAAGATTATTAGAACTCATTAATCAACCTAAAACCATATAATCCAAAAAATACCAAAGACTCTTAAAACCCCTAAAAATTTATAAAACCCCTAAAATTCCTAAATAGTATAAAACCTCATAAATCCCTAAAAATCCATAAAGACCCTAAAAACATTAAAAGTCCATAAAACCCTAAAACATAGTTGAGAACCATAATGAATTTAAAAGCCCATAGAAAACCCTAAAGACACTAAAAAACCTCTAAACACCCAAAGATAATCCTCAAAAAACTAACATCCATAAAATCACTAAAACCCCCAAAAAAACTATAAAAACCTTAAAAAAGTAGAGAAATCATAAAAACCCCTTAAAATCATAAAAACCCAAAAAACCCCAAAAAACTAAAAAACAAAAACCCTCAAACCCTAAAACCCTAATACCCATAACAACCCTAAAACACTTAAAAATACTAAAAAACCTAAATACACTAAAAAAACCAAAAAACAATAAAAACTTATATACCCACTACTGGAAAACTAACCATACCAATGGTTTGGAACCATTGGTATAGGCCTCCAAACCGTTGCTATAGCCTATACAAACGGTTTTGTGAACCGTAGGCAAGTAAGTCGTTGGGATAGGTCTATACCAATGGTTTTTGGAGAACCGTTGGTATAGACCTATAACAACGGTTTTGAAAATAATTGGTATATGTAATATAAAAATCTTTACCAACGGTTCCATAAAACCGTTGGTATTTGTATTTCCAAAAAAATCACTGGGATTTGATCCTAGGACCTCATGGTTTATCAATGAACGACTTAACCACTAACCTAACATGACTTTTTTGAACATAATTTCATAAATATATATATTTATTATCATAATTATTTTAAATTTTGATTTATAGAATGTTCTGGTTAAGAGGATCCGATAAAAAATCAAAGGGCCTATACCAACGGTTGTCAAAACCATTGGTATAGACCTATATCAACGGTTTTGACAATCATTGGTATAGGTCCTTGGAATCTGGGGGGTGATGTTGGTATTTTGGGGACCTTCCCCAACGGTTTGGCCAAACAGTTGGGAAAAGTGGCCACAAATTGGTCCTTTCCCAATGGTTTGGCCAAACCGTTGGGAAAGCCTACCCTTTCCCGACAGTTTAGGAAAACTGTTGGGAAAAGTGGCCACAAAGATGGATTTCCCAATGGTTTGGCAAAACCGTTGGGAAAGGGGGTATATATGTGTTGGGAAAGGTCACATTTATAGTATTGACCCCTAAAAACCCAAAAAATATAAAACACCAAAAACATATTAAAAGACAATAAAAATCATAAATAAACAAAAACCCCTAAACTTTATTCCATAATCCCTAAACATTAATCCATACACCCTACACCCTAAACCTTACACCCTAAAACATATACCATAAACACTAAACCATAAACCCTACACCATACACCCTCCACTGTAAACCCCACACCAAAAAACCTATACCATACACCCAAATCCCTAAACCATACACCCTAAACCCTGAAACCTATACATTAAACCTGGAAACGTACACCCCATACCATATAACATACACCCTGAACCCTAATCCCAACATCCCAAACCCTACACCCAACACCCTAAACTAGAAACTCTACATCCTATACCCTAAACATTAACTATACACTCAAAACTATATACCCTGCACCCTAAAACCCAAAAACAACCCCCTATACACTTCACCATATACCCTAAAACCTATTAACTACATAATAAAACTGAAACCCCATAACCTAAAACCTATACAATACACACTAAACACTATACCCTACCACTGAAAAATATATCCAACACCCTATAAATTGTACCATACACCCTGAAACCAATTGACACATACATTTCATGGTTTATTAAAAAATATAAATATTTAATTTCATAGTTTATCATAGGGGTTGACTTTGGTCGTCTGACCTAGGGAGCGTTATAATTATTTACTCACTTATTCAAACTCACCTAAACTACTTTTTTATGTTGTTTAAATTATATTATATACACTGGAACAGTGGAAAGATAATACAAATTATAAAGATGTTGTGCAATTAAAACAAAATGTGATAGGGAAATAAATAACTTTTTCTTCATATTTAATATTTGGGTTCCTTAATTATTCATGTTATTTTTTTAGAAATTATTTTGATATTTTAATTGTAAAATATTATTCATAAATTAATATTCATCTATTTAGTGGTTCTAAAATTTTTCAATTCGAAGGAAATAATCTTTGGAATAGTAAATTTCAACATCATCTTATAATCATGGTCGATTGTACACCAAAATTCAATGTGTGTAATATTCTAATATCTAGCGCCATCATATGTGATTTCATTAATTTAATATATCAAATCCCTCATTTTAAGATATTATGTTTAGGGGAGTATATGGAACATATTTAAATGAAATAATAGAAGTCAGTTCGAGTTGATTGTCATTGTCCAAAATAAGTACACCTTTACATATCACTATTATTCACCACAAATTGATTCTATACATTAAATAATTTAAGAATATAATTGAGGAACACCCTATCCACCCTTATGGACAAGCCTTAGGTCATCCTTTAATTATCATAAATAAAAGGCCAGGGATGATATAATGAAAAGAATAGATAAAAAATAAAATAAAAATAAGAATGATAGAGAAGAAAATAGTTGATGAAGAAAACATCAAAGGTAGAAGGGTGGTTCACATGAATAAAAATGAGTCAATTTAATTAATTGGGAAAATAAATAAAATCTATTTAAAAAATAAATTATAGAAGGAAAAAATTAAAAATATGGAAAAACTAGAATCACATGAAGAAATTTGTGGATCCTCCCACCGTGTGGCCTCATCCGATCAACATTAAATATTTTATACCTTTTCCTTTTATTAAAAAAAATAATCCTTAGCTAGAATCTATAAAAAAATAAATCTCATATCATAAATATCTTTTTACCCCATATTTTATTGATATCTTATTTGATTTTTGTTAAAAAAATATCAATTCATCCCTGAGGCCTGTGGGGTTTCCTGAAAGAAACAAAAGATCTATTTCATTCAAAACCCTGATTTTGTGAATGCAATATCACATGGGTAGTATCTTAATTTTTGTTACATGGAGTGCACAGTGTCACACCCTTACCCATTTTCTCGAAAATTTGGTCTCTTTTAGACTCAATGTCTCATGGTTGAAGGCTTCTGCGTAGTGTTGATTGTAAGGGTAGTCGATAGTGATTTTCTCCCATTAATTGTGGGGATTAAATTTTTCACATGGAAGGGATTCACAGAGGTCATTCGGGTCCCATTGGACCTCTATAGAGAAACCATGTATTGAAGGTGTGATATGGATACAACTTTAGATTCCCTGTGGAGACAATGGAATATCCAGTGATTTTTAGTTGGTGGTTGACAACACCATGTTTCTTGGGTAGTAGCGAGGAAATTTCTGATCATGGAAGAGTGGAGTCACGGAGAAATGGCATCATTCTGTTATGTGAAGAACAATTCACATAGAAATGTTTTCCCACATCAGTTTTCTGTGTGGTTGAGCACTCTATAGATGATTCTACAACTTATATGGAACAGAATCCCGCTTTAGGGATTGGATCCCACTATACTGCACCAACATTACAAGGTCTACACCAACATGCTGAAACCTATCTGGCTATTTTCCACCTCTGATCCATGATATCCTCCCTGTATAGCCTGGTTATTCTACTACCACATCAGGGTAGGCCTTTAAATTTCTTTCTTGGTTGACCTACACCTTTGTGGGGATGAATATATGGTTTATGGGTATTTGTTGAGGTATAGCCCTTATATTTTCCATTTTAACTTGAAATTTCATTAAAACACTTTATAAAATTATCATATAAGTTAAATAAAACATTAAAATTCCACATTTGTTATTAAATTTAATACCTCTTTTATGAATTATGTATTTTTTTAAAAAAATTAATATATGGTTATATTTATTAAATTATACTAAAAATACTTACATGCTGCCAAAAATGCCTTTTAAAAATCAGTGCATCAAATAACCCCATAATTATGTTATTTTTATCCTTAGAAATTAAATCTTATCAATTAATTAAATAGGATTCCAATTCTACAAATATAAAAAATTAAATAAAATAAAATAAAATTATTTTCAATGTTAAACTAAATTTAGAAATTCCACCTAAAAAAATAAATCAACTACCCATTTTTTCAAAGAAGTAACTAGTCCATGTGTTTTACATTATCCATTTTAAAAATGGTGGAACATCTGATTTCATCAATTCAAAATTCCTAATAACTTATTTTTAATAATTACAAGTCATTATCTACATCATGTTTTATTATTTATTCTCATCACTCATGATACAAATTCATGTTGAGTTTTGATCATATCATGAGTACATTTTTCATTTTCATAGAATTGAAAATGAAATAATTTCTCCAATTTTTAAGGACAAAAACCACATGAATTCATGAGGATTTTCAAATATGGATCTATGGAATCAAATGATTAATGTTGGTTGTAATTGATGTTAAAATTTTTAAGGCACAAATATGAGGTTAGCTTTAATGTCTAAATCATGATACCAAAAAAATTATTAATGGATGTTATCCCCTTAGAAATGAAAACACACACTTCCTAATATCAAGGTAAAGTTATGTTAAATAAAATAATATTGAATCAATTTCACCTGCATTATTTTTTCTAATTTGTTTACATTTTTTATCAATTCCCAAATTATCATCCCCATAAATTTTAAATACAATTAAATGTATCCTTTTCACCATGATTCCCTCACCCAATACATCAATATGAAAACATAATGAAAAACACTAATATAAAGGTTAGAAATGGATAAGAATGGATTTAAATATGGCTCTTTCCTAACATGGTCATTTATGGTCTCTATGGGACAAACAAGTATTGATGGAAATTGTGGTCTCAATGATAAGGTCATATCAATAAAAATTCATCAAATATATTAAATATTTTTTTCTTAGTCATGGAAATTCCGTTTGCATGAATCATCCATTTCCCATAAATCATGAGACATTATTTTAAAATTCATGCTACACACAAAAAATTAAATTCTATATCATAATAATTAAATATTATTATAATTTAAATCTAAAATTTGGGTTCATATATTTCATGAAAAACTAATATTTCATAGATAATTCAATTAATGGAACACTTCCAAGCATGGGTATGCAATTTCTAGTTTTATTGAAATGCTGGAATTTGTTGTTTAAAATACACATTCACAAATATGCAGGGAGTTTAAATCATATTTAAGGTAATAACGAACACCCTTTTCTCATGTATCATTAGTCCTAACTTCTCCCTGGATATTTTGGGATACATTGTTCCATATTGATCCTAAAAAATTAAATTACTCAATTAAAACACAAGGATCATATAATTCATTCTAAATAAGAATAATGAATTGGGGTTACATACAAACATAATCATTAGAATTAAATTGAAAGTCCTAAAAAGAATGTTTAGGGTTTTGTATTGGTTTAATCCCCCATGTGGTCCATGTATATTTACATCCTCTATAAGGAAAGCACAAACAATCATCTATAATCTAGGGGTGGTGGAGCTTCTTGGATTTGAACCACAACATGTGTGTTTTCCTATATTCAACTTTTTCTTTATTGGTAAGGAGTCCATGTAAGGAGCTCACAAAATATAGAAATTCACAATAATGTGTATATTTCATGATGGGTTGTAAGAATTCTGGATCATCCATATTATTGGTTTCAATTTGTGGAACCTCATTTCTTTACAATGCTTGGTCAATGTGGGTTGCATGAATTGTATAGTAATAGGGGGTATAAAAATGCATCCCAACTATTAAAATATTTATCTATGAAATATCAGTATGAAAATTATTCCATTTAATGTGGGTAGCCTCTATCATTATTTCCTTAGGAAGGGTCAATTGGACCTTGTCAAGGACTTCCTATAATTCATGTTCATCAAGTTCCATAATCTCCACATGTTCCTCAGTAGGAGCATGTTCATGTTCTTCTTCATCTTCCAAGAAAAAACAATGAATATAAATCTTTTAAAATAATAAATAGTTAAAGTAAATACTAAATTAAAATTTAATAAAATAAAATTAGGGCAATTTTATGATATTATCATCTCCCTATCTTGGTTACATTTTGATATCATTCTCAGTGTAAAGGGACTTATGAAGTTAGATTTCATTGGATGGAGGTTGGTAGTCTATACCCTCCATATTTTTTTTTGAAACTCCATGACATGGGTGGTATCTTATTCTTGAAATAATATATATATCTTTATATTATGGTTTCAACCCCTCTTCTTTGTAGGCTGGGAGATCACTTTTCTTTTAATCAACATCCCAATCACTCCAATACTGATCTTTTCCTTCTTTATCATTCATACTTCCATCACCACATGAATCTTTGTCTTCAATACGTACCTCTTCATGGTATTATTGGGTATGGATCATCAAATTGTTAGACTATTGATGGTTTTTAGGAATTTTTTCAACCACTTATATCTATTTAGGGAATTTTGGGAGAAACATTTGTGGTTCCTTTGAAACCATCAGCATTTTAATGTCATTTTGTAATTTATAAACCATGTCTGTCATTTATGACATTATAGTCTTGTATCATGGAAACTTTATATCGTATTGATCATATAAATGATATTTTCAACCCTTTATGTGAGAGATTCTTCATAATTTTGGACCTCTTGTTGTTGGTCCAACACCTTTAAGTATTTTCTCAAAACATAAAACCAATAAAAATTATTTTGAATACACCTATGAGTATTTGTTAAATATGGTATGTTTTTATAAATAATAGGAAAAATAATGATTATTAAAATATTTATTTACAAAACAATGAAAAATTTCTAGGAATTAAAAATAGAAGAAGTAGAAAATCATATGGTTGGATCCCTATAAATGATTAGAGTTCTGATGGACACCTATCTTGGGGTGTGTGAATAGCTTATTTATTTATTTTTTTAGTACATTATAGTTGATGACCAGTTTCATCTCACTTACAAAGAGTGAAATTTATCAACATACATATAATAATTTGACTAATATATATGTTTTTGTTGATTTAATTATTTTCATAAATTTTGGAAGGAAATTGTGAAAGAATAATAATTTTAAAAATACCATGAAATAAAAAGATGTTGTCAGTAAAGAAAGAACATGGACTTTGGGTTCAAATATTGGGTTCCTTACATATTTGTTTTTGTTGTTAAAATTTAAATTTAATGTATAAATTATAAAATAATATTCGTATACTACAAATATTTTATTAAGTGGTTGTGAAATCATTGCATGATTACTAAATATTCATTGGAAACCTAAAACTAAATATCCCGTTTTATAGGTTGATGAAACAACAAAATTTAGATTGTGTTATCTTCCTAAAATCAGATCCATCATATTAAATTTCATCAATTAAATGGATTACCTCACTGAGTGAAGATATTATGTTCAATAGAAGGGTGGGAAAATATTTATATGAAATCATATATGTGGCCTCGATATCCTTGTCATAGTGGACAATATCCAAACCTGTACATATAATAGTTATTCACCCCAAACAGATTCAATATATTAAATAATTAAAACATATAATTTAGGAATTCCCAATACTCTCCCAATGAAAATGGTCAGGTTATTCATATATTATTGAATGTAAGAGGTCAGAGTGGATAGAATGAAAATAAGAGATGAAATATAAAATAAATAGAAGAATGAGAGAGATAAAATAGTGGATATGGAGAATGGTTCACATAAATAAAAATGCATGAATTACATTCATTAATAAACTAAATTAAATCTAATTCCAATAAAATATTGCATATTAAAATATTAAAATAATGATCAATGAAAATCACTAAAATCATTCGGTCGATCCTCACATCACATGGCCTCTTTAAATTCCCCCTCACAGTGTGAATCCTCATCAAATTATTGGTAAAAATAATCCTCGACCAATATTTCGTAAAAAATAAATATCATATCTTAGTTATCCTTTTATCCATATTTTAGAGATATATCATTTCATTTTTTTAATCATTCTCAAGTCATCCCCAAGACTCAGAATGTCTCATGAAAAATGTCCAGGAACATGGGCCATCAAAACCCTACTGACGTGGATGCACTGTCATGTGGGAACGAGATTAAATTTTTATAATGGAATTCCTAGTAGTGCACCACTTAAAATTTTCTACATGGTTCAGTATCTCTTGGACACTACAATATATGCACAAAGTCTGTAGAGTAGTGGTTCTCATAAGGAAAATGTGGGATTAATTTTCTCCCATTGAATGCAGGAATTCATTTTTTTATTCGTAAAGGGATTCGTTGAGGACGTTCGAGGTCCGAGGGGTGATCCATTGTAGAACCTAGTCTCAGTTGCGAGATATTTATCAAGATAAATATTTCTATGAGTAGAAATGGTATCTCCGGTGATTTACAGTGGGCGTCTAGTGAATTTGTGCAGTAGAGGTAGAGGGGAGAAATATACCAATGCAGGACAAAAAATACATTCTATCAAGTGATGAACAATGAACATGAAAATTTTGAACCACCTAGTTGTTGATCATAGTTAACAACTCCATTATAAATTATCCACCAGCTTCTGTGGAACTGAAGCCTACTATAGGAATGTTATCCCTATACACTGCTTGTAGACTACATGAGTGGGGCTTTCTCTCATGGCCCTCTTAGGATTTGGCAAACCTATGCTCTGTGGGGTCCTCCACACATTGCCTAGTCCATCTACTGCCCCTCAAGTTTGGCTTTCCCAGCCATTTTTACTTGAATTTTCATTAAAAACATGTCGTCAAATTCTCACATAATTTATAAGTGAAATAAAACATTAAAAATTCTCATTTTTATTTCATTTTAATTCTATAATTTTGAATTCTATAATTTTAAATAATCAAACAACTATATGGGAATATATATTTAATTTTATTAAAAATACATAGAAAATATTTAAAAAAATAATGTAAAAATGAGTGCATCACCTATAACCTCACCTTATCACCTATACAATACATCATATACCATAAACCCAAAACTATAAAACATACATCCTACACCTTAAACACTAAAACTAATTCCTCAAACCCGAAACCCTATAACTGAGTCCCTAAACTATATACACTACACCCAAAATCTTACACGCTATAACCAAAACCCAAAACACAAATTCTGACCCCTTAAACCCTAACTATACACCCTATACCCTATACCCAACACCCTAAATCCTAAACCCTACATCCTAAAACCAGTACCCTATACCATAATCTATAAAACCTAAACACTAAATTTTATACCCAACACCCTAAACCGTAAACGCTAAACCCTACACCCTAAATTCTATACCATACACCCTAAACCATAAAAATCACACCCTAAACCCTATACCCTACACACTAAATCAAGTACCATGCAACCTAAACCCTGAACCGTACACCCTAAACCCCAAACCCTTCACTCTAAACCATATAACCTACACCCTAAACCCTAAACCATACACACTAAACCCTATACATTACAACCAAACCCTAAACCCTAAAACATACCCCTCTAAACCTTATAACCTCCTCCCTAAACCTTAAACCCTATACCCTAAACTCTTTACCCTACACCTGTAACCCTAAAACAAACACCCTACACCCTATACCCAACACCCCAAATTCTAATCCTATACACTATAAGCTATACCCTACAACCTAAACCCTATTCCTTATAGCCTAAACACTTTATCCAACACCATAAACCTAAAACCCTATATACTAAACCAAATACCCCACACCCTAAACCGTAAAATCTAAACCCTGTACCCTATACACTACTCCCAAAAACATATACCCTACACCCTAATCCTGAAACCATACACCCTAAACCCCATACCCGAAACCCCAAAACTCAATCCCTAAACCCTACACCCTAAAACCTATTCCCAACGCCCAAAACCCTATTACCTAAAACCCTAAAACAACAATAAAAACCCTAAAACACCCAAATAAATATAACAAACCCCATATAAACCACAAAAAATTAAAAACCAAAAACCTATTAAAAACATTAAAATCCCTAAAAACCATAAAAACCCTAAAACCCCCTGAAACCCTAAAAACTAAAAAATCCCTAAAAAATATAAAATCCAATGAATACCTTAAAGCCATCAGAATCCCAAAGAACACTATGAAACCCCTAAAAACCTACAAAACCCCAAAAAACCCTTGAATACCCTAGAAACCCAAAAACCCTGTGAATCCAAACAAAACAATAAAAAACTATAAAATATAAAAAAACACAATGAGAAAATTAAAATACCTAAATGAATCTTGAAAACCCAAAAACCCTAAAGTATCTCCAAAACTCTAAAAAACATAAATGAATCCAAAAAAACCCATAAAACCATAATAACCCTAAAAACAATAAAACTATAAAACCAAAAAACAATATTAATCACTAAAACCCTAAAACATAATATAAACCATGAAAAACTATAAAACCACTAGAAGCACTACAACACTAAAGGACTGTAAAATCCCTAACACCCCAATAAACACTAAAAACATTTAAAACCCTAAAAATCCATAAAAACCTATAACCCCTTAAAAGGTCCCTAATTGACCCTCAAAACCGTAAAAACACATAAAATAACATAAAAACACTACCAACCAAAAAAATAGTAAAAACATAAAAACCCCAAAACCCTAAAAAAACTTAAATTCCCTAAAATTACAAAACACCATAAAAACCCTACAAAAAAATCTATAAACCCCAAATTACCCTAAAACCCCCTAAAAACAACAAAACCCTTAAATACATACTAACCCAAAAAGGCCTTAATACCTCTAAAAACCACAACCCCCTAAAAACCGTAAAAACCTTTAAAAAATCTATAAAAATATGTTAAACCCCCAAAAAACCCAAAAAACCCTGAATATATTAAAAACCCATAAACCCCTAAAAACCTATAATACCCAAAAGTACTCTTAAAAACTCTAAAAACCTTGAAATCCCTAAAACCACAACCCACCCCCCCCTAAAAACTCTAAAAAACTAGATAACACAAAAAAACCCAAAGATCCCAAATCCCCAAAGAGGTCATAAAATCCTCAAAAACACATGTAGGCCCTAAAGAGCATTAAAAACACTAAAATAATCTAAAAACCTAAAAAGACCCCAAAACCTGCTGAAAACCCTAAAAGTCCCTGAAAAACCATATCATTAACCGAAAATACCCTAAAACACATAAACACCATAAAACATAAAAATCTCCTAAAAACATTAATAATTATAAAAACTGTAAATCACATTAAAATCATAAAAACTAAAACCCCAAAATACCACATACACTTTAAAACCCTAAAAACCTTTAAATTCATTAAAAATATAAAAATATAAAAACCCCTAAACAATCTGAAATTCCAAAACCCCATAAAATCCTAAAAAACACAAAAACCATAAAAACCATTTAAATCCCTAAAACCATAAAAATACTCTAAACACCATAAAAATGAAGAAATCCCTTCAAAATCCTTGAAAACCCGTAAAACCACAAAAATTGTTTAAAACCTTTAGAATCCTAAAAATATATTAAAACCTAAAACCCCCCAAAAACCCCTTTAAACCCAAAAATTCATTAAAAATATCCAAATAAACATAATCCCCTAAAAGCCGTAAAAAATATAAAAACCCTAAAACCCAGAAAACAAAAAAAATCCCTTCAAAAATCCTATAAATCCATTAAAACCCAAAAAAGTAAATCCCAAAAAACCCTTTAAAACCCTAAAAAACCTACTTCCCCTAACACCATAATGATTCTTAAAAACCCTAATGAACCTGAAAACCCCTTAAAATCCCAAACGCCTTATAACCCAAAAAACACTAAAACCCCTAAAAATCTAAAATTGTAAGATACCCTATCAACCCTAAAAACCCTAAAACCCCCTAAAAGACACTAAAACCCTAAAACCCCCTTAGTGATCCTAAAAATCAATAGAAACCTCAAATATACGCTAAAACCCTAGAAACACATAAAAACACCATTAAAACTTCCTAAAACAGTAAAAGTCCCGAAAAGGACCAAAAAGGAACTAACGTCCCTAAAACCCCAAAAATTTATAAAAAACAATAAAAGAAACCTAAATTACCCTAGAATACCCAAAAAACCTAGAAGTCTCTAGTAAACCTAAATGACCATAAAACCCATAAAAATTGTAAAACCCCCTAAAAGACCCTAAACCGCCTAAAAATCCTAGAGGTCCCTAAAAACGCAATAGACCCTTAAAACACTAAAATAACTTATAACTCCAAGAAACCCCAAAATCATTAAAAGTCCCAAAAAAACATAAAAGCCATAAATTCCTTATAAACACAAAAAACCGCAAAAAACCATAAAACACCTAAAAATTAAAAAACACTAAATACCCTAAAAACTATAAAACCCAAAAATCAAAAAAACCCAAAAACACTAAAAACAATAGAAATCCATAAAATACCTTAAAAAACCTAAATGTCCAAAAAACCCCAAAAAACAATTAAATCCCCAAAAAACATAAAAAACCAATGATTCCTAGATAACCCAAAAACATTATGAAACACTAAAACACTAAAATACTCAAATAAACCCTGAAAACTGAAAAATCCCTAAAATATAAAATTCATAAACCTTAAAAAACCTAAAATCCAAAAAAACTACAAAAAATAATAAATACATTAAATCCAACAAAAAAACTAATAACTGTAAAAAACCCTGAAAACTTCATAAAACCCTAAAAACAAAAAAAACCCTAAAAGGCTCTGAAAACCTTTAAATACTCCCAAAATCCCCCAAAAATCCTTTAGAACACTAAAAAATAAAAAAAACACACATCAAACCACTAAAATCCATAAAATGCCTAAAAATAGGAAAACCCGCAAAGAAGACACAAAACCCCTAAAGAAGACTCAAAACCCTACGAAACCCAAAAATCCATAAAAACATAAAACCCAAAAAACACGAAATCAATAAAAACCCATAAAAACCAACAAAAATCCTAAGACATCTAAACCCCATTTATACCCTAAAAACCGTATTTTTTTTAAAAAATTCCTTATATTCCTTAAAACCCACAAATCAATAAAAACCGAAAAACCAAAATACTAAAAAACCATAAAACAAGATAAATTTCGAGAAAACCAAATGACCCCGAAGGACACTAAAAACACTATAATGACCCTAAAACCCTAAAACCTCATACACCCCCTAAAACCACTAAAACCCCATAAATCCCTAAAAACTCAAAAACCTCTAAACTCATTAAAAACCACTTAAAAAAACCTAAGGAACCTTAAAACCCATTAACCCCCTAAAACCTACTTAAATACTCTAAAAAAATAAAAAACCATAAAAATCATTAAATAACCTAAATACCCCATAAAACCCCTAAAAAGTCATGAAAGACCCTAAGAACCCTAAAATCCCCTAAATGGCACTAAAATCCATATAAACCCACAAAAGACCCATTAAACATCCTTAAAAACTCTTACAACCCCAAAACAATTCTTAAAACCTTAATGAGACAATCAAATCCTGAAATTTCTAAAACCCCCCTAAAAACCATAAAAACCTAGAAACCCAAGAAGGCCATTAGAAGCCCCAAAAACACTTCAAAGACTAAACACATTATAAAAACTAGAAACCACATAAAAACTCTAATGTCATTAATAATATTGAAAACCATAAAACCCAAAAATACCAAAGAAAATACTAAAAACCCTAAAAATAATAATAGTCCTAAAACAAGACATAACATTGAAAAAATAATTAGAAAATCTAAAAACCCTAATAATCCCTAAAAACTCTAAAACCCAAAAGACCATTAAACCCTTAAAATGACTCAAAAATACTATAAAACTCTAAAAAATCCAAAAAACGTAAAAACCCTTAATACCCTAAAAACTATTAAAACTCAAAAATCCCAAAACACTAAAAACCTAAAAACACATAAATCGCTACAACACCAAAAAGACACTTGATACTCTAAAACCCCTAAGAATATTAAATAACCCAAAAACAAAAAATACCCCTATAAACTATAATGAAATAATGAAAACCCATAAAAAGTATAAAAAACATTAAAAACCTATTAAAGATCATAAAAACACCAAAACCCCGTAAAAAACAAACTTATGGAACATAAAAACATTTAAAAATCATTTAAATCCAAAAAACCATCAAACATATACACCCCATAAAAACTCCAAAGACAGTAAAACCATCCAAAAACTCTAAAATACCCTAAAAACAAAATTCTCAAAAACACTAAAAGCCCAAAACCCCTAAAAAGCATAGAAAACCCAAAAAATACCTACAAACATAAAAACAATGAAGACCCCTAAAAACACTAAAACATTAAAAATCTTAAAATCCTTTGAAAATTTAAAGACACGTAAAACCTTTTAAAAACCAAAAATATAAAATATCCTAAAACTATTAAAAACATAAACTATCCCCTTAAACACCAAAAAAAACTCTTCAAGTCATAAAATCCCTACAAACCATTAAAGTACATAAAATACCCCCAAAACCAAAAAACCCCCAAAGCCACCAAAAACTTATAAACCCACAGATGACCCTAAATCCCTAAAAGTCCCCAAAACTCAATAAAAACCCTAAAACCCCTCAAAATTCCCTAAATTTTTAAAATAATTAAAAAATCATAAAACTCTAAAAAACCCTAAAAACATATAAAAACCCTAAAAATCCAAAAAAACCCATTAAATTGTAAAAACCAGAAATAAATCATAATCTCCTTAAAAATCCAAAAAAAAACTAATTTTTTTTATAAAAACCATAAAAGCATCTACAGCCCTTAAGCCCCAAAAAACATGAAAACCACTTAAACCCATAAAAACCATGAAACCCCTATAAGACCCTAGAAACCCCAAAACTATAAAAACCTAAAAGACCCTAAATACCCCTAATCAATAAAAAAATATTAAAACACTAAAAAACCCATACATCCCCTAAAACCGCAAAACATTAAAAACCATAAAGACCATTAAATCCTTAAAAGAACTAAAAACCATAAAACCCATGAAACCCCCAAAACCCAAAAACCCATAAAATACAAAAACAACCAAAAGACCCTAAAACTCTTAAAAACTATAAAACCCTTAAATAACCTAAAAACCAAAAAACCAAAAACCCAAAAAACCCTAAAAAGACCCAAAAAACATAAATACCCTAAATATCATAAAAATTCTTTAAATCCTTAATATTTATTAAAAACACTTCAAAATCCCCGAAATCATAAAAACCAAAAACCCCATAAAACTAGAAAACCCCTAAAACCCTTAAAAAGCTGGGAAGAACCCTGAAAAACAATCAACACCCCCCCAATATAAATCCATTAGAAACCACTACAAAACCAAAAATACAAAAAATTAATAAAAATCTAAAAACATTGAAAAACCATGAAAATCCTAGGAAATCCAAAATTACCATAAAAAATCAAAAATCCTCAAAAAACCTAAAGACACATAAAAACATTAAAAACCCCTAAACCCCTAAAAACACTGAAACCACTAAAAATATAAAATCCTCATAAAACCATAAAAAGCCTTAAAAAAGTAAAAATAAAATTCAAAACCCCTAAAAACACTAAAACCTCAAAAAAACCTAAAACCACCTAAACAACAAAAACATCAGAAAAGACCCTAAAGAACTCGAACCCCTAAATGACCCTAAATAACCTAATTACAACCCTAAAAAATAATTAAATATCCTAAAAATCCAAAAACACTTAAAAACTCTTAAAATACAAAAAAACCTACAAACCATGAACAAACTAAAAATCATAAAAATACTAAAAACCCCTAAAAATGCCTAAATACCTAAAACTTATAAAAACCCATATTGAAACTAAACCAAAAAAACAATTATAAAAACCCTAAAATCCCGAAAACCACAAAAACTCCAATAAACCCAAACACCTCCAAGAATCCCTAAGAACCCCTAAAAACAAGAAATACTTAAAAAATATAAAAACCCTAAAACATGAAAAAATATAAAATCCCATAAAAAAATAAAAAACCAAAAAAAAACATAAAACCCCATAAAATCCATAAAAACCCTAAAACCCCTAAAACACGTAAAACACTTAAATATTCTAAAAACCTTAAAAAAACATAAAATCTTATATCAAACCTAAAAACCCCTAAAAGAATAAAAATACTTAAAACCCATAAAAATTTGTAAACACATAAACATACATTAAGAGAACCCAAAACCACTTAAATCCCCAAACAACCACAAAAACACTGAAACCCAAAAAAACTATAAGAAACTATTAAACCCAAAAAAACAATAAAAAACTAAAAAACACTAATAATTATAAAATATCCTAAAACACACCAGACCCCTAAAATCACTTAAATCCCAAAAAAAACTATAAAAACATTATAAATACATAAAAAATAAAAAAATATCAAAAAATGATAAAACGTTTAATTTTGATAAAAAAATACAAAAAAGGACAAAAAACCTAAAAAACAAAGAAGAACCCTTAAAACCAAAGGAAAATCTAAAAAAACCAAAAAACTCATTAAATTATTAAAAAACATAAAAATATAAAAAAATTAAAAAACCTTAATAACCTAAACACCCAAAAATAACTCAAAACCCCCCAAAACCATAAAAACCCATAAAATCCCTAAAAACCAAAAAATCACTAACAACCCTAAAAATCCATAATAAACCAAAAAATATAAAAAAACGCTCAAAAATATAAAATCCATAAAAACACTAAAAACCCTTAAAAATCCTAAAATCTCCTAAAACATATAATAAAACTCCTAAGACTCTAAAACCAATAGAAACTATTAAAAACCATAAAATAATATAAAACCCTTTAGAATCCCAAAAAACCTAAAAATCCACTTAAGAAACCTAAAATCCTAACCCCCCCAAACCCTATAGAACATTAAAAACTCTAATAATTCAAAAAATATGAAAAATACTAAGACCCCTAATGGGATAAAAACCCAAAAAACCTAAAATCATTAAAAATACTCAAACCCCACTAAAACAATACATAAAACCCCTTAAAAGTCCTAAAACACTTAAACTAATAAAACATCCTTTGACACTCTAAAAATCAAAAAAACATTAACCCCCCCCCCCCAAGTCCTAATACCCATAAAATCACTAATACACATAAAAACATTAAATTTTGAAAAATCTTTAAAAAATATAACCATAAAATACCAAATGCACTATTAAAAGCCATAAAAACCAAAAAAACTCCATATGAACCAAAAAAACATAAAAACTAAAAAATACATAAGAAACCCTAATCCCCCCAAAAAAATTCATAAACCTCTTAAAACACAAAAAACCCATTAAACACTAAATAACATTAAAAACCTTAACACCCAAAAAAAAACTAAAATAACTAAAAACTATAGAAACCACTAGAAACCTTACAACTACCAAATGCAGCTAAAAATACCTAGAAACCCTAAAACATCCTAACAGACCCCTAAAATCGCTAAAACAATAAAAACCTAAATAACCCTAAAACCCTACATCCCATATAATTGCCTTAAAAAACCATAAAAACTCTTAAAAACCCAAAAAACCATAAATTCCTAAAAACACTAAACCCCCTAAACACCCTGAAAACCCTAAAAAACCTTAACAACCCCAAACCCCTAAAAACATAAACCACATAAAAATAAAAAAACCATCTAAATCCCTAATACTCAAAATCCACTAAAATCATATCAAAACACTAGAACTCCTAAAACAATACTAAAAAACACTTAACCACCAAAGAACCCTCAACCCCCATAAAATACTAAAAACCACAAAACCATAAACAAGCTTAAAATCCAAAACAACCCAAACCACCCCCTCTACCCCAATGACCCTAAAAACTTATAATATTACCAATAAGCCCCTAAAATTATCTAAAAACCTAAAACCAAAAAAACCTCAAACCCCTAAAATCCCAAAAATCCATAAAACACCCTCAAAAACTGACAAAAACTCTGAAAATATTTTTAACCCTGAAAACACTAACACCCCCCATAAAACCATAAAACTTCAAATATTTAAAAAAACATTAAAATTCCAAGAAAAACAATGAATAGCATATAAATTTACAAAGCCCTAAAAACCATAAAAATGCCCTAGAACCCTAGAGAAACTAATAACAACTAACAACCCCAAAAACCATAAAAATTATAAGAACCCAAAAACCCCAAAAACCCCTCATAAATTCTTAAAACCATAAAGTCCTCTAAATTCTACAATTAATAAATAACACTATATATATAGAACCCCTAAAACCCCTAAAAACATCCAAAAGTCCCTAAAAACCTAAAAATATTAAAAATACCTAAATAAACATACCTACCCTAAAAGAAACTAAAGGAATAACCAAACATCTAAAATAAAATAAAAACATAAAATCTCCTAAAAGACCAACAACCAAAAACCCCTAAAAGACCCTAAACCCCTTAAAAATACTTAAAAGGAAATAAAAACAATAAAACCCATAAAATAACCTAAAATACTATAACACCCAAAAAACACTCTAAAAACTCTCATAAAACTAAATCACCCTAAGATCCTTAGTGGACCCTAAAATCCTAAACACCCCTAAATAATAAAAAAACCCTTAAAACCCTTAAGGACTCTGACAACCCTAATGACTATAAAATACCGACAAAGCCCTTAAGACCATAAAAACCCCAATAAACCCTTAGAACCCCAAATAAACATTAAAAACTCTAAAACGCTCTAAAAACCCTAATGAACCTAAAATACCCTAACATAACCTATAACTCTATAAAACCACAAAACCCTTGTAACCATAAAAGACATGAAAAACCCCTAAAAACCCTCAAAAGCATTTAATCCCCAAAAAATATTAATAGACGATAAAAACCATAAAAACAAAAAAAACCCCATTTTAAAACCACTAAAGGACTAAGAACCCAAAAAAACACCTAAAACACTAAAAACCATACAAACTCTAAAAAACCATAAAATCCTTAAAAGATTATAAAACCCTAAAACCCTAAAAACCATAAAACCCTTAAAGATTCATAAAAACACTAAAAACCATAAAGACCCTAACAACCCTAAAAACCTAGGAAACATAAAAACCACTCAAACAACCTTCATAACCTAAAAACCATATTAATAAGAAAACCCTAAAATACTTAAAGAACTATTATACTGAAATGAACTTTCAAACTCCTAAATACCAATTAAAACATAAAAACCCCAAAACCCCTAAAAATACCTTTAAATCACAAAAAACACAAAAAACCATAAAAAAACAAGTAACACTAAAAACCCTCAACCATTAATAAAACAAAAACCCTTCAAACCCCAAAAAACCATAAAAATTAAAAAAACAACTAAAACCCCAGAAACCCCATAAAAAACCTAAAATGCCTCATAAAACCTAAAAAAACTCAAAACCCCAAAACAAAAAAAATTTATTTAAACCCATAAATCCCTAATAAAAATAATTCCTCATAAACCCTAAAAAATGAAAATTTCATAAAACCATAAAAACCCTAAAAATCATAATAACCTTAATAACATAAAAAACATAAAAAACCTAAAAAATCCCTAGACCTCTAAAAACTATAAAAACCCTATAATACGTTAATAGTATTAAAAACCCTAAAATATCCTAAAAACCCCTAAAACTCATAAAGCCTAAAAATTCCTTAAATAGGTAAAAGTTCACTAAATTCCCCTAAAACACCTTAAAACCATTTACACATTAAAAAAACCTAAACCCCCTTAAAATCGTAATATACACTAAAACCATTTACACATTAAAAAAACCTAAACCCCCTTAAAATCGTAATATACACCAAATACAATATAAGAACCCTAAGAATACTACAATCTCTAAATACCCAAAAAGATCCTAAAATCACTAAATTCTATAAAAATAAGAAACAAAATCCAAATATACACAAATAAACCCTGAAAACTGAAATCACCTAATAAAATTCATAAAACACCCTTAAACACTATAAACCCCTTAAAACACCAAAAAAATCGAGAAAATCCAAAGGAAATCCCAAAAACCCTAATCACGCCTAACAAACCCTAAAAAAAATATATTCCCAAAACCCCTGAAAACAATAAAAATAAGAATACCCCCTTAAAACATTAAAACCTTAAAAATAAAATAAACATTTAGAAAAAGAGGCCAAAACTTCTAATGTCCTAAATAAAACACAAAAAATCCAAACACTCGTAAAAAACCTAAATACACAAAAAAGGAATGAAGATTCCTAAAAGAACCTATAAACCCTAAAACCCCATAAAATTCTATAAAACCAAAATTAAACCCCCCAAAACCCCCAAAAGCCAAAAAATACCTAAAATCCCTAAAACACTAAAAAATCCTAAAACCCATAAAAACCTAAAAACTCTAAAAGGCTCTAAAACCATTGAAACCCCTATAAACACCCCTCCCCCAAATAATAATTCCAATGAACCAAAAAATACCCAACAAATTTAAAAATACTAAAAACACATAAAACCCATAAAATCCATTAAAACCCCCTAAAAACACTAAAAACCCTAAAAACCCGAAAAACCTCAGAATCCCTTCTAAACACCTTGAAAATCATAAAAATAATAAAAGTTCATAAAAAACATAACAACCCATAAAAAATCCCTAATACCCATAAATCCCCAAAAATACTATGAAAACCCTAAAAACACAAACACCCCTAAAAATTCAAAAAACAATAAAACACATAAAAACCCATAAGAGCCCTAAAAACCTAAAAACCCCACGAAACCCAAAAAATCCTGAAACCCTTAAATACCAAAGAAAACATAATATCTTATAACTTCAAAAGACCCAAAAAACCCAAAAAACCTTAAAAACAAAAAATATCCCAAAAAATACTAAATGAACCTAAAATCCCTATAAAAACCTTAAAACACACTAAAACCCCTTAATACCCTAAACCCCTCTAAAACATCCTAAAACCCTTAAAAACCATAAAAACACCTAAAGCCTAAATTTTTTTAAAAATTTTAAAAATTCCCAAACACCCCTAAAAGCATCGAAAAACTAAAAACCATAAAAATATAAAAAACTATAAAATCACTAAGAACACTAAAACAATACACAGAACACTAAAACACTAAAAACCAAAAACCAATAAAATAGAAAAAAACCACTCAAACTCAAAAAAAAAACTAGAAATCCATGAAGGAAACTAAAAACACATAAAACACCTAAAAACTACACACCCGAAGAATCTAATAAAATCGTAAAAACTCTAAAAAAGAGTAAAATCCCAAAAACTACAAAAAAAAACCCTAAACCCTCCAAACCACCTTAAAACCCTAAAAACCTAAAAACACTAAAACATATTAACACACAAATAACATTAAAACACTAAAAAACATAAAAACACAAGACTCACTAAAAAACCATAATACCACTAAATACCTTACCAAAATATAAAACCCCTAAAAACCTTAAGATCATTAAAAAATTAAAATTACCACTAAAAAGACATGAAAACCCATAAAACCCATAAAACCCCTAAAACCCCTAAAATTCAAGAAAAATAATAAAAAATCCAAAAAAACTCATAAAAATCCATAAAATCTGTAAGTGTCCTAAAACACTAAAACTCTAAAATACCCTAGATGATCACTAAAAACCAAAAGAATCATAAAAACCCATTAAACCATAGAACCCCTAAAAAAAATAGAAATTGATAAAAACATTAAAACCTTAAAATAACACTAAAACACATTAAATGAACAAAAAAACCAAATAACCCTTAAAAACGTTCAAAAAAAAATTAACCCCCATAAAAAATAAACATCCATAAAAATCATTAAAATACCCCAAGACTAAAAAAAAACCAAAATAAACATAAAAACACTAAAACATCCCAAAAATCATGAAACCCCTTAAAAAATAGCATTACTAAAAACAAAAAAAAATATGCTAATAATAAGAAACCCATTAAAACCATTTAAAATAATACAACCACTAAAACCCCTAAAAAAACCCCAAAACCCATTAAAATAACTTAAAAACAATAAAAATATAAAAAACTAAAAAAAAAACCTAAAACCCATAGAAAATATTAAAAACAATTAGAAACCCCACAAACCCCTACAAACCCCTAAAACACTGAAAATCCCCAAAAAAATATTAATACCCCAAACAAACCCCAAAAGCCCTGAAATTCCTAAACCAATAAGAAAACAACAGGACACTTAAAAAGCTGCAAGACTCTAAAATACACTAAAACTCAAAAAGAACACTAAATACCCTAAAACCATGAAAAAACCTATAAACCCGCAATAATTAAAAAACCAAAAAAAACAAAAAAAAAACTCTAAAATGATAGGTAAACCCCGAAAAACATTAAAACCCTTAAACCCTAACAATCTAAAGAAAACCACAATGAAACTAAAAAAATCTAAAAAAACTCAAAAAAAATCTAAAATATTCTAAAATACCATAATAAGGTAGAAGGCCAGTAAAATAAGCTAAAACCATTAAGACCCATAAACCATAAAACCCTTGAAAAGCCATGAAAATCCTCCAAAAAACATAAAATCCTAGAAAACGTATAAAAAAACCAAAAAACCCTAAAAGACCATAAAGAACTCCATAAACCTTTAAAACCCAAAAAAAACCGCTGACAACCATAAAATACCAAAAACCACTAAAAATCCTAAATCCTCTAAAAATCGTAAAACCTCTAAAACCCAATACAAACCATAAAAACATAGAAAACCATTAAAAACTCTAAAAACACTAAAACACCACTATAAACCCAGAAAACCCCTAAAAACCCTTAAAACATTAAAACCCCAAAACCCCTAAAAACCAATGAAATCCCATGAAAACTCCTAAACCATAAAAATCATAGAAACCCTCAAAACCCTAAAAACTATAAAAACGTGAAAAATAATAACCTGCCCCCCTAAAAACTGAAAATAATAGAAAACCCTAAATACCCAAAAATCCTTAAAAACTCATATGCCCCCAAAAAATATTATAAAATCATGAAAGATGCATGAAGAACATAAAAACCCTAAAATCTTTAGAAACCCTAAAAGGCGAAAAAAGCACAAAAGACCCCAAAAAACCAAAAGACCAAAAGGAACGTAAAACCCCTATAAAAGTCTTAAAATACCCAAAATCCATAAACACCTTAAAACCACTAAAACCTTAAAAAACCAAAAGACAAAAAAACACCCTAAAAGCCCTAAAAATCCCTATAAATCCGAAAAACATGCAAAAAACCTCCCAAAATCCATAAATACCACACAAACCCCTAAAACCCCCGAAGAAACTAAAAAAATATTAAATCTTTAAAAAACATAAAAAATCCTAAATCCCTAATCCCATAAATAATTCAAAAAACCTAAAAACCCAAAGGAAGCCTAAAACCCGAAAAAACCCCTAAAAATAATATCAAAGGCCCAGAAAACCCTAGAACCATAAAAACTTGTAAAACCCACTATACACTAGAAAATACCTCAAGAACCCTAAAATTTTTACACCAAATAGAAATCCATAAAATTTCCTAAAGCCATAAAACCTCTAAAAACCCTAAAAAGCTAAAAATCTCTAAAAACCCTAAAAACACTAAAACCCTTAAAACCATTAAAAACACCTAAACTATTAAACACCCCTAAATACCCCCCAAAACCTTAATTCTATAAAATCTATAGAAACTTCTAAATCCCTTAAAGGACACTAAAACCCGTCAAACATAATAAAATCCCGAGAAACCATAAAACCCCAAAAGCCATTAAAAACTCTAAAACCCCAAAAAAAATTCAAACACTAAAATCCCAAAAAAACTCTAAAACATGTAAAACCACTAAAATCCAAAAAAATATAGATATTAAAGAAAATAAAAAAATCCCTAAAATCCATGAAACACTAAAAATTATGAAATCTTTGGATAACCTGCAAAGAAATAGAAAAATATAAAAATCATAAAAAACTATAAAAACCCATAAAATCCAAAAAAACCCTAAAAATGATCAAAACTCATTAAGACTAAAAAATAACTTAAAACATAAAAACCTATAAGACAACCCTAACAATAATAAAATAACTAAAAACACTAAAAACCCAAAAATAGTAAATAAACCAAAAAACACTACAAAACCTATAGATTGTAAAAAACATTTAAAATCCTAAAGCACCCAAAACACCAAAAAATCATTTAAAAAACTATTAAAACTAAAGTAACTCATATAAACATATAAAAATTATAAAAAACCGTCAAAACAATAAAAATTTTAAACACCCTAATGGTCCCTAAAAGACCTAGAGACCCCTAAAACCAATAATACCATAAAAACTCTAAAAACAATCAAACCCCCAAAAAACTCTAAAAACCCTAAAGCCTAAATAACTTTAAGAAAAAACTAAAAAACCCTAAAAGACACTAAACCCCACAAAAAAAAATGGATCATAAAAACACTAAAACCCCCTAAAAGAAAAAATATGACCCTAAAACCCCTAAAAATTTAGATTACCCCAAACCCCATAAAATACTATAAGACACCCTAAAACCCCTAAAGGATAAAAAAACCCTAAAACCCTAAATGGCCCTAAAAACCTAGAAAACATTATCAGTCCCAAAACCCCTAAACGCCATATATGAACCAAAGACGTAAAAATTAACTAAACAACCCTAAAAACTGAGAAGAAACCTAAAAGCCAAAAAAACATAAATGAACCTAAAAACACATAAAAACTCAAAACCATCAACCCCATAAAAACCATGAAATATTATAAAAAATTATATATCCTAAAACTACCTAAAACCCTAAAATATCCTAGAAGTTCTATAAAACTATACATGTACCTAAAAACCAATAAAATACTCTAAAAACCATAAAAACCCTAAAACCATTAAAAATCAATAAAAGACCTTAATAAATCCTAAATATAATAAAGTACCCTTAAAACCAATTAAAACCATTAAACTACTCAGAAACACCTTAAGCACCCTAAAACCCTAAAATCCCAAAAAACCAAAAAACAATTAAAACCCTTAATATCATAAAAACACAAAAAACACGAAAATACCATATACCAATACTAAAAACCCCCTAAAAACCTGCAACCCCTAAAACCATTAACTATACAAAAAATCCTTTAAAACACTAAACAAACTAAAACACCAACCCCCCAACCAAATCCTTAAAAACATAAATACCTGAAAAACTCTAAAAAATCCCTTTAAGTAGACAAAAACCCTAAAATCTATAAAAACAATGAAATCCCTAAAATACACAAAAAAACATTAATATAAACTATTAAAAACCTAAATAACACTAAAAAAATACCCTAAAACACTAAAACCCTAAAAACCCTTAAAACCATAAAAACCTAAAAGGTTATAGAATCTCAAAACCCCCCAAAATTATAGACACCCATAAAATTGATGAAAACCCATAAAACACTATGAAAACCCAAAAAACAAAAAAACCCATAACCACCCAAAAATGGCCTAAAAATCCATAAAACTCATATAACTCCATAAACCCCATAAAGTATCAAAATATCCATAAAATCTCAAAAACAATAAAAAAATAAAAAAACATAAAATCCTCAAAATCATTGAAATAACTAATACCATAAAAACCCTAAAAGAACCCTAAACCCCTAAAACTGTAGAAACCATAATAAAAAAACTATAAAAATATAAAACCCCCTCAAAACCATGAAAACATAAAGAACCTAAAAAAACATTAACCCTAAGAAATATAAAAAATCATCATAACCATAAAAAACCTAAACCCCCTAAAAATCTTTAAAAAATTAAAAATCTTAAAAAGTTAGGTAAAACCCTAAAGCCATTGAAAAACATAAAAACCCCTAATAACCCTTAAACCCTAAAAAACTCAAAAATCCCATACAACCCTAAAAACCCTAAAATCATTAAAGACACAAAAAACCGTAAAACCCCAAAAATACCCCAAAACCCCCAAAACCACTAAAATGCATAAAACCCCCAAAAACCCAAAAACCTCTGAAACCACTAAAAAACCATAATGAAAATTAAAAACCCTAAAAAATCCCAAACAACTAAAAATCTAAAATCACCAAGACCCCCCCCCCCAAAATACCAAACAAACCCTGAGAACCAAGAAACCCCAAAAAACCCTAAAGCACCGAAAAACCCAAAAAACCCTAAAAGACCCTAAAACCCTAAAACAACCCTAAAAACCCAAAAAGTCCCAACATAACACTAATAAATCCATAAAACCCCAATCCCATAAAAATACTAAATACAATAAAAATCCTAAAAATAATAATAAATCCTATAAACCTATAAAACCCTAAAAAATCACTTAAATCACTAAAACTCTAAAACCCCTAAAAACTCTAAAAAACCCAAAACCAGCTATAAAACAAAAAGTTTCCAAAGAAAATAAAAAACTAAAAACCCATAAAATCCATTATAATCTCTTAAACCCCCAGAAAAATCTCAAACCTTGAAATCTCTAAACCCCTAATAAATATAAAACACTTAACCCCACCAAACCAAATAAAAACCCTAAAACCCCTAAACCCCCCCCCCCCCCAAAGCCTTCAAAATCTAAAAAAAATACTAAAATAACTAAAAAATTATTCAAGACCACTACAATACATATAGAAACCATAAAAATCCAAAAATACTATCAAAAACAAAAAAAACCCCTTAAAACACTGAAATCTATTAAATGCCCAAAATTCATATAAATTCAATACAAATCATAAAAACCCTAAAATTACTAAAACCCCTAAAAACGTTAAAATACATAAAATACCTCTAATACCCTAAATTACCTAAAACACATAAAACACCCTAAAACCCAAAAAACCCTAAAAATAAAAAAAAGACCCTAAAGCCACTATAAAACCTTAAAATGCCAAAAACAATTAAAGTCCATGAAAATAAAATAAAAACCCAAAAACACTTTAAAACCATCAATACCCCTAAAAATGCTAATAGCCATTCAAAAACCTAAAACCCTAAAAGAAATAAAAACCATAAAAACCATAAAAACTATTAATGTTGTAAAATATACCTAAATACTCTAAAAATCAAAAATTGCCTTAAACCCCTTTAATACTAAAATCCCTAAAAACATATAAAATCCCACAAACCAATTAAAACTCATAAAACTCTTAAAACCCCAAAAACAAAATAAAACCCTAAAACCCATAAATATTCATAAAACCATAAAAACCCTTCAAACCCATTAAAAACCCTAAATACTAATAAAACTCATAAAATACCTAAAACGATAAAAACACTAAAACCCCAAAAACCTAAAAATTCATAAGAATCCCTTAAAACCCTAACAAACCCAAAAAATCCTATAAACCCTACAAATACCTCAAAAATATACAAAATCCTGAAAATAAAAAAACTATAAAAAAATAAAAGAATACAAAAAACCCTATTGCCCCTAAAATTTTAAAAAATACTAAAATTGATAAAACTCATTAAAACACGAAAAAATATTAAAATCTCTTTAAACACTAAAACCATTAAAAATACCCTTAATGTAAAAACCATAGGAAATACTAAAACCCCTAAAAACCATAAACCCATAAAGACTATAAAAACCCAAACAAACACATATAAATCCACTGAATGACCCCAAAACACTAACCCCCCATAAAATACCCTAAAAACCACAAAACACAAAACCACTGGAAAACCAAAAAATTAGTGACAATCCTAAAAAAATCCTAAAATACATTAAAAAATTAAATAGAGTAAAAACCCCAACAAACCCTAACAAATCCCTAAAACTCCTACAAAACCCTATTATACCCTAAGAATATATAATTTTAAATGAACCCTAAAAACCCAAAAAACCAAAATTAACCCTAAAAACCATCAAATTTTATAAACTCTAAAAAAACTAAAACACCATTAAACCCCTAAAAACACTAAAAAAATAAAAACAAGATAAACCCCATAAAACCATAAAAAACCCAAATAACAGTAAACCCCCTAAAAACTATAGTCAGGCCTATAATCCCTAAATACACTAAAACCCCCATAAAACACTAGAAAACAATAATCCCACAAAAAACCCTTATACCCCTAAAAACTATAAAAACACTGAAAAAATTAAAATACACAAAACCCACTAAAACCCTAAAACACTAAACACCACTAAAATATTAAAACCATCTACAAACCCCCTAAAAGATCTTAAAAACACCAAAGATCCTAAATAGGCTAAAAACTAGTAAAAATCCAAAAAAATCCCCTAAAACACTAAAAACCCTTTAAGTACCCTAAATTACCATAAAACCCAAAAAATAAAATAAAATAATAAAAAATGATAAAAGATAATAAAAAACCAAAACCCCCAAAGGTCCATAAAATACCATATCAAACACTAAGTGACAATAAAAACCCTACAAAACCAGTAAAGACCCTTAAAAACCCCAAAATACAATAAAAACACTAAAACCATGATGGGCCCTAAAAATACCTACAAACACTAAAAGACTCTTAAAATATTAATAATCTTAAAAGACTCAAAATACTATAAAAAACAAAAAAAAGACCAACAATACTCTAAAAGACCAAAACACCCAAAACACCAAAAAACCCCAAAACCCTAAAAACCTAAAAACCCTAAAATCAAACAAAAATCTATGAACCACTAAAATACATTCCAAGATAATAAAAGAAGAGAAACAAAAAAACCCTTACAAACCATAACAACCCCCCCCCCCCCCCCGCCTCCAAAACATAGAAATAATATAGATAAAAAAGCACTAAAACCATTAAAAACCCATATAAAACCCTATAATGTTTTTTAAACCCTAGAAACCCATGAAAACCATAAAACCATAAAATTTTACAAAAAAACCAAAAAAACTATTGAGAAATCCCTAAAAACCTTATGGAATAAAAGAACCCACATAATCTTTCAAAAACCCCTAAAAACATAAAACTGCTCTACAATCCTTAATACTCTAAAGCCCCTAAAAGTCAAAAACCCCATTAAAATTCTTAAAACCTACTAAAACCCTAAATTCCTAAAAAACCCCAAAAAAACCCAAACAATGAATACCAACATCAAAAACCTAAATACAAAAAATAAATAAAAACCATAAAACCCCAAAACCTCAAAAAACACTATTGGAAAAAACGAAACCATTAAAACCCTAAAACCATAAAACCCCAAAAACCTAAAACCAATTTAATGCATAAACAACCAAAAATCCTAAAAACCATTAAACCCTCGTCAAAACCCTCAAACCCCATAAAAACAGAAAAATTCATAAAAATCCTCATAATAGAAAAAGAGAAAAATCCCCTTAAACCATATAAATTCCTAAAATACTCAGAAATACCTAAAACCTTAAAAACAAAGAAAAATAATAAAAAAGACAAATCAGGTAAACCCCTGAAAAATTTAAATCCCAAAAACTCCAAAAACAATATAAACCACAAAACCCCCGAAAACCACCTGAAAACTCCAAAATTCAAAAAAAATTACACACTCCTAAAAACCAAAAAACCCTTAAACTCTAAAAAACTATAAAACCCCTAAAAACCCTAAAAACTGTTAAAACCGTAAAACCGCTAAAACATAAAAAACTAAAACCCTCAAAATCCTAAGAACCACTAAAAACTTAAACACTAAAAAACCCTATAAACCAATTAAAATTTGATAAAACATAAAATCCCAAAAAAAATCGTAAATGACTCTAAAAATCATAAAAACCCCAGAAGGACCCAAAAAGAATAAAACCCCACTAAAAGACTACAAAAACATATAAAATTTATAAATTAACCAAACAACACATAAATAATATAAAAACAATCTAAATACCCTAAAACTCTTATGAACCATCAAAACCATAAAATTTGAATGATGTAAATTAAAAATCCAGAAGGCTCTAAAAACATTTAGAAAACTGCTAAAATCATAAAAACCATTTCAAAACATAAAAAAACTTAAACCCCCTAAAAACAATGATGTTACTAAAATCACTAAGAAATCTTTGAACCCCAAAAGATTAAAAGGCCTAGAAAATTCCTAAAACCCATAATACCATTAAAAAAACCATAAAACTGAAAAAAATATACAAAAAAAAAAACCTTCAAAAACCATTAGATTCCTAAATGCCTAAAAACCCCTAAAAACCTGAGAAATCTTTAAAAACAAAAAACACCCCAAAATATCAGTTGAATATCCTAAGATTCCAAAAAAATTAAAAAACTATAAAAATATAGAAAACCTACTTACCCAACAAAATGTTAAAAAATATCAAAGAACCCTAAAACATAAAATCAATAAAAACTCTAAAAACTATACGAAAAGAAAACCAAAAAACCTCAAAATCCCATAAAAACCTAAAAAAACAAACACACCTAAATACCTAAAAAATAAATATACTTCTAAGACCCCAAAAACCATTAAACACCTAGAAACACAAAAATTTCCTAAATACATTCAAAACCCCTAAAACCCCTAAATATACAAAAACCCTTTAAAACCATAAGAATCATCAAAACACTTTTACACCCCAACCCCTAAAAACTCTAAAATCCCCTAAAAATACAAAATAATAAAAACTATAAAATATGATTGAATAACCCAAAACCCATAAAAACACTCAAAAACTATAAAACCTCCATAAAACCCCAATATACCAAAATATAATAAAAAACTAAAATCCAAAAAACCCATAAAAACATAAAACCCAAATAAAATCCTTAAAACCTAAGAAAACACTAAAAACCCTAAAAACCTTAAAATCCCAAAAATCCTGAAAAACAATAAAAACCCAAGATCCCTTTAAAACCATAAATACCCTCAAAACCATTCAAAATAACTAAAAACACAAAACATCCAAAAAATAAACAACAAAATTTTAAATAAATCTATTTAAACCCATAAACACCATAAGACCCACTTGAAATCCAAAAAACACCCCTAAAAGACCCTAAAACCAACAAAAAACTAAAACCCCATAAAAACATTAAAATCCCTATAATACACTAAAATGCATAAAAGACATTAAATATCCCTATAAAAAACTAAAAGGCCCTAAAACCATAATACACCCTAAAACACAAAAAATCCTAAAATCCCTAAAAACCAAAAAAACCATGAAACCCTAAAACCCTTAAAACTTCTAAAACCCCCGAAATGCATAAAACCCTAAAACCATAAAAAAATCTAGAAACCCATAAAACAGTAAAAACACTCCAAACTTAAAGAGCCACTAAAACCTATAAAAATCCAAGAAACCCCTAAAAACAATAAAATACACTAAAAAACCTAAAACACTTAATGTTAACTAAAAAACCTAAAAAAGTAAACAACCATAAAATACATAAAATCTCGATGACCATAAAAACTTTTGAAATCCTTAAAATTGCTAAAAACTGATAAAAAAACTCTAGAATCCCAAAAAACCCTAAAAATAGTAATACCCAAAAACACAATAAACCCCTTGAAATACCAAAAACCAAAAAAAACAAAAAACCCAAAAATAAACTAAAATCCCTAATACCACTTATGTCCCCTAAAACCCTAAAAATCGTTAAAAACCCAAAAAACCATAACAACCACAAAATCCTAAAACCATAAAAACCCTGAAACACTAAAAACCATAAAACACTAAAAAACCCTTAAAACCATAAAATCCCCAAAAAAACCTAATAACACGAAAAACCCCTAATAATATAAAAACTGTAAAACCACAACAACCCTAAAAACACTAAAATTTTTTAAACACCAGAAAACCCCTAAAACCCATAAAATCACTAAAAATCCTAAACCCCCAAAAAACCAAAAAACCCCAAAACCCCCGAAAAACCCTAAATACCCTAAATAAACATAAAACTACTAAATATCTAAATAAACCCTAAACCCACTAAAACCCTAACCATATTAAAAATCTATAAACCCATAAAATTTCAAAAAACTACAATAAAACCTCAAAAACCCTAAAAGTAATAATCCTTAATCCACAAAAAAACCCTGAAAACCCTTAAACCCCTCAAAACATAAAAACCCTAAAAACCATTAAAATTATTTAAAAATCATTAAAACCATTAAAACCCACAAAAACTATAAAAGCTAGAAAATGATAAGAAAAACCTAAATTACCATAAAAAACAATAAAACAATAAAACCATAAAATCATAAAAAAACCCCACTTAAAATCCTAAAAACATAAAAAACATAAAACCCCTTAAACCTATAAAAAACCCTATATTATAATAATACCCTAAAAAGAGAAAAATTCCAAAAAAAAAACCCTTAAACCCTTAAAAACATTAAAACCAAAAAACCATAATAACTCTAAAAACCATGAAACCCTAGAAAACCCTAAAAACACTAAAAAACCCTGAAGACCATAAAACACTTAAACACCCAAATATAATTAAAAACCTTAATATACACTAATAACCTATTAAATATAATACCTCTAACACCCTAAAGGAACCCAAAACCCTAAGAGTACCCTAAAAACCAAAAAACACTCAAAAAATGGAAAATACAAAAAAAACCTAAAAAAACTTATAAAAACCAAAAATCCACTAAAAATTCATAAAACACTAAAACCATAAATAACCATAAAAACCATTAAACCCCTTAAAGCCTCTAAAAATAATAATGACCTGAAAAAAACCTTAAACCCCCTAAAAACCCCATAAAGACCATAAAAATCAAAAAAAACTATTAAAGACCCTAAAACACCCAAAAACACATTAAACCCCCTGAATCACTAATAACACCCAAAATGTATAAAAAATCAGAAAAAACTTATAGTGTAATGAAAACTTTGAAAAGGGAAGTAAATACTCCCAAAGAACTTTATAGAAGGAATCAAATATTCTTACAGGCCAAGCAAGGAAATTAGATGCAAATTGAATTGAAAACATGGGAAGAAACTTGAAGAAATCGAATTTTTCAATAGTTTTAAGTAACATGTGTACCATCACCAGAAATGGTTCACAGAACACATGAACCATGGAATATAGGTACGTGGAAGGACACACTAGGTTTTGTCCCATGAGGCGATGGCTAGATAACTAAAGAAGCCACAAACCACATCATTGGTTGAATCAAGAACACAAAGGCCATCCACATACCATCTCACGAACTCAGAATTCCATGAACGAAGAAAGCTGACCTGGTTCCGTAAACCATGAACCACAAACCACAACCTCCAAAAACTATGGTTGAATGAGTATTCTATGGGTTGACATATATCTTAATGGGATTTTGAAAATGGTACCACAAGCCCTTAAATGTGATTTCCCAAAATATCCATCGATGTATCATAGGAAGAATTGAGAATAGGATGGATGATGAAAGCGCATAAGAGACCCCAGAGGTTGGAAGAAAGATTTTGGAGAGGATTTCAACTTCTATTTTGAATCATCAACGAAGTGAAAGCCAAAAATCATGATTCTATAAGTATAAACTACTGTGGAATATAAAGAAGGAACAAAATAATATTGGGTAAACTAAGAACCTAATTATTTTCATAAAACCCAAAAATTCCACACAACTGGACTCCCTATGAAATTTAGGTTCCAAGGCCCTCCTAAAATACGGTGCTCCACACAGTGCGTCACTATGTGGATTGAAACTTGCTCCCACTGCATCAGTATGTTGATGGATCCCACAGCTGCCTCTCAAACTATATCCAGGACTACGTACGACTTTTTTATGTGGTGTTCCATACCCAAGTCCTCGTACTACTTTGGTACATAGGCGACCCCCCCCCCCCACCTGCATAGAACTATGGAATGTAGGTCTCCCCCATCTTGTGTTAGAAAGTAGTACATATAATTGTGCATCATTGTGTGTTATTCCCTCTAGCTCTAATCTCACCCCGCCAATATCGTCCATCCCTCCATAGATCTTCGGTGAACCCGTCCACTGAAATTATGGAAAATCCTCCACCAAATCCCTCAAACTTATATAATCAGATAATTGGGCACAATAGAAATCACCTTTGAGTCTACATACCCATGGTAAGCTGAGTCACAAAGGATGTCCCGACAATGGTTTGTACTCTTGAGATGTATGTAAGTCTACATTCCAATGGTAACCTAGATTCCAACCTTGGGATGATGACGTAAACCTCCCCACTCTGGGGATTATAGATGAGAATCTTATTTTCAATAAAATTAGGAATAGTGATCAGTCGATGAAATATTGGTCACTTCTCCTTTCAACGAGGAAAAACATTACTCCCCTTTCCCAAAACACGTGTTAGGGCACTCCCATGGAGTTAATCCAATAACCTTCTGAGATCCAAGCCGCATGACATCCAGTGTCACCCCACATTAAAGGGTTCATCACTTCGTGACCTCACCCACTATCATATGACCTTCTTCCATCATTGTCCCAGGCTCTTCCATCAGTGTGAGATAAGGTGTGTGTATTTTTGAATCTCTCACATCCACTTTTTTGTAACACTGAATATGACTCTTGTGGGTTTATAGATTTGTGATTATTACAATATCCAAACAATCAACCACATAAATGAACTATGAGAACTCTGATTCCTATTCAAACGAGGATACATAATATGCCTACTTGATGGACCGACCTCAAAAGGGGTGCCCTTTCGAAAGGATTCCCCCATTCATGTCCCCCTCCAATGGGAAACTTCCATTCGAATGCCCTAACCCATCCTAAAATATGATAACTCTAATTATTTTTCAAAACAAGATATATCGGATGCCTGTTTTAAGGTCCAAGCTTAAATGGGGTGGCTCTACAAATGGGTCCACCACAACTATGCCCCTAAGGAGTGGCACTCCTCCTTGGTCTAATCCTCGATCTAACCAAACTATGTGGGATCTGATTCCTCTCATAAGGATATGTAGGAATCCCGTCTTATGGGTCTGATCCCGACATCAAAACACCTTTCATCCCTCTTAGATGATGATAAACTCTAGGGTGCCTTATTGTATGGCTTAATTCATCATTAACTCTGTATCATCAAATCCATGTATATCCATGATGATCCTGCAAACTAGGGGTATCCCAAGAACCCACACATTAGGAATGAACCATGGAATCACGAACATATAAACATGACTTAAATCTGTAATAGAGTTCTAGAATAGGCAATAATTCCACCCAAATGGGTGCGATGATCTCGACCTCCTATCCTCTTGACCAATAGAGTCCTTAAGTGTCATTGCCCAAAATCGTCATTCAACGAGCACTAGCCTTTGGAAAGAAGGTCCATGAATCAATGATACCATGGTTGTTGGGTGTGTCTGCATCCATAAATAAACCCGTTAATGACCATCCAAGGAATTAATATCCTATGAGGACTGATTTCATGAAAACATAACCCCACGCAATCGCATGCTGGGACCGTTTGACCGTGGCACATTTTTTATAATACAGAAGGGCTAAATTACCTATTCCTCATAGGTTGAATACAATTATCCCTAAGGGATAGAAGTGAGGATTAGGAAAAAAAATTATGGTGACGTTAATGTCTCTATAATGATAGTCAAATGCTTGTCACCCAACAAACTGTTTTGTTATCCCCAAAAACAAATCACATAGGGTCGGAAAAAAATGGTGAACTTGACGTGAATCCTCAACTGAGGTGGTAGTTCTACCCCACATAATCCCCTTATCCCCACAACAAAGGGGGAATGGGGCTAACATGAAACTTAAAATATGAATATGTCAAATAGATTTTACTTTGATGGGGGTTTTTTGTTTGTATATGTCATATATTAATATATATTTCTGGTTCCTGCAAAGCAACCATCGATCCAATTGGCATCCCAAAAACCTATGAAGACACGTAGCTCAATGATCACATCGATCGAGGGGGTCCCGATGAAGAGAAGGACAACCTTTCCAGCCCATCGTCTTCAATGTTGGGTATCTGACACGCTGATCAATGATTACCACAAAAAATACTCCCCCTACAGTGGAGGCAACCAGATAAGCCCTCAAATTCTACAAAATATCTCAAGCCGCCCCCTCAGTTTTGGCTAGTGCCCTAGTGTAAGGCATCCCTGGTTCTTGTCTCAAACCATTTTAAGAGCCTGTCCCCTGAGCATGAAAAAAAGTACCTCTATTGTCTCTAGGAGCCAGATAAAGTCAATGATGATGACTTAAAATTAGCTTTACAAGTTTTCTACTAAGGTCCCCATTCGAGAGAGAATTGCCACCAAGACCGAGAAACCATGTATCATCACTCTGCATAGGATATTATGTTCAGGTCACTTTCTGATGTCCAAAAGACATGGCCCCTTTGGGCCTCCAACCGATGGTGGTAGACATACAACCTGGAATGGGCTATCATCCTGATTAGTTAGGATGAACATTGCCATAAATAAAGCAGTGGAATTCAATAGTTAGACATAAAAGTATTCCCCCTACACTAATGTTGACCAAAAAAATAGGGTGGCACAATACGATCATGAACACATTTTTTCCAGTGCTCGCTAGTCCCGCCATGTAGACAGTGCGACAAATTACTCGAAGATACAGATATCTGGCAATGTACAAGAATCATGTCATCCAAATAAAATGGAAACAAGCTACATGAGTCACAAATACCAACAAATTCATATCAATCCCACCAGCCAAATAGGTCAGACAATAAATACCAGCAAAAAAAATTGTTGTGGATGCATACAAATCCCTTGAGACAAATAAAATGGAAAGAGAGTAGATGAAAATTCCCTTTCGTGAATATGAAGTAAACTAGTCAAATATAGTGGAAACTGGATAAGTCATCCAGTAGAAGCCTCGTTCCTCTATCCTGACACCGAAAAATGGCCAATATATATTAGAAATATATAAACAATTAGAGTAGGCACAAACTCCTTCTCCGACATAAAAATGGGCCTTTATACCCATTCCATCCAAATTTGTTTCTTGACACATACTAGAAATGATGGAAGGTTGGACCTCAGTTCCAAATCATATCCTCTATACATGAAAATATAACATTGCATCGGTGGAAACGGTGAGGAACCATGCCCATTCCCTATTTTCCTCAATCATAATGACTTACTCTCAAAATGGGTTGTTCACTCTGGAATAGTTATGAATTCATGCTTCATTCTAGGAGGGTCAAAGACAAAATACCATGATAAACGAACAACAAGATCGGGAAAAAATACACATTCCTACTAGGGGAAGTGAGTCCAACTTGGTGGACACTCCATGGAAGGCATATATCCCTTCCAAAACTCATAATTTTCATTAGAGTATCTCGGTGGCATCATAGAAACCAAAAATAACAGGGACCCATATATGAAGGTCATTACCAATAGCTGTTGTCCCCGGTTACCCACAAGAGAGTGCCCAAAAATTAAATGCTCCGAAGGAAACACGAAAATGATGACCACATACATGATATTGCTCTGCTGGAAGTAGGATTTCATGGAACCCTCGAGCAGATATCAATAAAGTCTCAAGATCATGTCAGTCCATTTCCAAATTATGGAAGTGTCAGCAGTAGTTATGATGGTATTTCCTACAAAGTCTCTACCACTATATCTGAAGGTCCTCCCCAGAGCACCCATGGGGGCTTACTCGATGAATCTAGAATGGTTGATCGTGAGATCCTTTCTTCTAATGCATTTTAGGAAAGCCTTCCCCTTGGCAAGAAGACCAAACTGCAAGAAGGTACTCCCCTTGTTATCATCCTCCATGATGACCATCCCCATGTATACACTACATATATGCTTATCCTTGACATCAGATGTCAATTCATAATGGTAGTCATCACCATGATTCTATCCATTGTGAAGGCCCACCTTATAGCGGTAATTTTGGTGATGGCCCTCCACGTAGCAACACCAAGAAACAAAAAGGTCCTCCCCTCATTGTGGTACATCCTGATGAACCTCCCTAGGATGTACACTATATAAATTCTACCTAAATTCAGATATCAAGATGTGATAGTAGTCCTCTTCATCATAGTAGTCATCGAGAAGGTCCTCCCTTCAGTGACACCAAGGAGCAAGAAAGTCCTCCACTCACTGCATCCCACCTTGATGGCCCCCTAAGGTATATGCCATAGGGGAATTCCCCGTGACCAGGAATTAAGTTTCAATTTTATCCCTCCCCATTTTAGAACTAATAACAAAGGTCCTCCCCATAATCAAAATTATATCTAGAAAGAAGGTCCTCCACTTTCTAAGAGAAATGTCAGAAATCCCTCCTACGCTGAGGCACTTGGGAAAATAAAGTGAGATATGTCAGAAACACGAACTATGATGAATGATATCCTTCCTCACCCAGAATATTTTATAGGGCCGTGATCATCTTCCAAGCCACCCATTCACCCATCACATATCGATGTGGCTCCTACCATCTCTACTACATGGAACAAAATCATTAAGAAGCAGTCACGTTGGGCATTCCAAGTAGAGGAGTCCCTAGAAGAACAACAACAATATATGTTTCTTGTGAGAAGACAACTAGCTAAGGATTGTATACCAGTGATGTATTGGATCATGTCCACTTCACACATTGACATACCAACGGAGTTTTCTGAGTAATGTATGCATAACATTCACCTCAATTTCTAGATGACTATTTTCCAGAAAAAACGGTTCTTTCCCTATGAAGGGTATACACACCATGTCAAAATATTAGGATATATTCAACCTGTAATCGACCTGGAATCCCTCCCATCTTCACAGAGACCATAATCAAAAGGCAAAATAAAAACCTTGCACTGAACATCCTCCACACACTACACATGTTGTGTTACCTCATCGGTGATGCCCCATCTAGAGTTCATTATTGGGGATGGGGAGAACATGGATCTCTACACATCACCCCATGACCTGTCTAGAAGACATTATTGGAAATGACATATTGTAATGTCATTACCCAAATTAAAAATTCTAATAAAATCTCTATTCCATAATTGTGGAACACTTTACATGAACTGGGCCTGAGTAAGTCTCAAAAGTTTTAGGCTCAAAGAGATCTATCCATTGAAAAAAATTCTATTCTAGGAAACTGAAAATAACCAGAAGGCTTCCCACCTAAAGGAATATAACCAAAAAATAGTGCTTGTGTTTTCAATATAAAATAAATCCCATGAAAACCTAGTGACATACCTCGGTCGCACCCACCTAGATTTTCATGAAATCAAGATGCTGGAAATAGAGGAAGATATAACCACAATATAGGAACAACCCAACTTGAAGGGATGTGGGAATTTTTAACACATAATTCCCCCTTATGACCAACAAATTCAGGCCATAGCACATCAATAATAGAATGGAAGCAACCCCATCCCACAAGTATGGGGACATTTTTAACTCAAATCCCCACATATTTGATGTCTATCTTCTCTCGAGTGGGCAGGATAATGAAAATAGGGGTCACCCATTCAAACCCGTCTCATGTTTTATTCCTCCGGAATGAAGGTATAGTGAAAGGCCAGATCATGACTCACATCAGGTCAATTTTCACCATGATTCCTAAATAATACCATAGAATGGAAGGAGAAAGTCCAATAAATGAAACAAAAACCACTCCTACCATTATTCACTAGGTACACCGGCCCCAATGCGGTATGCATCATTGAACATGGAAAACATCAGCCCCACATATCTTATAGGAATTTATTCAAATAGAGAGGATGAAAGAGAATATGGTTCCCTAATAGATGCATCCCAAACCGATCTTGATGGTGTGCATACCTGGAATTAGAGAGAAACCATAAATTTGGGATCAAACATAGAAAACCCATTACTAACTCCCTCATGAATTCCTAATAAGGATATGAATAAATACTTGGATTTTTATAACACACCACCTGCTCCCCGTAAGAATGCCCCCCTCACAGTCGAGGTAATATTCTCCATGGAGGAAGAAATGAAAGATCTTTTGTGAATCAACCCTGTGATGTGTTGAAGATGATATCTTATCAGAAGTGTTTCACAGGTGTAATGTCAACAGGTGCTCCAAGAAGAGGTTCCACTACTATACGCACTCATCTTAGTAAATGAAGTTAATCTCAGATTCCTGTCCAATCAATAACCAGGACTATCCTCCTACTTGAATACGTCCCCAAAAGGACATCAAGACTTCCCTCTACTATGAAATCATCTAGAATATATTTAGGAGAACCCACATAGGATAACCCCAGTTGGGTATCCACCCCAAATTATAGAATTTCCAGTACAACCAACTTTTCCCCATTCTGCACCTACCCAATCTCATGTCCAGCAAGATATTCATCAAAGGTACTTGAATAATGTTGAACAATTGATAGCCCAACTATAAACTATGGAATGGTGATGTGCTCTGATACTACCAGAGTGAAAAATTTCCCTGATTGGGTGAGAAATGTTCCTCCATAGCCAAACCTTGAGAACCCCATATTCCATGTGTTCAATGATTTAGGAGACCCTAAATAGTATCTAATGCACTATTACACTTATTGTGACCCCATGATGGGAACATCAGAGCATCAAGAAGTAGTGAAACTTAGGTCCTTCATGAAAACTCTATAGGGTTCTGCCTTATTATGGTATACTAGCTTGCAAGATAACTCAATCACAAGTTGGTAGGACCTCTGGTGAAATTTTCTCTTCAAGTTCATCTTGACATTACCTAATGCAACAGTCACTGATATCATGAACTACGAGCAGTGAGAGAATAAAAGAGTTTCAGACTACATATATAGATGGAACAACCGGACATACTCCCTGAACCGTCCACTCCCCCAGTTTGAAATTCATTACTATGTGCATCGATAATATTTGTGATGAATTATGGATTCCACTCATCCCAATGAAGTACACAAGTGGGTTTCGAGATTTCTCCCCATTTCCCAAAGGATAGAAGACTCCTTGCAGTAGACCAATTTCAAATCCCGAGTGGCCACATCGTCCCTATGAATGAATAATGGGAAAATATTAAGTGGCCTCTATCATGCTTAAGCCACTCCCAACACCAGTTCCAATTACAAGACCTCCAAAAAACTATGCAAGACTCCCTAGACACCAACAGACACCCCTACCTTTTCAAGACGAATGAAGGGGTGCGAAAATAAATAAGTTGAAGGAACAAATAAATAAGGTCTAATAATTTTGAGATGACCAATTATATGGCTATTTCATAGATGTTATGAATGGAAAGTTGAACCAACTACCATATCCAAGGTGAGTCAATGAAGTGGGTCTCTATGATTGTCCAAATTATTGTCCCTACCACTATATTGTTGGTCACAACATGCAGAAGTTCTTCATCTTCAAGAACCTCCTGCGAAAATGGTGGATTCCAGAAAACTCACATTAGTTCCACCACTAGAACAACTAGAGTATGTATCCACCATATACCTAAGAGAGAAAAGAGAGTGGAAAATAGTCACCAGAAAATAGAATAAAAAATTTCCTTGTTGGATGACTTGGAAAACGGACAACTGATCCCATGGGATCCCCCAGTCACAGTTGAAGAAACAAACCATGCCCCAACAACTCATGATGCAACACAACAATCATCCTTAGCCCCAAAATCCTCTGAGGGTCTTAAGTGAAAAAATAAAGAGCAAGAAAATGTGCCTACACAAAATCCAAAACCAGTTTTGAATCATTTATACTTCATTCTATAAATCTTAAAAATATGGGAACCACCCTTAAAAATAGAACAATAGGAACCACCCTACAAAATGGGACAATAGGAATCTCCTCACCAAATGGAACAATTAGAACTGACCTTCCAAACATGCCAACAGGCATCGCCCCACAACACTTCACCATCAGAAAAATATAGTCAGACAGAATCATTGTCGAATCAAGAACTGAGTTTTGGATCCATTAATATCATTCACCTACTGGACTACTTCTCTGATTGAGACAATGGCTATGCACCTAAACTCTCCACATCCAACCAGAGAGATGGATGAGGAGTCTGTATAGGCTGAGGGTTTCCTAGAAGCCATTATCATTGAAGGAGTAAAATTCCATTCCACTCCATAACTCAAATCATTACTATTGTGGAAACTCACAAAAGAACCCTACAATAGACATAACAGGAGCTAGAGTGTTTCTATTCCCCTCCTAGAAGAAATATGAGCCTAATCATCTTGGATTATCTGATTGAGGAAGAAAAAATGTCCAATCGCCTAAGGAATACAGGAAGACCAATTTGACCAATCTCAGAAAGCATAGTTGCGTCGTCATCTAATGTCACAGAGGCTAGACCATCTTCGTCCAAAGCTAAAGATCCTTATGTTCCCATAGAAGAGAATCCATATTCAAGAAGCACCAACATTTATATTATAAATATGATATTCTGAATCATCTAGCCTCTGTAATAGCAAATATATCAATCCTAGATTCCCTGAGACTATTCGCATACCTTAGGGAGGAACTCATCAAAGCCTTACTAGGTCCCTAGGAATTCGATGCAGAATTAGAAACTACCGAAATCTACTGGACAGAGACCAATCCCAAATAATTTCAGGTTTTTATCTCCTTTATATATCAGGATTAGGATTCCATCATTAAAGGACACCTAAAACCCATATATGTGTCTAGAAAGGAAAAAGATATTTATGTTTGGAGAATTTTCATTTATAATTTCTATAGAGTCAGCCTCATCCTACTACGATCAATTCGTTGGTTAGGATATGATGAGGATGGTATGACACCCTTTTCCAAAACACTACATGTATATGAAAAAATATAATATAATATTTTGGGATGAATCAATCTTTAAATATGTCTTGGTCACCTCGTGTCTGATTCTGAGTTTCTAGTAGAGCGGTAAAGCACTCCCTTCAACATCCTATTAGGGAGGACCTAGCTGCACCAGAAATCTCTGATTCCCTCATCATACCATCAGTGTGTCAAATATTTTACTAATGGGAAAAAGGGAAATTTCACATTGATAAATTCCCATTCTAATCATATGAGTCATATTACATCGATATAGGGTTCTATGTACTAAAAGAGAAGCATTCTTTGGCTGAAGATGTTGATTGGTTCACCATCCTAAATGGATTGGAAATGGCTCCCGTAGATCCCCTAAAAAAGATTGAGGAAGAGTATGTATTACCCATAAACCATTTTGAGTGTATATGTTCAAGCTCAGATATAGACTCAGTCGTCTGCATGATTTCCGTTATGGCTTTCAAGTCCACAGACACTAAAAATATTTTTGGACCCTTTGATAATAGGGAAGGCCCAAAAGAAGATGCTCCCATACCATCCTCAAGACCCCATACAATTCCCACATTACTCACAAAGGTAGTAGACAACATCCAGTCATTAAAAGAATTCAAGGAAATTCCCTCCTCTTCTGGGAATTCCCCACAGTCATTCGGGAAAAAAGGAGCTCATCTAGTTTCCATAAATCAGAGTTGTGATCACTCTCCCAATGTAGGAGAGTTCATCTTGAGAATCCTTTATTCATCAGAAGAGGAAGAAGATGGTGATGAATAAGAAGAAGAAGACCTCCAAGATACCCCTCCCACATTTTAAGTAGGTGTCTCTACTATAATCGACGAACTTATAAAGATAAAACTATGCACTGAAGATGACCTGTGGCCACTCTGATTTGTGTGGCTATGCCTTTTGAGCAGAAAGAAGAATATACCACCTTCATAAAAAAGAATCAATATTTTTTTCCTAGAACTAGACATAAATTATAGGCCTCGATCTAGAGTTTTCCACTCATCATCTGGGGCTACCAGAAGTCCTTCGTGGCTATAAGTTGGTTTCCAAAAGGAACCACCCACCACATGCTTCCAAAATAGTTGCTGAAGTTGACCAACTAATAAAAGATAATTTCATTTGAGAAGCACAATATCCGATATATATAGAAAAAATAGTCCCTATCAAAAATAAGAATAAAAAGATTAATGTCTACATTGATTTCAAGGACCTCAATCGCCTCTACTGAAAAGATGATTTCTCGTCCCCCATCACAGAATTGTTGATCAATGCGACTATCAGATAAGAGGACCTATATTTCAGTGATGGTTATTCTAGATAAAAACAAATCCAAATGGCCCAATAATATGAGGATGACACTCATTTTAGGGTCCCCCATGGAGTGTTCATCTATAAGGTGATTCCCTTCAGTCTGAAAATGACAGCGCTATATATCAGTGCACAATGAATCCCATTTTCAAGCCCTTCCTGGGAAAATTAGTCGACTTCTACCTCTAAAATCTTGTTGTTAAAACTTTATAGTACTAAAACCACCTGACTGATCGTGAAATTGTTTTTAACAAACTGTGACAACATGGTTTAAAGATGATTCCCCTAATGTGTCTTTTCATAATTACCTCTTGGAAATTCTTCATCTTTGTTTTATGCCATAGGGATATCAAATCCAACCCGAAGAATAAAAAATCCATCATTGGCATGCCTCCAACTGGCAACCTCACAAAATTGAGGAATCTCCAGGGACACCTGGACTACATTCAGTGCTTCATAGACAACCTTGCCAAAAAGTTCCTCCATTCACTAAGTTAATGAAGAATAGGGTGGCATACGAGTGGGATAATTATAGTCATGAATAATTTGACAATCTAATGATATATCTCCTAATCCCACTAGTGATGTTTCCTCCAGTTGAGGGAAACTACTTATTTTTATGTAATTTCTAGGGAATGCTCAGTAGGTGATTTCCTCATTCAGAAGAATGAAGCTGATAATGAGAATAGCCTTTATTACCATAGCTGAACAATGATCTATATTATGACTCAATATTGAAGAATCGGAAAGAACTTCCTTGCCCCAATATTTACAGTTTAGAAATTTAGGCATCACCTGGAGTTCCATGAGGTCTATCTATTCTTCTTATATAACCTTCTCAAGTATATCCTCAGTCATCCAATGCTGACTGGATTCCTATCACGACGGGAAGTTATCCTACAATAGATTGAAAAATGAAATGTGCCACATAAATCCATCAATGGTCAGACATTATCAAGAATCCTTGTAGTGAAACTCTCAAAAGAAATGACCCCAATAGATACTAAACATACTGATTAAGATGTATTCTCCTTCCAAGAAGTCACCCTGGAATTTGAAATGTACTTCAACTATGTCTCTAAGATCCTGATAGGGAAAAGTTTGTAAGATCCCAAGATCAAAAACGTATGTTTGGGTGTCATACTCCTATCCCCAGAAAAGGCCATATTGCCTTACTCCTTCCCTCTTTTGAAGGGGTGAACAAATAATAAACAATAATAACAAGCCCTCATTACTGGCCTAGAGATGGAACATCATGCACTATCCAAACACATTAAGATAAAATGTGATTCAGAGCTGGTCATCAAGCAGTTCAATGGTGACTATTCTATTAATAAATAAGTATTAGTGCATTGGATGAACCATGTTCATGAAATGATGTAAGAATTCCCATCATAGCCAACATTGACTTATATCCCCCAGTCACAAAATCCTCATGTCGATGGATTGGAAAATGTAGCTACAACATTGGTTGATCTAGAGTAGGATGAAACAGTCAGAAAAATTTCCCACCGTCATATGGTCTTGTAGTTCATTCATAATAACACTAAATAAATAAATAATATTAACCCCATTTCTACGCCATATGGTAACACCACCAGATGGATGAATACCATTTAAAATTACTTCTGGAGGGTGGAACTCCCACTATATAAGGCTAGAAGAGAACTTATCCAGAGGAAAGCCATCATTTTTATCTTGTAAAATGGCACAAACCCAAGAAAGGTTCTCTATAAACAAGGCCTCAACCAGGTCCTTCATAGGTGCATCGATGGAGAAGAGACTTCTATCATCATGAAAGATGTGCACGGTGATGCTTGGGGAGCACACTAATCAGCAGCCAAGATCTCCCATAAAATTCAAGGACTTGGATGCTATTGGTCCACTATGATCCAGGATTGTGACACATTCACCAAAAAGTTCCATTCCTGCCAAGTTCATGCCAATTTTATTCACCAACCCCAAGATATAATTTACAAAGCTATGTTCTCCTGGCCATTTACCATGTGGGAGATAGATGTTGTGGGACAATATATTCCCCCCACAACTAGAAAATTCAAGTCCATTCTCACAACAATCAAATTCTTCTCCAAATGGGCGGAATCCATATGCCTTAAAAAGGTCAGAAAAAAAAGAATTGTTAGATTTGTGAAATCCTACATCATTACCAGATTTAGTGTCCCTCATAAAATACTGATGGACAATGGAACCAACTTTTACTCAACCGAATTAGACACATCATACCAGATTATGGAATCGATGCCAAGTGTTTGTCCTACTACCATGCATCAACGAACTTGTAGATAGAGGATTTCAAAAATACTATGTCCAAAAATACTCCAGAAGATGGTAGATGAGGATGAGAAATCAAGGCCAAACAAACTCCTTCATTCTTTATGACCTTATCAAATCATGACCTGTATTTCCACCTAGGCACCCATACTCATTGGTATAAGTAATAGAGGTAATTTTTCCCATGGAAGATTCATATCCATCAATCCACGTTTCCATTTGTGATCAAATGTACAAGAATGAGAAATTCCAGAAATGGTTTGATGTGTTGGATTAGTTTGATGAGAAAAGGATGCTTAATTTTCACAAAATGGATGTCTACCAAAATCTGATTGTAGGATCCTTCAGCAAAAATGTTTTCCTTTTGTCTTTTCTTGAAGGAGAGATAGTGTTGGTCCTCCAAACCTCAATGATACAAAAGAAGAAACCCTCAATGCTTGAGCCAAAATGGGAGGGTCCATGTGTCATACATAAATACTACTCCAATGGATCATATTTCTTGATATCAATGGATGGAAAACTCCTCACGGATCCCACTAATGAATGGTATTGGAAGAAATACTTCGCATAAAAAGAGGAGAATCATCCTTGATGCAAGACTTTAAACCGCATAGAAAAAATCTTCCTAAGCACAAAATGATAAACTGCAGGGTCAAAATTTTCCTAACCACATGAAATTAAACTATATATAGTATATCCTTGCCGTAATATGTTAAACTGTATGATTTTGAATAAACTACATACATCTTGATTCCCATTCATCTGTGGGATATGAAGTGACACCTCGACCCTTGATCTTTTCCCAACCATCGTATGAAAAAAATTCTTCTATTATATCCTCTTTCACCCCATACTTTGACGAAAATCCTCATCGTTCCTTGTTTATCCTAGAAATTATGACTCACGTGAGCTTAGGATTGGTGGTAAGGCTTCCCTTACATAAGAAAACCATATATGAATATGATAGACCTGACACCCATAGTGTATGAAACCAAAATTCCCCCACTCCTATGTGTGAGTTAGATCAGTATAGGGAACATTCAAAACTACATATGGCTTGATTCCTACCCTTGCAGGATATGTATTGACAGTCAGATTTAACATCTAGGCCCAACCACCAAATAAAGAAAAATTCCTTCTCACCTCCATACATCTAGGACAAACTTCTGTAGGGAATATTTATAAATGTGTATGGCTTGATTCCTACCCTTGTAGAATACGTAGTGATGCATGAATCCTCTATCTCAGTTCAGCCACCCAAAAAAATCCCCTTACCTTGTGTATATGACGTACATGCATGTGGGAATCCCTAAAAGATCATAACTGCATGATATTAAACTGAAGGGTTCGTCAAGAGTCATGTGAAGCCTTTTTCTTACCCTTAAGAGATTTTGAGCATACCCCCAATTTACTACACAACAAATTAAATGAGATGACGGAAATCCTATGTCTAGATTCTGACACTCAGGAGTCAAAAGATCATGCTTCCCACTATATATGAGTCAGATCTATGTAGAATCTTCAGTAGTTCATAGATAATCACAGTCTTAATATTTCATACATCCCAGAGACATCTTTCCCATTTTTCAAACTCTATACTCTAGGAAACCATGGATCTCCATAAACATTCATGGACATTAGGGATGGATGGCTAGTGTCCTTCAAACACCTTTGTTTGACTATGCATATCATGCCCTGATGGCTCCGCATATGTTTCATACAAAATGACCGTCAATGAAAGGAATGTTCTTCCCCAATAGAGTGCTTTCTTATTTTCATACGCATAATTTCCTTCAATCCCCGTTTAATTCTTCTTGTTCCAAGGCCCCCCAGAACAATGGTTTAAACCTTCTATCATTTTTCATGTCTACAGAATTCCAAAATATCCTCACCACAATTGACTCAAAAATATTTATGGTCTTTGTGGAAAGTTGTATCTATAACAAGACAATAAACTATACTTCCAACATTTTTACCACACGACACTAAAATGCATGGCCAAAGGGTCCTGGTTGCACAACAATAAACTACACTACGCAATGGAAATGCTTATACTCTTATCTTATCTCAGCCTCCTCAAACAAAATTCCTTCCCTTCCCACGTAAGGGAAAAACCTACACATGCAATGTTCATTAGGGATATTACGTAACTTGGTTTCCTTGTAAGAAGATTTGTGGAAAACCAGAATTCTGTGATCCAAGTCCATCCATAAAAAAATATTTAAACGTCGAATTCTCTTCTCAAAAATTGAATCAATGTAAGGAATCCTCAGTTAATTCCTATCTAAAAGTTCGATTAATGGAAATACTATTTCACTATTTACATGATGGTATTACCCTACATCCACCCCGCATTATAATTTTTTTATTCATCTTTACTGCATGATGTTAAACTACATAGAGTAGGTCTATGAAAAAAATGATCCCCTGCCATTGATGATTCCATTCTTAGGTGGTGACCTGAAATCCAAATAATCCATTTTTTATCACACAGAGCATAACTCATGTGAGATAAGGGAACATAGCATGAGATACACCATGACATCATGGTAAATCAGCCAAGGATTTTTGTCTTAGAAGCATGAAACTAAATAGAATGTTGTGGTTCCCATTTCCATAAGGAACCCTGGGTCCTGGCCATACGACATTGAACTATAGGGTATAAAAAAGATGAGATGAATTCCTCACCCTATGCATGAGTTAGACATATATAGGGGATTACATGCTCCCATTATTGAATGACATTTCTAACGACTTTAATGTATAGGATACTATAACACCATAAGATTTCATAGTAAGTTATTTTCCTTAAATTCAATAGATTTCTCTACACGCAATACTGAGTTCGAGCGCACCATGACTTACCAAACTATCCATTCAAAAGTAGTTATGAATAGTTTTAACTGGATTTTAAATTTAATATACTCCACATAATTTTATCATATGTATTATGTGTTTCTTAGACATATTATAAGAACAAAATTCAATTTTTCATATAAAAATGATTTAAAAAAAACAATTTTACGACCTTTTAATGATGAACCGTGTTTAAATTCAATATTTGAACCTCTTACATATTCATTTTTAAAAAATAAAATTCTTATTTAGGATCAGGTCATGAAAACATACTTTGGATGAAATTTTGGTATTTTTCTAACAATTTATATTTTTTATGAATAGTGAGAAATACTGTATTTTAATTCAAAACTGCCATTTAATCTAATTTATTTATATGGTTAAATTATATTTTAAATTGGTTGTTAATTGTAATTAGATTATATTTTTATCCTTTAATCCAATTTTTTTCATTGGAATTAATTTTTTTGTTTAAATTATACATAAACAAGTGTCAATATTTTGATAGTTATTGTTTCTTAAAAACATGCTATTTATTTTGACAACGAAAATTAATATTAAATTAATTAATCAAACTTTTATGTTTTTAATTTGGTAAAATAGATTTCATTTTTGAATTCATAATATCAAATATCGCTTAGGCTGAATTTTTGATATTTTTCTGAAAAACTTCAATTTATGATGAATAATGAAACCACTAAGTAGTGGTTAAAAATCCGAATTTTTCATTTAAATGAAATTTTACCACTTATATGAATTGAATTTTAAAAATCCAAGATATATGGTTTTTATTAGTAAGTAAAATTTGGTTCAATAAGACAAAATTTATTTTTGGGGAATAGTAAATTTTGACTTATTTACCGCGGTAAAAGGTAAATAGGGTAATTCAAGGTAAAATGAATATTATAATAATACAAAATTACCTTAACACTTGTCCTAACCTTATTTTATGAGTCATGCCCAACCATGATAATCGTTGGGTCAAATTTGGGACCCCATGGAGCCACTTAAATATGATAATGACACTTTCTTTTGATTAACCTAAAATAGACAAAAATGACATTAATAAATATATTTTAGTATATATATTTTTACATGGGGTTATATTATTCATAATTTTGACTGTAAATAATCATTAGAAATATAAAAATATTTCATACTTTATGGTATTTTTTTATAATTTTTAGACATGAAATAAACTAAATTATTTATGACAGAATAATTATGTCGTATTTACCTCATTAGTAAATGATTTAAATAAACCTGATTATTAATAAAAAATAATAACCAGAACATGTCCAATTATTATAGGATTATTTTATTTAGACCATTATTAATCTTATCTTTAACTTTAATTAGTTTTGGACCTTTATAAACCATATATCACTATATAATAAAATAATATTTTCACACTTTTCTAAAGAGCACCTCCTCCCAATTATAAAAGGACGGAAATTATATCCCATTCCTCACACCACTCAAGCCCCTTGGATCATCTAAAACCAGCCCAAATAATCTCTCAAGATCCCCCTATTCCTCCTAGAAGCCTTACCATAGGTAGAAGTCACTTCATGAAGTCCATTTGGTTCAAATCAATGAAATTTACCCAAATTAAAGGTAACTCTTTCTCTAAATTTTTTTTTTATTTTGTTTTATTTTACTTCTCCAACCCCCTAAACTCTTTTTATTCCTTTAATTTATAACAAAACAAATATCCTCAATATAATAGTATGTTTAATGAGAATTATTAGAACTAAACTTACTCACACATCAATCTAATTGATGAAGAACGTACTATTTCTGTGGATGGAAAACTAACGCCTAACAAAACGATGATTGTTTGATTATCTCCTACCACCTCTCATAGTAGACATTAAGATGGAAATGTATTTATGTATGATATATATATATATATATATATATATAATTTTTATGTTTTGTTTGTGCTTCTATATTTTCTATTTATATCGTTATTTTATGATTTCCATTATGGGTAAAACACAATAATTTCATTTGAGGAAGTGCAGACTACCACCCCCTCAAAATGATATTACTCATTATTTCCATACGTGGGATGTATTAAGGATGGATTTAATGATATTATATATGATATTATACTGGAATTATAATATACCTTTGTATCATTATGTTTTAATTCCATTAAAATACAAAATAGAAATGAAAGTAGCGTTTATAGGTACGTACGGCTTACCGTCTCCATGAACGGTACATTTCATTTCATACCTCCAAATTTTATGTACTATTATAAATAAATATACATACAATATATATATATATATATTATATCTAAATCATTTATGTCATTCTAGAGATAATGTAATTTTGACCACATGGAAAAATTGTAATTATAACAAGTTCATTTTTGACTCAAGTTTCGAACATAAATAAAATATCCAATAATGAACTCAAATAATTAACTAATTTTTAGAGAAAGGTAATAAGTGATATAAAATTAATAATAAACTTGAAAAATTTTCTTAATCAAGTATAAATTTACTTATGTTTATTATTCAGGAAGAACAAGGAACAAACAAGGCAAGTCGGACTTGCGGTTTGGGGTTTCTTATCTCACTTTTAATTCTGTGAGATTTCCATTGTTAGCCACTTATTTATTGGATGTGGTGTATTTTGTACTGAAATTTGATATATATTATCATTATTCTCTTTATATTATGGTATTATTTGATTCATTTGGTGGTTATTATCTTTTGGACATACGACTCGATTGATTACAACAAAGTAACGGTTTTTCATCTCACTTTTTATTCCTGTGAGATTCGTTCTATATTGGTCAATGTTTCCTTTTGTGTGTAATATATACTGTCCATGATTGTATTATTAGTTTAATATAATTTAATTTATGGGTATTTACATCTTCATTTTATGATCCTTCTCTCAAGGGTTGTATGTTTCATAAGTTACAAAATCGGTAAGGGAATTTCAAATTTCAATTTCCACTCAATAGGCGTTACACATACTTCATTGATTATTTTACCTCAATATTATCTATAGAATAGCTATTTATTATTTATTTAGTAATTTACAATCCAATTTTAGTGGAAAAACTTTTTATACACATAATAACTCCATTTATAATTTCTCAAGTAATTTATATAAACATGATTTTAACTCAATTTCCATTCCTTGAGTTAAACATCCAATTAATTGATATTATTTTTACAAGAATATGTATTAATGTCCTATTATTTATTTGAATAGAATATCCAATAATATTGATTTTATTTATATTTTTCACAAATAATTATTCCATTGATTTATCCTTTACCTAAGGATACTTTCATTATATGGGATTTCATCACAATTTACATTCCTTTCAGACTAATTTATTGTTATGAACCAATTCACTTTTATATGGTGTATATACTATCCTTTGACATAGAATATAATTAAATCCATTATTCTCAAGTTATAATAATATTTTTATTTCCTCAATTATTGGTATTCAAGCATCTCTCATTTGGTTAGGAAATCTAACTAAAATATCATTTTAAATGTTTTAAAAAAAAATTCTTCTAAATCTTTATAATTAATGTCCATTTTGAAAAAATGATTTTAAGGATTTATTTATTTGGAAATTAATGTTTTAAAATTAAAATTACTTTTAAATGTTTCATTGTGGTATGGGACGCATTGATTCAAAAATCTATTTTTAAACGGCTTCTTGATGAATAGTGTGACTTTTAAATGTTTTCAAGAAAATGGGGGATATTTCTCTCATATAGGTTTGATAATTATTTTCATCTATGTAAATATCCTTCATTATTATTGATTTAGGTTATTATTTTTCAATAAAATCTTCCATATTGTATTGTATGAGTTATGTTTGACTGTCGATGTGCTATTTTTAAACCATTCATGGTTTATGAATAAAGTATTAACATTTATAATGCTAGTTTTAATATGAATTTTTATGTTATGTTTCAAAAAATTTATAAGAGGAATGCATTGGACTTAGTAAGTGATGGGTGGCTCCTGCTATAGCTCCTCGATGCATCGGTAGGTCTCATGAGACAAAATAGTGTCTTGGAACAAGGCCCTGAAAATATATTATTTGTAGTCTTGGCATAAGGCCTTGAATATGTTGTTATGATGTACAACATTATGAATTCCATAATTATGAGATTAGGTATTTATATTTCTTGTGGTTATTCGACTAGTAGAATACCCATGAATATGTTTTATTATGGAATTATTTACTCAGCTCATATTCCTGCCATAAAGTGTTCATGTTTATTTTTTTGTAAAAGATTGTGTTTTCAGTTATTCACCATGCCTAATGTTTATGTAATCTTCAACTATATTTCTTACTCTTAATGAGCATTTGAGCTCACCCCTTCCTCATGTTTCATTTTCCCAGGATATGAAAAATTTAGTTATCAGTGACTTGTAGGAATAATCATGGAAGCTTAGATGTTTCTAATGGAATAAATTAGTGCAGTTTTTCTTTTTAAGCAGTAATGTTGAATATATTCATGTAACATATTTACAAGACTACCAAAATGATCGTTCATTCAATAATTCAATCCAATTAATCATTCCAATGTATTAAAATAATTCACCGGCTCTTAGAATCTTGGGTCGGGGTGTTACAGTTGGTATCATAGGATGTTTTGTACAAACCTTGGAAACTATATTTAGATAAAAATTTATTAGAGAAAATTTCCATAAGATATATTTTGAGGATTAGTATAGAAGAACTTCCTAGAATCATGTTAATGTTGATATTTTGTGTATTTTCCAAGCAATACATCCATGTCTAGATATGAGAAAGTAGAGGTGGCATTGGCACAGATTTACCTAGGAGTAAAAACCATGACAATGAGTTTTGGTCCTGACCCCAGCTATGTTGGTACATGACAACGGGCCTTCCTGCACTCTAGGTTACGACACTAATGTGGGATATTATTAGGATAATTTATATTTTCTTTACAAACCAATTTGAAGAATTTTAATATAAGATGAGAATAATTGACCTTGGTTAATTATAAGTTGTTTTAAATTGTAAATAAGGTGTCATGATATCCTCTAAATGATTTTATGACTTTTATTACTCAAACAGTGCTTTCTGGTTTTATTCAATGGATGGATTCCGAGGAATTCATAGTAAATTTGAGCATGATGTACATGTTTTGAACGGTGGTGGAAATGAGAAAAAAAAATGCAATGTTGATAGGAGTAAAAGATATCGTGTTCATGCTGAATCAGTTTTCAAAAAATATGATCAACAACATATATATTAACCAACTCTTGAACTCAACAAGGAAGAGAAAAGTAATGAATGATAAGAGCTCCGACAGTGAATACCATGGAGAAAAGAAAGCTCATTTTCCATCATGCAGGAAATGTGGAAGGAGACACCTAGGAAGTTGTCTTAATGGAATGATGAAATACTTTATGTGTGGGATAAAAGGACATAAAGTAAAGAATTGAAGAGGAAAAATGAAGAGTACTATGGAATCAAATAAAAATGGTCCCAAGAATCCATTTATAGTCATTTACCATAAATTTAGTGGACTTGGCCATTATCTGAGTGAATTCCCTATTATATAGGATATCTTCTTTGGTCAAGAAAAAAGCTACATAGAAATAAATGGATGTAGAAATGATTAAAAAGTATTAGTGCTCTTTTTTATGGGATTACTTTGGAAAAATTAACTCTTGTATTTTTAATCCTTTATTTTGTCATGTCAAAATGATATTTGAGGAAGCATTATCTTTTCTCTTGTGGAAATTGTTATAAATAACCATTTGGTTTTATATGATCATTGAGTTTGAGGTAGTTACAAGTTATTATATTTTTAAATGAAAATGTGAGGTATTAGATAACATTTGTGATGAAATTATGTTATAGTTGTTTCGAGGAATGAGTCTCATTTCTGTGAATATTATAAAATTTTATAGCTCTTGAAAAATTACAACATGCAGACCATGTGACAACCCATCATGTCAGAAAAAGCTGCGGGAATAAAACCGAAAACCATAGTGTGATTGGGATTTATCACCTACCCCTGGAGTACATAAAGTCCCTAGTTAGTGTGGCTAGTTATTTTTAGTTAAATGATTTTATCGATCAATAATAATTTTATTTGGGATCTTATGTATTATCAAATCTATATCCTTAATATAAGAAAATAATTTGGTGATGAAGTGATAAATGTTATTTTGGAAGACGTTCGCTCTATTTGGAATACTATATGACTAAGGAAAATAGAATACTATAATATATCCTTTGAAAAGTAATGTTGTTTTTTTACCTATGTTTTTATTGTGGATTTATAGTGATTTGGGATATTTTATAAATGATAAATCTATCATATAGAATATGTGATTAGGTTAATTACATTTAATTATATGAATTTAAGAGTAGTCGATATTATTTGGAGATACAATTTAACGTGGAGAACTACGTAAGAAAATTCTTTTATGTTTTGGGTTTCAATATTAGTTTGGATTATATTAAAACATTTAATGGAAAATTTTTTATTGAATGGTATTTATTGAACATTGGGTATTGCGGTTTAATTTTAGAAATTAAGAGTAGTATTTCTTTCTCTAAAGTATTATCCTTTTTCAAGATCATCTAATAATGTATTAACTATTTTTTTTCGTTAATCTCTAAAGAGAAGGTAAATATATATAGTTTATCCTTTGTAGATTATGTGATTCTAGTGCTTCAGGTGTGACCAAGTCATCTTAAATACTAATCATTTAAAAAAATGAGTTAGTGGTAGAAATTAAATTATAGGATGAAATTATACATAAAAAGTAAATATATCTCCTTATGTTCTTAGTCAATCTCCAAAATAAATTCCTCAAATTTATGAAATGGAACCTAAAAAACGTTATCTGTTTACTTTTCTTACTAGGAAACTAATGACCATTTATCCCATCAAAAGTTTGTGGTTTTATTGTTGTTAACATTCTCTTGATCTTGTTTTCTATCAATCCCCACTAGAAATTGACACTTATTTTATCTTCCATATCCATGTTTTCCAACATGGAATCCTAGCATGGGTTATCTCGGGTGACCATGGTACTTCTCATTCTTTATTTTAAAGAGATAGTTTTATTGAATCTTTTTTCAATGTGGGACTTTCAATGAAGTTCCCAAGTCTTATTTTAAATTTTTGAGGACAGAATTTCCAAAAGGGGGTAAGAATGTAAGACCCCAATATTTCATAGTAAGTTATTTTCTTTAAATTCAATATCTTTCACTACATGCAACACTGAGTTTGTGCGCACCACGAATTACCAAACTAGCCATTCAAAATCCGTTATGAATAATATTAACTGGATTTTGAATTTTATATACTCCACATAATTTTAACTTATTTATTATGTGTTTATTAGTCATATTATAAGAACAAAAATCATTTTTTATATAAAAATTGTATTTTCTTAAAAAATAAAATTTAACCACCTTTTAATGGATAACCCCTTTTAAACCCAATATTTTACCCTTTTACAAATAAATTTTGAAAAAATAAAATTATTTTTTTAGAATTGGGACATCAAAATTTACTGTGGATGAAAATATGGTATTTTTCTAACAATATTCATTTTTATTGAATAGTGGGAAATACTGTATTTTAATTCAAAACTGCATATTTATCTAATTGATTTATATGGTTAGATTATATTTTAAATTGGATTTGAAATGTAATTTGATTATATTTTTAACCTTTAATCCAATGTTGTTCATTGGAATTAATTCCACTTTGAAATTATACATAGACAAGTTTCAATCTTTTAATAGTTATTGTTTCTTAAAAACACGCTATTTATTTTGACAGTGGGAATTAATTTTAAATTAATTAGTCCAAAATCTATGTTTTTACTTTGTTAAAATAAACATCATTATCTAATTCAGAATATCAAATATATCTAAGGGTGAATTTTTTGGATTTTTATTAAAAACATCAATTTTTGATGAATAGTGACACCACAAAGTAGTAGTAAAAAATACTAATTTTTCATTTAAATGAAGTTTTATCACTTCTGTGAATTTAATTTTGAAAATCCGAGATACATGTTTGTTATTATTAAGTAAAATGTGGTTCAATAAGATGAAATTAATTTTTGGTGGATAGTAACTTTTAACTTTTATTTACCGTGGTTAAAGTTTAATAGGGTAAATCAAGGTAAAAGGAATATTATAATAATACAAAATTACCTTAACATTTGTCCTAACCTTATTGAATGATTCATAGACGAACATGAGTATCATTTGGTTAATTTTGGGACTTTATGGTGCCAGTTAAGAATGATAATGACACATTATTTTAATTAACATAATGAAAAGACAAAAATGACATTAACAAATATATTTTATTATATAAATTTTTACATGGGGTTATATAAGTCATATTTTTTACTATAAATAATAATTGGAAATATAAAAATATTTCCTATATTATGGTTATTTTGTATATAATTTTTAGACATAAAATAAATTAAATTATTTATGACATCATAATGATGTAGTATTTACCTCATTAGTAAATGATTTAAATAAATATAATTATTAATATTAAAATGATAACCAAAACCTGTCCAATTCTTGTTGGATGATTTTATTTAGACCATGAGTCATCTTAGATTCGACTTTAATTAGTTTTGGTCCTTTATAAACTGAATATAACTATATAATGAAATAATAGTTTCACACTTTCCTAAAGAGCCCCCTCCTCCCCCTTATAAAAGGACACAACATCTAACCCATTACTCAGACTTCTCAAGCCCCTTGCCTCATCCAAAACCTTATCAAATAATCTCTTAAGATCCCCCTTTTCCTCCTAGAAGCCTTACCTTAGACATAAGGCACTTTTAGAATTCTGTTTGGTTCAATCCAAAGGAATTTACTCAAATTACATGTAACACTTTCTCTTAAATTCTTTGGTTTCATTTTGTTATATTTTACTTTTCCAATCCCCTAAACTCTTTTTATTCAATTATTTTAAAACAACATAAGTATCCTAAATATTCTAGGATTTTGTTATGATATTAATTCTAACTACACTTACACACACCTCCGTCTAATGGGTGAAGAACATACTGTTTCTATGGATGGAAAACTAACGCCTCACGAAACGATGATTGTTCGATTATCTCCTACCACCTCTCATGGTGGCCATTAAGATGGAAATATATTTATATATGATATATATATAAATATTATATTTATGTTTTATTTATTATTATGTATTATCAATTTGTATCATTATTTTATGGTTTCCATTTTGGGTAAAACACACTAATATAATTTGAGGAAGTGCGGGCTAATGCCCCCTCAAAATGATATGACTCGTTAATGCATTATGTGGGACATATAAACGATGTATTTAATGATATTATATATTATAATATAATTTAATTATAATATACCTGTGTATAATTATGTTTTCATTCCATCAAAATACAAAATAGAAATGAAAGTAGCACTGATCTGTACATACGGCTTACCATCATAATGAACAGAACATTTCATTTCTTATCTACAAATGTTATGTAGTGTTATAAATACATATACATACTAGATAATATATATATATATATATAAGATATCTAAATCATTTATATCATTCTATATATAATGGAAATTTGACCACATGTAAAAATTGTAATTATAACACGTTCATTTTTTACTCAAGTTTCGAACATTGATAAAATATCCAATAATGAACTAAAATAATTAACTAATTGTTATATCAAGTTAATAAGTGATATAAAATTAATAATAAACAAGAAAAATGTTCTTAATCATCTAGTAATTTAATTATGTTTATTATTCAGGAAGAACAAGGAATATACAAGACAATTCTGACTTGAGGTAAGGGGTTTCTTATCTCACTTTTAATTTTGTGAGATTTCCATTGTTCGCCACTTATTTATTGGATGTGGTGTATTTTGTATGGAAATTTGATATATATTATCATTAATCTATTTATATTAATGTAATTTTTTGATTAATATGGTGGTTATTAACCTTTGGTCATACGACTCGATTGATTACAAAGATGTAATGGTTTTTCATCTCACTTTTTATTCCCATGAGATTCCTGCTATATTGGCCATTATTTCCTTTTGTGTGGAATATTTACTATAATTTATTTTATTATTGATGTAATATAATTTAATTTATGGGTTATTACATATTAATTGTATGATCCTTATTTCATGGGTTGTATGTTTTTGAAGTTACCAAATCGGTAAGGGAATTTCAAATTTCAATTTCCACTCGGTTGGATTTACACAAACTACATTGATAATTTTAATCCATGATTATGTGTGTAATAACTATTTATCATATATGTAGTAATTTACACTCCCCTTTCTGGGGACATAGTTTTGATACACATAACCACTCCATTGATAATTTCTCAAGTCATTGATATAAACTTTATCTTAACTCAATTTTCATTCCTTGAGTTAAACATCCAAGTCATTGGTGTTGTTTTTACAGGAATACAAATGAATGTCCTCTGATTGATTTACACTGAATATCCAATCATATTGATTGAATTTATATTTTTCACCCATAATTTTTTCATTGATTTATCCTTTACCTAAGGATACTGTCTTTATAAGGGATTTCATCTCAATTTTAATTCCATTGAGACTTCTTTGTTTTTATGCACCAATTCACTTTTATATGGTGTATATAAATTACATTGACATAGTATATAATTAAATCCTTTATTATCAAGATATTATAATGTTTTTATTACCTCAATTACTTGTATTCAAGGGTCTCTCCTTTCATTAGGAACTCTAACTAAAATATCATTCTAAATTTTTTAAAAATTTATTCTTCAAAATATTTGTCATTAATGTCCATGTTTTAATAATGTTTTTAAGGATTTATTTATATAGACATTAATATTTTAAAATTAAAATTCCTTTTAAATGTTTCAAAGCGGTATGGGACACTTTGATTCAAAAATCTATTCTTAAACGGCTTCTTGTCAAATAGTGTGCCTTTTAAATGTCATAAAAAGGGTGATATTTCTCTCAAATATTTTTTAATGATTATTTTAATCTATGTTGATATCCTTCATTATTCTCAATTAAGGTACATCTATTACAATAAAATCTTCCATATTGTATTAAATTGGTTATGTTTGATTGTGGATGTGCTATTTTATACCATTCATGGTTTGTGGATAAAGTATTGACATTTCATATGCTAGTATTAATTTGAATGTTTATATTATATTTCAAACTTTTTATATGAGGAATGCATTGGACTTATTATGTGATGGGTGGAGCCCACTATAGCTCCTGACACATTAGTAGGTCTCATGAGACAAACTAGTGTCTTGGCGCAGGGCCTTGAAAATATTTTATTTGTAGTCTTGGCACAAGGCCTTGACTAAGTGGTTATGATGTCCGACATTATGAATTCCATCATTTTGATATTTGATATTGATATTTAATAGGTTATTAGACTTGTAGAATACCCAATACTATGTTTTTTTATGGAATTATTTACTCAACTCATATTCCTCCATAAAGTGTTCATGTTTATTGTTTTATAAAGGCATGTGTTTTAAGTTATTGACCATGCCTAATGTTTATGTTATCTATCAATGTATTTAATAGTATTGATATGCATTTGAGATCACCCCTTTATCATGTTTCATTTTCCCATGATATGAAGAAGTTAGTTCTGAGTGACTTGCAAGAATAATCTTGGAAGCTTGGAAGTTTCTAATGGAATAAATTAGTGTAGTTTTTATTTTCAAGTTGTATTGTTGACCTTATGCATGTATCTTGTTTCCAAGACTACTAAACTGATCATTCCTTTGGGACGTTATTCCTTATAATCATGCCAATGTATAAAAATAATGCACCGGCTCCTGGATTCTGGGGTTAGGGCATTACAGATAAACTCTTTCCATACGTAAACCACAGTGGATTGGTTAATATTGAATCATCATAATCATCAATAACCATCAAATATGTAACTTTAGTGTTCTATGAAATCCTTTGTATAACTATTCACATCATTCCCTGGTGGCTATGCATATGTCTCCAACAAAATAGCTGTGAAACAAAGGAAAATTCATCCTTAGGAGACTCATATCCTATCTCAGTATTCTTAATGGATCCCAAGCCTTGTGACACCCCTATTTATTCCAGAACCCTCTATGTCATGGAATAAATTCTCTTTCCTACCCACGTCCTGGATATATCATAACAGCATGGCCTAATTCACCTTTGGTATCTCTTAAGGATTCAACAAAATAATGATTCCACATCCCTATCCGTGAAGTTGATACACGTAATATAAATAAAATATCACCACATATTTATGGGTTTCCAGATATGTTCATTCAAATAAATTCCCCCTTTTTTATTTTGGCACACCCCTTTCCATAGGCAATACACTGTGTTCAAAAGGGTCCCAATCTCCATAATCCTTCATGGCCATTAGGGATGGAAGGCCAGTGTCCTGTGGACACCTTTTTTGACTATGTATATCATGCATCATTGGTTCTACATATTTCTTTTAAGAATGGTCATGAATCAAATGAAAATTCATCCCCAAGATAGTCCATTCCAGTTTCTGTACACCCATATGACATTATGTCCCATCTCACTACCCAAATTTTGAAGCCCCCTAGATTACGAATTACATATCATTCCCCTTTAAAATTCAAAAAGATGAAAAGAATTTCTAATTGATCTGGGGAGTCATTTACTCTCCCCTATAAAAGAGAAATTTGTGCGGCATTAGTTTCACACTCAAAATTGATACAAATTCCCCCAATACTTTCAAGCATCATCCCTCAGAGAGGCCACCAACTCTGCTCCCAACCTCAAAACAAATCCAAAGTTTTATAAATATCTCAGGCCATCAAAAATTAATGTCCAGTGTCTTGGAAACTACTTATTTGACTATGCACATAATGCCTCAGTGTCTCTACATATGTGGCCTACAAAAAGACCATCAACCAAAGGAAAAATCCATCCCTAGGAGAGTCCTCTCCTATTTAAATATGATTAAAATCAATCTCAATCCTCATATACCTCCAAATCACAACTAGTTATGGTCAAGAAAAATACCCCATTCATATATGAGATTATTAGGACATTCATGGATAATGAATCCCAGATTGGGGCCCATGTACCATCAATGTTGGTCAAATATTTTTGACCTAAAACATTAGAAATAAGTCTGATTGGAAAGACTATAAACATCATGAAAAAAATATGCAATACTCGCCAGAGTGAAAACCTACAAAGATAACCCATCGATAAAAGTTGATTACCGGCTTGTTAGACCCATACAGTGTATGGTTTAGACCAAAAATGATGAACTATCAAATACTAAAAAGAAAAATATTTTTTTTGGTTGATAACCCTTAAATAGAGGCCTCAAAAAGTTCATGTTATACTTTCTAAGCCCGTATCAAATGGACCATGGAAAAAATTAAGGAAAAAATTAAAAAGGCACAAAATTTTGTGAGTTCTTCCATGTGTGTTTAGTAAGAGTTGGACTACATTCACTGTGCCCTATGGCTCGAAAAAATAATTGGATCATGATTTTATTATTTTAGTTTACTGGTTTTGAATCATGGTTTAAGATTAATACATGATAGAAATAATGTTTATATTGTTAATAATTATTAATTGACATTATAAAGAAAAGGAAAATAAGAAATATTGGAAATAAAATCAGTTCCATTAATATAAACAAATAAAAATGGAGGAACATCACCAGTTTGGAACCACTCTATAGTATCAAAATTGAATGAGTATATTTTGATTTGGGTAATTTACAATAAGTCTCATCTCTCACTTTCCAAAAAAATGCAAAGGGATTATAGTTGGCCTTCAAGGGTCTACTCTGGAGTAGATCTCTCCCCTATATTAGCTTCAACCATTGGGTGGATGTGTTCCATAACAACTTTAAGGCACCACCATTTCTTCTTTATTGGTTCAAAATTGGAAACAAGGAGGATAGTTATGACTTCAACCTTGTTACGTGAGCCTCACATTCTCACAACTCTTCTGTTTGGGAAAAAACCAAGTCATGAGCCTTCACCTCCTCAGTCGTCAAGTGATGAAGCTCTTTAGATATGTATAAAAAGGTCCATGACTTATGATAGAAAGAAATGAATCTAGAAATTTCATCCTCACAAGAAGCAAGTTCTTCCCAGGATATGACATTCTAGAAATTAAGAATGTTTAGATGCCAATAATCAAAGCTAATAGATCCCAATTCATCAAATAACCACCATATGTTTTTTGAATCATCAGTAAACATATCTATAGGTGTTTCTCTGGAATTGGTGCATAACTAATGTCACACCTATTTTCTCTCCACTTGACGTCTCCTCATGACATTGGTGCCTTGGTCCTCCCTAACATAAATAGGTCTATAAGAGTGAGGTATCATCATTATAGTTGTAAGAGACCTAAGATAGGTTACCGAGATAGGAGGGATCTCCCTCCCCCCAGATGGGCCAACCCATGGTGCCAAACATGGGGTAATGGGTGTGGATTCAGGGATATCTGATGATACTCTATTGGGGATAGCATCATTAGGGCTATGGGAAGTATCCACAAGAGGGGGAGCAATCTGAATTACTCCAAACTGATATAGGCTTCACAGATGAATCCCCTTCTAGTTGCATCTGAAGGAGGACCGAGCGTCTTATCACCACCAAGATATGAGTACAATGTGTATCCATTGTAGTCACCACCAGGAGAGGTATATATGGAATATCTTTTAGGGTCAAGACAGGGAAAATGACGGTTAATGGATTTTGGACCCATCGAATTGGTGTTCCGAAAACCCCATTAGGGTAATAGCCCACCCACAATTGGGTATATTCCAGTGATAGATAAGTAGATCCCATTGTGTTAGGGTTGTTAACCTCCAAAGTGGAACCTTCTCATATCATTTTAATCTAGAATTATTGAAGAATTATAGGATGATAATATCCCCTTAACGGAACTGCGAAAAGAAGAGCAGTCTGTCGAAGGTACCCAAATTTCTAGTTGAACTAGTAAGGGAGGTATGGATCACAAATTTCCACTCGATCTATGAGAACAATGAGCATCAGGTCCCAAAGTTCAATAATTTTTGAGAGATCCTCTAAAGAAAAACCTTTTTCACCCCATAGTGGTCCATGATGGGTTGGGTACGGTGAAAATTAGAAGCAAAATTATCATTTAGTAGCTCAACTGCATCACAAATGGTTAAAGTCATAGAATGAACAATAATTATGTTAAGAAGAGAGGGTTGAAAGTCAAATTGTGGAACCCTCACCATATGTTGATATTCCATTAATGGGATGTGTTTCTCGATCCACCAATATAGAAATTGAAATGGTCCGCTGAGTCAATGTGGAGGTTTACGATCTTGTATTTTCCCAAGAAACTCATAATGTCGTCCAAGAGTAGGAATGGCGAGATTAAATGGTCGACTATTTTCCAGCGTAGCCACTATTATCAAAGTGCAGCCACAAACCCCAGTATATACTTTATAAGATGGGAAGAGCCATCTGCTCAAAAAAAATAAATGAAACGTTATAATTTAAGCATAAGTGGCATATCCATTCAAAGCTCATATCCATAGGTAGTATATTGTCCCAATTCAGGGGTGGCACAATATAAACCTAGAATTTTTTGAGACTGACAGGTTGGATGATTTCAGTTGAGATAGGCCCTCGGTCTAGGCCCGTTCACCTAAAGAAAAGACCATATCCACTCCTCAAATGTGATAAGAGATCGATCCTGGAGGGGTAGATTTAGTAATCCCTCTATCACGACTAGTCGGATTCTTGTCTATGGGGACACATGGTTCCTATCATCCCAAGTAGTAGCTGTTGGAAGAAATTTAGCACACATATTTCCAATAATGGGGAGTCCTCTGAGTTGGTGGATGTCTCATAAGATGATTCCAACATCCCCATGTGAAAAATGGAGGGTATTGGTTCTTGAACACTATTTTCAGATCAGTTCGGAGAGGATTTCTCCTAGAGAGAAAGATGTGAACTGGGAGACCCATGCTCCATGGTATAATTTAACCACATCCAACTTATTGGGGGACTCTAAATAGGCTTGGTGTTCCCAGAATTATTACGACCATTTGTCCTAGAAGCATCCTATGGCTCACAGGTCTCATTTTGTGCTCCACCCACCATTGGGGTTTCTCATGAAAAGTTGGTAATGGATGGGTACTATTGGGAAACTAGTTTCAAGGTAGTTTTGTGAACACTGTGATTGCCCTGAGTCCACGTCGAGACTCCTAATATGAACACATTCTCCTGAATCGAAGTAGTTATGACTTATTATATTGAGGAAATATTGGCTCGATCATGACATTGGGGTGCTTCCTAGATAATGGAAGGACGATTAGGGTCAGCCAAGGGAAAATGAATGTCATCACGAAGTCAAAATCCATGAAGTTAAAATTGCACAAATAATGGGTAATCTAGAAGCTCTGGCATAAGGAGATATTTTAAGAAGCATTCATGATGATAAATATAGGTTCCAAGATGGTCCTTAGTGTCCTCAATCATGTTTTCCCACATCGTGGTAGATTCTATCATGGTCTTTGAAATATCCATTACTATATGCACATAATGATACCAAAGGATACAAAAAGTTAGTCGAATGAGAAAACTATTGAATAAGGACCACAAGAGTGGCCAAGGGACTTAAAAGAGGGCTTGTATGGGGATTCGTGTATTGCTCTTGAAAATGGTACGTAGAATCCATATCCGGAATATTGATGGTCCATGGGGGGGTTCATTTCCCGCATAATACATCATAACACAGATGATATGTTCCGTGTATAGCCACGATATTTGAAATACCCATGAGGCGCTAGCCCATGGAGAGTTGTCTAGAAAATAGAGGGCTTTGTGGATGGTAGAGACCATAAACCAAGGCCTCGATATGCTGATATTCAAAAATGGTGATTATGTGATTAATTTGGTTTAATGGGGTTGAAAGTTCAGTTTTCCATTTTATGTTTGTTGTGAAAAACATGTAAATTTCCTAGCATTCACCTACACAGAAGTCCATACATTAGTTTTAAAATCGACCACACCATTCGTAAATCCCAAAATTTGGATCACGAGTAGAAGAAATTGGGAAGAGTTAAATTCGTGGCACGTACAAGGTGGTTCGCGAATGCCGAATTCAAAAAGACGGCGGTACGCAGACATAGATAAAACCAAGGGGAGTTTGAGAGCACGTTTCTCCATGATAAATTCTAAAAGAAAAATTACCTTGACCCCTATAAATAGGTGTGGTCCCCTCCTACCAGACCTATCTATTTTACCTCAATAAACTTTATTTTTGGACAAGTTCTACATCAAATTAGATCCCTCTTCATTTTGAATGATCACCATTCGGATGGGGGAATTTTTTGGGTCCTAAAAACATCACAAAGGGAAATAAATACTCCCATAAGATCTTTGAAAAATGAATAAATCATTATTATACCTACATCAAGGCATGTGGATGAAAATTGTATTGAAAACTTTGGAAGAAACCTATAGAAATCAAAATTTCCAAGAGTTTTAAGTGACTCATAATCCATCACCGGGAAAGGCTCAGAAAATGCACGAACCACAGACCATAGCTATACGGAAGGACCCGTGAGGCGTCGGCCTGCAAGGCGATGGCTAGTGAACCTAGGAAGCTTTAAACGACATCATTAGCATAATCAAGCACATTAACTCCATCTTCATACTATCTCGCAGACTCAGTATTTCATTGACGATGTAAGCTAACACGGTTCTGCGAACCACGAGCCCTAATCCAAAAACGCCACAAACCCTTATTGACCGATTCTTCTATGGGTTGAGATATATCGTCACAGACATCTAAAAATAGTGTTGCATTCCCACAGATATGATTTCCACAAATATCTATAAAAGGAGCACATATGGAATTGAGAAGAGGATATATGAATAAAGAACGAAAGAAACCCTATAGGTTGGAAGAAATATTTCAGAGAGGATTCAAACTTCGGTTTCAAATCATCGATGAAGTGAAAACTGCGAATCATGTTTCTTTTAGTATAACCATCTAAGAACCATAAAAAAAAGGAACATGTTAATATTGGGTAAACCATGAACCTATTTGGTGTCATCACAAATTATAAATTTCTCGCAGTTGGACTCCCCACAAACTATAGGTTCCAAGACCCTCCTTCAATATAGCGCTCTGCATAGTGAATTTCTCTGTAGATCAAACCACGCACCGTGTACTGCATTAGTATGTGGATAGAACCTAATGCGGCATGGGGGACTATATCTAGGACCATGTACCACTTTCGTATGTGGTTTTCCATACCCAGGCCCACGTACTTTTTTGGTATGAAAAATACCCCCTACCCGCATAGCACTATGGTATGCGGGCCTCCCCCCATCCCGTGTGAGAAAACGGTACAAGGAATGTGGTGTCTTTAGGTTCCCTTACCTACAACTTCAATCTTGACCTCTCTATTACCATTCAGTCCTCCACAGATCCTCTACTAACTAGTCTGCTAACATTAGGCCAAAGCCTCCTCCAAATCCACCAGACCTGTATGATAAGATCTTTGGGTACATCATCAAACCTCGTTTTTCCTACATACCATTGGTAAGGAGAGTCAAGAAGGCTATCCCCACAATGTTTTAGACTCATGGGATGTATGTAAGTCTACATTCCCATTGTAACCCGGAGTACAAACATGGAATACTGACATGAACCTCCCCATTCTAAGGATTAAGGGTGATCACTTGATTTTCTATTCAATGAGGAATAGTTATCCATTGAAGGAATCATGATCTATTCTCTTTTCGATTAGGAATGACATTCCTCCCCTTTCCCATAACACATTCTAGGGCACTCCCACTGAGGTATGTCCTTGAAATTTTGAGATCCGAGACGCATCACCTCCATTGTCATCATGCATTAAAGGGTTCATCGCACCACTCCTTCTCCCACCATCGCCTTGTCCTCTTCCGCCAGAGGCCCAACATCTTCCATCAGTGGGAGAGAAGGAGTGTGGTTTGTTGAATCTCTCACATCCACTTATTTGTCACACTAAGTGTGAATCATGTGGGCTTATATATTTGTGATTATCAAAAAATCCAAAAAATCCAACCCATAAATGAACTACAAGAACTTTGATTCCTATTCAAACCAGGATACATAGGACGCCTTCAGGAAGGCCCAAGATCAAAAGGGGTGCCCTTCTGAAAGGATTAACCCAGAAAGAATCCCCTAAGATGGTAAGCATCCATGCGTAAGACCCAACCCATAATGAACTACAAGAACTCTAATTCTTTTTCAAACTGGGATATGTAGGACGCCTGCTTGATGGACTTAGCTCAAAGGGGGTTCCTCTCCAAATGGGCCCACCCAAATTATGCCTCCCAAAAAATGGGCCTCCTACCAGGTCCAAGCCTCAAGCTAACTGAACAATGTGGGCTTTTCATACTCTCCTGAAGATGTGTAGGAATCCCATCTCATGGGCCCAATCCCAACATCAGCCCACCTTCTGTCCCTCCTGGATGACGATAAACTTCAAAGAGCCATATTCCAAGGCTTAAGACAACATTTCCCTTATTGCATAAAATCCATGTATATCCACGATGATCCTAAAAACCAGGGGTAGACCATGGATACACTATTTTAGAATGCACCAAGGATTCATGAAAAAGTGAACACGAGTTAAATCTATAAGACATCCCCAAAAAAGGAAATAATTCCCCCCAAAATGGTGCGATGAGCCTGACCTCCCATCCTCTCAACCAATGGAGTCCTTAAGTGTTATTGGAAAAATATGGATCCAACGAACGCTTTCCTTAAGAAAGCGGGTTAACGAATCATGGATACTTGGGTTGTTGGGTGTTCCTGGCCCCATGAATAAAACCATTGGAGACCTTCTGAAGAAGTAATATCCTAAGAGGAAAAATTTTACAAATACTTCACCCCATGTAATTTCCCATGGAGACCATTTGACTGTGTCACCTTTTTCGTAATACAGAAGGGAGAAATTGCCTAATCCCAATGGGTTCGATCTAATTTCCCATAAAGGAAAAAAATGTGGATCAGGCCGAAACAAAGATGATGAAAAGAAGGTCTCTATAATGATAGACAAATTATTTTCACCTATCGGACCATTTTGTTATCCTTAAAACAAATCACCTCAGGCCGAACAATCCCTAAAATATCCTCAAACCCGAAAAGACCATATAACCCAAAAAAAATCATAATACCCTTAAAACACAATAAACCTCCTAAAAAACCTAGAAATACCAAAATTTATAAAAACCCAAAAAAATATTTAAAACACCAAATCCTCAGAATCCATAAAATCCCATAAAACCCTAAAATTTATAAAAATAATAAAAAATGCTAAAATCCTAAAACCCAAATTAAAACCCTATAATCACGAAAAAAATAAAAATACCATAAAACCATAAAACCATTGAAAATAATTATAATAGTTTTAAAACCCTAAAACTTCTTAAAACCCTATTAATATGAAAAAAAACAAATAAACCCCTAAACAACTTGAGAGACCTAAAATCCTTAAAACCGTAAAATCCAAAAAAATCCCTTAAACCCCATAAAGGCCTAAAAAATTCACTGAAAGATCCCCAAATACCCTAAAACCCCTAAAAGACCCTAAAATCGCTTAAATACAATACAAACCCATAAGAAACTAAAACCCCTAAAAAAATTTAAATACCCAAATAACCTCAATAATACCCTAAAAATCATAAAGACCCTAAAACCCACAAAACCTCTACAAAATTAGATAATCTCTAAAAAACCCAAAAAACAAAAAATAATCCAAAAGACTCTAAAACATCAAAAAAACCATAAATCCTCATGAAAAACACTAAAAATCCTAAAACCCCCTAAAATCCATATAAACCCTAAAACCTCTAAAAAACCTCAAAATTTACCAAAAACACCAAAAACCCTATAACCCTCTAAAAATCCCTAAAATCCATAAAAACCCTTAAAACACAAAACCCATAAAACCCATAAAAAATCTTAAAAAATTACAAACAAAAGAAACCTAAAACCCCTAAAAATCCATAAAAATCATATAATCTTAAGACTCCCTAAAACAAAAAATAATAATAATTACTTAAATAACTCGAATAAACCACAAAAAATTTATATCCTCGAAAAAACTAAACAAACTCTGAACACCTCTAAAAATCCTTTAAAATCAATAAACCCCCAAACCCTAAAATCCATAAACACCCATATAACCCCTAAAAATTTCCTTAAACCTCTAAACGCCGTAAAAAACCCAAATAATATAGAAAACCTATAAAACCCCTACAAATAAGAAAAAATACCTAAAAAGTAGAAAAATCTGATAAACCATAAACCCCTAAAACCGAACAACCCATAAAGCAACTAAAACAATAAAAACCCTACAAACATAAAAGAACCATAAATTCCACAAAATCCATAAACCAGTAAAATAACTCTAAAATACCTTAAAAATTAAAATCCTAAAACAGTGAAAATCATTATAAACTGTAAAAACCCATTAATAACTCTAAAACCATAAAACACAATTAAAACCCAAAAAAATTAAAAAACCTCTTAAAAATCAAAATCGATAAAACCCCTAAAACCCTAAAAATAAATAAATACATTAAAACCATAGGATAAAAAACCCTAATGTTCCTTTTAAACAATTAAAAAACACTTAATACACCTAAATCAATAAACCCCTGAAACCCTAAAAATCCCATAAAATACTAAAAACCCAAAAACCCAAAAAAACCAAAAAACATTAAAATCCTAAAAAATCCCTAAAAAATACTAAAGGAATCAAAAAACACTAAATAAAGAAAATCCATAAAATCCCTAAAAAAACCTAAAACCCCAAAAAAATCCCTAAAGTACCCTAACACTCTTAAAGGACTTTAAAACCCTTAAACACCTAAAAACCTAAACCCTAATAAAAACCCAATAGGTAACTAAAAACCCTAAATTACCCTAAAATCCATATCAATCCCTAATAGTCCCAAAACACCATAAAAAATATATAAAAAAAATCAAAGAACACACTATGTACCATATTTTTTTGAAAAGAATCTAAAAAATCATGAAACCACATAGTAACCATAAAACCCCTAAAATTAAAAAAATACACTATAACCCCTAAAAACCATTAAACCCTAAGAACCCTTAAAACCCTAGAAACATAAAAAAATATAAAATCCATAAAAAACCAAAAAAACTAAAACCCCCAAACCCCTAAACTGTAAGAAACAAATAAAACCCCAAAAAACAAAAAACCCCAAAAAACACATAAAAACCAAACAAACATTAAAAACGTTTAAATATTTAACCCCCCCCCCAAAACCCTAAGATCTTTAAAAACCATAAAACCCAAAAAAGCACCAAAAAATAGACAAGACCCTAAAATATCATTAAAACCCCAATAACTCTAAAAATCCTAAAAATCTATAAAAAACATCAAAACCCAAAAAAATCATAAAAATTAAAAAATACTAAAAACCCTTAAAGCTCTAACAACATAAAAAACCCTAGATACCATATAAATCTTAAAAATCATAAAAATCTTAAAACTCTGAAAACCCTAAAACACTATAATCAATAATAAACCCAAAAACCCTAAAAATCATAAAAATAATGAAAACTCTTCAAAACTCAAAAAATAATAAAATATCGCCAAACCCACAAAAATCTAAAACCCAATAAAAACCTATCATCCCAGTGATGTACATAAAAACCCACAAAACCCCAAGAAATCATGAAAACATCAAAAATGCCTTGAAATCTCCAAAAACCAATAAAATCCTCTTATAACCCTAAACCCCTTAAACATCCCAAAAATCCCAAAATCCCCGAAAATCATATAAATCCTTTAAAACCCTAGAAACCCCTAAAACCCCCTAAACCCCCCAAAAACCCTAAAACACCAAACCCCCTAGAAGCAAAAAAAAACCCAAAAAACCCCCAAAAATTAAAAAACGATTTACACCCCTAAATCAACAAATCCATTTAAAACCCATAAACCCTTTAAACCACTAAAACCCCTAAAAGACTGTAAAAACCATTAAAACCCTAAAAATATTAAAAAATAATTATAAACCATATAATCCCTATAATCCCTAAAGACCATAAAACACATAAAATACAATAAATCCTAAACGATCCTAATCAACCTAAAAACTGTAAAAACATAAGAAAACTAGAATACAAAAAAAAACTCAAAACCCCAAAGAACAATAAAAATTATAAAAAAACCTAAACAACCCTATATAGAAAAAAAATGACAAAAGCCCATTAATGTATATTGAAACCACCTAAAAACCCTAAAGCGCCTAAATACCCAAAACAACTAAAAACCCAAATCCCTTAAAACCGTAAATCCCAAAATATAATAAAAACCCATTAAAATAATAAAAACCCTAAAACCATAAAAAACCTAAAACCATAAAAACACTCCAATCCCTTATACTAATATTAAAAACCATAAAAACCCAATAAAACTCAATGTATCCAAAATCCCTAAAATCTATATAAATCTAAACCCCTTTAACCCCCCCAAACCATTAAACCCATAAACCCTGAAACTCTTCAAAATTTCTAAGTAACATAAAAGTATGCAAAAAACCCTCAAAACCCCCGAAAACCCTTAAAATCCTAAAAACCCTAAAAAAGAAAAAAACCAAAAAAATCACCAAAACCATAAATACCCTAAAAACTCTAATAACCACAACGAAGTAAAAAAACACGTAAATACCCAAAAAATCCCAAAAATCCCTTAATAACCTAAAATCATTACAACACACCTAAAAGAAAAAAACAACCTTAAAAACACTAAATGACCCAAAAATCAAATATTAAACCAAAAGTCCCTAAAACCCCTACAAACCCTATAAACCTCTAAGCACCCTAAAAACCTTCAAAACCTAAAACCCCTAAAAGACCCTAAACCCCTCAAAAACCCCTAAAACCCCTAAAACCTAAAATCCTATAAAACCCATAAATCACCTTTAAACCCCTTAAATCACTATGTAACCCTAAAACCCAAAAAATTACTAACAACCAAAAAACAACCTATACAAACCAAAAACCTTAATAACCCATAAAAACATTCCAAGACCCTCAATCCCCCTAGAAATCCTCCAAAAAAGAACGAAAATACTAAAATCATTAAAAACAATCAAAGTCCCCAAAAAAACCTAAACACTCTAAAATCCCATAAGTAACCTAAAGACGTAAAAAACCAACAAAACCTTTAAATCTTTAACATAATCCAAAAAACCCAATAAAACACTACAAAATCCTTTAATGCCAAAAAACCTAGAAAATATAAAAACCCTAAAAACACATAAAACCCAAACAAACCCTAAAAATCCAAAAACACACTACGAAACCCAAAAAACTATAAAACTACTACAAAAAAAAAGAAAAACCCTAAAAGAAGCCTGAAATCCTTAAAACTCAAGAAACATAAAAAATTATAATAACTTAAAAACCCTAAACAAACCTTAAACACACTAAAACAAACAAAAATCTTAAAACCCCTAAACTCTAAAACCCATAAAATTCAAAATAACCCAAAAAACTGACCTATAAACCATTTAAAAGCTAGTATTTAAAAAACCCATAAAACTCTCACAAACCCTAGACCCTTAAAAACCTTAAAAACATAAAATCCATTAAAACCTTTCAAAACCCGAAAAACACTAAATATTATCAAAACCCTAAACCCCCTAAAACCTCTAAAACTCTAAGGAAGCTAAAAAACATTAAAACCCATTAAACAATTTTTTTTATAAAACCTAGAAACCCTAAGAAACTTGAAGTAAACCCTAGAAATACATAAATACCCTAACAACCGAAAAATCTCTAAAACCCCTAAAAAACCTAAAACCCATAAAAAAGACTAAAAATCCAAAAAAACTCAAAAAAAACTTAAAACCATAAAAACATGACAGAACCCAAAATACCATTAAAAACGGAAAAAAACCTTAACCCCCTAAAAACCCAAAAGAACCTTAAACCCCCTAAATACCCAAAAATAAAACTAAAAATCCACAATAACTAAAAACCCTAAAAAGCCTAAAAAGTCCCTAAAGCCCCTAAAAACCCTAAAAACACAAAAAAAAACCTAAAAACCATAAAACCCTAAGAACTATAACACACACCCCCAACCTAAAAAACCAATAAAAACCCATAGAGAACCTTAAAAAACCCTAATGGAAACTAAAAAATACCAAAAATTATAAAACCATTAAAAACCATAAAACCCCCAAAATCTAAAAAATATCAAAAGATCCCCAAAAAAAATAAAAACTCTCAAAACCCCTTAGAGACCCTACGAAACACTTAAAATCCTAAAAAACCCTAAAATCCTTATAAAAATAAAAAAACTCTAAAACCCCTAGAAAACACTAAAAACTAAAAAATACTAAAAGAACACTTTGACCATAAGTGACTCCTAAATAAAAAAATTAAAAATAAATAATAACCCTACAAAATCATAAATGAACTAATAAAACACAAAAAACACCAAAAAAACATAAAAACCCAAAAAATAAAAAACCCTTAAAAAATATATACAAATAAAACCCTACAAAACCATAAATATCCTAAAAATCCAAAAACCCCCAGTAACCCCAAAATCTCTAAAATCACTAAAAATCCACAAAACCTGTAAAAATACCAAAAAATACATTAAATACTACAAAAAAAAATTAAATACCAAACAACCCCCTATAACCGTAAAAACCCAAAAACCCTTAATAACACTAAAAATCCATAAAAATTACAAAATATCACTACAACCACTACAACAAAAAATATACTCTAAACCCCCTAAAAAATCCCAAAAACCCTAAAAACTAGAAAGAAATAAAAATACCTAAAAACCTTAAAAATCCATAACTATCACAAAAAACCAAAAAACAATAAAAACTCGATAAACTTGAAAAAACCCCACAAAACCCTAAGAAACCCAAAACACTAAAAATCATTGAAAATCCTAAAAACCATTAAAAACCCTCCATACTCTAAAATATCTAAAAACCCCTAATACCCCTAGAAACCCTAAAAACTCTAAAAACCCAAAAAACCTAAAAAACCTAAACATTGTAAAAAATTCAAAAAATTACCCAAAAATAATAAAAAAACCTATGAAACACTAAATACCCTAACAACCCATAAAAAAACTCAATACCCTTACAAACAAAACAAAGCATCAAAAACCCTAAAACCCATACAAAAACCATAAAACCCTACGAAACCATAAAAATGTTAAACATCCAAAAACCCCAAAAGAACACTAAACATTTTAAAGAACCATAAAAACACTATAAACCCTAAAACATTTAAATACAATAAAAACCCTATAAATAAACTAACAACCCCAAAAACCCATAAATACACTATAATCCCCTAAAAACCCTTCAAACCCATAGAAACCTATAATAAACCATAAAAAACCTAAATCTCTTTAATATAACCTAAAATATCCCAATCCCATAAAATACCCTAAAACCCATAAATCATTTAAAACACAAAAATCCCAAAAAAATCCCTAAAAATCTAGGAAAATAAGGCCTAAAATCCCTTTAAAACTAAACAAACCCTAAAATCCCTAAACCACCACCCCCCCAAATGATAAAAATGTAAAAGAGCCCGGAAACCCTAAAAGAACCCTAAAGCCCATAAAACCCAAAAAACAGTAAAACCCCTAAAAACTTTAAAAAAATCAAAACCATAAAAACCCTAAAAACGCTAAAATGACACTAGAAATCCATGAAACCCCTAAAAACCCTAAAACCAAAAAATCTAAAACCCAAAAAACACCTAAAAACTCAAATAATATTATATTCCTAAAACCCGCAAAAAAACATTAAAAAACTCTATAAAATCCAAAAAAACCATTAAATACCCTAAAAACCATAAAAACCCTTTAAAACCCCTCAAATCATAAAAATACCTAAAAACAAAAAATACACAAAAATCTATAAAAATAAACTAAAACCTAAATAATCCCAATTCCCCAAGAACCCCTAAATGCACCTTGAACCACCCAGAACCCTAAAAACCCCTAAAACCCTAAACCACATTTAAAATACCTAAGTCATTTAAAATCGATAAAAACTAATAAAAACTCTAAAAGCATTAAAATATTTTAAACCATAAAATCATAAAACCCACAAATCCCCAAAAAACGTCTAAAACCCCTAAAAACCATATTAATACAAAAAACCCCTAAACACCATAAAAATCCAAAAAACCCTAAAAAATTGAAAAAAATGAAAAAAAAATAATTAATTATAACCCCTAAAACCCTTAAAAACCATAAAAACGTTAAAAAACCTAAGACCATAAAATCTATAAAAGCCCCTAAAACCTCTTTAAAAACATAGAATACATTTAAAACCACTAAAACCCTAAATTTATTAAAAACCCTAAAAACATTAAAACCCTTAACCCCCCTAAAACCCTAAACACCCATAAAAATTTCTAAATGACCCTAAAACAACAAAAAAACTTAAAATACACTAAAAGGACTTAAAAACCCAAAAGACTAAAAACCTCAAAAGATCCTAAAACCCAAAAAAACCCAAATAAACTTTTAAATAAAAAAAAATGAAACCCAAAAATAGACAAAAATAGTAAAAACCATAAAAACTAGAGAAACCCCTATCCCCCACCCCCACTAACAAAAAACAAAAAACATTAAAAACCCAATAAATCAAATAAACTCTCAACCCTTAAAACCCCTACAACAATCCAGAAAACCCTAAAAACATTTTAACTAAATTAAAACCCTAAAAATATCACATAAACAACAATATCATAGTACCCATAGAAAGACTTAAAATCTCTTAAAACTCTAAAAATGCTAAAACAATTAGATAATTTAAAAAGCAAAAAAACCTAAAAGACCCAAAAACCCTAAAATCTATAAAAACCCATAAAAACGATAAAACCCTAAAAACAAAAAAATACAATTATATACCCTAAAAAAATTATAACCCAAAACCATAAAAAACTCAAAAACCTCATAAAATAGTGGAAAACCACTAAAATCCTAAACCATTAATAACCCTAAAAACCCAATGATCCCCATAAAATCCATTATAACCCTAAATATTCTTAAAAGAAACTAAAAATCCATAAAACCAGATAAAACCCATTAATCCCATAAAAACCCTAAAACCCCTAAAAACCTAAAAACCCTAAATAACCGAAAGACCCGAAAAAAATTCATAAATCCCCTAAAATCCCAAAAAAATCTAAAAACCTTAAAAGAACCCTAAAACAAAAAAACACTAAAACCACAAAAAAAACTTACAATTCTAAAAACCCTAAAACCCTTTAAACCCCTAAAATCTCCCCAAAATCCCATAATATCCAAAAAAATCCTATGAAAACATAAAAACCGAAAACCCCTTCAAAATCCTAAAACCCTAAAAATTAATAAAAACCCCTATAACCCTTAAATGTCCCCAAAAACCAAAAAGAACCCTAAAAATTTATAAAAACAATAAAACCACTAAATACCCATACGAACCAAAAACACCAAAAACCACCCTAAAACCTAAAAAACCCTTTAAAACCCATTAAAACCCAAAAAACCCAAAAACCCTTAATGGACCCTAAAAACCCTAAAGGAACCGAAAAATCATAAAAACTCCAAATGCACCCAAAATACATAAAGTTCCCTAAAAACCATAAAAACCCATAAATAACCATAAAACCTTAAAAACCCACTTAAGAACCTAAAACACCCTAAAAACCTAAAAGACCCCAGACCCCTAAAAACATTAATTTACCCCCCAAAAACCTGAAAAAACGAAAACCCAAAAACCCGTAAAACCCATAATAACCAAAAAACCCCAAGGACCCTAAGATCTATAATTTTTATTAAATGAACCTAAAAACCATAAAACCACAATTAAACCTAAAAACCATAAAAAACCACTACAAATCCCTAAAATACCTAACCCCCCAAAAAGCCCTACTAACCGTAAAACCCTAAAAACCAATAAAAACCATAAAAAATGTAAAAACCATAAAAACCACTAAAACCCAAAAAATTCCTTAAAACCTAAAAACTATAAAATACCCTAAAATCCAAACCCTCCCCCCTATGAAACTGAAATAACCAAAAAACCCCTAAAAAACCTGAAAACCCCTAAAACACTTAAAAATCCCAAAACCAATGAAAACTGTAAAACACTAAATTATCCAAAAAATTGTAACACATGGTAAAAACAATAGAAACCCTAAAAACACTAAAAAGTTGAAAAAACACCCTCAAAAATTCAAAAATCACCAAAAACCTAAAATCCTTGAAAATATAGAATCCCCTAAAATTCATCGAAACAAAAAAATCATGAAACACAAAAAACCATAAAAATCACTAGAAAGCTTTAAAACCCCCAAACACTAAGAACGTAAAACAATAAAAAAGTGTGAAACTACCTAAAGACCATAAAAACCCCAAACCCCAAAAAACCCACAAAAATATCAAAAACTCTAAAACCCATAAATCCCCTAAAATAACCCTTGAAAGACAATAAAAACTTAACGCCTTATAAAAACCAAAAAACATAAAAACCCATAAAAATATCCCTAAAAGAACCAAAAACTCTATAAAACCCTAAATATATATTAATATCCTAAAACCCTAAAATATCCCTAAAAGAACCAAAAACTCTATAAAAACTGAACGTCCAAAAAACCTACTTTGAAACCCTAAAAGAACATAAAAACCCTTAAAACCCTAGATGACCCTAAAAACCCTTATACCACTAAAAGAACTGAAAACCACAGAAAACACCGTAAAAGAACAATAAAATCCATAAAAACCTAACAAATACTAAAAACATCTATGAAATGAAAAACCTGTAACAACCCATAAAAACCCCTAAAACACCTTAAACCCTAAAAACAACCATAAACCCCTAAAAAAGTAACACAATCCTAAAAACATTAAAAAACCATAACAACCCTAAAACAACAGTAAAAACTGAAAATCCTAAAACCAATTAAAACATTAAAAATCCATAAAAATAGTTAAAACCACTAAAACCATGAAATCCCTAAAATTAGTAAAAACAAAAAATAGACACTGAAAACCAAAAAAAGACCCTAAAACCATAAAAACTCTAAAAATCAATAAAAATAATTTTAAAATCCTAAAACAACATAAATCTATAAACCACTTATAAACCCCTAAAAACCCTAATAGACCATAAAACCACCAAAACCCTTATTAACTAAATAATTCATAAAATCGATTAAACCCCAAAAATACTAAAAAACATAAAAAACATAAATACCCAAAAAAACACTAAAAGAGCCTTAAAACCATAAATCTCTTAAAAACCCTGAAATACCTAAAACCCCTATAAACCATAAAACCAAAAAACCAACCCCCCCAAACACTATAAATATTCTATGAAACATAAAACCCCAAAAAATACCCCCCAAAACTCTAAAAACCCAAAAAACCCTAAATCAATAAAAACTATAAAAAACAAAAAGAAACTCTAAAAAGAAAAAAATAATTTTAAAAGACCCTAAGGCACATAAAACCCCCAAAATACGAAAAATACCCGTAGAAACCATTATCCTCCTAAAACCACATAAACCCAAAAATATCCAAAAAAATCTATAAATGTACCTTCAAATACCTATAACCCTAAAAACCTAAAACACCCTAAACCCCCTAAAAACCCAAAATGATCCTAAAACCCTTCTTAAAACCCTAAAACACATAACCCCCCCCCCCAAACACCAGAAAAACAACTAAGATCTTAAAACCCATAAAACACAAAACAAATTTAAAATATTTGAATACCATTCAAGATCTTAAACCCAAAAAACACTAAAATGCATAAAAACACAAAAAATACGTAAAAAATATAAAATTATAAAACCCAAAAATACCATATAACCACATAAAATCCATAAAAAACCTAATACCTTAAAAACCCTAAAATCTCTAAAAACCAAAAAAACTCTAAAAAACGAAAAAAAACTCTAAAAACCCTAAAACCCATCAAATAACCTTTAAACCCCTAAAATTCCTAAAACCCCCAAAAAACCACTAAACCATAAAACCCTCTAAAACCCAAAAAATACCTAAAAACCCAAATTAGCCACAAACCCCTAGAATCCTAAAACCTTAAAAACACAAGAAACCCAAACAAACAAAACTTGCCTAAAATGTCTACCTCGAATACTAAAACCGTAAAAGCCTATAAAAACATAATAAAACTCTAAAAATAATAAAATATAGGAAAAATCCTATAAATAGAAATATACATTAAAAAAACTGATTCCACTAAAACAAAAAACAAAATCCTTAAAAATCGTAAAACCCTCAAAGTACATAAAACCATAAAACCCTAAAAATCCCTTGAAAACCCTCAAAGCCAAGAAAAAACCCTAAAATCATTAAAAATTATAAAAAACATAAAATCTACAAAAAATCGTTGAATACCCCAAAAAATATAAGAAATCCGTAAAAATACTGAAACCCTAAAAACCATAAAAACACTTAAAACTCATTAAAGCCCCTAAAACCCCTAAGACATGTAAAAACTGTAAAAACCCACTAAAAATTTAAAACCTAGAAAACCATTAATAATGCTAAAAATCCATAAGTACACTAAAATCCCTAAAACCCCTAAAAACCTAAAATTCTTAAAAACACATAAACCCACCAACAAACTATAAAACACATAAAAACCCCAAAAACGTCTTGAAACCAAAAAACCCAAAAACAATAAAATATAAAAAAGACCCTAAAATATTAAAACCCTATAAAAAATCCAAAATGACCATAAACCCATAAACACCTTAAAACCACTGAAATCCATAAAAATAATAAAAATCACCTAAAATCCAAAAAACCAAAATCCCAATAATCCCAATAATCCATATAGCCCTTAAAACCCCCTAAAACCATTGAAGAACTAGAAACCCAAAAAAATATAAAAAACTCTAAAACCCATATGAAAAGTAAAATGATCCTATAACCATTAAAAACCTAAAAAGCACTAAAACCCATAAAAACATGAAACCCCTAAAAATCCATTTAAAACATAAAAAATACTAAATATAGTTAAAATACCTAATAACACTAAAAATATAAAAAACATTAAATTCCCCTAAACTCCTAAAACCCTAAAAAATAACAACTTTTATAAACCATTAAACACACTAAAACTCCTAAAATACCTTAAATCCCTATAATAAATAAAAACCTAGAAAATTCTAAAAACCCTAAAAGACCATTAAAAGCCTATCAAGACCATATAAACCCTAAAAACACATAAAACCATAAACATCTAGAAACCTTTTAAAACACTAAAATCAATGAAAACCCCTATAACCTATAAAAATAAAAAAACCTAAAAATACAAAAAAATTATTTATAAATCTTAATAATCCCTAAAACCATAAAATTCCAAAAAACCACCCAAAAAGGAAAAAAACACTAATAAGCACAAAAACCAAATACCCTAAAAACTTAAAGAAACCCCTATTAAACCCTAAAACTACTAAAAACACTAAAAACCCAAAGTACCCTTAAACCCTAACCCCACTAATAATAATAAACCCAAAAAATATACCAAATAACATTTAACAGATAACATACTAAAATCCCTAAAGCCCCATAAAATCCATAAAACCCATACAATCATCAAATATATATAATAATAGTAAAAAACACATAGAAACCAAAAAACCCAAAAGAACCCTAAAAACCATTAAACCCCATTATACACTAAGAATCCTAAAATCCCTAAAAGCCTTAAAAATCCCAAAAAACCCAAAAAAATTAAAATACCTTAACTTTCCTAAAAAAACATTAAAAACTAAAAACACCAAAAAAATAAAAAAAACCCAAAACATTAAAAAAATCCTAAAATAATTCAAATCCCAAAACCACTAAAGACCACAAAAACAATTTAAACCCCTAAACACGTAAGGATACCTTAAAACCTGTAAAAATATAATCCCCTTAAAAACATAGAAAAAAACCATAAAAACTAATTTTTTTTATTAAAATCCAAAAAACCCCTATAAAAATCATAATAATAAGAAAACACTAAAATCCATAAAACACTTTAAACCCCTAAAAACCCCTTCAAATAATGAAACCCTATAAACTTTAAAAATACCTAAAACCATAATAAATCCATAAATCCTTAATAGAACCCAAAAAATCCTTCAAACTATAAAAAACCTCATTCCCAAAAAATATAAAGCCTATAAAAACATAATAAATCATAACAAAAAGTAAAAACCTCAAATAATACTAAAAAAAATTAAATAAAAATGAACATTAAAACCCTAATATCATAGAAAACCAAAAAAACCATAGAGGCCCTAAAAATTTCTAAAAACAATACAGAAACCAAAAAACCCCAAAAACCCCAAAAACATTAAAATACCTAAAAAACAATAAAAACCCCTAAAAACCCCTTAAAGGCTCTAAAAACCCTTAAACCCACTAAAAGAACCTAAAATCAGTAAAATACTTAAAAAACACTATAAATTACATAAACCCACCAAAATATCATAAAAACACCAAAAAACCGTAAAACCCTAAATGACAATAAACACCTAAAAACAACCTAAAACCCATAATCCCCAGAATCCAAAAACCCCCAAACAATATATAAAGAACCTTAAGAACCCAAAAAAATATAAAATCACTAAAATACTCAAAAACCTAAGAAATTCTAAAATAACTTAAACCCCTCAAAAACATAGGAAAGATAAGAAAAAAATAACCCCTAATATACTTAAAACCCATAAAAACCCTAAAAACGTGAAAACCCCTAAAACCCCTAAAAACCCTAAAAAACCCAACAAATTTAAAAACCCTAAAACCATAAAAAAACATAAAAAGAAACTCTAAATGAACTATAGTAACCATAAATCCACTTAAAACGACAAAAAAACACCATAAGACCCCAAAAACCATAAATATTATAAAAATTATAAATAACGTAATATCTATAAAAACACATAGATCCTCCTAAAAACCATAAAACCCCTAAAAACTCAAAAAACACATAAAACCTAAAAAAAATAATAAAAACACCTAAATATCCTAAAAACAAAAATGACCTTAAACCCCTTTAGAAAGAAAAATGATACTAAGCACTCTTAAACACACACAAACCCTATAAACCTTAAAACCCTAAAACCCCCAAAAACACTAAAAAATATTAAACCCCATAAGGGGTGTATGGTGTTGTAATATGGTCATGCAGGGTGCCGATTTCTGTAACAGGTTTCGTCGGGAGGTGGTTGATGCTTGGTTAGGAGAGGCTGGTTGCTGGAATCTAAGATGCAGTATGCTGGGAGATAGTTGTTTGGGTGGTTCTAGATGCTGGAACATGAGATTTTGGATGCTTGTTGCCTCTTGGCTGGGAGGATTACCCCACCCTGGAATGTGTTGTATGAGATGTCGATGCTAAAGGTGATGGATGATGGAACATGTACTGGGAGATGTTTGTTGTTGATTGGTTGGGAGGTGCTGATGAATATGGTGGAGCTGCCGAATGTTGGAGTTGGATGAGAAGGTGTTGAAGCTACTGTTGTGTTTGGTCTTTTGTTTCATTTCCTTTTTTTGGGGGATTGTTTTTTGGGTTGAGTTTGATTGACCCCTCCCCTCCCTAGTATATAGTCTCTTTTTTGGTGTCTTTTTTTTTCTAATAAATTTTGGGAGCACTAGGAATAACCTAGTTCTACACCTCTTCTGCCCTAATAAAATTTTAAAAACAATAAAAAAATTTAAACCCATTAAACCCTAATAACCTAAAAACTATTTAAACCATAAAAAACAAAAAAAAATCATGAAAGCTTCCTAAAAACATAAACAACACTAAACCATCTAAAACCTACTAAAATAAATTAATGACCTTTAAAACCCCAAAAACCCTAAAAACACAAAAAAAAACTAAAAACCATAAACCCATTAAAACAATAAAAACCACTAGAAATCCAAAAAACCCCTAAAACCCCTAGAATCCACTAAAACCCCATAAGACCCCCCTAAAACACCTAAAAATCCATGAATCCCAAAACCCCTAGAATCCTTTTAAAACCCTAAAAACAAAAAAAAAACATATCTCAAAAACCTATAACCCTAAAAACCTAAAATACTATAATCTCAAAAAAACACTAAACCTACTAAAAAATGTAAACCCTTCAAATAACTAAAATCCCTAAAACCCTAAAAATCCCTAAAAATGATATAACCCAAAAAAAAATTAAATTATAAAAAATCCTACAAACTAACGAAAATACATAAACACAAAATAATCCCTAAATTTTCCTAAAAACCCTAAAAACCATTTTTTGACCCTAGGTGATGCATGTGGGTGTTCAAGAAAAATGCAAAATGGTCTGACATGTGACAAGAATTTTTCCATTATTATAGGGAATTTTACATCAACATTTTTGTTTCGGCATGATCTGCATCATTATCCTTTAGGGGGAATAGATTAACCCCATGAGGACTGTACAATTTATATCTTTTTCATTATGAAGGAGGTTCCAAAATCAAATGGTCCTAGTGGGTGAGTGCGGGGGGTTATGTATTTGCGCAATCAGCCCTCTTAGGATATGACATCCTTGGATAGAATCCAATGGGGTTATTTCTGGATCCAAAACACCCAATGACCATAGTATCTATGATTCATGGACCTTCTTTCCAAAGGAAGGTGCTTATTGGATGATGATTTGGCCAATGACACTTAAGGACTCCATTGGTTTAGAGGATGAGAGTTTAGGCTCATCTCACCCTTTTAGGGGGGAAATTTCCTATTCTGGGACTCTCTTATAGATTTAATCAATGTTAACATGTTCTATAATCCTTGTTTCATTCCTAGAGAGTGTATCTACATGCTACCCCTAGTTTGCAGGATCATAATGGATATAAATGGATTTGATGCTATGGAGGGAATGATAACATAACATATGAAATAAGGCACTCTGGAGTTTATCACTATCCAGGAGGTACATAAGGTAATTTTATGTTGGTATTGGACCCATAATATGGTCTTCTTACTTACCCTAAGAAGAGTAATTAGAGAACACGATGTTTGATATGGGTTGGGGCTTAAATATGGAAGCAACCTATTTTAGGGGAACATGATTGAGTGAACCCTTTCAGAAGAGCATCTGTTTGAGCTTGGTCCTTCAAAAAGACGTCATTCATATCCTAGTTTTATCATTAATCCATGTTCTCATAGATCAGGATGGGTTGGTTTTGTAGATTTTGTAATCATCCAAAATCTCTAAGACCACATGATTCATGCTCGGTGTGAGAAAAAAGTGGATGTGAGAGATTCAACAAACCAAAGATATTGTCTCCCACTGATGGGAGAGGCTAGGCCTATAGTGGAAGAGGCTGAGGTGATCATGGGTGAGGTAGGGGAGTAATGAAACCTTCAATGTATGAAGACATTGGGGGTCATGTGGCTCGACTCTCGAATAGTTAGGGACTTACCTTAGTGGGAGTTCCCCAGAACATTTTCTTGGGAAGGGGAGGAATAGTGTTCCTAATCGAAAGGAGAAGAGAGCATGATTCCTTTGACTGATCACCATTCCTTATTGAATAGAAATTCAAGTGATCACCCTTAATCCTCAGAATGGAGAGGGTCATGTCAGAATCCCATGGTTGGACTCTGGGTTACCATGGGAATGTATAAATACAGACATCTCTAGAGTCTGAACCATTGTGGGGAAAACCTTTGGACTCCACATACAATGTATATGTAGACTCCGAGGGGAACGTTGATGCACATGATGATCTGATAATAAGGGTCTAGTGGTATTGGAAGAGGCATTGTCTTGATTTTAGTAGACTAGATCAAAGAGGAGTTATGAATGACTTGACAGTAATTGATGGGCGAGATTGGAGCTGGAGAGAAAGACACCCAAATATGCCTCATTATGTGTAATATTTTATCATATGGGGTGGGGGGTGCCCGGTATTCCATATTTCTATGAAAATAGGGGGTCTTCTGCTTTCCAAAGCTGTATGCAGGCTTGGGTATGGACTGCCAAGTAAAATAGTGGTACACGACCCTATTTGTGGTCCCCTATGCTTTTTTGGGTTCCATCCTCATACTAATTTAGTATGCGGTTTTTGGTTTGATCCACATAATGATTCAGTATGTAGAGAAACATACTATAGGAGGGTCCTGGAACCTGTGGTTTGTGGGGAGTTCATCCATGGGGAATTTATGGTGTGTAATGACACTAATTACTTTCATGGTTTACACATTATTATTAAGTTACTTCTTTTTATTGTTCTCTACTGGATATACCTGTGGGAACATGAATTATGGTTTTTACTTCATTGATGATTCAAAACCAAATTCAGAATCCTCTTCAAATTCATTCTTCCAACATCTGGGGCCCCCTCCATGCTTTCTTCATCTGTCATCTTCTACTTCCTCCCATGCCCCATTTATAGATAATTTTGGAAATCATATCTATGGACATGAGACACCGTTTTCATAATCCCATGATGTAAATGTGGCCTATGGATGACTAATCAACCAAGAATAGTGGAGGTGCATGATGTTTTTGGATTATACTCATATGAAAACCACATCGTTCGCATGGATGGTGTGGGAGGAGTACCTCTATAGGGTTCTTTCCAGTGAAAACGGTTTGTGGAGGCTTCGGTACATGGGTGTAAATTCACCAGGAAAAACTTCACTCGATGGACAACACCTCATAGGCTAAATGTCATAGTACATCCACATACTGGTGGCTCTCGGTTTATTCCTTCTGCGAACCTTTCCTGGTAATCGGTACATGGATAGGCTTGGGTCCTTTTCCAAACCTACTTTCTTCACTTATCTCCTCAAATTATCAATCAAAAATGCATCAATATTATTTACGAAACATTTGGGAGTATTTTTTTCCCTTTACTAAATTTTAGGGACCCTACAAATTCCCCCATCGGAATTGTATCTGACCGGGATGAAGAGGAAGCTGTTGTGATATAGAAGCGGTCCCAACATTATTGGTAAGATAATGCCCTAATTTTTTCTAAATCCAAGGGACTCAAAGAGTTTTGTTTTACTATATCTGTGGTCAAATGGATAACCCCACAAAATTATTGTCTTTTTCTATTATCATCCTAATTATCTCATAAGCCTATTTGGTATTATCTTAACAGGTATTACTTGACTTTTTTAGGCCACCCTTTGCAGGTTTCTGAACTAAGAAGATTTATGTCTCTTTTGAGTATTTAATAGCTCATATTTTTTCCCTAAACCATATATAGTATAGGTTTGGAAAGTTGATACTTGAATTTTATCTAGGGGTTCCCTTTTGTGGGTTTTCACTCTGGTCAGTATTGTGTTTTTTTAATTGGTGGTTTATAGTCTTTCCAATATGGCTAATTACTAATCATTTAGGTTCAATAGTTTTGACAAAACAAATCAGGGTCCCCTTTTTGGAATTCATCAAACAAGATTGTCCTAATAATCTCCAACATGAATTATGGATTTTTCTTGACCCCAACTTTGTATGTTTTGGATGTATATGAGTCTTGGGAGCAATTTTTGGTTTATGGAGGTTGGAGAGGACTCTCTTGGGAAAACATTTTCCTCTGGTTGATAGATGTTTTTCATGAAACATATGAAAATCCACCAGGGAATGACACTCATAGTCAGACAAAGGTGTGCACATGACAGTGGCCTTAAATCTCTAATAGACTGGGAGATTTATAACCCATTGGATTTGTTTTGAGGTTGGGGACTATATTGGGTTGTCTATGTAAGTGATGATGTCCGAAAGTATTTGTGGAATTTGAATTATATTTAAATGGAAATCCAACCCCACAATAATTTTACATTTTAAAGTGATAGTAGGTGAATGGTCTAGTTTAACATCTTCCACCAAGACACTTTTAACCTTTTATGGGAAGTCATTTTACATGAACTAAGGGAGAGTAAGTGACTCATTATTTCAATTAGAAAGTCTTTTAATATTTAGGAATTTGAAAAGGGAAGGACATAGAAGTTGTAATTTGGCTGTTTCCAAATCCAGGGAGTGATATAGGACATGAATGTCATGCGGGAATACAAAAATTGGAGAGGACTCTCTTGGGGATGAGTTTGTCATTTATGACAGTTGTTTTGAAAAAGACATATGCATTGTCACTGGGGCATGATATGCATATTCAAAAAATGTTTTCTGCAGGACACTGGCCTTACATCTTCAATTTCTATGAATGGTTATGAATATTGGGAGATTTCTGGAGATGACGTATGGCTTATAAGAGGGGGTGCACCCAAAAATGATAGGGGGAATTTCTTCAGCTGAACATTTCTGGGAAAACTAGAAATACTTGTGAAGAATTTCATTTTTCAGGAATGAATAAACTTCACACATAGGGATGGGGAATCATTATTTTGTAGTAGCCTCAAGAGAGACCATGGATGAATCGGTCTAGGATGCTCTGATATATCATGGATGTTGGTAGGAAAGAGAATGTAAACCATGACATGGAGGTTTCCCAAATAAGGAGGTATGTCATCAGTATTGGGAGTTGTTAGGCGTACTGAGGTTGGAGAGGACTCTTCTTGAAGAAAATTTTTCCTTTGGATGGTTTCTGTTTTGTAGGAGACATATATAGATCCACCAGGGCATGATGTGCAAAGTCAAACAATGGTGTCTGTAGGACATTGGTCGTCCATCTATGATAGGCATAGATGATTATATAGATTCATTATTACTCAAATCAATGAGTTTAATGTATTATTGGAGTGTATTCAAACACATTAGAAACATTATGGTTGTAATTCACTCATGGGATCAGGTAATCTCCTACATAGATCTGACTCATATGAAGGGTGAGGCATTCATCGTTTCTTTGGATTATTCTTTATTGTAACATTGTACAACTAGGACCCAAAGTTTCTTATGGGGAAGTGAACCATTAAAATAATTTTCTTGGGACATGCTTCTAGGACCACACTCCTAGACTGATTTTCCATGATGTTATGGTGGATAATCTGCTTAGGTCCCAAATCTCATGTGAGCTATGATCGGTGTGAGAAACAGGGGATTAAGAGGATCTTAGGTCAACACTTAAAAATGAAATAAACAATGGCAAGGATCATTTTATGCTTAGAAAAATTCTATATAATTTAACCTCATGGAGTAAGGATGAATTAAAAACAATTTATCATCATGTGGGGTGGATGTAGGGTAATCTCGATGTGAGAGAAGTGAACTATGACCACTCTTATGTATCCCTGTAGGAAGGACTTTTATGAGGATTCTCTACATTGATTTAATTCATGAAAAAATTGACATATTAATATATTATGTGGCTGGGATAGAATCATATAATTTGGTTCTACCACTCATCTTATCAGGGGAAAACCAAGTCGTGCATGATGAACAGTGAGAATTCCTTATAGAGGTCTATCCCTTACATAAAAAGGAAATGCATTTTGTTTGAGGAGGTCAAGCCAAGATGAGAATCTAATAATTTCCATTGTGTGGTGTTGTTTAATTTCATGTAGCCCAGACACTTCTGGCCTTATCATTTAGTGTCGTGTGGTAAGGATGTAGGCATCATATCTTATCATCGTGTTGTGGATACGCACTTTTCACAAAGACCATAAATAAAATTGAGTTAATCATGGTATGAAAATTCAAGTATTCCTCAGACATGAGTGATGATAAAAGGTGTAAAAAATAGTATTGGGTGGGCTAGTATTAGGAGTAATTACATGGGGATTGGAATTCATTGGGTGTTTGGAGGTTGGAAAAAAATCTCTTAGGGAATAATTTTCCTCTGGTTGGCTGCCATTTTGTAGGTGACATATGCAGAGCCACCAGGGCATGATGTGATTTTTAAATCAATGATTTTTTTAGGAAACCTGAATTCCATAATTGATGACCATGAAGGTTTATTGAGGTCCAATACTTCCCATAGTATAGAGTTTAACAAATGGGAAAGATGTGTTTGGGAATGTAAGGAATATCCAGACCATGATTAGCCATGAACTACTGAATCTTTTACATATATCTGATCGATATGTAGAGGGAATCATGATATTTTGACACCTTATGATTTTAGGAATTAAAACATGGAACTTCCATCATCACTTTGAATTTGTTTTTCAGGAATTTGAGGGCATGTTCTGGATCCCGTAATGCTGAGAATCAGGTCGCACATGAATCTTGGAGAACCTTACAATTTAATGTCCTGGGGTTGGGACCATTCATGGAATCCAACATGCAAGTTTGACCAATGCCTAGGGGAAGGGTAATTTTTTTGGGTGGATGGACCAGGATATAGGATTTAGGCAACGCAATGTATCCTGCAAGGACAAGAATCAAGAAATTCATAGTTTTAAATGTTCCCTATAGAGCTCTATCCCATGTGTAAGAAAATGGGTGGTCAGGGTTTCTTTAATTGGTGGTTTCAACCAAATGTTAAATCTAGGAATCACTACATATCCTTCATGGGAAATAATCAAGCCATAAATAGTTCTAAATGTTCCTCGTACCAATCTGACTCAGACATGGTAGTAGGGGTATTTTTGTTTCATCCACTACGGGTGCCAGGTCTATTGTACTCCTCTATAATTTGTTTATGTAATGGAATACATACCACTAATCCTAAGCTCATGTGAGTCAAGATCAATGTGAGAAAAAAGGAGTGGTGGCAATTTTTCTCATAGTATGGTGTGATAGGGGATACAATAGATGAAATTTTTTCATATGGTGGATGGGCCAAGATCGAGGGTTGAGGCATCACTACGTAACCCACTGATGAATGGGAATCAATCCATACGTATCTATTTGGAATCATTCTAATTTTAAATCTTGTGATAAGGGTGGAATCTATACAATTTAATGTCATGGGGTCAGGGAAATAGTAACAATGTATTTTATCATCATGCTAATATGATGATTTATGCTACGCGGTTTAATGTCATGTAGCTAGGATGCTATGTTGTGTAATTTAGATTTATGTAGTGAAGACATAAGTAGTCTCTATTATGTCAAATAATTCATAAAAAACCTGGAATTAGTGGGAGATGTGAGGCTCCATCTGTTCATTTATATCAATTCATATTCTCCATTCAAGTAGGCTTTATGTATGACATATGGTCCCTCCCACTTTGTCTCAATCCTTGGGGGTTTCTTCCCAGGTGTAGTAGGCGTTTTGGGGACCAACACCATCTCTCAATCAAAGAAAGACCGAAGGAGAAAATTTTCATTGAAGGCTCATGTGATCCGATTTTTTAGACTACCAAATGGTACAAAGTGTGCATCCTATTCTCATCCAGATGCTTCAACTCATCAAACCATTTCTGGGATTACTCATCCATGGAAAGTTAATCATAAATGGTAATGCAGAGCAATGGAAATTGAACTTTGATGCGAATAACCACCCTTGTCCATTATTCTAATGAGTACAGGGTTTCCTGTGTGGTAATTTCATTCATGGTCTGATATGCCCATAAGGCATGAAATAACTTGTCTAGACATGATTTCTTATTTTTTTCACCATCACATGGCGCATTTTGGACAAAATATTTTTGAAAGCCTCTATGTGACCATTTTTAACTGCATGGTAGAGGGATTAATGGTTGGATTTGATTCCATACTATGAGTATAACTTGCCTAATTCAGCAGAGTAGAACTTGGTTCCATTTTTCGTCAGTATTATATGAGGGATATAAAATCTGGTAATGACAATGGAATTATCCAAGCTAACAAATTTTTTTCCATGACCTCTTTAAGGGGTATGGATTTGTCCAACTTGAAGAAGAAGTTGGTTTCTGTGATAATGAAATTGAATTTAATTGATGTGGTGGGAGGATATTGTCCCAAAACACCCATCCCCCATATGAAAAATGGCACGGTGTACTTAGCTGTGTGAAGTAGCTCCTAAGGTTTGTAGTTAAAATTAGCATGAACATGCTAGGAATGGAACTTCATGGTGAATGTGTCACAATATTGGATCATAATAGGCCAACAATATCCCTTACTTTGAATTTGATGGGAGAGCATGGCTACCGATTGGTGTGCTCCACAAGCTTCGGTATGCACTTCGTTCATGACGACACATATCTCTTCTCCATCGATTCACCAATGAAGGACCCCATCAAGGCCTTATTTTGGAGAACATTTTCTTGGTTTGCACCATTTTAAAGGAAAAAATTGAATTCCCACCTCCTAATATATTCTCTTCCATCCCTATCTGGTGGGAGTTCCCCCTTCCAGAGGTAATTTTCATTGGGATTCATCCAACCATTGGTGTGACCATAAGGTTCAGAAATAGAGATAATCTCATCGATTTCCTCCACATTATTCCGAGTGAACAGAATGACCATCCAACAGTGGGAAATGCTGGGGGAATATTTCATCCCATTTTGGACAATCCAGGCTTGTAGCTTCATTTTCCAATGCATCGGCTTTAACATTTTTTGACTCTGGGACATAAGACATCATTTGATCTCATGGGGATTTGGAAACTAGTTATTGATCATGGTTCATAAAATGTACGAATACTTATTTATTAATTGAATAGTCACCATTAAAATTCTTTATTACCAACTCTGAATCAATTTTTTTTCTTTAGGAATTCAGCTCATGCATGAAGCACCATCTCCATGCCTGCAATGAGGGACTAGTATTCTACTTCATTATTTCAGCACCCCTCTGAAAGGATGAAAGTGTAAGTAAAGTCGATCTTCTCTAGGGATAACAGTATAACACCTAGTCTTACTTTATTGAGATTGGGGTCCTCCAAAATTTTCCATGTCGAGCTTCTAGAGGCACCATCAATGTACATTTCCCTTTCCTAAAGTCCTTCTTGGGGGAATAATACCACATCATCCAAGAGTTCAGTATCTAATGGGGTTGTTTCTTCTGAGGGATGATTTGGTAGGAAGTCTTCTAATTCCTAGACATTAATGTATTTCTGGGGCATGTACCATATGTGAAACTGTTGTATGATCATTTCCCACTATGATAGGCATCAAGTTAGCATAGTAAGACAGAGCATATACTTGATTAGGTTGTAGCGGTAGACCAGATAGACCTCAAGGTGTTGCAGGTAATGCCTGAATGTTTTAACCACACTTTTTATGGCTAGGTAGTTCTTTTTTATTCTTGAATATCAAGTCTCAGTATCTATCATTGTTTGGTTGGGGTAATGGAGAATGTTCTCGCTACCAGCGTTATTCTTCTATGTGAAGAAATCACCTAACGACCATTCAAAGGTAGTTATATACATAATGAGTGGTCTCCCCTAAATTTGCGGAATCAACACCAGTAGTCATAGACGATATCTTTTGAGATTTTTAAATTCTTCTTGTCAATCATTATTCTACTCATATGTGACCCCTTTCTTCATTAACCTAGTAAAAGGAAAACACTTACCTGCAAGGTTGGCTATGAAGCACCAAAAGTTGGCTAGGTGCCCCTAAAGGCCCCTAAATTAGGTGAGATTCTGAGGCGAAGACTATCCAAATATCAGTCTTTTATTCTCATGGTTGTCCTTGATGCCGTAATGGCATACGATGAAGCTGGGGAATTTTCTAGACGTAACAATGAAATCACACATTAGAGGATTCGTCTTTAAACTATGTTTTCATTGTTTGTGGTGTATATTTTCAAGATCTATCAGGTGGTTTGAGCATTTTTGTGATTTAACCACCAGATCATCGATGTAGGACTCAAAAAATTTTCCTTGGAAGGGATTGCAAATGTGATGCATGATGTGATGATATGTAGAGTCGGAATTTTTCAGACCAAAGGGTATCACCTTATAGAAATACAATCCCTAGGGGCCCTGAAAGTAGTGGTTTTCTTATCTACTTTAGCCATTCAGATATTTTTATATCCAAAAAATCCATCCATGAAATAGAGGGCCTCATATCCTGTGGTTGCATAAATCAATAATTCTATAATCAAAACTGAGAAATCACCTTTCTGGTAGTGCCAGTTGATATTCTTAATGACAATGCAGACTCTAATATATCCATTATTCTTTTCAAGAGGTACTATATTTTACAACCATACTAGATATTGGATTCCTGAATAAATATTACTTTGATTAGTTTGTTAATATAAGCCTTTATTTTGGCAGTATATGTCGGGTGGGTCCTTTTGGAAGACTTCTTATAGCCATAATGGTGTTTTGGCAGACCTAGATGGTGAGTAGAAACCACAGGATTGAGGCCTGTAATTTCTATGTAGTTCTGGGAAACCACATATTGATGCCTAATAAGGATGGATGTCTTTTCCCTTTTCTCCATGAAAGGCATATCCACACTAATCAGAGTGGGTCACAGGTCATCTTCAGTGCCAAAGATTATCTCCCTATGTTCAACAATTATGGTGGAGACACCATCTTAGAATGTGGTAGTGGTAACATTGAGGTCTTATTATTATTATTAATATTCTTCATCATCATCATACTTTTCTTCATCTTCTTCACCTTCTTCTTCTGATGGAGAGAGGATTCATGAGGTGAACATTCCATCATTGGGAGAGAAATCAAAACTCTGTTTGATGGGAACTGGAGTAACTCATTTTTTTCCAACTGATTGTGGGGAATTCCTTGAAGAGGATGGAATTTCCTTGCTTTATTTTAGTGATAGGACATTTTATTCTACCTTATTAAGTAAGACATGAACTTTCTGGGTTCCTAAGGATGGGTCAGTACTATATTTTTTTGGGCCATCGCTCTCATCATAGGGGACAACAAAATTTTTAGTGTCCTTGGACTTGGAGTCCTTAAAAGAAATCATGAAGACGTTTGTGTCTGTAACTAAGCATGAACTTAGGCACTCAAATTGGTTAATAGGTAATGCATACTCTTCCCTAATCTATTTAAAGGGATCGACAGGATCCATTTCAAATCCATTTGTTGTCCCGATCCAATCAATGTTGTTGTCCAAAGACTGCTTCTCTTTTGTATTATAGAACCCTTCATCGATGTAATGCAACTCACAGGATCCAAATAGGGATTTATCGGTGTGAAATGTCCCAATTTTTCCGTTAGTGAAATATTTGATTCACTGATGGTATGATGAGCGAGTTTCAGCATGCTGATGCAGCCAATGCCTTCCCAACAAGAAGTTGAAGTCCGTACATTTCCACACTACCAGAAACGTAGAATCAGAAATTAGTTCACCAAGACATGTTTTATACATGATTCACCCCAATTTCATCTACTCACTTTTTTCATATCCCAGTACAGTTGTGGTGAATTATTTTAGACTATTATCATTATATCCCAACTGATGAAGTGTTTGTAGTGGGAAACCACAGAATCTAGATTCATTTTCAATGAAAATTATCCAAACATCAGGTCCATTTATCTTTATAGAAACATATAAGGGTTATATGTTCCCTTGCATGATGGATTATTTATCCTGATATGCAGAGGAGATGATGGTGATGCATTCTTTGAGATTGGTCTATGTTTGACAGACTTCGGTAGCTGCTACTTTAGCTTCAAATTACTCGATATTTAGTAAGGCTTTGATGAGTGCCTCCCTAAGGTATATAGACAGACTCAAGGAATCCAGGGTCAATATCTTTTCCATTACTGAGGCTAGTTGCTTCATGATATCATATTAATTCTCTAATGGCCGGTTCTTCTCAAGTCGGGGATGATCTTCCATGGGAACATTAGGGGTTTATTCTTTGTACATAGATGGTATAACCATTATTACAGGAGCTATTGGAACTTCTGTACATTCCGAGTTTGGCCGAATTGATCTGCATGCATGCCTTGGGTGATTGAAAATATGTTCTTCCTTTAACAGATACTCCAAGAAGATTGGGATCTGATTTCTTTTAGTGTGGAGAAACACGCTGGTCCTTCTCATGTCTACTGGAGGGTTCTTTTGTGAGTTTCTACAACATTAATAATTTTATTTAATGTGTGGCAGGTAATTTGACTCGTGTCAGGATCATGCCTTCTAGGAAACCCTTGGCCTCTCCAGCCTCTTCCTTTAGCTCTCCGGTTGTACGTGGGGAATTTAGGTTTGAGTCATTAGTCTTTATCAGATAAGGGGTACATATTTTGAATGGAATTAATGTAATCGAAGATTAGTTCTTGATTCAAAAATTCTTTTATCTAAATGTCTTCTTCTGATGTTGTTGTTTTTAGGGGCAGTTCCCATTTTCTTGTTTGGTAGTCCCAGCCATTGTCACATTTGAAGGCGGGCTTCACACTGTCCTATTTGGAGGGAGGGTTATTTTTTTGCAATGTCTGCTGGCACAAAGCTCCAATGAGTCATGATCAGCTTCAAATTCAGTGTTGGATCATATTCTTTCTTTTCCTTTCTTCCCTTCTACCCCTAGAGGATTATGGGGTTGAGGATGATGGATGTGTTGCGTCAATAGATATTTGGGGCATGGATGGTTTCTTCAACTGCATCTGGAGGATTCCATGAGCATGGATGGATGAATTCCAAGTCTCCCAACATTCAAAAATTTTCGCCTTTTTCATTAAACTATTATCCATTCATTTTTCTTTCCTGGGTCAGAGGTGGAAACATATTCCACTTGTGCTGGTGGTGGACCCAACATGACTTGTATAGAATCCCCAATCTTTTATAGGATATCCTTGAAGATGAAACACTCCTGAATGGTGGGCCCTAGTATATGGTGATAGGGACAATACTTTTGATGGTTTTCTAGACCCACTTCATTAGCTCGCATTGTCTTTGGTAGCCATAGCATGTGGAAATTCATGGAGGCTATGAAGTTGCTGTAGACTTGGTCCTCTCGGTACGAGTAAACATTATTTCTTCATTCCTAAGACTTATTTATTTTAGAAGCCCTTCTCTTATCTTGCCGATGTGGGGGTGGATGTGGGAATCTTGGAAGTCCTGTACAGTATGGTAGAGGCCTGATAATTGAATATGGTGATGGTGGTGGCTAAATCGTGATAGAATCCACTTTATCTTTTCACGTTCATTTCCCTAGGGCCGATGGGGCCACCGAGGACATGATATTGTTCCTCTACAGTGAGTCTTCAATCATTTTATCAATGGGTTAGAAATAACAGAATCCACTTGTGTACTTAACTAGGATGAGCGATGTTTTAAATTCATCATAGAGATTATTGGTGCACATAGTGATCATTTCATCCTGGGGCAGTGGTCGGTTTCAGGAGTAATTCATCCCTTTCCATCTGGTTATGAAGTCTGAAACTCTTTCATTCTCTCACAACATGCAGTTCATGAGATTACTAACTTTCATCTTAGGCTTTGTGGAAATTAAATGGAAGTGAAATTTTCATTGGAGGTCCTCCAATCCTGTGATTGAGTTAGTTTGAATGCTAATATACCACACATAGGCTAATCCCTACAGAGTTCTAATGAAGCACCTAAGTTTTACTACATCTTGTTGCTTTGAGTTGCCCATCATGGGGTCATAGTAAGACTCATAGTGGATTAAGTTCTATTCCAGGTATCTCAATCCATTGGACACTGGGAATATGGGGTACCCAATGTTTGGATATGGAGGAACGTTTCTCACCCCTTTGGGGTAAATTTTTCACTTCGGTTGTATCGTAACATGCCACCCTTCCATAGCTTCCGGCCAAAATGTGAGTTACTTGATGGTATTCAAGTTCCCTTAATGAATTTCATGCGAGAAATGATCTTGGGATGGTATGGTAGGGGGGAAATCTTGCTGTGTCAACACTACTAGAATTTGGAGAAGATACCCAGTTCGGGGTATCCTTTGTGGGTTTTTATAAATTCATTATGGATGCTTCCCCATTGGAGGGAAGTCTTGACGTGAATCCAGGGATGGATTCAAGTATGTTGATGGTCCCAATGATAAATTTCATGGGCATAAAAACTTAGTTTCATTTATGAATATGAGTGCCTATGGTAAGGTAACCTCTTCTAGGATCACCTGTTGACATTCTTCCAGAGGAAGACATCCACCAAGATAGCTCCCTCGACGTAGCTCATCATTAATTATCTAGAGCTCTTTCATTTATTTTTTCTACATGAAGAATCATTCCTTTATCATGAGGGACACATTCTCAAGGGGAGGATTATGTAGGAACTAGATGAACTGGCATTTATTATTCTCATTGTTGTGGTTTTTAGAGGGATGTATCAATGGGTTTGTTGAGGGGGCACCCAAATTTAAGACAACACTTTGGTTTCACGTGTGCACACCATTGAGTTCGATGTGAGCTGCCTCTGAGAGGGTACCATATTCCATTGCATCCCCTCAATTTGTATCATTTCCTGTGATATCCATGGTCCTGACATTCACCATATTCACTAATGCATACCACATTGGGGGTAGTGTACCTAGTGCCAAATTGAAGGATATATTTGTGTGCCCTTTGTTGGTCTTTCTCCTTCCATTCTGCAGCATCCATCTAATATCATGGTGAAGACCAACCAAGAGGGAGATCTGGTCTAACCTCATGATATTCCTTCATCTCAAAGGGTATGAATCATGAGATAGGGTGGAGAATGTGACCTATTTGTTTATCATTCCTCCTAGAATGGAGAAGACAAATGCCTACTGTGCGGGAACTCTATGTAAAAATTCCCCCATCCCATTGGGTGGGAGTTGCTCATGTTCTTCCATTGATGCACTACGGATTGGATTTGTTTGTCTTATGGGGGAATTTTTAGTTTAAATTTCACCTACCCTTGCGAGCTGGGTCTATTCCAGTATTGTGATGGTAACTGCCGCTATTGAAACGTTTTTTATTTCATGCACTCTTGGGTGGGTGTGGGTCGAGTATGGAATTGTATCCACATGAGATTTATTAGATTTCTAAGACATAAGAACTTCTTTTTTTTTGGAATACCTTAGGTTGTAATCCAACTGGATTTTCTTGATTTCATAGATTAGTGTCTTTTCGATGGATTGATCACATCAGGACCGAAACGTATGAGACTTACTCAATTCCAGTTTTTAGTATTCCATCTTTCTTGTAATGTGATTTCATTTGACTGCTACGTTTGTGTAATAAAATTGGAATATGTCATTTTTTATGATGTTGGATAGAAAAGATATGGGTTGAAGTGCAGATCTCTATATTCTCCCCATCCCTAAATATGAATTTCAGACCGGGAATCTCCGACGAGGAAATGAAACTTGTGTTTTTTGTGGAGGAAATCCATTTCATGGTTTTTTGGCCTTTCTGATCATGGAAGCCTTGCGTACATGAGGTATTCTAGGTCTATTAGATGGTGAAGCTCACCTAATATGTTGAAATTGTTTTCATACCCTTCATAGGGAAATAATGTTTCTTTTAGATGGCGTAGAGTCATCTAGATATTAAGGAGACTGTTATGCACACATTCCTCAGAAAATTTCGTTTGTATGTCAAGTGAGAAGTGGTCATTGGCCAATACACCAAAAGTATATTATCCCTAGCTAGTTTTCATCTCAGAATCAACATATCCTATTATTGTTCTTCTGGGGACACCTCTGTTGTATATGCCATGCTTGACTACTTCATAATAATTTCATTCCAAGTAGCTGAGTCAGTAGGAGCCTAATCAATATGTGAATGGTGCAAGGGTGGCTTGGAAGATGAGTGTGGCATTAGAATATTCTCTAGTTGATAAAGGATAACACTCATCATAGATAAATTTTTTCACATGTCTGACTCAATTTTTTGAGAGCCTTGGCGTTGGAGGGATTTTTCACATTTTTTCCAGCAATGGGAGAGCCCTCTTGCTAGCGTGATTTTTTATTATTGGGAGGACCTTTGAAAATGGTGCTACAATGTAGAGGTCTAAAATTTAAAATTGATTCCTGATCATAGTTAATGTCCCCTATGGCGTATACCCTGGGGAGGACCTTCCGGGTGGGCTGCAGCGAGTGGAGGACCTTCTAGTTTCTTGATGTCATTGACAAGATGATCTTCTCGATGACTACTATAATGGTGAGGGATACTATCACAACATGATATCCTGTTTTAGGGAGAATTTATGTAGTTTACATCATGGAGAGGGACTCCTTGATGTAATACAATAATGGAGGGACCTTCTCATTTCTTGATGTTTCTATTGGGATGACCTTCATAGCAACTTCCATTGTGGGGAGGGCCTTTGCAATGGCTTTAATCATTGAATGTACTACCATCATGACTCAATGTCTGACTGCAAGAACAATCATATCTACAGTTTACACCCTAGGTTGGACCATTATGGTACATGAAAACAAGGGGAGGACCTTAATGTTGGTTGATATTCAGGTCAAGGGGAGAGATATCCTGACATGTATCAGATGATTGGATCTCATGATCGATCATTCCTGGCACATGGAGTAATCCACCGTGGGTGCTCCGGGGAGGACCTTCAGAGCTACTAGTAGAAGCATTGCATAGAGGGCCTTCGAAATTACAAATTCCACTTCCATATTTTAGTAATGGACTGATAGGGTCTTGATCCTTTATTGATATATGTTTGAGGGTGTCGAGAACTCCAGTTTCCAGTAGAGTAGGATCCTGTATGTGGACTTTATTTTTTGGTTGCCTTTGGTGCATTTATTTCTTTCATGCTCTCTTTCTTATAATTGAAGCTTCCTGCTGTCGGTAATGGACATCATATACGGGTACCCATTTTTTATTTTCCATTGATGTATCTGAGATACTCTAACGAACATCATGAGTATTGGTAGGGATATATGCCTGACCTAGAGCAGTAACCATGTTGGACCAGCGTCCCCCAGTTGGAATGGGTATTTGTTCCCGATCTGATTGGCTGTGTGTCATGGGATATTTATGTTGACCCTCTTATACTAGATTGGGGTTTAATAACTTCTTAGGAGTGACTATCCCATTTTGTGAGTAAGTCATTATATTTGGGGAAACCTGTTCATGGGCATACTTCCTCACCTTTTCCATTAATGAAATGATATATTGGAAAGATTGGATGATATAGTTTGGAAACGATGTTTTATCTTCCAACATTTCCAATTTTTTATGTGATACATCTTTGGATAGAATGGGTTTGAAGGCCAATTCCAATTTCAAAGAAGGAGTTTTTTCCTACTCCGGTCCTCTGTACGTTGCCAGTAGATACTAGCAATTCTCCAATTTCGGGAAAGAGGAACGAGACTGCCACTGGTTTTCTTCTCTTGTTTCCATTGTATTTAACTGGTGGGTTTCATATTTATGGGTGGATTTTATCATATTCCGTCTTTCCTCTATATTTGTCTCACGGTCTTGATATGCATCCATTGGAATTTGAATCTTCTCATATTTTTTTTCTTCCCTATTTGGATTCCGGGCTTGATACGTATCATCAGGTATTTTTGCATTCCTATAGATTGTTATCGTACAATTTGGATAATGGTATTCTTGTGCATCAGTAGATATCTGTGTCTTCCTGTAATTTTATACTTTATCAACATGGTGGGACTGACGAGCACTGGAAGGAATGTGCACATGCTCATATTGTCCCACCCTATTTCTATGGTGGGATTCAATGGATGGGGAAGCGATGTATGTCTTCCCATTGAATTCATCCATTATTTTATGGTGTTGTTCCACCTCAAGAATCAGGGTGATATAATGATCATGATTATACGTATTCCACCCTTGGAGGGTGTTTCGAGGGGCCCGTTTCTTCTAGAAATTACCAAGTTTCATCATCATAAGATCCTCTTTAGTATGAGGATACTTGGTAGCCTGGTGTTGGCAATGAATCTCTTCAGTAGGGGCCCATGAGTAGGACACTTGTATAGCTAAGATGAAGTCATCATCATCGACATCATCTACCTCCGAGTGATAAGGGAGGAACTTGTTGTCATGCTCTGAAGACATGCTCCCGAAACATATTGAGATGACCAATGGGGTTGCCTTGTGTTGGGGTTACAACCACAGTTGAGGAGGCAGCTGGGAATCCTATGCAAATTGGAGGGCTTGTCTTGCGGCCTCCACTATATGAAGGGTAATATTTTGGTGGTACTTATTAATAAGCGTATTGGATACCCAACATTGAAGATTCTTGGTTGGTGAGTGGTTCATACTTTTCATCGAGGCCATGGCCTCCTGCTGGATCGCCAAGGAGCGTGTCTGTATTTGTCTTTAGTATATCATTTGGATTTAAGGTTTCTATACAAGAACCTATAATATATATATATATAACATAAAAAGACAAAAAATCCCTATCAAGGTTTAATCTCTTGAACATATGCGTATTTGACGATTCAGCTTGGCCCCTTACCTTTTTAATGGTTACATGAATGTGCTTGAGTGGGGTAGAACCACCACCTTATTTGAGGATTCATGTCAGGTTCACCATTTTTGTTTCAACCCGAGGTGACGTTTGTGGGTGTTTGGAGAATTGAAAAAATGGACCTACGGGTGAGAAGCATTTTTCCATTATTATAGAGATATTCATGTCTCGATTTTTCATTTGGCCTGATCGATGCTGTTATCCTTCAGGGAAATGGGATTGACCCCATGGGGACTAGGTAGTTTATCACTTTTTCATTATAAATTAGGTTCCACATTCGAATGGTCCTAGTGGGAGATTGTAGGGGGCTAGGTATTTATGAAATCTACCCTTTTAGGATATGAATTCCTCAGATGGTCTCGAACATGATTATTCATAGATCTAGAAACACCCAACAACCCTGGTATCCCTGATTCATGGACCAGCTTTCCAAAGGTAGGAGCTTAGGGTATGATGATTTGGCCAAAGACTCTTAAAGACTCCATTGGTTTAGAGAATGGGAGGTTGGGCTCATCACACCATTTTAGGAAGAACTGTTGAAATTTTCGGACTCTCTTATAGATTTAATCCATGTTTATTTGTTTGTGAATCCTTAGTTCATTACCAAAGGTTGTACCTATGAGATACCCCTGGTTTGCAGGATCATCATAAATATATATGAATTTTATTCAATGGAGGAAATGCTAAATTAAGCCATGAAATAAGGAACTCTAAAGTTTATCATCATCTAGGAGGGACAAAAGGTGATTTGATGTTGGGATCAGACCCATAAGATTTTCTTCCTAAATATCATCGGGAGAGGAATCATAGAACATGTATTTAGTTATGGTTTGGGGATTAAGCATGGAAGATGAAAATTTCAGGGGAACTAGATTGGTTGAACCCTTTTGTAAGGGAACATCTTTCAGCTCATTCCTTAAATAAGGCATCATATGTATCCTGATTTGAACAAGAATTATATTTCTCGTAGTTCATGATGGGTTGGATGTGTGGATGTGGTAATCGTCACAAATATCTATGACCACGTGAACCACACTCAGTGTGAGAAACAAGAGGATGTGAGAAATTCAACAAAACACACATCTTCTCTCATGATGATGAGAGAGGATGGGCCAACGACAGAAGAAGTCGAGGCAATGGTGGGTGTGGGCATGGAGTAATGAACCCTTAAATGAGGGATGACATTGGGGGTCAGGTGTCTTGGCTCTTAGAAGGTTAGGGACATCCCTTGGGGGGAGAACCTCAGAATGTGTTCTGGGAAAGGGGAGGAACATCGTTCCTCATGTAATGGAGAAGTGAGAATGATTCCTTCGACTGATCACCATTCCTAATTGAATGTAAAAGGAAGTGATCACCATTAATACCTAGAATGAGGAGGTTCACATCAGCATCCCATGGTTGGGATTTAGGCTACAATGGGAATGTAGAAATATAGACATCTTGGGAGTACAAAAAGTTATTGGGAAATCTTTCATGACTCCACTTACCATGGGTATGTGGACTCAGAGGGGTGCGTTGATGCGCCTGATGATCTGATCGTAGGGGTCTGATGGCTTTGGAGGAGCCTTTGGCCCAATTCTGGTGGACTGGTTCTTGGAGGAGCTATGGAGGACAGGATAGTAATGGAGGGGTGAGATTGGATATGGAGGGAATACACCCAAAGATGCGCCATTCTGCGTACTGTTTTCTCATGTGGTATGGGGGAGCCATGCATACTATTTTTCTATGTGGGTAGGGGTTCATCTTCATAAAGAACTAGTATGCATGCTTGGGTATGAACCAACATGTACCAAAGTGTTACATGGTCCTATATTCAGTCCTCTATGCCACTTCGGGTTCCATCGCTTACTAATGCAGTACGTGGTGCATGGTTTGATCTGCATAAAAATGCACGATGTACATCACCATAATGAAAGAGGGTCCTTGAACCTGTGGTTTTTAGGGAGTTCATCTTCAGGGAATTTACGGTTCATGATGACACCAATTAGGTTCACAGTTTACCCATTATTATTAATTTTTTTCATTTTGTGGTTTGCAGCCGGCTATACCTGTGAGAACATGATTCTCGATTTTCACTTCATTAATGATTAAAAACCAAAAGTTGGAATCCTCCCCAAATTCTTTCTTCTAATCTCTACGGCCTCTTTGATGACTTCTTTGTCCATCCTCTTCTTCTTTCTCTTGTACTCCTTTTATAGAGTATTGTGGAAATCATATCTGCAGGCATGTGGATCTATTTGCAGAAGCCCATGGTCAAAATCTGCCCCGAGGATAACTTGGTCAACCAAGATTTTGAGAGGTGCGGGATGCCACCGACTTCTCCTCATCTGCCAATCACATCATTCATGGGGATGATGTGCAGGGCATACCTCTATCAGATTCTCGCCAGTGAAAATGTTTTGCGGAGGCTTCGGTCTGCGGGTAGAAATTCACTGCAAACAGCTTCATTTACTAGCCAATTCGTTCTGGGCCATCACATCGTAGGCCATCAGTGTACCCGTGGTTCATAGTTTTTTCCTTCCACAATCCTTTCATGGTAATTGGCACCCACACAGGCTTGGGTTTTTTTTCCAAACCTAATTTCTTTAGATTTATCCTCAAATTTTCAATGAAACATGCATCTATCTTTTTTACCAAACATGTGGTTGTATTTTCCTTCCCTTTACTGAATTTTCAGAGACCTAAAACCATAAAACCGCTAGAATCATATAAAATACTAGAAAACGTTAAACACTGCAAAATTCCTAAATAACCAAAAACTCCAAATACAAATAAAAACACTAAACCTCTAAAAGAACCCTAAACACTAATAAAACACCAAAAACCCCTAAAAACCCTAAACCCATAAAACTCTAAAAATCCTTAAGACACATAAAACCCTTTAAACCCAAAAAAAACTAAAACATCCCCAAATATCCTTAAAACCCTAAACCGTAAATCCCATAAAAATCATAAAACCACAAAAACCCTAAAAACCTTTACAAAACTATAATCAAATTAAAGGAAGTGAGACACCCTAAAAACACTAGAAACCCCTTAAACCCATAAAAACCATTAATAACCTAGAAACCATTAAAACCCAAACAACTATCAAATTTTGAAACATTAAATTGATAAGAAAACCCCAGAGCCCCCAAAAAGACCCTAAAACTCAAAAAAAACCTAAGAGTCCATAAAATCACCAAAAGATCCTAAAATCCTTAAAAGCCTCTATAACCCAAAAATACCATAAAATACCATAAAATAAACTAAAAAATCCCTAAAATAATCTAAATCCTCAAACCCCTAGAGGACCCAAAAACCATAAAAACCATAAATGACCTTAAAAATCCCTACAAAAATTATAGGACCCTAAAAACCAAAAAACCCTAAAGGAGCCTAAAAACACCAAATAAACCATAAATGACGATAAAAACACCTAAAACCCCATTGGGTACCTAAAACACTAAAATCCCTAAATACCCTAAACAACCCTAAAAACACTAATAAACTTAAAACCCGTAAAAGAACATTAAAATCCATAAATATGATAAAACCCCTATAAGACACTAGAAACCATTAAAGCCCCTAAATATCCCCAATACCCATAAAAAAGTCTAAAACCCTAAAAACCATAATAAGCCTAAAAATAAAGAAATATACCCAAAATAACCTAAAAAGGATCCCAATAACTATATAAAAATATTAAATTTCCCTAAAAACACTGAAACACATTAAAAAACCCCAAACTCCTAAAACCCATAGGAACCTCAAAACCCATAAACGTGTAAAGCTCAAAAAATCCCAAAAACCCTAAAAAACATAAAAAATAAAAAAATTATAAAATCTCTAAAAAAATATAACCAAAAATAGTAAATCATTCAAAAAAAATCCTAAAATTATGAAAAAACCATAAAATTGTAAATCATTCGAAAAAATCCCCAAATTAAGAAATAACCCTAAAACACCTATAAAACTTAAAAAAAATAATAAAACCCCTAGAACCCCAAAAAACCACAATACCCATAAATATCCTAAAACCGCTTAAATTATATAAATTATCCTAAAACCAATAAATAACACATAAATAATAATACGCTAAAATCACTAAAACACTCTTATAAATCCAAAAAATCCTAAAATCCATAAATACCCATAAAAACTTCTAAAAACCAAAAAAACACCTAAAAATCCTAAAAACCCCCCAATTCCTTTGAAAATTGTAAAAACCAATAAAACCCCTAAAAACCCTTGTACCCCCAAAATATCTAAAACCCTAAAACCATAAACATCATAAATACTCTAAAAACACAAAAATTATACCCTTGAAACCATAAAAACCTTAAAAACATGAAAAACCATAAAAAACCCAAAAACCATGAAAAACTCTAGAAACCCACAAAAATAAATGAAAAAACCAAAAAAATCCTTAAAAAACACTAAAAACCCAAAATAACCCTACAAATACCTAAAATCTAAAAGAAATCCATTAAACCACTAATAAACCCTACAACCACTAAAAAATAAAATAGCCCCTAAAAACATAATATCACAAAAGCCCTAAAAATCCTAAAACCCCCCAAAACCCCTAAAACCCTAAAACCCTAAACCCCCTAAAAAACCTCAAAAACCTAAAAACCCAAAAACCTAGAAGAAAAACTAAAATGCTAAAATCCAAAAACAAAACAAAAATCCCTTAAAACCCAAAAAAACGATAGACCTAAAAACCCTAATAGCACTAAAAAACCTAAAAGACATAAAAACCCTGAAAACCCTGAAAACCCTAAAATCCCTAAAACCCCTAAAACCCATTAGAATCTTAAAACACCCAAAAACCCATAAAACCCAACAATTTTAAAAAAAATAGTAAAAACACTAAAGGACGTTAAAGACCATTAAACACCCTAAAAACCAAAAACCCCATAAAACCCCTATAACCCAAGAAAAAACATAAAAACCCATAAAACCTAAAAAAGATTATAAATCCTAAAACCCATAAAAACCATAAAAACCAGAAAATCTAAAACCCATGAAACCCATAAAACTGTTAAAAACAAAAAAATCCCAAACCCCCTTTAAAACCACAAAAAACCCAAATCCCCTAATGGACCCTGGAAAACACTAAAGGTAATTAAAATCCCTAAAACCCTCAAAGGAAACCAATATATCGTAAAACTCCTAATGTAACCTAAAAAACATAAAAAACATAAATTAACCTAAAAATCCAAAATCCCCTAAAAATACCTAAACCCCTAAATACCTAATAAGGCTCAAAAAGTCATAAAAACATTAAACAATCCTAAAAACACACAAAACATTAAATATTATAAATAATACTATAAAACCATAGAATACCCTAAAACTCCAAAACATAGTAAAAACCCTATAACTCTATAACCCCTAAAACACCTTATAATTATAAAAAACCCCTAGAAACATGAAAATACATAAAACCCCCCAAAAAAACTAAAACCACATTATTAATATAGCCCCATTAAAACCATTAATATAGAAAAACCACCTAATAAACCTAAAATCCCAAAAAACACTACTGACTATAAACACCTTAAAACCCTTTAAAACCCTCAAAACTACCACTAAACACATAAAACACCAATAAACCCTAAATGTCGTAAAATTTAAAACAAAACATAAACCTGTAAATCCTTGAAACCCCCCTAAAAACCTTAAAACCATAAAATACCCAAAACACTAAAATAACTATAAAATAATAAAAACTCCAAAAAACCCAAAAAACCCTAAAACCCCAAAAAATACTATAAAATTTTTTAAATTTTTTTTTAAAACTATAAAAAAATTAAGAATCTCTATAAATTATAGAAACCATAAATAACCAAAAATCATTAAAACCCATAAACCCCCTAATAATCCTAAAAATCATAAAACAGATAAGAGACCCTAAAACCCCCAAAAGACCATCCAGACACTAAAATATTATGAAATCATAAAAGAACCTAACAAACCTTAAATACCCGAAAAAACATTGAATCCCTTAAAAATGATTAAAATCATTAAAACCCACACAACCCAAATACCCCCTCTAACCCTAAAAACCCTAGAACCTTGAAAACCCCTAAAAACATCTAAAATACCATAAAACACATTAAAACCTCTAAAAACACTAAAATACCCTAAAACACTCCTCAGAAACCTTAAGATCCCTAAAACATACATAAAATCCCTAATCCCCATAAAAACGAGAAAATAAAACTTAAATCCTCTACCCCCTTAAATGACTAATAAGTTAAATGACTTTAAAATCCATAGAAAAACATAATATCCCAAAAAATATTAAAAAACAACTAAAATAAAAACCCTCTAAAATCCATTAAAATCCAAAAAAACCCTAAAAAACAAAAAAAGACTATTTAAACGTTAAACAAACCTAAATACCCTAAAACCTCATAGAACTCTAAAAATCATAAAATCCATAATAAACAATTAAAAACAAAAAGAACTCTAAAAAACACAAAAAAAACCCTACAAATCCCTAAAACATTAAAAAACTCATGAAGATGAATAAAACTATAAACCCCCTAAAAGAACCATCAACCCCCTAAAGAATAAAAACCAAAAAACCAAAATATTACTAAATCCCATAAAACCTATAGAAACCATAAAACACTAATGCATCTAACATTCCCTAACCCTAGAACCCTAAAAACATAAAAACATATAAAAATTATAGAAACTGAAAAAACCAATAAAAACACTAAAAACTCTTAAAACTCTTTCAAACCCCTAACCACCCCTCCCCAACATTATAAAAACACTATAAACCCTAAAAGACCCTAAAACCCCCTAACATCCCTAAAAATTAGTAAAAGCCATAAAAATCCTAAAACCTGTAAAACCCCTAAAACCATAAATCAACTTAAAACCCCTAACAAAATCTAAAAACCCAAAAAGGCTTACAAAACCATAGAAATCCGTAACACCCCCAAAAAACCCAAAAAACAATAAAGTAACCCTAATAACCTTAATAGAACTATAAAAAACCTAAAAAACACAAGAAAACCAAAAAAATTGGGAAACACTAAATAAAATTTTAAAACCCTCAGAATACTAAAAACCATAAAAGGAGATTAAACATTAAAACCCAAAAAAAATAAAAGAATGCTGATACCCATAATGGTCCCAAAAAACCCAAAAATTTCTAAAAACCCTAAAATCACTAAAATCCCAAAAAACCCAAAAACTCATAAAAATCATAAAACCCAAAAAAAACATAAAACCTCATAAAATTCCCATGAAATAAAAAAAACATTAAAAGACCATTGAAACCCTAAAAACCCAAAAGACCCGAAAAGTATGAAAACCCGTGACGCTTTTTAGAAACCCTAAAACCAAATAAAACTCCTAAAAACACCGTAAATGTCCCAAAGATTCCCAAGAAATCCAAAAATACTTTAAAAAAAGAAAACACTAAAGGACCCTAAAAACATTAATGATCTTAAAAATACTAAAAAATATATAAATGAACTCTAAACAACCATAAAATACTATAAAAACCAAAAAACCATTAATAGGATCAAAAATCATTATAAACAAGTAAAACCAAAAAAACCCATAAAAGAACCTGAAGAAACATAAAAACCCCAAAAAAACCCAACAAATCCCTAAAAAACCCAAGAAACTACTAACCAATATAAAAACAAAAACCCTTAATATTCCCTAAATATCCTAAAATCCATGGTAACCATAAAAAACCTTAAAAACAGAAATAACTATAAAGAACCATAAAAACTCTTCAGAGACCATAAACGACCCAAAATTCCCCAAAATCTCAAAGGACCATTAAAGAATCGGTAAATCAAAAAAAAACCCTAAAGACACTGAAAACACTAATAAACCCTAAATCCCTAAAATTTATTTAAAACCTCTAAAAATCTAAACAATTCTTTAAACCCCTAAAACCCTAAAAAAACATAAAACTCTAAAAACCCAAAAAAAACCCCGAACAACCATATAAACTAAGAAAAACCAAAAAACCTTATAAATCCAACAAAAAAACCCTCATAACCCCTAAAAATAAAAAAAACTCAAAAAAACACTAAAAACCCTAAAAAACATAAAATTCATAAAAACCATAAAACCCCATAAAACTCTACAAACCCTAAAAAGTCCCTAAAAACCATTCAAACAAAAAAAATCTCTAAAAACCCCTAAAACCCATAACAACCGTATAAAATCCTAAAAACCATAGAATTCCTAATATCCTAAAAAGATCTATGAAACCCATAAAAATAGAAAACTACTTAAAACACCTTAAAACCTATAATACTGAAAAAACCCATTAAAACCCATAAAAAACTTTCCCCCCAATGGTAATAGCCTAAAAACCTAAACCCTCTAAAAAACCTCAAACTCACTAAAAACCATAAACAACCTAGAAATAATACTAAAAACCTAAAAAACCTAAAACTATTAACACCACTAAAAACAAAAAATCCCCAATGACACTAAAAAACATAAATAAAATTAAAACACATAAAAACACTTAATGTTACTAAAACCCCTAAAAACACTAAAACCCAAAAAAACACTAAAAATCCAAAAAAAATATAAAAATACGTGAATACCCCTAAAATTCTAAAAAGATCCTAAAACCTCATAAATCTATTAAAACCCTCTAAAAACATTAAAAACCCTACAACCCTTAAAAAACATTGAAATTGACATGGCCAACACTTTTGTTGAAGAAGTGGTGTTGAACACACTGGATGACAGTATCATGCTGGAAATACAGTTTTAAAGAAGACCCAAGTTCGATAATAACCGTCTCTTTCTTGGTCACTCTATCAATGAATATAGAAGATTGAAGACATATAACACTTTCAAGGTGCGAGGTCATGAGGATGGTTTATGTCAAGTTTCTAAAAAGAAAGAAATGACCCAGAATGATGCAGTGAATAATGATACCCTCCCTCTGCAAGTTTTTACCCTCCCTCTACAAGGAAATGGAAACAAAAATGCAGGAACAAGCGGGGTCCCAGATCAATCTATTGTCCTTGAGAAGGTTTTTGATCCCATTGCATTGATCCTCTCCAAGGATCCTAATGTTCATAATGTTGGGAAAGCTTCTCATGTAGTTTCTGCATCTCTAGGGGTCTCTTCAGTGATTGATGCACTTCTTCTTGAGAAAATTTCACTTGTCCAGCCCGATACACCTGTTATTACAACTTCCAGCAGTGATCATGATGAACCTACCCAGCCTTCTGATTCTCACAAAGCAGTGGCTCTTGTTGAGAAAGTTAAGGATTCTACAGGTGACCCTCCTCTTGGGGTTCCTCCAAAGATTGATTCCCCATCTCTTGGGGCCTCTCTAGTGATTGATGTGCTTCCTATTGAACAAATTTCACTTGCCCAGCTTGATACAACTATTATAAAAACTGCCAGCAGTGTTCATGATGTACCTACCCAGCCTCCTGATTCTCTCAAAGCAGTGGCTCCTGTTGAGCAAGTTAAGGACTCTACAGGTGCTCCTCATCTTGGGACTCCTCCAGAGATTGCATCCCCATCTCCTGGGGAATCTCTAGTGGTTAATGTGTCTCCTGTTGAGAAACTTTTGTCTGTACAGTCTGATGAAACTAACCATTCATCTTCCAGTAGTGCACATTATTCACATACTCAGCCTCTTTAACTCAGTCATGCAGTCATCAATGTGCATGATGCGGGAAGGCCTCTTCATCGTGATTCTCACAAAGCAGATGCTCCTATTGAGAAAACAAAGGACATTGCAGGTTCTCTTCCTCTAGGGTCCCCTCTAGATACCGATGCACTGTCAGATGTACAAAATGATACTGATGAAGCTTTCACTCCAGTTCCTGCAGGAATTGCCACCAAGGAAAAATTCACCGGATTTCCTCATAATGAAGGGATTTGTTCACTAATACCTTCTCCCCCCTATCTGGGAAACTCTAGGCTGATCAAGCATATGATAGTCAAGAAGTAGATGTAATCCCTGAAGTATCTCATATGACCTCTACTCATAAGGTACCAAGAGGTTAGAAAGTCACCAAGAAACCTCCTGGAAGAGCTCCCAAACCAGGAGGAAATAGTAAAGGAGCCTCTACCTAGAATACACAAGGAGAATCTCACCAGAGAGGCAACACAAACATCCATCAATGCATATACTTTTCTGGAATTGTCAGGGGATTGGGAACTCTCCCACTACAATATCCCTTCAACATTTCTTTACTGCCAACAAGCCTTCACTTGTGGTCATTGCTGAGCCTCTTATTAGTTTTGATAACTGGAAGGGTTTCAACTGGGAATTCCTTGGATACTCATTTATTTCTCACAACAGAGGTGATGGTAACCTTGAAACATTATGGGTTTTTGACACAATGAATTGAAACTTGACTCTTTTGAGATTTGTCATCAAGTAATTTCAAATCACACCCGGATGTAGGATACTCCTTTCTCCTTTTCTTTTGTTTATGCATATTTCTCATACATCAAAAGAAGGGAACTTTGGGATGATTTATCTGCCCTCAGTGAGAATATGAACCATAATTGGGTCATCACTAGTGACTTCAATGTTATTCTGATTCCAGATGAAAAAATTGGACCTCATTTTTCCCGTTCTGCTGCTCATGATTTTCAGTGATGTGTGGATCAATAAAACCTCATTGAATTTCCTATGGCAGGCTCTAAATTCACTTAGGGAGGGTTCACTATAAATTGGAGGCAAGCCAGTAAAATTGATAGGTGCTTCATACATGTCAATGATACTGGTTCTCCATTGGACATCTCAGGATTTACTCTTCCCAAATTTAACTCTGATCATAATCCCATAGTTTTCTCTATTTAGGAGGACACTAGGAGACTCTCTCCTAAACCCTTCAAGTTCAACAATGCCTGGATATCAATTCCAGGTTGCAGGGAATTTTTTCTTGATGGATGGAATTCCACCTTCCATGGTAGTCCTTATTTTGTGGTTATCTCAAAGCTTAGGAGAGAATAATAAATCCTTCTTAAAGTTTGGATTAATCTCACTTTCTACAGAATTGATGATGAGGTTAAGGATGCAGAATATTAGCTGGAGGTTTTCCATGAAAACAACCAACAGGGGGATGTTACCACTCGTGAGGAACATGAGTTTCACAAAAAGCTTGATGATCTTCTTGTTCTTAAAAAGAATCTCGGAAAAAATCAATTCAATGTACGATGGCTCAATGATGTTGACAGAAACTCAATGTTCTTTCATTGCTTGCAATGGGAGAAAAGGGTTCATAAAGGACCTAATCTTATCTGAATCAATGGAACAACCTTGGTTGAGGAGAAAGAGCTCTCTGATGCTGTTATTGATCATTTTAAAGTTCTATATAATGATGATAGTACTCCACATTCTACCTTGATTGTTGATTGTATTGTGAAGTGCGTGAATGACTCACAGAACAATGATCTTACCTCTCCTCCTCTTGAGGATGAAGTTAAATATTTCCTTTTATCAGTCATTTCTGAAAGAGCCCCTAGACCGGACGGATTTACCAACAAATTCTTCATTTTCTATTGGGATATCGTTCATGAAGAAATTACCAATGCTGTCAGGGATTTATTTCTCTCAGGATCAATACATTTTAGAGCCAATTCCAATTTCATTACTCTGATTTCCAAAAAAGAAGATGCTATTGACATTGGTGACTTTCGTCTGATTTCCATTGGAAACACCATTCCAAATATTATTAGTAAAATCCTCGTCACTAGGCTGGGGAAGTTTGTTGGAACCATCATCACACCCAATCAATTTGGATTTATTCCTGGGCGAAGCATTCAAAATTGATTATATATGGACTATGAAGGAGTGAATATAATGAGAAATAAATCCAAACATGGGACCTTAGCCTTAAAATTAGATATATCCAATGACATTGATACCATTAATTGGCACTTTCTATTCAAGGTTTTGAGTATGTATGGATTTGCATCCAAATTTATTAGTATGATTTCTTCTATTTTGGAGAGTGAAAGAATCATTGTTCTGGTTAATGGGGTGCCAAAAGGCTTCTTTCAATGTTCACTAGGGGTTAGACAGGGAGACCCACTCACTGGGATTCTCATTGCACTTGCAGAAGATTATCTGAGTCACATTGTTACTAATGCAATGATGGCTAGATTTTATTGTCCTACAAAAGCTAACAAGGACTCTTTTTTACCCTCACAACTTTTTTATGCTGAAAATATCCTTCCCTTTGGGCAGGCTAATATGTGACATATATCATCTATCCAAAAAATCATTAATCATTATGAAGATGTTGCTGGACAGGCAATCAGTTGGAGTACATCATCTATTGTCTTTGGGAAAGGGAGCTCCTCTGTGAGGCCAAACATAATCATTAGATGTCATGGCATAAAGAATGTATCTCTGCCATTCAATTACCTTGGGGTTCCCCTCTTTTGGGGAAATTTAAAGCGTTGTCACTTGGAAAGCATCTATGTTAACATCACACGGCAACTGGCTAAATGAAATGGAAAGTCCTTGTCCCAAGTAGGCAGAGTATGCCTTATCAATTCTATCATCACCTCAATGTTTGTTCATGCCTTATCTATATATAGATGGCCAGTAAGTCTGATAAAGTCTCTTCAAGCCAAGATTCGGAACTTCACTTGGACAAGATGCATCAATGGAAATAAATTGGTAACTGTTTAATGGAAAGACAACATTAAACCCATTGAAATGGGTGGTCTTGGAATTAAAGATCTCAGGTTTTTCAATGAGGCCTTGTTGGCCAAATTCACCTGGAATCTCTTCGTACACAAGGAAGGTGAGCTGGATTTTCCTAAAGAAAGATTTACTACTCAATTTTGTAATGGTTACATTGGCTACATGCTCTCCTATGTCTGGACCACAATTAAATCCGCATACCAGGGCATTATCTCTCAATCTATTTTGGATGTTTCAAGTCACTCCAATCTGAACTGTTGGCTCACTCCATGGCTCGATCGCCCTCTACATGAAATCATGCAGGTACCTTAGGGTCTGTAACACATGTATATCAATGATCTCAACACCATGTTGATGGAGCTAGATGGACTTCTACCACCACACATCATCTCCCAGATTCATCGTTACAACTACATTGACTCGGATACTCTCAATGGAAGCCGAATCTGATTGGTCAGCTCACTACAACGAAGTTTTATAAGCATAAATGCCGGAAAGGCATGGATCCCCCCTCATGGATTTAGAAATACAAGTGTAAATTCATTCCATCTATACACTTCCTTATTCTTTGGATGATTTGGAGAAACAGGCTGCCTATGCATGGACAACTACAAAAAATCGGATGGCAGATTGTTTCAGCCTGCAGCATTTGTTTTCAAGGAGTTGAAAGCATACAACACCTCTTTGTTGAATGAAATCTTGTGCTTAGACTATGGAATTACATGAAAGATGTCTTTGGTCTCATTTTACCACCTGGAACCTTTCCCTAAAGGATCCTCTTTATTACAGATTTCAGCTGCAGTGAGCAGCTTCACAATCTCTTTCTTGCTGTATCTGCAACAATTGTTTCCTTCCAATGGGCTGCGAGAAATTCAGCTATGTTCCAGAATAAATCATGCTCCGAACATGAGGGTATTATTCCCATGCACAATGCTATTCGAATGGCAGGGTGTATTGAATCAAGTACGATGAACAACTGCTTCAATGATCTTGTTACACTCCGCACTCTTGGTGTTCCTGGAAGGTCCAAAAAACTGATGTTGATGAAGTACATTAGATGGATTCCAGCAATCCCGTCATGGATCAAAGTTAATTTTGATGGTGCGGCAGCAGGCTCACTAGGCCCTTCAGGTTGTGGTGGTATTTTCTGTACTTATTGAGGTTTTTTCAATGGTATTTTATATCATTTCATTGGTAATGGATGGACTTTTGAGGCAGAGCTTTGGGCTATTATCAAGGCTATTCATTTTGAAAATCATTTTAGGTGGATACATCTATGGATCAAATCGGATTCTATGCTTGCAGTGGAGGCTCTCCGCCAAAACTCAAGGAAGGTTCCATGGTGGCTTTTACCCCAATGGATTGAATTCCTTAGCCTATCCAACTACCTGAGTCTCAAGATCACTCATGCATATAGGGAAGTCAATATGGTGGCTGATGTTCTCTCCAAGATGGCTATTGAAGAATGCTACTCATGGTGTTCATTCAATGCTCCTTCTTGCACGTCTCATGTAATCTCGGACATGAAGGACACTACCCGCACCCGAATGTATATGTCCCCCCTGTAATATTTTTTACTTTTTCTTTTTTATAAATTGAGGCGCCAATTTCTGCACTTGGCCCGAGCCATCTTTCCAAAAAAATATTCAAAACACTTAAAAACCCCAAAAACCATAGAAACTCTAAAACCCATAAAGAAATAAAAAATTATAAAAACCCTAAAAATGCATGAATACCCTCAAAACACTAAAAATAAAAAATATCAAATAAATGTTAAAAGCCTCAAAATCCTTAAAATCCCTCAAAAATTGAAACCCTAATTAAAATAAAAAACATGAAAACCCATGAAAAACCTATGAAAATACTAAAACCCTAAAAAACTCTAAACCCTAAAACCCCATAAACCCCCTAAAAACCCAAAAATCCTTAAAAAATAACTAAAATACCATAATGTCCATTCAAACCCATTATTAATCCTAAAATCCATAACATAATTAAGAAACCATAAAAACCTCCCCCCCAAACCCTAATAACAATAAAAACCACATAGAACTTTAAAAACCAATAGAACGCCCCTGAAATACCCAAAACCCAAAAAACCCCTAAAAATAGCCTAAAAGTTCTTAAAACCTTACCAGACCCTAAATAAACCTATATAAACAAAAAATGATAAAATAAAATAAATCCAAAACACCACTAAATCCCACTAAAACTCCTTAAAAATCATAGAGAACTACAAAATACTATTAAAATTAAAAATGAAATAACCCATGAAACAATCCTAAAACACACTAAATCCTTAAAAATCCTTAATCATATAAATCACTAAAAACCCTAAAAACAACTAAAACCGTGAAAATTTCTTGAAATACTAAAACCTCGAATAAAAAAGAAAAAATATCAACAACCCTATAAGCCCCCTAAAAACCCAAAAACATAACAAATTGGAAAAAATCTAGAGAACACCTAAAAATCCGAAAATTTTCTAAAAGACTGTAAAAACCTTAAAATACACTAAAAATCCCTAAAACACTAAAACAAACCAAAAGACCCTAAAACCCCTATAAACACACAAAAATAAGCATCATATCCATTATAGACACTAAAACACCATAAAAACTTAAAAACCAAAAACAACTAAAATCCCTAAAATATAAAAAACTATAAATACCCATTAAAACCCAAAAAACCCCATAAAACCCAAAAAACCCTAAAATCCCAAAAAACCTAAAAATCCTAAAAACCCTAAAATACACTAAAACCCCTATGAAACCCATGAATATCTCTAAAACCCATAAAACCCCTAAATTCCCCATAAATCATAAAAACGCTTAAAACTCTGAAAACCCATGAAAACCCAAAAAAAACAATAAAAACATAAAAAAGTAAAAAATCGAAAAAAAATAAAAAAACCCATAAAATAAAAGTCAATATCAGGACACCCTAAGAACTCTTGAAACCTGTAAAAATTGCAAATAACTATAAAAACCCCCCCAAACATTTGAAAAATCACAAAAAATCAAACAAATAAGAAACCATAAAAACTCAATAACCCAAAACCCCCTGAAAACCCTTAAAATAATCTAAGACCCCCAAAATCCCTTAAAAGTCCATAAAAACAAAAAAACTCCTAAAAACACCTAAATCTTAAAAAACTATAAACCCCCTAAAAATATAAAAAAACACATAATCCCCTACAAAACATTGAACCCCCTAAAACCATTAAAAACTATTAAAAACACCACATTACCATGAAAACCCTAAAAACCCCAAAAAACCCCTTGAAAAACACAAACCCTTAAAACCCATAAAAAATATAAAAATCTTTTAAGACCTTATAAACCTAAAATATCCTTTAAATTTCTTTTAAAACCCATAAAACCCAAAAACCCATGATAAACTCTTAAAACCCTATGAAAAGCCTAAAACCCAAAAAACCCAAAAAACCACAAAAAATCCCTAAATATCCAAAAAAAACTAACAAACCATAATGTCCCTTAATCCCTTCAAAAACCCTATAACCATAAAACCATTAATCCATTAAAACCCCTAAAAATAAAAAACCCCCCAAAACTACCTATAATCCCAAAATAACCCAAATCACTAGAAACACCTAAAAGCTCTAAAAGATCCTCAAAGACCTAAATGTCATAAAAGAACCAAAATAACCCTATAAAAACTTTTAACGACCCTAAAACCTTAAAAACCTAAAAGCCCCTGAAACCACTAAAAACCATAAATCCTCTAAAAACCATAAAACAATAAAAACACTAATAACTATAAAACCACTGAAACCCTCGAAATCCCCTAAAACCCTAAAAACCCATAAAATTTAAAAATAAAAATAAAAATTCCAAAAAATACATAGAATCCTAAAAAAATAAAATGGATAAAAAACTAAAAACCATAAAACCCCTAAATGTCCAAAAAAATCCAAAAATCCAAAACCCCCAAAATGACACCCAAATTCATTAATACCATAAAGCCCATAAAACCCCCTAAAATTCCCTACAAACCCTAAATTCCTTAAAAACTCTAAATTTCCCGTAAAAACTAAAAACCCCCAAAAACACATAAAACGCATAATCGTTAAAAAAATCTTAAAACCCTAAAAACTTCTTAAGAGTGATTACAACTTAAAAACAAAAATCACTTAAAAACCCTATGAACCATTAAATAATATAAAATAATAAAAAACTCTAAAACCCCCTAAACAGACTAAAAAACCTATGTCACTAAAACCCATTAAAAACTATAAAATCCCTAGAAACCCTAAAAATCTTAAACATCCCTAAGAACATAAACACCTTAAACCACATAAAACTTAAAAACAAAAAAACACTAAAACCCCTTAAAAATTTAGAGACCCTAAACACCTTAAAATCCACAAACCCATGAAATTTCTTAAATCCCTAACGAGCCAAAAAAACTAAAAAACGCTAAAAGACCCTTAAATCCAAAAACCCCCCATTGAAATCATAAAACCCTTATAAATCATTAGTCCACTAAAACTCCTATAAAACCTTGATAACCTAAAAACCTCTTAAAATCCAAAAAATACATAATAACTGTAATTCATTTTAAAATTCCTTAAAAAGAAGAAAAAAGACCTAAATTCCCAAAAAACACTAAAAAATTGCAGAACACTAAAAACTGAATTAAACACCTAAGAAATTATAAAAACCCTTACAACCCCTAAAAACAAAAAAACGTAAAAACATAAGAATATTAAAATAATAAAACCATAAAAACCATATAACACTAATAATAGGATATAAACCCTAATAATCCTAAAAATCCTTAAACCCATTAAAAGACAGTTTGATTCCTAAAACCCCTAAAACACCCTAAAAACCAAAAAACCCTGAAACCCTTAAAAATACTAAAAATATTAATTATTCTTAAAAGAACCAAAAAACACCTAAAAATCCCTAAAATACCCTAAAACCCTTAAAAACAATAAAACACCTTAGAAAAATCCAAAAACAATAAAAATTCTAAATCCCTTAAAAACTCTAAAAAAAGTAATAGCCCTAAAAATATAGAAACCCAAAAGACCGTATAAACCCCAAAACCACTAACCCCTAAAACCTTAGAACCCCTAAAATAACATTAAATTCCCCTCAAATCCATAAAACAGTCCAAAAAATATTTAAAACCCTTAAACCACAAAAAACACCCTAAAACCTCTAAAAATCCCTAAAAACTCTAAAAACAACCAAGAAATCCCTAAAACCCCAAAAAAACATAAAAACACTAAAAAGTGTAAAAACAAAAAAACTCTCAAAAAACCCTAAAACCCATAACAACTCCAAAAACCATTAAAAATCCCAAAATACCATAAAACAACAAGAAAACTCTAAAAACCCTGAAATCCCTTAAAAGCCCAAAAAATAAAAAAATACCAAAGATATTAAGAAAACTCTAAAAACCCTTAAACCCCTAATGACTATAAGAAACCTAATTCTTCTAAAACTGTAATTTTTTTTAAAAACCTTAAATCCCCCTTAAAGACCCTAAAAACCACAAAAATACTAAAAACCCCTAAAACACACTAAAATCACTATAAAACTCCTAAAAGACCCTAAAAACTCAAAATGGCATAAAAACCATTGAAACCCAAAGAAATCAACCCCCAAACCCCTAAAAACCATAAACCACCCAAAAAAACATCAATGCCATAAAACCCCCTAAAAACCATAAAATGCTAAAACCCCTTAAAACCCATAAAAACTCAAATAACCCTAATCACCTACGAAAATGAAGATAACATTAAAACTACAAAACCCTAAACCCACTATAAAGTATAAAAACCCTGAAAAAATAAAAATACGTAAAAAAACCATAAAACCCCTAAAAATTAAAAAAAACCCTACAACCCCCTAAAAACCATAAAACCCTAAACCACCTAATACCCCAAAAATGACATAAAATAACATAAAAACCCTAAAATAGTAAAATTCTTTAAAACCCATAAAACCTTAAAAAATCCTAATAGCCCCTTAAATCCCTAAAACACCCCGAAAACACCCTAAAAATAAAAAATTCCTTCAAAACAAAAAAAATTTCCTAAACTTCAAAACACTATAACCCCTTAAAATCCATAAAATTCATAAAACCCCAATAAGATCCATAAAAACACTAAAACACATAAATATATTAATAAAACTTAAAACACCTACAAACTATGAAAACTATAAAAAACATAAAAATAACCTAAAACATAGTGAACATAAAATCCTCTAAAAACATTATATACCCCTAAAAAATCATATGTTTCCTAAAAACCATAAGAAACCCCTAAAACCCCTAAAATCCTTAAAACCCCTTAAAACCATTATAGTTCCATAAAACCCATAATAAATCCTAAAAAACCCAAAAGTCATAAAAACATAGAAACACAATAGAAACCTGAAACCCCTCTAAAAGTCCTTAAAATGATAAAAAATTAAAAAAAATCCTTAATTAGAAAAAGGACCCTAAATTAAAATAAAAACCCTTAAACAACAAAAAGACCCTGAAAACATAAAAAAATTAAAGATCTCAAGAACCCATAAAACCCCTAAAGGCCCAAAAAGGCATAAAAACCATAAAAGGCATGACAAAACAAATAATTCCCTAAAAGACCCTAAAGAACCCTAAAATACCCTAAAACCCCTAAAATACTATAAAATCCTTAAAAACACCTAAAATACCCATAAAAAAATTATAGGACTATAAATACCCTAAAAAAAATTTGGCACCCTAAAACCCTAAAAACCAAAATCGCATTAAAACCCCTTAAAGACCCTAGAACAATACATGAAATTTAAAGACCTTAAAACCACTACAAACCCCCTTTAAACCCCCCCCCCACCTCTAAAAAATTTGAAAAGACCCTAAATCCCTAAATCCATAGAAACACATTAAAACCATAAAACCAATAAAAACCATAAAAAATTTAAAACCCATAAAACACCTAAAACCCCAAATCCCTAAAAAACATAAAACACTAGAAACCCTAAAATGCCAAAATCCAAAAAAAACATTATATAACAATAAAAACCTAAAAGATTAATAAAAACCTAAAACCCGAAAAGCATATAGAAACCTAAAAACCCCTAATAAACTATGGAATATAAAAAACCCTAAAACCCTAAAATATTAAAAACCCCATAAAAATCCATAAAAACTGATAAAAATCCAAAAATTCATTAAAATCTCGAAAACCCCTAAAATTCCATAAAATTCCTAAAAGCCTTAAAAACCCATAAACAACCTAAAAACAATTAAAACCTACAAAAAACCCCAAAACACCAAAACATCATAAAATCTTGAACACCCCCCAAAACACTAAAAAGCAACCAAAAAATCCCAAAACCAAAAAACACCCAAAACAACTAGAAACCCTAAATACTATAAGACCATAATACCCCTAAATACACATAAGACACAAAAAAAAACAAAAAAACACTTAAAACACTAAGAACCATAAAACCCTAAAAACCCTAAAAAACCCTAAAATCTATAGATAACCACAAATATCTAAAACAATTTTAAATATCCTAACATTATAAAAAACCATAAAATCCACTAAAACCCCTAAAACACCTAAAAATCAATTAAATTAATTAAAAACCCTAATCCCTTAAAAAATCAAACCCCTAAAACCACAAAAAATCCTTAAAAACAACATAAACAACAAAAAACGTATAATTCCCAAAAAACCCAAAAACATCTAAAAACACAAATGCACTAAAACCTAAAAAAACAAGAAACCATATAATACCCAAAAACCCATTAAAACAGTTAAAAATTATAAGACCCTAAAACCCTAAAACACGAGGAGCTCTAAAAAACCCTACAAATCCTACAAAACCCTAAAACTCAAAAAATCCCATAAACTCTAAAAATAGCTACAAACCATAAATATAATAAGAAACCTTAAATCCATAAGACATGTTAAAACATGTAAAAATACATGAAAAAATATAAAACCCAAAATCCCAGAAAGCCCAAAAAACCCTAAAACCCAAAAAAATCCAAAAAACCATAAAAACCCTAAAACCCCTAAAACCCCCATAAATCCTAAAAACCATAAACCCCTTTTCCCCAAAAATTATATGAAACCCTCTAAAAACCCTCAAACCACCTAACACAATAAAAATTCCTAAAAATAATTAAAATCAGTTAAAAACCTACAAAACTAAGATAACCCTAAAGACCTAAATCCCCTAAAATGAATTACAAACACTAAAAAATCGAAAACCCCTTTAAAACCCCAAAATCCATAAAACCCATACAACCCAATAAAGACGAAAAAACTCCATAACCTTTAAAAAATCTAAGAAACCCTAAACAAATAAAAATACCTAAGAACCATAATAACCCTAGACAACCTAAAGCCCCCTAAAACCATAAAACCACTAAAAAACATAAAATCCAAACAACCATTAAATAACTCTAAATACCCTAAAACCCCTAAAAACCCTAAGAGACCCAAAAAAACACAAAAAATACCTAAAATTAATAGAAACAATTATGTCCCATACAACCATAAAAACCCCTAAAAGGTATTAAACCACTAAAATACCTATATGATAATTAGATACCATAAAACCGCTTAAGAAATCTAAAAACCCTAAAAACCCCTAAAGGACTCTAAAACCATAAAAAATCCAATGACCCATTGTTTATAACTGTTTTTTCAGGGACACCACCATCCATGTTAATGTGTGATTGTGTGCTTGTTACCCCAAATTCCCCCATTCCAATGGTGAGTGACTTCGATCACTTTCATCAGTGATGTATGATCTTTGATCAAAATGGGGTGATGTGATGTTGGTTCCTCCTTCCCTGGATTACTCCTTGGAACTCGTTGGTTAGTAAGGGTCTCTCTCATAGAGTTATGTCATGTTTTTAGAACTCATTCTTGATACAAACGCATTGTAGAAACATATTAATTATTCTTCTTATATCATGAAATTCTAATGTGTATTGACAGGACATAAACATTTAGTCATGAGATTAGTAATGTTGGGAATTTTTGGCATGTCTAGATGTTGTGAACATTGGTCACCAATATTATTCCTCATAGGTGGGGACCTCATATAGGCATCTTACGTGCGGAATCCAAGGGATCCCATGTCAACAATGAGGCATCTAATTCTGAAAGAGTATATCTTTTAAGGATTTTACACCAAGAAACCCATGTTTTGCATGAAGAATTTGACACCATAGGTGCACATATTCCAAGGATTTTACCTCAGGCATCCAATGTTTTACACGAGGTAGATAACATCATAGGTATATATATTCCAAGGCTTCCACCTTATACATCCCATGTTTTTCATGAGGTTTTTATTTGGGGTCACATGTTTAACATATTTTGTAGTTGGAGTTGATTGATCAAGACACCCCATGGAGGTGGATCAAGAAGTCCTTTCCCTAGGAATAGATATTTCACTCCTAGAATTTTACCTTCATATGGATATGAATTCCCCATAGAGGTGGATCTTGGAGGTGTGTCCCAAAAAGTGTATATGCCATAACATGAAGGTGGGTGGATTATAATGCTCTTCAGGAGCAGATATAGGAGGTGTTTCCCATAAAGGGAAGATTTCAAACCATGAAAGTTGATTGGATCAGCTTATAGGTGGATCTCGGGAAAAATCCCTATAGGGGACCACCTAAATTATTTACCAATGGGAAGGTCAGAATGCCCACAAGGGAGGATCCAGGAGGTGTCTCCAATAAAAAGAATACGTCACATCATGAATTCAAAGGATCAGAATGCCCTATGGGATAAGATTTAGGAGGTGTATCCCATAAAGGGATGATGTAAAACTGTGAAGGTGGATGGATTAGATCACCCGTCGAAAGTATACCTGGGAGGTTTTTCCAATAAATTGAAGATGTTACACCGTGATGGTAGATTATTACATCCCTGGTGGTGGATCCATAAGGCGTGTCCCTAGGTGGGGAGATTTCACACCTATAATTTTACCAATGGATGGATTAGAACACCTTGTAGAGGTGAATCTTGGAGGTGTGTATCATAAAGGTATGATGTAAAACTATGAATGAGTATAGATTAGAATTCCCTATGGGAGAGGATCTAGGAGGTGTATCCCATAACGTGATGTTGTAACACCGTGAAGGTTGATCGGAACACCCCTAGAGGTGGATCAGTAATGTACATACCTATGAGGGAGAATCTTGGTTTACCATTTGTAAGGATCAAACCTTAGAGAGGCATCCTACATAACTTTCTTTGTAGACAGGGATCAAAACACACATTTTTTTATTCCCTAATTTAAGGTCGTGTGACAGGACCAGTCCATTCTATTTAACATCATTTAGTAAGCATGGTCATATAATCAATGGATAGTCGATGAGGGATGGTGTGGGGATTAGGAATGTAAGTTGTGTTTCTCAAGAATGATTCCTCATTATGAGAGATTGTGTGTGGAATACCCATTGAACTACATGAGGGTCCTGAAAGAGATTTTGTCTATCGAATAATGGGGATGATCTTATCAGGGATGCAACCCATAGAAAATCAGGATGGATGTGGTTGTTGTGTTTTGACCTCAAAGAGGATTCCAATGTAACCTAGAGTGTTTGGTATAAAATCACATGATCTTTGGAATGGGATGATACTTATACATAAATTCATGTCTCAATGGGGCTTGTGGTTTGTTCTTATGAATGAAAGAAGCCCATGAAGGATGAAAACGGTAGTTTCGTATTACACTCATGAGTATTACCATTGGAGTGTAGGGTGGGGAATATATCTATAGAGAAGTCCCATTGGGATTATAGGGAAGATTTAAAGGTTTCCAATAACCTCTAATCCCACTTGAGTCATTCTCAATGTGAGAAACAAGAGGAATTTTTTGACCTCATGCTCATTTCACAAAAGGAGATCCAACGAGAGATGATGTGGGGATTACACATGGATTCTCCGCAAGGAGAATGTCATTACATGTGTGAAGGACATTATTCCATGTGCAGAGGATATCATTCCATTTTAGGGTATGTGGTGTGGATACCACCATATTCTACTCAAATATGATGCATCATTTTCTTATTTTACAAGGTAAGGTCATAGTTTATCTTCATGTGTTGACGACATTGGGACTAGGTAAATTTATTTCATGCATCTTAGTGGTGGGGGACTCAATTTATACCCCTTGGATTTATATAACCATAGATCGAACACCCTTTGGGGGGGCATGGCAATTGAAATTCTAGGGTTTGATAATGGGGAGGAGTGGTCCATCATTTGGTCCATGTTAGTGGTCCTAATATGAGAAGAAACAGGTGTTAGCATACCTATGATGAAAAGAAAAGCGTATCTTAGAGACTCTAGACACACTTTAAGGGTAGTGGGCCACAATAATGGGTAGAACATGTCAAATAAGGACCTGTGGGGTAGCTTAACCAATCCTTTATGGGTTAAGGTGCTTTGGAAACTCAACTTTTTCAATGAAGTGTCAACATAAGGGAGGAAGCATGAAGAGGACTAAGGGAGAGGTTTCATTAAGATTAGGGCCTTATAAGGAGGTTTTTGAAAATATTGGGTAATTCATGGGTGTTAGGGGCCTCATGAATGAGGGGGATTCCTGAAACATGGTGACCCTACCTTAGGATGACATCTTGGCTCTTGAAAGGAGTTCTTCTCAAAGGATTATCACTTAAAAATGCTTCATGTTCCTCGTAAATCATTTTTCCTTGTCAAAGGTTACATGCCTAAGTGAAATGAATCTCCACCTCTAGAAGAGGATTCCAAAAACACCATAAATGGCGGTATTTTGAATCCCTATTACTTCGGATGATCCATTTTGGTTTGGTTCATGATGCTCAAGAGGTTCTTGAATTAAAATAAATTTGGAATCTAAAAGGACGGTTCACCATCATCCAAATGTTATAATGGTGGGAATATATTCTCAAGGGGGTTTCATGTAGATGGGATGCGATTTTTGAAGGAATTGTCAGCATCAAGAGTGGGTGCGGCTCCATCAGACTCACAATGGACATTGTTAAACCTTCTTTTAGTTGCGAAGAACTATTGGACTCATGGAGGACACAATCAAACCTTCACGTGGTCGTGACGAACTGTCAGAATCATGTTCTACATCTTTAATACTTTAGGTAGTTGAAATGTTCCATCATACTCGTGGATGAAACCATCAATTATTCTCACATTAATTATGGGGATTCCACAATTTGGGATTTTTTGTGAATTCCGGCCATTCATGATGGATTGGGGGTTTGTAAAATAGACTCCCTTAGAGGGATTTTCTACCATTTTTTCTTGGATTTACTTTCATCGGTCCATGAAATATCGACTATTCTCGTGGAAAAATACTTTAGCACCAATAAATCCCCCCCCCTCCCGCCCTCAGAACTGGATCTTGTGGAAAAAAACTCGGGTCAGATTCTAATGGAGAATCGCTAAATATTGAAAAACTACTCCTTTTCATGAAGATCATGTGTTATTCTAACTCACAATGTTGATTCATGATGGGAAAAATCATGAATCCCATTACAAAGCATGGGCCGCTATATTCCTATAAATAATAGACTAGGGCCCCTCAATTTCATTAATCCTTCATGGGAAGAAAATATTTGGCTCTCTTTTCATGAAGATCTTCTTCTCTGTGAACACTCCTATGAATTCTACATTAGAAAACCATAATTATGGACATTTTCTCCATGAATGCTACTTTTTTAATGGGACACTACGATCCGAATATTCATGAATTGAGCTGTGTGACCCTTTTCTCTATGAACCATCTCAGTGGATAGTCTTGAAATGAATCCATTAAGAACTAGAATCAGGAAACTACTGTTTTCTAGAATCCAATGTTGCCAAAAAAGTCAATACAGATGTTTCTTAGAGAAGAGATATGGAAGACACCATCATGATTTGGGAGTGCGTCAAATGCACCTCGGACAACGAATCACTGATCAAAATACTGTTAGATGCTCAATAGGATAATCCTTTTTGAAAGAATATTCCTCTTTTTGAATTTGGTATGAGGTATTAAATCCTCATCCTATAGTTGAGTATAGATAAGGAAATTACTAGATCAGTGGAATACCTGAGCGGTATCACTAGAATAAGGATGTAGGAGGCCCCATATAGAAATGCCCACAATTTCTATATCTGAGTTCATCTTAAATATCAAAAAAAAATTTGGGGAGAATATGGAGGATTAGTAATCCACACCATATTAGAATAATATTCTCGATGAGGTTTTGGGGGTTCTGTAGAGAGGATGGAATGGCAACTGGGATTTTCACAAGGGTGGAAACTTCAAATAATATTACACTTGGGCCTACTTATATTGTGATTTATACTAATAATTTCAGGAAAATATTAATCTAATTTAAATTTATATAGCATCATTGGATTTTTAATTCCATGATGCTAAGAAGATGGTCACCAGTGATCAATAAATTCCCCTTGGATCATGGGGAGTTTAGAATCATCCTGTTGGACCTTTATCAAAATTTTAAGATAATGAACATCTACGATATTTATTTGTAATTTCTCCCCAGTGAGAATGTATGGGGGAACCAAGAGTCATTTCCAACTTTCCCAATGGCACTGTTAGATCTGGTGTAGTGCACAAATGAAAAGAAGTCGGGGTCAAGGGACATTGCTATTAAGTAGGGGGTTGGATATTCCATTAAAGGAAAAGTAAATGGACCCTCTATGGGGGATGATATAGCAAGGATGCTTCCTATGAGACCACACACATGTCCCATAAGATTCTAGTAGAGTTAGGAGGGATCATATAGTTATATTCTAGAAGTGAACCAATGACAAAAATGAGGATAATGTTTCAAGACTAGAGCTCATCCCATTAACTGGGATGAAAGATTTATCAGATTACTCATTTTTGGTTTGATAATCCTAGTGAGGGATGCAAATATGGGGGTTGAGACCAAGTATTTTTTATAATGGTAGTGATTTAGTTGACGAGGCAGTGTGTCCACCATAATGTCCCGGTACTAGCAAATTTATACAAGGTATTTCGGTATATTAGTGAATGGAAGACACCATTGAATGTTTGTGGGCCTTTTCATTTCATATATAGTTGGATGGAAGAACACATGAAGTTATGAATACCCAAACACCATTTCACATACCAAAACAAACTTCTATATGTAAATCATGAACATCATGGGGAATCACTCATTCATGATGGGTCTGGGGGAGTGGTGGATAAGGTTTAGTTGGTGTATCCCTTCAAATTTCACCTGATCTTCCTACCAATTGGGGTAGTGACTGATGATGGTTCAGGGACAGTTAGAAGTGATCATACCTCTTGGCCTTTTGTGTTGGTGTACTGGTGGAAATATTTGATAGTTCGCTAGTTTGTGATCTGTACAACCCACACCACTTTGAAAAATAGTTTAGGTGTTTACAGAGGTTGACCCTAAAGGAGAACACAGAGGTGTGTCCTGAGTTAAATCATTCAATGATGATGCTTATGGGGTTCATGTTCACATGTGATGATGGAATGATGTAGAATTATATGATTCCACCCACTGATTCGTATTGGTTTACTCATTTCTATGAGTATTTTTGGGTGAGCGCCTATCCTTGAGTCATGTTGAGGTATCGGGCCACCCGATCCAGCGAAGGGGTGGTCACCTCACTATGGGGCTAGGGCCGAATGGTGGATGGGGGGTGTCATGGTGGTAGAGATAGTCGAGTGGATATGAAAATATAAATGGGTCTAGTAGTCCATGGGTCTGAAGTGGCAGGAGCTATAGGGAGTGGAACAACACTAGGCTTGACTCTCCAAGGTATGTAGTCACAGGAAGAATGTGGGCCTTCTATGGTAATCATGAGGGTTAAAGTTCAAGGAATTGGGAAATGAGTACATCTCCTTGATATTCCCAGCGACATTTCATATCATAATGCATGGGAGGACTGGGGACTTCACATGAAGATCACCAACCTTTAGGGGTGTGGTTGTATCTCACTATTGATAGTGTAAATATCATAGGGATATGCACTAAAAAGGAAGGTTTCTATTCTACCCATGTTGATGTGATCAAATTCATGGAATATATGGAGGACGTAATATACTCATGTTGTACCATTTGTCCATTGACTGATTGAGTGAGGAATATTCTAGGCATGTCTTTCTATCTGAACACCTGTGCAAGCCATGTGGCTACCTGAATGACTGATGGTGAAGAATTAGAAGAACCCAAGTGGAGTGACACCAATTAGATTCATGAAAATGATTTGAATACTATTGTCAACTATGTAAACTCAATGATCTTTTCAGAAATACGTGAACTATTAAAACTTCATGATTATTTACTAACACACTTTTTATTATATATAAATTGGTGAGAAATGAAATAGCGGACGTCTGTGATAGTCCTGATACACAAGGTGTGGGGACCATAACCTATAATGGGGTGATTTGTCGAACCCTTCCCAAAATTGGGACCATGTAAGATCAATCATCAGTTCTTACTACTGAGGATGTGACTGCAGGGGTTGATATAGAGACAGTGGATGCTGGTCTTTAGAAGAAATGGTTAGGGATACCTTAGTCATTGAACAAACCATAGAGTCACCACTGGAGGGGATTGTTGAGACTATGACCTTGGTAGAGTGGTTTAAGGAGATTCCTTCTACAAGGATGGATAAAGTAGATGTGGTGGAAGATCAGGTGGTAGTATCACCACCATATGTAGATGATGGGGGTGAAGTTTTAGTGGAAGAGACATTTAATGCACTGGAGGCCAGAGTAACTAGGGAGGCTGCATTAGATGTTTCAATTCATGAATTTACACAAGTAGAGTATATGGGATATGAGGATGAAATTGTGACAGTATCAGGGGTAGCCAAGGGAAATGGGATGATGGTTCCCACATCTATGATCCCTCAAGGTGTAACAGAAACTTTTTCCATAGGTGGAGATGCTTAAAAAGAAATTCTCCCTTGGGTATTCATCCAACCAGTAGCACCTATTGATAGATATTTTTATAATCCAATAACGTTTTTAAATCTTAACCTATAGGCTCCATAAAAAATATAATTTCAACCATTACTCATGAGAATACACCACTTGAATATTTCAAGGATTATAGACCAAAGGTCCCTAAGTATAACTTATTTTTCCATCATAAGGAATGGATAAATTTTAGAATCATCATTAATCACAACCAAATATCTAAACTACCACAATAGCTGGGATATCTCTTCCATTATATGGTTATCATGGGGACCAATGGGGTTAATTCCATCACTCTTCATGTGCTGGCTTGGGACATCATAATCAATAAGGCTTGTGAAAAATGGAATCATATCAATCAATTCTGGATGAACCACAAAGATGAAGGTTATGATATTCCTCAGAAAGATATGGAAGAAATTTATTTTCTACAGGGGTTGGAAAAAGAGCATGTGATGGCTATTGTTACTCGGTTTTAGATCACTATCATTCCTAGGGATCACTTGGTAATGTTTGAGTCCAAGGGGGAAAACATCAAAAAGGAATATGCTGAGTTCTGCGTAGAGTAGGACTAATATAATATTAATTTTGAAGATGTTTAATCCAACTCTAATGAAGAGAAATAAGACCTATTAGTGTGAATGATGGTATTTGAGACCACTCAATAGAGGTTGTCTGAGCCTAAGCACTCGATCACAAAGGCAGATCCATAGAGGCACATTTGAGGAGTTGAGGATCTGACATGTGGATGAAAACCTAAAAAAATGGTTTACATAATTTTCATTATTGAAAATATTTACATTCATTACTGTCTTACATTGATCATATTTCCATGAATACCAGAAACCAATCATTAAGCTCACATGGGTCATTCCCTGTGTGAGAAACAAATGATGGACATGTGATTTTTTTCATATGATAATTATAGAAAATAATTGAGTACATTGGTTCTGATATCCTTGAATTTCCACTGAGAGTGTATGAGGTGAGAGAGGTTTTGGCTGGATAATGGGGTCCTTTGGACAACCGACTATTTTTCCAACATGCTCTAGTGCACTAACGAGATAATTCTAGTGGCATTGAATTCAACCCGAAAAAATGGGAATGGGTTATTTTGAATCATGATGACCAAAATATGGTCCACAAGGTGAGTGGAAAAGAAATAAAGGATAAATTTTGACCATGTTTAAAAAACATCATCCATACCATTGTCCTGGAATGAAAACAAAATTGACGGTCAACCAATGAACATGTTCAAAAAAAATATTATCTCATGATTTCATCCATTTTTTTTTTGGGATGTTGTACCAGGATGGTAGGAGTGATAGTATAGAATGAGACTATGTCGTTAGGGGGTCCCTTCTGATTTTGAAGATGATGAGGATATATATAAAGGATACACGAAGCCTGGAAATTGAAATTATGCTATATTCATATCGATTCCAAAACTCCTAGAATTATGAAACCATGGCATAGAGATCATTAGATTATGTGTATTGGCCTGAAGAAAGATAAAACCCATCTTCTAGGGGAGAATCATCTTGGATGCCCTGTGACATATAAAAATGATAAATATGTAGCAAACCACTAGTATTGAATGAAAGGAACTCTCAGCTAAGGTCTTGGGATTTTTTAAAATATTATTTCATGAAACTAAGGATGATAGACACACAGTTTAACATCACATAGTAAGGATGATTATGGGTAAATTTTAACATCAAGTGATCAAGAAACATATTATCGATTAACTTAATGTGACTAGAATGTTGGACATAGTTTAATGACATGTGTCCTCAACCGTGGAAAACTGTTTAAAGACATGTTACATAGTCCAAGGAAAACCAGTTTAATTTCATGAAAAATAGACTATAGAGTTGTTTGTTCTATGTATATTTGTGTGGAATGAAGGAAATAAACCTAATGCAAGTGACGAAAAAGAGACCCTCCACTACCCCACAAAATCCAAAATGATTATAAAGAAATATAAAGTCATAATTTGTGGACATGAACTCCTAGTTTAAGGTCATAGAGTTTGGAATACGGGTTCCTTTGTATAGCTTGACCACATTGGTACATACCGTACCCGAACACATAATCCCAAGTGGGTCATATTCTATGGGGAAACAAGGAAGGGTAAGGGGGTCTTCTTGACAAGTGGAAGTTCACTTTAGGGGTGAGGGGATACAATGTTGAGAATCTCCAAGTTACATCATCCTTCTTACCTAAAACATGGGAATGCATGAAGGGGTGACACAAAGGGTGTTGGGAGTCCACCATGATATTGACAGGTGGAAAAGAGGTAAATAAAGACATTCAAGACCTAGATAAATAGAGGCATTGATGTTCTAGATAAATGGGAGAATGGTGAGTAGGAATTGACTGTTGAACATGATCGAAACACATGGACTACAGCTATACCGATAAATAATGGGGAAAAACATGTAACATCAACTGTATAAGAAGTTCAATATATATGATCTACTATTTTATGCTAGAAATCCATTAGGGAATTGTTCTAGGATGGGAGGTGATCCAAAATGTCATGAGATGATCACCATTAGGTGGAATGGCTAGATTCGAAAGATGATGGAAATCGAAACCAAGAAATAATTTAATTCAATAATGGGGTGTATCAGAGTGTGGGATTCAAATATGGAGTTTCCAAATAGTTTAATGTTGTAATTCATATACCATGGCTAGTAGTTTTAGGTCATGGATCTCTGAAAATGATCTCTAAGTTTACGTAAATAAATCATGGACCATATGGAGTATCCCAATAGGGATATGAGTAGCTTGAAAGAGTGAAAATTCCAACATGAATTAGGGACCATGAGGTCCAAATCCAATCCATGCATTCCTAAAAAGTCTCTCGTATAGTTTAAAGTCATGAAGCTTGGAGTGAAGGTGACTATTTGTTTGTGGTCTTATTTATTATAAAGAAATGAGGTCAAGGGGTCTAAGGATTCAATGAATTTGAATTTGGGAATAGATATGAGAAGTTATAAATCAATACATATCTTGTAAGGATGGGAATCAAGCCATAAGTAGATTTGGATGGTAGAACACATAGTTTAATGTAATACAGTATAAACCGTGGTCGGTAGTTTAGAGTCATTTCATTTGGAAAATAGGGAAAATTTTCAATCCCAGGGTTTATATATGGCACCAAAGAAGTAAAACCTGATGTTAATGAGTCCATGAAGGCTCCAAACCACAAACATTCCTTAAGATGAACTGAATATAGTTTGTGGTCATATATATTAGACAGTATGTGAGGCCAATGGAGAAATGGGTTAATGAATTTTTATTTGGGATTGTAAATAAGTTGTCCATGAGTCACTACATATCCCATAATGATGGTAATCAATCCAAATATAGTTTTGGAATATGGTTATGTAAGATTCCAACATCAGGGAGGCTAATCCTATTTGGTGAAGGAATTGGAGGCATCCCATATTTATTGTTGGGAATCCCATGTTTTTGGAATGTGGTAATTTGTTTTCATCACCCCATATATATCATACAAAGAATACCAATTTAAAATGGGTTAAACATCATCTCTTATTAATGAGGAATCCTAAATATTTCAAGGGAAAGACTATAATTTAATTTCACGTGTCATGGACCATAGGGGTAGAGTGTTCTGAAAGAGGATATGCATGGTGAGATAACTATAACAAGATTTGAATGAAGGAAATAGAGGAAAACATCAGGTAACACACTACCATGGAAGACTTTAATATAGTTTAAATTCATGATTCTTGGAAATATACTCCTAGTTTGAGGTCCTAGAGCTCAAACAACAATGGGTCTAAGAGGCCAATGGATTTGATGACTTTAAGGATGGGCCCCGTGAAAAGAAATTTTGGTGTTGCTACTTATCCCATTAGGATAGTAATCAATAGACATGTATTTCTAGAATAAGATTATGTAGAAAACCCATTCTGGTGAAGATGATACTCTCTAGTGAGTGAATATGAGGTATCCCATGGTTATCATGGGGTACACCATATTCAAGTAAAGTTATTGCACATCGTATGAGGTATCTTGGATGAAAATGGGGCATAATCATAGTTCAACATCATGAATTGAAGATGTAGAATCATAGATTAATGTAAAAGAGTTTGTAATTATGTGTTTGGGTTCCACAAATATGCATGTGTCATGTGGGGGAATGAAAAACACAACATACATGTTGTAACATCCAGACCCTGATTCGACACACCAATTCCCTGAGCTGGTTGTTCACATGACATCATGTATGCCTCCCTGTACACTAGGGGTTACTGACTAGAAATGAGGGTCTGATAAATAATTCATGGGAAGACTATACCCTCATTTATCATAATAATACACTATAGGAGATAAAAAATAATAGTAGAATAATAAATACCAAAAAAATACAACATATCATGCTAATCGAAGTAGGAAAATATAGTATCCTACTAAAGTAGAAAATATTCGATTCTAATGTACTGTCTAGTGTATAAAATGAAATCTGAAAAAAACCATAACACCTAAGTGGGTCATGAACCCCAATTGGTTCCCTCATTAAATCTCCTTCCCCAAATTATCCATCTAACTCGTGACCTTTGTTTGTATCTTATCCTGTAAAAATAAAGTCTATTCGGGTACCGATCTGGAAGCCCGTGTAGGGTGTTAGTACAACTAAGTATACCACCACAAATAGTGCCTACAACAATACTAGTAATATAATTGTGTACGTAGTTTTATATTGAAATATGTAAAATGAATTAGTAAATAGTTATCACATTATCATTTATTTCATACTTAACTACATTAACTCATGGGTTCCCAAGGACACTTGTACCTCAATGCCAGCATCGGCTGATGATGGTGCCAAACGTGTTCCTAGGTAATATAATATCATAATACCTACTTCATCACTTGTAGGAGCCTAATGTGTTCTAAGGTGATATCATATCTCAATACATGCTTCACCTCATCCCGGAGCACAATGTTTTCCCAAATAAGGTCATATTTCGGAGTATCTTTGTTACCATTTTTTAATTCATACTTGAATGCCCATGTTACCATCCATACATCACACATTAGAATGACCATTTTCCCATTATCTAATTCATACATGGATGACCATGTATCCATTCATAAACACACATTACAAAGACCATGATTCCATTATTTACATCATTCATGAATGACCATGTTCCCCTTCACAAACACATATTTTATTAGAAATTAATTATTCATATAAATTCAATTACTAATTCAGAAACTAGTTAACAAAATATAATAAATGAAGTTAATTTTTAAATTAACTAATCGTATTAATAATATTAATTATTTCAAAAATTAATTAGTGAAAAATAATTAATCACATAATTAATTATCTCTATTCATCCAATTTGATCTATCATAATGAATTCCCCAATTAATTATCTAAATCACAATCCCAAACTCTTATAGTTAATCCCCAAATTAATTATCTAATTCTATAGACCCTATGTCTCATAATTGATTCTCTTATTAATTAAATATTTCCACAACACTTCAATTAATCAATTCTCCACATTAATTAACACAATTCCTGTATTATAATTGCTAAAAACACTAGTAATTATACATATTTGATACAAGTATTAAAATAATGACTATGGTAATTGAATATTAAAACCCTATCTCAATTGTTTTATGGATAATCACCCAATGAAAATCCTTAGATATTTACCAACAGAACAACATAGAATGATATCCGGATCTAAAAACCCTAAAAAAATATTATGAAATCAATATCACATTAATTATATATCTATATCCATAAGGAGAGATATGTATACACCAAATATAGATCTAGATCTAGATAAATAAAAATAACATAACAAGAAAATAATGGTAGAAGGAAGGAGGATGAATAAGAAAGCAATGAGATAGAATTCCCTTATTGGGAGAGGTGTAGATATTTGATTTGCGATTCAATTTGAATAAAAGGAGGTCATAAAGAATTGTAACCACTCCATAATTCTTTGAAACCATCCAAAATCATAATTTTCTATGCCTGGGTCAAAATGGGTGAGTTTCATTTGTTTGAAAGAATTAAAAATTAATCTTCAGGCGACTTTAAAAATCATGCATGGATTCCTAGGAAGGTGTGCATAGATTTCCATAATCATGAACCAACTGTGTGCCTAGTATTTTAGGGGTTAATGGTCTTTCCTTTTAGGGTTCATGGTTTTAAAAACCATGTTCGAGTCATGGAACTCCCCACTATCCTGGGTTGTATCGTTTACTGGCCTAAGGTGAATGATTTTCACTAATTTTGTGCCAACCATGAACAACCCTATTTCATTAAACTTTTCTTTAAATTCACCCAAACACACCCCATGATAAAACCCAATAAAAATGTACCCAAATAAAAAAAAGAGTACATTAACTCAATATCGATTCAACTCTAGAAAATCATGATATCTTACAATCTACTCACTTTATAATAGCTCGTCATCAAGCTGAAATCCCAAGTATCTCTTAGATTCGGAGTCAAAATGATCAGGAAATTTATCCCCCATATATTCTTCCCTTTCCAAAATTTCCTCCTCTACACACCCATATTTCCACAATACATGAACTATCGACATGGTATTTACCCACAAAACATTCTCACTGTGATCCAACACATGTATTAGATGCTTCTCAAAGGATGCATCTACCTCAAGCTCAATTTAATCCACATTGATCCCATGATAATGGACAGGGTGATACTTTTGGTGTTTTTATACATGGAAAACATCATTCATATAACTGTATTTCTACTTAATATTATATCGATATACCCCCGACCCGATTCTATTTACAACCTCAAAAGGTCCAATGAACCTAGGTGTCGACTTTTTCGGCCTCTGTATGCTATGGTGACCCAACCTAGAAAACACACAAATGAATACATGATAATACTTTGTAAAATATAGGGGTTGACTATGTCTATCAACATACAAATTATATCTACTCTAAGCCATTGGAATTAATTTTTGAATTAGTTGTACCTTCTCTAATGTCTTCTAGATGAGACTTGCTACCAACATCTAGAACTCACCTTCCCCCATCTATCATAATGAAGTTCTTCATGGACTACCATAAAGTACCTTGTATGGTGTCATCTATAATGTTTCATGATAATTTTTTTATTAGAAAACTCTACCAAATCTATGTTATTCTTCTAAGATTCAACAATTTCAATAATACACACCTACAACATATCCTAAAAAATATATAGTATACTCTGAATTCCCATATCTATATGGGTGGAAAGCCATACTCAGTAATACATGTGTACCAAGAACATTCGACAATCCTAGTCAAAAGTGTAGAATAAACATGAGTAATGATCTAAAACTATAGTCCATGGAACCGCATACAAATAGACTACCTCTTAAAAATAAAAATATCCCATGTGCTTCACTATGAAATCCTCCAATATTTGCAAGAAATTTTCTAATTTCATCAGTCAATTAACAATAACCAAGATTTAATAATTATTGCTTAGCTTATTCAGGAGACTTACCACAAAATACATTATCACATCTATAACACCCCAAGCTTCTACAGTACGCTTCTCATTGAATAATGTGATAGTGTGTGTTGTATGCAACACAGAGTTCTAACACACCATAACCAATCAAACTAGCCGTTATGAATAGTAATACCTACTTTTTGAAATTATATATATTTTATATTTTAAAATGGACTTCATTTTTGGATTCGGAATATCGAATTTATCCTAAGGTGAAATTTTGGTACATTTCGGATAACTTTCATATTTTGCTGAATAGTGAAAATTACTAAATTTTAATTAAAAACAACTTTTTTAATCAAAATAATTAATAATGATAAATTATGAATTTGAGTGGTTTTAAAGTATATTTAGAATATATTTTTACCATTTAATATAATGTTGGTCGTTGGACATAATTTTACAATTAAACCGAACATAAACAAGTGTCAATCTTTTGATAGTTATTATCTCTTAAAAACACGATTTTTGTTTTGACAGCGGGAATTAATTTTAAATTAATTTCTGCCACTTCTGTGTTTTGAATTTAGAAAAATGGATTCCATATTTGGAATCGGGATGTTCAAATTGTGTAAATAGGTAACTTTTATTTTTAGAAATTTTGAATAATTACTGCGGTAAATATTTTATTTACCATGGTTAAGGGTAAATCCGGTAAATAAGGGTTAAACAAATAATATTATAATAATACTAAATTACCCTAAAACGTGTCCTAGACTTATTGGTTGATACATGTTCGACCATAGGCATATTTGGGTCGATTTGGGGACCCCATGGTGCCACTTGTAGGTGATAGGGACACTTTTTTTTAATTAAGTTAAAATGAATACAAAAATGACACAAGCATATATCTTTTAGAAAAACAATTTTTACATAAGGTTATATATGTTGGAATTTAGATTATAAATATTCATTCGAAATATAAAACGATTTCCTACATAATGATATTTTATTTATAATTTTTAGACATTAAATACTTTAATTTATTTATGACACAATGATGATGAATTAATTACTATAATAGTGAAAAATTAAAATAATTGATATTATAAATAACCAAATAAATATAATATGAAACTTTTAATGAAATAAAATAATTTTATAGGATACTATGATATATTAGGATTGATTTAATTTACTTTTTTCGATGTAATCAATCTGTTATGAGTTTCACAAAAATCAACAATTGAATAGTGTCAAAATTGACATAAAAGAGTTCTTAAAACAAATATTATATTATTAATTGATATTAAATTCCTAAAAATCTAAGGTTAGGACAAGAGACTTATATCATGATAGGTTAATCATTAATGGACCACTTGGGGGTCTCTTTGATGGATAAAGTAAGTTTATTAACCATATTATTTAAAAATACAAAGAGACATTATAAAAGTGAAACTAATTAACTTAGAGTTAATACTTAAAGATAAGGTTAATATAAGTACCCAAACCTGTATAAATTCTATTGGTTGATTTTTTTTCGACCCATACCCACCTTAAACTTTTAATAATCAACTTTGGAGCCATTTTAAACCGAATATGAATTTATTATAAACTAATATCTCTAGCTTTTCCAAAGGTGCCCCTCACCCCTCTTATAAAAGGGCACTCCTCCTTCTCATTTCATCACATCTTCAAAGCCTTTTGGTTTGGCCAAACTCTTCCCAAATACTCTCCCTACTTCCCTCACTACAACCTAGAGGCCTTAGATTGATCATAAAGCCAACCTAAGGTTCCCTTTTGATCAAATCAAAAGGAAGAAACCGAAGAAGAGGTAATGATTTCACCACCCTTTTCCAAGTTCCTTTCTTTTTCCACTTCTTCTTCCTTTGTTGTTACCGTTCTAAAATAATAACTCCAGTATCATATATATACTGTGATGTTATTATAAATATGGTACAACCATATTCATTATTCTATCCACCCTTTGAATAACATGTCACCATACGTGCGTACGTACGGCTTACCGTCTCCACGTCGTGGTGTAATTGTTATTCAATATATTATTATTTGGATGGGTATAATAATGATGTGTAACTCATGTAAATAATAAATATAACATGTTAATTATTCTGTATATATGAATTACAATCCATTTATATACTATTTTAATATCAAAAGAATGATATTGTCGCTCGTGCGTACGTACGGACTACCGTCTCCACGAACGCGATGAGATTCATTCTCCATCGTATCCATTCAAGTATAATTATCATTTGATGATTTAAAAATAATTTTTAAGGACTTGAAATCATTCTTTATATGAATAATATACAACCTATCCATTACAAACATGAATTATGTAACAAAACATATAAAAGAAAACAAGTAAGTTAACACCCGAAACAACGATAATACTAAGATATTATTATCAAATCAATATTAAAAGATCATATCATATTAATGTATATGATTATTGTATAATTTAATAACAATTATTTCACCATTATACAGGAGGTTAACCTACCCCAACCAAGGAAAAGTACAAGGTAAGGGTTATTTCACAATCTCTTCATTATCCGAGGTTGTTTATATGTAATAATCTACTGGGATCTCTTTATCATCCACATCCATGTTTTCTTAAAAATGTATTTAATTTTTTTTTTTTTTTTACAAGAATATGGGTTAAAGTCATTTATACCCTTGTTTGACTTTTTATAAGAGGAATCTTTCCGTCATTTTCAAAACAAGGTCCTTTTAACCTTTTCGACATAATTAAGGTAAGAATGTTTTTTTAACTTATACGGCGGGTGCGGTTATTTTCCGCCGTTATAAAATCTTCAAAGATTTCCTTACAATCTTATAAGAATATTTTCAAAGAAAATGTTTTATTTTATATGGCTATTAAATGATTTCAAAAATAGAAATAGATATTTCTCTAAAAAGAGTTTTTATTTCATCTATGTCAACATCCTTTGATGGATTTTACACTTATTTGAAGTTGATTTATTATGATACAAAACTTCTATATTGTATTGAAGGTTTTGTGATATGTTTGACTGTGGATGTGCTATTTTTATACCATTCATAGTTTATGGTGAAATTATTGACATTTCTTATGCTAGTTTTAATATGAATGTTTATGTTATGTTTAAACCTTTTCATATGGGAATGCATTGGACTTAATATGTGACGGGTGGAGCCCGCTATAGCTCCTTGATGCATCGGTAGATCTCATGATACAAACTAGTGTCTTGGCGCAAGGCCTTGAAAAAATCTTATTTGTAGTCTTGGAACGAGGCCTTGGCTATGTGGTTATGATAGTCTGGCATTATGCATTCCAACATTATGAAAGTGGATATTGATATTGCATGTGATTATTCGATTAGTAGATTATCCATGTGAACAATTAAATGGCATTATTTCATTTTACTTTTTCCATACTATGTTGAAGTTCAATTTTAAAAGGCATTTGTTTTAGTAATGCATTGCCTTAAATGTTTATGCTTATTTTTGAATGTTCCGCTATATTGTTATCCTTACTGGGTATTTGAACTCACCCCTTTTCTATGTTTTATTTTTCCCAGGATGTGAAGATGTATGTTATGAATGACTTTCAGGGATATTATGAGGGGATAATAGTGTGGACTGTGAAGACATTATGTTGTTTTAGTAGTTTTTCAATTTATGATGTAATGTAAAACTTATGAATATATCTAGTGTTTCCAAGGCTACTAAACAAATCGGTCTTTCGAGATTTGATCTTTCTTGTGATCAGGACAATGTTATGTAATAATGCACCGACTCTGGGTAACTAGGTTCAGGTCGTTACAGTTGGTATCAGAGGAAGTTTAGTACAAACCTTGGAAGCTAGATTTAGATAAACTCTGATTAGATCACGTAGACCTAAAATGAACATTGAGGATTAGTATAGAACTTCCTAGAATTTTGGTATTGTAGATATTTTATGAGTTTTACAAGAAATACATCCATGTCTGGATACGAGCAGGTAGAGGAGGCTCTAGCACAGATGTACCTAGGGGTAAAACCCGAAAACACCGCTTTGAGCTAGACTCGAACGAGAACTGGTGCACGACAACGGGCCTTGTTGCACTCTTGGTTACGACACTATCGTGGGATATTCTTAGGATAACTCTAATTTTATTTAAAAATCATTATGAAGGGTTTATGAGTATATACTTCCTCAAAGAAAACATTTTTATGATTATGGATTATATCCATAAATAGATCAATTTATTTTAAGTGTTTTATAAGTATGGGATTATGTATTTTGATTCATAAACTGATCTAGTTTATGCCATTGTTTAGAAATGGCGCCTAGTGGAAGAAATGGAAACTGTATCAATGCACGCACTCCATGTAGGGATTTCCCTCATGCTCAAGATATTTATAGTGGAGGTGGTGATGCAACTGGTGCCGATCAGCTATTCACCATACTAGGACAATTCACTCATGTTATGAATAATAACCTTACCCGTATGGAGCACCCTGATCCGTAGCGTGGAGGATCAATGTCAGATAGATTCATGAGGCAACAACCACCAACGTTCAATGGGAGTACAAATCCCTTAGTAGCCGAGCAATGGATATTTTCCCTAGAGAAAATATTTCAGGCTTTGGGGAGTAATGAAAGGGAAAAAGTTATCATGGCAGTTTACAGCCTCACTGGAGATGCTGATCAATGGTGGTCATTGATTAAAAATATGAAGGAAGATGATGAAGTATCAAATATGGAATGGAGGTAGTTCAAAGATCTATTTTTTGAAAAACACTTTCCTCGCGACCATCGAGCAGATATGGAAAGGAAATTTCTGAGTCTGAGCCAAAAGGAGGATGAGAATGTCACAAAGTATGAGGCTAACTTTACAAGGTTATCAAGGTATGCTGGAGATTATATACATAACCGAAGAAGTAAGATTGATCGTTTCTTTGATGGGTTAAAACCATTTCTCCGTCGAGCATTAGTATCACAATCCTTCTCATCGTACAAAGACATTGTCTCATGTGCTATCAAGACCGAAAAGGAATTCTCTAAGTCTTATGACTTTAAAGAAAAGAAAGAGAAGAAGAGGCCTGCTGATCAATCTGGGAATGGAAATAAGGGGAAGAAAGGAAAGGTTGAATATCCATCCTGTGGTAAATGTGGGAAGAAACACCCCGGTACTTTCTTGAATGGAATGGGAGTCTGTTACAAGTGTGGTGAAAAATGCCACCAAGATCGTGATTTCAAAGGGAAGAAGGAAGCCATTAATGTTCAATGATACAATTGCAGGGAGATGTGACATTATGAAAATGAATATCCTAAGCGTCAGGAGAACATACCTCAGAAAAGGCCAAGGGATCAAGGCCAAGCTTATGCTATCACTACTGCTGTGGTAGAAGCTCCGAAAGACGTGGTGGCAGGTAATTTAATAGTTTCCTCAAGTTTAGAAAATGCATTATTTTATTCTGGATCATTGCATTGTTTCATATCCTCCCAGTTTGCGAAGAAAATTAGATATTTTCAATTTGATTTAACAAGGGAGTTTTCAGTTAAAACTCCTAAGGGAAGTATCATTGGAATAAAGTTTTGTGAATCAGCCCCCATTAGAGCACATAAATGTTCGTTTTCTGCTGAACTCATCGTCATTCCTATGACTGAGTTTGATATAATCCTCGGTATGGACTGGCTTTAGGACTATGATGCGGAGATTTATTGTAAGAAGAAAGAGCTTACGATTCTTGATGATAATGATAAGGAACACCTTATTTTTAGAGCAGAATCGTCACCACCTAATTCTTATTTAGATCCACCCTCAATAGCTCAACTAAATTCAATTATTGGGGAGGAAGAGAATGAAATAACTGTGGGTGAGGAAAGGAATGTTCAAATAGAGGATGTACCTATTGTGAAAGAATTTGTAGATGTATTTCCGGAAGACTTACCTGGACATCCTCCAGAACGAGAAGTTGAGTTTTCCATTGATTTGATTCCTGGATCAAGGCCTATATCGAAGACCCCTTATAGAATGGCCACTGTAGAATTAGTTGAACTAAAGAAACAACTAGAGGAATTGAGTAATAAAGGATTTATTTGCCCTAGTGTTTCTCCATGGGGATCCCCTGTTCTTTTTGTTAAAAAGAAAGATGGATCTATGAGGTTATGTATCGACTACAGAGAGATCAATGCTATAACGATAAAGAACAAGTATCCCCTACCTCGCATTGATGATTTATTTGACCAACTGCATGGAGCTCAATACTTCTCAAAGATTGACCTTCAATCAGGATACCATCAGTTGTGTGTGAAGAAGGAAGACATTCCGAAGACAGCATTTCTAACCAAGTACAGGCATTAGGAGTTTACTGTAATGCCATTTGGATTGACTAATTCACCCTATGTATTCATGGATCTGATGAATAGAGTTTTCAAGGAGTATCTCGATGAATTTGTGGTGGTATTTATTGATGATATCTTGGTATACTCCAAAACCTACGAAGATCATGAAAATCACTTGCGCATTATCTTGAAGACTCTGAGGAGGCATGAATTATATGGGAAGTTTAGCATGTGTGAATTCTGGCTTCCGGAGATTTCTTTTATTGGCCATATTGTCTCTAAAGATGGAATATCTATTGATACTTCTAAGACCAAGGCAATCCAAGAATGTCCAGCACCTACGAGTATAACTGAGGTACGTAGTTTTATTGGTTTGGCAGGTTATTATCGACGATTCGTCCAGAATTTTGCCCGATTGGCTAACCCATTAACGAAGCTCACATGTAAAGGGGTTAAATTTGTTTGGAAAAAAGAGTGTGAAGAATGTTTCGAAGAACTGATGAAAATATTATTCAATGCTCCTATATTGACTCTACCATCGAGGAATTATGGGTTCGTTATTTATAGTGATGCATCAAAGAAAGGACTTGGTTGTGTCCTTATGCAGAATGATAGAGTTATTGCCTATGAATCACGACAGTTGAAAATTCATGAACAAAACTATCATACTCATGATCTCGAGTTAGCAGATGTGATCTTTGCTTTGAAGATATGGAGGCACTACCTCTATGGTGAAAAATGTGAGATTTATACTGATCACAAAAGTTTGAAGTATATTTTCTCACAAAAAGAACTCAACATGAGGCAAAGGAGATGACTTGAATTACTCAAGGATTATGATTGCACGATACACTACAACCCGGGGAAAGAAAACAAGGTGGCAGATGCTTTGAGTAGAAAAGACCATGGAGTTTTGAACAATATGATAATTTAAAGGGATCCAGTTTTCATGGATCTAGTGAAGATGGACATGGGAATTATCGGGGAAGTTGAAACATCAATGCTTTTTCAAATGGTTGCCAAACCATCTTTTCTAGAAAGGATTAAGAGTTCTCAGACCGATGATGAAGAATTTCAAAAGAAGATTAAAGCTGTGAATGATGGGAGATTGAGAGTCTTTGTGTATGAAGATGGAATTTTGAAATTTGGGAAGAGTCTTTGTGTTCCCGATATACCTGATCTAAAAAAGGAATTGCTGGATGATGCTCATAGTTCCAATTTCTCAATACACCCTGGGAGCACCAAAATGTATAGAGATTTGAAGGAACATTTTTGGTGGGACAAAATGAAGAGGGGGATTGCTGATTTTGTGTTAAGATGTATGGTTTGTCAGCAAGTGAAAGATGGAAGGAAACATCCTGGAGGAGTCATGCAACCTCTTCCCATACAGGAGTGGAAATGGGACAATATTACGATGGAATTTGTCATGGGGCTACCAAAGACTCCTAGAAGGAATGATGAAATATGGGTTATTATTGATCGTCTTACCAAGTCAGCACCTTTTCTTGCTATAAGAGAAGATGTACCCCTGGAACGTCTATCATGACTATATATTAATGAAGTTGTGAGACTTCATGGAGTACCCCTATCAATTGTTTCTGATAGTGATCCCTGTTTTACTTCAATATTTTGGAAAAGTCTTCAGAAATCCCTGGATACCGAACTTCATTTGAGCACTGCTTACCACCCTCAGATAGATGGACAATCATAACGGACTATTCAAACCCTAGAAGACATGTTGAGATCTTTCTCACTTGACTTTTAGGGTATGTGGGATCAATACTTACCTCTCGTAGAATTTTCCTATAACAATAGCTTCCATTCGAGTATTCAGATGGAACCATATGAAGCATTATATTTAAAGAGATGTCGTACACCAACCTATTGGGATGACGTTGGTGAAAGAAAACTTGTAGGTCCAGAACTGGTGGAGGAAACGATGGAAAAGGTGAAGGTAATCCAAAATCACATCAAAGCAGCTCAAAGTAGGCAGAAGAGCTATGCCGTTAATCGAAGGAAGGACTTGGAATTTCAAGTCGGTGATCATGTTTTCCTGAAGGTATCTCCATGGAAGGGAGTCATACGTTTTGGTAAGAAAGGTAAATTGAGTCCCAGGTACATTGGACCTTTCAAAATTCTAGAACGAATTGGGGCTGTAGCTTACCGATTGGCAATGCCGCCAAGTCTCTCTAAAGTTAACGATGTGTTCCACGTATCTCTGTTGAGAAAATACATGTCTGACCCAACGCATGTACTCACCTATGAAGAATTAGAACTGGAACCCGATCTGTCTTATTGCGAAGAGCCCATCAATATTCTTGATATGAGAGAACAAGTGCTGAGAAACCAGACGACGCGTCTGGTAAAAGTTTTGTGGAGAAACCATAAGATGGAAGAGGCAACGTGGTAACCCGAGGAACTTATGATGAAGAACCACCCGAGTCTTTTCATGCGGTAGTATTCTAGAAATTTCGAGGAAGAAATTATTTGAAGTAGGGGAGAATGTAACACCCCAAGCTTTTACGGTACACTTCTCATTGAATAATGTGATAGCGTGTGTTGTACGCAACACCGAGTTCTAACACACCATAACCAATCAAACTAGCCGTTATTAATAGTAATACCTACTTTTTGAAATTATATATATTTTATATTTTAAAATGGACTTCATTTTTGGATACAAAATATCGAATTTAGCCTAAGGTGAAATTTTGGTACTTTTCGGATAACTTTCATATTTTGATGAGTAGTGAAAATTACTAAATTTTAATTAAAAACAAATTTTTTAATCAAAATAATTAAGAGTGATAAATTATGAATTTGAGTGGTTTTAAAGTATATTTAGAATATAATTTTACCATTTAATATAATGTTGGTCATTGGACATAATTTTACAATTAAACCGAACATAAACAAGTGTCAATCTTTTGATAGTTATTATCTCTTAAAAACACGCTTTTTTTTGACAGCAGGAATTAATTTTAAATTAATTTATGCCACTTATATGTTTTGAATTTAGAAAAATGGATTCCATATTTGGAATCAGGATGTTCAAATTGTGTAAATAGGTAACTTTTATTTTTAGACATTTTGTATAATTACTGCGGTAAATATTTTATTTACCATGGTTAAGGGTAAATCCGGTAAATAAGGGTTAAAGAAATAATATTATAATAATACTAAATTACCCTAAAACGTGTCCTAGCCTTATTTGTTGATACATGTTCTACCATAGGAATCTTTGGGTCGATTTTGGTACCCCATGGTGCCACTTGTAGGTGATAGGGACACTTTTTTTTAATTAAGTTATAATGAATACAAAAATGACAGAAGCATATATCTTATAAAAAAAATTTACATAGGGTTATTTATGTTGGATTTTATATTATAAATACTCATTATAAAGATAAAAATATTTCATACATAATTATATTTTATTTATAATTTTTAGACATTAAATAGTTTAATTTATTTATGACACAATGATGATGAATTAATTACTATAATAGTGCAAAATTAAAATAATTGATATTATAAATACCCAAATAAATATAATATTAAACTTTTAATGAATTAAACTAATTTTATTGGATAATATGATATATTAGGATTGATTTAATTGACTTTTTTCGAAGTAATAAATCTGTTATGAGTTTCACAAAAATCAACTATTGAATAGTGTAAAAATTGACATAAAAGAGTTCTTAAAAAAAATATTATATTATTAATTGATATTAAATTCCTAAAAATCTAACGTTCGGCCAAGAGACTTATATCATTATAGGTTCATCATTAATGGACCTCTTGGGGGTCTCTTGGATGTATATAGTACGTTTATTAACCATATTATATAAAAATACAAAGAGACATTGTAAAAGTGAAACTAATTAACTTAGAGTTAATACTTAAAGATATGGTTAATATAAGTACCAAAACCTATCCAAATTCTATTGGTTGAGTTGTTTTCGACCCATACTCACAATAAACATTTAATAATCAACTTTTGACCCATTTTAAACCGAATATGAATTTATTATAAACTAATATCTCTAGCTTTTCCAAAGGTGCCCCTCACCCCTCTTATAAAAGGGCACTCCTCCTTCTCATTTCTTCACATCTTCAAAGCCTTTTGGTTCGGACAAACTCTTCCCAAATACTCTCCCAACTTCCCTCAATACAACCTAGAGGCCTTAGTTTGATCAGAAAGCCCACCTAAGGAGCCCTTTTGATCAAATCAAAAGGAAGAAACCGAAGAAGAGGTAATGATTTCACCACCCTTTTCCAAGTTCCTTTCTTCTTCCACTTCTTCTTCCTTTGTTGTTACAATTCTAAAATAATAACTCCAGTATCATATATATACTGTGATGTTATTATAAATATGGTACAACCATATTCAGTATTCTATCCACCCTTTGAAAACATGTCACCATACATGCGTACGTACGGCTTACCGTCTCCACCTCGTGGTGTAGTTGTTATTCAATATATTATTATTTTGATGGGTATTATAATGATGTTTAACTCATGTAAATAATAAATATAACATGTTAATGATTCTGTATATATGTTATACCATCCATTTATATATTATTTTAATAACAAAAGTATGATATTGTCGCTCGTGCGTACGTACGGACTACCGTCTCCACGAACGCGATGAGATTCATTCTCCATCGTATCCATTCAAGTATAATTATCATTTGATGATTTAAAAATAATGTTTAAGGACTTGATATAATTCTTTATATGAATAATATACAACCTATCCATGACAAACATGACTTATGTAACAAAACATATAAAAGAAAACAAGTAAGTTAACATCTGAAACAACGATAATACTAAGATATTATTATCAAATCAATATTAAAATATCATATCATATTAATGTATATGATTCTTGTATAATTTAATAACAATTATTTCACCATTATACATGAGGTTAACCTACCCCAACCAAGGAAAAGTACAAGGTAAGGGTTATTTCACAATCTCTTCATTATCCGAGATTGTTTATATGTAATAATCTATTGGGATCTCTTTATCATCCACATCCATGTTTTCTTAAAAATGTATTTCAAAACATTTTTATTATTTAAAAGAATATGGGTTAAAGTCATTTATACCCTTGTTTGACTTTTTATAAGAGGAATCTTTCCATCATTTTCAAAACAAGGTCCTTTTAACCTTTTCGACAGAATTAAGGTAAGAATGTGTTTTTAACTTATACGGCGGGTGCGGTTATTTTCCGCCATTATAAAATCTTCAAATCTTTCCTTACAAGATTATAAGAATATTTTCAAAGAAAATTTTTTATTTTATATGGCTCTTAAATGATTTCAAAAATTGAAAGATATATTTCTCTAAAAAGAGTTTTGATTTCATCTATGTCAACATCCATTGATGGATTTTACGCTTATTTGAAGTTGATTTATTATGATACAAAACTTCTATATTGTATTGAAGGTTTTTTGATATGTTTGACTGTGGATGTGATATTTTTATACCATTCATAGTTTATGGTGAAATTATTGACATTTCGTATGCTAGTTTCAATACGAATGTTTATGTTATGTTTAAACCTATTCATATGGGAATGCATTGGACTTAATATGTGACGGGTGGAGCCCGCTATAGCTCCTCGATGCATCGGTAGGTCTCATGAGACAAACTAGTGTCTTGGCATAAGGCCTTGTCAAAATATTATTTGTAGTCTTGGCACGAGGCCTTGGCTATGTGGTTATGATTTTCTGGCATTATGCATTCCAACATTATGAAAGTGGTTATTGATATTGCATGTGATTATTCGATTAGTAGAATATCCATGTGAACAAGTAAATGACATTATTTCATTTTACTTTTTCCATACTATGTTCAAGTTCATGTTTAAAAGGCTTTTTTTAGTAATTCATTGCCTTAAATGTTTATGCTTATTTTTGAATGTTCCGCTATATTGTTATCCTTACTCGGCATTTGAGCTCACCCCTTTTCTATGTTTTATTTTTCCCATGATGTGAAGAAGTAAGTTATGAATGACCTGTAGGGATATTATGAGGGGATAATAGTGTGGACTGTGGAGACATTATGTTGTTGTAGTAGTTTTTCAATTTATTATGTAATGTAAAACTTATGACTATATCTAGTGTTTCCAAGGCTACTAAACCAATCGGTCTTTCGAGATTTGATCTTTCTTGTGATCATGCCAATGTTATGTAATAATGCACCGACTCTGGGTAACTAGGGTCGGGGCGTTACAGTTGGTATCAAAGGATGTTTAGTACAAAATTTGGAAGCTAGATTTAGATAAACTCTGATTAGATCACGTAGACCTAAAATGAACTTTGAGGATTAATATAGAATAACTTCCTAGAATTTTGGTATTTTAGAGATTTTATGAGTTTTCCAAGCAATACATCCCTGTCTAGATACGAGCAGGTAGAGGCGGCTCTGGCACAGATGTACCTAGGTGTAAAACCCGAAAACACCACTTTGAGCTAGACTCGAACGGGAACTGGTGCACGACAACGGGCCTTGCTGCACTCTTGGTTACGACACTCCCGGGGGATATGCTTAGGATAACTCTCATTTTCTTTACAAATAATTATGAAGGGTTTATGAGTATATACTTCCTAAAAGAAATTTTTTTTATTATTATGTATTATATCCATAAATAGATCAATTTATGTTAAGTGTTTTGTAAGTATGGGATTATGTATTTTGATTCATAAACTGATCTAGTTTATGCCATTGTTTATAAATGGCGCCTAGTGGAAGAAATGGAAATTGTATCAATGCACGCACTCCATGTAGGAATTGCCCTCCTGCTCAAGATAATTATAGTGGATCTGGTGATGCAACAGGTTCCGATCAGCTAATCACCATACTGGGAAAATTTACTCTAGTTATGAATAATAACCTTACCCATATGGAGCACCCTGATCCGCAGCGTGGAGGATCAATTTTAGATCGATTCATGAGGCAACAACCACCAACGTTCAATGGGAGTACAAATCCCTTAGTAGCCGATCAATGTATATTTTCCCTAGAGAAAATATTTCAGGCTTTGGGGAGTAATGAAAGGGAAAAAGTTATCATGGCAGTTTACTGACTCACAGGAGATGCTGATCAATGGTTGTCATTGATTCAAAATACGAAGGAAGATGATGAAGTATCAAATATGGAATGGAGGGAGTTAAAAGATCTGTTTTTAGAAAAATACTTTCCTCGCGACCATCGAGCATATATGCAAAGGCAATTTCTAAATCTGAGACAAAAGGAGGATGAGAATGTCACAAAGTATGAGGCTAACTTTACAAGGTTAGCAAGGTATGCTGGAGATTATATTCGTAACCCAATAAGTAAGATTGATCGTTTCTTTGATGGGTTAAAACCATTTCTCCGTCGAGCTTTAGTATCACAATCCTTCTCGTCGTACGAAGACATTGTCTCATGTGCTATCAAGACCGAAAAGGAATTCTCTAAGTCTTATGACTTTAAAGGAAAGAAAGAGAAGAATAGGCCTGCTGATCAATCTGGGAATGGAAATATGGGGAAGAAAGGAAAGGTTGAATATCCATCCTGTGGTAAATGTCGGAAGAAATACCCCGGTACTTTCTTGAAGGGAATGAGAGTCTGTTACAAGTGTGGTGAAAAAGGCCACCAAGCTCGTGATTTCAAAGGGAAGAAGGAAGCCACCAACGTTCAGTGCTACAATTGCAGGGAGATGGGACATTATGCAAATGAATGTCCTAAGCATCAGGAGAACTTACCTCAGAAAAGGCCAAGGGATCAAGGCCAAGCTTATGCTATCACTACTGCTGAGGTAGAAGCTCCGAAAGATGTGGTGGCAGGTAATTTAATGGTTTCCTCAAGTTTAGAAAATGCATTATTTGATTCTGGATCATTGCATTGTTTCATATCCTCCCAGTTTGCTAAGAAAATTAGATATTTCCAATTTGATATAACAAGGGAGTTGTCAGTTAAAACTCCTAAGGGAAGTATCATTGCAACAAAGTTTTGTGAATCAGTCCCCATTAGAGCACATAAATGTTCGTTATCTGCTGATCTCATCGTCATTCCAATGACTGAGTTTGATATAATCCTCGGTATGGACTGGCTTTCGGACTACGATGCGAAGATTTATTGTAAGAATAAAGAGCTTACGATTCTTGATGATAATGATAAGGAACACCTTATTTTTAGAGCAGAATCGTCACCACCTAATTCTTATTTAGATCCACCCTCAATAGCTCAACTAAATTCAATTATTGGGGAGGAAGAGAACGAAATAACTGTGGGTGAGGAAAGGAATGTTCAAATAGAGGATGTACCTATTATGAAAGAATTTTTAGATGTATTTCCGGAAGACTTACCTGGACATCCTCCAGAACGAGAAGTTGAGTTTTCCATTGATTTGATTCCTGGATCAAGGCCTATATTGAAGACCCCTTATAGAATGGCCACTGTAGAATTAGTTGAACTAAAGAAACAACTAGAGGAATTGAGTAATAAAGGATTTATTCGCCCTAGTGTTTCTCCATGAGGATCCCCTGTTCTTTTTGTTAAAAAGAAAGATGGATCTATGAGGTTATGTATCGACTACAGAGAGATCAATGCTATAACGATAAAGAACAAGTATCCCCTACCTCGCATTGATGATTTATTTGACCAAATGCATGGAGCTCAATAATTTTCAAAGATTGACCTTCGATCAGGATACCATTAGTTGTGTGTGAAGAAGGAAGACATTCCGAAGAAAACATTTCGAACCAGGTACGAGCATTACGAGTTTACTGTAATGCCATTTGGATTGACTAATGAACCCTCTGTATTCATGGATCTAATGAATAGAGTTTTCAAGGAGTATATTGATGAATTTGTGGTGGTATTTATTGATGATATCTTGGTATACTCCAAAACCTACGAAGATCATGAAAATCACTTGCGCATTATCTTGAAGACTCTGAAGAAGCATGAATTATATGGGAAGTTTAGAAAGTGTGAATTCTGGCTTCAGGAGATTTCTTTTCTTGTCCATATTGTCTATAATGATGGAATATCTGTTGATCCTTCTAAGACCAAGGCAATCCAAGAATGGCCAGCACCTACGAGTATAACTGAGGTACGTAGTTTTATTGGTTTGGCAGGTTATTATCGACGATTCGTCCAGAATTTTGCCCGATTGGCTAACCCATTAACGAAGATCACACGTAAAGGGGTTAAATTTGTTTGGAAAAAAGAGTGTGAAGAATGTTTTGAAGAACTGAAGAGAATATTAGTCAATGATCCTATATTAAATCTACCATTGGGGAATGATGGGTTCGTTATTTATAGTGATGCATCAAAGAAAGGACTTGGTTGTGTCCTTATGCAGAATGATAGAGTTATTGCCTATTCATCACGGCAGTTGAAAATTAATGAACAAAAAAATCCTACTCATGATCTCGAGTTAGCATCTGTGATCTTTGCTATGAAGATATGGAGGCACTACCTCTATGGTGAAAAATGTGAGATTTATACTGATCACAAGAGTTTGAAGTATATTTTCTCACAAAAAGAACTCAACATGAAGAAAAGGAGATGGCTTGAATTACTCAAGGATTATTATTGCACGATACACTACCACCCAGGGAAAGAAAACAAGGTGGAAGATGCTTTGAGTAGAAAAGACCATGGAGTTTTGAACAATATGAGAATTGAAAGGGATCCAATTTTCATGGATCTAGTGAAGATGGACATGGGAATAACCAGGGAAGGCGAAACATCAATGATTTTTCAAATGGATGCCAAAACATCTTTACTAGAAAGGATTAAGAGTTCTCAGACCGATGATGAAGAATTTAAAAAGAAGATTAAAGCTGTGAATGATGGGAGATTGAGAGACTTTGTGTATGAAGATGGAATTTTGAAATTTGGGAAGAGACTTTGTGTTCCCGATATACCTGATCTAAAAAGAGAATTGCTGGATGATGCTCATAGTTCCAATTTCTCTATACACCCTGGGAGCACCAAAATGTATAGAGATTTGAAGGAACATTTTTGGTGGGACAACATGAAGAGGGAGATTGCTGATTTTGTGTCAAGATGTATGGTTTGTTAGCAAGTGAAAGCTGGAAGGAAACATCCTGGAGGAGTCATGCAACCTCTTCCCATACCGGAGTGGAAATGGGACAATATTACGATGGACTTTTTCATGGGGCTACCAAAGACTCCTAGAAGGAATGATGTAATATGGGTTATTGTTGATAGTCTTACCAATTCAGCACATTTTCTTGCTATAAGAGAAGATATACCCCTAGAACATCTAGCAAGACTATATATTAATGAAGTTGTGAGACTTCATGGAGTACCCCTATCAATTGTTTCTGATCGTGATACCCGTTTTACTTCAAGATTTTGGAAAAGTCTTCAGAAATACCTGGATACTGAACTTCATTTGAGCACTCCTTACCACCCTCAGACAGATGGACAATTAGAACGGACTATTAAAACCCTAGAAGACATGTTGATATCTTGCTCACTTGACTTTCAGGGTATGTGGGATTAATACTTACCTCTCGTAGAATTTTCCTATAACAATAGCTTCCATTCGAGTATTCAGATGGCACCATATGAAGCGTTATATGGAAAGAGATGTCGTACACCAACCTGTTGGGATGACGTTGGTGAATGAAAACTTGTAGGTCCAGAACTGGTGGAGGAAACGATGGAAAAGGTGAAGGTAATCCAAAATCACATCAAAGAAGCTCAAAGTAGGCAGAAGAGCTATGCCGATAATCGAAGGAAGGATTTGGAATTTCAAGTCGGTGATCATGTTTTCCTGAAGGTATCTCCATGGAAGGGAGTCATACGTTTTGGTAAGAAAGGTAAATTGAGTCCCAGGTACATCGGACCTTTCGAAATTCTAGAACGAATTGGGGTTGTAGCTTACCGATTGGCAATGCCGCCAAGTCTCTCTAAAGTTCACGATGTGTTCCACGTATCTCTATTGAGGAAATACATGCCTGACCCAATGCATATACTCACCTATGAAGAATTAGAACTGGAACCCGATCTGTCTTATTGCGAAGAGCCCGTCAAGATTCTTGATACGAGAGAACAAGTGCTGAGAAACCGGACGGCGCGTCTGGTAAAAGTTTTGTGGAGAAACCATAAGATGGAAGAGGCAACGTGGGAACCCGAGGAACTTATGATGAAGAACCACTCGAGTCTTTTCATGTGGTAGTATTCTAGAAATTTAGAGGATGAAATTATTTGATAGAGGGGAGAATGTAACACCCCAAGCTTCTACGGTACGTTTCTCATTGAATAATGTGATAGCGTGTGTTGTACGCAACACCGAGTTCTAACACACCATAACCAATCAAACAAGCCGTTATGAATAGTAATACCTACTTTTTGAAATTTTATAGATTTTATATTTTAAAATGTACTTCATTTTTGGATTCAGAATATCGAATTTAGCCTAAGGTGAAATATTGGTACTTTTCGGATAACTTTCATATTTTGATGAATAGTGAAAATTACTAAATTTTAATTAAAAACAACTTTTTTATCAAAATAATTATTAGTGATAAATTATGAATTTGAGTGGTTTTAAAGTATATATAGAATATATTTTTACCATTTAATATAATTTTGGTCATTGGAAAAAATTTTACAATTAAACCGAACATAAACAAGTGTCAATCTTTTGATAGTTATTATCTCTTAAAAACACGCTTTTGGTTTTGACAGCGGGAATTAATTTTAAATTAATTTCTGCCACATCTGTGTTTTGAATTTAGAAAAATAGATTCCATATTTGGAATCAGGATGTTCAAATTTTGTAAATAAGTAACTTTTATTTTTAGACATTTTGAATAATTACTGCGGTAAATATTTTATTTACCATGGTTAAGGGTAAATCCGGTAAATAAGGGTTAATGAAATAATATTATAATAATACTAAATTACCCTAAAACGTGTCCTAGCCTTATTGGTTGAAACATGTTCGATCATAGGCATCTTTGGGTCGATTTTGGGACCCCATGGTGCCACTTGTAGGTTATAGGGACACTTTTTTTTAATTAAGTTAAAATGAATACAAAAATGACACAAGAATATATCTTTTATAAAAACAATTTTTACATAGGTTTATATATGTTTTATTTTATATTATAAATATTAATTATAAAGATAAAACGATTTCATACATAATGATATTTTATTTATAATTTTTAGACATTAAATAATTTAATTTATTTATGACACAATGATGATGAATTAATTACTATAATAGTGAAAAATTAAAATAATTGATATTATAAATACCCAAATAAATATAATATGAAACTTTTAATGAATTAAACTAATTTTATAGGATAATATGATATATTAGGATTGATTTAATTGACTTTTTTAGAAGTAATCAATCTGTTATGAGTTTCACAAAAGTCAACTATTGAATAGTGTCAAAATTGACATAAAAGAGTTCTTAAAAAAACTATTATATTATTAATTGATATTAAATTCCTAAAAATCTAAGTTTCGGCAAAGAGACTTATATAATGATAGGTTCATCATTAATGGACCACTTGGGGGTCTCTTTGATGAATATATTAAGTTTATTAACCATATTATATAAAAATACAAAGAGACATTGTAAAAGTGAAACTAATTAACATAGAGTTAATACTTAAAGATAAGGTTAATATCAGTACCCAAACCTGTCTAAATTCTATTGGTTGAGTTGTTTTCGACCCATCCCCACCTTAACCTTTTAATAATCAACTTTGGAGCCATTGAAAACCGAATATGAATTTATTATAAACTAATATCTCTAGCTTTTCCAAAGGTGCCCCTCACCCCTATTATAAAAGGGCACTCCTCCTTCTCATTTCTTCACATCTTCAAAGCCTTTTGGTTCTGCCAAACTCTTCCCAAATACTCTCCCAACTTCCCTCTCTACAACCTAGAGGCCTTAGTTTGATCAGAAATCCAACCTAAGGATCCCTTTTGATCAAATCAAAAGGAAGAAACCGAAGAAGAGGTAATGATTTCACCACCCTTTTCCAAGTTCCTTTCTTCTTCCACTTCTTCTTCCTTTGTTGTTACCATTCTAAAATAAAAACTCCACTATCATATATATACTGTGATGTTATTATAAATATGGTACAACCATATTCAGTATTCTATCCACCCTTTGAATAACATGTCACCATACGTGTGTACGTACGGCTTACCGTCTCCACGTCGTGGTGTAATTGTTATTAAATATATTATTATTTGGATGGGTATAATAATGATGTGTAACTCATGTAAATAATAAATATAACATGTTAATGATTCTTTATATATGTTATAACATCCATTTATATATTATTTTAATATCAAAAGAATGATATTGTCGCTCGTGCGTACGTAAAGACTACCGTCTCCACGAACGCGATGAGATTCATTCTCCATCATATCCATTCAAGTATAATTATCATTTGATGATTTAAAAATCATGTTTAAGGACTTGATATAATTATGTATATGAATAATATACAACCTATCCATGACAAACATGACTTATGTGACAAAACATATAAATGAAAACAAGTAAGTTAACACCTGAAACAACGATAATACTTAGATATTATTATCAAATCAATATTAAAAGATCATATCATATTAATGTATATGATTTTTGTATAATTTAATAACAATTATTTCACCATTATACAGGAGGTTAACCTACCCCAACCAAGGAAAAGTACAAGGTAAGGGTTATTTCACAATCTCTTCATTATCCGAGGTTGTTTAAATGTAATAATCTACTGGGATCTCTTTATCATCCACATGCATGTTTTCTTAAAAAAGTATTTCAAAACATTTTTATTATTTACAATAATATGGGTTAAAGTCATTTATACCCTTGTTTGACTTTTTATAAGAGGAATCTTTCCGTCGTTTTCAAAACAAGGTCCTTTTAACCTTTTCGACAGAATTACGGTAAGAATGTTTTTTTTAACTTATACGGCGGGTGCGGTTATTTTACGCCGTTATAAAATCTTCAAAGCTTTCCTTACAAGCATATAAGAATATTTTCAATGAAAATGTTTTATTTTATATGGCTCTTAAATGATTTCAAAAATAGAAAGGGATATTTCTCTAAAACAAAGTTTTGATTTCATCTATGTCAACATCATTTGATGGATTTTACGCTTATTTGAAGTTGATTTATTATGATACAAAACTTCTATATTGTATTGAAGGTTTTGTGATATGTTTGACTGTGGATGTGCTATTTTTATACCATTCATAGTTTATGGTGAAATTATTGACATTTCTTATGCTAGTTTTAATACGAATGTTTATGTTTTGTTTAAACCTTTTCATATGGGAATGCATTGGACTTAATATGTGACGGGTGGATCCTGCTATAGCTCCTCAATGCATCGGTAGGTCTCATGAGACAAACTAGTGTCTTGGCACAAGGCCTTGGAAAAATCTTATTTGTAGTCTTGGCACGAGGCCTTGGCTTTGTGGTTATGATAGTCTGGCATTATGCATTCAAACATTATGAAAGTGGTTATTGATATTGCATGTGATTATTCGATTAGTAGAATATCCATGTGAACAAGTAAATGGCATTATTTCATTTTACTTTTTCCATACTATGTTGAAGTTCAAGTTTAAAAGGCTTTTGTTTTAGAAATGCATTTCCTTAAATGTTTATGCTTATTTTTGAATGTTCCACTATATTTCTATCCTTACTGGGCATTTGAGCTCACCCATTTTCTATGTTTTATTTTTTCCAGGATGTGAAGAAGTAAGTTATGAATGACCTGGAGGGATATTATGAGGGGATAATAGTGTGGACTGTGGAGACATTATGTTGTTGTAGTAGTTTTTCAATTTATGATGTAATGTAAAACTTATGAATATATCTAGTGTTTCCAAGGCTACTAAACCAATCGGTATTTCGAGATTTGATCTTTCTTGTGATCATGCCAATGTTATTTAATAATGCACCGACTCTGGGTAACTAGGGTCAGGGCGTTACAACATCATCCAACTTCCACTCTAGAATGTTTAATGACTCTAGCAAACCCACATGTCCTTAATGCTCCTCCTTCACCTACAAATAGATGTAGCATTTTTTCATGAACCCTAAAATCTCCTTTTTCATGTTTGTCTAGAAAAACGTTCATCATAGGTCATGGTACATTTCTTTCACACTTAGATGTACTTCCCACTATGATTCATGAAGTTCCCACTTCATCTCCCCCCCCCCATGGTCGTGAGCACAATGAATCGATTCTTCATGTAGACGATATCATCCTCATATATTAACCTGTATGTTAGTGACTCCCCAAATTTATTTATTTCCCTCAAGGTTAATAACTCTGAATCCTCATATTGCCTATCACAGATGCATCTCAAAAGTGAAGACTCCACTGAAACTAATACTAGATTATTCTACTCCTAAATCTACGGAAAAACCACATGAACCTCAATTATCAATGTCATCATCTTCCACTAAACACTAGACTCTTTAGATGCCTTTATTGGAGTCTTCGTACTCATACCATCTTCAACACAATTTCATCTACCGAGTTTATATTCTAGATCAAAATCAAATGATTTTATACACTTGACCCATCTATATAGAAGAAGACTCAAATATCACCATGAGAAGATATAACATAAGATCTTATGATCTGTATGCACATTTAACTTATCCCCCAATAGATACTAACTATAACACTTTTGAGCATAAAACACAACCACTAGATTTTAGTCGTGTATAAGGTAGTTCTGTTCATGTCGCCTCAATTATTGAGACTCGTACAACCCAACATGATCCTCTTGCATTAACATAGATACAATAACTTTTCCAAAAGTGTAATACTACACCTTTTACTCCTCCCCTGGATTAAGTAGTATCTAAATTTTTGTCTATGTCAAATGATTATTTAACTCTTGGAAGTCCATCTCACATGCTTCCAACCAATCATAATTTATCACCTTTTAAGTTAAGCCTGAAAGTGAATCTGAAAAATGGTAAAAGTCTTGGATGAATATCATATAATATATAACTAACCATAGAATTCTAAATATATTGAATAAATTCTTGGGATTCTCCAATGAAACCACTACCTGGACCATATTTGGGTCCACCCAACTTCTTCGGAGATGATGCATCCCAAGAAGTGCACCTGATCAATCAAAAATTGAATCTTTTATAGATTGGAATATAATTTATGGTTACTTGGTGTAATCAAGATGAAATCATGATGTTGGAAATTATCCTCATGTTCCTTGAAGTACTCCAAGATGTAATCCACAAACACTACCAAAAATTGATCTAGGTACGAATGGATGTTTCTATTCATCATGGAAATAAACGATGTTGGTTCATTCATTAACCCAAAAAGAATTAGGATGGGTTCATATAGGCTATATCTAATCCTAAAAAAATTATTTGTATATACGATGTCCAAACACTCAGTTGATGCTACCTTGATCTCAATATGATCTTCGAGATAACACAAGATCCTATAAACTGGTCAAATTGATTTTCAATAAATGGAAGAGGATACTTGTTCATTATAATCACCTGGTTAAAAATTTGGTAACCAATGTACAAGCGTATAGTCCCTTCCCAATTGTTTGAAAAAAAATTAGGTTATCCCAAAGGAAACGTACTCAGATGGATAAATCACTTATCCTCCAACACTTCTAAGTGAGTCTTGAGTTGTTCAACCTCTATCAATTCCATTCTGTATGGTGGAATAGATATTGTCTCATTCCCCAGAATGATCTCAAAATTTATTTCCTCATCCCTTTTAGGTGTAATACCTGATAAGTATTCATGAAAACACACTGAAACTATTCCACCACTGGTCGAATGAAATCATGGTTTACACCTTCATCATCGATCAATAATCTAGAAACCTTGGTTGTGATATCTCCTAGTCTATGAGTAAATGGCCCTTCTCATCCTGGTTGGATATCCCAGTCCCCACAATGAATATAATGGTTACCCTTAGGAGAAGTAAATATCAGTATCCTATGTTAACAATCAATATGTTCTTGTTATACAGCTATCTAGTCCATACCCATAATTTGGATGAATCGTAACATGTTAATGATATAGATATCCCATTGAAAAAAATACTCTCTAACTTCAAGAGAACATCACTTTCACATAAATATGTCTCTATAACGTTCTGAGGATGATTTATATATAGTTATAACCGCACTCAAAAAATCCACCACCAGGATAAAACTGTTAACATGTTTTTCAAATATAAAGGGATGAGAGGAACCTGTATTAAATAAGGCACTAGATAATGTAGAAGAATCAAGAATAATACCTATCACTATTGATAGTCCAACCTCATTATCCACTAGTGTATGTTGCACTTCATGTATTTGTTATGGCCCTATTCCTGATGATGTAGTCTGACTCCCCTAAGTTTCAACACTCTCCTGATAAGGGAAATCTTTCCTAGAATAACTACATCCACTGCCTCTACCACCCTGGCCAGTAGAACTCCATCTGTAAAGAAGATATGATGTAATATATCCCATTCCCTTACTATGACTCTTTCTAGATGCACCCTCACCGACTATCTATCATTGTTCCCTAAATAACTTTTCTAGATGTCCCATCTTGCCACAAGACCGACACTCTAGTTGTGGTTGGGGGAATTTTCTACCATAATGGAATTTTCTACCACACTGATGAAAAATAACTCTTATAAGGCCATGTATAATTGGACCTCCTTTCTGACCAATTAGCTTCCCATTTCCCTGGATAATGTTCTCATAACAACACTTTCTTCTCTTGGAATTTTCACCTCGTAATCATTGAGAACAAACTATCAATCTAGAACTGTAATCCTCTTTCAGTCTGTCTTCGTCTATGAGAGCTTGGTACACCATCTTAACAAACTTCATTAACGAAAATAGGTTGACATGGGACTTAATACCGCACTTCATTCCATCCTAAAAGCATTTCATTGTAGTTGTATCATCTTCTTCCAATATAGTAGAAGAGAAGTATAAGTCTATAAGGCTTCCAACATTATTCATCATGGGCATGCTCCCCTGAGATAGCTACATAATATCTGCTACTCTCTTATAGCTTAGCGTCTTTAGATAGAAGTGATACAAGAACCTATCTATGAATTCCTTCCATAAGATACTATTAGTTTCTTTAGTTCATTCCTAAATGTACAACTAATACTGTATAGATCCTCATAGCATTTCCGCTGCTAGCTTGACCCTCCATTCAGTAATAGTGTCCAAATGGTCATGTATCATCTCCATAGACTCAACCAAGAACTCATCTCTCTCAGTGACACCATATTAAGTAAAAGATAGAGGGTGATGCAATCGAAACTCTCTCTTCTTGTTAGACATTCCCTTCTCAACCTACCATGGGAATCATCTAATGAATTCCACTAAGTGAGAGAATTTCTCATAGAACTTATCCCTTTATTCTTCACCCATCACTATTGGTGCCTCAAGTTCCAATACTGGAAGACAATTACCATAATTAACCACTTTTTGTACTTTAAACAAGAACATTCTAGGAGGAGTATCTCTACAATTCCAAAAAAACATATTAGTACACATAAAACAACTTTATCACATATACATAAGAGGAATAATTATAACAAGTATTTTCCCTCAAATCGCACCATGTGCTAAAAAATGAGGTGCTATCACTGCCATTGAACATCCTACACCTAGGTATTGGTTATCTACGGCTATTATCATTCTCAAATCAAGTTACACATTTAGACACCCAATTTTTCACATTATTTCATCATTTTAGTACTTGTAATTTCATATTATTCACCGTGTTTACTTAAATTTCATGTGTATGAAAAAATATTTTATGTTCAACAAATTTCCCAAAAACAATTTTTTCATGCATTCCTAAGATGAATCATGTCACCAAATAATATTGAGTTACTGGAATGATTCATGCAGACTCAACTATCATTGAATTTGTGGAAAAAAGTCAAATATAAGAAAATTTCAAAAAAAAAACAATTCACATCACACAACATGTGTGTCACCAAAGTTGAAATAATATTCAACTATAATTGAAAATTGTATTAACAACAATCACCCCTAGGTACATGGGTTTTCCACTATACATGGGTTTGAAAGTCCCATGAACAAGATCATTACCAAGGCCCAAATATTCCTAGTATTCTTTCTATATTTACCATATAGAACGAAAAAATAAAAAGAAAATAAAAGTGCTCTCATACCACTTTGTAACATCCCAACCAGGGTGCCAAAAAGCGGTGCCCCCAATCGATCAATCAGATGACATCAAGAGTGCCTCCCTATATTCCAATGGTTTCCAACTAGCATTGAAGGTCAGATAAATCATTTATAGGGAGACTTTAACCCAGTTGATCGGAGTAATACACTGTCAAAAATAAAAAAACAACTATGGAAGCATATATAACTATAAACAATACCAATATCTCATGATAATTAAAGTAGGAAAACCTAATATCCAACTAAAGAAAAAAACCATCCATGATAATGTACGTGACACGTTTCTAAACTGAAAACTAGAAATAAGGACACTGAAACCTCCCAAGAGGGTCCCAAACCATATCTAGTTCCCCTATTCAAGGTCCTTCCCCAAATTAGCCATCTTACCTTGGTCCCTTTCCCTTATACTGTCCTGCAACAATAAAGTCTATTCGGTTAGAGATTAGGAAGATCGAGTAGGGTGTGAGTTCAACTCATGAGACCATTAGTTATTTTCACAATTATCAAATCATATTAGTAACATTAATCAATTCCAAAATTAATTAATAACAATTAATCAGTCCCACAAATAATTATCTCAATTCAACCAATTTGATATCTCATAATAAATTCCCCAATTAATATTCTAAGTAATATTCCTATATATAATAATTAATTCCCTAAATAATTATCTCATTGCGAATCCCTAAAAACTAATAATTAATTCTCTAATTAATTATCAATTTCCAAAACACTTCCGTTAATAAATTTTCCGCATTAATAACCCAACTTATGAAATTAAATTTCAAAATTACACTAGAAATTTTACAATTTACATACACATATTAATATCTAGACTATGGGAATTGAGTATTATAACCTCTACCTCAATTTTCACATGTATAATCACCCAATGTAAATCCCCAATAATTGAGTAGAAAAATGATACATAATGGGATTCGTATATAAAAACACTAATCCAAGATCAAAAAATCATGATCTCATTAATTCAATATCTAGATCCAAAAATCTAGATATATATTTAACAAATAAAGATACATATATAGAGGAAACAAAAATAACTTACCACCAAAATAATATGATAAGGAAGGAGGATGAATGAGAATGAAACGAGACATGATCCACTTACTAAGATAGGTACATATATTAAATGTTGTCTTCGAATAATGATAAAAAGAGGTCATAAGGACTTGGAATCCCTCTAGAAATCTCTAAAATCGTGAAAAATATTAAGGGTCTAATTTTGGATTGATGTGTATATGTTTTGGTGGTTTTGCATTGTCAAAAACCATTGTTTGGCCACCTTAAAATTTGCAGATGGTTTCCTATGAAGTGGTGCATGGTTTTCCCTGGTCGTGCAACAACTGTCAATATATTATTCTATTGGTTCATGATTTCTACTTTAGAGTGAATATTTTGACAAACCATCCACTATCAATTCAACTCCCCACTATCCATGAATGCACGGTTTTTTGGGCTGGGGCACACGGTTTGTACTAACCATATTCTAACTATGCAAACCCCGATTTCATTCATTTTTTGCTCAAAATTCACCCAAAAAAACTCCTAAACCCAATCAAAAAGTACTTAGATAACAAAAAATTAGTACCTAATGTCAAAACCAATTCATCTAATGATATTTTCAGGATCTTACAACTGATTTTCTAGTAGGCCCAACATCACACTACATATTTCAGAGTGGAATTTCAAATATTTTAGAGTCATAATTTTTTGAATATATGATTATAGTTTAAGGACGTGGATTTCATACCAAATAATATAATTTATAAAGGGTAATGTATGTTGGGTGATGGAGTAACAAACCCAAATTGAATGAGGGACAAGGATTCCAACCACCACACGACACATCCTTAAGAAAACCTGCATAGATTTTAATGTTACAATGTTTGTACTATCATTACTAGTGTGTGGAAATTATGTTTGGACCTTTTTACAAGAGTTTAAGGTCATGTTGAATAGAAAATAGTCTCTAATTTTATGTTCATAATGTTTTTCCTAGCGAAGGAGGCTTCCTAAAATAGGCTTGTGTGGAGCGATAGAGTGAAAAACCCATTATGAATTAGGGCCTATGAGGCCTAGTGCCACACCACACAATCTAAAGAAGTATTGAAAATTGGTACAATTCATGATGTTTTGACTATGATTTCCAATTTAATGTCATGGGGCTTAGATAGTTTTTTAAAATATATTAAGGTCATGTTTCATGGACCATGTGATTTTTTTTAGTTTAAGGTCTTATTGCTTGAACTAGTGAGGCTCTTAGTTTAGGGTCATCGATTTTCGACCAGGGGCCCAGTTTAACCTCATGTTCCTAGGACGTGGAAAAGAAGTGTAACATCATAAGGTTAGGTTGAAAGGTGATACATAGTTTTACATAACGTAACTAAGTCTATGGTTCTATTAAATTTATCATCACGCAACTAGGATGTTATATGTTATGCAGTTTAACATCATGAAACTAGGATGATGGTAGCTCCTCAAGTGAAGTACTTCCTAAGAAACCTGTCATTAATAGGAGGAGTGATTTTCTCTTAATCCATGGTGATCAAATATTATGAAACATTGTAATAGACATTGTGAATGATTTAAGGTCCTCTCCACTTTGTCTCTAAATTTGGTGGATTCTATATAGGTATCATTGGAATTTTGAGGCCCGGTACCATGTCACCCTAGAGGAAGGAGCATAGGCGATCTCCCATGTTGAATGTTCGTACCATATCATTCTAGTTCCTCTTTATATTGTGTAATACATGAAGACTATTCTATTTTTTGGGGTTACATCTTAGAATGACTAACTCTTACTATCCTTTATAGTGTCTCTTAGTCAATGAAAACTATTAATAGTGATGGAAGTTGAATCCCAATGGGAATGAATACCTATTTTCAGTACACCATGGTATATAGAGTCACAAGGGTGGAATTTCATGTCATCATCTGATAGGACCAAAGGGAGTTGGGGAGATTTTCTAGAAAAATACTATTTTTATATCCAACCATCTTTTTTAGAATGTCATAGAGGGTCTTTTTTGAATTCATCGATTATTCCATTTTCTAGCACATAGTAGTAGGATGTATGGTAGGAATAGATGTTGTACTCTATATAAACCTTCTTTAGATCAGTATCCAATAACATGATGTTGTTTTTGGTGATAATGGAATGAGAAACTCATAATCATTGGATGATGTGGGAGTTCTGAAATTAGATCGTGGATTGGGCCTTGACTTCCTTTGGGGGAATTGTTTCTACCCATTTAGAGAATAATTCCTTTGCTACTACATAATACCTCCCATAGAGATATGTTTTTCATGGATAGGGTTCCACAACATTGAGTCCCTATACTAAAAAGGGACAAAATACATTGTAGTATAAATTGGATTCGATGGTCGGTGAACAAAATTGGAATGAATATGAAATGAATGACACCTATTGGTATAATCGATGCATTTGTGGACCATGACGGGCCAGAAGTAGTCCATCATCTAAATATGGTGGGAGGGATTCGAACCTGATCGGTGATCACTGCATGATCCAACATGAAATTCACTCATAAAATAGATAATTTCACCTCCTTATATGAATAAGAGGATAATTCCATTAAACCCACATATATAGAGAGTCTTCTCGAGGATAGACCCACTCTTTAGGGTGAACTGTGCCACACACTGATGGATTATCCCATGCTCAGCTAAATCTTGAGGGAGGGAGTTATGTTGATCATACTCAATGAAAGGGGGTTTATAATACAATATTTCTTCAACTATGGGGGACCTGGGGGTAATGATGTATAACCATTGTCGCCATCTGGTTCACCTATTGAATATCACCATTATCTGTAATAACGGGACAAATGAATCTCTGATGAGCTATATGAATGAATAGATCATCCTCACTAGGGTATGAATAGGGAGGTGGCTAGAGTGGGTAAGGAATCAAGTGAACCACTGTGAGATGGAGGAACATGATTCACCTCTGTATGAGATGGGAACATGGTTATTTGTTGACGAGTGAACTCTAGTAGGGGTACGATCTCCAACTTTCTAATGATGTATCCACCATTTATTTTTTTGATCATTAACTTGGAATCCCCTTTAACATGCAAGAGGGGGACACCAATTTTGAGGGCCACCTCAAGACCTGTAATGAGAGCCTGATATTATTCCTTGTTGTTGGTGCAACCTTATAACAATAAGAAATATTAGGATAGAACATCATGTGTAGATGAGATGAAGGAAATCTGTTGGTCGACTCTGCTGATCATGGGATCATTGAGCCTTCTACAAATTGGGCTCCGAGAAGCACCATTAAAATACATTTTCCATCAAGGTACAACATGATCTAATAAGTAGATATCTACATATGGGAAATCAACATCCATTGGAAATTCATTAGGATCTAGAAGGGAGGCAAGAAATGAATAAATGTATGGCCTTCGATGGCCTTCTTCAGGACAGGCCTGATGTCAAACATCTTATGGATCATTGCCTAGCACACTAGCCGACCTGTTAACATGCGGTGGTTTATGGTATATATTAGTGGACCTATTTAGGCCACTAGTTTATCTCATTATGATTTAAATAATACCGAAACTTTTGTACTATGAAAATTAGTGTGATACAACCCTTTTCGATAGGATATTATATAGTATTTGTGTCACAGAACATGAGACTGAGATAAAATAAAATATTCTCTCTACCTATATCATTTTTTTGGGAAATAAGCATTTTGATGGAACATTTTAGGGTGGTCATGTAGTAGACTAGAGGATTCCCAGATATGGGTAGAATTAGAACCAATGGTTGTAGGAGATACTGTTTTATTTCCTCGAAGGTGGTCTTACACTCTTCATACCACTAATAGACGGTACATTTATTCAGTAGTCTAGAATATTTCTTACACTCTCCAGTTATATTTTTGATCAATCTTCATTTGTAGGACAAGTATCCATAGAAACCTAAGATCTAGCTATGTTTTCTCATAGGAGGATTTTTTCTGATGGCCCTGATCTCCTCTAGGTCAATCACGATGGATCTGTAATAGACAACGAAATCGAGAAACATCCTAGAGGTAACACTGAATTCATACAAAAAGGGGTTCATTTTCAAATACAAATTTAAGAGGATGATGAAAATTTTATCAAATCATGGAGATGGTCCTCACGTTGGAAGTATTTCACCCCTAAATCATCCGTGTAGAATTCCACTAGCATGCTGAGGATCTGATTTATAATTTTGTGCATGGACCATTCATAAGTGGCTCATACATTCATCAGACCAAAAGTCATTACCAGATATAAAACATTTCCTTGATACATTATCATGGTGGTAGAATATTCATCTTTTTGGGTAATCTAGATAGGATTTTACCAATATTATACATCCATGAAGGAGAGATCTAGGAACATAGTGGTGGAACTAATCAACATATTTATCTCTGGAAGGGGAATATAATTATTTAGAATGTGGTGGTAGTGATCGTGAAATTCTATATAGACTCAAGTCTTCTATTTCTTATTCCTAAATAAAATAATGTTGGAAATAAACTTGGTGTACTGAAATTATTGGATGAAGTTGGATTAGAAAATCTTATCAACTTTGGCCTCAACCATGGAATCATGAGAAGGGTTCATTTTCATGGGAGGTTGCTTGAACCTATGTTCACTCACCAGGGGACCAATATAGTGGAAGATGAGCTAAAGGTATATTCCTGACATATTTTCATAAGTCCATGAAAATAAATAATGATGTTCATTTAGGAAAGCCACATACTACTGTTATTCCTCTCGAGTCATGGGTATATTTATCAGTGTTGGCCTTCAAACATTCTCAATTTCAAGGTTCAAATTAATCAAATCATCGATAGTAATGGAGACATCTTATTAAAATGTGATATAAGCATAATATAAATCCTATTCATCATATGAGGTAGCAGAATCATTGGGAGGGGATGGTAAATCAAGGTTGACTAATTATGAGGGAACACTGGTTCTCGCTTAGGAGAATGTGGAATCCTCACCTAAGAACTCCTACTCTAGTGAAACCATGGAAACTGAGTCTATCATTCCAATCCCATATATCCTTCAACCATGGGGTCCATTATTAATATATAATCAATAGTGGAAACTCTTCTTCTTTCGGTTCATCCCAACTTAGGGAAACATGAAAGTATGATGTACATTAGAATCCATGGGGTGAATGTCTCAATACCTCACAGGGGTAGAGGTTTCTGGGACCACTCATTCATGACCACTATAGGATTAAAATTTATTCTTATAAAGTTCCTTCTAATAAGGGACATGGATCCATTTCCTATCAAAAATGAAAAATAAAATTCCTGAGCTTGGCATCGTGACTTCTAATCAGTGAATCGGGATAATGAAAGTTTTATCCAAATCTACCCATGGTATAACTACAATAGTGGTGTGCTCAACCTCATTGGTTTAACCTGATTTTTCATAATCTTTTAATATTTGAAATCCAGATAGTGGGATTAACATGAGCCTCGTTGGGGAACATCACATTGAGGCATTCAGACTGAACGGTTAATAGAGTACATGAAACATCGGTGATATGAGGAGGGGACTTCATCATGAAGATCATGCCAGGTCCTAACCATTAATGCATTTTAGGTGGTATATTGTGAGACAACCATGAATTCATAACTTTATACCATGCCTCCAAATTGGTTCTTCAAATGGATTCATCTGTATGACCATTGTGCATTCCTATGATAACCATGGATTTTTAAGTCATAGGGACTCAAATCTGCTTTAGTGAGTACCAACTTGCAGAGTGTCTGGGTTGGTATAATATTGATCTATAAACATATGTCTACTAGATAATGATGGATATCCATTCCATTGAACTAGATGATGATATACAGTGGGTGGATGTTCCCCTATAAGAGGGATACCTCATATTCTATAAAGAATGAAATGATGGCCTGAAATTTTTCTTTCTCGACCTCCCCTACATTGTAAGCTTATATAGAAGTTACTTATGCTTTAAAGTAGAGAGGGATTTTTAGGGAATCTATGAGGGCCTCAAAAAATCTCCTTATACAATCATAGGGAATTAAGGATTGATATAATTGTTTGTATGATGGAAAAGTGGTTCAGCACATAGTAATTCCATGGTAGATGTGCATTTTTTTCCTACAAGGCAGTTTTTGTTTGGATGGAATCATAATGGGTGTTGCCGGCTATCCCATTGTGTTCTAGATGGCACTATAAATTTCTTTCTGATCATCAGCTAACTCAACTAGAAAAATAATCAGTTAGCTATTTGCTGGTTGAATCGAAGCTTGATCTACCCATGGCTTATCATGGTGTGGTCACAGATGCTCTACCGGGTAAGTTAGCACAGTTAGATATGGAAGTGTCTAATGAAGAAGGCTAAGAGAATAGTGTTTTCTGAGTCTACAAAACACATGTTTCCTTATCATGATAGAATCCATGGTTTGTCTTCAAGAACTTCCTTAACATTCTAAATATTTGACTGCCTTCATCAAATCCTTGACAATGTCGTCCGGAGGTAACATGGGGTTTACCTAGTACTCCTCATCATCGAGTACAGTTAATTGATCCACTAACTCAATTTTTGTTAGAGATAAATACTCTTGATAATCATAAAATGAGTTTTATAACGTTTTTCATATCCTAGGGGCTATTTCCAACTCTGGAGGCATGAAATTGCATTGGGTGTGTGATGGTTTTGGAACTGGAGGGGGAGTTTGATTTCCTTTGAACTGTCGGTGCCTGCTCTTTTAGACTACGATTGTTGTGATGTGGAAACATAAGTGTCAATAAGAGGGTTTTAGTGACTTCAATAGATACAGGACCACCTAAATGGTGCATATGAAGTTATGGGTGTGGGAAAATACTTTGTGGGACAACTATTCATCATAGATATAAGTATTGTTGTGGGAAACCTATTCCATTAACATTTAATATCATTGTTTGGCTTAGTAGAGATAGTTTCCACTAGTTTTGGGAAATTTTCCAACATTAAAAGACCATTATACACACTTTCCTAGAGATAATCTTTGAACACATAACATTTTTTATTGTATGATTAAGGATGATGTTTCAAGTGCATCAGTCAGGGTTATTATTATGATCGGATTCATGGGTCTTCTTACACTATGTAAGATTCATAATCCCATACACTATGGAACTAATGAAATAACTGGGAGCCTATGCATCTCTAAAATAATATTTCTAGCTACTGATTTCAATTAAGGGAACTCAAGGATTCGGGCCCTGAAAAGGGGGTGGAGGTGATGTAGCTTTGGAGCCACATTCTCTTGTCTATGATGATGTGCTTGGTGGGGGCGGTTCCATATGATTCTACATTGGGAGAGGTTGATCTTGATGAGGCTTCTACACCTTGAGAGGATCTACTGAAAATGTAATGACCTAATGTTTTATCAGTGGAATCCTCTTCTTATAATTATTCCTAATAGTATAATCACATTATGAAGCACAATGAAATATAATGATACTAAATATAATGTGACCATTAAACATAATTTTTCTACTTCAATGTTTTTAATTTCAAAAATATGACATACACGATTGTGTTCAAGATGATTTTTGGAGCCTAGTAGAACAAACATAATTTTTTGTAACTAGAAACATACACTTATGAATAGTAACCCAGCCTTATGATAAGTAATATGAACCTTATGAATTTTTATATAATCAAAATTAATAGTAACCTTACCCATGAATGATTAAAAAAAACTTTAGGCATCTTATAAGTGACAGTTTGACCTCAGAAAAAATATTGGTATATTTGTAAGTCATAAATAAATAATTATAATTAAATAATTATTTTAAAATAAAAATAAAATTATTAAAATGTGTTCATAAATTAACAGTTATATTTCTTCTAGTTTGAAGATAAATTTATAAGACCTTATGTAATTTTTGAAATCATTATAAAATCAGTTTAAATTATAAAAACTGTATTTTTAAGGTAAATTATTAATTTAATTAAAGATTAAATTAATCATATTTTGAAATTTATTTTTGAAAAATGGACTTCAGTTTTCTATTCTACATGTTGACAAATGTTTAGACTTAATTTGGTTATTTTTCTGAAATACTTCAATTTTTGGGTGAATAGTAAAAATATAGTTGTTCACATAACTGGTGTATCTTCAATTGCATCATTCATGATGTAATGGTGACATGAACATTATATAAAATTATATTTGGAAGATTTTTTATTTAATTTCATAAATTTTTACTTAAAATACAATAAACTCAATTTTAAAACATAAAAAGAACTTTCCAAAGCCTTAAGTTGAAAGCTGGTTCCTTAAAGTATCTTATTCCCTTTCTTTATCATTCCTTTTAAGAAATTAATTAATTAGAATAATAAAAACGATTTAAAGCCTAACATGAATTATATTATGTTAATATAATATTTATGATTTCAAAAAACAACTATTACAAGTCTAACATTTGACATATTATTTTATTTAATATTTTATTCTAAAAACACCCCCTCCACACATATAAATAACCCCTCTCCCTCCCTTTACCAAACAACACCTTTCAAGCTTCAATAAATGACTAAAATCATTCCATGAATAATCCCAATCCCCTCTCACACGTTCAATAGATTCTAGTATCATCAGTAGTCCAAGCCTAGCTTCCTTAAGGAGTATCTCAAGAGGAGGATTCGAGAGGTAATTCCTCTCTCTCTCTCTTCTTTTAATTTCGTTTCAATTTGAAATTATTTTTTTATTATCTCCCAGCCCATATTCATCAAAATTATATGGTAAATATAGTATCATACATATACTGGAATCTTATTATACTAATTGGATATTATATCATCAATCCCCTTTCTCATCTTTTTTTTATTTTAGAAAGGAAAACGCTGTTTGTGAGGTGTTAATTTGTCACCTTCAAGAATGACATGTTTTCTTTTTTCCATTTATACCTTCAGATCTGGTATTGAAACCATTTTTTTTGTTTAAACAGAGTGTTTATTATGTATCGTACCCTATTTAATGTTGTAGAACTAAATTATGTACATATTACTAAATAATTAAAAGAAACAAGTTCGTTGTGGACAAAAAACCACCAAATTAACCCAACCAGTCATCATTATGATCCTGTCTAAGGATTCATCCACATGGTATATGACATAATCAATTGTAATATCTTTTAAACACCAAGAATATAATTAATAAAATGTAATATCAGTTTTTTATGTTTACCCATGTTCTACAAGAATATCCATTTATGAATACAAGTTAACCACTCAAGAAAACCATAACAACGAACTTTCCAGAATAATGTATTTAAACTCTATAACTCATCATAAGGCCTATAAATAACTTAATGGAACCATAATGGACGATATTAATGTACATAAGGTACTGTAATTGATATTTAATGAATCTAATGTGGTTATACAGGACATTAAATTGATGAAGGTGTTCAGATACAAGGTAAGGGGAAATTCTCCAACCCAACTTTCATTCTTTAGGTTCTCCCTATTTCACTCTATTTTTGGTATGGACACTCCTTAAAAAAAGTTGTTCGTCATTATATAAACACACCTTTTATTTCTCACTCATGGTTGATGGTTATTGTGTGAAGTATTTTATTCCAACATTCTTTTGGGAACACAATGTTCATGAGTGTTTTATTATTGTATGAAACACATTCCATTCAATGGGTTAGTTATATTCATTTTTTGGTATATATTCAATGTGTAATGCATGATAATGATAATGTTATGATGGGACGAGTGCAATAGAAATTATATAGCACAATATGAATGTTTGAATCTGACCAGTGCGCCCAGAATTATACAGTTCTCTAATGCATTGGGTAAAGTGATAATCCCATGATTTAAAGAGAAATGATCTATGAACAAGATTCTATCTTTGTTCACAAGTATGTGTTCTAGTTAATCACTAATACATGATGTTTCATTTTTATGCATTTCTGCATTTCATGTATTTTATTAATGCTTCCTCCCATGTTCAATTTCGTATGTTTTTATTGTGAACACCCCATGCTATATTGTTCTTATCTATCTTCTTATTGGGCTTTTAGCTCAACCCTTTTTGATGTATATCCATAGGTGACTACATGAACTAAGGAGAGGTCAAGTTCAAATAAGAAGCTAGAGAAGAAGGAATTAATTAAATTTCATGCTTTTTGTTGTAAACATTATGTTTGGTCCTAGTTTTCCCAATACACTAAACCTCCAGATACTCATGCTGTAATACTATTATGTTTTTTATCTTTATAATGATGTAATAGTAATGTAAGAAAATGTGGGGTCACTATAGTTGGTATCAGAGGCATGGTTTTTTTAATTTGGATATTAGGATTAGTGAACCCCAGATAAAATCTATAACATTAGACTAAGTACAAATATGAACAAAAGAATAATTATATAAGGATCCCATAAGTTATTATTTTAGTGAAACTTGTATAAAAAATAAAATATTTATTACTGAATTGCTGACTTATGTTTTGTTTTAACCTTTTCTATTTTAGAAAATGGTGTGAACTAGGGGAAACGAGGCCAAAAGCTCATGCGAGGGACAATGCAGTGATTTCCCAAACAACATCCTCAATGATTTTGGAGGGGGGTTTAAAAACATCATGGAGATGATCACCAAACTATCTTAGGTTATAAAAAATAATCATAATAATGGGGAACATCTTCTTTCACCTAAAAGGGAGAAACTTGTTGTTGAATGTTTTATGCGGCACCAACCACTGATGTTTAGTGGATCTTCTAATCCACTAGTTGTGGAACAATGAGTCAAATCCATGAAAATTATCTTTTTTGTGCTTCATTGTTCTGTAACATAGAAGGTGACACTAGCTGTTTATTGTCAAGATAAATAGGTCAATCAATGGTGGGATTTTATTAAGAACACCTTTCCAAGAGAGAAAATTGAAGAAATGGAATGGATAGACATTAAGATCATGTTTCTAAATAATTATTTCCCACTAAATTTTCATACGAATATAATGTGATAATTCATATAGTTCATGGAAGAATAAGGAGAATCTATCACAACCTATGAAGTGAATTTTACAAGGATTTCAAGGAACGCTTTGTGTTTTTTATCAATAATGATAGAAAAATTGAAAGACTCTTTAGTTGATTAAAACCATACATTCAAAAGGATATTTTAATTAGAGACTTTGGGAGTTACGAAGAAGTTCTTCGACATGATCTCAAAGGGGAAATGCAGTTTGGAGAATGGTCCCATGGATATGGTGATAAGAAAATAAATATGGAGTTCCAAGTAGGAGGATCTAATGATAAATTTGGGAAAAAATCAATGATTCACATTCCAAAAATGTGGGCAGTTGCATCATGGGAACTTCCTAAAAGGGATGAGGAAGTACTTCATGTGTGTGAAAGTAGGAATCCATGATCAAGTGTGAAAAAAAAGACATGAAAAAGAAGGATAATGTAGTTGAAGGAAGAGGAGAACCACTGATGGTTCAATGCTACAACTGTAGGGAGAAAGTTCACTATGCATGCCAGTGCACTAAACCTCGAGTCCCCATGGGTAATCAGTGTTAGTAGCCACAAAATCCAAAGGAACAAGGGAATTATTATTCCATAACTACTATGGAAGTGTCGAATGATAACGAATTTGTACAAGGTACACTTCCTATTCACTAAATAATGGAAAAAGTAATATTTGATTCTGGTTCTATGCATTCCTTTACATCTTTAAAGGTTTATAGAACTGTAGAATAGAAGCCCAGAAACCTTGATGTAGAGATATCTATAAATACACCAAGTGTTGCAATAATTATAACTGAGGTGTTTGAATCTTCTCCTGTTGGGGTATGTGTAAAGATTATTCTAGCAAATCTCGTAATACATCCCTTGGTGGAATTTTTTTCTATAATGGGAATGGATTGTCTCTCTTTATATAGAGCACATATCAACTATTTGGGAAAGGAAATAACTTTTCAAATATTGAACCATCATATGATCCTCTAAAAAATAAAGTAAGACCATGACACTCCTTTGAAAAATCCTTCAACCATGTGTGTGTTGATTCCCTATAAAGAACAATACCTCTCCCAAGTGGTTGAGTGAAAGGAAAGATCCAACCTTGCGGAAATACCCATTGTGAGGGAATACGGTGATGTATTTCTCGAAGAGTTACTCGGACTTCCCCCAGATCATGATGTTGAGTTCTCAATAGAACTCATACCTAGATCTACTCTAATATGAAAGTGTCCCTATAGGATGGCTTATATCAAACAGGTAGAGTAAAATAAGTAGCTGGAAGATCATTTGAAAAAAGGGTTCATATGCCCTAGTGCATTACCTTTGGGTGCACTAGTTCTCTTTGTGATGAAGAAGCAACTATGTATCGATTATTATGAACTCAACAAGATCACCATAATGAACAACTATCCCTTTTCGAGTATTGATGAACTATTTGATCTGTTAAGAGGAGCTCAATACCTCTCAACGGTGTATCTCCATTATGGATATCATCAACATAAGGTGAAGTGGGAATATATTCAGAAGACAACCTTACGTACAAGTTATGGTCACTATGAGTTTCTGGTGATTCCCTTCGAGCATACTAATTCCCATTCAATATTCATGTATTTTATGAATAGAGTCTTAAGACATTACCTCAACAAATTTGTATAAGTGTTTATCGATTCTACTTTCATCTACTCTAAGAGTAAGGTGGAACACGAAGAACATATAAGACTTATGTTGGAGACATTGAAAAAAGAGAATTTGTAAAACACGTTTATAAAGTGTGACTTTTCGATAAACCAAGTCAAGGTCTTGGGACATGTGATCATAATTTATGGAATTACTATGGAGCCTTATAAAACGAAGGCGATTGAGGAATAGCCCAGGCCCTCTAGTGTTATTGAAATCTGTAGTTTTCATGGATTAGATGGGTACTGCCGATGTTTTGTGAGAAATTTCTCACGATTGTCAAGACAAATAACTATGTTAACAAGGAAAGGGGTAAAGTATGTCTAGATTAAAGAATGTGAGGGAAGATTAAAGGAGTTAAAGAGAAGGTTGATCACTACACCTTTACTCACCCTACCGAAAAGTGGCGAAATTTTATTGATATACAATGAATTTTCATAGAAAGTATTGGGTTGTGTACTCATGAAAATGATAATGTGATATCCTATGCCTCACGACAGTTGATGATCCATGAGAAGAACTAACCAATGCATGATCTAGAGATAGCAGCCATGATTTTTTCCTTGAAAATCTGGCGGTACTGCATTTATCATGAGAATTGTGACATATACACTGACCACAAGAGCTTAAAGTATATATTCACACAATAGGATTTCAAAATGTGTCAAAAGAAGTGGATAGAGATAATCTAGGACCATGATTGGTCTATTCACTATCATCCTTGAATGGTGAAAAAGGTATCTCATTTTCTAAGCAGAAAAGAACCTACTACTCTATCTATGCTATAGATTGAGAAAGACCTTATCTTCTTGGATATGAAAAGGATGGATTTAAAAATCATAAGGATAGGGGATACATCCTACCTTTCACCATTATTTTGAAACCATCAATCCAATAGGGGATTAAAGAAGCACAAAGGGATGATTTGGAGTTACCAAAGAAGGTGAATGTAGTAATGGACGGGAAGATGCAAGAGATTCATATCGATGATGAAGGTGTGGTTCAGTTTGGAATGTGGCTTTGTGTGCCTTCATCACCCAGGATGAAGAATGATCTATTGGAAAATGCAAATATCTCAACATTCTCTATCCATCCTAGTTGCACCAAGATGTACTGTGATCTACGAGAACACTTCTGGTGGGATGACATGAAAAAGGAGATCACAGAATATATATCAAGGTGTTTGGTATATCAGTATGTTAAATCATAGTGAAAAAATTCCAAAGGGTTGATGTAGCCATTTCCTATACCCATGTGTAAATGGGAGAATGTCACTATGGACTTTGTCACGGGTCTCCTAAAGACGTCGAAGTCAAATAAAGTGATATAGGGTTTGGTTGACCGACTCACCAAGACTACCCATTTTATCTCTATTCGGGAGGACCTACCTCTTGAAAAACATTGAACGATATATGTGAAGTAAGTGTTGAGGCTGCATAGTGTTCTACTCTCAATTGTCTCTGAACATGATCCAAGGTTCACATCAAAATTCTGAAGGAGGCTTCAACATGAATTGAGTACTGGATTAAATTTCATCATGGCCTATCACCCCCAAACTGATGACCAATCTGAAAGAATTATTCAGATTCTTGAAGACATGATAAGATCCTACTCTTTAAAATTAAAAGGTGGATGAGATCAGCATCTCCCATTAGTTGAGTTCTCATACAAAAATAGCTTTCAATTGAGTATTCAGATGGCCCCATATGAAGATCTATATGGAAAGTGATGTAGAACTCTAACCTGTTGGGATAATGTTGGAGAAATAGAGCAACATAGACCTAACCTTGTGAAAGAGATGAGAGAGAAGGTTTAATGTAACACCTCGAGATTTTATGAGATATATTATTTCTTTGATGTATTCTATTATACAGCACACCAAGATTAGCTTTTACTATACGCAACACCATATTAGCTTTCAATATACACAACACTATTCTTGGCTCGTGTTATAAACAATTTCAAGTTCGTTTTGTGGAAATTATTCTACGCCACATTAAGTATATATTTTGTTTAATGTATAAATGAAATAAGCTTTGATTGTGTTATACGCAATACCAAATGGAGCTTTCACTACATGCATCCCTGACTTGGCTTGCATTACACACAATCAAGACCTTCTTCGATAGCATGTGTAGTACGCAGTACCACGTTTCACTAAACGAGATATTATTATAATATTATTATTAACTAGTCGTTATGAATAGTAATACCCACTTTTTGAAATTTTATAAATTTTATCTTTCAAAATGGACTTCATTTTTCGGATACTGATAATCGAAATTAGCCTAGGGTGAATTTTTTGTATTTTTCTGAAAACATTCAATTTTTGATAAATAGTGAAAACACTAGGTTACTATTTAAAAACCGACTTTTTATTTAAATAATTATTTATTTTATTTAAATTTATATTAGGTAAAAATTGATGCATAATACCTATATAAGTTCAATGTAATTCATTTGAGTCATTTTTTAATAATTTTAGATATATAAAAATTGTATTGAACTTTTCACCGTCTTTTATCCACCTCCTAGGAGAATTTGAAAATTTACATAAAATTTGATTTTACTACTTCTGTGAGTGGAATTTTGAAAGTACGAGAGACACAGTTAATATCAAGGAGTAAAATGTTGTTCAATAAGATAAAAATAATTTTTGTTGAATAGTAACTTTTTACTTTTATTTACCACGATTAAAAGTAAATAGGGTAATTAACAGTAAAAATGATATTATTGTTACCCTAAAACATGTCCTAATTCAATTGGATAAGTGTAATTTGATGAAAAACAACCTCAGGAATAAAATATTAACCTTTAGGTCCACTTGGATTAGATTAGGACATTTATTATTATTTTATTTAAAGAAGAGTTAAAATAGTTAAAATCAAATTTAATAACTAAATCATTTTTTATATAGGGTTATAATATTGATAAATTAGACTATAAATATTTATTAAAAAGATAAAATTCTTTCTTACATAATGGTATTTTATTTATAATTTTTAGATTTTAAATAATTTAATTTATTTATGACACAATGATGATGCAGTAATTACATAATTAATGAAATATTAAAATAATTGATATTATAAATACCCAAATAAATGTAATTTGAGAATTTTTATGAATTCCACTAATTTTATAGGTTAATATATAATGTTAATATTGATTCAATTAACTTTTTAGAACTAATCATGTTGTTATTATTTTCACAAAAATAAATTACCATGCAGTGTCAAAATTGACATAAAATAGTTTTAAAAACAAATATTGTATTATTAATTGTTATTATAATCATAAAAATCTATGGTTCGGAATAATTACTTATATAAGGTTATATATATTAATAATGAACCACTTGGGGTTAGTTTGGCTTGTTATAGTATGTTTATTAACCATATAGTGTAAGAAAACAAGAAGACACGGTAAAATTTAAATAATTTAACTTAGAGTTAAATCTAGATGATAAGGTTAAAATAGTAACCTAAACATGTCTAAAACATATTAGTTGAGAGTATTTCGACCCATCCCCACTTTATAATCTAAATAAATTAATTTTGAGCTATTATAAATCGAATATGACTTTATTATAAAATAATATTTTATGTTTTTCCAAAGGTGCCCCACTCGTCCCATATAAAAGGGCACCCCTTCCCTCTTCTCTTCACACCCTTTAAGACATGAAGCTCTGATAACCTCTTCCAATTACTCTTCTCATACTCTATAGTTATATCATAGAGGTTCTGGTCTTCTCAAAATACCATCTCTAGTTCCCAAATAATAAGTTTAGAGGAGGTGCGTCGGGGAAGAGGTCATCTCTTCTACCGACTCTTTCAAGTTTCTTTCTTCTTCTAATTACTCTTATTTAGTTGTTTCATTCTAAACTAATAACATCAGTATTAATTATATACTGATATGTTATTATAAATATGAAACACCCCTATTTAACCTTCTATTCATCCTACGGAAAACGAAATCACCGCGCTTGCGTACGTACGAAATACCGTCTCCACGCAGTGGTGTAATCAGTTTTTCCACCACCACCTTACTTGGATGGGTATAATGGTGTAAAGAATAACTATATATGATTACTATAACATAATAATGATTCTAATATATTATATCATCCACTCCAATTTCATTCAATAAATATTGGAACGATATCATCGCTCGTGCGTACGTACGGATTACCGTCTCCATGACGTGATGAGATTCATTTTCCATGTTAACAATTCAAGAATGATTATAAAGTGTATATAATAAGTAATAATGAAATATATGACATAATAATGCTACTGGATTTATGTATATATATATTTATTTCATCTACTTAATTACATTCAATTCAATAAGGAAACGAAAAACAGTGTTCATGCGTACGTAGGACCTACCATTTCCATGAACATTGTATTTATTTCCATTTATCAATATATTATATATATGTATATTCTGAATATATATTATATATAAATCATGTTTTATATTCTTTAATTAAGTAATCATGAACTAATTAATCATATTAATAATTACTAGTCAAAACACGGAAGATAAATGAAATGATTTTAACCAAAACGCTGCTTTAACATGGAATTGACAAATGAATGGATAATATAAAGTCATAAGTGAATAATATATGAAATCATAAATATTATTATGGTTATATTATAGGTTAATAATACGTTTAAACCCACTATACAGGAGTTTCAGACACATACAGAAGATATTGGACATAAGGTAAGGGATAATTATTCCAATCTCTTTCTTATCCGAGATTTTTTATTCTTACATATTTACTGGGGTTATGTTTATCATCCACATCCATGTTTTATAAAAATGTTTCATAAAATTTTTAATATTTTTACATGTATGTTCAAAGTCATTTTTAAGCTTTTTGGACTTTTACCACATTCTATGTAAGGAATATTTATTTTTTTACCATACGAGGTACTTTTTGACTTTTCTGGCAAAAGTATGAGAAGAATGTTTATTTAAATTATACGGAATGAACCGATTTTTACGGTTTCATAATGCATTATTTACATAAATATTCCTCTACATGATTTCATGATTATTTTCAACAAAATTATTTTTTTAAATTACATGGAATTTTGTGAAAGAAAATGATTTTGATGAAGAAAATATATTTTCCTCAAGAATTAATTTCAAGTGTTTTATTAAAACCATTTTCCATCTAAAGAGACATTATTTCATATGTGCATGTTTCAAGTATAATGTATTTATGATTTACATGGTTTCAATTTTCTTTTGATGAAATGATATCCATTTGTTTTATATGGATTATGTTATGATGGGATGATGTTTATGAAACCCATTTTATTCTTTGGATTATGATGAATAATTTATGTTTATGTTGTGTCACAAATAAGAATGATTTCATTATGAGATGGGTGGGACCTATATATCCCTCCAATGTAATGGGTAAAGATTTATATATCATGAGATAGACATGGATATAATAGAAAGTTAATCCAGTTTAGTGATGCATGACTGGAATGAGGAGTGAACTCGATTCAGAAAGTGAATTTGTCCACTAAGATGGTCTTGGCAGCAATTCCTAGGCTATTATGGAAATAATATCATGTGATTAATAATTTTCCACAATGAAATGTTTTTTCCCATGCTATTTTATCATGATTATTGTTCCTTTATGACCTATGCCTTATGTACTACCATGATTTATTTCACAACTCAGGATTTTGATGTGTAAACGTTTTGTTCACGTTTTGAAGTTCAAATGTATATGGTTTGTATTATTTTCTCCATGTTTAACCTTACTGAGCATTTGAGCTCACCCTTTATATGGTTTATTTTCTGCAGGATATAAAGAAAGGTTTTAGGTATGAAAACAAAAGGGGAAGATCATTATGGGAGATGTTGAAGATCTTTCACCACAATTAGAGGATTATGTTCTGAGTTTCCAAAGACACTAAACTATTACGGTTCTTGTGTGTTTGTTTTTTTATATATTAAGTATTCAAAAAAATTATTGTAATATCCATGTACTTCATGTTTGGGGTCTCAACAGTTGGTATCAGAGGAAAGGTTTAGTTAACCTTTGGAAACTAGGATGTGAAATCTTTAGTGAGATCCCTAGAGATATTTATATGGTATGTCTAGGGATGTCCCTAAGGTTAAGTATAAGTATAGGTTATAGTCCTAGAATTACAGTAATGATATTATAATTAAACCTAAGATGTTATATAATTAAGGTACTCCCCCTTTATTATATTGTTTTTCTAGCATGATTTTTTCCTCTCACACTGTTCTTTTTGGGCTTTAGACGATGGCCGGAACCCGAAGGAACCGTGTTGATCAATGTAATGGAAAATGCAATGATTGTCCTCCTGAAAATTCCAATGTTATGGGAGATTGAGTGTAGAATATTATTTCTATACTTAGACAAGCTATGAATCATTCTGGACTTCCAAATGACCAGAGAAGGGAACAATATTCTATTGAGTCCTTCATGAGGAAACGTCCACCTTCTTTCAGTGGGTCTTCTGATCCACTTGTTTCTGAACAATGGATCAGTACCATTGAAAAGATATTTTCCATACATCGATGTTTGAAACATGAAAAATTCATTCTTGCTATTTACCATTTATAAGGTGAAGTTGATCAATGATTGACTCTAATTAATAATGTGAGGCCTCAAGATGAAATTGAATCCAGGGAATGGGATGAGTTCAAGAACTTATTTTTCAAAAAGTACTTCCCTCGTATTCTTCGAACAAAGATGGAAAAATATTTTCTTGAGCTTAAGCAAAAGGATGATGAATCTATTGGTATATACGAAGATAATTTTACAAGTATTGCAAGGTATGCATCTGGATTTATCATCCAACCTAAAAGTAAAGTTGATAGATTCTTCAGTGGTTTAAAACCAAGTCTTCAAAGGACATTAGCTATAAGAGACTTCAGTAGCTATGAAGAAATTGTGTGTTGTGCTATCATGGTATAAATGGAAGTTGTTGTTACATATCAATCTCATGGTTTTGACAAGAAACGAAAGATGGAGTTCAATGAGAAATCTCAGAATAATGGTGAAAAGAATATGAATGTTTCATTATGATAAAAGTGTGGAAAGAAGCATGGTGGAGATTGTCTTGAAGGGACTAAAAAATATTTTAAGTGTGGAAAATAAGGTCATCGAGTAGCTGAGTGTCAGTGTAATGGAAAAAGGTTTGCTAATGATGTGAATATTGAAAGGACTATAGAGAATGCACCACCAACACTTCAATGCTTCAAGTGCAAAGAAATGAGGCATTTTTCTAATCAATGCCCTGATCCAAGGGTTAATGATGATCAATGTGGGAAACCTCTTAAGGAAAAAAATAATGGGAAGTCACATGCGATCACTATTTGTGATGTTGAGTATGAAAACGATGTTGTGTAATGATTAAGTGTTTATGTAATGGTATTTCAAAATAGTATCATTGAATCTCATTTATGGCATCGTGGAATTTTCAAATATCTATGTATTGGTTTTTAATAATTATATGGTACTAGTAACCATGAAATGTGATTGAACTATTTTAGGAATGAAGATGATATACGTATAATGAAGCGATAAAGAAAAAATTTAATGAGCTCATGATTGATATAAGGAAAAAGTTATATCATGGTTTGAGTATATAGAATTTTTTGGATTTTGGTATGTAGAAAGAGTTATCTTTTGACAGAACTCATGTTTTCTCTAAGGTTCTATGGTAATACATTATTAAGGTATTCACATGTTTGGAATCTGACCAACAAGATATATCTTAGGATATATGGGGGATAAATGATGGTATTCACGTGCTTGTTATGTGACCTTTCAAGTAATCGTTTTCTTTATACTATGAGATTGGACAAATGTATTTTGTATAAGCCTAAAGATTGGAATGGATTATTTTGAACATAAGTTAGTATTGTTTATGGATAGAATTTTTTTCGATATTATTGATTGGAATTTATAATAATGTAGTTTTAGAAAAAGGACAACCTCCAGGACGGGGGACAACCCATCGCGTCGGACAAGGATGGGGGAATCAAACCCACAATCGAAGTGCGACAGGTCTTTATCACCTACCACTGGCCTACAGGAAGTCCCTGGTTAGTAGAAACTAGTTTTATTATATTAAAAAGAATGATATATGAAGTATATGTCTATTTTAGGAACCATATACGATTAATCTCACTATAGATGGACTTATGTATATTTAATAACATTTTCTATCCTTTTGTTTGAAACAGAATGTATGACCTATCATTCTATCGCATGATCTGCTAACACTTCACGGAAGACAAATTCAACTTAATTTATTTACGATATGGAGTGGAAATTGTTCAAGTCACAAACAACAGTAAGATTGTACCAAAATCAAGTAAGTATTTCTTATAATTCAACAATTCTTCAAATTCAGGAAAATGATCTTGAAAACAAAAAAATGTTGTCCTAGTGTCCTTTTATTCAATGAATTAGATGGTACCTTAAATCATCACAAATTTATGGATTTGTGATTAATGGATTTTTCATATCCATGTTCTCTACTACTCTCAATCAGAACTTGATGGTTAGACTTCTCTTCCATATCCATATTTTCACCTATGTTGTCCTATATGGAAACCCCGTGCTGAGTTACTTTGGGTGACTATTATGATTCTAACTTCCCTTTTTAGAATAAATTTCTATTATTCCTTTTTACGACGTGGGTCCTATGAAAAAACCTTCAAGTAGTAAACCATTTATAACCCCGAAGAATTTCAAGGGTGAAATTCATTTTAAGGGGGGTAGAATGTAACACCCTGAGATTTTATGAGATATATTATTTCCTTGATGTCTTATATTATACACCACACCAAGATTACCTTGTACTATACGCAACACCGTATTATCTTGTAGTATATGCAACACTATTCTTGGATCTTGTTACACACAATTTCAAGTTCGTTTTGTGGAAATTATTCTTCGCAACATTAAGTATAGTTTTTGTTTAATGTATAAATGAACTGAGTTTTGATTATGTTATACACAACACCAAATAGAGATTTCACTACACGCAACCCTGACTTGGCTTGCATTACATGCAATCAAGACCTTCTTTGATAGCGTGTGTAGTACACAATACCAAATTTCACTAAACGAGATATTATTATAATATTATTATGAACTAGCCATTATGAATAGTAATACCCACTTTTTGAAATTTTATAAATTTTATCTTTCAAAATTGACTTCATTTTTGGATACGGAATATCGAAATTATCCGAGGGTAAATTTTTGGTAATTTTCAGAAAACCTTCAATTTTTGATGAATAGTGAAATCACTGGGTTACTATTTAAAAACCGACTTTTATTTAAATAATTATTTATTTTTTTTAAATTTATTTTAGGTAAAAATTTATACATAATAACTATATATTTTAAATTTAATTCATTTGAGTCATTTAATAATAATTTTAGATATATAAAAATTGTATTGAACTTTTCACCGTCTTTTACCCATCTCTTAGGAGAATTTGAAAATTTACATAAAACTTAATTTTACTGCTTCTGTGAGTGGAATTTCAAAAATCTGAGAGACACGGTTAATATCAAGGAGTAAAATGTGGTTCAATAAGAAAAAATTCATATTTGGTGAATAGTAACTTTTTACTTTTATTAACCACAGTTACAAGTAAATAGGGTAATTAAGGGTAAAAATGATATTATTGTTACCCTAACACATTTCTTAATTATATTGGATATGTGTAATTCGACCAAAATAAACCTTAGAAATAAAATATTACCCTTTAGTTCCACTTTGATTAGACTAGGACATTTATTATTATTTTATTTAAAGAAGAGTTAAAATAGTTAAAATCAAAGTTTAATAACTAAAACATTTTTAATATAGAGATATAAATTAGATAAATTAAACTATAAATATTTATTAGAAAAATAAAAATATTTCCTACATAATGGTATTATATTGATAATTTTTAGAATTTAAATATGTTAATTTATTATGACACAATGGTGATGTAGTAAATACATAATTAATGAAATATTAAAATAATTGATATTATAAATACCCAAATAAATGTAATTTGAGACTATTTATGAATTCCACTAATTTTATAGGTTAATATAACATGTTATTATTGATTAAATTAACTGTTTTAGAACTAATCATGTTGTTATGATTTTCAAAAAAATAAATTACCAAATAGTGTCAAAATTGACATAAAATAGTTTTTAAAACAAATATTATATTATTAATTGTTATTATATTCTTAAAAATTTACGGTTCAGAAAAATGGCTTAGATAAGGATATATAAATTAATAATTAACCACTTGGGGTTTTTTGTTGTTGTTATAGTATGTTTATTAACCATATAGTGTAAGAAAACAAGAAGACACGGTAAAATTTAAATTATTTAACATAGAGTTAAATTTAAATGATAAGGTTAAAATAGTAACCTAAACTTTTCTCAAACCTATTTTTTGAGAGGATTTAGACCCATCCCCACTTTATATTCGTAATAAATTAATTTGGAGCTATTATAAACCGAATATGACTTTATTATAAAATAATATTTTATGTTTTTCCAAAGGTGCCGCTCTCCTCCCTTATAAAAAGGGAACCCCTTCCCTCTTCTCTTCATAGCCTTTTGAGACTTGAAGCTCGAAAAAACCATGCCAATTAATCTTATAAACCACTATAGTTATATAATAGTGGTTATGGTATTCTCAAAATTACAAATCTAGTTCCCTAAGAAGAAGTTTAAAGGAGGTGCGTCGAGGAAGAGGTCATCTCTTCTACCGACTCTTTCAATTTTGTTTCTTCTTCTACTTCCTCTTATTTAGTTTTTTAATTATAAAGTAATAACATCAGTATTACTTATATACTGATATGTTATTATAAATATGAAAAAACTCTATTTCACCTTTTATCCATCCTACGGAAAAAGAAATCACCGCGCGTGCGTACGTACAGAATACCGTCTCCATGCCGTGGTGTAATCAGTTTTTCCACCACCACCTTACTTGGATGGGTATAATGGTGTAAAGAATAACTATATATGATTATTCTAACGTCATAATGATTCTAATATATTATATCATCCCCTCCAATTCCATTCAATAAATATGGGAACGATATCATCGCTCGTGCGTACTTACAGATTACCCTCTCCATGGCCTGATGAGATTCATTTTACATGTTAACAATTCAAGAATGATTATAAAGTATATATAATAAGTAATAATAAAATATATGAAATAATAATGCTACTGGATTTATTTGTATATATATTTATTTCATCTACTTAATTCTATTCAGTTCAATAAGGAAACGAAAAATAGTGTTCATGCGTACGTACAGCCTACCGTCTACATGAACGGTGTATTTCTTTCCATTTATCGATCTATTATATATATGTATATTTTGAATATATATTTTATATAAATCTTATATTATATTCTGTAATTAAGTAATCATGATCTAATTAATCATATTAATAATTACAAGTCAAAACACGGATGATAAATGAAACGATTTTACCCAAAACACCGCTAAAATGGAATTGACAAATGAACGGATACTATAAAGTTATAAGTGAATCATATATGATATCATAAATATTATTATGGTTATGTTACAAGTTAATAATATTTTTAAACCCACTTTATATGAGTCTCATACACATATCAATGAAATTGGACATAAGGTAAGGGATAATTATTCCAATCTCGTTCTTATCCGAGATTGTTTATTCGTAAGTATTTATTGGGGTTATGTTTATCATCCATGTCCATGTTTTCTAAAAATGTTTTCATAAAATGTTTACTATTCTTCCATGTATTTTCAAAGTTATTTTAACCCTCTTTGTACTTTTACCATATGGTTTGTAAGGAATCATTCTTTTGTTTACCATACGAGGTACTTTTTGACTTTTCTGGAAAAAGTACGAGAATAATGTTTTTCTAACATATACAGAATGAATGGATTATTACGGTTTCATAACGCCTTATTTACATAAAGCTTCCTCTACATGATTTCATGATTATTTTCAACAAAATCCTTTTCTTTTAAAATTACATGGCATTTTGTGAAAGAAACTGATTTTGAAGAAGAAATGATATTTTCCTAAAGAATTCATTTCATGTGTTTTATCAAAACCATTTTCCATCTAAGATTACATTATTTCATATGTGTATGTTTCAAGTACAATGTATCTATGATTTACACGGATTCAATTTTCTTATGATGAAATGATATCCATTTGTTTTATATGGATTATGTTATGATGGGATGATGTTTATGAAACCCATTTTATTCTTTGGGTTATGATGAATAATTTATATTTATGTTGTGGAACAAGTAAGAATGATTTCACTATGAGATGGGTGGGACATATATCTCCTTCCAATGAATTGGGTAAAGATTTATATCTCATGATATAGACATGGCTGGAACGGAAAGTTAATATAGTTCAGTGATACATGACTGGAACGAGGAGTAAGCTTGATTCAGAAAGGGAATTTTTCCACTAAGATGGTCTTGGCAGCAATGCCTTGGCTACTATGGAAATCATATCATGTGTTTAATGGTTTTACACAATTACATGTTTTATTCCCATGCTATTTTATCATGATTAATGTTCTTTTATGACCTATTCCTTACGTACTTCCAAGATTTATTTCACAACTCAATATTTTGATGTGTAAACTTTATGTTCATGTTTTCAAGTTCAAATGTATATGGTTTGTTTTCTTCTCCATGCTTACCATTACTGAGCATTTGAGCTCACCCTTTATATGTTTTCTTTTCCTTAGGATATAAAGGAAGGTTTTAGGTAAGAAAACAAAAGGGGAAGATCATTAGGGATATGTTGAAGATATTTCACCACGATTAGAAGATTATGTTACAAGTTTCTAAAGACACTAAACTATTACAGTCTTTGTGTGTTTGTTTTTGTTATGTATTAAGTATTCTGAAAAAGTAATGTAATGTCCATATACATGAAGTTTTGGGACTCTACATTTAAGTCATCCAGAAACACATGATGTGTTTCATGTATCACTCTTGAGGAAGTACATAACAGATTCTTCACATGTACTAAACTCAGAGGTGGTATAGTTAGAAGGTGATCCATCTTACGATTTGAAGACAATGATGATTTGGGAATAGAGAGATAAGGTTCTATGCAGAATGACAGCCTACCTTGTTAATGTTTTTTTGGAGGAACCATAAGTTTGAAGAAGATAATTGGTAACTGGAGGAGGCGATGCAGGATAAGTACCCTCGCCTATTTGTGTAAAATGAATTTTTGAGGGCGAAATTTCATATGGGGGAAGAATGTAACGACCCAAAGATTTATCAATGGAATACCATTCTTATAATTATTCATTATAGTATAATCATACAAGCAAGAATAATTACATATAATGATACTAAATAATATGTTACCATTAATCATAATTTTTCCACTTTAATGTTTTTTATTTTGAAAATATGACATACACGATTATGTTCAGGATGATTTTGGGATTCTAATAGAACAAACAGAATTTTTGGTGAATAGTAACATACCCTTGTGAATGGTAACATGACCCTTAGGAATATAAAATAATCAAAAGTAATAGTAACCTTACTCTTGAATAATTAAATAATCTTTTGGAATCTTATAAGGGACTATTTGACCGTAGTAAAAAATTTGATATTTTTTATGTCATAAATAATTAATTAAAATTACTTAATTAATTTAAAATATAATTTAATGTCATAAAATGTGGTCATAAATTAATTTTTTTTCTTCTAGTTTTATGATAATTTTATATGACCCTATGTTATTTTTGAAAGCATTATAAAATCAGTATTAATTTTAAAAACTGTATTTTTCAAGTAAATTATGATTTTAATTAAAAATTAAATTAATCATATTTAGAAAAAAATTTAAAAAAATTGACTTCATTTTTTTATTCTATACATTGGAAAATTATTAGGGTGAATTTTTGGGATTTTTCTGAAATACTTGGATTATCAGGTGAATAGTAAATATAAAGGTTTTCACATAGCTGGTGTATCTTAAATTGGATCATTCCTAATGTAATGATGATATAAACATTCTATAACATTATATTCTTCCCTTTTATATTTAATTGAATAAATTTTTCCTAAAATTACAATTAATTAAATTTTGAAACCTAAAATGAAATTTCCAAAACATAAAATCAAAAGGTGATTCCTTAAAGTATATTTTCTCTTTATTTCAATTTAATTTTAATATATTAATGATTTAAAATTATAAAGATGATTTAAAGACTAAAAATAATTAAATTATATTAATATATTATTTATTATGTAAAAACTACTATTACAAGTCAAACATTTGATATATTATTTTATTTAATATTTTTTTCTAAAAACAACCTCTCCTCGTGTATAAACAACCCCTCTCCCTCCCCTTGCCAAACCACACCTCCCAAGCTTCAAGACTTGTATAAACTCTCACCAGGGATCATACCTATCCCTTCTCCACAATAAACAACTTCTGGTCTCATCATGAGACCAATCATAGCTTTCATATTGAGGATCTCAAGAGGATGATTCAAGAGGTAATTCCTCTCTCCCTCTCTGACTTCTTTTAATTTTCTTTCAATTTCAAGAACTTTTCTAGTTGTATCCCCACCAATAATCATACACATTGTATGGTAACTCCATTATCATAAGTATACTGTAATTATATGATACTAATGATATATTATATCATAAAACCTCTTTCTAATCTTATTTTTATTTTAGAAAGGAAAATGTTGTTCGTGAGGTGTCAATTTATCACCTTCAAGAACGACATGTTTCCTTTTTCCATTTCAACCTAAATATATGGTCATGAAAAAACTTTTATTATTGAAACAGAATATTTTAAATGTATTATATCCAATTTATTGTTCTAGAACATACTTATGTACATATTTCTAAATAATTAAAATAAAATGTTATTTGTGGATGAAAAACTGCCGAATTAACCCAAGCAATCATCATTAAGATCATGTCTAGTGATTCATCCACATGGTATATAATTTAATCAATTATAAGATCATTTAAAATCCTGGAATATAATTAATAACATGAAAAATCAGTTCTTAATTTTTACCCATGTTCTACACGAACATCCATTTATGAATACAACTGAACTGCTCAAGAAAACCCTAAAAACAAGCATTCCCGAACAATGTTTCTAAACAATATAACTCATCTAAAGACACATAAAATAATGTAAGGAAACCATAATTATCCATATATATGTAAAAAGGTTTTTAAATTCATAATTAAGGAATATAATGTGGTTATACAATACATTAAATTGATGAAAGCGTTCAGATACAAGGTAAGGTGATATTCTCGAACACAAAATTCTTTCTCTGGTTCCTCCCTCTTTCACTCCATTTTTGGTATGGTCACTCAGTAAAAAAAATTTAATCATTATCTTAAATTTTTGGGGATATAATTATTTTCCTCTAGAGGTTATTTCAAATAAATGTTTTTCAAAAGAACTCTTCTTTCATAAACACACCTTTTATTTCTCAGTCAAGGATTATGGTTATTGTATTAAGTATGTTATTCCCACTTTATTTTGGGAACCAAAATATTATGAATTTTTTCTTATGATATGAATCCAATTTCTTTCCTTGGGCCAGTTATGTTCATTTTTTGGTATATTTTTATGTGGCATGCATGATAACGATAATGTTTTGATGTGACGGGTGTGCCCGGAATTTTATAAATAAATATGACTGTTTGAATGTGATGGGTGCGCCCAGAATTATACAGTGCTCCAATGAATTGGTTAAATGGATGAATCTCATGAGTTTAAGTGAAATGATGTTAGAACAATATTTTATCAATGTTCACAAGTAGGTGCGGTAGTTAACCACTAAGACATGATGTTTATTTTTTTTACATTGCCACATTTCAAGTCTTTTATTAATGCTTGCTCTCATGTTCCATTGCCTATGTTATGATTGTGCTCACCCCCTACTATATTGTTCTAATTTATCCTCTTATCGAGCATTTATATCACCCCTATTTGATGTATATCCTTTGGTGACTACATGTACTAAATAGAGATCACGTTCCAATAAGAATCTATATAATAAGGCATTAATTAAATATCATGCATGATGTTGTAAAAATTATGTTTGGTTCTATTTTTTCAAAGACACTAAAACTATGGAACCTCATAGTGTAATACTATAATGTTTTTTTAATTATAATGATGTAATTTTAATGTATGAAAAGGTAGGGTCACTATTGAAAAAGTGTAAATTAACTCTAGAAGATTTAGGAGACTTTACCTATATTGTAGTGGAAATATCTACCTTGGCATCCCTTCTTTTGGGAGCTATAAGAGGAAACCAACATGCTTTCTTAAACTAATATAAGTCTTCCTATAGGAATTTATCCTTTTAATAGATATCTTGAAACCCATTTGAGAAGTTATGAGTGATGAGAGTGGGGACAATATATGTCTTGAAGTTACCCACCCAAATTTCCAGAAACCGCTCTTGGGTCTACAAAATAATGAGTGAATACATGAGGCCATTCCTTTTAGAAATAATTTTTGCAACATGGTCATTAGGTATATGTTTTCACTTGAATAGGTATAAAATAAATTTCTTACACTTTTTTTATATTAACTAGTATATTAACTTCATATGGATATCACCACAACATGTGATAGACTTGATGGACAAGTGGTTGTACCATATGAATGAAAGCCCATCCAATGTTTGTACAAAACCTCAGAGCTCAGCGGCCTATTACTACTCATGGGTTACCAACATGGGAACAAACCTTGAGATGAAGTGGACTAAATTCAAAAGTGGTTTGACCATCCTGTTAAAAGGGGAAATGTTAGTGTTCCAAAATTGTGGTGGTGCTTACATTTAATCCATCCATGCTGTGTATGGATTGATATCAAGTGAAATTCTCACCTATATCATTTCAAGGACCTCATGGTGAGTGATGAGAGAATCTATCAAGAATTTTTTAGGGGTTCATATCTTGATGAGTATCCTTGACCACCAATGCATTGATAGGATCATCAATATTTTAGGTGGGCTTGGTGGCTCATGGAGCAGATCAATATGGGTCCCGAAAAAGGTTATCACACAACTCAAGTGAATTAAATGACTCATATCAATGTCAATTTAAATATATCATAACCTATACTCTATCTAGATGCATGGGATCACCTGGAAAAACTATTAGAAAATGGATGAGGATGATTTTTGGATGCCCCAAATGAGGTGGAATAGGATCCTATTTGGGAGTTCCATAATCTGGGTTCCACTTATCGAGGAGGTCATTGATTATCCTTTTATGATCTGTGAAATTCTAGAGAAAGAAAAAAACCATGGCATCAGCCTCTATCTTCTATGAAGTATTAGTGGGATTAAAAGGCTTGATAGGACCATTACCCTTGTGGGTATTACAACTGATAGGAAATGGCACATAGGGATTGTTGAGGCCATGTGAATGCCTTTGCGGGAAAGTGTGAAAACATAATGAGGTTCAACTAGATACTATGCTACCCTAGGGTGAGTTTTCTATTTTGGACCCGATTTCACTTCCCCTATCCTTGTAAAATTCAGGAACAACTATGTTCATTATAAAGATACCCAGATGCCAATACACAATATCGATTGGTAGGACAAGCTTCCACTGGATAGGGATGATGTGGAGCATAGTATACTATAACCCTACCATAGATCTACACATTAAGAGACACCTATATCATGATTATATGGATCACTATGAGGCTCATAATGTATCTTTGTTTGAGTGTATAGTGTTATTTGGGTTACGTGGGGTGTTGAGCCACTCGGAGTACATCCAACTCAACTGTTCTTCATTACTGATCAATGTTGTCAAAGTGCTCCCGACTCTATAGATAGAACAATAGATGGTCATAGAGGTGATAATACATTGAACAGATAGTCTGATGAAAACACATGGCATGGAACTCAATGAGGGACTCGAGTATGTCAAATTTTGAATTATCATTTGGGCCGAACAAAATAGATAACTGATCGACAGCTAGAGTCTCCCATTGGAATTGTTTCTCAGAACTGGGCCCTGATCTTGATTGGACCAAGGGTTGTTTTGTGATTATTGAGAGATTGTAATCACCATTAATTTGGTTTGGGGCAGTAGTTGTATGTCCAGTTGGGGAGTCCTTGTGTGAGTTGACTATTAACTACATGTTGTGTTTTCTCTTGAGGGTAGTGGCAAGTGAAACTTCATGTACTTATAGGACTGGGTTGTCACCACAAAATCATGTGTAAGGTAATCAATTCTACTTTGTGGAGTAAATAGATTATAGTCACCTATCAAATTTTATAATAGTTCTCCATGATCTAGGTTATAGGAAGAGAGGGAAGCTGGAGATGATAGAGATTGATGTACCATGATCCCATGAAAGGGAGCCAAATATTCCTCCACATTTGTGTACCTACGGAGGGATATAGAGATTCATTGAATCTCACATTATGGGATGGTGAACTTCACATGTTGGAATCTTACCCTAGAAATTGATGCTGATGACTAGGGTAAAGGTTCCATCCTTTAATTTTATTCTTCCTTGGAATCTGAGAGGTGAATGAGATTGATGATGAATTTTACCTTCCCTGGATTTATCCTTCAGTAGTAGAGGTTATTACTTCTTCCCCATGATGGTTCTTTAGTGACATGTGGTTATTTTTAATGTGGATGAACTCTATTATGGTGGGTGATAGCGTAAGGATGGATTCACTATCAATTGTTTTTGGAGAGGGGATTACCTCCGCATTGAATGTTTTATGAGTGTGGTGAACCTCAACTATAGTTGTGGATGAAGCATGAATGGACTTTGGGATATAGGGATAGGGGGGACGTCCATGTTTACCAATAATAATGTCATGAGGAGTACCTCCATACTGGTGAGTGGAAGCACAATGAGTACCTTCACACTAATCTAAATGGACATGGGTAGGACCTCTATTTTGAGGAGAAGTAATATGGAGAATTCTTCCATTCTAGTTGTTGAGAGCCTAGGGAGGACCTATGCTTTGATATGTGGGAACAAGGGTAGGGCCTCCATGTTGACTGTTGAGGGAGTGGGGAGGACCTCCACTCAGATTGGATGTGGCATGGATATGACCTTTGGGTTGTTTGATGGTGATATAACAGTGATAACGTCCATCTTGATTATCGATGAAGCAAGCGGTAACTTCACCTTGATCGATGCTAGAGTAGGGAGGACCTCCACATGAGCTAGGAATAACACATGTAAGACATGCACACTGATTTTCTATGGAATGGGGAGGTACTTTGTTTTGAAAGGTGGTATAAGCAGGGGGAACCTTCATACTGGTTGTCAAAGCTGGGAGGACCTCCATGTGAACTAGAAACAATAGGAGGAGGACCTTCATGCTAATTATGAGAGTGGGGAGGACCTCCTATTATGCTGGTAATACCAAAATAAGGACCTAATCTCTAAAACCCATCATAAATGGTTCACCCATTATAGATTTTAGCGGTTCCAATTATTGACAGGGTCATCTAATCCTTCCCACAGGGTAGTTAAGGTCTTGATCCTAACTTGACATGCATGGATTCTTATTCATCTATCATAGGAATCTGGTGAAATATACTGGTGGTGGAAGGGGCCATTGGAGTCATGAATGATGATTCCCCTTGTTAGTAATTCTTTTTGGATTATGCCTAAAGATTACAGTAGATGGTCTAGGATGAGTCCAATGGTGAAGGTGTATAATCCACGTATTATTTGGCCTAAAGGACTGATCGTTGCTGACGCTGGTGGGGCTAGGTGGGAGCCCTTAATGGTGGGTATCAGGCGGTAGACATGGTCATGGGGACTTGGGAATTCCCTACCTCCTGGGTAAATGGAAACAAGTCCTGGGATTGCTCTGGGGAGAGAATCCCAATGCGGATCGCTATTGTAATGGGGATTTATTCCTCCCTGCATGACCCTAGGGATAGATATGTTTGTGAGGTGTTGAAGTATCCAAGACCTAGAGGGACATGTACATTGTAATAAGTACCTCAAACTTCTCATAATGATGTAAGATGGTGTCCATCACCCTCTTTTGGAAGATATCTGATGGTGAGATGGGGTGCGGACTCCCCATAGCTATAGTCATAGTGGAAATCATGGTGGATATGGATTCATGTGGGATTTTCACATTAACATTTCTCCTTCCCCTATGTTTGTGGGAATTGAGTCACTGGTTTCCTATAGCCTAGGTCCCTCAAATATGATAGATTAATCTATTAGTATGCGTAAAATGAATGAAATTCCCAATTCCACAACACCATCTAATCTTCCTTGGACAATGATAGATATCTGAGTATACAATGGCACAGACTGAAATGCCCAACATTAAAATATCCCAATTTCTATTGTTTTCATATCATAACCACTGTTTTATAAGTGGTTCATGGGGATATATTGTTGTATTTAGTGAAATTATAATCTATTAATGGCTTGAATTATACTAGTACCCATTTATTATAGAATATTTTCATGTCAATTTCACCATTTTTCTTGGTGAAGCTTGACTCGATTAACTTATGAAATCAATCCCTAATCTAATGGACAACATGACTGATCCTGATAGTTGAAGTTGAAAAGATTCATGTTGGGTTCACCATTTCTATTTTTTATTCTCTCAATGGGGAAACCTCAATGAATGTTAATTTCTGATGGAATTCTTGTTACCTAGAATTCCCACATTCCAAATGTGGTCGTCTTCCATCAATTTCATCACTAACAAGTAATCCTTGATTGAAACAAGATGATGGAAAGTTGGTTCCTCCTTCAATGGATTGATCCTAGGAACTCATCTCTTATTTTTTGTCTCCCATATAGTGTCAATTCAGGTTCATATAACTCATTCTCCGTTCCATATATTTGTGGACACCAGCTAATTATGCTTCTTCTAAATAGAAATTTTATTTTTCCTTTATAGGGAAGTAAAGATCACTCAAAAGAGTAGTTAAATTGATAAACACATTCATGTTTATATTCTAAGAATGTTTATCACCTATATTATTCCTGATAGTAGGTCATATCATGGATTCATCTTAGTTAAATAACCCAAGAAATCCCATTTTGATCATGATATATCTAATGTATAAGGTGAATATCTTCCATGTATTTCTCCTTAGGAACCATTGTTTTTCATGAGGTAGCTGAAGATATAGGAACACATATTCCATGGTTTTCAACTATGTAATCCCATGTATTGTGATTAGGTAGAAGAATCTATAAACACATATTTTCTAACGAACATTCCTCCGGAATCCCATGTTTTTCATGAGGTATATATTTTTGGTCACATGTTTAACATATTATGGAGATAGAGTTGATTGATCAAGACACCCCATATATGTGGATCAAGAAAACATTTCCCCATGAGGGGAGTTGTCACAATTGGATGTTTAGTAGTTTATATATCAAAATCCCCCATAGAGGAGGATCTGAGAGGTGTGTCACTAAAATTAATGATGTCACAACTTAAAGGTAGATGGATTAGAATTACCTATGGGAGTATATCTAGGGGTGTGTCACATATAAGAAAGATGTCACACCATCAAGGTTGATCAGAATACCCCTTGAGATAGATCTAGGGGACATACCTTGGAGGGATCACATAAATGGTTTACTGATGTATGGATTAGAATGCCCATGTGGGAAGATCTAAGATGTGTTTCTCGTAAAGGAATTAAGTGAAAATGTGAAGGAAAATGGATAAGAAAAAATTGTTGTAAAAGATCTTGGATTTATGTCCCATAAAGGGAAGATGACCCACCATGATGGAGGAAGGATCAGAACACCATGTGGGAGTGGATCTAGGATATGTGTCCCAAAAAAGGAATATTTCACACTGTAAAGGTATATCGGAACATTCATAGTGGTGGATTTGGAATGCGCATCCATAGGAGGGAAGATTTCACACATGAAGGTTTACTAATAGATGGATTGAAATGCCCCATTGAGGAAAATCTGAGAATTATGTCCCATAAATGGATTATGTTACACTGTGATGGTATATGTATTAGAATGTTTTGTGGGAGTGGATTCAGAAGGTGTCACCCACAGATGGAATATTTCACACTATAAAGGTTGATCAAAAGACCTTTAGAGCTTAATTAGGAAGGAATAGCCCTATGAGGGAGTAGCTCAGTTTACTATCAGTCGGGACTGATGCATAGAGAGGTGTTCAATGTGTCCTGACTATAAGACAAGGATTAAAATTCTTTTAGTTTGATCCCATAGTTTATGATCATGTGATATGACTATTCCATGCAGTTTAACATCATGTGGTATGGATGGTAGCATCATAAAGGGAGTGATGATGGGGGGTTTTTTGGGGATTATGCATGAATGATAACATTACAAAGATTATTTCTCTTGGTTGGATTTGTTGTTGGGATTGTGCATTGAGCTACTCGAGGGACCTAAAGGAGATTCAGTCTCCTAGGTGAGGTGCCTGATCTTATCAGGGATGTAACCAAGTGAAAATTAGAACATAAGTGGATTTTGTGTTTGGACCTCAAGGAGGATTCCTACATATCCCATTTATTTGGTAATCTAATCCCACATAGTGTAGGGCTTATGCGTGAAAGTGACCCAAGGATGATGATTATAGTTGTTGGGCCTTACACTCAGGAGTATTACCATTGAGGCATAAGACTCAGATTATATCAATAGAGAAAGACCATTTGGTGGATGGGTAGGATTTCACAGTCACTACTAAACTCTATTCCCAAGTGAATCATCCTCGATGTGGGAACAAGATGATATAGTTTTCCTAATTCCCGTGTCTTGAAAGAAGAGCCAATGAGATATGGTGTGGGGCTTATAAATAAAGGTTGTCTGAGGTTGATGTTATTCAATGCGAGGAGGATATCATACCCTATTAGGGTAAGAAGTGTGGATAACACACCATTCCAAACACATGTAAAGCATCATGTGATTATTTCATAGGGTAAGGCCATAGTTTATTGTCATGTGTTGAGGACGTTGGGGCTAGGCGGTTTTATGTCATGAAGTTCAGATGTGGGGGACTCATGACTTACCCCTTTAGCTTACATAATCATAGATCATGAACCCTGGTGAGGGGAATTTCTTTATAAATTATTGGGTTTAACAATGGGGATGAGTGTTCAATCATGATGACCATGTTATCATTAATGTTCTAAGAATAAATTCATGTTAGCATACATATGCGGTGAATAAAAAGGTAGATGAAAGTCTCCATCCAAAATTTAAATGGAGAGATCTAAATGATTGGGTGGCCCATGTGACAAAAAGGACTTGAGGTGTGGATAAACCAACCATGGAAGGGTGTGGGTGATTTGGTAACTCAACCTTCACGAAGAGGTGTCAACACAAGGGAGGTAGCATAGAGAGGTCGATGATAGAGGTTTCATGAAGCTTAGAGAATCACATAGAGGTTTTTCATGAAAATCGGGTGCTTCACAAAGGTTCAGGGCTTCATAAAATAGGAGGCCTCGTGAAAACTGGTGACCCTATCTTAGAATGATGTCTGGGATAAGTAAAGGAGAGATTTATAAAGGCATAACACTTCATGAATCATCAATTTATGCACAAGTCATTCTTTCTTTATAAAGGGAATAATCCATCACAAAAGGCATTCCCACAAAGGGAAGATTCTATCAAGAACACACTAAAGGAGTTTTAATAAAGCCCATGTTCATTGAATGATCCATTTTGATCTAGTTCATGAAGCCCTAGAGGTTCAAAAATTTGGAGAAATCCATATCCCCAAAGTTCATATCACTAGCCTTCAAATGTTGAAATGAGGAGGGTATTTATAATGAAGGGAGTTTTTAAAATATGAGAGGTCTTTTAAAAAGAAATTTTGGGCTTTTTGAATGGGTGAACCTCTATCATACACATGATGGACACATTCAAACTTTTGGGTGGCCGCAAAGCACCATCAGACTCAGAAAGGACACCATAAAACCTTTTCATAGATTTGAAACACCGTCAGACTCATGGAGGACACTGTCAATCCTTTTCATTGTCCCGAAAAGTATGCATACTTAAAGAGAAAACCATCATGGATTAACACGACATAAAACGGGATTCCTTGGTAGGAGTGATTTTTTGAACTCCTCTTGTTCATAAAGGCTTCGGTCCTTGTGAAATATTACTCCTTTAGAGGTGTTTTGGTCAATTTTGGATCAAATTTACTACAAACTGAGCAAGTCTTCTCGACTATTCCCATGACACCTATTTCTTTGTCAACCACCAAAAAACCCTGAATGACCCTAGAACTCGTAAAAACTCAAAATGTCATTAAAAACATAGAAATAGAAGAAACCCTTAAAAACACTAAAAAACTAAAGGACCATAAAACACCTAAATGACACTAAACAACCCAAAAAACCCTAAAAAACTGAAAATACCTTAAAAAATATAAACCCCATAAAAACAATAAAATACATTAGAAGACAATTTCATATTCCTAAAATACCCTAAATACCTTATAATAACATAAATATCCTAAAAACAAAAAAAAACAATTACACCCCTAAAAGTACATAAAAACCCATTAAAACATTAATAAAGCCTAGTAAATGTAAAAACCCTAAAACACCTTAAAAATAATAAAATCCACTAAAAACCATATAAAAAATAAAAACCATAAATATACTAAAACCCCATAAAAAATATAAAACCATAACACCATAAACCCACAAAAACCCTTAAGAAACCACATAACCTAAAAAAACCTAAAACCCCAAAAAACCTATAAAAACACTAAAATAGCCAAGAACACAATAAAACCCCAACGTATACTAAAAACCATAAACACCTAAAAATAACCCTAAAAATATAAAAGGCACTAATGGAGGCTAAAATCCCCAAAACCCCTTCAACCCTAAAAAATCATAAATGCCCCCCAAACCCCCAAAAATCCTAAAAAACCCGTGAAACCGTAAATCCAAATATAAAGATAAATAACACTATAAAACCCTAAAATTACATAAAACTCCTTAAATTGTGTAGAATAACATATACCCCTATATTCCATAAAATACCTAAAAACCATAAAAAACCCATAAACCCGTCATAAACCCAGTAAAACCTAAAAATACAAAAACCTCAAAAAACCCGTCAATCTGGAAGAAAACCTAGAAAACCATAAAACTCCCCCAATATGCCTAAATCCCTTATAAACCCAAAAACCAGAAAAAACCTTTGAAACACATAAATTTTAAAAACCCATAAAAACCCAAAAAAAACCCTAAAAATCATAAAATCACTAAAAACCCTAAAACCCAAGAAAATAAAAAAAAACTCTAAAATACATAAAAGAAAATAAAATTCGATAGAACCCCCAAAAACAAAAAAAAGGACTAAAAAACTTTAAACCCCTTAAAAACCATAAAATTTCCTAAAAACCCTAAAAACATTAAAAGATGAAAAAACCCCTTACAGACCCTATAACATACATAAAAGAACCCAAAACACTAAAACCCCATAAAAGGCCCTAAAAACCCAAAAAACACTAAAACTCCCCAGAAAACCATAAAATCCCTAAAAGACCCTAGAAAATCACAAAACCCCTAAATTACAATAGATAACCATAAAACCCCTAAAAGACCTTAAAATTTATAAAAACCCCCAAAAGACCCTAAAAATATACAATTTTCTAAAAGACCATGAAACACACTAAAAGCTATTAAAACCCTAAAAACTGTAAAACCATTAAACCCATAAATCTCTAAAATCAACAATAAACCCTAGAAACCATAAAACCCATAAACCCATAAAAAGAATACGAATCCAAAAAAATAGTACAATCCTTGAAAACACTAAGAAGGAAATAACCCATTAAAACCCTAAAATCAAAAAAACCATAAAATACTAAAAACCATTTAACACCAAAAACCCCAAAAACCCTAAAATCTCTAAAACCACTAAAACCCTAAAAATAATAAAAATACTAAAACCCTAAAAACAAAAAAATCAAAAATATCCATTGACAACACTAAGAGGATTCTAAAAAACAATATAAATCATAATAAACCACAATAACTACATATAAATCATTAAAAACCCTAAACAGACTAAAAACCCCTAAACCCCTAAAACCCTTAAAAGCATAATAAATGATAAAAATCATAAAACAATAAAATAATTAAAAATCCTGAAGAAACTAAAATTTCTAAAATACGAAAAACCCTAAAATTTACTAAGGACCATAAAAGATGTTAGAAAAATCTGAAATCACTAAAAACCCCTAAATATCCTAAAATATCCTAAAACATGACAACTCCAAAAAACCTAAAAACCATAATAATTGATAAAAAAACCGTAAATAAAATCCTGAAAACACTACCCAAAAATCCTTAAACACCTAGAAACCCTATGAAACCCTAACAGTAGAATATTCTCGTAGTTTGGGAACTCTACCCGACAACAACCATTGATAGGGGTGGAGTTTGCAGTGTTTGGGTTTCTGTGGATGGGACAGTGACGATGAGGGTTACAGGTGTGAAGAGGGATTCAATGACAGCATGGGATTTGGCATCATTGATGGTCAGTCTCCTCCTTAGGTTTGTTTCCTTAGTGTTTAGTTGAATCTTCTCCAATGTTACTTAAAATATAGTATATTGTCTTCTATGCGGTGCTTACTCTATGATTATGCTCCATATATGGTGTTTCGGTGGCTTGTGGATTTAGATTTCTATTTCACGGGATCAATATTTATCCTCTGTTATAGATTGATTTTCTTGTGGCTTGGTCTGTTGGTTGGGTTGTACATCTGTCTAGTGGTATTATGATTGATTTTATGGTCGAGATGGTTCTTGGTTGTTTGATGTTTTTTATGCTTCTGTGGAAATTGGTGTGTGATGATGCAAGAGATTGGATGATTGTGGCAGCATGTATAGGAGGTGTTGAAAGAGACGTTGGTGGTCAAAAACTAAGGTGTTGGATGCTGCTGGCTGTTGGGATAGGATGTGAGGAAGCTACTGTTTATGAATTTTCTGATGGTGGTTTCATGTTGTTGGTTGTGGATCTTATTGGTGAGGTTTGACTGGTTTTTGGTGTGATACTGGGTATAATCAAGGTGTTATGGGTGCTACAGGATGGTTCTAGGTGTGGTTGCTGGTTCTTCTTTGTTGTTGGATGTGCTGCTGGGTGTCAACTGCTAGAAGTCGATGGGCATAGAGGTGCTGGTTTCTAGAATCTGAGCTGCTGGGTGCTGGCTACTACTTGGATGGGAATAGTTGAAGGAGGTGCTAGTTTTTGGAATCAGAGGTGCATGATGCGGGTTACTACTTGGCTGGGATATGATTATGTTTATGTTTATGTTTTTTTGTTGCTGGTTCCCTATGGTGGGTTAGAGATCTTCTTGGAAAGTTGGTTTTGGAATCTGAAATTATGCTTCTAGATTTCATTTGTTGATGGGTTGGGAGGTGCTGATTTTGATTATTTTACGTTGCTACTATTTGTGTTGGGAAAGGCTAAGCGTTGACTGGTTAGGAAAGGTTGGATGCGGGAAACTGAGTTGCTAGATGCTGGATGATAGTTGACTAGGGGGTGATGACGTTGCGTTTTATGGCCTTGGTGTTGATGGTGTTTTTATGTTTTGGTTTCCATTTGTGGGATTTTATTTGGGGTGTTAAGGGTTTTTGGTTGTTGGTCGATTCACTTCACCCCTACCTTATCTGATGAGTCTTCTTTCTAATATATTTGGGGGGGTCAGGAATATCCTAGACCTATACCTTCCTTTCCCTATGTGTACATAAAACCCCAGAATGCCCTTAAAGGACCCTAATCCCCCACAAAACCCCTTAAAATTCCATAAAACCCATAAAAAATTGAAACCCCTAAAATCCATAAAAACCCCAAAAAACACTAAAAAATCATGAGGTAGTATAAGACCCCCAAAAACCCAAAAAATCACTAAATACACCTAATAACATTAAAACACTCTAGAAACAACTTAATAATTAAAATACCCTTAAAAATTTTAAATCAATAAAAAACCTAAAAAACTCTTAAAGCCTAATAATCCATTAAAAACACTAAAACCCTTAAAAACACTAAAACACCCTAAATACCACTAAACGTTCGAAAAATACCTAAAAACCTAAAACCCCATAAAATCCAAAAAACCCTTAAAACTCCTTATATAACCCTAAAAGCTCTAGGAAAACATAAAAAAACATAAAACCACTAAACCCCTAAAAACTTTTAAAACCACTCAAAACCCAAAAAAAACCTAAAACCCAAAAAAACAAAAAAAACTGAAAATCAAAAAAACCATTAAAATTTAAGAAAATCCTTAAACACCAAAAGAAATTAAACCCCATAATACCCTTAAAACAATAAAATCTTTTAAATACCCTAAAAACTAAAAATAACCCTAATAACCCTAAAAATACTAAAAACACTAGAAGGCCATAAAAACACATAAAATTTCTAAAATGCCACTAAACCCATATAAAAACATTAAAAACCATTAAACACCATAAAAACCCCTAAGACACCTAAATATTTTAAAACCCCTAAAAACATTAAAAAACCCTTAACACACATAAAACACCTAAAAACTCTAAGTCCATAAAACCATACAAATACATATGAACATAAAAAATGTAAAACATGCAAACACTAAAAAACTCTACAAATCCTTAATTAAATAATAAAAACACCTAAAATCTATAAAACCCATTAAACCCCAAAATTCCTGAAAAAACATAAAAATCCTACAAAAACCTAAAAAAATTAAAAATCCTAAAAGGCCCTAAGAACCCCCAAAACCCAAAAACACTCAAATATCATAAAAAATGAAGAAATACATAAAAGACATAAAAATATATAGTAAACCTCTAAAAACCCAACATGAAAAAAAACTCATAAAACCCCTAAAACCCACAAATAACCTAAATCCCAAACAAAAACCGTTAATCCCCTAAACCCCCCTAAAACCTTAAAAATTATATAAAAGTCCCTCAAAACCATAAAAATCCCAAAAGAGCCTAAAATCACAGAAATTCCATAATGATCATAATTAACCCTAATGGACCCTAAAAGGCCCTAAAACCCTAACACACCCTATAAAATCTTAAAACCCTTAAAACATAATACACTTAACCCCCCCCCCAAACCCCCCAAAAAACCCAAAAAACATTAAAACCCCCTAAAAACACAAAAACGATTCTGAAAAACACAAAAACATATAAAAACCATAAAACCCCTTAAAAACAAAAAAACCTAAAATAATTAAATATCATAAAAACCCTAAACCACCTAAGTACCCATAAAATCCAAAATACCAATAAATGACCCAAAAATCCATGAAACCCAAAACAAAATACACTAACACCACAAATAAACAATTTAAAATCACTAAAACCATTAAAACATTTAAAGATGATAAATCCCAAATAACCATAAAACTCCAGAAAAAAATAAAATTCCTAAAATCCAACAAAACACAATAAATCCCATAAAATATCTAAAACCCTAAAAGCATTTACAACACTAAAACCCCCAAGAAAACATAAAAACCCATAAAACCATAAAACAAGTAAAAACCTTTTAAATCCCTTAACAACTTATAAAATTAAATACCCATTAAAAATAAATTAAAACCCATAATCCCCTAAAAACCATATAATCCCTTAAAACCCCAAAAGCACAAAAAAATCCTAGAAACCATTGAAAACCATAAAAATTCATAAAAACACCTCAACCCCTTAAAACATAAAAGAAACCAAAAAATCCATAAAACCCCTATAAACGACAAGAAACAAAAAAAAGATCTAAATGAATGATTAAACCCAAAAACCCTCGAAAGAACTCTAAATTAACACAATATTCCTTGAAACCATTAAAATCCATAAAACCCAAAACCCCCCCAAAAATACAAAAAAACACTAAAAAACATCAAAAAAGATAAAAACCCATAAAAACCTAACATCCCTAAGAAATATAAAGACCCATTAAAAACTCTAAAAATCAGGAAAAATCTTAAAAATCTAAAACCCCCTAAAAAACCTTATAATCCCTAAACAACCATAAAAAACTAAACCCATAATAAACCCTAAAACACCAAAAAAACCGATAAAACCCATAACACCCCTTAAACCATAAGAATAAATAAAACCATAAAACTACCCTAAATATATAGATACCCTAAAATACCCTAAACAACCTAAAACCCAAAAAAACAAAAAAACCACTAAAAAATCCTAAAAACTATAATACCCCTAAAAACCAAAATAGCCATTAAGGAACCTAAAACCCCTAATAGACCGTAAAAAATATAAAACCCCTAAAAGACCTTATAAACCATTTGAAACCCTATAAGACCATAAAATACCATTAAACCCCATTGAAGAATCTAAAACCACTAAAAACCCTAAATGAACCCAAAAAATCATAAACACCCTAAAACCCCAAAACCCCATAAAGGTTTCTAAAAATTCTAAAACACAAAACGGTCCCATGAACCCTAAAAACCCCTAAACGACCTTAAAATCTCTTGAAAATCAAAAAGGTTCAAAAAAACCTAAATATCTAAAGGAAACTAAAACCCCTAGAGGACCCTAAAACCCCTAAAACCCATAAATGACACTAAAAAAATTTAAAAACCCATTAAAACAATTTAAAACAATATAAACAATATAAGACCGTATAAACCCCTAAAAACCCTAAACAGTAAAAAAACATTAGAAGACCCTAAAATTCCTAAAAATCTAAATAAACATAACCCCACCTCCCCAAAATCACTAAACACCAAAATATCCACAAAAAAGAATAAAATTCATTAAATCCCTAAAATCCCTAAACAATAAAAAAACTAAAAACCAATAAAGGAACCTAGAAACCCTAAGACACTAAAAAATTCCTAAAAGAACCTAAATACCATAAAATCCCTAAAACTATATAAACCATAGACCCCTAGAAATATCAAAAAACCTAAAAACCCAAAAAATGAAAAACAATCCCTAAACCCACCTAAAATACCTTAAAAAGATAAATACTGTAAAAACCATAAAAACCCAAAAAAATTATAAAAAAATGAAAAAAACACTAAAACACCAAAGGACCCTAAAACCCCATGAAACACTTAATAATCTATACAACCATAAAACCATAAAACCCTCTAATACTTAGAATCATAAAAACCCATTAAAACCCCTAAAAATCCTAAAGGGTACTAAAAATACTAATAAACCTAAAAGACCATAAATAACCTATATACCATGAAAGGAAAATAAAATAATAAAACTCAAAAAAGAAACCTAAAATATCTAAAAAAGGCCAAACCCCCCCCCCAAAAAAACAGTTAAAACCCTCAAAAACCCTAAAAACCCATAAAACCTAAAAGAACCTAAAATACCTAAAATCCATAAACAAACCTAAAACCCCATTAAGACACAAAAATAATTATAATAATTATATAAAACGCCTAATAGACCTTAGAATCCATCAATCTCCCTAAAAATACTGTAACAATAAAAAAACCCATAAAAATCCAATACCCCAAATATAAAAAAATTGTAAAATCCCCATAAAACTCATAAAACCCTTAAAAACAAGAACAAATCAAAAAATATTAAATTATTAATAAATCGATAAAATATCATAAAAACCTCCTAAAACACTAAAAACACCCAAAACCCTAAAAATCCTAAAAACCCATGACACCCTAAAATCCATAAAAACCAAAAAAAATCTAAAAATTCTAAACACCTTAAAAGAACATAAAAATATAATAAAACATAAACAACTTTTAAATTCATTAAAGGACCAATGAAACATAAATACATAGAATCCCTAAAACCCTAAAACCATCTAGAAGCAATAAAAACCCCTAAAACCCTAAATCCCAAAAAATCTCTAAAAACCTTTAAAACATTTAAATCTATTGATAAAAACTAAAAACCCTAAAACCATAAAAACCATATGAACCCTAAAAACACTAAAACCCCCAAAACCATAAAAACATTAAAAACCCTAAAAACACCAAAATTCCCAAAATCCCAAACAAACCCAAAAATCCCAAAAACCCTAAAAATCCTCCTAAAACCCATAAAACCCCAAAAAATCAAAAAAAATAGAACCACAAAAAAAACTGAAAAAAAACAAAAAAACCTGAAAAATGCAAATGCCATAAACATCCTAAAAACCCTAAACCCTCCAAAAAATTCTAAAAACAATAAATATTCAAAAAACTATAAAAAAAATGCAATGGATTTCTAGCACCTATTTATTGATTATAGGGGGTTGTGTTTTGTAGAAAATTTTATTTCTGTTTTATTTTTTATGAATGGTCTCTAATGGGTATTGTTCGCATAGCCGAAAACACCCAACTAATCTTATATTTCTGACAACTCATGGGTAGACATTATAGAGGAAGGTGTTCATTGGGAAACACGGGAAATTAAATTTAATAACTTGAATTGGTTGATTGGATGGGAATTCAAGCTCATCATACCCTTTTGGGGGGAAATATTTCCTATTCTGGGACTCTCATATAGATTTATGATATATTTTTTAATCCTATTTTCATTACTGAGTATGTATAGTAGATAACTCAGAAATCATGATCCATAATGAATAAGCATGGTCCTAGAATCATCTTTATGTATCCCAGGTTATCCATTGATAGGTATATTTTTATGTTTATGATGTTTCCAATCAACAAAACCCTTTTATGGATGGACTAGAGATTCATTGGTCATTCATTAAGAGGAGTCTAGTTTAAGACATGTGGTGAGGTTCTATGGATTTTTATTTAATCTAGAGAGAATAAAAGTTGATTTGATATTAGGATCTGACCTATAAGAATTACTTCCTTTTTATCCTTGAGAGGAATCAGATCCTATGTAGTTTGGTGCCACATAATACGACACATCAACTTTTATGGTCGTCCAACGAGGACCATACCATGCATTTTAACATAATTTAGTAATAACATCATGGTGAAAGGTGACAATCAGTGTTTTTTGTGGTACTTATATCGAGGAAGTCTTAGGGACCCAGAAGATATGCGTTCTCCCATGTGTATATGAACCTACTAGGAATGTGTCTCGGATAACATTGAGGGGTATTTTGGTGTTGGGTTTGGACCTCCGGGATGACTCCTATGTATCCTTGTTAGTTGTGAATGAAACCCCATATAGTTTGGTAGGGGTTAAGAATTACCCCATATAGGAGGTCCATTTAGAATGACTATGGATTATATCCGATAGGAGGCCCATCTAGTGATTCTTCATTGGGAGTATGGCCCTTCAAAGTTTTAGGTTTGATTTCCGGGATTACACCTTATAGAATCCACGTTTTGGTGACATGATTGGGGGATTTCACTTTAAAGAAGTCTCGTTGAGAAAGGTTGGGGATTATACCATATATAGGGGCCATATGAATGAAGGTTGGGGATTAAATCTATGGAGAAGTACCATTTGAAAGTTTGGGGTCATGATGATGTCATGAATTATACAAACCTCTATGCCCATAAGAATCATTATTTCTGTGATAATTAAGAAGAAGCAGTAGATCTGAAGATCACATGATCCACTATGTCTGCTGGTGGATGGATGTTGGAGCCTAATGAGAGACAAAGAGGGACATGAATGTGACCATCATCTATTTAATTTTGGTAGCCAAGATGGTTAAATTTGGTGATCCATCCAGTTACATCATGCATTGGATAAGAGGAGAAAGAGTGTCGGTTCCCACGAGAAAGGCTAGAAGCTTACTCCATGAGGGATTCTGATCAGTCATCGGGGAAGAGAGGAGTGACCAACACTGATCCTCATCAAATGGAAACACTAGTGGTTCCCCATAATCCATATAACATGGAGGTTCTCGTGATCATATCCAAGGCCATAACCCTCATTACCATGGGAATATATATATGAAATCACTCTGAGGTTCCCCCTTGTTAAGAAGGTTACACACATGGCCCAACATACCGTGGTTATTTCGAATATATGAGGCATTATAATGTGACTGATAATATGATCATACATTTCTGGGGGATTTGGAAGAGGCATTGTCCAGATGTCATTAGACTGGTTCATGGAGGGGATAGAGTCTGTCCTCATGATATGATGGAAGGGAGTGACGGGAGGTGGAGTTTAGAACCTCGTAGGATTCCTAGTTCTTTGTTTCAAGTTCTTATACAGGATGTGGTTCCCTCCACATAGAATGTTTCTATGTGAGTGAGGGTATGATCTGTGTTGTATTATACTACCCGGACATGGGTTCTACCCACGTAGCATGTTTCTACATGGGGATAGGTTCCATCTATGTATCATATTGCTACGTAGGGATGATTTAATCCCATAGTGTGTTTGGATATGTGGAGAAGGGTTCTTCCCACACACTTTTTTTCTATATAGGATGCAATTTTGCAGAGGAGACATTCATTTTTTCCTCAGGTAATAATATCTATAGAGGAGTTTTATTTTTTCAAATGGCTAGATGAATTTGGTTTCCTCCATAATCCTATACGGTAGTCTTTAACTATTAGGAATCAACCATTGTCTCTAAATTCAACTCCCTATTTTATGTGTATCTACCTCACATATCCCCTCTTCAGTGACATTAGGTCTATTTTTTTGGTCCCCCTTAGTGGACTTTTAAAGATAAATAAAGGTAGCATAATCCATCATGGTCTGTCATCCATAGTGGGTCACGAGGCTTTATTTTGTTGAATCCCATAGAGTATTCCTTATCCCATAAACAAATTCATATGTGAGGGTCAGTCGTTCGAAGGGAAAAAAATCACCATCAGTCCTGGAAAATTAATTCATTTCATTTTATGGAACTGATGGTACCTCCTCACCCAGCAAAAAATTTCATTTCATGGTGATAGTCAATCCCATGGTAGAAAATCTCTGTCTGAATCTACAAACAACTTGGTTTTGTTTGCAGGCACCAATGGTAGCATCTCATCCCATTAACGATTTCATTCATGGGGTTATTTATGAAGATGTGGAACACTATAAGGAGTAGTCAAACACCATGAATAGTGGAATTCCATGTTGCATTCTTACATTATGGGACTAATCCTTCCTCTGTGGGGTGCCACACTTTGATCATTTTCTTAGGTATCTTCTTTGGGTTTATTATTTTCTCTTCTTCCAAATTCATATAACTCATCCTTTTCCAGTATTTAGAATTTTGAAGACCCAATAAAATTCCCCCCATCATAATGGGTTGTTATTAGGATGAAGAGAGAAAAATTATGATGTATTACATGGTCATTTTTTGAACTGGATTGTGGTAATCATGTGCACCCAAAAGGGGTGACCATGCCTATAAATAGGGTTCCAAAATAATTTTTTCCTATAAAATATTTCTTTGAGAACTGAGTGCTATGTGAAATGTTGATATGCCACTGCTTCCACGTAGCATTTCTCCTTTATGGATTTACTTTTCCTGAATAGAAAGTCTCAATTATGAATAATAATATTTTATCCTCCAACATAGCGGGTAGATACATCGTGGATGGAGATTCCCACATACTGAATGGCTCCTGGGATGACTCTATTCTGGAAAACACTTTGTGGGTTTCTGATTTGTGAATCAATGTTTCATAAGAGAAGTATCACCATTCTATAATCATTGATATACACTTTTTCAATGAAACTCATATAACTATACTGGACTCATCATAATGATAATATTTCCCTAGGATCCACCTCAATGACATTCATTTGGAAAAAAAACATCCATGGATGAGAACGTTTAATAGAATTTTCAATATCATATCATCCCCAAGGAGGTTTTTTTGGAGAAACTCCTTTCACCATAGCTTCTAATGTAACAATTTTCAAACTGTGTACCATTTTACAACATCGAACTTCAAGATAATTCTACCCTTCAACTAGTTGACTAGAATATCATGTCTTCATGGTTTGAGATGTCTCGAGATAATTCCCAAGTGAACATCTCTACTCCAAGAAAAATCCTCTTTAGGTCATTTTAGGAGAAATTATTTGTTTTTAATGGTTTAATGTGGACTTAAAGAAGTAATTATAGTCATAAAACATCCTTGTAATCCACCATTAAAAATTATCCATCTCTTCTCATCCTCTATCGAGGTGATCCCAACAATGGTTGGTGCTCCAAGTTGGACTTACGAATTGAATAAATATTCTCAATTGAATGGGCTTGGGAATTCTGGGAACAATAAAAGAATAAGGAATTTCCTAGACCACTGTAGGTTGTGGGCTTATATCAGGAAGTATGGGTTTCTTAGTACACTATTTATTCACTAACTGATATAGTAATTGAACTAATCATTCAATGATGTACTAGAACCAAAACATTAATGCTCTTTTATGGTGAAGTTGAGGTCAAATTTTGGGATCTCTTCCAATTATGGGGAATCCCAGTACATGGTAATATACATAAAGAGTTCTTTCCGGAAGAGAATAACTAGGAAAAAACAAAGAATGTATCTCTACTAGAAAGGTACATTCTCACTACAATAGAGTAATTTCTTGGTCATTAGCAGCATACATGTTCATCCATTCCATTCAATTATTTTATAATGTTTTTTCAACAAGCTAGTGGTCCAAAGATGAATGTTCACCATACAAGGATTCATCCAACTCAACCCTCATGAGGAATTTAGGGTTCGTATTGAGATACTCTTCGAACATGTCAATATAAATCACAGGACTACATAATATGTCCATACATATCTCTGGACTTTTTAATAGAATGATTTTTCAACATGTTCTCGTGTGGATGGTTCTTCATCTCCCGTTATACTTATATAGGTGTCCAAATATGCAATTTAATGAAGGTGGCCAAATTGGAAGAGAGAAAGCCTATACACTTTTTTCCCACCCTTGCTTATATTTATGAACTGGTGGGTCAAATACAAGAGGGAAAACCCCTGCACTGCCTCAGTAAGTCATTCAAAATCTTATACGGATGGGGGGAGGAACACTGGTGATGTTATGAATACCAGCATACTACAATGATCCCCCATTCCACCTTCTCCCCGGCAATGGTCAATATTATTTTCCTTCAACCAAAACCCTTGGGCCTCAATGATGATTTCAAATTTCAAGAGATCTTTCACAACATAATTTAACACCTTTCCACACACCTTTTAAAATGGTGGATATTAGTTGTAAAGGAACTTTGGGGAAATTCTAGTACATCATCTTTTTTTAGATGGAATTATGAATACATGAGTACACAAATTAACTATATGAGAACAATATAACCCTTACATATTCACAGTAAAATTTGAATTTATGAAATAGGGAACCTCTCTATCTCTAACCTATATTAAGGATTCACACATAGTTATCCTTATCTAGCTTTGAATGATAATGATGAATGAAGATTCCATCATGAAAATTTCCATGAATTGTGTGGGAAATCCCATCAATATATCATGAGATTATGTCAGGATTTGGATGGATTACTATCCTGATGGGATTTTAGAGTAATTAATATGAAGGGTACCTAAATTTTTGAGATCTATTATTTTTATGATTGACACATATTTCTCATTGGTTTCATAAAGAGACCACACTGTATCTCGAAGCTCTATGCCTTTTAGGGTAACCTCATACTCCACCTCCCCCCTTGTTAATGGTGGTGTATATATATGATATTTTCAACTGAAAATATGGGAATCCTTATGAGATTTTCACCAAGTGGATTGTCTTTGAGAAAAACTCCAATTGTTTTCATTCTTATAATATCAGTTCTCAAGACATGATAAGAGGTAGAGACAGAATATTTTTCTAATTGGGAGTCATTTTTTTACACAAACCTCTCTATTGTAACTGAATTTGAGGATTACATACCCATGGTAGTGAGTGAAAAAGGTCATGAACCTAGTGAATATATGAAACACCAAACTATGTAAAAATTATCTGGACACAAAATTTTTTACTTTAATTATAGAGACTCCATGGTAGAAATGGCTGATAGGAGGATAACCATCACCATTTTTTCCATGGTTTAAGCTGAGGTGGGTTTGATTACCAACACATGTACATCCTTATCCATCATTTCCTTAATGATAGATAAGACTTATCTTATTTTTAATGTGACCTTATTTTTTTTAATGCTTCTAAAAATCACGTTGAAAATTTAAAGGACACTACTTCTGAGCTACATCACCTGGTTTATGAATAAGAATAATCTTTCGACCAAGTGGCTGAATAGACTTGGAGATGAAAGAATGCAAGGATAATGTTCCTAGGATAAAAATAAAACTATCATCAGTGAATGTATGTTTTGAATCAATCAAGTAAAAGGGTTAATATCTCAGGGAAATAATTAAACATATGCACTGAATAGATAAATACAAAGATGGTTAAATAACTATTTTTGAGAAGACCCTTGATGGATCATTCCAAGTGGTAGTTGATTTTCCAAATTAAGTGAGACAAGATACACTGTAACCATTTAGGATATTTTGTAATCAATTCTTAGTAGCTTAAATGAGAGACTTTAGGATTTGGATTCTCCTCTGTCATCATTTAATAAATTGATAATTTTTTGGTCCAATAATATTTATCCTTTTTTATTTAGAACGCCATTCAATTACAACTGGTCATATCTTGAAATATAATCTCTAATGGATATGAATTTCAATTCTAATATGTGATAACCAAATTGACTTGATCATATAATGCTGTTTTTTTCCTTGAGTCAAGGGACTCAGCTAGTGTAGTTTATATTGTTTCTAGGGTTATATGGAAAACCCTTCAAATATTGTGTATGCTATTTTACCGCCCTAATTTTTTCTAAGTCCACTATGGTGGTGTCTTAGTGGGAATAAAATGAATTTTTCTTAGGATGAACTTTTGGGGTTTCTACCTAACAATATTTTATTCATGACTATTCTTTTTATTGCTCAATATTATCCTCAAACATGAAAGCATTAGGTGTAGTTAGATGGTACTCAAAATTTACCAAGGCTTCCCTTTGGTGGTTTTTATCCTGGTAAGTATTGTGTCTTTTTTCTAGGTAGTTTAATGTATTTAATGTCATAATAATTTGACAAGTAGTATATGTCAAATAGTATTTACCATGAATTATGGGGTACAAACCCTAATATGTCTCACCGTCTTGGATTGTACCGATATTATACTGACATGAATAAGGGATTTATGGACCCCCATTTTTTTTATTTTTGAATCCGAGTGATGTTGTATTGAATGTATACATGGAATAACCATATGAATGGTTTCCAGTATGATGTTTATGTGTGTGAAAAGATAGGAGAAGCCTCTCATGGGGAAAAATTTTCCATTGGTTGTTAGAAATTTTTTTGTTTGTGACTTATGGAGTGAAAAATGAATCATATTGTGAATTTTCAATCAAAGGTGTCCCTAGGACACTAACCCTCCATTTATGATGGCTATGTAATTTGTAAAATATAAGATTTTTCAAGACCAAAAAGAGTGTCTTATCTAAGGAATTATTTTTCAATAATGATGAGGGTGTCTGTATCGACACATACCATGAATGAGAAACCACTTCTACATTAATTTGGGCTGTTTAAATGAGGACTAAATAATAGTTTAGTTTAATTTCATGCATCCAAGACATGGAACACACAGTTTAATATCTTACATAAAGGATGTTTTAGGGATATATTTTATGGTCATTTAGCTTTGATTGAGGGATAAATAAATTTCTCTTTTCATGGTAATCTATCCAAGAATGCCCCATCATATTCTAGAATGAAGAGGAAAGGTTGTAATATGTAATCTGCGGGTCTTTGAATCTGAGGGGTGATATGGGAAAAATAATTAAGGAATACAGAGATAGGAAAAGTACTCTCACGGGGATGAATTTTAATTTGGTTGACATTTTTCTTTTAAGGGTGACTTGGGTAGATCTAATTAGGGCATATTATACATAGTCCCATAGAGGTGTCCCCCTGACACAAATCCTCCATTTCTAATGGACATGGAGGTTTATAGAGAACCAGACATACCCATGAACAGAGTCTTATTTGTGATAGTAAAGTTAATGAACATGAAATGATCATTTCAGCTCAATATTTTCTAAGAATGGGAAGAGATGTTTTTTAACAGAGGTCTGACCCATACATATGATGGATTATATTAATGGTTTTTCCATAAATATAAGGTCCAAGAATAACTAAATATATATTATAAATGACAATCAATCCATAAATAGTTCTATTAAGGATTCCCTATGCATCAATCAAACTCTTGCATGGGGAAGGATAATTTTATTTTGAATATAAGCACAAAAGTTAAGCGATACAAGTATTGTACACTCCTATAAAGACTTATATCAGGTATAGGATAGGGTGGGAATTGTTTTTGTTGTGAATGGAGTAGAGAATATGATCAAACATTCAGTATGTATCTTACCAAAATGAGAATCTGGCCATACATAGTTCTTATAGGGTTCCTAGTAATGGTCAGACATGCACAATGAGAAAGAAATTTTTCTAATTTTACTACAGATCGACCAGGGTTTTCATATTTGTGTGTCACTACATATCCTTTTATGTATGGAATAAACCCATACATATTTATTGAAATCATTTAGTTTAACATCGCGATACTAGAATGATATGAGATCTCGCATTCTTAGGTAATAAATATAGGACCATTTATCAGGGAAATGATGAGTAACCAGAGGCTCATTGGGATGTGATGTTATAACATTCTTTATACTAGAGGGAGAAAGAGTGTGTAAGCCATGATACTGGTATTTCTTAGATGAGGATAAATTATATGGGGAAAAAATTCCTTTGGGGATTATGTAGATAAAAGATGCATCTCATAGGAAAAAAAATTTCATTGATTTACAGGCCTTTTGAGGGAAACTTATGAATATCCAACCAAGTAATATTATTCCTAGTCAAAAATTATGTCAAAAGGAAACAAAAACTCTATTTTTAATGGCTAGAGAGGTTTATGGATATCAAAAATTACCGAGGGAAAATAGTATTATGAATGGAAAGAATTTTTCTGGGTACTTAAGAAACATGCATACCATGATTTTTCATTGAGTGTGAAATTCCATACATAGGTCTCACTCATATGTAGTATGTTCTTTCTATTTCCATGATAGATCACTGAATGAGGAACCAAAACGTGATATCTTTAGCATGAATATTTTTTTATACAAGATATTGGGGAATTTTTTTTACTCATGGGTAAGAGTATGGAATGAAGTATAGGTGTCACTATGTATCTTGTCAAAATGAGAATCAAGACACATGTAGTTCCTGAGGTACTATACAGTTTAACATCTTGAAGATATTTCATTCTCCAAGAAGTTAAACATCATGTGGTAAGGACATAGGTTCCATGAAATGTAGAAGAAATAATGCAGTTGGACTCAATATTAAAGACATGGGTTTTACTACATATCCTATGACAACAAGAATCAATCCATACATTATTCAGTAACTAGATTTGACTATCCAGTTTAAGGTCATGCGGTTAGAACATATAGTGTGCCTTTTATGTTCTTGATACCAGGACCCTAGAAACCCTAGTGTGGTCTGATACACCTTGATCGTGAAAGAAATACCCTACCAAAACTCCTAATCCAACATGACATGTTATTGGTGTCAGAAAGAAGGGGTGAAAAAAGTTTTATCGTTCACATAGATGTGATAAAATGAATGATATGGGAATTTTGAATTTACGGTGGCTGGACGAGAATATAGAATCTAGGTGTCACTATGTATCTCATTATAGTGGGAATATAGCCACATGTAGTAAAGGTAACTAGTTCATTTTAACATCATGCATTAAGGATGAAGGAAAATCTATGTGAAATAGGGGGAATATTTTTGCCAGACATAAAATTAGATATCATGATTTCACTTCGTATCATGTGGTGGTTGTAATGAAGCCATGTGTAGTTATGAGAAGATTCCCAGTGAAGATCTAATCCATACATAGGGAGTAGCAAATTTTTATATTTCATTATATATGGACACTAGATCAATGACCTGGGTGTCCCTATGTATCCTGCACTATAAGGAATTAATATATACATAGTTCGGATCAGGCTTCCCCACATAGATATTATTCATACATAGTAAGAGGTTGATTTTTGTGAAATGGACCTATAAATAGGAATCATAATGTAACTCCATTCATCAAAATTATTTTTTTAGAAGAGAATGGTTTGTTTTCTTATATTTCATGGCTGGGCCCAAGAAATGGGGTATAAGTGTCACTACATATGCCATAGAATGAGAATCATTCCACACATAATTCATGAGGAAATATCCTTACATGGGTCTGACCCATACACAGGGAGGGTCATTTTTTTGGGCTGCATGACAAAGATATAAAATATAAGAATTTTTACATTTCATTTGTGGATAGGAATCAATCCACATATAGTTGATGAACATGTCATGGAATTTGATCGATTATAAGGTATATTTCTTCATGGGTGAGAAAAATATATTGATCTGCAGTTTAACATCATATAGTGAATAAATGGTGTCATGTTGTTATTTTTCATTTGACGTGGATGATGAATAATTTAGATTAAATTCATTCCATTGGGATGACTTTGTCTAGTAATTAGTGGAACAATGATTTTCTCGACCAGCTAGAAACAAAACCCCAATGTGAAAAGAGGCATTGAGACTAAAGGCTAGTAGGAAAATCATCTTATGAATGGGGGAAAATTTTAAATTGGGCCTTACACAAGAGGAATCGGTTGCACTACATATCTTGCAATGACTAGAATCATGCCACATGTAGTTATTGAATGATTCCCTTTACAGATATGACCCATATATAGGGAAGATTCGTTTTTTGGTGGCTGGACCAGACTGTTAAATCTGGGTGTTGTTATGTATCCTTTGTGTTCTATAATCAAGTCACACATAGTTTTTGAACATGGCATGGTAGGTGACTAATTATAATAGTGATGTCCCTTGGGTGAGAAAATTGTGGAACTTTGTAGTTTAACATCATACAACAAGGACATTGGTGTAATTCAGTTTATTATCTTGGGACACAAATGATGTATCATGTAGTTTAATGTCCAAATATTTGGACAATTGTGTCTTTTGATTACAAGAAATATTTATTTAGGATCCTTGTGTTGGTGGGAGTCGTGGAAAGCTAGACATTCATCAAGATCAATGAATAGACTCCATTTGAGTGGACTTTGTTTGTGGAATATGGTCAATCCCACATTGACTCCAACATTGGAGGTTTCTTTCTGAGTATCATCAGAGTCCTAAGGACTAACACCATCTCTCTCTCGAGGAAATACAGGAGGTGATCATTTTTGTTAATGGCTCGACCAATCTAGTTTTAGTGGACTTCCAAGTGAAAGAAGTTGTGAATTATCATCCCAATCAGTCACTAAAATTTATCCTGTCATTTCTTAAATTTCTAACCTATGGATTACTAATCATAGATGGTAATGAGGAGTAAGAAAAATTGAACTTTGAGGGGAAGGACCACCTCTATCCCATGTACTAATGTGTGTGGGATCTCCTATGTGGTAGTGAGGGTCATAGTACCGTAATACCTGAAGACATGTAGAATCATGTCTAGAGAATAATTTTTATTCTTATCTACCGTAATATTTAGTATATCTTAAAGGTTCTTTTTGAATGCCTCCATCAATTTGTCGGTTAAAGCACAGTAGTGGAATTAACTAGTGGACTTGATGTCATACTCCTAGTATGACATCAATAACATATAGGAATTGAAATTTTTTATGTTTTACATTAGTATTGTATGAGGGACATAATGTTTGGTGATGATGTTATATCTCGTGAAGCTAAAAACAATCATTTCCCCAAAATCATTAAGCGGTATGACTTCCACACACTTGGAGAAGAAGTTGGTTACAATGAGAATGTACTTGTACTTCGTGGTTGTAATGGGTGGATATGTATCTATGAAATCTATTGTTTGATATGTAAAATTTCCATGATTATTTTTCTATGTAAAGAATCTATAAGGCTTGGAGAATTATTTTGGAATGAACCTGGAAAGAATGGATATTTTTTGTAAATTTAAAGAATTCATACATTATAGGGGCCCAGTAGTGCCCAAGCCATTGGATTTGGTAGGAAAACATGGATCCTAACTAGTGTGAACTTTAATCCCTAGTGTGTACTTCTTTTATGATAGAAATATTCTCTTATCCACTAATACACCTAATAAGTACTCTATTAAAGACCCACTTATAGAGTTCCTTTTGATGATTTGTGACTTCATACAGAAAAAATTTAATTTCTATTCTTAAAATTTGTTCATTCCAGAAACTATCTTGTAGGAGACCGATATTTTGAAGGATTTCCACATTGGGTGTAATGTATTTGGTGGTAGGACCATAAAATTTAGGGATAGGGATACTAAAATTGATCTCTTATGTGTTGTCATGAATGATAGGTGAGATCATCTAGTGATGTGCAATGCTGATGACTATTTCATGCTGGTCTGGATCAACTAGAGCTTGGGCGTCATTTTCCAATGCATCCTATTGATAATTCTTTGACCATGGTATGTGAGTCAATGTTGAATTGAAATGGAATTACTCCATTAGTCCATATATGTGGTTTTATCAAGTATTAGCTCTTTTTTTATTTTATAATCCCCATTGATCTACTTGATGACCAGTTCGGAATCACCTTTTATCATCAAGTGATTAAATTTTACCTGAAGTTAATGCTCTATCCTTGTAATGAAAGCTTGAAATTCCAGTTCATTTGTTTCTTCACCATTACAACAGTAGGTAGGAATATGGTTGAACATAGTTTTCTAGAGATATGAGCACAACTCCCAGCCTCACTTTATTGAGTCTAGGGTCTTCAATACTCTTCCTAGTCATAATTATAGATGAAGATTAAAAATACATCTCTCATATATGAGGGTCCTTTTGAATTGATAAAACCTCTTCTTAATTAAGTTCATCATCCAATGAAGTCATTTTTCCTAGGGTAATCTACGAAAAAAATTTCTAGCACCTGCAATTTGATATCTTTTGATGTAATGAGGTGAATGTAAAAATGTTAGAGGATGAACTCCCACCACAAAAGACATCTGGTCAACATCAGACGGCTGAGAATATATTTTAGTGGGTTTATATGAGAGTCCAAATGGACCTCATGATGTTGTAGTTAGAAACTCAGTCTCTATATTTGAAGTATTAGTACCAAATAACTAATCTTGATATCCAAATAATGAGGTTTAGCATCAACCAAGTTTTGAATTAGAAAATAAAAATGGGTTTCCCTACTAGTGTCATTATTTTGGATGAGTAATGTACCTAGTGATCAATCTAAGGATATCATGTACAAATTGAAAAACCTTAATTAAATAAGTGGCATCATTATAAGTGGACTCAACAAATATATTTTGAGACAATTAAATGCTTCCTAAAAATTATCAGTCCACTAATATGTAACCCCCTTTCTCTTCAACATGGTGGTGGGAAGGTATTTTCTGGAAAGGTTGTATATGAAGCACATAATGTAGGAAAATTTTCTTTGATTTCTTCTCAAGTCTATGTGGTTTCAATAATGTGATATGCTAAGGATACCATTTCTCTTCTTAGGTTTGACATCTATTCCATAGTGGTGTTTGATAAAACCAAGATATTCCCATGAGGTAACACCAAAATCACATTTCAAGGGGTTCATTTTCAGGATTTGTTTTCATAGTTCATTATATTAGTTTTCACGATCCTCCAAGTGGTTCAAGAATTATTTATATTTAACCACTAGGTCAGAAACATAATATTTGAGAAATTATACTGGTACGGGTTTGACGTTGCAATGCATGGAATATTGGTATGTAGAATCTGAATTCATCAAGCCAAAAGGCATTAATCGATATAAAAATCAACCATGGGGGTCCCTGAAGGTGGTGTATTATTAATATTCTTCGGCCATTAATATTTGATTGTATCCTAAATAGACATCCATGAAAGAGATATCCAAATATACAACTGTTTCATTGATCAATAGTTATGTGTTCGGGACTGGGAAATCAATCTTAAAGAACTGTCATTTGAGATCCCTGGATAAGATACAGACTCTTATTTAAGCATTATTCATCTTAATGAGGATTATATTGGTCATCCATTTGGTATATTGGACTTCCAAAATTAGGTTTTAACTAATGATCTTGTCAACATTATCCCTTATTTTGGTATAATATGTCTGGTGTGTCCTTCTGATTGCTTGTTTATAGACCTGGTGGTCATCTGGCAGGCCTATGTGGTGAGTGGCCATAATGGGATTGAGGCCTATAATTTCAATATTTTTATAGTTGAATGCACCCCAATGATTCTTTATAAAGGATGTATATACCACTCTATATTCATAATAATTTGATTCACTAATTAAGGGGGGTCACGAGCCTTCTCCAATAAACATATTTACTTCTCTATGTTCATTATTGGTTGTAGATATTCCCTCTTAAAATTCTGGAAGGAAATATCTAGGGTCCTCCTCTTTTTCGTCCCACTATTCATATTTTTACTCTTGTTTCATAGGGGGAGAATGTAGTGGATTTTTTTATCCATGTTTGGGGTCTGAACTGATATTTTATCACTCATAAGATGAAGAAACATCCTATGACCCAACCGACAGTGCATGATTTCGATGAAACTCTAGAGAGGGTAGAGTGAAAGATAGAGAGGTAGTGTGTTCATCCCATTTAGGTGATGATACAACCACTTCTACCTCAATTGGTGAGATAATGATTTCCTCGAGATTTGGGGATGGAATGAGGTCATTTTTATGAGAGCTTTCATCGACATCCAGGATGTCAGTAGTATTTTCATCACTGTTAGACTCAGTGCTCAGGATTGAAACCATAAATAATGTTGAATATGAACCTATATTTGGGCTCATATAGTTGATCTGATTGAAGGGTAATATATACTATTCATTGAGTTATTTTAAGCGCTTTGCAGAGATCATTTCATGAATATTTGGGGTAGCGACCAAAGCAACACAATCAACCAGTGTAGTTTCCTTTACCTAGATAGAATCCTACATCTATATAATGAAACTCATTGGATTTGAACATAGCCTTATCATAATAAAATGTCCCTATTTTTTATCATGTAATTATTTGATGAATTTTTTGTAAGATGTGGGTATTTCCATGTGTTTATAGAACTAGGTCTTTCTTATAAAGACATTGAATATTGTGTTCAACAGAATGACTAGAAATTATGAGTCGACTATTATGTATCCAAAATGAGCCTTGATCTTGATTTTTACAATTTTATTGAACTCAATTTTGTTATATCATTTCAATGTTATTAAATAAGGTTATAGGCTATCCTCATCGCAGCTGATCTGAGAAAGTGTTTCTACTAGAATCAGAGTAACTCCAAAGATATTGGAAATGAAAATTTTTTGGACATCGACACAATTTACGCTATCAAACACATAATAGGGTCTATTGTTTGCTTGTACGATGAAAAAAATAATGATCTATAAAGGAAATAACATTTTGAAATTCCATATGATCGGTCATGTCCTGATAGACCTTGGTAGTAGAAACCTCAACTTCAAACTCTCTATATCATAGAAAAACCAATATGAGTGATTCCCTATGGTCTTTTGACAAAATCAAGGCCTACAGGATTGGTATATTGGATTGTACCAACGATAAATATTTCATGAATCACACTTCTAGTATACAACCCTATGCTTACCTTGGTGGGGATGCTCTTTCATAGAAACTTTCGGGGCCTGATATTTTTATGTAGATGGATCAACCCTCAAAATTGGAGTTGGAGGTTCTCTTATCATTTGTGGGCTGGGAAAAGAAGGTATTCATGTACCAAGGGAGTGATTGGATACATGTTCCTCTTCAAATTGATATTCCATAATGATCAGATGAATTTGGATTATAAAATTTTCAAGGGGATCTTCCTACTCCTATTTGATTTAGTGAATGGATTTTCCCCGAGTTTATACTACATTGATAGTCTGAGTATGGATATAACTAGAATTTTGGTACCTTATAAAATCAAGTCATCACAAGTATCATTATATCCATTTCCTCTTCATATGGGCCCCCAATTAGATTAAAGGAACTTAGGTTCATAAACATACTCGTCATCAAATAAGGGATCCATTAATGAATGAAATTAATGGAATTAGAGATAAACTCCACATTTGATGAGGAATTTGTTTTGATGACTATTTATTACGGTTTCATTTGGTGGGACAGAATCTATTTTTTTAGACTCAAGGGAATAAATTCTAAGAGGGTGAAAGAATTATTTAGAGTTAATGTTGGTTCATCCTTCTATGCTTTCTCCATGACTTTCCAGTCACTCCACATTTTGAAAGGATGTATTTTGGTTATTTTGGGTGTAGATGATAATGGTTGTGTTCCAGTATAAGTGGATGGGTTGTATTTGGTTGTCTCAACTATTCTGGGAGAATAAAATGAGTTTTATTGCCTGTCTTTTAATTAATTAGAAAATAAAACATCTCAACCCTTATTGTAACCACATTATGTCACTCACCTTATTCATTAGGGGTTGGAGTGGAAGCATATGCTACTTGTGTTGGTGGACTAACAAATGTTACTTTCCCTGAATCTAATATTTTTTCAAGTAGTTCATTGAAGATGAAGAATTCTTGAATGGCGCATCCTAGTATCTAGTGAAAGGGTCACTAATATAGACAGTTCCCTCGAACTACCTAGTTGGGCCCATTAGGTTCTAGTATGGAGAGTTAATAATTTTCCATAGCAGCTATAAAATATCTATAGAATTGATCATCTAATAATGAGTATACATTATTCCATCAATGCTCGAATTGATTCTCCATGGGTCCCCTTCACTCATCTTGGTGAGGTGGGGGTTTTATTTGATGCCCAAGGGGTGATGTATGATATAGTGTAGGATTATATGTTTGAGAAAGAAAATATTTGAGGTTATGTGTGATAGATACTGCCTCCTCCTTCCCAGTTTTTTTCCGTAGTGATGGGGGAGTTATCTGGTACATGATCTTAGACTATCATATGGATTCTTTAATTCATTGGGAAATGGTGGAGAAATATCGAAACACACACACACACACACACACAGATATATATATATTTCACTAGGATGAGTGGATTTTGAAAACATCACAAAGGTTCTCTATTAAAATGTTTAGTAGATAGTTGTGGGAAAATTATGAGTTTAGGGAGTATGTCAACCCATTCCATTTGGAAATAAAATCCTATGCTTTATAATTTTCTCACTGTATGCAATTAGATAGGTCCTGATTTTTATTTATTTTTCACCATTGATTTGAACTAAAAGAAGTATTTTTTATGGAGATCCACCCATCCTATGATTGAATGAGATGGAAAACTGGTGTACCATATGATGGCTGGCCCTTTCAAGGTTCATATGAATCATATGAGTTTCACTACTTTTTATTGCTTATCATAGGGTCACAATGGGATGTGTTGTGAGTTAGATGTTTTTATGGGTCACCTAATTCCTTGAATATTGGAATCCTAGGACTTCCAATGTTTTAAGGTGGTGGGGTGTCACTCACCCAGTCAGGGTAAGTTTTTTGTTTCAACTAAAATAGGGCATGTCACTCCATTACAATGTCTAATCGGACTACCAATGAATTGATAGTATCGATAATCCCTTACTAAGTGTTCAGTTGAATAGTATCTTGTATAGGTGCATCAATTGGAAGGATCATGTTTTTATATTATTCCCTTATTTGGGGGTGATATCCCACTAGTGACATATTTTCAGGATTTTTGAAAACCCATTCCGGTTGTCTCTTTAATAGAGGAAAATATTGATATCCTTCCATTATTAGGACCAGGTAAACCGATGTTCTAGGTACTAAGTTGGGAGGATATACTCTCCTTTCATTTATTTCTAGGAAAAATCTTTGTCTCTGAGTTAAATATATTGGAAGTGTACATTAAGGAACTTCTTAGGGGGAATATTCAATAGAAGTTCTACCTCGGAGCACCTCAGCGTTGTGTCACCTTAACTCTTTCATTTCTTCCTCCCACGAAGAGAATAATCCATTGATCATAAGTACCTCATTCTCATCAAGAGGATGAAGTAGATTGTACATACACTTTCCTTTATTCTTGTTATATATTCACTAAAGAGGATTTACAAGATTGATCAAGGGAGCACCCTAATTTTGAGTGATTATATGGTTGTTGTTACACACACCTTCCTTGTTTATCTCAGTAGATACTGAATTATGGATGGAACCATAAAATCCTCAACACTCTTAAATTTCAAGATTTATAGTGCCATTCACAAGGTTTACATATTTTACGTTTGATGATGAATAATGCATTATAGGCATCGTACTGACTATCAACCGATAGGAGGATTGTTTGTTCCCTTTTCAAGACATCTCTCTTCTTTTCCTAGATCCTCTATGGCCATCTTGGTGAAGGGTGAATTAGAGGGAACATCTATGAATCATGGTCATATTACTATTTTTTGGAGGAAATGGGTCATGATATTGGATGAAATGAGAGACCTTACTACTTTTCTGCCTCCTTAAATCTGAAAATAAATATTTATGTTAAGGGGGAGGTTAAACTAAAAATTCATCCAGGCCTGCACAATGGTGCTTATCCCATTATCTTGTTTTTGTGGCTCAAACTATATTTTTATGTCATATAGAGGAATGTTTTAGAAAAAATCCCCCTATCCCTATAGGTCGGGGATAATCCCGCACTGTACAGGCTACTTCTACCATTACCACTCTCTTGATCTAATGAAACATTGTTAAATTGTGAGATGAATACGATGTTGTGTCTGCATAAAAACTATTTTCTTCTAAGGACATTATCAGTTCTTAATGATTGTCTTACCTTAATTCTGAATCCAATAGAATATTATTAGTTTCTTTATTCAATAGTTTTTGATGGATTTATCTCATCAATCATGACACTTTTGAGACTTATTCAATATTGATTCGTTTTGAATGTGTCTTTATTCTAGGCAATGGGTTCTTCATGATAGTCTCCTTATAATAATTACATTACAAGATATTGTTTTTAGTGGGTTCTGTTGAGAGGGGAAAGGGGTGGAATGAAAATATTTTTGTTCCCCCCATACCTATATGTGAACACCATGTTTGGAATCAACAATTATATGATTCAAATCATGCAATATACTAAGATAGGTCAGTAGGAGTTCATTTCACAACATCTCTTATTGTGGTCACTGTGCATCTGTGAGGGATTCTATGTCAATTTTATGATGAAGATCTCAAAATATTTTTACATGTACTGCATAACCATTGTAAGGCTTGAATTTCTCTTTCAAGAGTTGGATATTCATCTTGAGTTTCAGAATAATATTGTGTATGCATTATTTGGAAAATTCCTTTAGAATGTTGAACTGAGAGTTGGATGAGGGATAAAACATACCAGGTATATCTTCCTTAGAAAATTTTATCATTTCTGGGAATATTTATCATTGGTTATCTATGATATACACATCAAATTGATCATCCCAACATGAATGCTTCTTGATGGGCTTTTTGTCAAGTAGTAAGGACAATAGGGGTCTCATTGGTATGGGAATGATCCAATGGTGGCTTAGAGGATGCATGTTTCCTTGGTCCATCTTCTTATAGAGAAACCATGTCGGTTATCATTTATAAGGAATCATACATGTCTGAACCCACCTTTCTAAGTGCCTTAGAATATGAGTGATTTCTCGAATTTGACACTACAAGGGAATTCCCTTCTTACTAAAATGTGACGTCACTTCGGGTGGACCTTTATTTTAAATTCCACTATCATGAGGACTACCATCATAGCTCTTTCTTAGAATGTAGGGAAAATTAATGTAGCATATACCCTAGAGAGGAACTTCATGGTGGATGATATCATGTGGAGGAACATCTAGTTGTTTTTTTTCTGTCCATGTGGATAGATGTGATGATTTAGATCAGGATATAAGATCTAATGATAGATTGGATTATCATGACGAATGAATTATTCATGGTATCTGCTTTGGGGAGGACATTCAGAGTTGTTGGCAACAATCTAGAAGGGAGGACCTACATAATTTATACTTCCACTTATGTAAATTTGTAATGTAATTGAATGATCACAGGCCAGTGATGATAAGTTAATGATGGACTCAAGAACTGAAAATTCCTTTAGGGTAGGGTAATGAGTATGCTCTTCATTTTCTAGTTGGATTTTGTGTGATTTATTTTTAGGTTCTCTCTTATGGGAAACCGAAGACACTTTTTTTAAGGGATGATCATCATATATGGTTTCCTATTCTAGTGGCCATCATGGTGCTATTGGGATATTCCAGTATTATTTATAATTTGGGTTTGGGATTTATTCCTTCCCTTGAGCATATACCAAAGTTAACTGTTATCCCCTAGTTGTAATGAGTATTTGAACTAGATCTTGTAATCCACTTATTGTAGAATATTTCTAGTAGACCTCTTGGATGGGAGAGTGGATGAATTTATGCTTCTGAGTGACCACCCCATTGTGTAGATGAGTCACCCCACAGGATATGGTGGGGTTGTGGGCCTGAATACTTTCTATTACTGCTGAAACAATAATATACAGGAAATTATATAAGATACAGTAATGGATTATTATCTAACCCTCCATCACTGATAAGATGTAGTGAGATAAATATTAGGAAGGAATGGGAATTTACACCCATTTTAGTGTCAGATTCAGAATATGTGACTATTCTGGTCTTCCATTTTCTGCTAGTAAGTACTGATAGTCCCCCTGTGTGAGGTCAGAGGTACGAGTTTTCCTTGATTTACAATACGGACATTCCAACTACTTTATATAATTTATGATTCATTTTCAAGTATGTATTGATATGAATTATCCATAATGTGTACTTTATCATAGTTGGTTTATTACATATTTAGATGAAAGGTTTGATGTGTATCCTCAAGAATTTACATCTTCTTGTGGGTTGCCTCTATATTTTGATGGTTGGTTTGTTATGAATTAGCATGAATTTGTGTATTCTCGTAGTTGGTTTCCATCATATTTGGATGATGGACTTGATGTGTATCTATAATAATTATCATATGCATGTGGGTTTTTATCATATATTTATGGAGACATAGATATGCATTAGTATGAATTAGTGTCTTCTATTAGTGGTTTGTTTTTCTATTTTCACAGTGTTCATGATATGAATTAGTATGAATTTTTTTCTCCTCATAGTTGGTTTCCATCATATTTAGATGAAGGTCTTGATGTTCATCTATTTGAATTTTTATCTTCTTTTGGGTTTTCACTATATTTGATTGATGTGCTTCATATTTTAAATAATGGTTTTGAATCGGATCATTTTCTATCATATTTTCCTGAAGCGATTCATGAGAGTAACTATGAATATATATCTAAACATTGGATTATAATATATTTACTTGGTGGTATTATTTAGTAGGAATAAGGTTGATGGAATTTTCCTGATTTTTTGAACATTTCTCTCCAAGATCCAACCTAGGGACTTAGGTCCATTTGCCTTTGTCTAGGGCCCATAGGGTAATATCCAATGTATAAATAGGATACTATGTCATACAATGTTGGTGCTGATGATTTATGGTAGAGAACCTTGGATGAGACCCTTTTTTTGGGATTATGTTTTTGGTGATATCTTCATAATCCTCCCTATGGTAGGGAGGAACTCATTATCATGTTTTGGGGTTAGGCTCCTAAAATAGTTTGAGATGGCTTTCAAGGCTGTCTGGTTCTAGACTACCAATCATCACTTGGAAGATGGTAGGGGGTATCATGGACTATAGTTCCTATCAATCCTCCTCTAGGGTTATGAGACTACCATTTTGGTGGTACTCTCATTTAAATATATTTGAATCCCAACATTGAATATTTTCATTGGTTGATGGAATAATCTTTTTGGTTGAGGACCCAGACTACAAAGTGGGTGAAACGTGTGTCCGCAAAATATTGTGAGACACTATTTGATTTAAGAGAGTTCTAATGAAAAGTGAATAAAATATATTTGTAAAATAAAGGAAACATATCCTCATCAATCTATCATCTAAGGGAAACATGTATAATTGATGTTTTGTTTGGACCTCTTACATTTTGGATGTGAAAGGGTTAGGATGTGGGTTAACACTGCCCCCTTCGTTCAGGATTCATGTCGGGTTGAACATTTTTTTATGAAACTATGGAACCCGACGGTTGATTTCAAGGGATTGATATTTTTATAATCATTTGTGTTACTTTATTTAAATTTTAATGATCTCTATCAAGTTTTTTTTTCTGATCTGGAAACAACCAAAAAATCTCATATCCATGACTAATCATGTAACAACATTACAAAGCTAGGCATTCATTGGGGAACATAGAAAACAACACATATAAACTCACATTGGTCGAGAGGATGTGAATTTGGTCTCATCACAAACATGGGGGCGTCTATTTCCTATTCTGGGATTCGCTTATAGATTTAAGATATGTCCAAAATCCATTTGTTCCATTACAAGTTTGTATACAAGGATAACCATTAATTAATGATACATTATGAATAATTATTTTCCTAGAATCATCTATATATATATCTGAGGTTCTATATTGATAAAGATATTCGAATATAACCATGGTTATACATTAGTGGTACCCTTTTATGTATGTATTAAATATTATTTGGTTGTTTATTAAGATGATGTTTGTTTATGACACGTGGTGAGGGGATCTAGAGTCTGATGTCATATAGGGAGACAAAAGATTTTTTTTGGATATTTGGACTGAACCCATAAGATGGGATTATTATGTATTCTTATGAAAGGGAAATGAACCCAGATAGGTTGGTGTTACATAATAAGGAACATATCCTATAAAGGTTTTATGAAAATGAAAATAATCATGTAGTTTAACATCATGTGTTAAGGACATCAAGGAGAATGGTTCCTAGTAAATGTTTGGTGTTGGAATTATGATAAGGAGGCCTCAGGTTCCTAGAAGAGATGCGGTATCCCAGGTGGATATGAACCTATCGAGAATGTTCCCCAGAGAACATTAGGGTGAATTTGGGTATTGGGTTTGAACCTTAGGGTGGTTTCCTAGGTAGCCTAGTTAGTTGTAAATCAGATCCTTTTTAGTTCAGTAAGGGTTGTGGATTACAACATATAGGAAGCCCGTTGATTATGGTTGGGGATTTTACAATTTAAGAGGCCCATATGGTTCTTCATAATTGGTAATATAGCCCTTTTATGGTTTATGTATGGATTTGGGGATTAGACCATATAGGAAGGCCCATTTGGGTGACAAGATTAGGACTTAAACATGGAAGGATTACTATTGAGCATGGTTGGGGATTATACCATATAAAAGGCCCATCATAATTGATGTTCGGGCTTACATCGTTGTAGAAGTCCCAATTTATTGCCTAGTTTGTTTATATTTCATGATTGCCATTAACATCTTTACCCACATGAGTCATGCTCGATGTGAGAAAAAAGAGGAATCAGTTGATCTGCTGATCACATAATCCACTCTATCCACTGGTGGATGGTTTTTGGATCCCAAAGGGGAAGATAGAGGAATTTGAATGTTCTCGTATTCTCTTTAATTATGGTTTCCATGATGGTTACATCTACTGATCCATCTTCCTATGTCCTGGGCTAGAAAATAGGAGAAAGAGTGTTGCCTCCCACATGAAAGGATAGGGAACTACTCCACGAGGGATTTATATTGGTCTTAGGGGAAGAGAGGAGTTACCAACACCATCCATCATCAAAGGGAAAGGCTAGTGTTTCCCCTAAATCCATATAACATGGAGGTTCATGTGGTCACATCCATGATAGGAACCCTCATGACCATGTGAATGTATACATGAAAACACTGAGGGTACCCATTTATGAGGAGGATCTCATGTGATTCCACTTACCATAGGTTTATAGAATTGGGGGGGGGGGGGGGGGCACACTTACGTGCTTGATAATTTTGTCATTAATATCAGGTGGCTTTAGAAGAGGCTTTGACCAGATGCCATTAGACTAGTTCATGGAGGGGCTACAGTGGGACTCGTTGATATGATAGAAGGGAGGGATAGGAGGTGGAATGTAGAATTCCCTAGGATTCCCCATTCAGTGTATCATGTTCTTATATGGGATTGGGTTCCCTCTAAAAAACATGTTTCTTCGCAGGTGAGGGTACTATCCATGTAGAGTTGCACTACCTGAACCTAGTATTTTCCCACATAACGTGTTTCTATGCAGGTCCATGTTCCGTCCTCAAAGTGTGTTTCTAAATGAGTCCCAGTTGCTCCCACAGAACATTTGGCTACACAGTCAGGGTTCCACCCACATAGATTTTTTCTAGGAGGTATGATTTTCCGCAGTGTCCATCTATTTGTGCTTCATAGAACTGCTTCCACAAAAGCGTTTCATGTTTTCTTATGGAAGGATGAATTTTTTTCTTCTTAATGATATGCATTATTATTTAACTACTTTGAATTGAGGGTTCTATACGAATTCAGATATTCCTTTTATTCATCACCTTCTCGTTGATCCTCTCTTCGATATCTTCAGGTCTGTTTTATTTGTTCCCCAATGTGGTATTTTATAGAAGGATAGAGGGAATAGATACCAGCATGGAAGTTGTCTGAGATGGGCCACAGGGCTTCTCATGCAATAGATCAAGGATGACGTCCTAGCCCATGAATGACTTTGTTTTTGGGGATCATTCATTCAAGGTAAAGAAATCACCATTCACCTCTACAAATAACTTGGTTTCATCTGAGGTCACTAGCGATACCACCTCTTACCACGAACGATTTCATTCACAGGAAATGATTGTTTGTAGGAATAGAAATAACTATCCAAACCTAAAAAATAACTTGATTTTATGTGGGTTCTTGTGGTACCATCCCATCTGATGAATTATTTCTCTCATGGGGGCTTCATGAAATGGTGGAACATCATGTGGAGTGGTAGTAAACATAGTGTTTCTTAATTAATGGGGCCATGCCTTCCTACATGGGGTCTTATCCTTTTATAATTATCTTCAAAATCATAATTGAGTTCATTATTTTACCCATTTCCAAATTCACGGAACATCTCTTCCTCTTGTATGTGTAAATTTTAGGACCCAGAAAAATTGTAACCCATCCCCCATGTAAATCACAAAAACATAAAAATTATTAAAAATCGAAAAAACCCCAAAAATCCAAAAAACATTTAAAACCACTAAAACCTAAAAACAATAAAACCCTAAAATCCTTGTTAAATGACTAAAAACCCTAAATATCCTAAAATTTATGAAAAATCATAAAAAAATTCAAAACCTAAAAAAAAGCCCTAAAACCCTTAAAAGAGCTTAAAATCCAAAAAACCCATAAATTACCCAAATAACCTATAAAACCCAAAATGATTCATAAAGCCCATGAACACCCTAAAAATCTTGAAAAACATAAAAACTATAAAATCCCTAAAAATCCTAAGAACAAAAAAATAAAAAAACACTAAAACACCCAAAACAACCATTGAAACCCAGAAAACCCTTATAAGTCTAAAAACTCTAGAACTACCCAAAAAACCCAAAAAATCCAAATAAACCCAAAAAACCCTAAAAAAATTAAAATTCATAAAACACCAAAAAAAACCACAGAAAACACCTATAAACCCAAAAAAAAACAAAAAACATAAGAACCCCTAAACCTGAAAAATACAAAACACCTATGAAAAAAATAAAAACCCAAAAAACCCCTAAGATAACCAAAAATCCCTAATAAACCTAAAAAATCTATAACCATAACAAACCCTAAAGACCAAAAAAACAATAAAATTACCCTAAAACCCCTAAAATAATCCTAAAATCATCTAAAAAATGTTTACCCCTAAAGACTCTAAAAACTTGAATAAACATAAAAACCATAAAACCCTAAAAACACAAAAAAAACTGAACACCCATAAAAACACTAGAAGACCCTAAAACCCTAAAAACATAAAAAAAAGGAAAACCCTAAAAATAATAAAAATTCTTAAAACACCCTAAAATACATAAATCGTAAAAACCCTAAAACCCTAAAAATCCAAAAAAAAAAAGAAAAACTCTAAGAGACCCTAAAAATCGGGAATAAACCCATAAAACCCCACCAAAATCCTAAAAACCATTAAATGTTCTAAAAACAACTAAATCCCTACAAACCATAAAATAAAAAAACCCCTTAAAAGAACTGAAAAATCAATGAAATCCCTAAAACACCAAAAAACCCGAGAGAACCCTAAATACCCTAAAACCATAAAAAAACCCATACAACTATACAAACCTTAAAAACCCTGAAACCCTCTAAAATAAACTAAAACCCTAAAAAACCCTAGACCCCCTAAAATCCCTTAAAACCTAAAAAACCCTTGAACGGCACTAAAACACGTAAAATCATAAACCCCCCTAAAAAAACCATAAAAACACAAACGACCCTAAAAGATCCTAAAAACTGAAAAATCCTAAATAACCATATAAAAAACTCAAAATAACCTTAACCCATCAAACACACCAAAAAACCTAAATACCATTAAAGACCCTACACCCCTACAGAACCCTAACAATTCTAGAAAACCTAAAAAACTGAAAAACAATCCAAAAAAACCTAATAAAAACCATAACAATAGTAAAAACCCCACAAAAATCCGTGAAGGTCCCTAAAAACCCCAAAAAACAAAAAAAAACCATAAAAACATCTAAAACCCCTACAAATACCTAAAACCTCATGAAAACCCAAAAAACACCAAAAAAACGAAAATCCCTAAAAATATAAAATAACCTAAAATTCCTAACAACATTAGAAACCCATTAAAAACACTCAAAACATTTAAAATCCAGAAAATCCTTAAAACCACTAAAAATACATAAACCGATAAAAGAACCTAAAACCTAAAGACACTAAAAACATAAAAATGCTAAAAAATCTAAAAATCCCAAAATAATCCTTGAAAAATACAAAAGATCATAAAACCGCTAAAATAATAAAAAACCTAAAACCCCTAATAATTCTAAAAATAACTAAAAGTCCCTAAGACCCTAAAAACAAATAAAACCACTAAAAACCCTAAAGCCCTAGAAACTCAAAAAACTCCAAAAACATCAAACCCCGTAAAACCATAAAAGTCCTATAAAAGACTAAAAAACTAAAAACCCTAAAAATAATAAAACCCTAAAATACTAAAAAACCCATTGAAAACCTAAAACCGCTAGAAATCCTAAAACTTGAAAAACAAAAAAAACTATTAAAATTATTTTTAAACCCCTAAACCGCTAAAACCCCTATTAACCATAAAAACCCTATAAACCATTTAAAACCAAAAAATAATAAAACCCTAAATAACCCTAAAAAAGTTAAAAATAGAAAAAACCAAAAATCCTTTTTAAAAACCTATAAAAGTAAAAAAGATATCTAGAAACACTGAAAAACATAAAAATCCCTAATGAACTTCAAAAACCTTAAAATTCCTAAAAAACCTAAAACAACTAAAACAACTCAAAAATCCCATAAAACCCCTCAAAACTGTAATTACCTCAATAATATAAAAACACTAAATTTATTAAAAATCATAAAACATACCTTAATGTCAAAAGAAACCCATAAAACCCTAATCAACCTAAAAACCTTAAACGTACATAAAACCCAAACCCCCCAAAATAATAAAACAATAAAAATCATAGAAGTATCTAAAACCCTAAAAGACATAAAAATATTGTATTACCATAAATATTTACTAAAGAACCCCAAAAGCACGAGAAGATCCTAAAAAGTCCAAAAATCTTGAAGGGCCATAGAAATAATTAAAACCCTAAAACCCCTAATGAGCCCTAAAAATCCCTAAAACCCCAAAATGACCCTTAAATCCCTCAAACCCTAAAGGAAAATAGTAACATAAAAACCTAAATTACACTAAAGAACAGTAACACCCTATAAAAAACCCCTAAATGACCCTAAAACCCCTAAATGTACGAAAAGACCATTAAAACCTTAAAAGCCTTTTAAAGCCCATAAAACCCCTAAAATACACTAGAAAACTCTAGAAAACCCCAAAAGAACCTAAAATTTCGTAAAAATATATTGAAAACCTAAAAAATTAAATACCCTAAAACCCATAAAAACCATAAAAACTGTAAAAACTCTTTAAAACATTAAAAACAATGAAAAACGTAAATGACTATAAAAACCATAAATCTCTAGAAGGCCTGAAAACCCCTAAAAACCCATAATGTTAGAAAACCTCAAAAAACTATAAAAACACTAAAACACATAGAAAAAAATCTATATACCCAAAAACCCTAAAAACTCGAAAAAACCCTAGAAACCCTCCGAAACCATAAAAATCGTTAAACACAAAAATACCCCATTAACTCTAAAGTATCCAGAACCCCCTAAAACCCCAATAACCTTGTAAAATTACTCAAAACTTCCAAAACACCTAAAACACCTAACCACCATAAATGAATCTCAAAACACAAGAAATCTTATAATACAAAAAATAATATTATAGAAACACTAAAAGACCATAAACACCATAAACACCTAAAAAGCATAAAACCCCAGAAACCCTAAAAACACTAATAACCATTAAAACCCCTGAAAACACTAAACCCCCCTAAAACCCTATTAAACCATAAATACCGTAAAACCCAAAAAAATTAATCCTAAAACCCATAAATACCGTAAAATCCCTATAAAACCCTAAAGACCATAAAAACACTAAACCACGAATATACCTTAAAACCAGAAAAAACCTCTACGAGATGTTAAACCCTCTAAAAACACTTTAAACTCCAATATAAACCATTAAAACACATAAACACCCTAAATCCCTAAATAACCCTAAACCCCTAGAAACCCAAATACCAACGTATATCACCAAAACACTACAACAATACTAAATACCCTAAAATCCTAAAAAATAAAAAAAATTCCCTTAAACCCCCCAAAAAACTAAACCCCCAAAAATCAATAAATACCCAAAACCCCCAAAAATCCCATAGGAAACCCTAAAACACTTAAAAACCCTTAAAAACAAATAACACCATAAAACCCCTAAAATCATAAAAACAATAAAGTCTGTTATAAATTCAAAACAACACTAATAAATTAAGATACTAAAAACATTAAAAACACAAAAACCCGTAAAAACCTAGAAACCATAAAACCGATATTAAACACATATAAACCATAAACCCCATTAAAAACCTTGAAATCCCCAAAAAAACCATTAAGTGCCTAAAAACATAAAAACCCCTTAAACCCCTTAAACCCCAAAAGTATATAAAAAACCCCCAAAATCCCATAAAAATCATAAAAACTGTTAAGAATCCTAAAATCCTAAAAAACCCAAAAATACCTAAAAGTTGGAAAGATATCCAAAGACCATAAAAATACCGCAAAAATCCAAAACCCCCTAAAACCATAAAAAACCCAAAATCCATAAAAACCATAAAACCTCCAAATGAAACCCCCAAAACCTGAAAAACTATAAAATCCATTAAAACTGTTAAAACTCCTAGAACCCCTAAAAACACATAAAACCCAAAAAGTACCAAAAGATGAAACCTTAAAACCCCCCAAAATCCTAAAATCTCTAAAAACCCTTCAAATCTCTAAAATCCCAAAAAAACCTTTACAAATTATTAACAATCCCTAGAAGCCTTAAAAACCAAAAAAGCATTGAAACCCCTTGAAAACAACTAAAAATCTTAAAAACCCAAAAACCCATAAAACCAAAACCCCCAAAAAAAGAACCTAATGCAGGTAAAAATTATTTTAAACCCCTAAAAACATTAAAATACAATAAATAAATAAAAAACCTAAAAAGCCTAAAAACCATAAAAATGAATAAAATCCCTTGAAAAACCTAATCCCCGTAAATCCTCTATAACCCCTAAAACCATTAAAAACAATAAATGGCCCTAAGAGCCCAAAAAACACTAAAATAACAAAAATAACCATATAAAAACTTCAAAATAGCCTAAAACTGCAATAAAACTATAAAAAATGAAAAAAAAAGAATAAAAGAAAAAAACTAAAAACCATAATATCCCTAAAATTCAAAAATAATAAAAAACTCATAAAAAACCAAACAAAAAAACCAATAAAATAAAACCCCCCAAAAAACACTAAAATTCCCAAAACCCCTAAAAACACTGAAAATTCTAAACAACCGAAAAACCCTTAAACACCCAATGAAAAAAAACTAAAAACAGATAGAAAAACATATAACCCATAAAATCTCAAAATATTGTAATAATCCAACACTACCCAAAATAGCGGTAAAACCCTAAAAATTAATAAAAAACCAAAACACTCATTAAAACCCATAAAACATGAAAAACACTAAAACCCTTGAAAAACTAAAAAACTAAAAACCCTACAAAACCTTAGAAAACCTAGATACCCTAGAAAACATGTAAAAAATTATAACGCGGTAAAATTACCATAAAAAAACTAAAAATAATCCTAAAAGGATTGTAAAATCCCATAATACCACTGAAATCCCCTTAAAACAAAAAAACACTAAAAAATCTAAAAACCCTATATAAACCAAAAAACACTAAAACCCTCATCAACATAGATAAAAAATACTTAAAGGACCCTAAAAACACTAAATACTCAGAAAAGACAATAAAAAGAAATATACCTTAAATATATAAAAAACCAATTAAAAAATCATTAAAAATCATGAAAACCCAAAACAACCCTCAAACAAACACAACTCTTAAAGCACAAAAAAACCTAAAACACTTGAAAACTATTAAGACCCCTAAATAATTTATTAAACCCCTAAAATACATAAAAATATTAAAAACCTGAAATCCTTCAAAAACACTCAAAGACCCTAAAATTGAAAAATCCTAAAAAACCAAAAAACACTAAAAATCCAAAATTCCAATTAAACCTAAAAAACCATTAAACCCCCCAAAACGCAAAAACCCTAAAAAACCCAAAAATCAGAAGCCCCTAAAATGCCTAAAACCCCTAATAAGATCATAATGGAATCTAAAACAACCTAAAAAATCTATAATCCCTTAAAACCATTAAAAATCACTAAAAATCAATAAAACACCTAAAAATCATAAAAATACTAAAAAAATCCCTAATAAATTGAAAATATCTAAAACACAGATAAAAAGCCAAAAAACCCCGTAAATTTCATAATAATTTCAAAAAACCCAAAAACGCTAAAAACCCTAAAATCCATAAAAACATGAATATAGCCTAAAAACCCTATAAACTATAAAATCCCCTTAAAACACTAAAAGATAATTAATCCAATTAAACACCATAAATCCTTAAAAGTCATAAGAGTAATCAAAAAACAAAAAACAAGACTAAAACCCTAAAATAATATTAAAAACAATAAAACAACTAAATAACCAAAAAACCCAAAAAACCACTAAAAACCCTAAGAATCCTAAAAATGCAAAAAAAAATGTAAATACCCATAAAACCCCTATTAACACTAAAAAAACTAAAAACCCTAAAAATCCAATAAATAATGTAAAACCTATAAAAATCTTAAAAAATTCCAAAAACCCCTAAGAAATACCTTAATCTCTAAAAATAACCTAAAAAGAAATAATTTCTTAAATAACTAAAATATCCTACAAAGAACCTAAAGCCCCCAAAAGCCTAAAAACCTAAAAAATACCCAAAATAATTTGAAAACCTTAAAAAACCTAAAAGTCACTAAAACCCATATAATCACATCAGGAAATCCAAATGGCCCAATACCCCTAAATCCCTAACAGACCTTAAAAACCCTAGAAATCGCTAAAAGAGAGAAAACCCATAAGAAAACTCGAACACCCCTAAAACACCCTAAAATCATTATAAGGCTCTAAAATAAATTGAAAAAATAAAAAAGGCAGTCGAGATCCTAAAAACTGTAAAGGGTTTTGAAAACCATAAAAAGATTTTAAATCTTAAGGGTCCTAGAAACCTTAAAATCTTCTAATAACCACAAACCCACAAAAAATCAAAAACATAAAATAACCAAAAAACCCAAAAAAAACACTTAAAAAGAAAAAAAATTTAGAACCCTAAAAACTATAAAACTCTTACATACATTAATAACCAATATAACCAAAAAAAATGTTAAAACCCCCAAAAAGACTAAAACCCATATAAATCCTTAAAAGACCAAAAGAAACCCAAAACATTATATAACCTTAAAAAACCCATTAAACCCCATAAAAACCCTAAACCACTAAACAACCCCTAAAAACACTCAATACCATAAAAATAACTAAGAAACCATTAAAATAGATAAAACCCCTAAAAACCGCTAAAACTCTAAAAACCCAAAAACACATCAAACACCTAAATATATTTAAAAATCCCAAAATATATAAAAAACTACTTAGATCATTAAAAGAAAAAAAGACCTAAAAAACCTAAAAACCCAAAAAAATGTAAAAAATCCAAAATAAACAATGTCCCCCTAAAACCCCTAACACCCCCAAAAACACAACAAACTCAAAATACCCCTTAAGCACTAAAAAATTCTTAAATACCCAAAAAAACACTTAAAAAATAAAAAACCCTAAACCCTAAACCTTACACCCAAAACCCTAAACCCTAAAACATACACACTAAACCATGTACCGTACACCTCAAACCATAAAACCTGCATCCAATACCCTATACACGAAACCCAAAACCCAATTCCCAAAACCCAATACCCTAACCTAAATACCCTTCACCCCAACCCCTTAAACCTATAACCAAATCACTATACCCTACACCATAAACCTTAAACTCTATACCCTAATCTCTAAACCCTACACCATAAACCCTAATTCCTTCACCCTAAACCCTTAACCCTACACCTAAACCCTATAAGACCCTAAAAACCCTAAAAAAACCCTAAACCTTAAAAGACCCCAAACCCTAAAAAACATAAAACCCCCAAAATCCCTAAATAACCCAAAAAATCTCAAAAAACCCCAAAAAACATCCAAAAAAACAAAAACCCTAATATATATAAAATACCCTTAAAATTATTAAAACCTGAAATAACCAAAAAAACACCCTAATAATCATAAATACCCTAATAACCACTAAAATCCAAAAAAACAAAATCCTCCTAAAATATTAAAAACCAAAAAACCCATTAAAAAATAATAAAACAAAAAAAACCTTTCTAAAACCATAAAACCCCAAAAAGCAATACGCCCCCTAAAAACCCAAAAAATCAAATAAACCAAGTAAACCCCAAAAAACACTTATCACCCAAAAAAACCCTAAAGACCCTTAAAACCCCTAAGAACCCTAAGAACCAATAAAACCCTAAAAGGTTCCTCAAAAGAACCCCTAAAAATATTAATACCCCTAAAACCCATAAAATAGACCTAAAACCACCCTCCCATTAAACACCCTTAACCTAATAAAAGAGCCTAACAAACACTATAAACCCCAAAATATTATAAAAACCATAGAATCCTAAAAAACACATAACACCTTAAAACCAGTAAAACCCCTAAATACCAATCAAATACAGAAAAACACTAAAAATAGAACAAAACACCCAAAAAACCCTAAAACCACTAAAACTTATAAAACCCATAATACCTAAAAACACTAAAAACACTTATCAACCCAAAAACCCATAAATAAAATAAGAATTTAACATATAATAGAAAACTGTAAAACTTCTAAAATGGCCTAAAAACCCATAAAATCCAAAAAAACCCCAACCACCCCACTCTAAAAAACATAATAAACACTATAAAATCCTAAATCCCTAAAACCCTAATAAACTATAGAATCCTTAAAATATCTAAAACCCTTAAAATCCAAAAATCCAAAAACCCCAAAAATCCCTAGAAAATCAAAAAACCCCTAAAAACCATTTAATAAAAAAATCCATAAATGACCTTAAGCACACTATAAATACCTTAATAACCACGAAACCCAAAAAATTCTTAACCCCCGTAAAAACCATAAAAACCCAAAAACCCAAATAATTACTAAAAAAACTATTAAAAACCATAAAACCCCTAAAAACCATAAAAACCCTTAAATCCCTAATAACCCCTAAAAACCATAAAAACTCCACCCCCCCCCCATTAAAATTACCCTAAACCCCCCCCCCAAAGACCGTAAAAGACAATAGAAACACAATAAAATTGTAAATACCCTAATAAACCAAAGGATACCCAAAAAGCACATAAAACCGTAATATCCAAAAACTCTTAAAACCTCTGAAACACATAAAAAAATTCATAACCACAAACCCCCCAAAATACTAAAAACCCTAAAGAGCCTAAAACATTAAAATGAATTGAAAAACCCTAAAAACACCAAAAACCCAAAACCAATTAAAACCCCCAAAACACCTCGAAGTCTAGGAAACCCCAAAATACCATAAAAATACTAAAATCCATTAAAATATAAAAAAACCCTAAATCCCCATAATACCTGAACAACCTAACAATCCTTAAAACCCATAAAATCTTTAAATCCCCAAAACCCCTAAAAACCCTTATACCCCCTTGAAACTTGTAAAATCACACAATACTATAAAGCCCCAAGAAATCTCAAAATAACGCTAAAATACACTAATGAAACCCCTATGTCACAAAAACATGTTAAGAACTCTAAAAAACAAAAGGACCGTAAAAATCCTAAAAACCATATAAAATCCTAAAAACCATAAAACATTATAAAACCCAAAACCTCCTAAAACCCTAAAATAACATAAAACCATAAAATATCTAAAAACCGATAACCTTAAAACCCTTTGACCATTATATGTTAAAACAATAACCCTAAAGTCCCTAAAACCCATTAAAAGACTCTAAAAACTATAAAACTCTTAAAAAATACCAAAAACCATAGAAGGACCTAATAAAAACCAAAAACCATAAAAAACTCTAAAAACATAAAACCCTACACAACAATAAAAACACAAAACAACCCAGAGAACCTAAAAACAATAACAAAATTATTGAAACACTGAAAAAATAAAAAACCCCCAAAAAACCCAACATTACCCTAAATGACACAAAAAACCCTAAATAACTATAAAATCCTAAAAGCACTACAACAACAGTAAAACTCGAATAAACTCTTAAAACACCTAAATAAACCATAAAAATTTTAAAAACCACTGAAATAATACTATAAACCACTAACAACCCTAAATCCCTAAAACCCCTAAAACCCATAAAAATAATTAAAACATCTAAAAACTATAAATACAAAGAAACCGCTAAACCCAAAAAAGACTCCGAAAAACATAAAGTCCCTAAAAATCGTAAAAACCATAAAACCCTAAAAACAATTAAAATACACAAAACTAAATTAAAACTTAAGAACCCCTAAAATATTGTAAAACCATTAGAAATCCCGAAGAACAATAAAATCGTAAAAGTCTCTAGGAACACTAAAAAATATTGAAATTACTAAAAACCCTTAAGTACCATAAAAACTCTAAAAGCTCTCTAAAACCCTATAAAACCCTAAAAATACATAAAACCCAAAAATTAACACCCCAAACCCCCTAAAACCTTTAATAAACAATAAAAACCCAAAAACACTAAAAACCCCAAAGCCACCTAAAAACCATAAAAACCCAAAACAATCGAAAAAAATCCTAAAACACTTAAAACCCCCTAAAACCCTAAAAACATAAAAATATAAAAAAACCTAAAAACCCTGAAATAGTAAAACCCCTGAAAATGTATGGAAACCCTAAAAACTACTAAACCCCCAACAACCCCGAAAAACCCTTAAAAACACTAACTCCGTAAAAAATACCTTTAATCCCCCAAAACCCCGAAAACCCTAAAAATACCCTAAAAATTCAAAACCCAAAAACCCCAAATAAATCATAAAACCCACTAATACCATAAAAACCCTATGAAATCTATGGACTCTTAATACTAGAAAATACCCTACAATGCAAAAAACCCCAAACCCCTCAAAAAATAAAATACTCTAAAGACCCAAAAGTCTCTAAAAACCATAAATGAACTAAAATCTCTTAAAATTCCTTAAAGCTCTGCAAATCATGTAAATTCCTTAAAAGGACATAAAATATTTAAACACGGTAAGATCCCTAAAACCCTAAAGACCCTAAAACCTTAGAAAACCACTAAAAGAACCTAAAACCCTAAAAATTATAAAATGATAAAAACTAATGAAAAACCCAAAACCCCTAATGAACCATTAAATCCTCAAATATAATAAAAACCTAAAACCCCATGAAAACATAAAAACCAAAAAAACTCTAAAACCCCTAAATATAAAAAAAAATAAAACGTAAATAGATTGAAAAAAACACACAACCCCAAAAAACCTATAAACCCCTAAATATCCTAAAAACCCAAAACTCCATAATACCAAAAAATGAAATAAAATCCTACAAAAACCATAAAAAACTTTTAAACCCCTAAAAATTCTAAATACACTAACATACCCCTAAAGAAAAAACAATCCCAAAAACACACTAAAACCCCACAAAAATTAAAACCCCCAACAACCCCTTAAATATTGTAAAAAATGTAAAACCCCATAAAAATCCATAAACCATAAAAATTCCTAAAACCCCTAAAAATTACAAAAATTTCAAAAAACCCAATAAATTCTTAAAAATCTAGAAATACCTTAAAACCCAAAAATCATTAAAAATATATCAAAACCCTAAAAGAAACATAAAACCCATAAAAACCTTTTAAACCACCAAATTTTTTTAGTGTATCCTAAAAAACCATAAAAACCATAAAATCCCTCAAAAATATGTAAAAACAATTACATCCCTAAAATAACCCCTAAAAACTAGAAAAAACAAAATACCTAAAAAACCCTTTAAAATCCTAAAAACCTTGAATTCCTTCAAAACAAATAAATACATTTATAACCACTAAAAGATTCTAAAATACCACTAGATACTAAATGGACCAAAAAGGTGCAAAAAAAAAACCAAAACCCCTATTTAAACCAAAATACCACTAAAGGACCTAAAAAGCTCCCAAACTCACTAAAAGACCCTAAAAACCTTAAAATCACAATAATAAATGAAAAAACCCCAAAAACCCTAAAATACCACAAAATAATCTAAAACCCCTAAAGGTCATTCAAAACAAAAACAACCCAAATAGTCCCTAAAAACATAAAAAGATCATTAGGCCCCTAAAAACCCTATAAACATTAAAGGATCATTAAAACCCTAAAAAGCCTAAAGGACCCTTAAAACTGTAAAAACCCAAAAAGAACCTAAAAACCATAAAATCCATGAAACACCACAAAACCCCAACAAAACCCCAAGAGACAAAAAAATGATAATACCCTCTAAAACCATTGAAATCCCTGAAAAAACCTATAAAACCCTAAAGACCCCTAAATACCTTAAAACACCCAAACACCCACATATACTCTAAAAGACCCACAAGGGATAAAAACTATTTAAAACCTAAAAGGAACAAAAAAAAACTAGAAAAAAATAAACCCATAAAAGAATATGAAAACAAAAAAAGACTATAAAGTACTCCAAACCCTTAAAACCTATAAAATACCCTGATAACCCCCAAAACCTAAAGTACATTAAAAAAATGTAAAACCATTAATGGGACCTACAAACCCTAAAGGACCCCAAAAAACTAAGACTATAAAAGACCATATAAAACACGCAAAAATAATAAAACCCTAAACAACCCTAAAAACCGAGAAACACCCTAAAATATCTAAAAAACTCAAATAACACAACACAAACATTAGAACAATAAAATCCTAAAATGAACCTAGAAACTCAAAAATAATAAAACCCCCAAAAAAATCTAAAAACATTTAAATGACCCTAAAACAACCTAAATACATTAGAAGACCCTAAAAATCTAGTAAAACACAAACCCCCTAAAAACCTTGAAAACAATTAATACCCTATATATATTAAAAAACCTAAAAATCCTATGAAATCCGTAACATTCCAAAAATCCATAAAACCCATTAAAACCCTGATAAACCATAAATTCCCTAAAAATGAAGAAACCCCAAAGACCCTATAAAATCTGAAAAAACTATCACACCCTAAAAACCAAACAATCCATAAAAATAATAAATATCCATGTAATCCAAAAAAACATAAAAACTATAAAAAACAACTAAAAAATCATCAATAATCCCTAAAAAAGCCCCAAAAACATTAAAAACAAAAAAAAAACTAAATAAAGAAAATACCATTAAAACTTAAAAACCCAAAAAAATTTAAAAACCATAAATACCCTTTAACCCCATAAAAACCCTAAAAAATACAAATACCAAAAAAATCCTTGAATACTGATAAAAAAATAAAACCCTAAAGAGAATAAAATATCTAAAATCCGTAAAAGATCTTGAAAAATCCTAAAATCATAAAGGAACATAAATGGCCAAAAAAAAACTAAAATACCCAAAACCCAAAAAGGCTATAAAAATACTAAAAAATTGAAAACCATCATAATATGCCTCATTGACATGAAAACCCCTAAAAACCTAAACTTCCCAAAAACCCAAAAAACATAACACCCATAAAACCATAAAAATGACGCAACCTAAAAGATCATAAAAATCCTAAAAAAATTAAGGTCTATAAACAATTTAAGAAACCTAAAAAGAATATAATAGACCTTGTAAAAACCCAAAAAAACATAAAACCCCTAAAAACACAAAAAGACCCTTCAAACCCTAAAACCCCTCAAAAAACCATAAAATTCCTCTTAAATCCTCAAAACACGTAAATACCCTAAAAACCCTAAAATCCCTAAAAAAATAAAAAACCCTGATAATCATATAATTATTTAAAAACCCTGAAACCCAAAAAAACCATAAAAACAATTTCAACCTCCAAAATAACCGAAATACCCATAGGGATCCTAAAAACCCTAAATCCCCCCCAAACCATAAAACCTCTAAAAACCCTAAATACCATAAATATTTATGAACTAGAAAAAAACACCCATATCCTAAAAATCCCTAAAAACCACAAATACCACAAAAAAATCATACAACCCCATAAACCCTAAAACCCCCTAATGAACTATATAGAACCCAAAAATCACTAATATAAATAAAAAACCTAAAACCCTAACACCATGAGAACAATAAAACACTTAAATCATAACCCCCCAAACCATAAAAACATTAAAACAACCTAAAACACCCTAAAATGAAAATATATTCTAAAACCACTACAAATATAAAGATCTAAAAACAACACCAAAAACCCTAAAAAATAGAATACCCTAAAAAACCTAAAAACCTATAATACTATAAAACCCTTAAAGACCATTTAAATCCCTAAAACCCCAATACCCTAAAATCTCCAAAAAGCATAAAAACCATAAAACCTAAAAAAATTAAAAACTCTAAAAATGATAATATCCCAAAAAAACCCTAAAACCCCTTTTAAAATCTTGAACCACTAGAAACCCTATGAAGCCCCAAGAAAAAACAAAAAACCACTAAAACATTAAAGACCATACAAAACCCTACAAACACTAAAAACCCCAAAAATCCTAAAAACCCAAAAAACTCTAAAAGCATTACGAAGCCCTAAGAAACCCTAAACAAATAAAACTACCTAAAACTCCTATAAAACTATAAAACATTACAAAATCCTAAAAAAACTACAAAACTCTAAAAACCCTAAAACCCATAAAAACACTAAAACCATGTCAAACATTAAAAACACCAAAAAACTTAAAACTTTAGAAAACAAAAAGCCCTAAAACACTAAAACTCTAAAACCCCCAAAAACCCTAATAAATCATAACAACCTAATAACATGTGAAAAAAAAATCCTTAACAAACACATAAAAACCCAAAAACCCCAAGTATCACCAAAAACCCTTAAAACCCAAAACCACATAAAAGAACTAAAAACAATAAATACATATAATATACCCAAAAAAATACTAAAAATATTAAAAATCCATAAAAAAACTAAAAACACTAAAACCATAAAAAATCCTCAAACCCCTAAGAACACTAAAAATCAAATAAAACTATAAACCATACAAAACCCTCAGACCCCCTAAATACCCTGAAAACCACTAAAACATTAAAAACTCTAAAAATACTAAAAAACCACAAAAACCAAAGAAAAAAACTAATAACCATAAACTCTCTAAAAATACTAAAATACCTTAAAATACCCTAAAAGAAAAAAAATCTCGAAAAAATATAAAAATATAAAAACCCTTAAAAGACCCAAAAAATCCCCTATAAAAACCATAAAATACCATAATAACTTAAACACCATAAACACAATAAAAAACCTAAAAATAATAAAGAATCCTAAAACACCATAAAAGTCCTAAAAAACATAAATTCCTTAAAAACACTAAAACACTTAAAATTTTAAAAACTGTAAAACAACCTAAAAACCCATAGAAACCCTAAAACCCCAAAGAATATCGAAACCTAAAAAAACCCTAAAAACCATAAATACACAAAAACCCCCTTACAACCTTAAAACCTTGAAAATTCCTAAAATATAAATCAACACAAAACACCATAAAATCCTTAAAAATATATAAAACCCCAAAAATCCTGACACCCCCCCCCATAAAAACCCCTTCGAAACACCAAAAAAGAATTATAACCCAAGAATACCCAAAAATACTAAAACCATAAAACCCTATAATACATAAAACCATAAAAACCAAGAATACTCAAAAGGATACCTAAAAACATAAAACCCACCTAAAACTCTTAGAGAAAAGTACAAAACCCTTAAATAATCCAAAATAACCAAATAATCCATAGAAGTGTAAAAAATAATAAATCCACTAAAACCCTAATATCCCCAGAAAAACCAAAAAAGACCTAAAACCCATAAAACTTTCTGAAATAGCCTAAATCCTATAAAAACCATACAACCATAAAACCATAAACCCATAAACCCATAAACCCATAAAAAACAAATATCCTAAAAAAACCCCTAAAAAATAATGAATATCCTACACCACAAAGAGACCGCCAAAACCCAAAACCCCCCATTAAAATAGAAAAACCCCATATAAACCTTTGAAAACCGTAAAATCCGTAAAACAAAAAAACTACTAAAAGGCATTAAAACCATTAGAAACCCAAAATAAAATCCTAAAATAGATAAAAACATTAAAAACTCTAAAATCCTAGAAAATCCCCAAAAACATCTGAAAAACCAACAAAACAATAAAACCCCCCAAAAATTTTAAAAATCCTAAAAAATACCAAAAACCCCAGAACCCTAAAAAACCAATGAAAAAATCATTTAAATAGAAAGTAATTCCAAAAAAATTCTAAAATCCGAACAAAAACCCTAAACCCTTAAAACCAAAAAAACCCTAAAACACCTAAGAAAACCTAAAAATCATAAAAACATTTAAAAACTACTAAACTCATTAAAACCATGAAACCATAAAAACCAATAAATACATAAAACACTAAAAAAACAAAAAAAACCATAAACCCCAATGAAACTCATATAAATGAACCTAAAAACCCAAAAAACCAAAAAAATCCCAAAAAACGCTAAAACTAGTAAAAACCTAAAAACACATTAAAACCCTAAAAAGCATTAAAACCACTAAAAATGTAAAAAATCCTAAAAATCATAAAACTCCACAAAAAAAATAAAATACCCTAAAATACATAGCACTCTAAAAATCCTAAAAACCAATAAAACCTCAAAAAAAGCATAACACCCCTCAAAAACCATAAAAATCAATAAAACGACTAAAATCCCTTTTAGCCCATAAAACCCCTAAAACCCAAAAATCCCTAAAAACCAAAATAAACATAAAAACAAAAAAAATTCCTAAAAACCAAAAAATGTGAAACCCACTAAAAACCAGAAAACCTAAAAATAAAAATTCCCTAAAAACACTAAAACAATGAAAAGTCTAAAAACCCCTATAAACCCTTAAAACACTAAAACACATTAAAGGCCCTAATATCCTAAGACCCTTAAAAAACAAGATATACACTAAAAACCCCTAAAACATTAAAAAATAAAAATACCTAAAACCCCTAACAAAACTAAAAACACTAAAAACATTTAAAAAAACCAAAACCCATAAAAACTGATAAAAGCATTAAATCCCTAAAAACCCTAAAACCAATAAAATAAACTTAAAACCCTAAAAAACCCTAAAACCACAAAAATGACCCCGAAAACCCAAAAACAAAAAAGACCAAATAATTATCTAATCCCCTAAAAGATTCTATAATCCTAAAAACAATAAAGGAAACTACAAATCTTTAAAACCCTAAAATAAACTAAAAACATTATAGGAACCTAAAACCCCCCATGGGACCATACAATCACTAAAATTCCCAAAGGACCCTAAAAACCTAAAAAATTACCCAATAAACCATTAAACACCCTAAAAGAATCTAAAATCCCTTAAAAACAAATATGGTCCCCAAAAACCCCTAAAATCCCAGAATGTTCCTAAAAAATCTAAACACCAAAAACGATCCTAATACCACTAACCCCACCATAAAATATATACTTTTAAAATTCACTAAAACCAATAAAAACATAAAAACCCTAAAACACTAAAAACTGTTAAAACCCCTAAAAACACTACAAACCCTAAAACCCTTAAATGATTCTAAAAATCAGTAAAAAGTCATAAAAACTAGAAAAAATAATATAAACCCATAAATGTCATTAATCACCTAAAAAAAAATAAAAATATAAAATCCCTAAAACATTAATGAAACCCTAAAAACCATAAATTCCATAAATTCCATCAAACCTGAAATAGAACATCAAAAATCCAAAAAAAAATCTCCAAACACCACAAAAACACTAAAAAACATATAAAATCTCAAAACCCCCCAAAACCCCCAAAACCCTAAAAACATAAACAACCATAAAACCTCCTAAATTCCCGAAAACTTACTCATGGACCCTAAAAAATCTCCCAAAAAGCCTCAAACTCCCCAAAAACCTACAAAAAATCAAAAAACCAAAAAACACCAAAAAACCCAAAAAACCAAAAACCCTAAAACCCGAAATCCCTGAAATCCCTAAAAACCCCAAAACCCCCAAAAACCCTGAAAACACCTAACAACATTAACAACCTAAAAACTATAAATTACGCAAAATAACCATAAAAACTAGAATAACCACAAAAACCATAGAAAATGGATAATTCCCTAAAACCCCTAAAAATCCAAAAACCCCTAAAACAACTAAAAATCCATTAAAATTAATAAAATATATAAACCATTTAAAATAATAAAACAATTAATCCCCTAAAATACATAAACCCAACAACCTAAAATACCCTATATCCCCAAAAGACCTTGAAACCACTAAAAATATCAAAAACACTAAAAAACCTAATATCACTAAAAACTATAAAAACACAATAAAACCCGTTTAAAAACCTAACAAATCTAAAACCCAAAGAAAAACTGAGGAACCTAAACCCCCTAAAACACAAATAGACAGTAAAATACCCTTAAAACCATTTAAACCCTAAAACATCCTAGAAACTCCAAAACACTAAAAACCCTAAATAATCCTAAAACTATTGTAACAACTAAAAGCCCTTTAAAACCCAATTAAAATACATAAAATATGAAAAACCATTAAACCCCCCAAAACCCTCAAGGACCCCCCCCCCCAAACACCTAAAAACATAAGAGAACAAGAAAACACCTAAAACCATTAAAGAGTCTATATAAACCACAAGACAAGCAAAATCAACATTAAAAACCAATGAAACTAAAAACCCTTAAATATAATAACAAATACCCTAAAGGTCCTAAGACCATAAGACCCCTAAAAAGTCCTAAAAATAGATAAAACCTAGAAATTGCTAAAACCACTAAAACCCCAATAAAAACCATAATCTCTTTATAACCAATACAAACCATAAAAAACATAATAAACCAAAAACCAAAAAAACCATAAAAATTATTAGACTCTAAAACCTAAAATGACTGTAAAAAACCTAAAAAAATAAAAATCCAAAAAGACCATACAAAATATGAATCCCCTAAAAACCCTAATAAACCTAAAATTCCAACAAGCACTAAAATACTGTAAAACCCATAAAACACTAAAAACCCTGAAAAGTCCAACAATCTAAAAATACTCTTAAAATCCCTAAAACCAAACAACACAAAAAAACCAAAAACCCATTAAATGATCCTAAATCTTTCCATAACCCCTAATACCATATATATAATAGAGACCCTAAATAAACGTAAAAACCCTTAGAAAACTAAAATATCTTTAAAGAGCCATGAAACCCCCTAAAAACCGTTAAACCCCTTAATCCTTATAACCCAAAAAAACATTGAGATCCCATAAACCCCAAAGAACCCAAATAAACCTGATTATATCCCATAAAATTACTAAAACACATAAAACAAATAAAAACACAAAAAAAAATCCCCCAGAACTCATAAAACCCATTTAAACCCAGGAAACCCCTCAAAATCCTTGATTTCCTGTACCCCTAATAACATTAGAAACCCTAAAAAAACTCTAAAAGATCCTAAAAATTAAAAAAACCCCTTAAAATAAATATCCCCCTTAATATTCACTTGAAGCCATAAAACTTCCTATAAAAATATTCCCTAATGTCCTTTAAATCTCTAAAAATATAAAATATAATAAATCAACACTAGACGAACCAAAATCCCTTAAAACACTATAATAACCTAATAACCATTAAACTTACTTCGAATCCATAAAAACATAAAATTTATTAAATACCCTTAAAAAACCCTAAAAATTATAAAATAAATAAAAACCAAAAACAAAACTGAAAACCATAAGAAACTAAAAAACATTTAAAACTTATGAAAAATCCTAAAATATCTAAAAATGTGAAAAGATTCAAAATCTCTAAAAACTATAAAAAATCAAAAAAAATCATAAAACCACATAATAAAAGTCAAAAAACCACCAAAAAAACTTAAAAACACAAAAAACCACAAATAACACTAAAACCCCCAAAACCCAAAAATCAAGAAACCTAAAAAACACTTCACTCCATAAAACCCCTAAAATATTAACAGAATCCTTCAAATTGATAAAAACCCTAAAAGACCCCAAAACCCTTAAAAGAACACTAAAAACCTTAAAGAAAAAAAAATACACAAAAAACATTAGAATCCCTAAAGATAGAGAAATCCTAAAAAGACACTAAAAATTCAAAAACCCCAAAACCCCTATAAAACCCCTAAAACCCTTAACAACCATAAAAAACCTTCACAATCCTAAAATAACCTAACACCCCTAAAAATATAAAATAGACCCTAAGACCTAGAAAAACTAAAAAAACACTAAAAATACCATAAAACCACAAAACAAGACTACAAAAACCTATAACCCTAAATTCCCTAAAACTGTAAAACCCACTAAAACCACACAAAAAAAATTTAAACCCTAACAACTTTAACCCCCCTTAATAACCTTTAAAACCACATAAAACTCTAAAAACCCAATAAAAACCTAAAAACCCATGAACCCTTAAAAACCCTATAAATCCAAAATACCCAAACAATACATAAACTAAAAAACCTATAAAAAGGAATAAAACCCAAAAAGTCCATAAAAACCAATAAAATGAATATAAATAAAAATAATAACCTTTAAAACCTTTAAAACCATAATCAATAAAACCCTATATAAATAAAACTAGAAACCACCTAGAAACTCTAAAACCATAAAAACCCAAAAGGCCAAAACACCCTAAAATTACTAAACCCCAAAAAACCTAAAAATCCATAAAAAACCTAGACACCCTATAAAACAAAAAATCCCATATGCACCTAAAACATTAAAAAACCATCAATCCGTAAGATAACAAGAAATCACAAAAACCCAAAAGGCCCCTAAAATACCCTACACTTTTTCAAAAGACCCTACAAAACCCTTAAATCCATAAGGCCCCTAATGAATATTATATACACTAAAACCCCAAAAAATAAACAAATATCATAAAACAATAAAACACTAAAAACCAAGGAAACCCTAAAATTAAAAAAACACTTACAACAATACAAATTTCTCAGATCCCAACCCCTAAAAACTATAAAATATTGAAAAAATTGTAAAATTTCTAATACCATTTTAAATTAAACCCCCTAAAAACTAAAAAAAGTATAAAAAACCCAAAAACCCCCGAGGGAAAATAAAATCCCCAAAAAACCCTAAAAAGACTATTAAAAGAAATAATAAATTAAAAAAAAGGACACATAAAATCTATAAAGAGCCATGAAACTAAGAAAACCCTAAAAACCCTAAAAACCCTAAAACCCCTTAAAATCCTAAAAACCACAGAACCCCTTAAAACCCAAAAAATACATAAAATTTATTAGTCCTAAAAAAAATAAAAAAATCTTAATGACCCCCTTAAAACACTAAAAATAATAAAATACCCTAAAACCCATAAAAACACTAAAAATCCAAAAATCCCTAAAATTATGTAAAAATAAATAAAGCTATAAAAGAACACTAAAAACCTTGAAACTCTTAAGACCCAAACAAATGAAAAATCATTAAAATCCTTAAAAACATTAAAACTCAACCACCCCCACCATACACTAAAAACCAAAAAATCAATAAAAAATCATAAAACCCCTAAAAAATCCTATAGTATTAAGAATCCCCAATAAACCTAAAAACCTAAAAATACCCTTAAAACCATAAAAATCCTAAAACGACATAAAAAATGAAACCCTGAAAGACATTTAGAAAACTGAAATCCCTTATAAAACTAAATCCATGAGAAACCAAAAAACCCCATTATACCCCTCAATCCATAAAACCAAAACACTGTTGTAAATCTATGATATACGAACGATTTTAAACTATTGGTATAGGTTGGATAACCATTGGTATAATATATACTAATGGATATCAAAAATATTGGCAATTAAGCCATGGGGATAGATATATCCCAATGGTTATTCATAAACATTTGGGATATTTCATGTTATAGAACATCATACCAACTGTTTTACACCATTTCAAAAAAACTCAATTTATATATATTATAACGGTTTGCTGATCCATTGTTAAATACTATTACAAATGCTTTGAAGAAATAGTTGGAAAAAATTTAGATAACAATTATGTACCAATGGTTTATAAACCATTGTTATAGATATTTACCAATGGTTTGATAAAACAGTTGGTATAGATTGGATTTTCACATATGTACCAACGGTTTTAAAAATATTAGCATAAAGTATTTTGTAGCTCCAGTAGCACTGCTATCCTCCCCTACAATTAATGAATCAATCATAGAATTCATAATTAATTCTATAAAGAATTCATAATTAACAAACTTATACGTAAATAATAATAATTACCTCTAATACTAACAAACTAATACATAAAGACTTGTGAAATTACCTGAAATTTAAATAAACTGTACATTATTCAGAATAACACCAATGATGACAAATTTGATCCAAATAGTATTCCATGAGAATAACACCAATGAAATTACAGAATACACCTATCAAAATACACCATTAGAAACCGGAACACCTCGATAACAAATATCTCTATAAACACCACAATTGAAAATTTTATCCAGGGGGTGGGTGGATGGGGGGTCCAAGTATTTCCCCATAAAACATTGAGTCACTCACTCTGGAATATGAACATAAATAGTTCTTTTAGCAGGGGAAGAATAGCAATATTATGTTCAAACTCCTCCAATTTTCTTGTAGGAGTGGAACAAAGAGGGTGTCCAGGGAAGGGGCTATTGTAACACCCCAAGAATTCATAATGTGTTATTTCTTCAAAATAATTCAATAACTTGTACTACACGCAACACCGAGTTCAATCACACCTTGACTTACAAAAAAAGGCCATTAAAAGAGGTCATGAATAGTATTAACTAAATTTTAAACTTTATATAATCCTTATAATTTTAGAATCCACATTATGAGTTTCTTAGTCATAATGCAAGAACAGATTCATTTTCAGTATTTCACTTTTATCAACATTTAATAGTGAAACCTTTTTAAATACAATATTTTAAACTTTTTGACTATATGGGGACATCAAAAAAAAATTTAAAATGAAACATCCCATGCTTCCACGGTACGCTTTCCTTTGAATAAAACAGTAGCGTGTATTGTACGCAACTTCGTGTTTTAACACGTGCCACAACCGATCAAACTTGCCGTTATGAATAGTAATACCTAATTTTTGAAATTATATATATTTTATTTTTAAAAATGGACTTCATTTTTGGATTCGGAATATCAAATTTAGCCTAAGGTGAAATTTTGGTACTTTTCGGATAACTTTAATATTTTGATGAATAGTGAAAATTACTAAATTTTAATTAAAAACAACTTTTTTAATCAAAATAATTAATAGTGATAAATTATTAATTTGAGTGGTTTTAAAGTATATTTATAATATATTTTTACCACTTAATATAATGTTGGTCATTGGACATAATTTTACAATTAAACCGAACATAAACAAGTGTCAATCTTTTGATAGTTATTATCTCTTAAAAACACGCTTTTTGTTTTGACAGCGGGAATTAATTTTAAATTAATTTCTGCCACTTCTGTGTTTTGAATTTAGAAAAATGGATTCCATATTTGGAATCAGGATGTTCAAATTTTGTAAATAGGTAACTTTTATTTTTAGACATTTTGAATAATTACTGCGGTAAATATTTTATTTACCATGGTTAAGGGTAAATCCGGTAAATAAGGGTAAAAACAAATAATATTATAATAATACTAAATTACCCTAAAACGTGTCTAAAACCTATTGGTTGATACATGGTCGACCATGGGCATCTTTGTGTCAATTTTGGGACCCCATGGATCCACTTGTAAGTGATAATGACACTTTATTTTAATTTAGTTAAAATAAATACAAAAATGACACAAGCATACATCTTTTAGAAGAACAATTTTTACATAGGGTTATACATGTTGGATTTTCGATTATAAATATTCATTAGAAAGATAAAAAGATTTCCTACATAATGATGTTTTATTTATAATTTTTAGACATTAAATAATATATTTTATTTATGACACAATGATGATGCAGTAATTACTAAAATAGTGAAAAATTAAAATAATTGATATTATAAATACCCAAATAAATATAATATGAAACTTTTAATGAATTAAAATAATTTTCTAGGCTAATATGATATATTAGGATTGATGTAATGGACTTTTTTCGAAGTAATCAATCTGTTATGAGTTTCACAAAAATCAACTATTGAATAGTGTCAAAATTGACATAAAAGAGTTCTTAAAACAAATATTATATTATTAATTGATATTAAATTCCTAAAAATCTAAGGTTCGGCCAAGAGACTTATATTATGATAGGTTAATCATTAATGGACCACTTGGGGGTCGCTTGTATGTATATGGTAAGTCTATTAACCATATAATATAAAAATACAAAGAGACATTGTAAAAGTGAAACTAATTAACTTAGAGTTAATACTTAAAGATAAGGTTAATATAAGTACCCAAACCTGTCTAGATTCTATTGGATGAGTTGTTTTCGACCTATCCCCACCTCATCCTTTGAATAGTCAACTTTGGAGCCTTTGAAAACCGAATATGAATTTATTATAAATTAATATTTCTAGCTTTTCCAAAGGTGCCCCTCACCCCTCTTATAAAAGGGCACTCCTCCTTCTCATTTCTTCACACCTCTCAAGCCACTTGTCTCGTCCAAACTCTGCCAAACTAAGCTCCCCACATCCCTCTCCTCCTCCTTGAAGCTTCCCCTTAGGCATAAAGCATTTCAAGAGGTCCTTTGGTTCCAACCAAAGTGAGTTACCTAGATTAAAGGTAACGATTTCTCTTAAATTATTTTCATTTATTTTGCTTCTCCAACCCCCAAACTCTTTTTATTTCCTTTCTTTTGTAACAACACCAGTATGAAAAATATACTAGGATGTTGTTATAAGAAGGATTCAAACTACACATACACACAACTCCATCTAATGGATGATGAACATAATTTTTCTGTGGATGGCAAACTAACGCCTCACGAAACGAGGATTGTTCAAATACATCTTACCACCTCTCATGGTGGCCATTATGATGGCACTATAATTAAATATGATATTAATGATATATATTTTATATATAAGCTTCTGTAATTCCATTTTATTTCATACCATTATTCGTTTCATGTTGTATATACATATGATAATTTCATTTGAGGAAGTGCGGACTACCGCCCCCTTAAAATGATATGACTCGTTCATACCACACATGGAACGTATAAAGGATGGTGTTAATGAACTTAAGTAACATATATAAAATATTATATTATACTGGAATAGTAATATACCTATGTATCATTTGGATTCGATTCTTTTAAAATAAAAATTAAATGGAAGTAGCGTTCGTGCGTACGTACGGACTACCGTCTCCACGAACGCGATGAGATTCATTCTCCATCGTATCCATTCAAGTATAATTATCATTTAATGATTTAAAAATGATGTTTAAGGACTTTATATCATTCTGGATATGAATAAGATACAACAAACATGACTTATGTAACAAAACATATAAAAGAAAATGAGTAAGTTAACACCCGAAACGACGATAATTCTAAGATATTATTAACAAATAAATGTTAAAAGATCATATATGATATCATATTAATTTATATGATTCTTGTATAATTTAATAACAATTATTTCACCATTATACAGGAGGTTAACCTACCCCAACCAAGGAAATGTACAAGGTAAGGGTTATTTCACAATCTCTTCTTTATCCGAGGTTGTTTATACGTAATAATCTACTGGGATCTCGTTATCATCCACATCCATGTTTCTTCGAAATGTATTTCAAAACATTTTTACTATTTACAAGAATATGGGTTAAAGTCATTTATAACCTTGTTTGACTTTTTATAAGAGGTTTATAAAGGAATCTTTCCGTCGTTTTCAAAACAATGTCCTTTTTAACCTTTTTGACAGAATTGAGGTAAGAATGTTTTTTTTAACTTATACGGCGGGTGCGGTTATTTTCCGCCGTTATAAAATCGTCGAAGCTTTCCATACAAGCTTATAAGAATATTTTCAAAGAAAATGTTTTATTTTATATGGATCTTAAATGATTTCAAAATAAAAGGAGATACTTCTTTAAAAAGAATTTTGATTTCATCTATGTCAACATCCTTTGATGGATTTTAAGATTATTTGAAGTTGATTTATTATGATACAAAAATTCTATATTGAATTGAAGGTTTTGTGATATGTTTGACTGTGGATGTGCTATTTTTATACCATTCATAGTTTATGGTGAAATTATTGACATTTCGTATGCTAGTTTTAATCCGAATGTTTATGTTATATTTCAAACTTTTCTTCAGATGAATGTGCTAAACAAGTATGTTCCGGGTTGGGGACCGGTAAAAGTAAGCCCTCCAGGTTGGGGACTGGTAAAAGTAAGCCCTCCAGGTTGGGGATTGGTTAAAGTAAGCCCTCCAGGTTAGGGACTGGTAAAAGTATGCCCTCCGGGTTGGTGTCCGGTTATTAGAGGCACTCCGGGTTGGTGTCCGGTTATTAGAGGCACTCCGGGTTGGTGTCCGGTTATTAGAGGCACTCCGGGTTGGGTTCCGGTTAGAAGTAACCCCTAGGTCTTGGGATGAGGCCTAGACAAAGAAATTAACGTTTATCATTATGCATTCCAACATTATGAAAGTGGTTATTGATTTTTGCATGTGATTATTCGATTAGTAGAATATCCATGTGAACAAGTAAATGGCATTATTTCATTTTATTTCTGCCATACTATGTTGAAGTTCAATTTTAAAAGGCTTTTGTTTTAGTAATTCATTGCCTTAAATGTTTATGCTTATTTTGAATGTTCCGCTTTATTGTTATCCTTACTGGGCATTTGAGCTCACCCCTTTTCTATGTTTTATTTTTCCCAGGATGTGAAGAAGTAAGTTATGAATGACATGTAGGGATAGTATGTGGGGATATGAGTGTGAATTATGAAGACTTTGTTGTTGTAGTAGTTTTTCACTTTAAAATGTAATGTAAAACTTTATGAATATATCTAGTGTTTCCAAGGCTACTAAACCAATCGGTCTTTCGAGATTTGATCTTCTTGTGATCATGCCAATGTTACGAAGTAATGCACCGACTCTGGGTAGCTGGGGTCGGGGCGTTACAGTTGGTATCAGAGGAAGTTTAGTACAAACCTTGGAAGCTAGATTTAGATAAACTCTGATTAGAGCACGTAGACCTAAGATGAACTTTGAGGATTAGTATAGAAGAACTTCCTAGAATTTTGGTACTGTAGAGATTTTGTGAGTTTTCCGAGCAATACATCCCTGTCTGGATACGAGCAGGTAGAGGCGGCTCTGGCACAGATGTACCTAGGGGTAAAACCCGAAAACACCGCTTTGAGCTAGACTCGAACGGGAACTGGTGCACGACAACGGGCCTTGCTGCACTCTTGGTTACGACACTCCCGGGGGATATGCTTAGGATAACTCTCATTTTCTTTACAAATCATTATGAAGGGTTTATGAGTATATACTTCCTCAAAGGAGGCATTTTTATGATTATGGATTATATCCCTAAATAGTTCAATTTATGTTAAGTGTTTTATAAGTATGGGATTATGTATTTTGATTCATAAACTGATCTAGTGTATGCCATTGTTTAGAAATGGCGCCCAGTAGAAGGAATGAGAACTCTAACAATGCACATGATCCAAAGAGAAGGAAGGATCATATCTTTCATGGTCTTAAGCTAGAATTTATAAGAGAAATAGTCTCCCATGTATTATCATCATATGAAGAAATAATATCATGTGTTGATAAGATATGTAAAGAGTTTACTGAGTCCTATGGCTTTGAAGGGAAGCAAGAGAAGAAAAGGATGGAAGAGAGAAAAATCGATAAAGGGAAGAGGGAAAAGAAGAATTTTCCCATATGTGGTAACTGTGGGAAGAAACACCCTGGAACTTGCCTGAAAGGAATGGGAGTTTGTTATAAGTGTGGAGGAAAAGGGCACAAAGTACATGACTGCAAGGGTGATAAAATGGTTTCAAATGTACAATGCTTCATTTGCAAGGAGTTTGGACACTACGCGAACCTATGCCCCAGTCATCAGACTATGCCGCAAATGATGCTATTGGATAATAATCAAGTTATGATACTACCACAGATGAAGAGGAATGATTAGAGTTCTTATGTTGATTATGACAATTGAGTGTTGTATCAACAATGTACTTGTTATAATAATTATGGAGTATATAAGGATTGTACTGTAGTACTATTTCATTAAGGACTTGAGATTGTGTGGAACAAAGAAAAGTGACTCAATAGCAGGATAAATTTTTGGAAAATATATGGTTGAGAGAATGATAAACCATAATATAGTTCTGATACCGAGTTAGTGATTTTGGAATAATACATGATTGTTTTGGATAAATTATATTGGATATTCTTGACTACCTTGGAACTGATTAATGATCTGTATATTCCATTATTGTTGGGGTTTAAAACATTTTTGGATTGATGAGGTATATCCAGCATTCTATATGGAATAAGGGAGATTGAATGTAATCAATAAGGAATATGGTAATTCAGGATGTTTCAGTGTATTAAAAGAATACATGATGAAGGTATTCATATGCTATTACGTGGTAAAAAGGATCTACATTATTTTTAACTTCCTTATAAATGTTGGACTGTGAGTTTGGTCAGAAATATTTTGGATAAATTCTAGTTTGAGATTAATTTTGGATGGCCATAAAAGGACAACCCGGAGGTCGGGCGGCAACCCGTCGCGTCCGGCAAGGCCGCGAGACTTGAACCCGCAACCGAAGGGCGACAAGGGTGTATCACCTAACACTGGCCCACGAGATGTCCTGGATTAAATAATGCAGTTTTTATTAAAAGATCTTGTAGATGAATTATAAATTCGTTTATTTTGGAACCCTATACGAATAGTGTAAATAGATTTTTTTTTACATTCTATTATCTTTTAGAGTGAAAGATGAGTTTGTGGTAGAAATTTATTAATGGATAAAACTCTAATTATAAAGTATGTATACCTCCTTATGATCTTAGCCAATCTAATAAATAAATTCCACAACGTTAAGAAAAGGAACTTAGAACAAAAATGTTGTCCTAGATGGTACCTTAAATCATCACTAATTTATGGCTTTGGGATTGTTGGCCCTTTCATAGCCATGTTCTATACCACTCTCCATCAGATAATTGATGGTTAGATTTCTCCTCCATATCCATATTTACCTACATGGAACCCTAGTATGTGTTATTTTCGGTAATCTTCATACTTTCCACTCTTTATTTTAAACAGAGGCCTCATTAATTCATTTTTCGATGTGGGATTTCAACTAAGATATTTTGAAACGTCAAAAATGTGTCATCCCAATATTCTATGTTTTGTTGAACCAATGGTATTTCAAATCATCATAAATTGATGAGTTTAAGGACCTCAATTTTATACTTGTTTGTGATTGATGACCTCAATCACTACCTATAAATATTTACGTTTTTCCTCCAATTATATGTCTCTAATTTCCACCAATGTTCTCCTAATCGAGATCATAATTTGGTGGTGACCCTTTCATTTCTCTTTTCCTCATATTAAGACTAAATTTTAGTAACCCAATTTCTGATGTGGGTTTTCCCACAAATATATTTTCTATTTTCAACCTTTTATTTTCTAAGAACAATTTCAAATTGCGAGGACGCAATTTATTGAAGGAGGGGAGAATGTAACACCCCAAGAATTCATAATGTGTTATTTCTTCAAAATAATTCAATAACTTGTACTACACGCAACACCGAGTTCAATCACACCTTGACTTACAAAAAAAGGCCATTAAAAGAGGTCATGAATAGTATTAACTAAATTTTAAACTTTATATAATCCTTATAATTTTAGAATCCACATTATGAGTTTCTTAGTCATAATGCAAGAACAGATTCATTTTCAGTATTGCACTTTTATCAACATTTAATAGTGAAACCTTTTTAAATACAATATTTTAAACTTTTTGACTAAATGGGGACATCAAAAAAAAAATTTAAAATGAAACATCCCAAGCTTCCACGGTACGCTTTCCTTTGAATAAAACAGTAGCGTGTATTGTACGCAACTTCGTGTTTTAACACGTGCCACAACCGATCAAACTTGCCGTTATGAATAGTAATACCTAATTTTTGAAATTATATATATTTTATTTTTAAAAATGGACTTCATTTTTGGATTCGGAATATCAAATTTAGCCTAAGGTGAAATTTTGGTACTTTTCGGATAACTTTAATATTTTGATGAATAGTGAAAATTACTAAATTTTAATTAAAAACAACTTTTTTAATCAAAATAATTAATAGTGATAAATTATTAATTTGAGTGGTTTTAAAGTATATTTAGAATATATTTTTACCACTTAATATAATGTTGGTCATTGGACATAATTTTACAATTAAACCGAACATAAACAAGTGTCAATCTTTTGATAGTTATTATCTCTTAAAAACACGCTTTTTGTTTTGACAGCGGGAATTAATTTTAAATTAATTTCTGCCACTTCTGTGTTTTGAATTTAGAAAAATGGATTCCATATTTGGAATCAGGATGTTCAAATTGTGTAAATAGGTAACTTTTATTTTTAGACATTTTGAATAATTACTGCGGTAAATATTTTATTTACCATGGTTAAGGGTAAATCCGGTAAATAAGGGTAAAAACAAATAATATTATAATAATACTAAATTACTCTAAAACGAGTCTAAACCCTATTGGTTGATACATGGTCGACCATGGGCATCTTTGTGTCAATTTTGGGACCCCATGGATCCACTTGTAAGTGATAATGACACTTTATTTTAATTTAGTTAAAATAAATACAAAAATGACACAAGCATACATCTTTTAGAAGAACAATTTTTGCATAGGGTTATACATGTTGGATTTTCGATTATAAATATTCATTAGAAAGATAAAAAGATTTCCTACATAATGATGTTTTATTTATAATTTTTAGACATTAAATAATTTATTTTATTTATGACACAATGATGATGCAGTAATTACTAAAATAGTGAAAAATTAAAATAATTGATATTATAAATACCCAAATAAATATAATATGAAACTTTTAATGAATTAAAATAATTTTCTAGGCTAATATGATATATTAGGATTGATTTAATGGACTTTGTTCGAAGTAATCGATCTGTTATGAGTTTCACAAAAATCAACTATTGAATAGTGTCAAAATTGACATAAAAGAGTTCTTAAAACAAATATTATATTATTAATTGATATTAAATTCCTAAAAATCTAAGGTTCGGCCAAGAGACTTATATTATGATAGGTTAATCATTAATGGACCACTTGGGGGTCGCTTGTATGTATATGGTAAGTCTATTAACCATATAATATAAAAATACAAAGAGACATTGTAAAAGTGAAACTAATTAACTTAGAGTTAATACTTAAAGATAAGGTTAATATAAGTACCCAAACCTGTCTAGATTCTATTGGATGAGTTGTTTTCGACCTATCCCAACCTCATCCTTTGAATAGTCAACTTTGGAGCCTTTGAAAACCGAATATGAATTTATTATAAATTAATATTTCTAGCTTTTCCAAAGGTGCCCCTCACCCCTCTTATAAAAGGGCACTCCTCCTTCTCATTTCTTCACACCTCTCAAGCCACTTGGCTCGTCCAAACTCTGCCAAACAAAGCTCCCCACATCCCTCTCCTCCTCCTTGAAGCTTCCCCTTAGGCATAAAGCATTTCAAGAGGTCCTTTGGTTCCAACCAAAGTGAGTTACCTAGATTAAAGGTAACGATTTCTCTTAAATTATTTTCATTTATTTTGCTTCTCCAACCCCCAAACTCTTTTTATTTCCTTTCTTTTGTAACAACACCAGTATCCAAAATATACTAGGATTTTGTTATAAGAAGGATTCAAACTACACATACACACAACTCCATCTAATGGATGATGAACATAATGTTTCTGTGGATGGCAAACTAACGCCTCACGAAACGAGGATTGTTCAAATACATCTTATCACCTCTCATGGTGGCCATTATGATGGCACTATAATTAAATATGATATTAATGATATATATTTTATATATAAGCTTCTGTAATTCCATTTTATTTCATACCATTATTCGTTTCATGTTGTATATACATATGATAATTTCATTTGAGGAAGTGCGGACTACCGCCCCCTTAAAATGATATGACTCGTTCATACCACACATGGAACGTATAAAGGATGGTGTTAATGAACTTAAGTAACATATATAAAATATTATATTATACTGGAATAGTAATATACCTATGTATCATTTGGATTCGATTCTTTTAAAATAAAAATTAAATGGAAGTAGCGTTCGTGCGTACGTACGGACTACCGTCTCCACGAACGCGATGAGATTCATTCTCCATCGTATCCATTCAAGTATAATTATCATTTAATGATTTAAAAATGATGTTTAAGGACTTTATATCATTCTGGATATGAATAAGATACAACAAACATGACTTATGTAACAAAACATATAAAAGAAAATGAGTAAGTTAACACCCGAAACGACGATAATTCTAAGATATTATTAACAAATAAATGTTAAAAGATCATATATGATATCATATTAATTTATATGATTCTTGTATAATTTAATAACAATTATTTCACCATTATACAGGAGGTTAACCTACCCCAACCAAGGAAAAGTACAAGGTAAGGGTTATTTCACAATCTCTTCTTTATCCGAGGTTGTTTATACGTAATAATCTACTGGGATCTCGTTATCATCCACATCCATGTTTCTTCGAAATGTATTTCAAAACATTTTTACTATTTACAAGAATATGGGTTAAAGTCATTTATACCCTTGTTTGACTTTTTATAAGAGGTTTATAAAGGAATCTTTCCGTCGTTTTCAAAACAATGTCCTTTTTAACCTTTTTGACAGAATTGAGGTAAGAATGTTTTTTTTAACTTATACGGCGGGTGCGGTTATTTTCCGCCGTTATAAAATCGTCGAAGCTTTCCATACAAGCTTATAAGAATATTTTCAAAGAAAATGTTTTATTTTATATGGATCTTAAATGATTTCAAAATAAAAGGAGATACTTCTTTAAAAAGAATTTTGATTTCATCTATGTCAACATCCTTTGATGGATTTTAAGATTATTTGAAGTTGATTTATTATGATACAAAAATTCTATATTGAATTGAAGGTTTTGTGATATGTTTGACTGTGGATGTGCTATTTTTATACCATTCATAGTTTATGGTGAAATTATTGACATTTCGTATGCTAGTTTTAATCCGAATGTTTATGTTATATTTCAAACTTTTCTTCAGATGAATGTGCTAAACAAGTATGTTCCGGGTTGGGGACCGGTAAAAGTAAGCCCTCCAGGTTGGGGACTGGTAAAAGTAAGCCCTCCAGGTTGGGGACTGGTTAAAGTAAGCCCTCCAGGTTAGGGACTGGTAAAAGTATGCCCTCCGGGTTGGTGTCCGGTTATTAGAGGCACTCCGGGTTGGTGTCCGGTTATTAGAGGCACTCCGGGTTGGTGTCCGGTTATTAGAGGCACTCCGGGTTGGGTTCCGGTTAGAAGTAACCCCTAGGTCATGGGATGAGGCCTAGACAAAGAAATTAACATTTATCATTATGCATTCCAACATTATGAAAGTGGTTATTGATTTTTGCATGTGATTATTCGATTAGTAGAATATCCATGTGAACAAGTAAATGGCATTATTTCATTTTATTTATGCCATACTATGTTGAAGTTCAATTTTAAAAGGCTTTTGTTTTAGTAATTCATTGCCTTAAATGTTTATGCTTATTTTGAATGTTCCGCTTTATTGTTATCCTTACTGGGCATTTGAGCTCACCCCTTTTCTATGTTTTATTTTTCCCAGGATGTGAAGAAGTAAGTTATGAATGACATGCAGGGATAGTATGTGGGGATATGAGTGTGAATTATGAAGACTTTGTTGTTGTAGTAGTTTTTCACTTTAAAATGTAATGTAAAACTTTATGAATATATCTAGTGTTTCCAAGGCTTCTAAACCAATCGGTCTTTCGAGATTTGATCTTCTTGTGATCATGCCAATGTTACGAAGTAATGCACCGACTCTGGGTAGCTGGGGTCGGGGCGTTACAGCTATCCAGAGAGGGGGGCAGTCCATGGGGGAGGGGGTGTCCAGGGGATGGGGTGGCGTCCAGGGGTGGGGATTTATAAGGGTGTGGGGGTGCTGTCCAAGGGGGTAGGAGGTTTCCAGGTGGTGGGGGTGTTTAGGGGGGTTGTCCATGGCGGTGGGGGTGACTAGGGGGTGTCCAGGTGGTGGGGTAGTGTCCAGGGGGGTTGTCCAGGGGGTTGGGTGTCCATGGGTTGGGGGTGTCTATGGTGTGGGTGTGTCTAGGGGTGGGGGCAGTCCATGGGGGTGGGGTTTCTAGTGGGGGTGGGGTTGTTTAGGGGTGGGGTTGTCCAGGGGGTTGGGGGTGTTGTCCAAGGGGGTAGGGGGTGTCCAGGGGGTGGGGGTGTCCAAGTTGTGGGGTGGTTTCCAAGGTTTGGGAGGGATGTCTAGGGGGTTAGGGGGGTGTCCATGGGGGTATTGGGTGTCCAGGGGGTGGGGTGGGGTCCAGGTGGACTGGGGCTGCTAAGGGGTTGGGGGGATATCCATGGGGGTAGGGGGTATCCAAGGGGTGGGGGTTTCCTGAGGGGGTATAAATGGGGGTGGGTGTATAAAATCAGGGATTTTCCAGGGGTTGGGGGTTGTCCACGAGAGTAGGGGGTGTCCAGGTGGGTTTCTGGGTGGCTTGGGGTGTCCATGGAAGGTGGGGTGGTGTCCAGGGGGTGGGGCTGTCCAGGGGGTTTGGGGGCTGTCCAAGGGGGAAGGGGTGTCTTGAGGGTGAGGGTTTGTCACGTTGGGGTGTGGGGGGTGTCTAGGGGGTGGGGTCTATCCATTGGGGTGGGGTGTCCAGGGGGTGGGGGTATCCAGGTGGTGGGGTGGTGTCCTAGGGGATGGGGGGTGTCGAGGGGGTTGGGGGCTGTCCCATCAGGTAGGGGTGTCTGAGGGGTGTCTGAGGGGGGGGGGGGGGGTTTCTAGGGGTTGGGGGTGTCCATGAAGGTCAGGGGTGTCTAGGGGGGTGGGTGGTTTCCATGGGCTGTTGGGGGGGGGATGTCCAAGGGTGGGTGCTTTCCAGGGGGGTGGGGGTGTCTAGGGGGTGGGGGTGTCCAGAAGGTGGGGTTTTGTCCGGGGGGTTTTTTAAGGGGTAGGGGGTGTCTAGGGGGATGAGGGATACCTAGGGGGTTTGGGGATTTCCAAGGGGTAGGGGTTATCCAGGGGGTGGGGTGTCCAGTGGGTGGGGATTCTAGGGGGGAAGATGTCCAGGGGTTGGGGGCTATCTGAGGTGGTAGGGGGTGTCTAGGGGGTGGGGTGTCCAGGGAGGTGGGGGCTATCCAGGGTGGGGGTGTCTAGGGGTGGGGGCTGTCCAGAGGGGGGTGTTCAAGGGGTTGGTGATGTCCCAGGGGTGGGGGTGTCTAGGGTTGGGGTGTCTAGGGGGGTGGGGGTGTCCAGGGTGTGGGGGTGTCTAGCGGGGGGTGTGGTGTCCATGGGGGGTGTGGGGATTCCAGGGGGTTGGGGGTTATCCAAGGCGGTTGGGGGGAATCCACGGGGGTAAGGGTGTATAGGGGGAGGGGGTATCTAGGGGTTTGGGGGTGTCCAAGGGGATGAGCTGGCTATCCAAGGGGGTAGGGGGTGTCCAGGGGGTGGGGGTGTCCAAGGGGGTCCAGGGGGTGGGGGTGTCTATCAGTGGAGTTAATCAGTAATATCAAATCATCATTTCAAGTTTTATTATTTATATATAAAGAAATAAAAATTATGTTACCTACCTAATCACACATATATTCAGGCATAAAAAATAATCAAACATAAAATGTTAGTAATATTAGTCAATAAGGTAACAGATCAGTTTTTCCCCCATCACCATTACTATAATTACCATCATCATCAACCACACCCCCGTCATCATCAGCCTCCCCATCATCTTACCCTCCATCCTCAATGCTCTCCTCCTTGCCCTTGTACTCTACCTCAACCTCCTACTCACCCTCCTCCTCCTCCTTTTCCTCCTTCTCACCCTTCTCCTCCTCCGCCTCGACCTCCTTTATGCCATCATCTCAACCACCACTAAAACTAAAACCTAGTTCACCAGATATATAACATATTGAAGACATATATTTATCACAAGTTATGCTGGCCTTCAGTGAAAGTGTTGGATTTAATACTTCTATCAGTTTCATAAATGTAGTGTCTTCCCTAGAAGACTGTTCTACAATCTTTGTGGCCCTTTTTTAAGCATGTTATGCTTGTGCTTTAACCTTCTAAAACTTTGTGTCACTACAAATTGTACCTGAGGAGGGACAATACCTCATTGGGACTATACTGTTCACAGGTCAACACTGTACTCTTCTATGGTGTGCATCTCCCAACACATGATGTATGTGATCGTTTGGCTCAAACTTGTCAGGTTCTTGGGAATCAAGGTCCTCTAAAGTAGCATGTTAAAAATATAAATAGATTATTAAGTTACAAAATAGATATTGAAATTTGAAATAAATAAATCAAAACATCTAGTCTGCTGATGAGTCGGTTCATTAACTGCACTTCCATCTTTCTTCCTTCGACTCGAGAAAAAAAAAATTGCTCGAGGCACCAGTCCTTCAATATTCAATTTTACTTATAAAATAACATTGAATGTAGGAAACCATAATTAAAAGTAGGTTACCAAAATTAATTTCATAACTAAAATTATATAACAGCTTGGGAAATCAAATAAATTATAGAGAAAATAGAAGAAAGTGAAAGTCGTAACGAAAAATTATAAACAACTGTCGTAACATCTTCCACTTATGATCTGGAATCGTAGTACGTCCCAATGCATGAAGGTATTTTTTAGGATCAATGTTTTTCTATTTATTCCAAATGATTCAAAAATAAAATTCATTAATATAAAAGATATTATTAATGCAATACATGAATTTTTTCATTTAAATACCTCAAATGTGATTATTACCTTAAATTGGGTAGTCATATAATGAGTAATCATCTACCGATACTATTCAATCAGATAGTCATCAATGACAGGGACTGCATTTAACTCTGTTCCAACTCTAGAATTTTAGAAAATATACAACTCATTCTTATAGGCTTTTCAAAAATCACATAAATCCTTTAGGCGTGTCGGTTGTGCACCCTCAGCATCGGGGAAATTAAACTGAAGATGAAACCAAAATATTAATACATATAAATACAAAAATAATATATTTCATTAAATACAATTGATTTTTTACACATATCTCTTAACAATAATTATCCTTGACCTCAATTTGCAACTATCTCCATGAGTGCGGGCTGACATGAATGATGTCAGAGTATTTGGAAACCATTGCCAAAAAACTCCAACATTGCTGCCCTATTTTTTCAATCATTTGACTATTTTTAGTGTAGTCCACAATCAACTACATATTGCAGTTCCACACTGTATGCATGTGTGTACTCCCCCACCCCCATCTTCTATTATTAGATGTATTTGTTATGAAATAAAGAAATATTTTATCAATACATATTATAATGAAAATAAATAATAGTATAAAAATTTGTTATGGTTATATAAATATACCTACGAAAGTCTGATCAATGGGCATCGTTGGATCTGTAGAAACTTAAGGAACACCCTATGCAGGTGGAGTGGGTCCCAATGTATGCTTCATAAGGATAGAATTTGGACGAGTAGGATTCATAGAATATGGAATATAGAAGCTCATAGAGAAATAAGTAGTACTAAAAGATTATTGCATGGATGAATGGAAAAATATAGGATGGGTAGTGGGAATCATTATCATATATGACAAATATGGGTGAGGAGACTCAGATGTAAAGGGTGTTGAAAACATTGGAGGCCCAAATATCCCATGTTTCCCTAATGAGACACTACGAACAAATTGTGGGATAGATAGTATGTCAGTGGGAGGGGCAGGGTCCAATCGGGTGATCCCACCATATCGACTGGCTCTCAACCCCCCCCCCCCCCCAGAATGAACACCCTGATTAGTGGTACCACTACTAGGATTCTCATCAAATAATTTTCACCTAAGTGGTGGATCCTACAAAATATTTTAAAACAAAATTATTCACATGACATTATATATTATTTATATACATACATTTTAAATTAAATACTTACTACATTAACTAGTGGTGGAATTCTCATCTCAACCATGAAAGGATTTTTTTCCATCATCTTTTTTCATCGCCTCTATTTAATTGGTTGCATTTCATGCGTCTGAATACAAATATTTAAGTAATTATAAAAGGATGACTAATATTTAACCCAAAAAACAAAATAATTGGGAGGGAATAGGGTGATTCAGGGATAATTTAACTATATATTATTTTAGTTCAGCTTGAATAGATATATAATGTAATTCAAAAAAATTTCAACCAATAAACATTGAAAATTCACATAACGGTCAAGTCGGATACAACATATTGGTAATCAATATTAAATCAATTTGAATACTACTAACCTTAACAACCCGTGTTTAGCTAAACCCAAAGAATAGAGAACATTGATGGATGATTTTATATATTTCATACCCAAACATCATGCTCATAGTCAACTCTAACAATTGGGATATTAGAGTCATCAAAGGTAATAAATGTATAATTTACAATGGGAGTAGGGATGGTGACAATTTCACAATCACCATCATAAATAATATGTCTTGGAATTACATCAATAATGACACTAAATTCATGTCGAATATGGTATTTGACATAATTTTTTTCTCTCCACTGATTCCTATACATATGGTTCATCAGTAGCAAGAGTGTGAGCCATATAAATTATCCGATATCCAGAACCACCAATAAATTTTACCTTCGTCATCATCAAATAAAACCACTGTAATTTCATCGTCATGACTCGTCCATGAGAATAATAATCCAATATTATTATTTTTTCAATGATTCCATAATAACCTACATTTTCAAATTGCAGTCTACTATCAGATGAACTGGCATAACATTCTATTGTGACAGTAACCATAACACCATCATGTTGTGTTCTCAAGTTAGTTTCTCATTGAATGATAATAAATCTATACCCATTGATAACAATTGATTTATAATCACAAACCACCATATTAGGACCAAAAGACAAAGCTCTTAACTCCTCAGAGACAGAGTCAACAGGAAAACTCAATACATAAAATATAAATGAATATTAAACTTAATTAATTACTGATTTAGTTAATTTGTACAGAAATATTTTTACCTTCAGTTTTTACCGAATAGAAAACTCTTTTCTATTCAAATTATCTCTCCTTATCAATGATAAAGAGCAATTATTTCTATTTATCATTTCTTTATGTTCCCTGTAGATGAAAATAGGAATATTTTAATCGATATATATGTAAGATATACATATATTAAATATATATACCTAATGCAGTCATCGAACAAATCATAGTTGAACAAAACTGTGTGATGTGCCATATCCCACTCTACTAGGATTAATGTCATCAACGTATATGATCCAGGAATTCCTCCTGTTTGTAGAAGTGATGGAAAACGATGTTAAATTTGATCATACTTCTCTTCTTTATTTCTTATTGGACTATTCACTCTTGTAGTAAGATCATACAAATTCATTGACTAGAAATCCATACATTCTTGATCCAATTAACCATTCATGATAGAACCTACGGGATGATTCATGTTTCAGACAAACAAATTTAATGTGTACATATTTCTTTCAGTTGGATAAATCTAATGAAAAAAATAGGTCCTCCAAAAAGTAATTTAGTTGGAATATGGACAGTCAACTGCAAGATGCATGTGAAAAATTATGGATGAAATATTTTA